>CM070825.1:10266329-11531329 GCA_036326025.1 Chrosomus eos
CTATCTATCTATCTATATATCATCTATCTATCTATCTATCTATCTATCTATCTATCATCTATCTATCCATCTATCTATCTATCTATCTATCTATCTATCTATCATCTATCTATCCATCCATCCATCCATCCATCCATCCATCCATCCATCCATCCATCCATCCATCCATCCATCCATCCATCTATCTATCTATCTATCTATCTATCTATCTATCTATCTATCTATCTATCTATCTATCTATATATCTATCTATCTATCTATCTATCTATCTATCTTGTCTACAATGATTAAGCCATGCAGAATTGTTTAAGAACTTGTTTCTTACCTGCTCTTCCTCCTCAGCTGCCTGTCTCTAACAAAAACAAAGTTAACAAATATATAAAATGAGCAAATAACATGAGGCAGAAAAACATATTTACTGAATAAACACCAACAGTCATTGACACAATAGTCACATTGTCAACCAGAAAACCCCAAGTAAGGAATCAAACTAGAAGAGAGGAGATGGTGAAGCAGGACATTAGATGTTTATTTCAGTTGCATAGGAGAGATTACAGAACCTGCATGAAAAAAAACTTGAGTTTAATAGATGAAGCAAAGGTATTATGGATTATTTGGAAGAAGAATGAGCAGCCATGGAAAGCAGAAGATGTTTGAGGAGGAATGAGGGTTAATTAGGAGTTTTTATCAGTCAGTTACACTCTCTTCATCTTCTTCTGCGGGTTCCTCCTCTTCCTCATCCTCTTGTTGAGCGTCCGTCTCCACACTCTCGCCCGGATCATCGTCCTCCGGCTCGGCTGTGTGTGCGTCTCCGTTCTGCTCAGCCTCCTTGATTTCCTTCTTCTAGAAGAACAAACAAAGCATCCCAGGAAAAGGGAAAATACAACTGTTATCACACTAAAGGACTGACAAAGGCACTGACAAAAGGCACCACGGGATCATGGGTAGTTTTTAACAACAGGTCCCTCGGGATGAAAACAGGTAAATTAAGTAAATGAACTGGGTTTTCAGAAGAACAATCACCAATGGAATTTGAGAAACAGTACTAAGAAAGAAAAGAGGGTTTGTTTGTTAGACAATGTTCCCAAACAAAATGAATATAAATGTTCCTCAAATCCTCAAAAGCACATCTATATTTTTCAAAACAAACCAACATTGGAAGAAAAACATTTTCCTCAGACAAACACAAGTACATAGAGTTGTAATTACATAGTTGTAAATGCAAAATAAGTTTGTAAGTACTTGTAATTACATAGGGTTGTAATTGCATAGTCATTTCTGTGTAACTTTGAAATTATTGTCAATCAGAAATAAACTTTTGCATTAAAAGTTATGGAAATTGTAGTTCTTTTGACCTAAGTATATGAAAAAGTGAAAAAGGCATGCCTTAGTAAATGTGATTAATAACTACGGAAATGCAGTGGATTAAGAGGAACAGCATGCGGAAATGTGAAATGTTTATATGTGACTATGTTTGGATTGGCAAACTATCACTGTACAATGACCTCTTACATGTCAAAGATCAATGTGATTTCTCAGTTCATGACCCCTTTAATATTTTCATTTTAAACAAATTGAATACACATTTATAAACGCTATACTTTGTGTTAAATTACTTTTACACTAAATGACAAAATACGAATTATCACTGCTGCGAGGGTGTTTCTAATACAGCGGCTGAGGGAGTGACGGATAAATTAACATCTTTCTTCTCACCAATGTAATCAATCTCTCTATATTTTTTCCCTCTTTTGTAAAGTCGTGGAATCGCTAACACAGAATCTTTCTTTTGCTTTTAGAGCAGATGCAAATACAAAAATTACATTTGCTGTCATCTCCCGTTCAACACTATAAAAGTTTACACAAAGTGATGACTGCCGCGTCCAAGAACCCTGGATATGTGAAAAGGGTCCATACACTAAACAATTTTGAAAATGTTAGCCATGCAGGAATTTCTTGCAAATGTACTCTGAACAGTCTACATACTGCTGAAGTAGTATGAGTAGTGAACATGGTGTTAAGTTACACTCTCAGAAAAAAAATTAGTACAAACGTTGTCACTGGGATGGTACCCTTTCAAAAGGTTCTAATATATACCATCTAGGCACTAATATGTACAATTTAGGCACTAATATGTACCTTTAAGGCACTAATATGCACCCTTTAGGGGTAAATAAAGTACAAAGTGTCCTTTTTTTCTGAGAATGTAGGTTGTGTTAGACAGGTGAACAAAAACTTAGCAGAATCATAAAGCAGGCGAAGGGTATACAATAAAGACGTGTCTGGAAATGCACTGGAAGTGAATTTCGGTTAAATTTATATAAAACAAAGACTGAAAGAAATTCAATTGGGTATTACTGTTGTGTCATCACCGAGATGTTCCTCTGTGCCAGATCCATTATGAAGCTTTTGTGAAAGTTCAGCTTGTTGTGCCTCCTGCACCAAGAGAGATTTTTATTAAAGAACTGGAGAAGCAATTCAATCACTGTCAGCAAGGGAAAATTCACCAAAGTTGCTAAAAAAAGAGAGGAAGAAGACAGATTCCTACAGTGATATGTGATTCTACATGATTAAATGTAATTCTACAGATGTTTATCCATCCACCACCAAAGACTTGTCTGGTAATTGTTGTGCTTGATTCAGAGGATGCCAAGGAGCCTGGGATATATTTACTGGCTGTTGCATTTCAAGCGATTTGATTAGATTTGTAATGAGAATTTCTATGTATTAAGCTAGATGTTTTGAGTGACATTAAGGTGGACAAAGAAAAAACATTCGATTTGGGTGTACTGTCATTATTCCTGTCTTGTGTTCCACTTGTCTTGTGTGTACTTTTGTCATTTCCTGTCTTGTGCTAAGTTTTGTAGTCCTATGTAGTTTTTCATGTTGATTTGTCTCCCCAGGTGTATCTTGTTTCTTCATTATCTAGTTAAGCTTGTTTGCCCCTGTGTATTTCTAGCCCTTGTTTCGCTTGTTACTTGGTCAGTTGTTCTGTAACGTGCTGGAGAAAGCAGGCGAAGGCAAGTATCTATCGGCAAGGTTTTAATGAAATAACACATAGAACAAATAATAAAGAACTCCAGGGACAAATAAATAAAACCCAGAGAAGGACCGAACTAGAAGCAACCATACATGTACAACAACTGACGAAGTAACAAGTGAAACAAGGGCTATAAATACACAGGGGCAAACAAGCTTAACTAGATAATGAGGAAACAAGATACACCTGGGGAGACGAATCAACATGAAAAACTACATAGGACTACAAAACTTAGCACAAGACAGGAAATGACAAAAGTACACACAAAACAAGTGAACACAGGACAGGAATCATGACAGTACTGTTGCTGGGAGAATACTGACAAATATCTTTTTTTCTTCTGTCTCTACTTCTGCATTCTGCATTACTAAACGTTTAAAAAAGTCATTCAAACATCTGAAGATAGTTGAGGCCTAAAACGGTACCAAAGTGATGGTTGGGTAGTTGGCAGATAGTGTACATGACTGGGAACAAGTGAAAAAGAATTTGGTTGTTATTTGGCCTAGTTGTTTAAAAGGTTAGTACACCCAAAAATGATGTCATTATTTACTCACCCTCATGTCATTCCAAACCCGTAAGATTTCCTTCATCTTCGGAACACAAATTAAGATCTTTTCTATTAAATCTGAGAGCTTTCTGTCCCACACACAGCTAAGCAACTACCACTTTGACGCTTCAGCTTCAGGTTCTTGCGTAAAACCTCGCAACACGAGAATGAACCTCATTGGTTCTTGCAGAAGCTCAAACGTGATGGGTAACATGAGAATGAACCTCATTGGTTCTTGCAGAAGCTCAAATGTGATGCGTAACACGAGAATGAACCTCATTGGTTCTTGCAGAAGCTCAAACGTGATGCGTAACACTAGAATGAACCTCATTGGCTCTTGCAGAAGCTCAAACGTGATGCGTAACACATGTAAAGAATAGAAACCTCATTGGCTTCCTTGCAGAAGCATCAAATGATGATGCGTTAAATGAGAAAGAAACCTCATTGGTTCTTGCAGAAGCTCAAACGTGATGCGTAACACGAGAATGAACCTGATTGGCTCTTGCAGAAGCTCAAACGTGATGCGTAACACGAGAATGAACCTGATTGGCTCTTGCAGAAGCTCAAACGTGATGCGTAACACGAGAATGAACCTCATTGGTTCTTGCAGAAGCTCAAACGTGATGCGTAACACGAGAATGAACCTCATTGGCTCTTGCAGAAGCTCAAACGTGATGCGTAACACGAGAATGAACCTGATTGGCTCTTGCAGAAGCTCAAACGTGATGCGTAACAGAGAATGAACCTCATTGGTTCTTGCAGAAGCCAAGGATGCTCACGAAATGAACGTGATTGCTCTTGAGAACTCACGTATGTAACACGAAAGAACCTGATTGGCTCTTGCAGAAGCTCAAACGTGATGCGTAACACGAGAATGAACCTCATTGGCTCTTGCAGAAGCTCAAACGTGATGCGTAACACGAGAATGAACCTCATTGGCTCTTGCAGAAGCTCAAACGTGATGCGTAACACGAGAATGAACCTGATTGGCTCTTGCAGAAGCTCAAACGTGATGCGTAACACGAGAATGAACCTCATTGGCTCTTGCAGAAGCTCAAACGTGATGCGTAACACGAGAATGAACCTCATTGGTCTTGCAGAAGCTCAAACGTGATGCGTAACACGAGAATGAACCTCATTGGCTCTTGCAGAAGCTCAAACGTGATGCGTAACACGAGATGAATATCTGAAAACCTGATGCTAAGGCAGAACTTGTCTGCAAGCTCAAACGTGATGCGTAACACGAGAATGAACCTCATTGGCTCTTGCAGAAGCTCAAAACGTGATGCGATAACACGAGAATGAACCTGATTGGCTCTTGCAGAAGCTCAAACGTGATGCGTAACACGAGAATGAACCTCATTGGTTCTTGCAGAAGCTCAAACGTGATGCGTAACACGAGAATGAACCTGATTGGCTCTTGCAGAAGCTCAAACGTGATGCGTAACACGAGAATGAACCTCATTGGTTCTTGCAGAAGCTCAAACGGATGCGTAACACGAGAATGAACCTCATTGGCTCTTGCAGAAGCTCAAACGGATGCGTAACACGAGAATGAACCTGATTGGCTCTTGCAGAAGCTCAAACGTGATGCGTAACACGAGAATGAACCTCATTGGCTCTGCAGAAGCTCAAACGTGATGCGTAACACGAGAATGAACCTGATTGGCTCTTGCAGAAGCTCAAACGTGATGCGTAACACGAGAATGAACCTGATTGGCTCTTGCAGAAGCTCAAACGTGATGCGTAACACGAGAATGAACCTCATTGGTTCTTGCAGAAGCTCAAACGTGATGCGTAACACGAGAATGAACCTCATTGGCTCTTGCAGAAGCTCAAACGTGATGCGTAACACGAGAATGAACCTCATTGGTTTTTGCAGAAGCTCAAACGTGATGCGTAACACGAGAATGAACCTCATTGGTTCTTGCAGAAGCTCAAACGTGATGCGTAAACACGAGAATGAACCTCATTGGTTCTTGCAGAAGCTCAAACGTGATGCGTAACACGAGAATGAACCTCATTGGTTCTTGCAGAAGCTCAAACGTGATGCGTAACACGAGAATGAACCTCATTGGCTCTTGCAGAAGCTCAAACGTGATGCGTAACACGAGAATGAACCTCATTGGCTCTTGCAGAAGCTCAAACGTGATGCGTAACACGAGAATGAACCTCATTGGCTCTTGCAGAAGCTCAAACGTGATGCGTAACACGAGAATGAACCTCATTGGTTCTTGCAGAAGCTCAAACGTGATGCGTAACACAGAATGAACCTCATTGGCTCTTGCAGAAGCTCAAACGTGATGCGTAACACGAGAATGAACCTCATTGGTTCTTGCAGAAGCTCAAACGTGATGCGTAACACGAGAATGAACCTCATTGGTTCTTGCAGAAGCTCAAACGTGATGCGTAACACGAGAATGAACCTCATTGGTTCTTGCAGAAGCTCAAACGTGATGCGTAACACAGAGAATGAACCTCATTGGCTCTTGCAGAAGCTCAAACGTGATGCGTAACACAGAATGAACCTCATTGGCTCTTGCAGAAGCTCAAACGTGATGCGTAACACGAGAATGAACCTCATTGGCTCTTGCAGAAGCTCAAACGTGATGCGTAACACGAGAATGAACCTCATTGGCTCTTGCAGAAGCTCAAACGTGATGCGTAACACAGAGAATGAACCTCATTGGTTCTTGCAGAAGCTCAAACGTGATGCGTAACACGAGAATGAACCTCATTGGTTCTTGCAGAAGCTCAAACGTGATGCGTAACACGAGAATGAACCTCATTGGTTCTTGCAGAAGCTCAAACGTGATGCGTAACACGAGAATGAACCTCATTGGTTCTTGCAGAAGCTCAAACGTGATGCGTAACACGAGAATGAACCTCATTGGTTCTTGCAGAAGCTCAAACGTGATGCGTAACACGAGAATGAACCTCATTGGCTTCTTGCAGAAGCTCAAACGTGATGCGTAAACACGAGAATGAACCTCATTGGCTCTTGCAGAAGCTCAAACGTGATGCGTAACACGAGAATGAACCTCATTGGCTCTTGCAGAAGCTCAAACGTGATGCGTAACACGAGAATGAACCTCATTGGCTCTTGCAGAAGCTCAAACGTGATGCGTAACACAAGAATGAACCTCATTGGCTCTTGCAGAAGCTCAAACGTGATGCGTAACACGAGAATGAACCTCATTGGCTCTTGCAGAAGCTCAAACGTGATGCGTAACACGAGAATGAACCTCATTGGCTCTTGCAGAAGCTCAAACGTGATGCGTAACACGAGAATGAACCTCATTGGCTCTTGCAGAAGCTCAAACGTGATGCGTAACACGAGAATGAACCTCATTGGCTCTTGCAGAAGCTCAAACGTGATGCGTAACACAAGAATGAACCTCATTGGCTCTTGCAGAAGCTCAAACGTGATGCGCAACACGAGAATGAACCTCATTGGTTCTCACACGTCAGTGCTTGAGCTGTCCGTACCGTGTTGAGTTACGTCCGTAACTGATGTGTGAGTTGATGAATGTTTATATGTGAATAAAAGCCTAAATTCAATCTGTTCGTGTCTCTTTAGAAAATTTGGAATAAACCGCTCAATTCATTGGATTAATTTTACGATCTCTTTATGAACTTTTTGTAGCTTTCAACGGAGGGACAGACAGCTCTCAGATTTCATCAAAAATATCTTTATTTGTGTTATGAAGGTGAACGCAAGTCTTACGGGTTTGGAACAACATGAGGGTGAGTAATAATGACAGAATTTTCCTTTTTGGGTGAACTATCCCTTTTTACTGGTATCACTTTAAGATATTGCAGTCTAAAGGCCAATTCACACTGCACTGTGACAGATGCAGACCAACGCCAACAGTCACCAGTTACAGTATGTCATTTCAAGACCGACAAACTGCAATTCAACATGTTCAACCGGCAACAATGAGAGCCAACACACTGATTCAACAAAACCCCACAAAGTGTCTGATGCTGTCTGTCGGTGCTATAAAAAATTATATTATTCAAGAAAAGGAAACACACAGAAAGAAACAAAAAAACAACAACCTTAGATCCTGGTGGAGGTGTCAGACCCAGAAATTCATAGACTGTGTTGTCCTCTTTGGCATCAAAGAATGTGTCGTAGTCCTGCAATTTAGGATAGGAAACCATCATTAGCATTTTAAAGCAAATCATTTAGCAATTAATGTGTCATTTCTGATGGAATTCAAAAGCAGCGATCAAGCAGAGGGTCCAGACTGTTTTTTTTTTTAAAGTACCATAAAATGAATGTAGTCGAAGTAAGTTGTCCATATGACTTATGCACTTGATTTATGAAGCCGTACAATAACTTTTAGAGAAGAACGGATCCAATTTTTTTTGTCATTATTCCAACACAATCTACGGAAGCGTATTGCATTCACTTGAGGGAAAAAAAAAATCTACTCTGTGTTTCTGAATTAACAAGTTAATTATCTCAGAATTACGAGATAATTTTTCATGGAAAAAAGTTTTTGCTCTGTTTTTCTGAATTAATGACTTAATTATCTCAAAATTATAAGTAACTCATTAATTCATAAAAACAGAGTGAAAAAAAAATCAAGAAAAATTTATCTCATAATACTGAGATAATTAACTCATTAATTCAGAAAAACAGAGCAAAAACTTTTTTTCCATGAAAAATTATCTCATCCAAGTGGATTTTACATCTTTTTACCTGGATAAAAGACTTGTGAAAACATTTACTCATTAGCTCTTGACCCAAATTGTGAACTTTTAGAAGGGCAGATTTATAGGAGCCTCTGTTGTAGCAGGTTCTTACCCCACAATACATCTCCTCGTTGAAAATCTGTGGAGGAAGAGGAATTCCACCGGTGGGCTTCTTTTCTCCAGGGACATTTTCCCTCATCCACAGCCGATTGTCCTCATTTGAAGCGATGTCAAGCTGTGCGTAATCGATTTTAAGTGCCTCAAGAAACCCGACAACATCTTGTTGTTTCTTTTTGATCTGTGGTATTAGTGATAACAGATTATTGACGTGAATCCCAATACACTTCAAATTCACCTCAAAAAAACATTCAAATTCTTCCAAATTCAAAACATATACATCACACCCTCCAGATAGCAGTTCATTGTAAACTGTAGTAGATAATGCATTTGAAATGTAAATACAGTAATGATGTCAGATTATAAAAAAATGTTTTTTTGACAAACTATAATACTTTTTTTTTTTTTTTAAAACAGAAAAGTTTATAGAATTAAGGATTATAATTTGTAGGCTATAGGCTGGCATTTGCCAAAATGAAACAGGAAAAAGTCACATGAAAACTGGTCTCATTGCATCCGCTTGTCAGAGAAAGTGTTAATAAAGTGTTATGACAGGACGAACTGATGCCGATATCTATGGACTTAAAAGGTAATCGGCTAGCCTATCTATTTCTTTTAATTGTTAGTTTTTCATTCAGTTTAAATATTCAAATATTAGTGAGAGGAAGAAAAAAAATCGATGCCAATCTGCAGACCAGACCAACTAGCAGTTAGTCATTGAAATCTTAATTTTCGAATACAATCGAATTAGACCAATCTACATATTAATGCAGGGTTGCCAAGTCCACAGGTTTTACGAAGGTAATTGAGCTATACTAAACTGTTAGCCTGACTACGTCAGACTTCCTACTTCCGCTAATTTCATTTCACTCCTGTAGTCAGTCTGAGATAGCAGCCTATCTTTCTGTTTTCCACCGGCCTGAAAACAGCCGGGCCAATCAGCAAACAGAAGGCGGGCTGAAAGCCGTGACGTACTCGCCAAGCTCCGAGTTTAAGAGTTAGGTCAGAGAAATCGAAAACGACCGCGGATAGGGAGACACGGATGCAATTCGCTCTGTTGTGGAGAATATTCCAAGCATTAGCAAACTGAAGCCCGAACAAGAAGAGTGTGTATTAAACATTTTGAATGGAGGTGATGTTGTGGCCCCACTCCCTTTGGGAAAAGTTTATTGCCGATCGTCAGCGAGAAACTGGGGAGCCTTTTGACAGGTCAGTGTCTCCTTTCTTTTCCAGGTCTTAAATACAGTAAAACTTCAAATAATAGCCCGGGCTTTTATTTGCCCAAATCGTCGAACTGCACCGGCTTGTATTTGAGACAGGCGTCTAAAGTTATATGAGACAGGCCTTTATAATTTAGTGTTGAGATGTTGTTCTTTGAGATGTTGTTCCTAGAGTCTCTAATCTCTAAAATCTCCAAATGCTCCACGTGAAACTGCGGTGTTCCGACCTTTTACTAGTCGATTGATTTTGATTAATATTTGCGAGGGAGAGAGAGCAAGACAGCGCTCGTGTTGTTTGTTTGAAGACGTGATAGTGCGCGCGCGGCCGGGGCTCGCTCGCTCGCTCGCTCTCTCTCTCTCTCTCTCCTCTCTCTCTTCTCTCTCTCCTGCTTGTTAGCGCCCTGTCAAGTGCAGCAGTCATTCTATTACATCACTCACCGATCAAAAAGGTCGTTTACAGCCATGTTCACTTCGGTATTTCGCTCGCATCAAGTGTTTACAGTGGAAGTTTAATCATAGATTTGAGTTCGATGCATGATGTCTGTGGTTCGATACGGCTGTGTCGCCGCATAACATACGTCATAAACAAACTTATCTGATTGGCTTACGGGTAACCAATGATTTTAAACTTCAGAAATCGCCCCCTAGCGGGAGAGAAAACACTTCTCTATTATGCTATGCCAGACTCTGTCTACGAAGCAAAGTGAAGTAGCAGAGTCTGGTATTACCAGGCTACTAAACTGTAGCCACGGATGATGATTTTTGCCCTCTGCTGGTTAAAGGCTTGAATTAAAATATGTTATAATCTACCAGTGATAAAACTGTGCCAGTGAATATGTTTTGCGAAGGACGGCCAGTGGTATGGAGCTTTTGAGTTGTGTTTATGATGTCTAAGATATATTTTCAATTTCCATACCAGTGACTGTAAAATATGCATTTTAGCTATGGGAATGGCATTATGAGTTTTGATATATGGGATATGGTCACTAATACTTTTGAGGTATTTTTAATTGGCCATTGGGATAGTTTTGTTACGCAGATCTGGCAACTTAAAAAAAGAAAGTTATTACCTGTCTTAAAAATAATAATTAGATGACTAACTGTCAAGACAAGCAGTTCATACAATCAATCGATATTTTTGAAAAAAAAAAAAGCAAAAATTGTTATCGGTCTACCCTAATTATTTTGAAAGATGACCACAAATGCAAAATTTAGCTGGTTTTTTCTAGGTGTTTTACAACAATGTGTTATGGTGCATTCCAAGTCAGGTTGTTAAAATCGTATTTGAGTTGAACGCACATGAACGCCACTACAATGTCATAAATACGAGATGAATCTCTGGATTTTCTTTAAGCCCCAATCTATACAAGTTGGGGACATGTCAGTGAACAACATGGCGGAATACCACAATACTTAAAGCTACAATATGTAATTTTTTTCGCCGCTAGGGGTCGCTAACCACTTACGATAACAAAGGCGTAGATTGATGATGCAGTGAATCATGGAACTTGTCATCAAGCCGATGGATCTAATAATGTTTATGGGTGAGTGAATACATTGATCCGGGTTTTTCCTTCATAGACAATTATGAGGCGGCCGCCTCCATCAAATTTCGTGCCGCCTCCGCCTCTCGACAAAACTCGTACAGACAGTCACGTGCTCATACACTTTATCCACCGTGACAGTTCTGTCGTGATTCCCGCTTGTGTCCATTCTCTAACCGTGTAGTTTGCCGATAGTGCTGCACGGATCATAATCCGCGGGTCGAGCGAGGGTTAAAAAACATTCCATTCAATCGAGGGTGGACGACTGCTAAATGAGTGTAATAAAGACACAGAACTCCCATCATGGTACCTAATGTACGGACGTTAACAAAGTTGCGCTGTTGAGTCTCGCGCAGTTATTTATAACATTAATTATAGTTAAGAAACATATAGGCTACACACGACCAGAGTGCTGTTTTCCTGAATGCCATCACGATTGAAACCGAGATATTAATTTCATAACAGTTCAATAAACAAATAGTTAAAATTAAGTTACTTACATTTTTAGACTGTTTTTGTTCTGTTTTAGCAGCGAAAATAGTTCCAAACAACAGAACCATATCGCGTCTCACAGCAACAATCCATGATTCATTACTGAATCATTCAGCGTTTTGAACTAATCGCTTGAGTCAAAGATTCAATTGCCCACTATTAAACCGCCATATTCTGAATCAATCAGCCGTTTGAACGGATCGTTTACATTAATGACTCAATGACTCGCTCATTAAGACGGCCGCCTGCCCCCTCCTACTGGCGGTTTAGTATCAAAGTATCATTCTTTCCAACATTACTTGTATATTCAAAAAATATTCAAAATAATCTCATTTAATACAGTTATAATTTTTCAATGTAAATTATTTAATTTGATTGGTAACAGCCTAGTGTCTTATTTTAATTAAATGTATTGATAAAATGTAAGAATTTTAAATGAAATTTAGAGCATACATTAAATAAAATTAGGGGGAAAATGCCCTTTATAAAGGTACAAAAAATTATTCCGATAAGAGTGTTTTCAAAAATGAAACATTGACAATAAGTTTAAAGGGAGTAAAGCCTCTGTTTAGGCTATAAAAAAATGTGATTTTGCCAAAAGGAGAACTTTTAATTTAAATAAATGTTAATTGTGTGATATGTTACCATATTATCATGCTTAATTGAATAATTGTAATGTGATGATCAGATGCAGATATCTAAATCAAAGAATATGGTGGTTGGCGGGTGGATTATTATTTATTTTTAACAACAGATTCGAGTGACTCAAAGTGCACCAGATTAATGAATTTATCTTTAAAATGTACAAAATTTTCCGCCTCATTTTGAGCCAGGAAAAACCCTGATTGATGTTTTTAACATGACTGTGGTATAAATCAGGGCACGACTGCTAATGAGAGACAGATATCAGAGTACACACACGCGAGTCCCGTGGTTATAAAGGAATAAGGACATTTATTCTACTGAACTACACGCAAGTGCTGAATTAATACTCATACAGGTCAGTTTATTTGACGAATAACGCAGCGCTGCTTCACTTGGTCTAACGTTACACCATAATACTAAACTACATTTGTGTGTGTTGAAAGTTATAATGTTATTCTATGTGTTAGTTTGTTGGCTATATGAGACTAGCAGTAAGCTAGATCAACATTAGAATTACTGATCATATTCTAATTCTTTCATTATGTTGAGCTATATAACATTGATTCGTTTTAGTCTAATAAAGTACATGCAAGAGTGGCGTCTCTGTCAAGTCGAAGTTTGTCACAGACGTGAAGCTCTCGGCATCTCGAAAATGCCACGCCGATATTGATCCTCGTTTTATTTCTCCTTTTGTCCCAAAGTCTGTTTTCCATGGTCCATAATGTTTGAACGAAACAACAACAGCGTGAGCTTGCCGCTAGACGTAACGATCTACGCAGTTGTCCACGTCTGCTGCCATGGCTACTATGGCAGTACAAGTGGAAACCAGGAATAACGCAGATATTGGTCATTGAAATGTGACAAGTGACATGGACGGGCACTATTTAAAATTGTGAATTTCTCTGAATTTACAAATTATTGGAAACATTTAGGATAATGTAAGTACACAATTGAAAGAAATATATAACACAGTGCAAGTGGTTTTTGGATATTTTGATACAAACTTCTTACATATTGTACCTTTAAAGGTGCAGTATGTAAGATTGACAGCTAGTGGTTGAACTGGGTACTGCAGTCCTAATTCCAAATTTTGGAGAGAGTTGTTTCTTTCGCCCCCTCCTCATCAGACTCGACACTAAAGCTAGTTGCCAGATTGAGGACACGCAACAGGAACAAGCGCAATTGACGATGAAAGCCAAGGAGACTTATGGTGCGTTCACGAGCTATGGAAAATATGATATTTTCCACTTGTGAACTGATATTTACCAGTGTGTTGCGTTCAAGTGCTTTTGTTGTCGTAATGTGGTAAAAAGATGCAGATCCAGAACTGTTATTTAGCTAAAACTATTTTAGATTGCTTAAGTCATCTGCCACAGCAAGAAGACGATTTATCAAAACTCAAACGGTAAATAAATAATATGCTGTATATTTTCTAGATCATTAGTACATATTTTTACCATTCGCGACTCTTGCGTTGCTCTTCGCCATTTTGAAAAGGTTGAAGGATATCTCATCTCGACATCTGGCATCAAAATATTCTACGAGCTGCCCAGTGGAAAATACCACATGAGGGGGTGTTCGTTTGCATTTTCCACATCGGCTTTTGGTATTTACCATAATTACCATAGCACGTGAACGCAGCATTACACACTATATTTTGATGAGTTGATTTATTGATTTATGATGACGAGTTAATATAGCGTTTTAATATGCTCCCGTCCATAGATATTTGTAGATGGCAACCGGTGGCGAAAGACTGGATAAATTGGCAACTATATACAGTATTGCACAGACCAAAACAAAAACATATATTTCTATACAAAACGTACATTTCAAAGTAAAATAACTGGTGGTAACATTGTTTTTCAGAGAAATTAGTATACTGAACTTAGCATATTTCCTAAATATCTGCAATGTTGTATTTATGCTTTAGTACAGTCAAAAAAGTACAACCTTAAAAGTTATTTAGCAGTGATATTGTCAGACTTTTCTATTTACAGCGAAGAAAGCTAATTGCCTAATATCATTATCATAACAATATAATATGTAAGGAAAGTATACAGTTCATAAATTAATCAAAAACCTAACAAAAGCAAAAACACACCTGATGCACATCCTTGTTCTTCATTTCCTATTTAAAAACCTTGCTGTGTTTTTGTGTAATTAATGAGGAGAAAGTACAACGCCATCTTACTCCGACGAAAGTGACTATACACACCTGCCATCGTAAACACGACTTCCCACCTCGTAAATACAACTTCCCAGGAGGACTTGAGGTTGTAACAACACTCCCTCATCATTAGACATGGACGCTAAACACGGTTAAGGGGTAGATTGTAAACCCTAACAAGTTAAAACTTGACAGTAAAGTACCCTACATTTTTTGTTAGAGATAAAGTTAAGAGATTAGATAATTAGTACTGTTACGCTATATGCCTGTCTTTAAAAACACTTAAATCAATAAATAAACACGTCCTGCTGAGTAACTCAAATCAGTTCTGGAAGTTTCATGTTTAAAGGAATAGCATGCTGCTTTCTGGAATGTGATCTCATAGATATTTAAGGAAACTGGCGGAGCTGCATCGGTTATTAGGTCACTCGGGATTATTTAAACATGCTTCGGTCAAAACATTTTTTAGGCTTTAAAATACATGCGCTAATTATTGCAAATACGCCTTTGGGCGATTGATTCATTCCGCAATCTGCATTAAACACAATCGAACTCAAAGCGCTTCGGCTCATCGACCTGTTGAATGACTGAACAATAACACACTTGCTGTCCGGTTTCTTACCGCCGTCGATCCCGATGAGGATGCCAGGAAGACTTTAATGACCATTTTGTAGAAGTGCGAGGTTAAATGATCAGGGAAAAGTGTTTAAAGACACAGATATCCTCCCCCCTTCGGATGGAAAGCACAGACACCGCGCTTCAGTCCCAGTCTGGACTCTGGTGTCTATTTCTGTCCGCAGAGCATCATTGGCGCGTTTGTCCCAGCGCTGTCTGAGTGATTGGCGATTTCAGCTGTCTGTCCACATCAGGAGCTGCTAAAGTTAGTGTAACGACCTGCATATATGGACAGAGATGCTGTTTTTCAAGAAACGTCCAATTTGCATTGACAACAAAAAGTGTTGTGAATTGTATGTTTTTGTTGTTGCCTTCTGGCAACTCTGAGACTATACGAGTTGTTGGTAGCCTAACGTTACTATTTAAAAAATGCTAATCATCACTGTTAATATAATGCGTTTATTATATAATTTTCAAAATAAAAAAAATCTAAATGGAAAGTTACCACATTCACATAGGGGCAGGACTGTTGTCGAGGGAATCAAGTGCATGTCTTGGCCCCGCGGTCCCTGTGGTGAGGGGGTCCCATGAGGTCTTGTAAAGTAAAGTCTGGGAAGACCATTAAAGTTTTGTCCTGGGCTCTGTCGTGCAGGATCACAACATCACAGACGCTTGAGGATGAGTGCTTTTGACTGGACAACAAGAAACAAGCAATGCTCTTCTATAATGACCCAGAACACCCTAACAAAACTCAGCTAACAACTCCCCAGAAGACATCCATAGCCAATAGTTAAGCAAATATCTGCAGGGCAATATCATGATAGCAAGTTTTGCATTAAAAAACTGCTCTAATTTTACCTCCTGCTTTATTGGATATCCTGCCACTCTCTCCCTCTGCCCCTAACATACGAAAGTTTCTTGTAGGCAAACAGAAGTAGGCCTATATCTAGTGCCTACACCTAAATATTATCATGCATACACAAAATTATTATTATTTTCTGCAAATGTTTATTTTAGAGCTATATTGGTCCATTAAGTTGCAAGGTTGGTTAAAGCCATCAAATAAAATAACCATAAAAAATGATTGAAGCTGTAACCGTAGGCAGTTAATATAAGAATATACAACTGTTGAATGAATAAGTTAAATTCATGAGCTTTATTCAGTGATGTACGGTATATAACAATTATTTGCACATGATCTACAGCTGGGAAACTGAAGGATCTGGAGAGATTCTGAATGGAGGAATGAATGGCCAGGTGTTCAAACTCATCAGACATTATGGAGAAAACTCAGAGCTGTTATCTTGGCAAAAGGAGGTTGCAAAAAGTATTTAATAAAAGGGAGCCAATAATTGTGGCCAACATGTTTTTGAGAAAAACATTTATTTCATAATTTGATCCCTCTCCCCACTTTCAATTATTTTACTTCAATGAAATGTTCCATTTTTGTGATTTTTTTTACATATAAGATCAAAAAGATGAATATTTATTTTTACAGCCATCTTTGATCATATTTAATAGGAGTGCCAATAATTCTGATCACAACTGTATATCAACTATCGTAATTAGCAAGCTATAGCTAACATTAGAGCTAACGTTAATCAAGTAATTATGGTGTAAATGTACATGCATCATCTTTAATGTGCACCATGTTATACCAATCACTGAAAGGAAATAATATGTCACATTAAATAATGTTAGAAAATTAAAAACATATAGTAAGAAAAGTGCATAAAAGACAAGTTATCTTTCTGTAATGTTTTTTCCCTTAAAAAGAGGAAAATGTGTATGAGGAGGAGATGGTTATTCTATTGGATGACCCACAATTCAATATTTATTCCTCAGTGTCAAGTATTTCAAAAGATCTGCTTTTAAGGGTAGGTTTAAATTACTCTCAAAAGCAGAATTATTTTTGAGTAGCCTAAGTTTAAACTAACCACTGGGGTTCCTCAGGGTTCGGTGCTTGGACCTTTCCTCTTCTTGATCTACACAACATTGCTAAACACTTAAACACATAAAACATCATCAAACTAACTAAATGACTTTTGTTGAAGTCAACAATAAATTTACCTTTTTTACTTAACCTAATGCACATTCCTGGTCTTATTGTGATTGATTGATTCATTGGTGCATTTTACTGCAAAAACTTCGGTAACACTTTACAATAATAAGGTTCATTAGTTAACATTATTAATGTATTTATTAATCTAACATTAACAAACAATACATTTGTTACTGTATTAATCTTTGTTAATGTTAGTTCATGGTGCATTAACTAATATTAACAAATACAACCTTTGATTTTAATAATGTATTAGTAAATGTTGTAATTAATATAAACTAAAATTAATAAATGCTGAAGTATAAAGTATTGTACAAAGGTAGTTAACCAATGTTAATAATGAACCTTTTTGTAAAGTGTTTCCAAAACTTCTATTGCATGTTCAAATGTAATAACCTGCTCTTCCTGATGCCGATGTCACTAAGGTCTCACAAACAGCTATTGAATCATTATTTTATCAAACTTGCATTTGGTTTGGCAGCATTTTTTCGTAATGCCCTCTTTTCATGATCCAATCAATTCCCAATGGATAAAATAAGATGCCCATTTCACAAAACAGAACATATTTACTTTCTTAATGCATGCTCTTGGTCTTCATCAGTACACATTTTTCCAAAGAATGTCTTTGAATATTAACATTTTATCAACATTTAATAACACTTTCTTTCTTTTTTGTTTTTCTTTTTATTAGACAGATCAGTGAAGGGTTGAGACATGGAGACATAACTGAAGATATGACAAGAAGATACGAGAATGCAACAAGGTAACCCAGACTCAAACCTGTGTCCGCATAATGTCCTTGTCTGCACAAATAATGTGCAGTTCTTACATTTTTTATTCTTAAAAAAAAAACATGGTTCAAAACATTTTTTACTCTTCATTTTCTGAATGTATTTGGTAAATAACAGCTATTCGTTGACATTTTGAGCGTCAGTGACACAAAACTAGAACAAGGCACAGCAGCATCTAAATACAGCTACTTATTCAGTTATTGATCTCTTTTTTCATCAAAATGATGAGACAAAATGTGTATTTTACAAAAGTACAACCTCATGTTTTGTGTGAAGTGCAAAAGGACTGTACATACAGCAAATGGATCATGTGTAAAACAGGTGTTACAATGACATTTTTTATCATATTACATTACACAAACAAAGAGATTGAAGTATGACTTTCAGGTGCCACACAAAGACTGACAAATCTGTTCTTCTCAAGAAAGATAGCACAGTGTGAAGTTCACTGTGAACCATACCTCGATCTCAATACTTAAAACTTAAATGCACAAAACTTGAAAAGGCTGCAATTAAAGTTACTGCTAAAGGTGTTTGTAAAATGTGATTCAAAAAATGTCATTCTAACACCCGTTTCACACATGATCCGTTTGCTGTACGTTCATGAATTCATGAATGAAACAGGCAATCCTGAAAGAGGGGAGACCCAAGGACAAGGACCGCTACAAACTGTGAAAGTCTAAAAAAATAAAGAAAAACACTGAACAAGAATAGTGTTCATTAATGAATAACACGGAGGAAAACACTAGGCCTACTGCCAAAAACTAAAACATTTGTCCAAGATCATCTGGATGTGCCACAAAGCTTCTAGGAAAATGTTCTGTGGACAATTAAGAAAAAGTTTTTTTTACTGTTAAAAACTATTTTTAGACCCAAATCACATACGGGAACCAACTAAAGAATGCTTTCGGTGCTAAAGGGGATCGAGAAGTTACTAAAAACCACATTCTTTTCCCACCCCACTGTGAATGATTATTTAGTATATCCAATAAAAATGTACAATTGTTTGTGTGTTATTAGTTTAGCCAGAACAGACCAAAATTTATGAGTACTCAATGCAGAAATCCAGTTATTTTCAAAGGGTTCCTAAACATATTATTGCCACTATAAAGGCAACTGAAGCAATAAAACTCACCTCATTTTCACATTTATTAATACAAGGTCATTTTTTGAAATACAATCAATAAATAGAATTGTAACACTGACAAAAAAAACACCAAAGCAAGCCCAAATATACAATTATGGTACAAGTAATAAATAAACAATCTTTTGATGGTATCAACTTATATCATAAAGCTTAAATTAAAGCTGCAAGCAGCATTGAAAGGGCCCTCGCACCCGTGCCATCGCCACCCGGTGGCTTTAGGAAGACAGACCACGGTGGGCAATGTGCATTTAAGTAGGTAAATATAGTGGAAGTATGTCAAAGTCAGTTACAAAAATGTCCTTTATTATGGGTATAGTAGCATGCTGTTAAACATGTCACTTCCTGTTGCCAGCAGGTGGCGCTATGACTGTAACTGAATATGAGCATGCACATGTGTTCAGGACAGAACTCTTATCAAACATGTGAAGTTTGGGGCAGATTGAACTTTGCCTTCTTAAGTAAAAACAACTTCCTGTTTCATAGCATTAGCATGCCATGCTTTAGCACTTAGCTAAGAATTGCTAGCATGTTTAACATGTTTATAACATGTTTATAACTCAATGGCATATTTACTATGTTGCCAGTACTGCATCACACTGTTAAACATGTCACTTCCTGTTGCCAGTAGGTGGCGCTATTACTATAACTGAATATTGTCATGTAGATGTGTTCAGGGCAGGACTCTTATCAAATGTGTGAAGTTTGGGGCAGATTGGACATTGCCTTCTTAAGTAACAACAACTTCCTGTTTCATTTCATTAGCATGCTTTAGCACTTAGCTAAGAATTGCTAGCATGTTTAACATGTTTATAACATGTTTATAACTCAATGGCATATTTACTATGTTGCCAGTACTGCATCACACTGTTAAACATGTCACTTCCTGTTGCCAGTAGGTGGCGCTATTACTATAGCTGAAAATTGTAATGTAGATGTGTTCAGGGCAGGACTCTTATCAAATGTGTGAAGTTTGGGGCAGATTGGACATTGTCTTCTTAAGTAACAACAACTTCTTGTTTCATTTCATTAGCATGCTTTAGCACTTAGCTAAGAATTGCTAGCATGTTTTAACATGTTTATAACATGTTTATAACTCAATGGCATATTTACTATGTTGCCAGTACTGCATCACACTGTTAAACATGTCACTTCCTGTTGCCAGTAGGTGGCGCTATTACTATAGCTGAAAATTGTAATGTAGATGTGTTCAGGGCAGGACTCTTATCAAATGTGTGAAGTTTGGGGCAGTTTGGACATTGTCTTCTTAAGTAACAACAACTTCCTGTTTCATTTCATTAGCATGCTTTAGCACTTAGCTAAGAATTACTAGCATGTTTTAACATGATTATAACATGTTTATAATTCAATGGCATATTTAATATGTTGCTAGTACTGCATCACAGTGTTAAACATGTCACTTCATGTTGCCAGTAGGTGGCGCTATTACTATAACTGAATATTCTCATGTAGATGTGTTCAGGGCAGGACTCTTATCAAATGTGTGAAGTTTCGGGGTTTCAAGGTTCGAAGTTACAGCAAATTACTATTTAATTGCAGTAATAGCATGCTTTAGCACTTAGCTAAGTGTTTGCTAGCATGTTTTAGCATGTTTCAAGTATGTTGTTAGCATGTTTAGCACTTGCTGGCACTTTTTTATATGTTATTAGGAGTCCACAAAAGTGTTAAACATGTCACTTCCTGTTGCCAGCAGGTGGCGCTATGACTGTAACTGAATATGAGCATGGACATGTGTTCAGGACAGAACTCTTATCAAACGTGTGAAGTTTGGGGCAGATTGGACATTCCATACCTGAGTTACAGCAAATTCCTATTGAATTGCAGTAATAGCATGCTTTAGCACTTAGCTAAGTGCTTGCTAGCATGTTTTAGCATGTTTCAAGTATGTTGTTAGCATGTTTAACACTTGCTGGCACTTTTTTATATGTTATCAGGAGTCCACAACAGTGTTAAACATGTCACTTCCTGTTGCCAGCAGGTGGCGCTGTGACTGTAACTGAATATGAGCATGGACATGTGTTCAGGACAGAACTCTTATCAAACGTGTGAAGTTTGGGGCAGATTGGACATTGTTTGCCTGAGTTACAGCAACTTCCTGTTTCATGGCGAAACATCAAAATTTGTCAGGCCGCCGAGGACACGCCCTTCGACGAAAACTCAAGATCTTCGCAATTTAACGTCGCAAAGGCCTTAAGATTACACTCACCAAATTTGAAGATGATCAGATTAAAACTGTAGGAGGAGTTCGTTAAAGTACGAGGCCTGAAAATGGCAAAAACTGCACAAAAATCTGAGAGGAAGTTCAAAATGGCTGACTTCCTGTTGTGTTTAGGGCTACGCTCCAAGAGACTTTTTTGTAGGTATTGGGCCATTACATGTATGTACCGAATTTCGTACACGTACGTGAAACGTAACGCGAGGCGCACTCCGTTGAACCTTTATAGGTGGCGCTATCGAGCCATTTTGGCCCGCCCAATTTTGAAACGCATATCAGATGTAAATTTTCGCCAGTTCTGACGCGTGTGCAAATTTTCGTGAGTTTTCGTGCATGTTTAGGCTCTCAAAAATGCGATTCATTGCGGAGAAGAAGAATAATAATAATAATAATAATAATAAACAGAGCAATTCCAAGAGGGTCCTCACACCATCGGTGCTCGGGCCCTAACCAGTGTTTAGCTATTTGCTGGGAATGTTCACATGTCAGCATTTTCTAACTAAATGCAAATAAAACATTTTATTAAACAACTTGCAAATTTACCACAGACTTGAACGGTTTAACGGAACAGTGAATGGCATTTTTGGTAACACTTTATTTCAATAGTCCACTTTAGACGTTCTACTAAGTAACTTTGCAGCTACATGTCAACTAACTGTCATTAGAGGATTAGTAGACTGTCTGTTAACACTTTATTTTGTTGGTCTATACTACTGACTATAACTTGGCAACTATAAGTCAACTTATTCTCCTAACACCTAACAGTCTATTGACGGTTTACTACAGCCTTCTAATACTCTAATGAGAGTTAGTTGACATTTAGTTGAAAAGTTACTTCTAGTTAGTAGAATGTCTAAAGTGGACTATCGAAATAAAGTGTTACCGTATTTTTTCATTAAAAGAGTCACTGAGATAAGGCCAGAGGTCTTGAGTCCTGCTGCAGGGTTGAACACCTCTTGTTTAGCCCACTCATGAAGATCCAGTGATTGTGTATTGATGTTGATATGAAGCGGTTAGTTTAACTGATAGCATGTAGAACGATGGCCACCACCTTGTTGCAGACAACTAGCCAGCATGTGATTCCAACACCACCTGAGAGAAATCAAGAAAAAAACAGTTCATAACACTCTAAACTCCATTATTTATCCAGATGGCATGTACATCAGGAATATATTTAGATGTCACTTTGTTAAAGACTTTTTAAATCAATAATTTATCCCACTGTTCCATCAAATACCGTTGGTGACTGGGACATACCTGCAACTCCTGAAGGAAAGGCTACTAGTCTCTCCAGCGGAGCAATCCATTTACTGGGCACAACTGTGACCGGATCTGCGTAATACTTCAATATGAGTGAGATCATGACGGCCGCCTAACAACAGACAGGAGAAAACAGAACAACATGCCATTATGAGAGAAATGCACATGTGATGCATGCAGATACATCATATTAACACTGTAAAGCCTGACAAATGAAAAAATAGTGGATTCCTTGAAATGTAAGAATTCATTCAACCTTTAGACACAATCTAAATATGTTTGCATATTAATTAGTTGAGTATCTTCTATGAGATCTTTAGAACAGTATAGCAGACTACTAACGTAAAATGCAAATAAATAATAAATATCAGTTGTCACTCTACACAGATTTTTCTAAAACAAGATGTACGGGTAATCAAATAAACCCAAGTTGTTTCAGTCCAGAAAATGTTCATCTAGAAATATTACTAACAATATAAAAAATATTCTAGTGTTTACCTCTACAGAAAAAAAATTGTAAAGTTTTCATAGCAAAAATAGGCATGGGCCATGGTCTGAAGGTGGACGTTTTTACAATTATTGTGTACAGCAAAGCAAAAGTATCAGCAAAGTTGATCAGGTTGAAATTTGCATATCAAATATGATACAGTAGGCTTCATGGGGTTAATACGCAAATTAAAAATGCTCCTAACTCACCTGAGAAATGTAAAAAACAATATTCACAATCCATTTCATTTTGGCTTGTTGTGCAGTTCTTGATTTGACTGTAAAGAAGAAGAAAAAACAAAGAATATAAACAAAATGCCTAAGAGAATTTCTATCTGCTCATGTTTCCCTGAAATCCTGTCCCAGAAGGCCACAACCCTGCTGAGTTTTGGTCAAAACCGGTACCTGTCATTTTCTAGCAACTCTGAAGCCAAGCTGCTTTAGACTTAGCAAAAAAGTGTAAAGCCGGGCACTTCTAAAACACAAGTGAATAAGACAGAGGGAAGTCAGTGAGGGCATAAAACACTTAAATAAAGTCCATGTAATGTGATTGGTTATCAAGGCACACGTGATCCAAGTTGGCCATTACACTTTCTCCAATGGTAGAGCCACAGAGCTAATAATAAGACCGTCTCTGTCTGAAGAACTAGCTTCATTAGCGTAGGAGCTAAACTCTGCAGGACACTGCTCTCACCAGGCTGGATTTGAGGAACCCTGCTTTAAAACAAATCATTTATTCCCGTCCAACTTCCATCAGATTTCAGTTTCAAACCCTGCGGTTTTTATCAAGTGCTCCTGAAGATCTTAATCAGCAGCTTCAGATGCGTTTGATCAGAGCTGGACTTTACAGAAAAGTAGTTTTCTGGGAATTGGAGGATTGGGCACCCATGAGATGAAAGATTTTCACAAATTATTCATGTAAGTTTTGGTCTGTTTCTCATAGCACAAGAGTCATGTGAGCTACATTCAAGGTGCATTTTTGTCCTTTTGGAGGCCAACAGTGTGAATCTCTGTCCATGTTTACATGGTCAGGTTCTACAGATGTAGACAATGATCTACACACATGGATCAAAACTATTTTAGACTTTGATGTCATCTCCAAAACCCATAAGACTAATACTTCATCTTCAAAACACAAATGGTCAAGATTTCTGTCTTTCTTTTGAAAGTCCTTTACAAAAAAACTTTTGATGCCCTCAAAAAGTTCATGAAGACATTGTAAAAGAAATCCAAATGCCATCCAATACCAAGCGATTTAATCCGGTCTTCTGCAGAGACACAAACACTTTATATGATGAACAGAGTAAATTTGTCATTTTATTCTCTCATAAACACCAATGAATATGTAGATCACATCAAATATATAAAATAAACTGAAACGTGCTTGCTTAATGCACAAGAACCAATTAAATGTATCTTAATTTATTCATTCTTTTATTATTATTATTACAGATATATAAATTACAAAAGTTTGGCCAAAATGTGCAGCCCTACAAACAAGCACAAGAAACCTAGATTTTACTTTAAATCACAAATTTTTATCAGAAAATTCAATTCGTTTTTATTCCCCAAATAGTGTAGCCCTAGTTTTAAAGTGATAGTATCTCTTCAGGAGACTTGGGCCATTTCTCAATATGCGTTCTTGTCTGTACATGTGTTCTTGTGGACTTGTGAAACGTCATCAGTCGCTGCCCAAGTACTGTCCAATTCAAAGTTCACATCTAGCCAAGAACAGTTCAAATCCCCGGATGTGTTCTTGATCCGCCCCGTTTACCGAGGATGCATCGAAATATGACTTGTGGGACTCGAGACAGCCAGGCATCCCAGAATGCATCTCGCACACAACCAGCAAGCGTCAATAGCAGAGGAGAAAACCCGTGTAATATCAAAATACCACTGTTACTGTGTCACAAATGTAATTTTAAGAGTGTTTCAGTCGAGAATGTAGTTGTTTAAAGCTCAAATCTGGTTTATTTATAAAGAGAGCGCCTATTTGAAAAATGAATCTGACGTTTTCGGAGTTGTGAGATCCAGGCAATCAGCGGGCGTTCAGCGCTCATTAACCGCGACTTGAACAGCTTTTCCTCGGCTTGTGCTTCTGATGTTTGCCGCTGGCTCTGATGTCTCTAGTCTAGTAGTTAAACATGAGATATAATTCATCTTGTTTAGTCGATCTTAGCTCATTAATATAGTTTGTTCCTGGCAAATCGTTTTGGCTGAGGGCAAAGTGAAGTTTCATAACTTTATATATTTAGGCTATTTAACTTTAACTTTGTAGCCTATTAGAAAGCTGACTTATGTTTGACTGAATTGTTTGCTTTATTTCTCACTATAGCTTCTTATACCTTTTAGGCTACTTTTATACCAGATATTATTGATCATTAAAACTGACATTTAACATTTATTTTAAATATATAGAACATTTATTTTACTATACATTCTCTTCTGTATGTACATGTATAATAAAATAAAATGACACAACCCTGTCTGTCAGTTAAATGTAAGTTTTAATGATCAATAATGTTTCAGATTTTTAAAAATTAAAACAAAAAAATAAGCTGGGTTGCGTTTTTATATTTCGTGTTGTTAAAAATATATGCAGTGAATATAATCAATGTACGCGTTGCCTGAACCAGATTTGTGTGGCCATTAATATGTTTTATATTTTTTTAAAACAAAAAGGCAGAGTGGTGTTTTATACCAGATTTCGTTTTATTGTTGCCTAAAATATACATAAAGAGATAACCGGAGTAGCCAGAGCGAGCTGAGTGACGCGATCGAGAACGCGCTGTTCCATTTGCAGAATAACGACTCGCGCCTCTGAGTCGTTCTCTGAGTCAACTCGGCGAGTCCGAACTACCAAGGACGCAAGTCCGAAGTTTGCTTACTTGGTATTGAGAAACGGCCTTGGATTAAACAACTAAATTCATACATTTACAATTTCAATGGAGGGACAGAAATCTCTCAGGATTCATTCAAAGTCTCTTTATGTTTTGAAGATGAACAAGTCTTATGGGACGGGAACGAGTAATTGATGATGTTTTAATTTTTGGGTAAACTGACCCTTTAACAAGTTATAAACCATGCATCGCTCCAATAACTGTGGCTACACTAGACATGAAGGACAGCGACAGGCAGCAGCTGAGCCATTTGTCTTCCTCATGAATACTGAAGCCGTTATCTGAAACCCACCTGCCATTTTCCACACTTGGCCTGAGACTTTGAATTCTCCACCGCCAAGTGAGAAACTTTTGGTTCCTCAGTTCTCGCCCGCTATAAAGTAGACAAAGGGCGATCAAACAAACTAGCTCACCAAAGCAATTTGGAAAGTTTAAAGCAGTTTGACTTTCTCAGGTGTGCCGCTGGCTGTAAACATCTTAACACTTGCTGCCCTTTGCTCCTTGTTTTCAATATATCAATATTACACAAGTTGCGACACAATTTGGCTGTTTTGTGGGCTTCTTTATGTGTTGTGCTGGTTAGAAAGCAATCATTAGCTGTCACTTCATCTGCAATCTTGCTGCACATGCACCTATAAAGAAATCACAAAATAAAAACTTCATGAGGTTTTGTCTACCGAGAGTCTTCAGTTGATCAGTCATCTTGTTGATCTTGCGTTCCAGTCTAGCGTATCTGGCAAACTCATCCATCATGTTGATGCTGGACAGCTCCATCCTCATGTTCTGGATCTCCGTCCTCATCTCAGTCTCCTGATCAGCATCTTTATGAAAGATCTTCGACAGCTATGAGAACAAACACAAAATCTTATAATGTTACATGTGCTCATTCATTTTAGATGCATTCAAATGTACTCAAAGATTTTACGCTGAATATCCGCAAAAA
The DNA here is from genome assembly GCA_036326025.1 of Chrosomus eos. Classification (NCBI taxonomy): domain Eukaryota; kingdom Metazoa; phylum Chordata; class Actinopteri; order Cypriniformes; family Leuciscidae; genus Chrosomus; species Chrosomus eos. Next base: position 10,293,246 of record CM070825.1, read on the forward strand.
AGGAAATCAAAAGGGAGATTTATTGTTATTACTGATAAAGATCTAAGAAGGCTATGGAAGTTTGTTTTCACCACAGAATAAAAACATTAAAAAGGTATAATGCAATGTTTATCTCACAATTCTGACTTTTTTCTCTCAATTACAAGTTTATATCTCATCTCTCAGTTTTGAGTTTCTCTCACAACTCTGAGTTTACATCTTAAAATTTAGTTTTATTTTCTGCCAAGGAATAACTAAATAAAAAGGTAATTGCAACTTTTTATCTTAAGAGTTGACTTCTGTCCCCCTCAGTTTATATCTCTATATCACTTGTATATGACTTTATAATGACAACAATAATCTAAACATTTAAAAAACAGGATATGGTATGTTGTTTTTTGGACATGTATGGTACTAGCATGTTGGTGTACCTTTTACATGAAATGGCATGTTATATTATGATAATTCAGTATGTGTACATCCATGGCATTGCCTAATTCATGAAAGAATGGCACTTTTTATTGGTTTGTGAAAATATTAATACTCCACATCAAACGTTTGTTTGGTCCTAGTACTACTGACCGCTAGTTGGTGATAATGAATGAGTTTTACTTAGTAAAAGCTAAAGAATGGTGGTAGTTTAACACAGCAGCTTTTGTTTGCTGTGACTACATGAAGCTCCTGTAGGGGTAGCAGACATGCTGTAACATCGAGCATTATAATGGCGTCACATCACGACGAATATACTTTTGAAAATACAGATGTGCTTAAGCGTCCCTAAAACCCTTTTTGAATCAATACTTACAAACGAAGAAATGGACGGCAGGAGTGTTTTGACGAGGTTGCACAGAAACACACAGCTCAGTACAAGGAACCAGTTAAACCCGGCAGCCATTTTCTTTTCATCACCCTGATCCTCCCCCAATAATACAAACACTACTTTTAACCAGTTCACGTTAAACATATGTTTATATAATCTAAAAATATGCAACGGCATTAAACTACCTGAAAGGTAACGTTTATAAGACAAAGGGCGTTTTTTTTCTTTCTTAAGCGACGTGTTTCTTTAAATGCATTAAATTATCTGCATGGATATGCATTATAATAAGCATGGATTTATATAACCAATGCATTATGCAACCAATACTAAATATATATTGACATGCTTACTGAAATAACAAATGCAGAAAGTGGCGCCTAAAGTACAGATACACGCTAATCTGTGATTGACATCTCAACCTATCCACTCGGGCACATTGCTTTGGTTTGAAATGTGGTTGCCAGGACGTTTCAGCCAATCACCGCAGAGAAGGGGCGGGGCGTAGCTCGCATCATGTTAGTGCTACAGTGGAAAGAATATAGAAAAGGGAGATCCAATCCGGTTTCAGCTAGTTTCTGTTCCGATAGAACATTAATGCTTGCTTCAGTGTTTCCTAGACCTGGTTTTTACACTTTACTTACCAGTGCGTAAGCTATTTTAATTTATTTTCCTTTTTGTTCTAAAAGCACACAAGCTTTAAGCAGCCATGCCGAAAAGGAGCAAAGTAAGTTCGACATTATTGGATATTTTTTTTTATAATGTGTGATTTTAAAAGCATGCAATAATTAAATATGCACGTCGGTAGGACGCTTTATGTAAAGTTATATGAGTGTTTACTGCATTGGTGCATGTATTAATTCGTAATCTAGGGCAGGCGAGTCGGTGGCATGAATCTGGCGCCTTTTTACTTAGAGTGCATCGACGGCGAGTAACGTTAGATGTTTATTTATTTTTTGTTTATAAAAAAAACACATTATAAAGCGCATTCTCGCCTTGAGTTTTACATTAAATATGTAAAAATAATAATACGCAAAGTAATAATCACACAAAGGGGTGTAACCTCGTAATGTTTGGGCATGTTGTTGTTCCTCATGGAGAACAGCTTGTCCTGCAAATGTTTTCCTTCTAACTGCGGTGTTTTACGGTCTTTATAACCGAATTAATGAAAGTTGTATGTTTGAGGACGTAGGGTCTTTGTTAGGCCCTTGTGTAACTGTAAATACATGTGTAGTTGTGTATGAATCCATATGGTCCTCGAGTAGGACACACACACCTTAGTCTTGAGTCATGGCTGCCTTGCTAAACACGTTTCATTCATTGTATTCAAATGAGATTTGTTATCCCAGCCGGTTTATTTCATAACGAAGTATGTGCGTGACTGTATTTTTCATTTGACCTTTGAAACGGACTTTGTAAAGTGCATTAATAAAGTTTCCACCGACTTAATAATTCGCGTTTTATTTAACTACTAACGGAAATCTCGACGCCAAAGCTGGTTTATGTTCACAAACTTAGGCGGAATGTGTCGATTTTAACGTGTTTGCTCGTGGATTGTGCATTGGAGGCGGAGCTAATGTTCCCCTCCTCCCTTCGACACGGACATTTGTCGTTATAAATATTTCTAATAGCGATAATAATACGACAAATCTGCCGTAAATAAGCGCGCTGTCGTAAAATTACGCCGCCTGATAGTTCTGTTTACTTTTTATTTTATTTCGCTGTTTTCTCGACGGATTTAACTCGTACGATAATGGGATTGGGTTGATGTATGACGCTGCACGGGACCCCTCCCCCACATGCACTTTTAGATTACATAATTGCACATAACTTGGAGGGGGTGTGGGACACCTCCCCCTCAGTCAGCCATGTATGTACACATACTAACAGCTTGTGTTTCCTCTGCTACAGGCTAACAATGACACTGAAGCAGCTGGGGTGAGTCTCTATTACTGTTACATCTGTAGGGTTCAACGGGGCTGAAGAAAGTGGTGGCTCTACTTCTTACATGTGTAGTGTTGCAGAACGTAGAAGGATAATGAACATTTATGGAGCAACAGTTTTTGTGAACAGAAACAAAATTAGTTTAAAAGATTCTGAAAGCATTGAAGGAGATCCCATAATTTAATAAAGATTTGCAGTAGTAAAAATAAATAATATTTTATTATATGATTAATATCACATTTTTAAATATGATGGTTTCATTATAATTATGGGGATTATCTCTAAGGTGGACACCCGACTAGGGCTATGAAACTATTAGTCGCATCCAAAATAAAAGTTTGTGTTTACATAAAATATGTGTGTGTATGGTGTATTATTTCGTATTTATAAATATACACACATGCATGTAATATTTAAGAAATATTTGCATGTGTGTGTATATACCGTTTATATATTTATTGATCATTTATATTATAAATAAAATATCTATATATTATACATTTTTATATATAAATAAAAACATTCTTTAAAAAAAATACATTTATGTGTGTATATTTATATATACAAAATAAGTCTACACATATATGTGTAAACAAACTTATTTTGGATGTGATGTCATTTCACAAACCTACACCCAACTATATGATATTTCATATCTGAATCTAACCATGTCAACAAATGGAAAAGTCAGACAAACATTTACTATCATTTTTTTTATTGTGCCTTTTACCCCAAATACCATACTTTTACATATTCTTCCATTATTAAAAAACTTGTAACAAAACTGAAAATCATAAAGACGACCTTAGTCACAAAATATATTCCATAATTTTAGCGAATCTCAGTTGCTACTTAAATCTAAAACAACATTTTTTTTAAAGTCGTTAAATATTAGATCAAATTAGTTTGTGCCATCTAGTGGTTTAGAGGAAAATAAAAACCCTGTAACACAGTTTTACATACAACTCTGATACTTAATGCCTGTTTTTTTTTTATTCCTTCCCATCTTCTCCTCATCCAATAATCCCACAGCCCAAAAGACGGTCTGAGAGACTTCAAGGAGTAAGTTGGTTTTGTCAGTCCCCCTGATTTCACATTTACACAATTCCCTTTCCGTGATGCCCATGTCTTACGCTGACTTCTGTTACTTACAGAAACCCCAAACGACAAAGTCTGAGCCCAAGGCCAAGCCAAAGGTAAATCAGTTACCGAAACGAGCTTTATTACTCTCAATGACTGTTATATGGGCAATGGCTTAACCGTGTATTTTCTGTAACCTCACAGAAGGCGCCTGCAAGGGGCAAGAAGGCCAAGGATGTAGAAAAGGCCAAACCGGAGGAGAAGAAAGAGGACGCAAAGCCCGAGGAGGAAACTCCAGCGGAGAACGGAGAGACCAAAGCTGATGACGTGAGTCCATTTCTAATGAAGCGTCCCACTGAGGTCCTGTAGGATCTCGCCTACAGTTAGGGTTTTATCTGTGGCTGAGGTTATTTATCTGTGTGTGTGTGTTACAGGAGGACACTGGCGAGGAAGAAGGCGAGGAGGCCGACCAGAAAGAGGGAGCTGCTAAATAACGTAGATTACATTTCACCAGAGCTCCAATACCTCTTTTCTTGTACAATACAGAGGAATATTTTTATTGACTATTTTCTAAAAAACAAAACACAAAAAAAGGGCAGGTTTTTAGTAGTTCAATATTAGACGCTCATTTTATAGATGACTTTTGAGAGAAAAGCCTTAGAAGAGGGATTCCCCATCTTTTCCCACTCCCAAGTTTTTCCTGAAGCAGATTTGCAGTCATGAAACAACTGACTACTTGTTGTTATCGTTGTTCTTATTTTATTTTTCTGACTCTGTTTTGTTTTTAAAGAAGTGAGGGGAGCGGAACAGGTTGCAACAGATGATGTGATTGTGCCATTTTTAAAACATTAAAAATGAAATTTCCTGAAACTGGGAGTGTTTGCCTGAGACACTAACATTCCATAGGCAATGTGATGGACGTCTGTGTGTAACCCGTGTTGTATGGGAAGGGGGTCTTTGTTTGTTTTTATTGTAAGCTGTATTCTATAAATTGAAACCTCTCTTTATTCAAACCGTTTTCTGAATCAACCGCTTTGAATAATGATCCTGCTCACTAGTACTGGAACACTCATCAGATTTGTGTTTTGCATTGACTTTTGTCTCTGTGTGGTGATAGCATTGCAATAACGTTGTTGTATAGCTGCTGTGAAAAGGTTTTCATAATTTCTATATGCAGTATGTGATGGTACTTTAAGAGGATGGAAAATGGAATGGTGTGTGTTAGCAAAGCTAATAACAGAGCTGTGTTACAGTGTTAAACATGCAGGTTGTAGCTTATGTTATAAGAAAATTACTGTAATTTCTTTCACGTGAACATGCCAGCAGTAGCTATATCACTCAAGGGTTTTAGGTTAAATGTACAGTTTCTTTTTTATTTCCTTTTTTATGTAGCTGTCTCTGTAATGAGTGGTATGATATGCCAATAAAATGGGTGTTATTTCACCATGATTTTTGCCCTACTGTTTTCCTTTCTATGACTAAATGGAACAAAACATTAAATATCCAACAGATTAAATCCAGGTGAAAATGAATAGTAAAGTTTTTTTTTTTTTTTTTTTTTACATTATCTTGCATTTTAAATGTGTGTGTGTGTGTATATATATATATAGTTTGTGTAATACTTCATATTCTATCATTGGCTAGAAATTGCTCTTTGGGAGCTTATATATAAATCCTGGAAATTAATTTGTCCAAATGTGGGAGCCCTACAGTCTAATGTCTATAAAATAATTGGATATTTGGAAATAAATCTGAATACAGACCTGATTATAAACCCTATAATATCTATTATAAACTTGTTATTGATGAAGCTGGGACTTGGAATCCTTATTTCACTGTTCTTCATAGTAAATGTTTTCAAATCTAACCACTTAATATCTGGTCTGCATTGCCACTGGTTGATATTTATTTGAAGAAAAAAACATTGCCCCATTATATGATATTAAATTCATTTTAATGGATATTCTATGGCCTCGTGCGTGTGTGTATGTTCTGGATTGTGTCAGGTTTTATTTAAAAAAAAAAAACACATTTTACCCCATTTCCTACCCATTCTTATGGGGGTTGAATTGACCAGAGAGATTCTGCGAGGAGAGAATTTGATTTCTATTACAACCACAAAAAGTCCTTAAATTCAGGCTATATGTGTGTTCAAATTTCACGTGACAAAAATGTCAAGGTCTTGTACCACTCTGATGAACGCTTCATTTTTAAAATTTCAGAGCCAGAAGTACACATCAGAAAAGTGTGGGTTGTATTCATTGTGAATATAATCAGAGTTTCTTATGTTTAAGGAGATAAAAAAAAACTGTGAAATAACTGATAAGGAGATAAAACATCCATGTAATTTAGGAATTAGGGTCTACATTTTTAGAAGCTTTTATTTTAGTGTCTTAAAGGTCAGGCTGAAAGTATGTGACAAATATTCATAAACGCCTCAGGTCGACAACATTGTAATCATCATTTAATCAACACTTCGCACTAGCTATGTATTTTGTTCTCACAAACCAGCTCATAATAAAATACAACATTAAACTAAAAATATAACTACGGAGTTTCACTAAAGTATATACACTGGGTCCATAAATATGTGGACACTCAAGATGCATTTAAAATGTCACTAAATGTAAAAGCAAGTGGCATCTGCAAAACCTCAGAATTATGTGTTTTAACCACATAATGTGATTTAAGTGATGTGTGTCAGTCCGTTTCCTCAAGTACTCGTAGCAGAGTAATTGCAGGTGTAGTTCTACCCAGTAACAAAGGACAGAGTAAATGTGACTGACAACCAGAATGTCTCCAAATCTGAACTATTTTATTTATATAGCACCTTTTTTTTTTACAATCTTCTGTTGTTTCAAAGCAGTTTTACAGCAAACCACAATGTTAATGATAGTAATATCTATGAAGATAAGATATATGCCTTATAGTCACATCACTGCTGTGTTTACATATAGTTTACATTTTGAAATGATTATAAACAATCAAGAAGTTGAGATTTGGCATAGTGTATCGCTTTACATGAAAGTGCTGTCTGTATATGGGTAAAGTTGGATATACTTATACATCCAACTTTATAAATCTGTGCAATAATAATATAGTTATAAACAATATGAATGAATATGCAGAACTGTATAATCTTTTATAATTTAAAACCTAACAATCTTATTTTATAAAAAGTTTTGCATGAATAGTATGCTTGCTCTCTTGAAAATAAGTCACTTGATTTGATGTTTTGTTTTTCATGCAAAGACATATTTGAAGCGTAACTTATGCAACTGCCTTTTGATTAAAAAAAAATCAGAAGACAAAAGATTCAAAGGTTTGGTCTATTATTGCATTGTTCTGCCTCATATTCTGTGCTGTTTCTGTCAGTGGGCATATGTCTGTGTACATCAAGTAAATTCGGCACATTTAATATAATATACATCACGTAATCCCGCAAGCATGTAATAATAAGTAGGGGTGGTGAATATTAGTCGTTTGCATATCTTTAAAAATTCAAACCATCGGGTTTCTCAGACTAGTTTATAGACAAAAGATAAACGGTTTCTTCTGTCGCCATTCAACGTGACGTCATGAACGAGCCGCTCGACCTTCCTCGAACAGGAACGTGCGTTTTCGTCGTTCCTCGAGGAAAAGGTTTGATTTTAACGGCACGACAATAAACGTTTCGACATGAACATTGAACGTTTGTGTTTTTAAACCTCCGCGTGGCTTCTGTTTTGCTGAAGCAGAAGACGAGCGGTTGAACCCCCTCCCCCTGTTTCCGGCACTCAACCGGAAGTAGCTATGATGAGCTCAGGCCTCATACTTCCAATGGCGACCGAAAACTGGCCGAACAGTAAGCGGGAGCATTCGTGGAGGGGTACGAAGCATACGATCGACATTAAATAATTATATAATTTACAAACTACACATAAAGTTCGTCTCCTAATACCCTATTCTTTGAGCTATGGCCGATACTGCAGCCAGAAATGGGAGTATTTCGCCTCTTGAATCGGGTAAGCCACAAAAAGTAGTATTTAGGAATATTAATAACAGGTACTTTTATAGCTCCTGTGTCGCAAATCCATTAATAAACGGTGTCCTTTCGCAGAGTTATATTACTTGATATCGCGCTATTTGAGCACGGGGCCGTGTCGGAAAGCGGCCGAGGTGAGTGTACTTCAGTCGTCGAGACTTTAATGCGAGAATTGTGTGTTTTAAACGATGCTCGTGTTGAACTGAGCTCATTCTCATCTGTTGCAGGCTCTTGTGTGTGAGCTGGAGGAAAACCAGGTGTGTTGCTCGAGTACTTCATGTCCATCAGTCTGTGTGTTTGGCTCCCTCTTGGATTGAAACATGGATTCGGCGATATGCTACTTTACATTATCTCTTGCACTTGAACTTTGTTTACATTTTCCGCTAATGTTATTATTAAGACAACTTGGCGTGAGTCGCTTTCCTTGCGGTTCTCATTAACCCGGCTTATTTTATTTTTTTGATAGCTCCTTCCACGTCGGTTGGATTGGGAAGGAAATGAACACCCACGATCTTATGAAGATTTGGTAAGTGTTTTGATTTTTTTTTCTGGAGCATGTGCATGGAGTGTTTTTAATTCTCACACGTGTGTGTTTTGTGACCGAATTGTGCTCGACTTTAAATGACAGACATTTTAATTATATACTTCCGTTTTGTTATACATGCGTAATATCTTTGACAACTTTGATTTGATCGTATAGCGTTATAATTACGAGCAGTTCTTGGGGGTTCTCTGTGTTTTGACTGCTTCCCTATTATTTAGTGCTGTATTGCAGTTAGGGTGGGGCCTCGTCGGGTTGTGGCTACGTCACGATATTAAATCGTCCAATCAGATATCAGGACTAGCTGTCGGCTTTTTATTTTGCATGTGACCTGCGCTCTGATTGGCCGATAAAGGACATGTTTTGCATAAACTCCTTGCACTCAACCGCATGAGACAGGCTTTTATTTATGTTTTCCTGACGGGTATAACTGACCACAGTCAGTTATTTTAGCCGTTTAAATTGGCATAATTTAACAAGACAGCTACTTAATTAGAATTTAGTTATCTGTTTGGTTGGTTAAAAGCACCTTGAAAAGCCAGCATCCACTAAAAAAAGAAGAAAATAGAAAAATGGGTGCAAAAAGAGCAATTATACTTATTGTTAAGGACAGGTATTGCTATTACAAATAATTGTATTGTGGTCCCACTTTATATAGTTTAATATGTACTAAGATTTAAATGAATAATTTGATATAATGCACTTATTCTGTACATGTTTTTAAACATTGTACTTGTATTTAAAGTACAAGTATATGTGCATATGATTACATCTGTAAATAATTTCTGTAATTACATCTATAATTACACTGTTAACCCTTCCCTTTTAACCCACTCTTATTAAACCTACCCACACCAGCAAACCTGTCCGTACCCAAACCAGCAAACCTTTCCTGTATCTGCCTCAATAGCAGCACAAGTGGGTTTTCTTTTTCAATGCAACATCAATACAATAAGTGCGTTGTACTACTTAACAAATAATTTTTTTATTTTTGTACGTACGTAGTCGTTAAAGACACCTAATATAGAGTGGCCAGTTTTTTTTTTTTCACTTGGAAATGCATGTCATTATTAAACATGACAGAAGTAAACTAAGCGGCTTTATTGCATCCACAGTGGTGTAAAGATCTTTTGTTCCTTGTTAGGTTGCTGCCAACAGACATATCGCACCAGATCACCTTTTGCAGATATGCAAGCAGATCGGTCCGATTCTGGACCGAGAGGTCCCGTGCGGTGTGCCAGGAGTGTACTCTCTCCTGGGGGCCGGGAAACACTCTTTACTGCGACGGTCAAAAGGTGAGATCAGGCTGAGCTTTCAACCGCATTGTCCTTGGTGTGAGTCTGTCAGCTATTCAAGTCTAAATGTCACCACCGCCTCTCTAGACTGCAGCAGCAGATGGAAATCCTCCACGTTCGCGGCCCTTCATAGAGGGAGACCACCAGAGAGGCCTTTAAACTGCAGGGATGCCAATATTGGTGAGTATCTTCAGTTATTCACCTGTAACAAAAAGTTCTTGCCCTGGCTACATTTTCACTGACCCAGAGGGCAAAAAAGGTTGCTCTGTTTCTTTTATTGGCATGAAATGGAAGTTACAAACAGATTTTCTTCCCTGTGGTGATGCATATGCTTGAGTGAAACAGTAGGGCAGGACTTAATTGTGTCCGTGGGGAATTGATTGGATAGTTGTTTGCTCACGCGGAGCACGTCATTAGAGAAGAGATGCTGTTGCGAGGGGGAGGGAAAGGTTTTGTTTTTCCTTAGCTTTTGTTTTGCAAGGGTACATGAATTTAAAAAAGTTGAGTTGTGATAAGTTAATCACATAATAAACACTACAATTCCATAAAAATAAGAATAGCCATTTTTCTTTTGCATTGAATTTAACTTATTTTTGTTTAAAGTAACACCATTTTGTTTAAAGTTTTTTCCTCTTCGGTCGCCCTACTGGTTGGAAACGAAATTGCCGCTGTCGTAAATAATTTGGCCTACCGTCGCACGCACGCTCGCTGTTTATCCAGCATCGGCTTTAGAATGAACGATGTCCACAGACAAGGTAGAGTATGTTACATGATTTCATGAAAGGATTATGTATTGCAACATCAGAAACAAGAAAAACGAAATAATGACTATTGTAGCGCTTGACGTAAAGCAGTTAAATTTTGTAGTTCTTTTTGTGCACGGGTTCCGACCCAAAACCCGAAGTTACATAGTGCCAGTAAAAGCGATACAGACCCCGTCAGGCTATGGCAGACGTGTCATTTAACTTATTTTAAGTCGATGTACCATCACAAGGGTCTTGGAAATTTATGAAGGTTGAAAAACTACTTGGTGTTACTTTAATAAGATTAGGGCAGCCCACGACTAAAGATTTTCCTAGTTCATTTAAGCCATTAGTCTGTGGAGAAATCACCAAAATTACATATTTAAGCGTTTATTTCCTGGAAAAAAAATTTTTTGCCTTAAAAATGTAACTCTACACTCTTGCCTCATTAATATACGTTCAAATGAGCCCCGCCTCCACTCACTCACTCAGCTCAGAGATCCACTCGTTGATGATCACACGTTGATCTGATTGGTTACTGTAGTTTGTGACGTCAGAAACACCAGCGATTTCATAACCGTGTTTTTGAGACTGTCTTTAATTCACTGCAGTTTTAAGGAGAAAATACTCAGCAATGCTGTAAAACGGTGTAGGCTACTGCCAGATCAATTGCAAAAAACATCTAAATGCGGCAAAACTAATCAACTAAATCAAATTAACTGACGATATTTTCATGTTTTTCCATAAACAAAACCAATCGTGAAAATCCACGTAAAACATTCTCCTACATTTTTGCGAATTTACGTGCTAAATAAGTAATTAAACCACTAGTTAAAACCAGTATTAGTATTTGTATGCATGGATTGGTTGTCAGAGGTGCTCTCATACAGGAAGTGTGGAAAAAGAAACATTAGTACACCCTCATGAATTGGGAATGAAGAAAAAAGGATGCTGCCTTAATAGCCTCCATTTTAATGCATCGTATCTCAGCCGTGACCGTTGATGTAAGATGATTAAACTTGACACAGCAAACTGAATTAATGGCATAAATATAGCACTGTTGGCACTTTCCTCTCACTTTGGCTCATAGCCATCCCTGATCCACGTTTAATGCATTTTGACTTGTCTTGGCAAACGGAGAAATGCAATGTCTCTCTCACTGTAGTGGAGGTGTGTCGAGGCCGAGAGCTCACCGGAGCTCAGCGCTTCAGCTCCATCAACCCTGTCAGCAATTATCAGCACATGAGGATGCACAGGAGGATCCTGGGACATCTCTCGGCCGTCTACTGCATCGCCTTCGATCGAACGGGTTCCAGGATTTTTACGGTGAGCGTCACGAATCTCGTGTGGTACTCAGCTCTGGGTCTGATGTCTCACGCCTGACCCTGTTCGTTTCCTGACCCGCAGGGTTCAGACGATGCCTTGGTGAAGATCTGGTCCTCCTTTGACGGAAGTCTTCACTCCACTCTCAGAGGACATTACGCCGAGATATCAGACCTCGCCGTTAACTTTGAGAATACGCTTATTGCAGCCGGGAGCTGCGACAAATCCATTCGAGTCTGGTGCCTTCGTACTTGTGCCCCAGTGGCGGTCCTGCAGGGCCACAGTGGATCTATTACCTCTTTACAGGTGAGAGCGCTGGATCAATTATCATGTGATATCACCATTTAAGTTTGTGAATGATTAAAATGTCTTCAGATCTGCCTTTGTAGTTTGATTGTAGTATCGTGTTTCAGTGCATATTCTTTCAGTTCAGTTCTGGCACCCACGTCCCAACATGCTGTATAACGGCACGTACATTTACATAGCTTTTTAAGCAACACAAGGGGTAGAGTAAAGCTCACGTGACATAGCAGTTCTTCGTCATCATTAGGGTTGGAAATTGAGAATTGGAATCGAATACTTGTTATAAAATAAAAATTGATTCCTCTTATCGATTTCCTTGAGCATTTTAATATAACTTTAAACCATTAAAGCACGGGGTGACTCGATCACTGTTTTCAGCCATGTGTGTCTGTATTAAATCCGTGCAACTCTTAAAGTGACAGCAGCCTAATATTACCCCTGCCTATAATCAAACAGCAAAAGACAGAAAATTATTCTTGACTGTTTGTAACTATATTTGTAATGTATATTTTATTTATAAAGTGCAGTGTTTTTTACATTTTGATTACAGTTTTTGTACCTTAATACCCAAAAATCTTAAAACACTGTTTATTTCAATCATATATTTATTCAGTTGTATCTATTTGTTGCGATTGCTAGTTTTTTATTTGTTCTTTTTTTAATTACTGAGTGTTTACCTGTCTTTAATAATGCTTGACATTTATATGAGTTAGGCTAGTTGTTTTAAACCACAGGCATGCGTTCTTGTGTAAGTGTTCTTTAGCCTGTTGACTTTTGTTCATGATATTCAGCTACAATTAAATGTTTTGCAATAAGACTAAATGGGAATGCAGGGTTTTTCCTGCATAGACAATTATGAGGCGGCCCCTCCGCCAAATTTCGTGCCGCCTCCGCCTCTCGACAAAACTCGGACAGACAGTCACGTGCTCATATACACTTTATCCACCGTGACAGTTCTGACGCGATTCCCTCTTGTGTCCATTCTCTAACCGTGTAGTTTGCCGATAGTGCTGCACGGATCATAATCCGCGGGTCGACGCAGTAATAAAAACATTCCATTCAATCGAGGGTGGATGACAGCTAAATGAGTGTAAAGACACAGAACTCCCATCATGGTACCTAATGTACGGACGGTAACAAAGTTGCGCTGTTGAGTCTCGCGCAGTTATATTATAACATTAATTATAGTTAAGAAACATATAGGCTACACACGACCAGAGTGCTGTTTTCCTGAATGCCATCACGATTGAAACCGAGATATTAATTTCATAACAGTTCAATAAACAAATAGTTAAAATTAAGTTACTTACATTTTTAGACTGTTTTTGTTCTGTTTTAGCAGCGAAAATAGTTCCAAACAACAGAACCATATCGCGTCTACACAGCAACACTATCCCTGATTCATTACTGAATCATTCAGCGTTTTGAACTAATCGCTTGAGTCAAAGATTCAATTGCCCACTATTAAACCGCCTATTCTGAATCAACAGCCGTTTAAACGAATCGTTTACATTAATGACTCAATGACTCGCTCATTAAGACGGCCGCCTGCCCCCTCCTACTGGCGGTTTAGTTTCAAAGTTTACATTCTTTTCAACATTCCTATATTCAAAAAATATTCAAAAAAATCTCATTTAATACAGTTATAATTTTTTAATGTAAATTATTTAATTTGATTGGTAACAGCCTAGTGTCTTATTTTAATTTAATGTATTGATAAAATGTAATAATTTTAAATGAAATTTAGAGCATACATTAAATAAAATTAGGGGGAAAATGCCCTTTATAAAGGTACAAAAATTATTCCGATAGAGTGTTTTCAAAAATGAAACATTGACAATAAGTTTAAAGGGAGTAAAGCCTCTGTTTAGGCTATAAAGAAAATGTAATTTTGCCAAAAGAAGAACTTTTAATTTAAATAAATGTTTAATTGTGTGATATGTTACCATATTATCATGCTTAATTGAATAATTGTAATGTGATGATCAGATGCAGATATCTAAATCAAAGAATATGGTGGTTGGCGGGTGGATTATTATTTATTTTTAAAAACAGATTCGAGTGACTCAAAGTGCACCAGATTAATGAATTTATATTTAAAATGTACAAAATTTTCTCACGGGGGGCATGCCCCCGGACCCCCCTAGTGTTACAATTTACCACCTCCGCCTCATTTTGAGCCAGGAAAAACCCCATCGAAGATTTTTTTTTGTACCTTACTGAAATCGAAATTAGGAATCGACAAGCATCAGAATTGATAGCAGTGTGTATCATACACATACACTATGGGTCAAAAGTTTGGAATAATAAATAATGTTTTTGAAAAGTCACTTATGCTCACCAAGGCTGCATTGATGAAAAATAAAATAAAAACAGTAATATTGTGAAATTATTGTTTCCTATTTGAATGTTATCAAATGTAATTTATTCCTGTGATGCAAAGCTAAATGTTCAGCATCATTACTCAGAAAAACAGTCTTCAGTGGCTACGTTTACATGCAACCAAATAATCCGTTAGTAATCGGATTGAAGGCTCAATCGCACTGAAAACCCTTCATATAAACACCTTAATCGATCCGATTGAGCTTGATCCGAACTAAACTACGATTCGATTGAAAGGGGGATTTAGTCCTTTTCTCATCCGATCGAGAGGACACTTGATCGGATTGAAAACGGAAACTGAAAGGACTGCGCATGTGCAATGACGTTGAAATAGCGTAATGACGTATGACGCGCTGAACGAGCCGTTCTTCATGCTGAATAAAGTCTCATGTAAATGACATGTCCCGTTATTCTAAAATTCTCCTTTCCTCAGCGTCTGTGAAGTGGAGCAGGACAACGGCCCACCAGTGCTTCGGATTCATCAATCGGAAAGAATTCAGTCCGATTGAAACAAAAGTTGTGCATGTAAACGTAGCCAGTGTCACATGATCCTTTAGAAATCTTGCTCATTTAAGGTTTTAGTCATCAGCCCACTCATAATCGTTTTAAATAATCAGTATTACAATATTGACCAGAATAAAAGTGATTATGATTTTTGCCATAATTGAGAAAAGAATCGTTCCATCTAGAAAGCAGTGTTCTCAGTAGGGCATTACCGAGATAAGTCAAATTTATACTTCTGCGTCAGACTCGCGTCGTAGGTTGTGTGTAGCGCGCGTACCCTGACGGGCACCTTCCCAAAAATCAATGTAACAACGCGTCAATTCTACGAGGACACAAGCGCTATGATTTGGTCTGCTAGAACCGCTCCCTCGGGTTTCACATGCTCATCATTTGATGTGTTTGAATGCTGCTTATAGAGGCATGTTGTTCGCTTGCTCTAACAGGTGTTTCTACTTCCTCTTTCCCCTCAGTTCTCTCCATTTGTCAAGGGCTCCAAAAGGTACATGGTGTCCACAGGAACTGATGCAACGGTGTGTTTCTGGCAGTGGGATGTGAACAATAGCTTTTTCAGGTGAGGGTTATTCAAGTTAGAATGAAAATATGAGAAGCCAGTCAGAGATTGATGTTCATTCTTCTTTCTTTCCTTTAATGTTCACCAGCGATCGTCCACACAAATTCACAGAGAAGCCGAGGCCTGGTGTTCAGACAGTCTGCTCTTCCTTCAGCCCTGGTGAGAAAGGGACCGAATGTGTGAGCTACTGCTGGAGGGGGTTTTCTCTCTCTCTCTTCACGTGTGTGTATGTTTATTTAAGGCTTTTTCAGTGTGCTTTTGTTTCTCGTTATAGGTGGCATGTTCCTTGCAACAGGAAGCACAGATGATGTCATCAGGATATACTACCTGGGCAGTGGCAGTCCTGAAAAACTAGCTGAGCTTGACTCGCACACTGTAAGAGCGCCCAGTTTTTAGGAATAGTTCAATAATCAACAGATTTTTAGAGAGTGTCCCTGATTCACAATACTTGGTTTCATTTGTAGGACAAGGTGGACAGCATCCAGTTCTGTCATTCAGGAGAGAGGTAATATTGGGGGTTTAATAAAACCAATGTTTTTTTGAGGGGTTGTTTACGGCAGAAACTGTTTTGGAGGGCCGAAATTATTGACTGAAAGGGTTTAATCAGCGCTTCTCTAGTCAGTGCCTATTTCAAAGTAGATTAGCTACGACAAGTAAACATTGGGGCTGGGTTAGGGTGACCACCATCAAACAAACCAAATGTGGGACGATTATAAGTTTGTGTGGGACATGTTACCAACACTAAAACATAACCTGAAACTGTTATATAATGTTTATCTAACTTAATAAAAACATTTGTATTCTGCCTTTCAGCTGATAAAAATACTTTGTTCTTTAATCCCTCCAGAATACACAATTAGGCCTACAATCACAATGTAACATAAACACAATAAATGTCTTTATTTTACATGACATTTAAATTCAACATCACTGAGCCCAAAGGCAGCAGCAGCAGCAAACTATTTTTGAAACAGTTCTGACCAACTAAAGTCCAACTAAAATCCAACAAAATAAATAATGAACAAATAAAATATAAACCAACATGAATTTAGATAATTGACAGTCTTAAGGCCTGTTCACACCGGGACGAATTTCGCGCGCGTTATTCGCCGACGTTTAACGCCTCGTGACTAAACAAAGGGCGCCAATGTGAGTGTTTCACACCTACGCGTAAAACGCCACGCGTAAAAGCGTCATTTTTAAAAAAACGCCTCGGGTTCGTTTTTTCAGTTTGACGCGCCGCGTCAAAAACTATCCGACCAATGAGATTGCCGCTTTTGCTCACGTGTCTGGAGCTTCTGAAGTTACAGTAAAACACAACTTGGGGGCGCTCAAACACAAAACGGTCTTGCCGAGCACACATACATAATGGCGAAGAAGATACACAGCGTCCGTCTACTACACTCTGCTGGGAAGAAATAAGACGAGGAAGATGCAAGGCAAGATGAATGTAGAGCTGCTGGTCTTGTTGTTGTCTATATAAAGAGACACCAACGAGAATAAAGAACTATATGACAAACGCGACAAACTTGCTCTCTTCTTCTGAGTGACAAGCGAGTGTCAGAAGCACTTTATGGACCGGGGTATTTAGCGCCATCTAATGTCAGGGAATGAATTTGCATGTTCACTCGGCTCATCGTCAGCGAAAATCGCTTGAGTGTGAACACAAAAAACGCGTTGAAAAACGCTGACGAATAACGCAAGCCGATATTCGTCCCGGTGTGTACAGGCCTTTATATACTAAGAATATAGGCCATTAAACCAAAAACGTATTTTTTTTTAGAAAGGATGTGAATTAAAACCACCACAGCAGGCAACAAGTTGATAAATTTAAACTTTAATTTACCGAATTATCCATTTGTTTTCTGACAGGGAACACGTGTAACGAGTCACCGCTCCACATTTTGATTGACAGCGTCACAACCCACTAGTGACCGTGTTTACTCCTGTGCTTTCAACCATTGGCTAGGATTTTAAAAACGGCTGTTGTATTTGTACTTCTGACGAAGCGCTAGGTGAAAAACTACGCCGCAAAAATAATAAATTAAATGCTTTAAAAAGGCAAAAGAACGCATGCACGTTTTCTTAATATGATAATTAAAAACCAACAGCAGACTGATGAAAACGGACATTTTCTCAATGTGCGACGTGCGGGACAAGGGGTGAAAATGCTGTGCGGTACAATGCAAAGCGGGACGGGTGGTCACCCTAGGCTGGGTTGAATAAAGAGGTTTAATTAAAACATTTTTATGAATTAAGACTTTTTTTTTGGTCTCTGCTATTTCATGCAGTCTTTTTTATATATAAAATTATGCAACAAATTGTGACATATATATATATATATATATATATGTATGTGTGTGTGCTAAATACAAAATAAACAGGACAAACATAACATACTAACAGCCAACATAAGTTAATTGTGTGTGTGTGTGTGTGTGTGTGTGTGTGTGTGTGTGGGAATGGAAGCATATAAACCAGAGTAGCTGTAAAGTATAACAGATACCAATTGTAAAAGCAACAAATAATGATGATAAAGATATCACTGGAAAAGTAACAGATATTACAATAGAAAAATCCATAAATAACAACAATAAACTAATTTAATCGAGAGGCTTTTTTATGATCTATGCACGCACAGTTCGCTATAGTGTTTCAATGGTGAAAAAGCATGAATAAAACAGCTTGTAAACAGTCAGGTACCGTTACATTTACTTCAGGAAAGCCGTCCAGTGTCATTAGTTTGATAGTTAGCTGGAAAAAATCATTCTAGAGATGAGCTTTTTGCTAAATATACAGATGTGTAAAGTCCAGGTTTCAGAAAGTAAAAGTCCTGCCATGTTTATTCCACTCATGAACTCGGTCAGCTGATTTCACTAGTTCTGTCTCCTGGCTGAAAAACTGTGTAATTAGCAAATCGAGGAGGACTTTTACTTTCTGAACCTGGACTTTATACCTCTGTAAATATATGCACTATATTGCATATCACAGGGCTTCAGACTGCAATTTATGTGATTTAAATGCAGCTCGTTTTCTATTCGAATGTTGCTTATTAAACAAATGCAATTAATCTTATTGTTTATTAATTTTTTATCATCTTTTTGCTAACATTCTCTGTATACATTCTCTCATTCTCATTTTCTGTACATTCATTTTGGTGCATTACTGTCATTTTACTTGAGTTTGTTCTTTGTTTTATTTATCTTTCTGTAATATCTCTTAGGTTTGTGAGTGGCAGTCGAGACGGCACTGCGCGTATATGGCGACTGCATCAGAGACACCAATGGAAGAGCATTTTATTGAACATGTCTGCCACTCTTCCAGGGTATGGAAAACCTCTGGAAAACTCAAACAAATGTTTCCTTGAAGCGTAGCAGACTCGATCTGATAATGACGTTTCTTCTCCCTTGTTCACTGAAGGTCTGCACCTTTAACAGAGGATGAAAATTTCTTCAAACCCAAAGTCACCATGGTGTCCTGGGACCGCCACGATAACGCGGTCATTACTGCCGTCAACAATTATCTCCTCAAAGTGTGGAATTCCTACACTGGACAGTTGCTACATATCCTTAAAGTAAGATCATGTTCTGCTGCACATAAAGCTGAAGTATAGAGGATTTTCTTGTGCTATATAGAGCTGAATGAATCTCTCTTCACCTTCTCTCAGGGTCACGAGGCAGAGGTGTATGTTTTGGAGCCACATCCCTATGACCCTCGCATCATGCTGTCTGCAGGCCACGATGGGAATGTCTTCATATGGGACCTCATCAGAGGCATTAAAACCATGCATTACTTTAATATGGTAGAGTATTCCAATGATCTTTAATATTATTTCCAGAACTTGTACAGCCGCAACAGCAAGCTGCCCCCTAATAGTCAATAACCATTCATTTTATTTAGCCAAGTCACCTTTATTTATATAGCGCTTTTTACAATACAGATTGTTTCAAAGCAGCTTTACAGAGATAGATTTAGCGACTTTTAACCTTATAAAATGGAGCTTCTATATAATAAATTTAAAAACTGCTCATTTGAATCAGTGCAAGTGTATTACAAATGTGTATTACAAATGTCATGCTGGTTTAGTGAGAAATGCATTTATAGTTCACTTGTATCGTGTATTTATATGCGTGTTTATGGTTATTCTGATGAATAGCCATTACGGCAAACAGAGTAGAATAACAAGCTTCAAACATATGTAACATTTAATTAAATTGAAACTATATTCATGTTTTTTTAATTTAAACTACCATTCAAAAATTTGGGGTTGGTAAGATTTGTAAAACATTTTTGAAAAGTTTCTTCTGCTCACGACGACTGCATTTAGTTGATCAAAATACAGTAAAAACGGCAATATTGTGAAATATTATTATAATTAAAAGAAATGTTTTCCATTTCCATAAAGCTGTTTTCAGCATTATTACTCCAGTCTTCAGTGTCACGTGATCCTTCAGAAATCATTCTAATATGATGATTTGCTGCTTTAGATACATTTTTGATTGTTATCCATTTTCAAAACGGTTGTGTTGCTTAATGCAATGTTGTGGAAAACATGATAAAAAAAAAATTCCGGACTCTTTTTCGAGAATATAAAGTTTAATAGAACAGCATTTTGGAACTTATAAATTTTGCTATCTTTACTGTAAATTTTGATCAATTTGTTGGGTCTATGCTGAATAAAAGTAAAAAATTATATATATATATATATATGTAACAAAAAAAGTTTAATATCACAATTGCAACTGGCAATTTATTAGCAGAATATTACTGTAGGCCCTATCATTAATTTTTATTTTTTAATTGTTTTTCTGTGGTGTAGATTGAAGGTCAAGGACATGGTGCTGTGTTTGACTGTAAGTTCACCGCTGATGGGCATCGCTTTGCAATGACAGACTCTCATGGACATCTGGTTATTTTTGGCTTTGGGACCTCTAAGCCTTATGAAAAGGTTTGTATGATTTCTAGTTGAGAAATCTGAAGTTTATCAATTGACGTCTATTGCACGGCTAGTATAAAACAATTGAAGTTCTTATATATAACGTCTCCATCTTTTAATTTATGTCTCCAAAATGATCCGTAGCTTCCAGACCAGGTGTTTTCCACACTGACTATCGGCCACTGATCCGGGACTCAAATGGGTTTGTCCTGGATGAGCAGACCCAGCAGGCCCCACACCTGATGCCTCCGCCCTTCCTGGTGGACGTGGATGGGAACCCGCACCCTCCCAGATTCCAGAGACTGGTCCCAGGAAGAGAAAACATTGCAGATGAGCATCTAGTTCCTCAACTGGGTTATGTTGCCACAAGTAAGTTCCCTACTGTTGTCATAACATTGTTGTAATGTATCCATAGTTGACTGCTTTAGCATGCGCAGGGTTCACTGTAAACAGCGCATAGAAAAACCAGTTTCAGAACCGGTTCTATTGTATTAAAAGAATTGTGATGCACCCAAATGAAATTTGACTAGGGTTTAAAGGTTTAATTTTTAGTTTAAAACTGGAACCAAAGATAGTTTATTTAACAATTAAAAAATGTAATCAAATGTATTTAAAAATCAATAATAAAAACGGAGTAATTCGAATTGCACATAAGGCTAATGTTTTATATTAGCCTTTTAATGATTTGAGGGACTGTATACCCAGCCGGTTATCGCAGAATAAACCCCCACTTGGTGATCACGACCCATAATGCAAGGCGGTTACTTGTCACGCAAGTAAATAATTCAGACACAAAATATTGATTTGAGTCTAAATATTTGATTAGCTTATTAAACGCAAAGCTTCCGCAAATATTTTTTTTTTCCTAGCAAGCAGCTTTGAGCCTAGACAAACGAGTAAGTTCCAACAAGATGGACATTTAAGTCATATCACTTATTACACTGCACTACAGGGACATGAAATACTAATTTGAGAAAAAATAAACGTTTTCTGATCTTACCGGTTTATTATCTTGCGCACCATCAGAGAAGCACTTATTAAATGTCCCTGTTTCGATCAATGATTTGCCAAAACCGAAAATTCAGTTAGCTAAATTTTATTTAAAGGTGATGTTACAGTGTAATTTTATTTTTTATTTAATGAGAGTATTTTTAATTAACTACATATACTTACTATATGGTTGAAATTTGCAGAATTTATTATTGTAACTTATAGTTGTAATTTGTACAATGCATAATTTAATGTCATTTCCATATATGCAAACATATATGAGCAGCTTAAAATAAAGTGTTACCAAAACATTTTTTTTGTCTATTATATATTTTCGATTGCCGGTGCATCACTAAAAACATTATGATCACTGAGTGTTTCTGATTTGCAACTTTGAAAACGGACCTGCATCGTGTTTCAGGTGATGGTGAGGTCGTGGAGCAGGTGATCAGTCAACAGTCTGCGGAGAGTGAGGAGGTTCGTCCCAGCGCCCTGGATTTTGCCATCCGCCAGCTTCAACTGCACCATGACAGACATGTTTCAGTTCAGGGAGAGGGTGGCGTTCCTGCCGCGGCCCGTGTGCTAGACCCAGGAACTCCCCGCAGAGGTGCCTATACATTAAAATCTTGCCATTTAAATCACAGCATTGTACTCTTAGATCAACATCCATTCAAGTAGATTTGCAATTGAATCTCCACCAAGTCTCATCTAATATTACTGTGTTTGATTGCACAGTGTCGGTGAACGAGCGGATGGAGGTGCAGTCTCCACCTAACGTGGGTTTACGGCGCAGCGGACAGGTAGAGGGAGTTCGTCAAATGCACCAGAATGCTCCACGCAGTCAGATGGCCACAGAGAGGGACCTTCAGGCCTGGAGGCGCAGGGTGGTGGTACCTGATCTTACGACAAGTGGCTACAAGTGAGTTTTATTTATTAGTTTACATTTTTATTTTCTTATGTTTTTTTTTATCTGTGTACACATTAAAGGATTAGTTCACTCCAGAATAGGGCTGCACGATGTATCATTTTAACATCGATATCGCGATGTCCGCATCCACGATAGTCACATCGCAGATATGTGCGATGTTGCGTGATTCATGATCAGTAAACGTGCCAGCAGCTCCCCGGCCCGTAACGAGTGTGATTCGCGGATTCATTGCAAAGTTAACCATCATAGTGTGAGAGTTTATCAATTTTCAAGTCCTGTCAGTTTAAACAAAGCTCAAGAAGACTGGAAATTGCGCGCTGTTTTCTGTCAGCCTCACTAAAGCGTATTTTTGTCCCGCGAAAGTTTGACCGGTGAGTGATGTAGATGAGTGACAGCTGCGTTCGTTTAACTGAGAGAGCGAGCAGTCCCGGTCATGCGCGCGTGCACTCACCGTCTTCAAACTGTCTTTCTCGCTCTCCCTCGCGCATATTAATGAATTGAGTTGATTGAGTCCAGTGATGAAATGTTTTCTGTGTTGACAAATCTCAAATCTTGGGCGATGTGGTCCGTTAATGACACGTCCGATTCGCGAACCAATGACTCATTTGAACCGATTCACTTTAATGAATGGTTAAAACAACTGATCTGTCCAACACTGAACTCAAGAGACATAAATCAGAAACACTTTACAATAAGGTTCCATTTATTAAAGTCTAGTTAACTACATTAGTTAACATTTTATTAATTTTAGTTACTTTCTATGCGGATTTACTCCATGACAAAACCACCCCAGTCATTCTAGAATGATTCATTCTTTCCAAATAGAGCTATTTAAGTCATCTGGTGAAATTGTTTTATATCGCAATATATATCGCAGAAAAATAAAATATCGCAATGTGATTTTTTACCAATATCGTGCAGCCCTACTCCAGAATTAACGTTTCTTGATCATTTACTCACCCCCATGTCATCCAAGATGTTCATGTCTTTCTTTCTTCAGTCAAATAAGAAATTAAGGTTTTTGAGGAAAACATTTCAGGATTTTTCTCCGTATAGTGGACTTTAATGGGGACCATGGGTTGAAGGTCCAAATGTCAGTTTCAGTGCAGCTTCAAAGATCTCTACACGATCCCAGACGAGGAATAAGGGTCTTATCTAGCCAAACCATCGGCCATTTTAAAAATAATTAAAATGTATATACTGTTAAAGGGTACCTATTATGGCATTTAAAATGTTCCTAATAATGTTCTGGGAGTCCCCAACAACAGTTTTATAAATATATATATAAATTCAAGTTATTTGAATTCGACACGCCCACTCAGTGCGCGCGCCGAGCAGACAGAGAAACCTGACAACATCATGTCGACGAGACTCTGTTCTGAAGTGCGAATCAAAAGCAAACTTTTTTTTTCACTGCCCAGGGACAAGCATGTTAAGACTCAGTGGCTAGAGTTTATATTTACAACTATACCACACAAGTATAACCCAACCTTGAGCTGTGTTCGCGTTATTTTAATGAGGATTCCTTTACAAACACAAATGCTTTCAAGTGTGGATTCGCGAGTCGGTTGATACTGAAGGAACGTTCAATACCAAGTTTATTTGGATCGGTTCAATACCAAGTTTTATTTGAGTACTGTTAATAATTGTTGCTTTTAGTGGGTTTTTGTTAGCATGCTAATGTGTGTGTGTGGTGTGTGGTGTGTGTGTGTGTGTGTGGTGTGTGGTGTGTGTGTGTGTGTGTGTGTGTGTGTGTGTGGTGTGTGTGTGTGTCAGTTACGCTCAACGCAGCTTAGGTCTCCAAGCTGGTGTGTGTTTTGAAATATGTAAAATGTTTGTCGTTGTTATTGGAGTTGTCATAAAGAATAGAGCGTATTGTAGTACTGCAGTGCTTTATCAATATGTTTAAGCTTTGGGCTAACGCAAAAAATAACTGACTGGGTCGTCTGACCAATCACCACAGATTAGCGTCACGCAAAGGAGGGGTTTGAAAAATGAGTCGTCAAACGAATCATTAGGGAGTCGGTGAGCAAATCAGGTAAAAATAAATGCATATTATAAGACAACAAAAGTGTTTTTTGTCATTGCATGCATGTAAAACTGTTGTTGGGGACTCCCAGAACAACATTAGGAACATTTTAAATGCCATAATAGGTACCCTTTAACTTCAGAGAGTTTAAAACTCAATTTCAACTGTGTCCCTTCATTTTGATGGTGTCCCTAAAATTAGGGCAAAATTAGGGCAATAATTAAAAACCTTTCAGGTTATGAATATTTTGTTCCCGTCTTGGGGAACCGGGTTACATTTGTAACCTGAGACATTTCCTTTAAGTGTCATGGTGTTGACACTATGGGAACTTTAATACCCATGCCGCCATACTGACCAAATGCCTTCACAATCAAGCTGTGAATTAAGACAAGCACAGACTTAATGAGCAAAAACTATCAAGCTAAAGGAACCTGAGCCCATGGTGTTAAAAACCTTGCCCATACCATGCGTTTTAAAAGTGTGCAGAAAACTCCACAGCACTGGATCCACTGATAAAGAGAGTGTGTTAGCAGTATACTGAAAGAGCTTTACCAGTGTGAGTGGTCTAATGACCTTAGTCAAAAGACTAGATCCTATAAGATCGTCCCCTCTCGAGACATAAAGCATTCACTTACTTGGGGTGGCAGAACCAAGTACCAAGCCCTGGACTTCAATGAAGCTCTCTTGAGAGATAATCGGTTATAAACCACAGTGGGTCTCAAAGAAAGCGGGGTTATAGGCCTTCCGCTTCATATGCCTGCCTTACCAAGTTGTGAAAGGCAATCACAGATGTAGTGAGCAAAAGTTATTCATATAATTGGCCAGTGGTGGCAGAACCAAACCCCACACTACAAAGATCTTCTCAGTGAAATGTATAGGATGCAAACCATCATGAGCCTTAAAGCGAAGCTTCTGCCCTACTCTTGCATTGCTTCTAGCTCTTAAAATACCTTTCCAACTAAGCTGTGAAAGGCAGTCATAGACTTACTGAGCCAAATTATTAAATCCCAGAAGGATCTAAGCTTGTGGTTAACACCATGACTAAGCATTGTATTTTAGATGAGGTGGACTAGCAACCAATCGATCCTGAAACCTGTTGCCATTTGCAAACAGAGGTATCAACCTCACATCTTTGAGGGGAGAACAGTCTGTTTGCTGCTCTAACATGGTTTGTTTTCAGAGAACTGAACAGATTGAGTTGGGTACTTGTTGAAAGATGATGCCCTAGATTTTCCTTATTCAGGAGGCCTACAACCCTGCATCCCAGATCCTGCTGAGATGCCCACTGAGTGTAAATTGGGCGACAAATCTGTTAGAGACAGATTGAGCCCTGAAACGCCATAGGTGGCAAAGTTGGCAATACAATCTTGTAACAACATTATTCTTTCAGAACAGACACTTTAGTGTCAAAAGGCCCTGAAACAGCTCTCCGGCAGACAGTCAAGTGGAATAAATGTTTCTGCTTTGACATGAAAGAGGGGGTAGGTAGGAGTGGGCGATATTGACAAAAATGAATATCTCGATATTTTTTTTCAATATCTCGATATCGATATTCAGACGATATTTTTGCGGGGGGGGGGGGGGGGGGTATTGCATAACTCCTGACACAAATTAAGACAAATACTGAAACTTGAGTCTTATATCTAGTAGAGAAAATGTAATAATAATTATTCTCTCTAGACCAATTCAATTAAGATTATGAGAAATTATTGACATTGCACTCTTTAGCAGTAGCACTTGTGCAATTCTACATATCCCTTTTCCTTAGTTCAGTGGTTCTCCAATGTTTTAGAGTGCCGTACCCCTCTTCCACTTAGACTGCAGGCACAGCTTTTCCATTAAGAGACAATATTTTGCCCCCTTTAATACATTTTTCCATTTCATTTATTTTATTTCATTTCATTTCATTCCTTTAAAAAATACATAATTCCTTAAATAAAAACAATGTTCACTAAATAGGCAATGTTAAAAATCGTTTAATATTAATAAAAATATTATAATAAAATCGCCAGTAGGTGGCGGTAACTCATTGTCTTTATGTGTGTGAGTTATCGAGTCATTCATTGAATCTCACGGTTCGTTCAAAGCCACAGATTCCGTTGCAAAAATAGAGCAATAAGCCTGAGTATACTGTTTTAAATTTAGTAAATCACTTAATGTTACCCTTTTGTTTTGTTTTTTTAACTGTTGTATAAAATCAATGTCACATTTGAAATCGTGTGTGGATATTCGGTAAACATTGCATCAACATTAAAAACACTGCCGGAGATCAGGAGATCTCTACACTGCTGAAGAAGCACGGATGATCTGAAAACACAGACAAGTAAGCTGGAGTTCAGCAATCTTCATTTGAGATTTTCAACTTCAATTGAAGTGTCGTTCAGTCAGTCTATGTTCTGTCACGAGCCGCTTGCGTTTGCGAACGGCTGCCTGTTAAGGATTTCCTTTAACACCCGGAGTGCTAATGCCCGAATGACGTGCTGGTTGTCCTAAAAACAGTAACACGGCGGTTATCGCTCATATAATTTTTTTTGCCAACGTATAGTTAAGGCGGCAGGCGTGAGTTGCTTAGGCGGCCGCCTTAGTTTTTTGTTTTCTCTTTAACTTCCTTCAGCTCTTTTCATGTTTGGGGGGTTGGATTGTACAAATTATGAAATATTCGATATCCCAATTTTGCATATCGTCCAGACAACAATTTGGATATTATCGTCTAAACGATATATCGCCCACCCCTAGGGGTAGGTCAGTTTGTTCTGTGTCGGTTTTGTTGTTCTTTGCAGGGAACACCTGAATAAGATCAGCTGGGGACTTGTTGAGAGGGCAATGCCCAACCCTGTTTGTGGGGCTGACTGCCATAAAGGGGGCTGACTCTGAGGAGGGAGTGGGTAACACCCTTCGCCAGCCTCTCAGTCTCCTGATTATAATTTCACCAACAGTAATTCTCGATTGCCTCCACCAAACAAGTAAATAGGAAATAAGTGAATCAGAACATTTCGCGCCAAAACAGCAGTATGTGCGCAAGCGTGAGCCACTAGTGTTTCTTCTTGCTGCGTGTCTTTTACTGGTCTCCAACATGTCGCTTGCGAGCTACCAGTAGCTTGAGGCCTGATTGGAGGTAACTCGTCAAGGGGCCGTTCACATCGTGTCTTTTGTGCTCTCAAGTTCGTCATTTCAAATTTAAGCGCGCGGCAAGCAAGCTCATAATTGAAGCGACGTGCACATTTTTTCCAGGCGCAGCGAGATGAAAACACCTCAACTTTTCAGAATTCCGCAAGCGCACCGCATTTGATGTGACAAGAACCAACCGATCAGCTTCACCCTCTCTGTAACAAAATTGAAAGCTCAGTCAACATGAAGGATGGGGATGTACTCAAACACTACAGGTGTTTTTCTTTTCTACGTAAATAAATCTTGTAGCAAAGCGACAGCAAGCTTTTTTTCGGTGGTGGAAATATATTAGCTACTAAAACATCTTTGTCGTTGTGGCGAGCGCAGGGCATGGTTGCATAGCAACGACAGACGCCACGGGAAAATCGGACCGAATTTTACTATTAATAATAAAAGATAAGCTAATGTGCATTAATGTAAATGTCAAGTAATTTATCTTTTTTTACTCATTCTTTTTATAAAAATGATTTAAAGGCTGAAATATGTGAGGTTTATCTTTTTCTAAAACCTTTTTTGTCAACTTTATATGAATTTCATTTTACTGTATGTGCCTATGGGGGTGGGCCGGGGATTGCAGGGGTTGGTGGCAATGTAAGTATCTCGATATTTGCCGCAGGGTGGGGGCTTTGATTATTTCTCTCTTTTTTGACCATACATGTATTTGCATCCCTGGTATTTACTGCACTGCCGAACAGGCCAGTGGGGGAAATCAGAGAGCCCAAAATGATTTTCTCTTTCATCTCCAAGAGGTTCAGCCACAGATGCCTTTGAGGCAACCAGGACAGCCATTGAACAGCCGTCCACTTTAAGGAGCGGATGGTGAGATCTATGGCTTTGTGGAGTTATCAAACTGCCTCGGGGCCTAATTCCTCACCATTGTCCAGCTCCTATAAGGGGTCCGCTTAGCAGGCCTGCAAAACTGCTATTATGTGTAGTGACCCACTAAACTGCCCCTGCCGCCTCGTAAGCCTTGCCAAACAGACCTGATGTTACTCTACATGGTCTGGATGGCAAGGATGTTCACCTGTAACACGGACTATTGCAGCAAACCTACTCTGTTCTTATCTGAGTTAGTACAGTGTTACTGCGTCACCTTAAAATGAAGTAGAACTGATGCAGCTAATAGTAGGTCCTCGTTTTGATCAGAGGAGATCATTGAGCAAGCCTTCAGATTCAAAACAGCCGAGAAACTGGAGCACCCGTCTCAAACTCAACCTTCAATCCCCATGATCGAAGCGCTCGCATTGAGGGCAGCCGGATCCCTCGAGCTGACAGAGCGTGCTCTGCTACTAATAACAGATCACGCACATTCAAGTGTGTCGTCCCTGGTTTAAAAACGAGGACACAACTCCTAAACTGCCTTTATGCAATATTACAATTTCTAACATGACACAAAATAGACAATGTTTTTCACACAAAAAATCGGACAATAGCTTCCTGAAGACATGGTCATCTGTGACGTAGGTGCCCTTTTATGGTCCTGATGCGCTTAACTTAGTCACATGACTTTAGTCTGGTTAAAACCAGACCCTTCTCAGTCGTAACTGAGTTAGGATCTGGGGAAGGTTCATTTGACAGCTCATTTCCAAAGGGGCGTCACCAACGAACGTCGCTCAAATGCCTCTGGGCGCATTTTGGATAGACATGAAACCAATCAGTTCGATCGTCATCTTGTAAAGCCCGCCTCAACGTTTGTGATTGGTGCCTCGGTTTGGAAATGAGCTTGAATGGCCTATTCGCCAGACTAACTTGCACAGCAAATCTAAATTTGCCGGAAGTTCGTCTGGGTTTTCCCAGGCTAATATGACCTCTGTCAGCCAATAGAATTGGCATGTTTTCACACGTGCTTTAGACACTGGTCTCGCTGGAAACATTCCCATAACAACAACATGATGCAGCAACTCCATGTCGATTATCGGATAATAAAAATTACTGATATTGGTGGGGTGGGGCTGATTTTAGAGCATTCAGACAGACTGTTTAACAATGCTATGACTTCTTCCTTTAGGGCGCAGGAGTCGTTCAGAACGGCCAAGGGAGATGAGGAGGTCAGCCTTTACAACATCAAGAAAAGAAGAGTGACCCACGCCAGCTTCAGGGTAGGGTTCTTCTTCCTTATGAACTGCATTAAGGTTATTAATGTCAACACTGAGTGAACGTCATTAAGGTGAGATGATTTTGCCCATAGGATGATTCTGATGAGGAAGGACCATGTCTCAAACGTGCGCAGTCACGCAAACGGCAGAAGAACCAGCAGCGTAAAGAGAGTCTTGTTGAAGAGTTAATCGAGTTCTCATGTGAGGAAGGGGAGGAGACGGCATCTTCTGAGGTTGAGTGTTTGTTAATTTATTTTTTAAAACTCTGTCATGTCAGACATGTCAATAATGATGTGTGTTTGTTATTGGTGCAGGACAGTGAAGTAGAGGGCAGTGATGTTAATTTGTCCATTGAGGATGAAGAGGAATGGAGGAGTGATAGTTCAAGGTACTGTTGTTGTTGTTGTTTTAAAAATGGAAGTGTGTCATATCTGCAAGTGGCACCAAGCAGAATTGCAATAAAATTTGCTTCCAATAATTCCTCATTTAATCCAATAAAAAATAAATAAATGTTCATTTAAAGATTTTATTCATACTCAAAAAAATATTGATTTTATGTAATGACATCTAATTGAAGTGAGTATGAATTAAAAAAAAAAAAAATATAATATAAAATATATATAATATATATATATATATATATATTATTATTTTTATATATTTATAGCGCTGTCAGCGTTAACGGTTAATTTCAAAATCCTTAATGCGTTAAAATAATTTAACGTAAATAAATTACAGAAGTAAAGCTGTGTCTTTAACTTAATTTATGCCACACAGTTAGATCTTAGTTGGGTTAGATCTGTTTTTTGCCTCCATGTCGTGCATTAAAATCGTTCAATGCACAGCTAGCTATTGATTATCACTTACATATACATTTAGATGTACTGTTTCAAAAAGTAACTGGTTATATAGTGAAATTCCACTTTCAAAGGAACCGTGTGAATGCAAATTAGGTCAGAAGGTTGACGTGGAAATGCTTATTTTTGTAATTCTGTTTGGTCCTGCTGGTGACAAAATAATAAGCTACACCCTTAAAGGGATACTCCACTTTTTTTGGAAATAGGCTCATTTTACAACTCCCCCAGAGTTAAACAGTTGAGTTTTACCGTTTTCGAATCCATTCAGCCGATTTTCTGATATTTAGAAAAATATCAGTAACCAGACAGTTTCTGGTCTCATTGACTACCATAGTAGGAAAAAATATATACTGGGGGAGTTGTAAAATTAGCCTATTTCCAAAAAAAGTGGAGTATCCCTTTAAACTGATAAGTCTTCCGTATAGTAATTTAATTTCATGTTTTCAACGCTAACATATTCATGAGGGTAAGATGTACGTTGTGTCTTTGTTCGTAACTCAAGCCGCTCCTCCAGTGATTATTCCGACTGGATGGCAGATGCAGGAATAAATCTGCGACGGTCCACGTCTCCATCCTCCCGACGGAGGACTAGCCGCAGGATCAGCAGCTCTGAGGAAGAGGATGAGGACGACGAAGAGGCCGCGGATGAGGACCAGACTCTAGATGAAGAGGAGCAGATGGCTTCACCCCGAAAGCACAAGAAGGCCAAAAGCAAAATGCCAAAGGTGTCAATAGGGCCATACAGCACATCCATTACTGTTAGGCCCCGATATACTCACGCCAAAGTACTTTTGTGTTAGAATTTGTGACCGGTGGTATGCTGTTAGCGAACATCCCAATCGCCTGTGCTGCTGAGAGCAGTGTTGTTTAGATAAATGTTATCTCTCTCAGTAACAAAATAAACACAAATTTAACAGCGGTGAGAAATCGGCAGTTAAGAAAGCATCAGATTCGGCTCTCCAGTCAAGTCATGTCACATTTATTTATGTACCACTTTATACTAAATTGCTTTAAAGTGGGATATGCCCCTTTTTACAATGTAAAATAAGTGTAAAATCCCCAGAGTGTGTATGTTTAGTCTTAGCTCAAAATACCCCACAGATAATTTTGTACAGCATGTTAAAGTTTTGATTTACCTCACGCAGCCAAGCACTGAAATATCAGAAACTGTTCTGCCTTTTATGTTTAAACTTGAGTGGGACAATGATGGAGAGACTCAAGAAGTGATAACGTAGAATGCATCACTACGTTTCTGAATGGTTAGTTGATGAATTTATGTAGCTGATGTGGAGTTAACGCTCTTCAAGTCATTGATAGCATATTCTGTCATGATCTATAAATCGCTCATGTGGGAACTATTGTAAGATGCCTACAGAGTGGCATACTATTGCATTTGTGTTACGTACTGTATGAAAAGACAGATGCGACATCTTGAGCTTGAACTCACAAATGTGCTCTACTAACAACTCTTCCTCTCAACATAGACTGTGTTCCCGGGGCAGGGGTTATGTACATTTTAGGGTTGATGATGTCACAAACCCGGGAGGAAGCTTGTGTGGTTTGTTGTAGTCCTTAAAAAAACGATTTCTTTTAAAAGCAAATATCTTCATTTGCGTTGAACTTTGAGCAGCGTAACTTTTGCAGATGTTGTTTGTGCTCAAACAGCAACATTACACACTAATTAAGTTAGAAAAGTGAATTCATAATCAGCCACCCCTTTAAATCAAACAGCTTTACAGTATTAGACATGAAATAAAACATTTTCTGCTATAAAGCGGCTCTCGAGGTTGTTTTGGATGTTTTTACTCGCGGATCTCTGACCGGAAGAAATTATCCGGAGAAGATTTCCAGTAAAGAAAGAAACCTCAGAGCCACATACCTATTATGTATTCACCATGAACCAACGGCAGTACGAAGGTGTTTACCAGCCTGATCTTGAAGTATATCAGGGCCTTACTGTCATTAAAGTTCTTATTTTAACCCTTAAAATTAAATATCAACTTGATACTGTGAAGTGCTTTTTGAAATCCTTGTTGTAATTCTGGAGAGGCATTTTTACTGTTGGCTAGCACTTAATTTTTGTATTCATGAAAGAATGGTTTGAAAAACTTTTTTAAATTCAATGCAATTCATTTTCTTATCCTTAGCCACCAAAACCGAGGCCACCCATTAACCGAGAGATCTCCAATGAGTTCCGTCCCCCATTATGGATTACCGACGTCGTTCCCCGAAAGTCCCCTTCGTCCTCAATTGGGAGACGAGGTACAGAATACATTCCTCTCGTCTGTATTAAAGTATAACTGATCCATGTCTAAATCCACGGTCTCTCTTTCTGTTCACAGGTCATCTATTTTTGTCAGGGTCATGAGGCGTATGTGGAGACAGTCTGTAGGACAAAACTGTACTCCATTAACCTAGACAGACAGCCGTGGAAGAAGATGGAGTTAAGAGTATGATCAAAACAATACTGGGATTTTACTAACACTTTTACTATTATACATCTGTTTTTATTAGATGCATTCATAAGTGCTTTGGTAAAATCAGATCAACGCAAAGTTTTACAGTTATGCGCACATGCATGCATCATTTGTCAGTAGCTGTGCTTCCATCCACATATTTGTATGCACATTTTGGGATGTCACATACAATTATACTGGATGGAAATGCCAAAATGCTCTAAAAATCTTAAAATGCGCAAAAAACGTATGCACTCAATTAAGGTGGATAACTTTTTATTCTGTAAGAAAACCCCAAAAAATGTGAGGGAAACAAATTTACCGAATTAATTCCTGGATGCGCAACAAATAAAACTCATGTGACTGCCTCAAATCATGTATTGGATAACTGAATTAATACCAGTGAACCAATCTCATCGCACACCGTCACATTCATCCGAACGCAAGATTACATGACAGCGTTTATTGCATTTCAAGTCATTTATTATCGAAGAAAGTTTCACTGACTTTCCCATGAAGTAAAGGTTTTGTTCCTTGAGCACATGGGATGGAAACGATGCTTTATCCGCAAATATTTTCTGCAAATGCTAAGTTTAATTCGCAACAGCTAGTGCGGCAAGGCTATTTTTATTTGTCTGCATTTATTTGTTGTAGTGACCGACAACGGGCTACAGATGCTGTCTTAAGGTTCTGTTTCCTTGTATTTAACCATGAACATTTCTTTATTAAAAAAAATGCATGCAACTCAGCTAACCTTTAATGTTTTCAGCAAGTTTGGCATTGAAAAATATAAATCATATGTTTTTACCAGGACCAAGAGTTCGTGAAAATAACAGGGATCAAGTATGAAGTGTCCCCTCCAACCCTGTGTTGTCTGAAACTGACCCAGATTGACCCTGGAACAGGCAAAATAACAGACCGAACCTTTTCCATAAAGTAAGTGCTGGCAAGCAGTGCTGGGTAGATTACATGCACATTTAGTCCATTACTAAATACAAATTACCTGATAGGTTAGTAACGTAATTATAACATTACACATTTTAGGTAATATAATACCTTGTTAAATACCGTTTTGCTATAAAAATAGAAAGAAAAAAAAGAAAATAATCCAGATTACATGTAATCAGATTCAACATTTATGTAATTCAGTTACTACCCAGCACTGTGAGCAAGATCTGATATAAAATTAAAGTTATCTTACAGATTTTTTGTTGATTTTTAAGCAAAAATATTTGTTTTGGTGCCGTTTTTCCTCAGATATCATGATATGGCGGATGTAATTGATTTTCTGGTGCTGCGTCAAAGCTACGACGAGGCGCGGAGCAGAGTGTGGGCGTCAAGTAAGTATGAGGCATGACCTGAGAATAGAGTTGAGAGAGTTTGTTGTGGTACCCTGCGTCAATTCAGCCCGTTCTGTTTCTGTAGATGATCGGTTTCGCTCCGTGATCGATGACGCCTGGTGGTTTGGGACCATAGTTTGTCAGGAACCATATCAGTCCGAGTATCCCGACAGCCATTTTCAGTGCTTCAAAGTCAAGTAAGACCAAACTTTGTTTGAATTATTGGGAGCTCTTGCGTAGTCTTAGGCATTAGCTGTGATTTTTAACTTCCTGATTTTGCAGATGGGACAATGGCGAGACAGAAAAGCTGAGTCCATGGGATGTGGAAGCAATTCCTGAAAACGGTACTTCTGACCACTTTAGCTTAAGCCAGATGCGCTGTGTACGATTTTTGCATAAAATTGGCACATCAGCAGTCGTTGCACTAAATTCAGGGTGTTTGTTTGTTTACTCCTGCATTTCTAACAGAAAGGTAATGTGTTATTGTGTTGTAATAAAGCAAATGTTCTGTTTATTGAATTGAGTTGTTTCCGTGCTGCAGCTGAACAGCCGGAGTCGGAGGGTGCGGGGGTGCCAGTGACGGATGAGGAGATGATCGATATCCTCTATAAACCTCAGGGGGGTGAATGGGGGACAGGGGTCGAGACCAAGAGAGCGCACGCATCATTGCAGGCATTGAACAGCTTGTGACTGTGGGTGCGTTTGATTTTGCAGTTATCCTATTCTTTACATTATCTCTATCAATTTTGCCATTTCTTTAAAGGTACACTGTTACTTTTGTTCTGCTAGCAGTTAAAAAAAAACGAAACCATGCATTTTGCAGAAGAGCATTTGTCTTGGTTGTGCTTTGACTCTCTGTTAGTGAGCTACATATGGCAATTTATCTGTTCAGTTAAAGGGATACTCCACCCAAAAATGAAAATTCTGTCGTCATTTACTCACCCTCAAGTTGTTGCAACCCTGTATGAGTTTCTTTCTTCTGCTGAACACAAAGAAGATTAACTATCAAACAACAAAAATATCTTGCTTTGTGTTCAGCAGAAGAAAGAAACTCATACAGGGTTGCAACAACTTGAGTGTGAGTAAATGATGACAGAATTTTCATTTTTGGGTGGAGTATCCCTTTAAATAGCTTACTCACATGTTATAAGGAAAACACAATCTCTACGTCTATTATACAGCATTTCAAATGCCTCAGTTTCTCCATCTCTGAAAAGCCAATCCAATGTTGGTTCTTGTTTTATTACGAGCTCTGTGGCGTTCTCCTTTTGTTTAAAATGGGTGATTCCCGGAGGTTGGAGATTTACCTGATCCATGTCAAGCTTTCTCACTCGTTGTGACAAACAACTTATGACACTCCCACACCATACACACGTCAAAGTAGCCCGAGCAACTTCTCTCTATTTACGGATATGATGAAACAATCATGGGCGAGTGACATGTTCGCAGTGAAATCCATCCTGTCAGATCTAAAGTATAAACGCTTATAATTGCTTACCATAGCGAATCAGGGTAAGACAAATATATTTAGGAAGTATTGATGTATTGTTTCTTTTTTTCTTTTCTTTTTTTTTTTTCAAAAAAATTACAAAGTGTACCTTTAAGAAATCAGATTTAGATGGTGTACAAGGACTTTAAGGGTTAGTTCACCCAACAATTAAAATTGTCATTTTTACCTCACCCTCATTTCGTTTCAAACCCACAAGACCTTTGTTGGACAATTTGTTATTCATAATTTTTCTTCATCCATTGAAAGTATATGTAGTTAACATTTTCAATGCAGCAAAAAGTTCATAAAGACTTCATAAAAGTAATCCATATAAATAGTGATATAATCCAAGTCTGAAGAGACATCAATGGTTCTCACTCGTGTTTTGAGCTTCCATTTACCGTATTTGATGTGCGTATGTGTGTGCGTTCATCAATGTTTAAAGGTGAATAAAAGCCTCAAATCTGTTGAACACTTGGATTATACCACTTAATTCATATGGTTTATTTTTTCCGATTTTTTTAATGTACATTTTAAAGCTTAAAAATGTTGAGAGAATTTTAAAAATATCTCAATTTGTTTTCCGAAGTTGAACGAGTCAAGTCTTATAGGTTTGGAACGACATGAGGGTGAGTAGATGACAGAATTTTCATTGTTGCGTGAACTAACCCTTTAAATGTTACCCTCTGATTTATCAATGTCGATTTCTGTCCTGTTGAACAGATATCACGGCACCTTTCACTGGTCCGGTCGATCTTGCTCAGTATCCTACATATTGTGCTGTCATTGCATATCCCACTGACCTGAACACCATCAAACTGCGGCTCAAGAACAAGTTCTACAGGTTTGTAACTTAATGGGTATTGTCATCGTTCGATCATCCTCATGACCTTTCTAATGTTCATTCTGCCTTTTTTCCATGCAAAAAATACCAAGTAGTCTTAAAGGCACACTATGCAGGAATTCTGTTTTTGACAAACAGCGACCCACTTATATTTAACGTTACTGTCGTAAATACCACTACGTCTCTGCACTCACCATTCAACCCGAAAAAAGTCATCTAACCATTCCAATAACTCCGAAGCTGTTCAGTTAAGCTAAAAAAACCTGCATAGTTCCCCTTTAACAACTTGTAGTCTTTGGTTTTAATCACCAATATTTATAGTGTTAGTTCACCCAAAAATAAATGATCAATTACTCACCCTCATGTTGTTCCAAACACAAGACTTTCATTCATCTTCAGAACACGGATGAAGATATTTTTAATAAAACCTGAGATTTATGTCCCTCTATTGAAAGTCTTTAAACTTGCACGCTTCAAAAAGTTAATTGAGATTGCCAAATTAATCGACATGAATCGGGCAGATTGGAGACAGTTTGTGATAAACAGATTTAATAATTTGGGCTTTTATTCACATATGGACATTGATCAATACACGTGCATGGAGAACATAACATTTTGCCAGTGGCAGCTCAACCATACTTGCCTGAAACACAAGAGCAAACCTCATTGGTTCTCACACATCAAGCATGCACTCCTTTTATTTGTATGGAAAAGAGTATTGTGCACATTGTTCAAAATATCCAGAAAGAAAATGGAATATTGCTGAATAAATTTTGAAAGTTTTATTTTCTAATTTCCAATATTTGTGTGTTGCTTGCTTTTTGTTTGTCTTAACATGTCTTTGTTTGTTTTTTAGGAGGCTGTCTGCACTGATCTGGGATGTTAAACACATAGAACAAAATGCCAAGACCTTCAATGAGCCCCGCAGCAAGATTGCACAGTCTGCAAAAATCATAACAAATGTTCTTCTGAAGTTCATAAGGTTTGTCCTGGACATTTTTGGTAAAATATCTATTTGTGATAATGTAATGTTTAGCTTTGTAACTTTCCCCCCTCTCTGGCCACAGTAAACCTCACTGTACAGATATCATGGAGATCTATAATGCCGTTGAGAACATGGAGTACTCTGACGATGAGGTGAGTGTATTTGTTCAACCTGTATTTTCTCTGTTTTCCTGGAAAACATGAGATTAATTCACGTGGCTTTCAGGACATGGATGACATTGATGCACCTGGACCCTCTGCTGGACAAAGACTTCGCCAGGTAGTGTGAGATATATTATGCACAATAGTACAGTAGTAGAGTTGTGTAATATGACAGCATGTACCCCACATTGGTAGAAATGGTTTAACAGAGATTGTATACATTGTTAAAGGGATAGTTCACCCAAAAATATTGTATTACTCGCCCTCAAGTTGTTCCAAACACGCGTTAATTTATCTCTGCTGCTGAAGATATTTTTAAGAAAATCCCCCAAAAAAGGACCACATTGACTTCCCATAGTATGGAAAAAAAATACTATGCAAGTCAATGGGGTCCATCAACTGTTTGAAACAACTTGAGGGTGAGTTAATGATGAGAAATTTTCATTTTTGGGTGAACTATCCCTTTAATATCGTAGTATATATCCCACATGGTTAAAAATTGTTACACAACAGTAAATGAGAAGTTTGTTTAGATGGAAAAATGAATGCGTTAAAGATGCTTTCTTTGTGATTTTTGCTAGCCATCAGTGGAGGTCGTACTGGACAGGGACGCATGGAAGGATTCCAGCAAACGTTTACTGAACTACATGTTTGAGTGTGAGGATTCAGAGCCTTTCCGGGATCCTGTAGATCAGGGAGATTATCCGGTGAGTCTCCAAAACATGATCAATGGAATATTGTTGTGGAAGTGGTCATCTTTCTTATCTCTTTCCTGCCAAAGTGTTTTTGTTTATTTAAGTTGCCAGCAATTTTTTATATATATTAAAACACTTGAATGTGGATAAGTTTCATCCAAAAACATAAAAAAACAACTGAAAAAACTAATAAAATCGCGTTTTCTGGTTCGGATTCAGCATCTATGTTTAAAGTAATGTATACGGTTGGGCGATAGACCATCTCGATGGCTGAACATTATGTGGTTAAAAACACTGAATAGTTGTGATACAATATGAAATTGCTGATGAGATGGTGTGGAAAATAGATTCCCCCCACACCTTCCCGATGTCATCGTCCATCGCAATGTTTCATGTAGACATCGTCTGATGCCAAATGGTAGACCCGCCCAACCATAGTAATGTATAAGTGGAACGGAGGTGTCACTTTTTAAGTCTGTAGTGTTAGGAAGAGCCACCTCTTTGTCCAAAGATAGTTAATAGTAATAGTTTAGTCTTATAATACCTTTTGTCGGTGTCTCCAGGATTACGGTAATATCATCGACACGCCTATGGACCTTGGAAGTGTGCGGCAGTCTCTGGAAGAAGACCGCTATGAAAATCCCATAGACCTTTGCAAGGACACCAGGCTTATTTTCGCCAATGCTAAAGCCTACACGCCAAACAAACGGTCAAAGGTAACACATTAATGTCTAATTTTGTCTTTTTTCCTCTTGTCTTTTTGTGTAATTAAAGACTCATTGATATCCTTGTGCGCTATTTTACAGATTTACAGCATGACTTTGCGACTGTCAGCGTTTTTCGAGGAGAGTATACGCAAAATCATTTCCGACTACAAGACTGCCGTGAAAAGTAGCTTGAAGCTGCGCCGCAGTCAGAGATTCAGGAAGAAGTTGCAGCATCAGGAATCGGCTCTTTCCCACCAAGGATCCACACGGTAGGCCTGATCTCCCTGCCTCCACGTGTTTTCTCTTATTCGATTCTTCTGTTTTGTTTTTTGCGATGAATAGTTGCGGAATACAATAAACCTGTTCTTATTTCTCCTCCTGGCCCTAGTCAAAAGAGGGCTACTATAAAGACTCAGGAAAACACAGAACAGTCTACAGCCAAATCTACCTCAGCCAAAGTGTCTGGACCAGAGCGCCGCAGAGTCAATGAAGCCAAGGAGAACTTCAGGCGGAGCGGCTCATCTTCATCCGTGGAAAAAAATTATTAGTTTATATTAAATATAAGGCACTCGGTGGCTGCACATTGTACTTCACAACACTGTGTGCAGAGCAGTTCACAAAATGAAAAGCTCAGACTCGCCACCATAGTGAACTGCTTATGCATGTGAAGATGTTCTGAAAGAAAACTTATTTAGCTTATGGATCCTCAAAGCAATTAAATTTGTCTTGTAGCAGACTTAAGTTAACATTACACTGACATTTCACTGCAAACTTTGTGACCCGATCACTGAGCCAGTCAGTTGAACTCAAAAACCAGATCAGTCGTGTTGTGAATGAAAATTCTGCATGGTTTTGTGAACTGGATCAACAATTATCACCATCGATTAGTGCTAAAAATATCTGCAACCATTAATCGTCATCGGTTACTCTTTAATGTTATCGTTATCTGCCCGATAAGAAAATTGTTTTCAATAAATTAATGTATTATTTCCTTCTGCTGAGACACTTCAGATGCGCAGTTCGCCAGTAGTTTTGAATTGCTTGAAATATGATTTGAATCACTTCAAAAAAGGAGAGACCGCACAAGTCTCTCATATGTCTTCATGAAATTTAATGAGAATATTATATTGTGTGTTTGGGACATGGCTTTTAATGCTGAAGCTTTTGTTTTTGTACCCAGGCTCAAACATATTATATAAAAGTTTGGATTTAGATTTATCTGCCATATATCGTTATCGGCTTTCAAATAAAGAGTTATCAATATCGGCCAAAATATTCATATCATGCATCCCTACAATCTGAAATATACACATCCTACAATGAATGACTGTGCTTTGACAGGCAATATATTTTAGAGACCCACCAGGGGGTAGCCATTTATCAGTTGACTGGATATTACATAGACAACAAGTAGTAAATATTTGTCAAAGTACTGGTAAAACGCGTTATAGGTAAATCTCTTATTATAGGATGAACTATTCCTTTATACATGGGACTTAGCCCCTATGTTCATCCATAGTTTCTTAAGTTTGTGCTTTTGATTTATAGGGTCTGATCATGACAGCAAACAATCTTTGAGTCAGTCAGAAGAGGATGAAGAACCTTTATCTTCGTCTCGTGGCTTCAGACGAGAGACTAGAGCCACGAGAAGAGCTGCACAGAAAAAAGGAGCAAGACGAAAACATGGTGAGACCCCACAATGTGTGTCGTTTGTGCAGTTGGAGAATTACCACCTAGTGAAATAACGTGACTGGCTGGACATACAATGTTTATGCATCTTACGTCTTATGCATCCTATAGAGAGCCATGCCAAGATGAATGGGCACAGCCGGTCACATGAGCGTCAGAGACCACGACCCTGCAGCGACTCTGACCAAGAGCCTTCGCAAGGTTCAGACTCCTCAGAAAACGAGTCGTCATCGTCCGTCAGTCGCCGGCCAAGGACCCGCAAGACCGCCATGGCAGCGGTCAATAAGATGAAACTCATGGATATCCTGGAAGACGTGACGGCTCGGACGAGGAGGGTCGTGGAGGCAGTAGCCGTCCCGCAACTCGTGCTAGCAAACGCTCTGCTGTCATTCAGAGCAGCTCTGATTCAGACCAAGAGGAAGCGTCTCAGGGTATACACATCTACATCACTTTCCTTGAAATGTTTTATGTAATCTTTCCAAATATCTTATGTACCTTAAACTCTTTTAAATGTTGTTCTTCTCATAGAGTCAAATGAAAGTGATGCTTCAGCTAGTGAAGAGGAGAAAAGTGGCGTCAGCGTGGACAGTGACTCCTCTTCTCACAGCAAAGAGGAGAGTAGATCGGCTGGCCGCAGACCATGTAGACGATCAGCAGTAGAGAAAAAGGGTATGTTTGGTTGTCGCCTTCATGGTTGAACTGTTGAGATCTACAGTCAGCATGAAATCAAAATGTTTATCCATCAACACGTCCCTGTATTTTTAATACCAAAGAAGAGTTCATCTTAATGATGATAACTTGAGTCATAATAGCTTGTATAGCCTGATCACTAGGACAAAACCTTTTCCACAATTTGCTGCAAACTCCTCATTCTGGTAATGATGCCTCCTTTTCACAATCTAGTCAATTACTGATGGACTAAAGTCCCTTCCTGCAGTTTTTTCCTCATTAAAATAAATAAAAAATCTGTGTTTTGAAGATGAATGAAACTCTTATGTGTTTGGGTCGACATGAAAATGAGTAATGGATGATGGATAATAGGATCATTTCTGGGGTAACTAACCCTTGAATGCTAATGGGACAGTCCACAATATATTGACCTTTCTTTATTTTTCGTTCTTTGTCAGAGGAAGTTGTTGACTACTTTCTTCCATTTTCCCATTTTTAGAAACGTCTCCTTTCGTTAATGGACACAGCACCAAACTACAATGGGAGGACAGTGAGGACAACTCGAATGATGGGGGGAGTCAGAATGAAAGTGTGAATGGGGAGTCGGACGAGGACCTCGTTGTCAGGCGGAAATACAACAGGAAGACTGCGAAAGCCGCTGTCGGTAAAATAAAGAAACTGAATGACACCGATGCCGAAGAAGAGGAAAAGTGCTCCAGGAACCGACGTCAGAAACATCGGCAAAGCAAGCAGGATTCTGAGAAGAGCTCTGAGGAAGATGTTGAGGTTCCCACAACTCAAAAGCACCCTCATCAAAACGGAAGAAAGGTTATGCGAAAGAGCTGAAGAAAAGTAAAGCATCATCAGAAAGCTCAGAACAAGTTCTTTCCGCAAAACAAGTTTCCCACAAAAAATCCTTAGCCACAAATGCATTTATGTCAACGACCCAGGACTCGGAGGAACTCAGTGATGTTTCGGAAGAGTCTGACGTACATAGGAAGACAATTAAATAAGAAGATGATGAGAATCAAAGCGATGATGCTGAAGAGAAAAGGTCCCCCAGAAACAGGAAACGGGCGTCCAACGCTCGCAGAAAAAAACTTGACGAAAGGTCGGATGCCTCCAGTTCGGGTAGCGAAGGAAAGGCAGACCGAAGGAGGAGAAAAAAGGTGGGCTCTACCTCCGATGAATGGCCAAAGAGTGACGTATCGGAGGAGGACAAGAAGACTCATCCGAGGAGGAAGCCTTGCATTACAGTTTCATCCAAGGGAATATCACTTCGAACTCTTCCCAAGAAGAACTACATTATGGAGGACTCGGATGCAGAATTCAGTCCTGAGATAGAGATGCAATCAAAGAACGGAAAGAGCAAGGAGCGGACCAACTCTCGGGCGAGGAAACCGTCAGGAGGCGGCGACTCCAAAAGGAAACGCAGCGGCTCCTCAGAGTCTGAAGACACGGACAACAAAAGTAGCAGGACCAGCAATGAAAACGAGTGCATTGAACCTCAACGAAAGAGTGCGAAACGCTTCAAGCGCTTGAGCGACTCTTCGGACTCTGAGAGCGACTCGGAAACTAGATGCAAATCGGAGAACGGACGAGAACTAAGGCCTCAGGAGAAGAATCCCAAAGCGACCCGACGGCGGCGGAAACAAAGCGAAAGCGATAACGGGAGCAACGAGGACGCCAGCGGCTCCGAGAGCGAGGAGTCCGGGGAGTCTAAATCGGACGCCAGCTCGGGTTCACGGAGCAGTCCGAAGAGAAGACTGCGAAACCGGGACCGAGGATCCGCGAGGAAACGTCAGAGGGATGCTTCCGACGAGGATAGCGACGCGTCGTATGGGAAACCTCAACGGGCCACACGCATCCGGACCAGAAACAGAGGCAAGCGGACTGTGAATTACCAAGACAGCGAATGAAGGAGCCATGCAAAAAGACACTAACTGGAGACCTTGAAGACACTTGATTGTCCCAACATTAAAAACAATGGTAGTAGCACTGGAGTCCTCAATAATACTGTGAATCAGTTCCATTCAGGGATATTTATATTTTCTATGAAAAACAAAAACTAATGAATTATAAATAAGATGTATTTGATCTACTGGTTTGGCTGTTCAAACCAGCCCCACTCTGTGATTCGGCCAACAGGAAAGACTTGCATAGAGAAGCATTGTTTGCTTGGGTGCTATCTTAATATACCTCCTGATTAATTGAGCATATTTGCTGGCTTGCACTAAAAGGCACACTGTAATGAGGTATTTTATACACTAAGTCTGCATTAGAAACTCAGGGGTCAACTACGTTTACCATATTCTCAGACTTGCATTTGTTTTTTTTATTTTTCGTTCTAGGATTCTAGTGTCATATTGTCGACATTAGCATTTAGGTCCAAACACCCTTTACGAAAAATTTCGTCTTCGACTCGGACACGCAAATTCTGTATTCTCACTGTTAAAGAGCCAAAATGTACAAACTTTTTTTTCCTGTCATCCTTGTGGTTCCTCTTTGTTTGTTTGGATTTCTTTGACCATATTTCCAGGTTTCTGAGAATCAGTCTGTAGCAAAACATTGTATATTTAAATTCCTCTGTCAAAGCATTACATTTTTTTTTTGTATTCAATTAAAATGAATTGACATGCCATGAAATATGAATTGGTACCTATTTGCTAAGTACAGTAAATCAAAATGAGTACTTCCAGCAAAGTACTGTGATTTCTCATATTGGGAAGATGTTTTAGTGATCTGTGTTGCATACTTTCAGTATTAATTCCTTTTCTGACTTAACTTATGAACAGCAATGAACTTTTGTACACAGTCTTTGAATTGTGCATCGCAGTTTATGTAATGCAGTTGTTAATTGGCATTTTGCTTGATGTCTTTTTCATAAGAGCTTCTTTAATACACGAGGATGTTAAGTCTGTTGGCCGCTGAAGTGAGAGTTGGATGACCTCCTATGAATAAAGTACTGTTTCAGGTTGGAGTTGGTTTTCTTTAACTTGATGTTCACTTCTGTTTTGCTTGAGAAATGTTTAAATGAGCTGATACAAGACAAATGAAAGGCAAATCTTATTCTTTTCAAGTCCTCCTGTGGTGAAAATCAAGTTCATAATTTTTGTCTATGTGGTGTTTTTATATGCGTTAAGACAAACCATGTGTAAATTCATAAGTCGACAGCA
The DNA here is from genome assembly GCA_036326025.1 of Chrosomus eos. Taxonomy (NCBI): domain Eukaryota; kingdom Metazoa; phylum Chordata; class Actinopteri; order Cypriniformes; family Leuciscidae; genus Chrosomus; species Chrosomus eos. The sequence goes on from CM070825.1 coordinate 10,337,967, forward strand.
TTGCTGAGTATTTTCTCCTTTAAACTGCAGTGAACCAAAGACAGTCTCAAAAACACGGTTTGAAATCGCGGGTGTTTCTGACGTCACAAACTACCTTGTAACCAATCAGATCAACGTGTGATTGTCAACGAGTGGATCTCTGAGTAGTGAGTGGAGGCGGGGCTCATTTGCATATTCATAGAACCATGAATATTAAATGAGGCAAGGGTGTAGAGTTACGATCAAGCTATTTACAGCACGACAAAAACATTTCAATGAAAAAACTTTTAAATTTGTAATTTTGCTGAACTAACATGAGTTTTAGGGATAAAATTGACTACAGGGAGACTAACAAATATAATTGCTCATGATTACATGTACACAATTTAATGATCAAGTCCATATTTTGGTAAAGCATTAGATGCTCAGAAGCATTACAATAACGACAATCTAATTTGTAAGCAACAATATACGCTGTTACTTGACTGAACCATATGTAGGCCTACATGTAGATGGATATAAATTAATATTCTGTTACAGTCGTTATTCCCAAGAATCTGATTAATTCATGCACATGACACTTGCTTTATTTAGGTTTCTAGAAACCAGACTATTAGCTTAATCAGGTTATGGCGATTGGCGTGTTTATGTAAAGTGGGATTTCATATAAATTCTGATCAATACCAGAATTATTATTGTGCTTTTAAATATGGTCGTTGTGAGTTGGTAAATTAAAATGTTTAGCATTTCAACTTAAGAGCTCTTTTTTTTTTTGTAAGATTGCTGTTGAAATTACATATATTTATCTTTGTTTACTGGTTCTTTGGGCAAATTAAGTGGCTTATTATATGCCGCTTTGCCATTTGTAAGTATCGTTGTAATGCAATGCGCATAAAATTCCAAAGGTGTTTATTAAGGATTTTGAATGGTCTGATGTTAGTCTTAAAATAGTATCTTTACTATTCACAATGACAAATGTTGCAAGATTTCAAAGTAGCTACAAGGAAGTATGCTTAGTATAACTGGTCCGATTTTAATACTACAAAATTGAACTGTGCTTCACTGTCAACATTCAGCGATGCAGTAAAACTGCAGAACACATGAAGCTGCATGACTGGAATTATTTAAACTGATTTTTATTTACAAGAATTGTGCAAGAGTACATAACACAGACAGCAAACTGAACTTTAGCCTACATGACCTGAAGTATGCGTACAGTCAGCTCTCCTTATCTCTGGCTTTTGCTCCCGCACACTTCCTAATATCAATATTGAAGAACACATTTGTAATGTATAGCTTAAATGAAGTTAAGCATTTTGACGAACTGTAGTTTCATTTTTCTCTGAGGATGGAGAAGCTGAGTTTTCTTTTAATGTTTTGATTAGTGAAACTTATTTTTAATAAGATGTAATTTAGCCTATAAATTATTAATTATATGTTTCTATAGCTGCATGTTTTTGATCAGTGCCTTGAAATGTTCCTCTTTAATCAGTAAGTGCAATAGGTTTCAACCTTGTCTTTGATCACATTAAAGATGAAATTTGGTTGATGGGATTGCTTGGTGGTTTTGAGGACTAACTCATAAGGTTTTTATTTTACAAGCTTTCAAAACACTCAAGAGGATGATGGGAACACTTGCCCTACATTTTATTTCTTAAGCAACATGGCCCTCTGCTCTATTTTATAAACCCAATGACATTTTGTTTAGGATTATTAGGAAAAATGGCAAAATCTTTTGTTCTTTTTCTTCAGAAATTTGGGCAGCTGGTAAAATTTTGTCAGAACTTCTAGTATGTTTTGGTTGTCTGTACAGAATCGTTCAGAATTTATTTACACATTGGCATAATACTTAAAGATTAATGTTTTAAATATAGCTTAATTTTGAATACAGCAACATGAAAATTATTAAAAACCAAATAACCAATGTAAATAAACACAAAAGGCCTCAGTATGTAACTTACTCCATTGGAGTGAGGTCAACTTCTCCCTTCGCTTGATTGGCTAAAGGAGGAGCTGTCAATCTAGAACGAGTGGACCAATGGTGAGGCTTAAGCCCGCCCTAATTTACAGGAAACTCGAACTGCAACATTTGAATGCAGAACATGGAAAGAAGAGCGAAGAGAAAAACAGCACAAGTGTACAAAACAGTCAAATATGAGCAGAAAATGTAAGAGAGCACAAAATACACAGTAATAAAACCAACTTTTAAGAACACAAACACAAGTTTAAGATTTGTGCAATATCATTTTTAATGTGTTTAAAGTTTTGATTCATGCTTGTTATTTTTTTAAATGATTTTTTAATATTTTGATCAATTTGCATAATGTTTTTCAGTTTGTGCAATACATTTTTACATGCGTTTTTTCCATTTTTGATTCACGCTTATAATTTTTTGATCCATGAACAAAATACTTTCGGCAGGAATTGAATCCCATAAAAGACCATTCAATTGTAATCAAATTCATGCTGAAGTTTTAACTCTATTACAGCAGTAAATATGAGATTTGTTAACTATTTATTTATTTATTTATGTATTTTTGCTCTGATGATTTCTTTGTATTAAACACAAGTGTTGTCCGAGAGTCATATTCAGAGACTCTAGTGATGGGTTATGGTCAAACTTGTATAACAAGGACACTGTAAAATAAAGTGTTACCTATGTTACATACTGTAGTAATAACTATAAATTATGCATAAATATATATAACTTTTATTGCGGACACAGGTCCATTTACACAGAATACAGCACAAAAACCAAAAAAAAAGAAAGGAGATGCAAACAAACAGAAGACACATTAAAACTTTTCTATACGAGATACAAGCTATTGTACCAATGACGTCTTAACCTTGAAGTGTATCTATAAACACTTTTAAAAGGACTAACTAGAGCCTCAATTATACAGTTAGCTGACTTGTCCAGACGACACAGAAAAATAATCACATGCAACTAACCCTAAACCAAACCCCAATCCTAACCCTATAGTGAGTACATGTATAGTTCATTATTATTACTCAGTACTTCAATGCTTAATACACTGTAACAAGTACAAATAAAGCGTAACCAAAACTTATGATACAGCAGCCTGCATGCAACAACATCTAATCTTGAAATTAGTTTAATCAAACGTACAGTATTACATTGTTATTACAGTGTAATTCATTAACATGTGCAAGAATATGTGAATTGTGAAAAGTGATTGCATTAATGTGATGATAACTGATACTTCCTGATCAAAGACTGGAGCTGATAATGAGTGTGATTTGTCTCATGGTGACAGAGATCAAATGCAGTATAAAGACACTTATCTTAACTTATCATAATGTGCTCTACACTTTCACCAGCGCTACAAATACACAGATGCAAGTGACACATCGCCTCTTTGGCAAACTTTACTATTTTATTGCACATGGTTAATTATATCTATGAACTTAATCACAGGACTGTTCAAAGGTTTGGAGTCACTAGATGCATTATTTTAATTTAATAATTTAATTAAGCAAGGACGCATTAAATTGATCAAAGGTGCAGTAAATACTTGTTTTTAACATTGATATTAATCAATAGAGCCACAAATCAGCATATCTGAATGATTTCTGAAGGATCTGGAGTAATGCTTTGATCCTAAAATCTATTCAGATTATTTTGAATTCTTATAATATTTACTGTTTTTCCTGTATTTTTGATCAAATAAATTCACAAATTCAAAATATAACGTGCAAGTTCAAATTTATACCAATGTGTCCAAAAGTCTGAGAGCACTTGGGAAAATGCTTATATTTTTTCTAATTTAATACAAAGTATTAATTGCGAATCAAATTATCTGAGTTAAATGAGAAGCTGAATTCATGACTTTCTAAATTTGATTTTCCCCCATTCATTTTTCCAATAACAGATGATATGAGCTCCACAAGTGCTGAACGTTTGATTTGGGAATGTTCTTTCAATTGTTTACGCATTAGAAATGATAGGAGATTAGTGCTGATTAAAACAGTGAGAGAGGAAGTGTAAGACGTGGGACAGTGCTGTCACAGCTTTAAAATTTCATGACAACTGCAAAATCCGCACAGCTTGTCTGTATCTTTCTCTCAGACCATATTAAAAGCTTACACAAGTACATCCCCTTTCTAAAGCCCATCCCTTCTTTTAATGAAGATAAAGAGTCTTATCACAAGAACTGTGTCCTTATGATTCATTTCATCACACACACACACACACACACACACACACACACACACACACACACACACACACACACACACACACACACACACACACACACACACACACACACACACACACACACACACACACACACACACGCACACACGCACGCACACACACGGCTATAAAAGGCCGTGGCTCTCCTCATCCTATTCTTCTTTCTCTCTCACACACACATATACACACACATACACACACACACACACACATACACAACATCCAGCTTCACAATGCCGGCTGATTTCAATGGAACGTGGGAGATGGTTAGCAATGAAAACTTTGAGGATGTTATGAAGGCTATAGGTAAGTGATGTTCTTCTGCTATACGCCTAAACTGACTCTTTAAGTGATCAACACACCCGAAATGCAGATTAGGCTCTTATATCGAAATATTAAGTTGTTCTTAGAGGATCAAGCTCTCTATAATCCTGCTTAAATGAAAGTGCAGTTGTTGCGAAATCTCATTGTGAATCAAGAAGAGGATGCAGTGTAAAGTAACAGAGTAAGACTGGGGTTGCACAATATTCAGTCTTACATGAGAAATATTCATTTTGCAACAGATTTGAATGCATGTGTTCATTGGGATTAATATGATTAGACTTTATACAGACAAATTAAGGACAATTAGAGTTGTAATGAACAAAACAAACCCCGTATCTGTCTATTCATCGAAGAATCAAAAAATATAAGTTCATCTTTTGAGAGAGAGAGAGAGAGAGGAGAGAGAGAGAGAAGAGAGAGAGAGAGATGAGAGGGGAGAGAGAGAGAGAGAGAGAGAGCAAATGCAGAGAACTCCACAATTTCTTCTTGTCCAGCATAAAGCGATATGTTAGTGGACAGCTGATCATTGAATATGTCATGCAAAAGGTAGCAGTGGTCTTTCGTGGACTTGAGATTGGCATTGATTGGCAATTTATATACAAGTGTGATAAATTAATACACAAAAGTAGTGCTTGTTATAGGTCAAAGTTCACGCCAGGTCACAGTATCTTATCAATCGCTTTGATAAAGTTGCGAGATGAGCGAACACGAGCGCTTCATCGACCTTCGTCCCGGTGTGTGAATGTGTGTGAGGTCATTCTGTTGCATCATGGGCCCTTTTTCTACCCTCTGTTTTCAAAGGGTCCATAGTTTCACACATTCATGATGTATTTGCAAACTTTCCTTGTGGAGGTTTTAGTGTATGACTCTGTTCCTCCCCCACAGACATTGACTTTGCCACCCGTAAGATTGCAGTGCATCTCAAACAGACTAAAGTCATTGTGCAGAAAGGAGACAAATTTGAGACCAAAACTCTCAGCACCTTCAGAAACTACGAGGTGAACTTCGTCATCGGAGAGGAGTTCGAGGAGACCACCAAAGGCCTGGACAACAGAGTTGTTAAAGTAGGTGTCTAAAAAACAGGATCACATTAGTCCCTCTTGTTCTGGCATCTCTGAAATGAGAAAACAATATACTTATATACTTAATATACCACAGTGGATCAGATGATAATACCGTGATTATTTGCTATACACGTCAAGTCAAGTCGCCGTTATTTATTTAGCACTTTATTCAATACAGATTGTTTTAAAGCAGCTTTACAGTGAAAACAGGAAAAAAAATTGATCAGTGATGCAAAAAGAGCTCAATTCAGCTGTAAAGCAAATCTAAAACGACAATAGTAAACACCCACTATTCAGTTTTGTTGATTCAGTTTGGTTCAATAACTGTATAAAGTTCATTAATTATGAAATGAGCTCATTTCATCTATAAAGCAGCTCTGCAAAAGTTCAGTTCAGTTCTCATCCAATCATGTCAGTACAGTCACGTCAATAATATTGTTGAATATTTATTACACCACTCGAAAAAAAGGCCTAAATTTTTAGATTTATGTATTTGAATTGCTTATAAAATAACACTAAAACTTAATGTGATACATATTTGTCAGTCATACATAAATGAAACGGGTAAGATTTCTTTAACACTATCAATAAACTAAATAAGTTTTAAATACACAATATAACCAGGTTCATATATTTATCATCAATAAATACAATTTGTTTTAATCTCATAAAATTTTGAATATTCCACAGCTAGCCTTTCTAACTGAATACATTTAATTGTTTTTACCATGAACAGATTTATGCTGAAAGTGTTTTGAATAAGACATTAAAAAATTAGTGCTGGGCAACGATTAATCGCATCCAAAATAAAAGTTTGTGTTTACATAATATATGTGTGTGTGCTGTGTATAATTATTTTTTATATATAAATATACACATATGCATTTATATATTTAAGAAACATTTGCATGTATATACTGTATATATATTTATACATAATTAATATTATATATAAATATAATATTTTATATATAAATAACATATTTTCTTAAATATATACATGCATATGTGTGTATTTATATATATAAAAATTAATTATACACAGTACACACACATATATTATGTAAACACAAACTTTTATTTTGGATGCGATTAATTGCGATTAATCGTTGCCCAGCACTATAAAAAAAGATTATTAACATGAAATCAAATTGTCAATAATAAACAAATTGTTAGTGCAGAATGTATTACAATGCAAAACTCTTAAAGGTACACTATGTAACTTTTTGTTCCTCTAGTGGTTAAATATCTAAACTGCATGCAATTTGCAGAAGAACATTGTTGTGGTTGTGCTTCAGCTCTGCATGACTGCGGATGAATATGACCCTTCACAGTAGATAACGCTTTACAATACTCACCTGTTGAGTAATAAAAACGCCATTTTCACATCGGTTATACAGCATTTCAAATCCCTCAGTTCTCCGAAAAGCCAATGACGCGTTATCTTATGTGTTTACGGCTTACCATAGTGAATCTGGGTAAAACAAAAACACTTTTTGGAAGAAGGATTGACGGATGTATTCACTCATTATTTCAAATCTGTTCATTTTGAACAAAATATTACATAGTGTACCTTTAAATTTAGACCTAAACATTTTTGAGTGCATTGTTACGAATGATAAATACAGCGTATTTGCCTCGTTAATGCCTCTTGAGTTCTAGATAGGCAAATTTACCCAAATAATAATTGCTTTTATGTCATGAATGTGCAGGTCAAGTCAAGTCAAGTCACCTTTATTTATAAAGCGCTTTATACAATACAAATTGTTTCAAAACAGCTTTACAGAGATAATAGGAAAATAAGGTTGTAATAGTATTGTTAAATTCAAAATTAAATGTTAAATGTCCCCAACTAAGCAAGCCAAAAGCCAATGGTGACAAAGGCGAAGAGAGGCGAAAAAGGCAACTATAGGTGAGGTCCTGTACGTCTTTTACATCTGTTGAAATATATATGTTTCCAGACCCTGGTGACGTGGGATGGAGATAGACTGATTTGTGTGCAGAAGGGAGAGAAGGAGAACCGTGGCTGGAGGCAGTGGATTGAAGGAGGACAGCTTTACCTGGTAAACAGCAACCTTAGTAAACAAATACGGGTTACAATTTATTTTAAGGTTATGTAGTAACATTGTACTTGCTCAAATAAATACTGAGTAATACTAGTATATACTGTAGTATGTAGTAACATATAACTATCATCACCTTAAAATAAAGTATTACCATAAATCTGTATGGTATTTTAATATCATGGTACTGAATTATTAACATATTGATGTACCATTCTATTTTATATATTTTAGAGTATGTATCGTTTTACATACCCAAATAAATTTGGTAATGTCATGGTACTTTATGTTACAAAAGAACACTTCCTAAAAAAATCTCAATTTGGCACTTTTTAGTAATAAATGTTTGGTTATGCTTAATTTTTATAGTCAAATTTAGACATTCTACTGACTATAAGTAACTTTGCAACTACATGTCAGCTAACTCTCATTAGAGTATCACTGTTAGTGGACTGTTATGTTAGGGTTACTAGAACAAGTACTTTCAAAGTTACTTAGTAGAACGTCTTTTGGGGGAGCATCATAATAAAGTGTTAGCAGATATTAAGTCTACTAATACTCTAATGACTGCTAGTTGACATGTAGTTGCAAAGTTACTTATAGTTAGTGGAATGTCTAAAGTGAACCATCGAAATAAAGTGTTACCAAATGTTTCAGTGTATGTGTGAATAGTTATCATATTAACACACTGTGTATCTCTTTTTTAGGAGATCCATTGTCAGGACAAAGTCTGCCGTCAAGTCTTCAAGAAGAAAAACTAATGCTCCCTAAATGATAACTGGATATTCACTCCTGGGTTTGGAGTTGTGCTGTGCACTGTGGATATTTATTAAAGCAATTTTAATAAACAGCTTTAACCATATGCATTCATTTGGTCCTCCATGAGAGGATTTCAATGCAGCAAATAAAACCAATAAGCCCAATAAAAGGATTTCTGATAATCTCAGCACTAATTAATAATTAATAATAATTTCACAAGGTGCATAATGCAGTTTAATGATAGGTGTGTTTTATTGAGATGTCAAACAGGATATCAAAGTTCATATGAATCAAATCATTTGATTTGGCCAGACATGTGTGTGTGTGCACTTTTACTTTCAGACCAAGCTTTAACGTATACTATCCTTCATCCTAGCATTATTCCCAGTCATTTGCAGGGTCCACTTCACACACACATTTGATTTGGCACAGGATGCCTTTCCTGACACAGTACTGAGAGTGCTGGGACACATTCTCGATCTCTCTCACACACACACACACACACACACACACACACACACACACACACACACACACACACACACACACACACACACACACACACACACACACACACACACATGTTTGTTTTTGTGATTTATGAGGACATTCCATAGGCGTAATGGTTTTTATACTGGACAAACTATATATTCTATCCCCCTACACTGCCCCTGTCCCTAAACCTACCCCTTACAGGAGACATGCTGGATTTTAACATTTAAAAAAAAACATTGTTTTTTATGTTTTTTAAGCTGTTTGAAATATAAGGACGCATGCAATGTCCTCATATTTCACGTGTAAGTTGTAATACCAGTGTAATACCCATGTCATTATACATGATGATGGCCATAAACACAAAACTAAGCAAAGATTGTTCTTGCTCCGGCTTTAACTTCTTGATATTTGGCAGCGATGCCACAACGGACCGAATGGCTTCACTCGCATCTGTCTCCGCTGCCATTACTGAACTACAACTCAAAATAACGCACGAGTCGACATCAACGTCATCGTTCTCAGCTACTCCCTCTGTTCGTTGATTGGTCCTACAAAAAATTGATTTCTGGAAACCAAAGTCAACAGCACAATCCCAGACGTAGTACTGAAGGAAAATGAAATTGAGCGAAAGTGCGTAGGAGGGCGGAGCCAGGCTAATCTAGTCCTGCTATCAGAGTTCCTCTGAAACTCTCCAACTCCCCCAGCTCCACCTGCCTAGATCTGCTATGAGATTCATGTTTGTCTGGTCATGCAGCAGCAGCAGATCTTGCATGCTTACATCATCTTATCATCAGAGTACAGAGTACATCATCAGAGTACATACTGCGCATGCGCCAACTGCACAGGCAGCAAGTCCGGAGAGCCCTCTGTTGTGCTGGTACAAAATGTGTTTAATAACATATTCACGTGACGAACTTCTTCATCTGCGACCTCATGAAAAGTCTACTGGGATTATTCACCCGATCCCGCGTGTGTTGCGAAAACCCTTCCGTGGATGCCAGTGGCGGTATAAGCCTTTTTTGCCACCGATCATCATGGGCAACGTTAATTCACTGCCTAATAAGTGTGAGGAGTTGGAGGCCCTGATAAAAACTGATCGGATCTATCGGGAATGCTGTCTATATTGTATTACGGAGACTTGGCTCACCGAAACGGTCCCTGACTCAGCTGTTAACATACCTGGTTTCACCATAGTGCGGGGGGACAGACAGCCTGAGAAGTGTGGAAAGACGAAAGGAGGCGGACTGGTGCTGCTTGTGAACGACAGATGGTGCCGCTCCAGTCATATAACTGTTAAGGAAAAGATCTGTTGCCGGGATGTGGAGGTGGTGAACTAGCGGTGAGTTTAAGACCTTACTATGTGCCGCGAGAGTTTTCTCACATCGTCGCCATCATTGTTTACATTCCACCGCGCACAGAACCCTCAGTAGTGTGTGACGTCATTCAGGACACAGTTGCAAGAATACAGTCACAACACTCAAATGCGCTGATTGCCATTTCGGGAGATTACAATCATGTTGACATTAGCTCATTTGTGGGCGGTTTTACACAGTATGTCAACTGTCACACGAGGCACAGCAGCATTCTGGATCTCTGCTACATCAATGTTGAAAATGCCTATAGTGTATGCGCTCTGCCCCCGCTCGGCAAGTCCGACCACAACTTGATTCATCTCAGGTCGTCCTACAGACCTTGTGTAATGAGACTGCCTGTAACTACCAGATCCTACAGGAGGTGGACCCCGGAGACCAGCGAAGCTCTGAGGGACTGCTTGCAGTCTACCGACTGGCACACACTTCTGGACACTCATAGATCAGACAACAATATTGATGGGGTGGTTGAATGTGTGACTGATTACATCAATTTTTGCATGGATGTGGTGGCCCCGGTCAGAGAAGTTCGATGTTTTCCAAATAATAAGCCCTGGATTACAGGCAGCATAAAGCACCTTCTGAATCAGAAGAGGGAGGCTTTCAAAGCTGGGGACAGGGAAAGGATCAGAGATGCCCAGCATGACTTGAAGAAGGCTATACGACAAGCTAAAAAAGACTACAAGGAAAAGCTGGAGAAAAAACTGCAGCACAACAGCACAAGAGAAGTGCGGAAGGGAATGAGAGTGATTACTGGCTATAAGGAGAACGAAAGGGTGACTCAAGGAGATGTCTCGTTGGCTAACGAGTTCAACCACTTTCATAGTAGGTTTGCTCCTGTCTTTGCCCCTCTACCTCGTTCAGCCAGCGGCTGTTGTTCCTTTGCTGCAGCCTTGTGCCCTGTTCCACCCAGCGGCTGTTCCACCTCTGCTGCTGCTGCCTCCGGCCCTGCTCCACCCAGCGGCTGTTCCACCCCTGCTGCTGTTTACTGCCCGGCTCCACCGAGCGGCTGTTCCACTTTTGCGGCTGTCTCCTGCACTGCTCCACCCAGCGGCTGTTCCACCCCTGCTGATGTTTACTGCCCTGCCTCACCCAGCGGCTGTTCCACTTCTGCGGCTGTCTCCTGCCCAGTACCATCTAGCGGCTGTTCCACCTCTGCTGCCGTCTCCTGCCATGCCCCACCCAGTGGCTGTTCCACCTCTGCTGCTGCCTACAGCCCTGCTCCACCCAGTGGCTGTCCCATCTCTGCTGCTGCCTACTGCCCTGCTCCATCCAGCGGCTGTTCCATCCCTGCTGCTGTCTACTACCCTACTCCACCCAGTGGCTGTTCCTTCTCTGCTGCTGTCTACTATCCTACTCCACCCAGCGGCTGTTCCACCTCTGCTGCTGTTTACTGCCCTGCTCCACCCAGCGGCTGTTCCACTTCTGCAGCTGCCTACTGTCCAGCACCACCTAGCGGCTGTTCCACCTCTGCTTCTGTCTCCTGCCCTGCCCCACCCAGTGGCTGTTCCTTCTCTGCTGCTGTCTACTATCCTACTCCACCCAGCGGCTGTTCCACCTCTGCTGCTGTTTACTGCCCTGCTCCACCCAGCGGCTGTTCCACTTCTGCGGCTGCCTACTGCCCAGCACCACCTAGCGGCTGTTCCACCTCTGCTGCTGTCTCCTGCCCTGCCCCACCCAGTGGCTGTTCCACCTCTGCTGCTGTCTACTACCCTACTCCACCCAGCGGCTGTTCCACCTCTGCTGCTGTTTACTGCCCTGCTCCACCCATCGGCTGTTCCACTTCTGCGGCTGCCTACTGCCCAGCACCACCTAGCGGCTGTTCCACCTCTGCTGCTGTCTCCTGCCCTGCCCCACCCAGTGGCTGTTCCACCTCTGCTGCTGCTTACTGCCCTGCTCCACTCTGCGGCTGTTCCACCTCTGCTGCTGCCTACTGCCCTGCTCCACCCAGTGGCTGTACCACCTCTGCTGCTGTCTCCTGCCCTGCCCCACCCTGTGGCTGTTCAACTTCTGCCACTGCCTCCTACCCTGATCCACCCAGTGGCTGTTCCAGCTCTGCGGCTGCTTCCTGCCATGCTCCACCCAGCGGCTGTTCCATCTCGGCTGCTACCTCCTGCTCTGTTACACCCAGTGGCTGTTCCACTTCTGCTGCTGCCTACTGCCCTGCTCCACCCAGCGGCTGTTCCACCCCTGCTGCTGTTTACTGCCCTGCTCCACCCAGTGGCTGTTCCACCTCTGCTGCTGTCTACTACCCTGCTCCGCTCAGCGGCTGTTCCACCTATGCTGCTACCTCCTGCCCTGCTCCACCCAGCAGCTGCTCCACCTCGGCTGCTGCCTTCTGCCCTGCTCCTGCCCTGCTGCTGCCTCATGCATGGCTGAAGTACCCAATAGGGGTTATTTTAGCATGGAGGACGTGAGGGTGGAGCTCAGAAGATTGCGCCCTGGCAAGTCAGCAGGACTGGATGGAATACCCCCAAGGCTGCTGAAGGACTGTGCTGCGGAGCTGGCGGCTCCTCTGCATATACTCTTTAATTGGAGTCTCCAGAAGAGTCAGGTGCCGAAGCAGTGGAAGACATCCTGCATTGTGCCAGTACAGACCAGTAGCCTTGACGTCTGTGATTATGAAGACCCTCGAAAGGCTCCTCCTCCGGCTCCTGGGTCCACAACTACAGCAGGCACTTGACCCTATGCAGTTTGTCTATCGAGCGAACATGGGAGTGGAGGATGCTGTCCTCTACTTGCTTCATCGAGCCCTCTCTTTTCTCGATGGGGCAGGAGGGTATGTGAGGCTGGTGTTTTTTGATTTCACGAGTGCATTTAATACCATCCAGCCTCAGATCCTGAGAGGCAAACTTGAGAATTTGAGCATGGAGCCTGCTCTCATCAAATGGATCATCAGCTACCTGACAGAGCGGCCACAGTATGTTAGAATGGGGAACACGGTGTCAGATACTGTGGAAACAAACATTGGGGCCCCCCAGGGAACTGTGCTATCCCCTTTTCTCTTCACCCTATATACGTCAGATTTCTCATACAGAACATCATCATGTCATATACAAAAATATTCTGATGACACTGTGGTGGCGGCTTGTGTGAGGGGAGGAGACAAGGAGGAATACAGGAGGGTGATCTCGGAGTTTGTTCAATTCAATTCAATTCAATTCAAGTTTATTTGTATAGCGCTTTTCACAATACACATTGTCTCAAAGCAGCTTTACAGAAAGTGCATTTCAGAAATGTACAAAGAAAAATACAGTTAGTTAATCATGTATAAATTTAGGCATAACATATCACCGGTGTTTAGTCGTCTCTTCACAGGCGTCGAGTCGTCTCTCCACAGGCGTTTAGTCGTCTCATCACAGGTGTTGGGGCATCTGAAGTCTCCGTGAGAGGCTGGATACAAACTGGAGCTGACGAACGCTATTTACCTCGGGACTAGAGTCCCGAGATAACAGCAGAAAGACAGATGGGAAATAATTAGCATAGCTGATGTTCATAATATTAATGCATTCGAACTGATTCAGAAGTAGTATAAAAGGTAAGCATTAAGTGAATGCTTGGTTAAAGAGATGCGTCTTTAATCTAGTTTTAAACTGGGACAGCGAGTCTGAGTCTCGAACAATATCAGGAAGGCTATTCCAGAGTTTAGGAGCTAAATGTGAGAACGCCCTCCCTCCTTTAGTAGACTTAGATATCCTAGGAATGACCAGAAGCCTCGAATTTTGTGATCTTAAAGAGCGCGATGGATTGTAGGGCGATAGAAGGTCTGTTAAATACACAGGAGCTAAACCATTTAGAGCTTTATAAGTCAATAGTAATACTTTGTAATTGATACGGAACTTAATAGGTAACCAGTGTAGAGATGATAAAATTGGTGTTATATGATCATATTTTCTTGATCTAGTAAGAACTCTAGCGGCTGCATTTTGCACTAACTGTAGCTTGTTTATTGAGGATGCAGGACAACCAGCTAATAAAGCATTACAGTAATCTAGTCTCGAGGTCATGAATGCATGAACTAACTTTTCTGCATCTGAAACAGATAGCATGTTACGTAGCTTAGCAATGTTTCTAAGGTGGAAAAAGGCTGTTCTTGTAACATATGAAATATGATTTTCGAAAGTCAAGTTGCGGTCTAGCATAACACCCAGGTCTTTTACTGTAGTGGATAAAGTAACAGGACATCCTTCTAAAATAAAGTTGTATTGTAAGGGATTTTGTGGGTAGTTTTTTGGACCAATAAGTAATACCTCCGTTTTATCTGAATTTAATAGCAGGAAATTACACGTCATCCAGCATTTTATATCTTTTAGACACTCTGTCAAGTTAGATAAGTTAGTGTTTTCATCTGGTCGTGATGAGATATATAATTAAGTGTCATCAGCATAACAGTGAAAATTAATTCCATGTTTTCTTATAATATTATCAAGTGGCAGCATATATATTGAGAATAGCAGAGGGCCTAGTACAGATCCTAGCGGCACTCCATAGTCTACTGCTGTTATCTTTGATTTTTCCCCATTTAAACAGATGAAATGGTAACGGTCTGATAAGTACGATCTAATCCAGCTTAATGCCTGTCCCTGAACACCAGTGTAGTTTTGTAGTCGATCTAAGAGTATTTTATGATCTATAGTGTCGAACGCAGCACTAAGATCAAGTAGAACTAGTATTGAGATACAGCCTTGGTCAGAGGGTAAGAGTAAATCATTTGTAATTTTAACTTTTTTAAGTTTGTGACTTGGAGCAGGTGCAATGGTCTCATCCTCAATATATCCAAAACCAAGGAGATGATAGTGGACTTTGGGAGGTGTAAGGCAAATCATCTACCTGTGGTAATTGAGGGGGAGGGCATTGAGGTGGTCCAGACTTACAAATATCTGGGAGTCCACCTGGACCATAAACTGGACTGGTCCGTACACGTAAATGCAGCATATAGGAAAGGTCAGAGCAGACTCTTTTTTCTCAGGAAGCTAAAATCCTTCCAAGTCTGTAATGAGATGCTGTACCTTTTTTATCAGTCGGTTGTGGCCAGTGCTGTGTTCTTTGCTGTGGTGTGCTGGGGCAGCTGTGGGAGAGGAACCGACTTGACAAATTGGTTAGGAAGTGTGTGTCAGTGTTGGGGAGGAGGGTAGACTCTGTAGGTGATTTGGTGGAGGATAGAATGAGGAGCATGATGAAATCCATCCTTCGTAATAGGAGCAAACCACTGCATGACACTGTGGTTGCCCAGCAAAGCAGCCGCAGTGACCGACTCCTCTCCATGAGCTGCAGGACTGAGAGGTTCAGGAGGTCATTTGTTCCGGCCGCCATAAGACTGCATAATGCATTTGTTTGAAGTGCATTATTTATCTATTTACTACTAATGATAGTAGTTTGTTCTGTGATTATTTATTTATTCTTTCTTTTAAACTGTTATCATCTGTTTTTATGAGCGTATTGCGGTGAGAATGCTTGTTGGTAGTAGACTACACACACTATATGCTGCTGGACATCTGAATTTCCCCTGTGGATGAATAAAGGCATCTATCTATCTATCTATCTATCTATCTATCTATCTATCTATCTATCTATCTATCTAATCTATCTATCTATCTATCTATCTATCTATCTATCTATCTATCTATCTATCTATCTATCTATCTATCTATCTATCTATCTATCTATCTATCTATCTATCTATCTATCTATCTATCTGTCTATCTATCTATCTATCTATGCTCACAGTGGTGTGTCTGTGTACCTAGAATTAGCATTAGCAAGTCCATATTTGTTCTGCAGCAGCAACCAAGAGCCGAGACCAAATACATCAACTTTGCCATATTCAATAACATACTAAAACTATTTTGAGAATTGTCACGATTGATATATATATATATGAAGAGTTCAGATGCAAAAGCCTCTAAATGCCATCTGAAATTTTCTTCTAAAATGATCATTTTTATCAAGCTTGTATATTTAAATTCAGTAATTTCACTTAAATGACAATTAATGGGTAATTTTTCTTGCCATTAAAGTGAAATTATTGAACTTAAATATACGAGCTTGATAAAAATGATCATTTTAGAAGAAAATTTCAGATGGCATTTAGAGGCTTTTGCATCTGAACTCTTCATATTATATATATATATATATATATATTAGGGCCGGGACTCGATTAAAAAAATTAATCTAATTAATTAGAGGCTTTGTAATTAATTAATCGAAATTAATCGCATTTTAATCGCATAAATATATGACCTGAGAACAGTGAGAAGTCATTTTTTTCACATGGATTTTTAGTATACCATTGAATAATGACTGAATACATAAGCTTAAGCAACAACATATTGTTTATTTTTGTTCAACCAAGTCCAACAGACCAGTGCAATTTTTGCCATTAAGTGTAGCAATAGCATACACTACACTAATAGCAATAGCGAATTCCTTGTTGCATAGCTTGCACACAACCATGCTCTCATCGACGCTTCCATCCGTTCGTTTTTTATAACAAAATTTCCCATCCACGGGGCCAACCAAAGCGATCGAGGCGATCTATTTTTTTTATTGCAGAACTTATACATAACTACCAACTCAGGGAAGTTAAGCAAGGTGTACAAACAAACAAAGGTACCTAACAGAAAATAAATATCCTGGGATTGCATACATCAAATTATGTAATACATAAAAAAGAAAGAAAAGCATAATAATGTCAAGTCATGTCTTTGAATAAATCATCATAATGCATCAAAACATTTTCACTTTTCTTGTTATTTAGTTATAAGTCTAAGGGACGAAATAAAAGAGTCAAAATCAGCCAGAAAAAGAGGAAAGCTCAAAGGAGATTTAAGCCATTTTTGCTTGTGGATGAATAATTTTGCATACAAGGTAAAGAAGTTAACAACATACTCAAGGGAAAGCAACTTTGGATTTTCATAAAAAATAACCTCTTTGAGAGTGAAGGTGTGAGTCACATTTGTAGGACTAAATACAAAAGAACTTAATTTAGTCCGACTGACTGAGGCGATCTATGAAGCGCGATCCCGTCAGCTCTTCTGACGCTAGTTGGTGCTCCAGTAAAATCGGTCCGCCGAAACTCATCCAGTGAGAAACGTTCCGCGGTGCAAAGTCTAAAGTCTGTAATTAATTAATCTTAATTAACGCGTTAAAGTCTGTAATTAATTAATCTTAATTAACGCGTTAAAGTCCCGGCCCTAATATATATATATATATATATATATATATATATATATATATATATATATATATATATATATATATATATATATATATATACACACACACACACACATACACACTAGCTGATGCTAAGCATAAGCAGAGACATTAATAGTGCAGCTTTGCATAAGCAGTAACCCCATGGTACAGCCACTGTCCATAAGTAGCATAAGTAGCACATACCTGACAACAGCTTCTCACTCACACACAGCTGAAGAGCTTACTAGGATCAAGAAACACAAATGATTCTTTGGGGATCCGTTATGTTATAAGTTGGCAATGCTGCAGCAGCGCCTACTACGTAATTTTGTTTAATGTAATCGGACCTACCTAGCCACTGTATGTGTGTGCAAAACAGTAAAGATAGAAAGCTGTGAAACTCTTCTTATAACCGCTTATAAAACCATCTGAAAAAAAAAAACTGCCATTGACAACATAACAACAAATGCATCAACAAGAGACAAACCCGCTGCTTGGTGTAACACTGCTGCCAGTTAGTGAAATCAATGCAGTAAACATGTTGTTTAGGGGCCATCAGTTGCTTAAGCTACTTCTCCTATCAGTGCCAGAAAACTAGCTAAGGTAAGCTTGTTTTTTATTGCTCTCAGTGATTATTGCTTTTGCTACAGCATATTTCTTTGATTTGCTGTGTGCAGTGAACCAAAGCAGATGGTAAACTCCACCTCCTTCTCCTGGGTGCAGGGTTCCTCTAAGTCCGCTAGGGTCTTATGTCATTGTATAACAGCGCCAGCTTCCTCGCTGCCTAATACAACAAGCCCACAGTGCTGTCACTTTCTGTCTATAGCCGTTTCCATCCACTTGTCAATCGAATTATCTGAAGTTCAGTAAAAAAACTCATGCGAATAAAGCTGGTGAAAGTGTGTTTCCATCACACGGCTTTAAAGCGTATAAAAACCTGTGCGTAATAACGTCAAATGCTGTTTTGCGATCAAATTGCTATATCGAATTGTTTTGAGACATTTTAAGGTGTTTCCATTCATTTTCTCACCGAATTGAACAAACATTCAAGCCAACATTTGCAAACAAAGTTTTACTAGGCAAAATGGATTGCGCCATAATAACGTTTCCATCAGCGTTTATCGCATAAGCCGTATATCCATCAAGATAAAATCCGATGAGACCGATCGTATTTCATTTGAGTCGATATTCATGAAATTCAATCGAATTTTACTGTTTCCATAAGGCATTTTTCATTCGATATCACTTAATGCGGATAAAAACGTGTGGATGGAAACACAGCTACTGATCCCCTCTTAAACGCTGAGCTTTGCCATGGTCCACTCTTAAAAGAAATGGTTCTATTTAGAACCAGAAATGGTTCTATCACCCGCAACTAAAGCAAACACTGATCACAACAATGGTGACTTCAAATGAAACAAATATCAACTTCATCTATCATCTAAACCTCTGTTAATTCTCACTAAGATCTTCTGTAGATGTCTGACAAACACAAACTGTAAATATAGCTGCGAGCAGCGATTGCGGGCCCAAGCCGGTGGCACCGCAACCCCGGTGCCTTTACTTAAAGGGATACTCCACTTTTTTTGGAAATAGGCTCATTTTACAACTCCCCCAGAGTTAAACAGTTGAGTTAAACAGTTGAGTTTTACCGTTTTCGAATCCATTCAGCCGATTTTCTGATATTTAGAGGAATATCAGTAAGAAGACAGTTTCTGGTCAGACCGACTGTCTCTCTCTCTCTCTCTCTCTCTCTCTCTCTCTCTCTCTCTCTCTCTCTCTCTCTCTCACACACACACACACACACACACACACACACACACACACAACACACACACACACACACACACACACACACACACACACACACACACACACACACACACACACACACACACACACACACACACACACACACACACACACACACGCACACGTAAAGTCACTTACATTTTAGATGCAATATTGACTGTTTTTCTGTTTCAGCAGCGAAAATAGTTAAACAAAGATCACAGCAGAACTATTGCGCATCTCACAGCAACGTGTTTTCTCATTACTGAATGATTCAGCATTTTGAAAGAATTGGTTGACTCAAAGATTCAATGACCAATCCATAAACATCTGTCTCATTCATGAATGACTCAGTCGTTCGAACGAATTGTTTAAACGAATGAATCAATTACTCGCTCATTAAGACGGTCGCCTGGCGACACCTAATGACGGTTTAGTGTTATGTTTAAAAGTATCTTTCCAACGATTTTTAATTGACTCATATTTAAAACAATCTCATAACATTATTTAATGCATTGTTATTTTTCAGTGTAAACGATTTAATTTGATCAGCCCTACCTAGGGTAACAGCCATATAGTGTCTTATCATTCTAAATAATTTAATTTATTGATCAAAATTGCAAATTAAAAATGAAAGATGAAGCATACTGGACTGCTGGAGTGCCCTGCATATATTACAATATGCAGATTTAAATATACCATTGCCCCCAACGTCAGTTCGATGTGTGTGTGTGTGTGTGTGTGTGTGTGTGTGTGTGTGTGTGTGTGTGTGTGTGTTTAATAAAATCATTTAGTCACTACAATTAAAACCTGAACGTGTTTGCTTACTAAATTGTGAGCTGAACGAAAGTTGCAGCAAAGATCAGCAACCGGAAGGCCTTAAAGGGTTAAACTCTTGTCACTGTAAGTTACAGTGTGTGTGTGTGTGTGTGTGTGTGTGTGTGTGTGTGTGTGTGTGTGTGTGTGTGTGTGTGTGTGTGTGTGAGATTGTGTCTGTATCAGACACAATCTCACACACACACACACACACACACACACACACACACACACACACACACACACACACACACACACACACACACACACACACACACACACCACATCAAGTCACTTACATTTTAGATGCAATATTGAATAAGCAGAAAAATCGGATTAAGGCCCTGTTTAAACGAGAACGATTACGGGTGAAAACGTAAAAATGTTTTATTGGATGTGCCTTTCGTTTACACGGCGACGGCGTTTTGGGGGCTTAAAAACGCAAAAAAATCAAACCACCCACCAGAGTGGAAATCTGAAAAAACACTCCACCGTCGCGTTCCCGTCTAAACGGTGAAAACGCAAATCTGCTCACGGTGGCTTTCGTCGCGTACACGTTTACGTCACAGGCATGCACCAGTAAAGGGAAATAACAACCAACATGGATTATTTCCATATGTCGGACATTCAAGTTGCCCTAGCAGCTCTGATAAACATACAAGAGTCTTTTCAGCAGTTGTACAAAATATTCTCAGACATTGGTTTGTTGTGTTGCAGTGCTTCACATTGCCACCTAGCTGCCTGGAGTGCATACTACATCGTATTTCACACACTTTTGCGTCACCATATGCACGCAGATTTCCCTTTCTTTTTTATGATTAACATTTTATTGATTTTTCAGAACATTTAAACACACACATTCCTTCCGAAAAATGAAACAATACTCATACAACAAAATAGAATGGAAGGAGGACATAGCACAACCATAGACAAAACCTAAATACACATAGAAAATAATAGAGAAAAAATATAAAAATAATAAAAATAAAATAAATTAAAATAAAGCAGTGATGCACCTAGCCCTTGAGTTACAGCCTTGCCTAAATGTATGTACTGTATTCAATCAAAATGTATCCATCAATCATGTTTCCTAGTTAAATGCTATGTTTTTGAGCTGGAACGCTGCTAAACCTTCAAAGTGTATGAATGAAACTTCCCCCATTTCAAGTTGTACTCCTCCACTTTATCAAGCAACCTATAGGACAGATGTTCAAGGGCAGCCAGCTGACCCAGAGCGGCGTACCACAAATCCAGTGCTGGTGCAGAGGGGGCTTTCCATTCTTTGACCAAAAGTTTCCGGCCTAGCATGAGGACAGTTTGGATCCAGTTAGAGAGTGGAGGGGCCAGGTCACTTAATGCAGAGGGGTCCCCCAAAATAAACAGACTAGGGGTGAATGGGATATTCTGTTCAACAATTTTCTCTACAATTGTATGCAGGGAAGACCAAAATGCCTGAATTTTTGGGCAACTCCAGAGCATGTGAACAAGGGTACCATTTTTATCCCGACACCTCCAGCATTCTGAGTTATCAACCAAACCAACCTTATGCAGCCTGGATGGTGTCCAATAGATTCTATTCAGTATTTTGAATTGGATAAGTCGCGTTCGCAGTTCCCTTGACATTTTTTTCCCATTGCTAAGAATTCTGCCCCATTCTGCATCTGTAAATGACACCTTTAAATCAGTTTCCCATGTCATTTTAAGGGACAAAATATTAGAGTCCGAGGCCGTAAGGATCATAGCGTAGTAGGCGGAGGCTTCATGGCCACGCCCATGGATTGTTAGAACCTTCTCCAACATGTCACCGCTCGGTGGGACTACTGAAGGGGAGCCGAAGACCTGCACCAGTAGGTGTCTTAACTGAAATATACTTCCACTGTTGATTACGTGGTAAGTCAAATTCCTGACTAAGTGCCTCAAAAGACTTTAATGTCCCATCCTGGTACAAGTCACCGAGCACCCTAATCCCTTTTTGCAACCAAAGCTTCCAAAGGAAGGGAGATTTGTTTATACAGAGCTTGGGATTTAGCCAGATCCCGGCAGCCTGGTGCAGATACGGATCAAATTTAAGAATCTTAGCTACTCTCTTCCAGACCCACTGAATATGAGACAAAATGGGATGTGACTGATACTGTTGGGCTAATTTAGCTGTGATGTATGCAATGGGTGTGAGAGGGGAGGACACCGCGCTTTCGAGGTGGAACCACGGAGGGGCTCTCTCCGGGGGTAAAGACCACTGTGCCATATGCCTAATGGTAAACGCATAATGGTAAAAAAGCAAGTTGGGCACACCTAATCCTCCTTTGTCCACTGGCCTCTGCAGCTTTCGCAGGTTCATCCTGGGGCGTTTATTATTCCATAAAAATTTATTACAAAGTTGATCAAATTGTTTGAAATAGCGCAAAGGAATTCGAACTGGCATAGCCTGTAGTAAGTAGTTGAATTTTGGAGCACAAATCATTTTAATGATGTTTGCCTTCCCCCACATAGAGAGATACAATGGAGACCACCGCTCTAAGTCAGCCCGCAGTTTGTCCAGTAGGGGGTCAAAGTTTGTTTAAATCAGATCCGTCAATATGGGGGGGAATGTTAAACCAAGATATTTAATGCCTTTCTTAGGCCAGGCAAAAGTGCCTGACTGGAAGAGGGATTTGGGACAATATGGAGTGAGAGGAAGAGCCTCAGATTTTGTCCAGTTGACTTTATAGCCCGAAATGGATGAGAACTTGTCAATAATTTTGAATAGTGATGCAAGAGATTGTTCGGGATCTGTAACAAACAAAAGGATATCATCTGCATACATCATCAATTTATGACATTTTTCACCGATTTGTATGCCTGGAAATGCAGATTCTTTACGTATAGCAACCGCAAGCGGTTCAAGCGCAACTGCAAAAAGTAGAGGAGAGAGAGGGTCTCCCTGCCTCGTGCCTCTTTCCAGTTCAAATGGGAGGGAGATGATACCGTTAGTAAGCACTGACGCTGATGGATGAGTATATATGAGCCTAATCCAAGCTATGAACTTTTTGCCGAAACCAAAACATTCAAGGGTGGAGAGCAAATAATGCCACTCCACCCTGTCAAACGCCTTTTCGGCGTCCAGCGAGATAGCAGCCATGGGAGAGGCATTATCCTGAGTGGCCCACATAATATCAAGAAGTCTTCTGATGTTGTCAGCAGAGGAACGCGAACGTATAAAGCCGACCTGGTCAGGATGGATCAAGGAGGTTATTACCTTGTCCAGACGGTTAGCTACAATTTTAGATAGTATTTTACTGTCACAGGAGGTCAAACTAATGGGTCTAAAATTCTTACAGTCTAGAGGGTCTTTTCCTTCCTTCAAGATAAGGGTGATAATGGCCTCGGATAATGAGGGAGGGAGTTTACCCTTCTTGAAAGCTTCATTATAGGTGTCTAAGAGTAATGGTGCAAGTTCCTCAGCATAAGCTTTATAAAACTCGGCCGTAAAGCCATCTAAACCTGGTGCTTTACTTGAAGGGAGGTGTTTAATAACATCCCTTATCTCCTCAATAGTAACAGGTGATTCAAGACGTTCGAGCTGGTCCCCTGACAACACCGGCAGATCAAGAGTTGACAGAAAAGATGTAATGTCATCCCTGTCCCCCCCTACCTCTGAAGAGATTTCCCTTTCTAAACGCTCGTCTAAACGCAGAATAAAAAGTGACAACGCAACGCCACTTTTGTGTTCTCTTCTATACAGCTCGTTTCCGTGTTAACATAGCCTGAAACAGTGGTTCCCAACCCTGTCCTTGCGCCCCCCCCCCAACACTGCGCGTATTCTTTGTCTCCCAAATCAAACACACCTGATTCAACTCATTAGCTCATAATCACATGGGTTAATGAGCTGATGAGTTGAATCAGGTGTGTTTGATTGGGGAGAGAAAGAAAACGCGCAGTGTGTGTGTGTGTGTGTGTGTGTGTGTGTGGGGGGGGGGGGGGGGGGCAAGGACAGGGTTGGGAACCACTGATCTAAAAAATAAGTACTAGTAGCATGAAAATAGAGACTAGTAGGTTAAAATGATTAAATGTTAAAACGGCTTGCCATATTGGCTCAGAGAGAGAGAGAGAGAGAGAGAGAGAGGAGGAGAGAGAGAGAGAGAGAGAGAGAGAGAGAGAGAGAGAGAGAGAGAGAGAGAAAAGTACCTTTTAGATACTAGTACCTATTAATAGATACTAGTATTTATTCAATAAATACTAGTACTAAGTCATTAGATACTAGTACCTATTAAATAGATACCAGTACTTATTCATTAGCTACTAATACGTATTCAAAAGAATATCTAAAGAATAAGCACTAATATCTAAAGAATAGCCACTAGTACTAAAGAATAAGCACTAGTATCTAAAGAATAGGCACTACTAAAGAATAAGCACTAGTCGCAAATGAATAAGTACTAGTACTTAATGAAATAGATACTAGTATCTAATAAATAAGTACTAGTAGCATGAAAATAGAGACTAGTAGGTTAAAATGATTAAATGTTAAAACGGCTTGCCATATTGGCTCAGAGAGAGAGAGAGAGAGAAAATGACCATATTCAAACCACAATATCTGACTTTCTGAGGGTCGGCGGTAATGACTATAAATTAGAAAGTTGTTCGGCTTGAGGAGAAGAATATAAACGCTGAGTTTTGTAACTGTAGGTAAAACTAACTAAGTTATAACACACTTTATATGTAATTTTTTAGTCATGAAAATTCATTTCCTCGCCGCGACCAAACCGTTCGAGATATCAAAAATCTGTCCGCAATTTAGCATCCTCAATGTCTTGACTTCATGCACACCGAGTTTGGCGATGATTGAATGAATTGCCTAGGAGTAGTACTTCAAATTCCACAGCAAGCGTTTTCCAAACAACCCATAATAGCCGATTTCCTGTTGGGCTGGCGTAAAACTTGACCGGGGGAAAGATGTTCGGCCCGATGAGATCTATATGTGTACTGAGTTTCATATTAATTCATGCAAGCGCGTTGGATGGACCAAATTGTCGGACCCCGTTCAAGGATGCGCTGTTAAGCCCCCCTGCCACGCCCGGGTACCAGCTTCAGCCGGCCCTGATTGCCGTGGGTTCTGACCTGTGTGCAAAAGTTTTTGAGCATGTTAAGAGTCCCAAAAGCCCCTGAAACCTTGAAATCCATCAAAAGCAATAGACAAATCCCTCACACACAGAGACGGAGAGAGAGGGAGAGAAAATTCTCAGAAACATCCACATTCAAACTAAAATATCTGACTTCCTCTTGGTCTGAGCTAATGACAGTTATTTAGAAAGTTGTCCGGCTTGATCTGAACAATATGCATACCGAGTTTTATGATTGTAAGTAAAACTATAAAACACCCCCACTTTTTGTCAAAAGGTGGCGCTACTGAGCCCCTGCACCACGCCCGTTTCTGAAACTTTGCACATGTCCACTGGCTAATAAATGTGATGTGTCTATCGAGTTTCATGCAATTTCAAGTATGTTAAGAGTCTCAATGGCATCAAAAAAGAATATTAAAGTTTGATGCATTGCCATGGCAACAGTATCTACAGAGGTGTCAAAAGTATTCACATTCATTACTCAAGTAGAAGTATAGATACTAGGGTTTAAAAATACTTCTGTAGAAGTTGAAGTATCAACTCCAGTTTTTTACTCAAGTAAAAGTATAAAAGTAATGGTTTCAAAAACTAAAAGTATAAAAGTAAAAGTAATACAAGGAAAAAAAGCCATTAATGACAAAAGCTTTGGCCGCGCCACAGGGGCCTAAAGTGCACGGCCCCACCTCCTCAAAAAAAAACATTTCTAACGGCCATATATTAAAATGTTAATGTTGAAAAATTTGGGATGCACTTGGCTCCCTGTTTCAGCCGCATATGGCGCTTTTCCACTGCATGGTACGGTACGGTTCGGTTCGGTACGGCTCACTTGTGGTGCGTTTCCACTGCATGGTACGGTACGGCTCGCTTTAAATGGTACCTGGTCTGTTGAGGTTCCATTCGTATGGTACCAGTACTAAAATGTGACGTGAAACACTGCAGATCACTGATTGGTCAGACAGACAGAATCGTCACTACCAGCGTCATTGGATTTGCGACACGAGACACTAAACCCACACCGCTATATTTAAATAACCAGTAGACAACAGCCAATGCGGTAGCACCTGTTTTTTACTCTTGAAAAGAAACAGCTCCAAAACTCAGGAGAATTGAGGGGTTTTGCCCATTGTGTGTGTGTTTTTGGATTTGTGTGTAGAGTTCTGAGAATATGAGGCATTCTTTCAGAAAATGTGTGTAAACAATCGAGAAAAACTGTAACTGTGTGTGTTATTGGTCATTTTTTTGAATGATGACAAGCCGGAATTAAATGGAAGTAACGAGGCTATTTTTTAAATGTAAGGAGTAGAAAGTAGCCTACAGATAATTGCGTGAAAATGTAAGGAGTAGAAGTAAAAAGTAGGCTGAAAAATTATTACTCCAGTAAAGTATAGATACCCAAAATTTCTACTTAAGTAAGGTAACGAAGTATTTGTACTAACTTCGTTACTTGACACCTCTGAGTATCTAAGATATCAATAATCCTTTCACAGGTCTACATCTGGCGTGTGTTTACATTATACAGATGAAGTTTGAAGCAAATTGGGTAAAAATAAGAGGGTGATTTCAAAGCATTTTGAAAGTGACACACTTCCTGCTGCCAGTTGGTGGCGCTATAACTTTGGCTCACATTAGTCACATCCATGTGATCGACGAACATCTTACAACGAACACACTGCTGAAGTTTCATCAAGATCAGTTAATGTATGCAGAAGTTATAACACACCTCCTGTGTCCATCATTCGCCATAAATTCATTTCCTCGCCACGGCCAAACCGTTCGAGATATCAAAAATCCCCTGGCTATTTTTCATCCTCAATGTCTTGACTTCATGCTGACCGAGTTTCGTGGCGATTGGTTGAATTCTCTAGAACAACGTGTGATGAAAACAAAATAAAAAAATATAAATAAAATAAACTGAAACTCGTTATTTATGTCCACGAGAAGGTTTGAATATGCGATAAACTAACGGTTACTTCGTTTTTCCGTTTTTTAAACAAAAACGAAAAAACTAATTAAGTTACGGTCCGCGTTGCGTTCATTCGTTTTTCGATTTACAGTTTTTCTCGATTGCTTAAACACATTTATTGAAACTATGCCTCGTATTCTCAAAACAGTAAACACAAATCCATAACGTCTCACCCAGTTTCCCAAACAACCTATTTTCAGGTCAAAATGAAGCTCTACACTCAAAACCATTCACTCTTGCTGAAAAAACCAAACTTTGCCCTCAGACAGGACACACAAGCCATCAAAATAACACACACTACAACATAGTCTAACACACTGGTGCAATAAATTCAAAACAACATTTCCAAATCTGGTAAGTTATGTTACTTGTGGTTCCCCTCCTCACAAACATTTTCACAAAAGAAAATGATACAACCAACGGATACATTGGCACATTTTTATTCATTCATGTACTACACAGTTCACAGTACAACAAGAAAAAAATAAAAAAATAAATAAAAAGAAGATTATAAAAAAGATACTTTTTACTGTAACTCTCACACATCCTTTTTACAGGAAAAAATGGAAGCATACTGATTTTTGATGCATTTCTTTATTACAGTAGTACATATTATGTACATAGTGCAACAGTAGATTTGATGTCAAAGCACAGAGTACAGCACAAGTTACTGTACAGAGCAGTCTTACTGTAAGTGCACCTACCTGTTTTCCTCCCTGAAAGTTCTGATGGAGGCGACGGTGAAGCGACTCAAATTAGGCTGTACTCGTTGCCCAGCCTCCCTCATAGACATGCCATGGACAAGTACATGATCAACTGAAGTGGCTCTAATTTCATCCGAGACTGCTTGTCTCCTTGCCCTTCCTCCTCCTCCCACCTCCACCACCACCTCCACCTCGACCTCGTCTACCTTGTCCTTCACCACGTCCTCCTCTTCCTCTTCTTCCTCTTCCTCTCCCTCCTCCTTCACCACATCCTCTTCCTCCGTCACCACATCCTCTTCCTCCTTCACCACATCCTCTTCCTCCTTCACCACATCCTCTTCCTCCTTCACCACATCCTCTTCCTCCTTCACCACGTCCTCTTCCTCCTTCACCACATCCTCTTCCTCCTTCACCACATCCTCTTCCTCCTTCACCACATCCTCTTCCTCCTTCACCACATCCTCTTCCTCCTTCACCACGTCCTCTTCCTCCTTCACCACGTCCTCTTCCGCTCCCTCCTCGACCTCTTCCTTCATTTCTTTGTGGATCCATTGATACATACACTTTTATGTATCTTGAAAGTTCTGACTGCAGTGTGTTAAATTGTGACTCTTAGTGTTTTCACCAGGGTAATTGTGTGCTATTTGAGCTAAAACTATGCTGACTTAAGTGAACAATATTGAATGCTAGTGTTTTCTAAATGACCACATGGTGTAGGCAATGAAATATTAAGGGATTTGTGTGTAGAGTTTTGCAGTGATAGTTCAACAATTCTGACTCATATCATGTGTCAAAACAGGGAATAGTGTTTATAGTTTAGTGAAATGGGTGTGCTTTTTGATAAATGCCATTATGGTTTTGAAATTTTAGTTCAAAAGCCTGGTTATAGTGTTTAAGCAATTGAGAAAAACTGTAATATTGAAAGTAGAAAAATGAGAAAACGGCTCATTTATTCATTTTTCGTTTTCCCAAAAAAATAAAAAAATGAGAATTCGGCTTGATTTTTATATTTTTATGTTCAGGGATAGAAAATGGAAAAATGGCTTAAATATTCGATTTCCACGTGTGGGCGCGCATGAAACGCCCCTTTCCGCTGATTGGTCAATCAAAGATCAACGCTTTCGGTTCTTCCACAGTCCTCCGCTGCTGGACGGTTTCTT
This sequence comes from Chrosomus eos, assembly GCA_036326025.1. Classification (NCBI taxonomy): domain Eukaryota; kingdom Metazoa; phylum Chordata; class Actinopteri; order Cypriniformes; family Leuciscidae; genus Chrosomus; species Chrosomus eos. Next base: position 10,366,970 of record CM070825.1, read on the forward strand.
AAAGGGGTGGTTTACTGCTTTTTTTCTTTGCATGATTGTGTTTATGGGGTGCAATATAACATGTATTCGTGGTTTTTCTTTTTTTAAAAGTCTTATTTTTCATAAATTTCACCTTTATTGTAAGCCGCTTTCTCCTCTGTCATTTGAACGACCGGTTTGCTTCCTGATTATGAAACCACTCCCTCAGAAACAGGCATTGGGCTCAGATTGGTTAGTTTGGGCCGGTGTGTTGTAATTGGCTAAACTGCGTAGCGCACGTTGTCCGGAACCGCCACGCCCCTTGCCTTTACGGGCATGAGTCTCATGTGCTCCATGTAAACAATGGAGTCGATACTGCCGTATCAGTTTGAGCCAGAATCCCCCTTATTCACCGCGCCTCCATCTTGAAAACCAAAACGAGGCTGGGGGGTACACTCTACCGGAAGTTCAGTGACAGAGCGCGGCGGCGGGCGTCTGTGTCAGATATCTGTGTACCTGTGTGGACAACAAACCTCTCATCTCTTCCGGAAATAACTGTGGAGTATGTTGAAAAATGGGCAAATAACGACTGCGAGATTCCCCGGGCTGTTTTGCTGAAAATACACGGCTAGTCACGGCAGGACATTAGCTGATCAGGCTAGTCTAAAGAGCTACAACTTGCTTAACGTTACCAAGCAAGCTCGGGCTAGAGGGTTATGAACAGGCGAAATAATTAACTCACTTTCATGTTTGAATGCCGTTTGTGATCCGATGTGGATTCTGATCACCGTATAAGGTAACGTTAGAAATATTTATAACGTTAGCAGCTATACGCGATGCAAAAGACTATGCACACTAACCATTACCATAGTAAACATAGTAACGCTTGAAGATCGAACGATTGAAGAAATCAGACCAATAATAAAGGCTATCACAATCCTGTTTTTATTTTATCTGTCAGTAGCCTACATCTCGTCTCTTTATAGCGGAGTATCATCATAAAATAAAGCAACTTTTTTTTTTCAGGAGCTTCCTCTGTCTCTCTGACTGAAAATATCTGTAACGTTAGCCTAAGTTACTGGGAGTCGAGAGAGTGCTAAAGCTCATCAGGTTTTATTTTTGGTGGCATATATTTGTAGAAATTATCATTCTTTCTAAATGTGATGCATGTCTTGTAACGTTAACTACCAAATAAACAGAAACAGACGCGACTGAATAAGTGTGTCCTCTTTCTTTTGTGAAACCTAACGGTAATTTATTTCTGTGACTAATGTGCAATTTTGACATACATTAATTCATGATCAATGTCACTTTTTATTGTAAACCTGGCTGTAGTAAAACATCGATGCTTGGGTGTGTGAGTGAGTGTGTGTGTGTGTGTGTGATTCAAGTAAACAACAAAAATGCCAGCAAACGGTCGCTTTTCCGTCGTTTCCAGTGTTTTCTTTTTGATTAGTTTTCTGATAAAACTTCCGCTTGTTGGTAAAATGATGGGTTAGTGTGACGTTGTTCCATAGAGGCCTGTTACGGGTGTTATGATAACGTTATGACTGTAGCCTACAGAGGGCCACCGTTACTTCCGTACCCCACAGCCTCGTTTTGGTTTAAGCTGGTGACGTAGGCGAATAAGGCGAATCAGACCCAAAAAGCGGCGATGAAGAGAGTCAAGCAGGGCTGTTACAAAACGTTTCTGAATGGTACGTTTTTGAATTATTATTATTCTATTCTTCTATTATTACATAAGAAGTTTGATAGCCTGTTATAATTGAAAATGCTACTGCTGCTTGTTAGCTTTTTGAGATACGTTTTTATCTTGATTAAACATTTTAAACAAATGATTACATGAGTAATACAGTTTTTTAAAGTTATTGTTTTATCGATATAATGAACAACCGTTTAGCTATTAACAAAACTTAGTTTACTCTGTGTATCGTGTTCTTAGCATCGATATAAACTGGCTAAACAAACACTGTTGACATCGATCACGTTCATGATCAAATCGAAAAACTACGTCATAAAGTAGCTATACATGGCAAATACATTTACAAAATCTATATGATTACAAATTCAGGTCCAAAATGTTTGTACGCGTTTGCCATAGAAACACGAAATAGCATAACAAGTGACTATAAAGCCAGCGCTGGTATTTGTTTACGTCCTTGATAAAACGAAACCACGTCTGAAATTATACAAATACGTTTAAAATTATTAAGTCTTAATTACAGGTTGTGGCCCAAGAACTGCTGCATCTGGTTTTAACGTTGGAACAGCTTCAGGTTTTAGCAATAGTTTCTTGTGGAATCCGGCATTGAATTGTTGGAGGCTCAGGAAGCTGTCTTCAGTGAAATGTGCCGCACAAAGAGCTAAACTACGATTGTAATCGTCAGAAACATTATCAAACATAAATTGTAGCCACTGTTGACAAACTAAAGCGTCCGTAGTAAGCCCGAACACAGAAGACCTGACAGCTGGATGAAAATAACACACTTTTGACGGCATGTTTAGCTCTCCCTTGTAACTCTTCCTCTTCGGCAAAGCCGCAGAAATATGATCATGCCCTTTTTTGCGTATTCCGGAGGGAGGGTTGATGCAAATGTATGGGTTAGTGACGTCTAAACACCAGCTGTAGTCCCAATCGAGTCGTTTTTGTAGGCATTTATTCTTCCTGATTTTTAAAAGACGATATCTCTGCTTACATTGAACTTTCAGCGCTGCAACTTTGCAGATAATGTTCATGCACCAACAGCAACATTACACACTATGTAAAATGAAAAAAGTGAAATCGCAATCAACCACCCCTTTAAAGTGTTTATTACAAATAAACTCTCTCTCATCCAACAACCGGACTAATGCTTGACACAAATTGCGCTGGGCAGGGCCTAGAAAGGGTTTTCTTCTCTATAGGCATGGATTCGACAATCTACACTAGAGAAATATTAGCTGATTATTTCAGAAATATTATCTCGCATCTGCACCCACATGACCCATCATTAGCCTACTTCACAGCTGGGTGACCCACTGACAGCGCACAGACCAGTATCCATTTAAGTGTAAATATGCAGCAGTCATAACTATTATTTTAGACTGCACACTGAGTTTTGGACAAGGGATGAAGCTGAAATATAATAGATATGAAAATGTCACAGCGCATCTATTTTGGTTGTTATTCTATTAGTTTTTTTGTTGTTGTTGTTGTTGTTGTTGTTGTTTGTTTTTCGTAGCTTTCATAGCTTATATAATCATTTTTACCTTTGCAAGAGCAATTATTCTAATATTTTTTAAATATAGGCTATTTGTCATCTTTTATTAAAAAAAATGGAAATTTAATCAACAAATTCATTTAGAATAATAAGACAATAAGCTGTTACCAATCAAATTAAATTAGTATCAACCAAAGAAGCTGCATCTGAATTCTGAAGTGGCATGATGTATACCTATTACTATTAACTGTTTAATGCTGCTCAGAGGATTTACACAGTAATTACAATTACATAGTATTATGATATTAAAGTTTGAAATATAATATTTTGAATAGCCTTTTAAATATGAAATTAATGACAAAATGAAACAATACTTATATGACAGCTTATTGTCTTATTATTTGAATTGAATTTAGTCGATTATATTTCCAATATTTTTTTTATAAAAGATGACAAATAGCCTATATTTAAAAAATATTAGAATATAGGTAAACATGATTATAAGCTATGAAAGCTGTAAGCTATGAAAAACAAACAAACAAACAACAACAACAAAACGAATAACAACCAAAATAGATGTGCTGTGACATGGACACCAAATAATGCAATTTATATCTATTCATATCTATCATATTTCAGCTTCATCCCTTGTCCAAAACTCAGTCTAAAATAATAGTTATGACTCCTGCATGTTTACACTTAAATGGATAGGCTACTGGTCTGCGCGCTGTCAGTGGGTCACCAAGTAGGCTAATGATGGGTCATGTGGGTGCAGATGCGAGATAATCTACATAATATTTATGAAATAATCAGCTAATATTTCTCTAGTGTAGATTGTCGAATCCATGCCTATAGAGAAGAAAACCCTTTCTAGGCCCTGCCCAGCGCGATTTGTGTCAAGCTTTAGTCCAGTTGTTGGATGAGAGAGAGTTTATTTGCAGAGGTGGGAGACTCGAGTCATATGACTTGACTCGAGTCAGACTCGAGTCGCAATTGATCAGGACTTGAGACTTACTTGACTAGATCTCTGATAAGACTCGACTTGACTTTAGACTTGCTCCTTGTGACTTTAGACTTGACTCGGACTTGTGCCTATTTACTTGAAATGACTTGTGGAAAAACATTTTTTCAATTATTGTGATTTTTTATATATTTAAGAATGAACTATATATTTTCCAATAAGTCGGCGAACCGCTAGGCGCTATCAGGAAGCCGCTTGCCGCCTGCCAAAACAGCAGATCCCTCCGCGGACACAGCAACAACATAAATAAGAGGGAGCGCGAGCGGTAAAGCACTATGTGTGTGCGGGTTGAAGGAGAATAAAACGATTCGCGGCCGCGGGACTCCCGCAAACTAGAAATATCTATGAATAAAACATAAAAACTAATACATTTTTATTCATCTGTTGCAGAAAAGCAATAAGAAATTCTATTTCTAACAAAATAGAAACGATTGACAGGCCAGAGTTTCTATTTCTAACAAGTTTGCAGCATTAAACGATGCAGCCAATCACAGACATATGTGTTGATTTCTTGAACGCAATAATGGCCAATCAGAAGCATTTACGATGGACTCCCCTCACCGCTCAAAACGGACTTTTTGTTCAGAGCTGAATTCTGTATGCTGGCAAACCCTTTAATTATAACAAACAAAGTGTATATATTATGAAAGCTTCATTGATAATAACAGAGATGTGTGAGATTGCGATGAACTGATGTCGGCTTTTTAGAAATTATCAAGGGAGCGCACTTTGCGCGCAGTCTTAGTTTATACTTTCATAGGGGATATCACAGCAAAATAACTATATGTAGGGCTAGCACAAGATGGGAAAAGTTTTATTAATCCTTGTTTACTTGTTCATTTAATTTATTTTTATTTTAGAGCATTTAAAGTGCTTCTTAATGATATTTTATTTATTACACACTGTTCATTTATTTATTTTTGTAACCCATCAGCCCTCTGTGTCTAAATAAGTAGGCCTAATAAAAGTCCCAGAGTTAAAAAATGTGTAAAACTAGCCTGTGTGCGACTTGGTATGACTTGATGACTAATTTGCGACTTGACTTGACTTGACTTGACAAAGAGTATGACTTGACTTGACTTGACTTGGCCCTTACAACAGAATGACTTGACTTGACTTTGACTTGCAATGTTAAGACTTGGACTTGACTTGAGACTTGCATTTAGTGACTTACTCCCACCTCTGTTTATTTGTAATAAACACTTTAAGAATCCGTCCAGCAGCGGAGGACTGTGGAAGAACCATAGGGAAGAACCGAAAGCGTTGATCTTTGATTGACCAATCAGCGGAAAGATGCGTTTCATGCGCGCCCACACGTGGAAATCGAATATTCAAGCCATTTTTCCATTTTCTATCCCTGAACATAAAAATATAAAAATCAACCCGAATTCTCATTTTTTTATTTTTTGGGGAAAACGAAAAATGAATAAATGAGCCTTTTTCTCATTTTTCTACTTTCAATATTAAATCGAAAAACGAATGAACGCAACGTACACGGACCAGTTAGGTCAGGGGATCTGTGGATAATCCGTAATTCGTTTGTAATAATAAAACGAAAATACCGTTTTTCTGTTTTTTGTTTCAAAACGAAAAACCAAATAACCGTTTTTGGTGTCAGAATCAAAAAAGGAAAAACCAATTAAAAACGGCCCGTTTTTCGTTTTTGGCGATCATTTTTATCGTTATTCCTTTTTGAACAAAAAATGAAGATAGTCTTTGAACTTCAGTCGATTCGTTTTTCGTTTATAAACCAAAAACGGAAGTCACGTGGTCTATTCCTTTTTTGGAAGCGGTACTAACCGGAAACACTTTCAAAATAAAAGTAGCTATAGTTAGCGAGGTGATTGTAGACTAAAAGTGAACTAATAGCATTTTTTAGTACAAGTACAGTAGCACTGGGTGTTGAAAAAAACACTTTAGTTAACTGAAATAAAAATTAAAAATAATAAAATAATAACTCTGGCTGTTAGGGAGAATTAAACATTTGTAAGACCATTGGTGACCTGTAACTTCCGATTAAGACAAGTGAACTCAGGTAGCAGGTAGCCTATTTATTTATAAGTTTCTATTATTTAATTCACATTTTAGTTTTGGAACATATTATTTATAGCCCTTCTTGCTATGTGGAAGCTCAACCAGCAGAGGTCTTTCTACCCCCTTCTCTACCCCCTTCAAGCACTGCTACCAACAGAAGCTGATCTCTGAGTTTAAAGGGTGTGCAGAACTTCACCTGCCTTCCAGCTCCTCTTTATATGGCACTATATCTGCTAAACACGCTCAGCTTCCACCATCTACTGTTACACCTTCTGTGTCAAAACAAAACTCTTCCAAAACAAATCTATAAAGTTGTATTCTTTTTATTTTCCTTTGCATTTTTCTACAGTGTAATATAGCCTACTTATTATGTTAGTTAAGTAGATGAAATATTTTGTATGCAGCTTGTAGTTCTCATAGTTAGGCCTATGTAGACTTGTGTGTGAAACCTAGCATTACTCAGTCTAAAATGATCTCTAGCTCTGGGACTTTCAGATCTTTAAGTGCTTTTTTGGGTTTAATTCTGTTTGATGAACCACCAGGGAAAGGCAGTGCTCTGTACTCTTGGTACTTGTGTAAAGTAAAATAAAAGTTAAATCATTTAGTTTTTCTCCCTGGTACTCATCTCAGGACCTTCCAGATTTGACCCAATAGAGGCTGTGAGCCTGTCCACTGTGTGCAGGGTTTAAGGACTGATGATAGTATCAAGACTGGCCCATCACCTACCATCACTCTCTCTTCAAATAAATGCTGGACTTGCAGGACAAAGCAGCACACTAGAGGTCGACCGATTCATCGGTTTTGCCGATTAATCGGCACCGATAGTTGATTGGTGGAACTATCGTTATCGGCAAAAAACCACACCGATAGTTTTTCCGGGTTGCATCCGTTGCTGGAGCGGCTGAGAAGTGCGCGCGGTCATTACACAGCACTAGAGCGCTGAAGAGACTGCTGGCATTATACAGAGCGAGAGCGGCCTCTAGAGGACAAATAATAAACTATCACTGGCTGAGTTGTTTACATTAACATGTGAGGCGCGCTCAGCACAGACCACGGAGAGAACACGCAGCAGAGAGAGCGCCGCTGACACTTCAGACTCGCATTTAAAACACAGTCAGCGAAACGGTATGAATACATAACACTAAAGTAAATATTGCCATATCATTATAAAGTAATTCTTTTATTGACTAACGTTAGATGCTGCATCAGCAGAGAAAGAACAGTAGTTTGCCGTCGAGGCTGTAAGGAATTACCTCAGTCAAGCGGTTTAAACAATGTGACAAAAACACACGCAGACCTGACCCAAATGTTTTATGGCACAATTGTTATCATCTATTTGCATTATTTTATATCCGGCTGGTCACTTTTATGCATTCATTAGCCGACGAAGTTGCATATTTAAAACTAGTGACGTGATTGCTTTCTCAACATTGATATGTTCATGCAGCCGACAGAAACAAACAAATCATAAACGTGTTCGATGTAATCACTACAATACATCTTGTTATTTTGATTAGATAATTATCAAGTGTTCTAAAATAGAAGCAAATAAAGTGAGAGACTATATGAGCTAAATTACGTATACGTTATACAGGTCTTTATTACAGTTTAATGGCTATCTTTAAGCATGACTCTTTGGAATTATATGAAATGGTAGCACTTTACAGTAAGATTCCATTTTTAGCATTAACTAAGATTAATACAAGTTGTAGAAGAATTATTCATTGTTAGTTTATTTCAACATTTACTAATGCATTTGAAATGGAGTTTTAATTCTGAATTTATTTGTTATTACCTTAATGTACTATGAACTAACATGAATGATAAAGGTACAATTGTATTGCTCATATTAATACATGCAGTAAAAACGTATATTGCATAGTGCATAGTTCATGAAAGCTAGCTAATACATCCTTGTTTACAAATGGGACTTGCAATGTGTTACCTATGAAATGTACATATGTTTCTAGGTTATAGCTCTGAAATCTGTAATATTTTAATGTTTAAATTATTTTCTGTATAAAGTTTTTATATATTATTATTTATATATTTATTTAATTTAGCACATTTCAGTTCAGCACTGTTTTATTGTGAGTATTATGTTTGTTTTTAATCCAGCATCCATTTAAAAAAATATCGGTTGAATTATCGGTTATCGGTATGTACGGTCAAACCTTAATATCGTTATCGGTAAAATCCACTATCGGTCGACCTCTACAGCACACCACTCCTTCCTCCGGCACCAGAAAAGGGCCTTGTCACTTTCAGATATTTACATCATGGTTTATGGTAAGCCACATATTTGAACTGTGGCACTACTTTTGTGGAATTGGATATTGAAATAAGTGTGTACTAAGACTAATTGTGACATTGGTTCTACAAGTGCGGCACCCAGTGTCACTAGTAATGCTTCTGTTGGAAATAGTGGGACACAAGTGCCACTAAATGGAGTGTAATGGAAACTGTTAAAAGGAGTGACCAGGGCACAAATTAGTGGTTGATTTTCCTTTATCACCAGCCCAACAAACAATACTACTATTATGTTTATGGTAAAAATTTAACATTCACCCAAACAATTTTTTTGTTGTTGTTGTCACATGTAGTATTCTTTATGCTTTTCGGCCCAAATGGACCCGAATCATTTTAAAAAAAATTTTTTTTAATCATAGCTTCATCGGAATGGTCTGAAATTTGGTGACTTTGATGGTACTTGGTATGAACACCCAAAAAAATTGGGGACAGGATTTGAATAATCTTTTTTGTGCGTACAATCTACAAATCAGCCACGATCCAGAAAAAAGCACACAACAGTGAAGGGGTGAATCTATAAAACATCAAGAGTGCAAAACAGACACATACACACACACACACACACACACATACACACACCACACACACACACACACACACACACACACACACACACACACACACACACACACACACACACACACACACACACACACACACACACACACACACACACACACACACACACACACACACACACACACACACACACGTAAACACTAATAAATTCAGATTACATATGTGTTTTGCATTTTTTAAATGCTCAGTTTGTCCACCAGATGGCATCCATCTCATTTCAAAAATTGCTTTCATGAGGCCTAGGCTTGACTCTAAAATGAAATGCAGCTTTAAAGAAAAATATATATATTTTTTTAAATAATTTTCTATTATATTAAATGGGGGGGGGGGGGGGATGGGTCATAATTGTTGCATAAATATTAATTATAAATCATTTAATTATCTCAAAACACCCAAAAAAGAAAAGAAAAAATATTATAAAAAAACAAGTAAAAAAAAAAAATGATGATTTTGTTTTAATAAATATGAATTCAACCCTTCCGGCCCATTTGGACCCGAAGGTCCTGAGTGTGACTCTGAAACGAAGGACCCCAGAGGGTTAAGTTATTTATTTAAATGTATTGTTGATATTCTAGTTCTCATGGCTGTGCTGTGTTTATTTAATTTGCTTGACTGTTTCTTCTTTTGATTCTCTCTCAGTTGTTTTCTTACGTTAGCTGTTTATTGCTGTTATTTGTCTGGTTGTCTCTTGGTTTTGTGTTTGTTTGTCTTTTCTCTTCCTCAGGCCCCCATCCCCGTTCTCTTACTGGTGCTGTCATTTCTCTGTGGTGTCTGTTCTGTTGTATGGTGTCTGTGGCATCCCCAAATCAATTTATAATTAAATAGATAATAAAACAAATGAGTATAGTAATACTCTTGTTAAGTGTAAAATGTGTCTGGCGCAACATGTTATCCAGCTCCTCAGGCTGTGGTGCAGCACTAACTAAACAACCTTCATGGCAAGTGGTCCAGACAAGGCCCCTGCCATGAGTAAAGCAATTCATCAGTTTCCAATATGATGGTTCAAATTTCAAAAACTTTACTTTTATTTTACTTTACACAAGTACCAAAGGTACAGAGCACTGCCTTTCCCTGGTGGTTCACCAAACAGAATTAAACCCAAAAAAGCACTAAAAGATCTGAAAATATTGACTGGGTAATGCTAGGTTTCACACGGTCTACATAACTAATGAGAACTACTAGCTGCATAAGAAAATATTTCATCTACTTTACACTGGAGAAAAATGCAAAGGAAAATAAAAAGTATACAACTTTATAGATTTGTTTTGGAAGAGTTTTGTTTTGATATAAACACAAGTCAAAAGGTCAAACCCTTGTTGCCTGTTGTGCACAGAAGGGGGTAGAGTGACCTCTGCTGGTCGAGCTTCCACATAGCAAGAAGGGCTATAAATATGTTACAAAACTAAAATGTGAATTGAATAATATAAATTTACAAATAAATAGGCTACCTCCTATCCTAAGATACATATAAAATGAGTTCACTTGTCTTAATCTGAAGTTACAGGTCACCAATGGTCTTACAAATGTTTAATTCTCCCTAACAGCCAGAGTTATTATTTTATTAGTTTTAATTTTTATTTCAGTTAACTAAAGTGTTTTTTTCAACACCCAGTGCTACTGTACTTGTACTAAAAAATGCTATTAGTTCAGTTTTAGTCTACAATCACCTCGCTAACTATAGCTACTTTTATTTTGAAAGTGTTTCCGGTTAGTGCCGCTTCCAAAAAAGGAATAGACCACGTGACTTCTGTTTTTGGTTTATAAACGAAAAACGAATTGACTGAAGTTCAAAGACTCTCTTCATTTTTGTTCAAAAAGGAATAACGATAAAAATGATGGCAAAAAACGAAAAACGGGCAGTTTTTAATTGGTTTTTCGTTTTTTGATTCTGACACCAAAAACGGTTATTTGGTTTTTCGTTTTGAAACAAAAAACAGAAAAACGGTATTTTCGTTTTATTATTACAAACGAATTACGGATTATCCAGAGATCCCCTGACCCAGTTACCTCCCTGTCGCTAGGCGTCCTATGTCCTTGTGCTTCTTACAAGGAACCGGGGAAGTACATCCTTCTCACATGTAACCCAAGTGACCTCAGGTTTCAATGCGTGCTCTCTGCATTTAATTCATTGTGAAGCTGTAACACACCATTGTGGTCTATTCACAATTATAATTTAAAGCTTTTAGACTTGCGTCATATTTTAAATGGCTAACTTCACAAGGCCAGAGTCTGGAGACAGCTCCTGGATGGTAGAGACACGACGACCCGAACATGACATGGACTCGGAGGGAGATGGTGAAGATGAAGAAGAGGTACTCGATTGCTTCTACAATTTTGCCTGACCTCAAGAAATTTATGAAGATATTGGACAATGTAAAGAAACAGACCAAAGCTTGTTTGGTGCTGGCATAGTGAATATTGGCTATTTAGCCGGCCAAAACTGGCATGAAATTAAGAGACTTAGGTAAAGTTGGTTTTATATTCGCATATTCACACATTCGCGGACTTCCGCGTTCAATAACTCGTGAATTAAACGTTGTTGCTACACACAACACATATCACATATAACTACAGATAAAACACCAGAAGCTACAACATACATTTCCTCAAAACGATCTTTCCCTCGCACTGGACAAAATACATTGATCTCTATGCGCAGGCTGCTAAGAAGGGACCATCTGCAAAGTGCAAACCCGAAGGAAAGGAGATTTTTGAGGAGATTAAAATATTAAAACAATGTTATTTGTCATGTTCCAAAGGTTGTAGTATGTTCCTACTGACCAGACTGACTTACTACATGTGGAATTTTGACAGTACCTCCCTTAATGTACGTTCAATATACAAATATATTAATAAAATAAATTACAGTAATTCCCCTAAAGTATTTTTTCCTGTTCCAAAGGCTGTAGTGCTTTCCTAGTGACCAGATCTGACTTACTACAGGTGGAATTTTGACAATAACTCCCTTACTGTACAATTATCAAATATATTTATGTAATAAACATTATTACATGTTTTTATATACATATGTTTATGTAATAAACTTTAATTAACATATAGTGTTTTTTTATATTTATATTCCAAAGACTGTAGTGCTTTCCTAGTGATCAGACTGATTTACTAAAGGTGAAATGTTGACAATAACTCCCTTACTGTATGTACAATAAACTAATAAGTTTAAGAAAAAATTACTGTAATTCCCCTAAAGTGTTTTTTCTTGTTTCAAAGGCTGTAGTGCTTTCCTAGTGATCCGACTGACTTACTACAGGTGAAATTTCCACAATAACTCCCTTACTGTATGTACAATAAACTATTAAGTTCAAGAAAAAATTACAGTAATTCCCCTAAAGTATTTTTCCTGTTTCAAAGGCTGTAGTGCTTTCCTATTGATCAGACTGACTTACTACAGGTGAAATTTCCACAATAACTCCCTTACTGTACGTACAATAAACTAATAAGTTCAAGAAAAAAATACAGTAATTCCCCTAAAGTATTTTTTCCTGTTTCAAAGGCTGTAGTGCTTTCCTAGTGATCAGACTGACTTACTACAGGTGAAATTTTGACAATAACTCCCTTACTGTACGTACAATAAACTAATAAGTTTAAGAAAAAATTACAGTAATTCCCCTAAAGTATTTTTTCCTGTTTCATAGGCTGTAGTGCTTTCCTAGAGATCAGACTGACTTACTACAGGTGAAATGTTGACAATAACTCCCTTACTGCACGTACAATAAACTAATAAGTTTAAGAAAAAATTACTGTAATTCCCCTAAAGTATTTTTTCTTGTTTCAAAGGCTGTAGTGCTTCCCTAGTGATCAGACTAACTTACTACTGGTGAAATTTTGACAATAACTCCCTTACTGTACGTACAATAGACTAATAAGTTTAAGAAAAAATTACTGTAATTCCCCTAAAGTATTTTTTCTTGTTTCAAAGGCTGTAGTGCTTTCCTAGTGATCAGACGGACTTACTACAGGTGACATTTCCACAATAACTCCCTTACTGTATGTACAATAAACTAATAAGTTCAAGAAAAAATTACAGTAATTCCCCTAAAGTATTTTTTCCTGTTTCAAAGGCTGTAGTGCTTTCCTAGTGATCAGACTGACTTACTACAGGTGAAATTTCTACAATAACTCCCTTACTGTACGTACAATAAACTAATAAGTTCAAGAAAAAATTACAGTAATTCCCCTAAAGTATTTTTTCCTGTTTCAAAGGCTGTAGTCCTTTCCTACTGATCAGACTGACTTACTACAGGTGAAATTTTGACAATAACTCCCTTACTGTACGTACAATAAACTACTAAGTTCAAGAAAAAATTATTGTAATTCCCCTAAAGTATTTTTTTCTTGTTTCAAAGGCTGTAGTGCTTTCCTAGTGACCAGACTGACTTACTACAGGTGATATTTTGACAATAACTCCCTTACTGTACGTACAATAAACTAATAAGTTCAAGAAAAAATTACAGTCATTCTTCTAAAGTATTTTTTCCTGTTTCAAAGGCTGTAGTGCTTTCCTAGTGATCAGACTGACTTACTACAGGTGAAATTTTGGCAATAACTCCCTTACTGTACAATTATCAAATATATTTATGTAATAAACATTATTACACCTGTTTATTACATATGTTTATGTAATAAACTTTAATTCACCTATAGTGTTTTTTTATATTTATATTCCAAAGGCTGTAGTGCTTTCCTAGTGATCACACTGAATTACTACAGGTGAAATTTTGACAATAACTCACATACTGTACGTGCTATTGTCAAATATGTTTATGAAAAATTAACTGTAAATGACTGTAACTATTTTTCCACGTTCCAAATTTTGTAGTGCCTTCCTAATGACAAGTGTGACTTACTACAGGTGACATTTTGACAATATCTCCCTTACTGTACTATTGTCAATTATGTTTATGAAAAAATTACTGTAAATCACCGTAAGTATTTTTTGATGTTTCAAAGGGTGTAATACTCTCCTAGTGACCAGACTGACTTAATACACGTGAAATTTTGACAATACTTAATAATACTGTATTACATATTAATATAATACTGTAATTCACTAAAATGGGTTTTAAGGTTGTAGAACATTAATAGGGGCTACATTATTAATAACAGCAGTGAATGAACCTGTTCACATTGGTGAAGCAAATCTGACAGATAATGTACAGCAAGATCAAGAAGGCATTCATGATACTGTACAGTGCAGAATGTTATGACCAACATGTAATTTTTGCTTCTTGTACAGCAGGAATAAAAGGGTCTGATTGCACAAGTCCGAGTCCGGTATATTTTTTGTATGCAAGATTATCCAAAATAATTGTTTGATCAAAGGATGCTGTTGGCATCATCTTTTCTGACACTGACTCTCCTGTCAATCTGTAGTTGTCCTTCATGGTAAATATTTTCACATATTAAGTCACATAGCCACCAGCCAACAAACTTTGTCCTTACATGACATTTACTTTTATGATCTTTCTCCCCCTCCAAATTCAACTTCAAATTCAACAAAAGTAACGTATAAAGTCACTGTTGATGTAAACACTGTTGTATTTGTATTATCTTTCTAATTGTCCATGGAATACAACTGTGATTATACATAAAAGGTGTAATTAATTCCTCATGGTTGGAGTAATATTTCAATGTCACCTCTTCATAATTCTGCTGTTGTTGATCCTCTCTTGGTTTAAGTTGTTCTTATATTATCATAAACCCTTTAACTGATTGTTTTGTCACGTCATTTTTACTTTTCTATATTTTATTTTAGTGAAGTGACGATAAAATAAAAATTGAATAAAAATAAATGTGTGTGTTTGAATGAAAATATTGTTTTCAGCACAGTTTTCAGCAACAGTGCAAAATATTGGTACCATGCCTTAGACTATCACCAGACAAGCTACCTGGAAAGATGCCCAATGGTTGTGCTCACCTTGTTGCAATATAGATTACCACTGTATACAGTTAAAGACCCAAGGACCAGATATGATTAATTAAAACCCCAGGGAGTTAGTCAGTCAATTTGAGACAAGAGTCAGAATTATAATAAATAAATGAAAGATTTACTGAAGATAGTTTGTAGTTTCATCATGCAAAAGTTAGCTTCAAGACTCACAAGGAGTTTGTAGGCCGCTCTGTTACAGTTACAAAGATCAGCAATTATACCCTTCACCAAGGTCTAAGCTAAATCACCAGATATGACAAGATATGAAGTCTCAAGATCTCAGCACATCATTAAACAACTCCTCAAACAGCACTTTAAGGCCATTGCACACTGAGTCCGAAATTCGCGTCAGAAATTTCCGCACGTTAAAAAATAAATACTACCTCACGTTATGTCAATCACGCTTGCACACTGCCTCCGAAACTTTCGTCCGTCATAAAAAAAACATCGGATCGGGTTCGGTTTTCTGCGTTTTTCGCATCTGTAGCAAGCAGTTTGAATGGTGTTTGAATGGTGTTTTGACAATTCAGAGCCACCGAATTACGAATCCGAAAAAACGCATACGACAATTTCGGACTCAGTGTGCAATGGCTAGTCTTATTCTTATTAGCACTTATTAGCACGTCTACAGAAGTTCTTAAGAGAATTAACAGAGGTTCAGAATTTGATGATTTATTGTTTCGTTTAAGGTCACCATATTGGAGATTAGCGTTTACTTTAGTTGGGCTCTTGACCCTTGCCTTTGGCACACAATATTTTCTCTGTCTGCTGAATCCTGTGTGTTTACAAAGCACATTTGTTATGGCACGAAACTCAAGAGCAAATGTGTTCAGATGTTGATGGTTGAGTATTGATGACAGTCATCATGTAAGTGACCCGATTCAATGATTTCTTTCAGTGTCTAATATCTGATTAAAAACGGTGTCATATTATAGTTTTATTTAAAGCTGCTAAAGTGCCAGCAGTGTTGTGGTATCAGATACAATTAAGAATTTAACAAGCAGTGTTCACAAAAAGTCTGCATCTATGGCTTTACTAAAACTAACATAGACATCAAGAATCAGCATATTAATCTCAACAATGGTGACCATTAAATAATGATTCATACTGCAATGCATGCTGGGTACTAGCATAATACAAAACTTATCCATGGCTCCCAGCATGCATTGCGGCATGAATCACTTTTTAATGGTCACCATGGTTGAGATTCATATGCTGATTATTGATGTCTGTGTTAGTCTCAATGCAATTGATGAAAGCTTTTTGTGCACAAACTGTTTGTAAAATCCTTTCTTTTATCTTATAGTCATAGATTTTTTTTTATATCTAATATACACAACTTTGATATTCAGGTCTAATTTAAATATATAGGCAAACCTAATAATACATCACTTGTTTAATCAGAGATTAGACTCAGAACCTGAATCATTTACTTATTTGACCACTGATTGAAGCTTGCAAAACTTTTTCCCAATAAATAATAAACAAAAAATATTTAAAAAAATGTAGACTCAGTAAAAGCTCAGTGAACATGTCATTAATTGATGATTTTCATCAACGAAGCATAACCATTGACACCTGATCATGCTTTCTTTTGACTTTGTCATAACAAATGTGTTACAGCAGTCAAACTCATGCAAATTTGCAAGGGTCAAGAGTCCAACTAAAACAACCGCTACTCTCCAATATGGTGACCTTGAACGAAACTCACTAAATCATCACCTTCTAAACCTCTGTCACTTCTTCTTGTGTCACTCCATCTATGTCTGACTCCGGTTTGACAATAAAAGGCTAAAAGTTTTTGAAAATTTCAGTGCATGTTTGTATGAGGTAAAAGGACAGGACCTCTTGAGGCTCCGCCCCCTGTGCTGGGAGCAGCAGCTCATTTGTGTTTCAAGTTTTTCTTTCGTTCAGTGATTTTGCTTGGTAACAGCAGGTGTTCATCAATAATGCTCAATCATCACTTAATTAGTCACTTAAAGGGATACTCCACTTTTTTTGGAAATAGGCTAATTTTACAAATCCACCAGAGTTAAACCGTTGGGTTTTACCATTTTCAAATCCATTCAGCCGATTTCTGATTTTGTGTCTCATTGACTTCCATAGTAGGAAAAAATATATACTATAGAAGTCAATGGGACCAGAAACTGTCTGGTTACTGATATTCTTCTAAATATCAGAAAATCGGCTGAATGGATTCGAAAACGATAAAACCCAACTGTTTAACTCTGGGGGAGTTGTAAAATTAGCCTATTTCCAAAAAAAGTGGACTATCCCTTTAAATAATTGCTTAACTTCTTGACTGCAATGTATATCTTCTCTTTGTTTTTCAAATTAAATTAAGGTAATCGGTGTCCTCAAATGTAATGAGTTAGCTTAACTTAAAGGATTTGACTTTGTGTGTGATATTGTGAGCTAGTAGTAACAACAAGCACTTAAAAGTTCATTTAAAGTTTGTAATTTCACTGTTTTTACTCAATATATAATATCAAATGTCAAGATATATTTGAATGCAGAAGTTTAGTTGTCTATTAAGGAATATCCTTGTTTTAGTGGACTTAATTCAGTGAGTTCAGAGTACTCATAACTATTGTTTTTATAAATCGGTCTCAACTGAAATGAGTTAGCTTAACGTGTTGGGTTTTACAGTGCACCTCTCAGATATTCAATACAGACATTAGAGAATACATGAAATAACATTTTCGATAATCACACTGGTATTTCTATAACAAAGTACAATCTCATAAGCCTAGAGAAGTCATTCAACTCATTTGATATTTAGAAGGAAAATATTGATTCAATTTGATTAAATTTGTCATTAGATATACATTGAAGCAGCAATGGATTCCAGATTTAAATCATAAAATTGTTGCTTATTTATAACGTTAAAAATACGTTAAAAATATGATTAAGCTAAAATCTTTACAGTTTTTAATCAATGAACGAAATGTGTTGTACCAGGAAGAGCAGTTCTAATACCTACTTTTACCTAATACATTTATCAAAATAAATTGAGTAGAGTGATCACAAGGAACATACTATAACATTTGGAACATGAAGAAACACTTAAGGTGAATTACAGTAATTTTTTCATTAAAAATGTGTATGTACTGTACTTACAGTAAGGCAGGTATTGGCATTATTTAACCTTTAGTAAGTTAGTCTGATCACTAGGAACATTCTCCAACCTTTGAAACATGAAAAGAATGCTTTAGGGGAAATACAGTAATTTTTAATAAACATTTGATAATTGTACGTACAGTATGCGAGTTATTGTGGAAATTTCACCTGTAGTAAGTCACACTGGTCACTAGGAAAGCACTACAGCGTTTGGAACGTGGAAAAATAGTTACGGTCATTTACAGTTAATTTTTCATAAACATATTTGACAATAGCACGTACAGTATGCGAGTTATTGTGGAAATTTCACCTGTAGTAAGTCAGTCAGGTCACTAGGAAAGCACTACAGCCTTTGAAACAAGAAAAAATACTTTAGGGGAATTACAGTAATTTTTTCTTAAACTTATTTGTTTATTGTACGTACAGTAAGGGAGTTATTGTCAAAATGACACCTGTAGTAAGTCAGTCTGATCACTAGGAAAGCACTACAGCCTTTGGAACAGGAAAAAATACTTTAGGGGAATTACTGTAATTTTTTCTTAAACTTATTTGTTTATTGTACGTACAGTAAGGGAGTTATTGTCAAAATTACACCTGTAGTAAGTCAGTCTGATCACTAGGAAAGCACTACAGCCTTTGGAACAAGAAAAAATACTTTAGGGGAATTACAGTAATTTTTTCTTAAACTTATTAGTTTATTGTACGTACAGTAAGGGAGGTTATTGTCAAAATTTCACCTGTAGTAAGTCAGTCGGATCACTAGGAAAGCACTTCAGCCTTTGAAACAGGAAAAAAAAATACTTTAGGGGAATTACAGTAAATTTTTCTTGAACTTATTAGTTTATTGTACGTACAGTAAGGGAGTTATTGTGGAAATTTCACCTGTAGTAAGTCAGTCTGATCACTAGGAAAGCACTACAGTCTTTGGAACAAGAAAAAATACTTTAGGGGAATTACAGTAATTTTTTCTTGAACTTATTAGTTTATTGTATGTACAGTAAGGGAGTTATTGTGGAAATTTCACCTGTAGTAAGTCAGTCGGATCACTAGGAAAGCACTACAGCTTTTGAAACAGGAAAAAATACTTTAGGGGAATTACAGTAATTTTTTCTTGAACTTATTAGTTTATTGTATGTACAGTAAGGGAGTTATTGTGGAAATTTCACCTGTAGTAAGTCAGTCGGATCACTAGGAAAGCACTACAGCCTTTGAAACAGGAAAAAAAATACTTTAGGGGAATTACAGTAAATTTTTCTTGAACTTATTAGTTTATTGTACGTACAGTAAGGGAGTTATTGTCAAACTTTCACCTGTAGTAAGTCAGTCTGATCACTAGGAAAGCACTACAGTCTTTGGAACAAGAAAAAATACTTTAGGGGAATTACAGTAATTTTTTTCTTAAACTTATTAGTTTATTGTACGTACAGTAAGGGAGTTATTGTCAAAATTTCACCTGTAGTAAGTCCGTCTGATCACTAGGAAAGCACTACAGCTTTTGAAACAGGAAAAAATACTTTAGGGGAATTACAGTAATTTTCCTAATAAACATTTGATAATTGTACATACAATATGCGAGTTATTGTGGAAATTTCACCTGTAGTAAGTCAGTCTGATCACTAGGAAAACAATACAACCTTTGAAACACGAAAAGAATACTTTAGGGGAATTACAGTATTTTTTTTTAAATAAACATTTGATAATTGTACGTACAGTATGGGAGTTATTGTGGAAATTTCACCTTTAGTAAGTCAGTCTGATCACTAGGAAAGCACTACACCCTTTGAAACAGGAAAAGAATACTTTAGGGAAAATAAAGTAATTTTTTTAATAAACATTTGATAATTGTACGTACAGTATGGGAGTTATTGTCAGAACTTTACTTTGTTTATAATGGTTTTAATGTTCTTTTAAAACAAATCATTCCTCTATAAATACATCTATGAAGTAAAGAAGTTACTGTTTTCAGCCATTACTGTTTTAGCCTGTGTGTTAGGGGCACACAGTCAAAGACCCAGAACCAGATATGATGAATGAAGAGCAGGAGTCAGAATTATAATAAATTAAAGAAAAGATTTACTGAAGATAGTTTTCAGTTTCATCAGCAGAAGTCAGCTTCAAGACTCTCACAGGAGTTCGTAAGCCGTTACAGAGATCACAGCAGTTATACCATTTCCAAGGGCATTGATTACATCATTGCTTACAGGTTAGCTACTTCTGATTGGCTAAGTAAACATAAAGTCTAAACAATTTTCCACACATATACAGATAAACTGAAGCATATCTCCATATGCAGCTGAAACTCTGACCCTGAAGTTAGGCACGTCGTGAGCTTCCAGGTCGCAGATTTAGGTTGCGGGGCGCCAGCATGTCCCAAACAACACTCAGTCAATCTCCAACAATGCCAGTGGTTCCTTAAGAAAGGTCTTCAACATGTGTCAATACATACATCTGTTTTTCTAGGGTACCCTGACGACTATAAGTCACAGGGGTCATTGAAGTCTATAGTTTAAGGGAACCTTTCTCAGTTAAAGCCTTACTTTCCAGTTAGACTCTTCTTGAGAGAACATATTATCTTGATGTTTTGAGAGAACTCTCCTGTTTATTGTTAGAGCCTAGCCAAATCCAACCTTGGAAAAGCTTTGTGTCAGTGTGTGTGTGTGTGTGTGTGTGTGTGTGTGTGTGTGTGTGTGTGTGTGTGTGTGTGTGTGTGTGTGTGTGGTGTGTGTGTGTGTGTGTGTGTGTGTGTGTGTGTGTGTGTGTGTGTGTTCGTCTTTTTGGATGCAGGTTAACAAAACATCTTCCATATTTCATTTCTGGAAGCTGGGCTAAATTAGCAAGCACTGTTACTGCATTCAGATATCAAATACAGATATTAGAGAATACATGAAATTAACATTTCAGTAATCATACTGGTAACTTCTATAACTAAGTAAAATCTCACATGCCTAGATAAGTCATTCCACTCATGTAATATTTAGAAAGAAAACCTTGATTATAATCACTCATTATACATTGAAGCATCAGTTTATTCCAAAACCCACACCCTTCACACCCAAATAAACATCATGTTTGCTGTCATGCTTTCTGAGTACTTGTCAATAATCTGATGGATTCAGTGCCATGGACAGTGATATTTCTGCAGGACTGTTTAATGTTAATTGAAGATGCAATACAACAGGAAAACATCAAATACTGTTAGGCCATTCTTTTTATTCAGCACCTGGAGAACACTGTTACACTGTAAAGTCTTTATTACACTTAAAAACAGAAAAACAGAGGTGTACATATGTTCTTTAGGGTCCAGGCAATACCATTCAACTTGTTTTGGAACAGTCGGCCCATCCTTTCAAAACCTATTGAAATAAATCATATGTCATTATTAAAAACAACACCAACACTGTTCTTGTTCATTTTGATTTCAAATAAATAAATAAACAAATATAAACAGATGTAAAATGAAGCAATTAAATATGTTCAGGAGATTACACATGATTTTCCACTTTCTACAGTCTGGATTATTACTAGATTACAGTTCATGTTGCCTACATGTTCATTCTTTATTATTTCCTAAACACCTTTTTAAACACCATCATTGTAATGCAGTTTTTATTGTTGCTAAACGACATTCTATTGAATTAGAAAACATAATGTAAGAGATATTTGCTGGTACATCTGTAGTTGGCTAAAATATAGTTGTCTGTTTGCACACGATGAAAAACAATATAAACTTTTTAGACGGTCCCTATCTTGGTTACCACACTACATTGGATATTCAACAAAGTGTGTATGCATTAAAAACATACTTGCCCATTTCGATCGATTATAGAAAATGTTGTAGTTCACAATCTGTGTGGTCAATATCATGTAGCTGCTCGAATTGGGGAAAAAAAAGCTTTATTGACTATTTAATTGAAGAAGTTCTTTAACGCGAATGTGCGAATATGCGAATATAAAACCAACTTTACCTAAGTAATTAAGAGCAAGGTAACGTTAGCAGTTTGAGTATTTCTCTCACTTTTTCCTTTTTTTTTATTTCAGACATTTGTTCTCCACAAGTGACAACTCAAATAATTTTTCTTAGAAAATTATATATATATATATATATATATATATATATATATATATATATATATATATATATATATATATTGAATTGTATAATATAATACAATACAGTGTGATTCATATATACATACACACACATATAATAAATTATGTACTCACAAACACACACATAATTTATAATAAATAAATAGTTATAGTGTTTGCCCTTTTAATATCAATGTTACCATTTTACATACACAAAATATTTCATTGCACACTGTCAGTAGAAACCTTCAGCTTGTATGCACTTGAGGAATAAGCTTTTTCAGTGTGTCTTGAGTAACCATTTTGGCTGGTGGCATGCGTTTTAGAGACTTCATTTTCAGATGGGATGCTCCAACTTTTATTTCTTCTCTCCCAGCTGGATGAAACCATGTTGGAGAGGTTGTGGGGTCTCACAGAGATGTTTCCAGAATCACTGCGATCTGCAGCTGAAGTATCCGCACAGTAGTAGGACAGATGACAGATGAATGTCAGCAGCACAGCTTTATAAAATGCAAATGTGACGTCGCTGTGACAGCTCAAATACTTCGAATGTTTACACAGCAACCAGGATGTCCAGCATTGCCAAGCGTGTTGTGCGCTATTTTATCAAGAAAATAATGGCGGTGGCACCACCACCGCAACCAGGAGGCCATGAAAGGTGAGCGCATTATTATTGTAGTCAATTACACAGCAAAGGTCTTACACTTATAATACATCTAAACGAATAATACTTTTTCATAAAATGAACTTGAAGTATACTTCTTTTTCATAAGGGTAGCCAGGAACATTAGTTTTATCCCACTGCACTGAATTTCCTTGTTTATCAGGTGTTGTTTTCTCTAAGGATAACCAATAAGCATTAACATAAAATGTATGTGTGACTTGTTTTGTGTTATACTGATAAAAATAAATATATTCTGCCTTCTCTTGCCAGTTTTAGAGACTCCCACGTCCAGTTTGACGGCGACGGCCAGAGCGACAGCGGTGCCGGCTCTCAGAGCGAGTCCGGTTCAGCGACCTGGCCAGTCCGAAGGTGATGGAGAAGCCGAATCTGAAGGCGACGGCAATTACGGCGACGGCCAGAGCGACAGCGGTGCCGGCTCTCAGAGCGAGTCCGGTTCAGCGACCTGGCCAGTCCGAAGGTGACGGAGAAGCCGAGCGAGTCCGGTTCAGGGACCTGGCCAGTCCGAAGGTGACGGAGATGCCGAATCTGACGGCGACGGCAATTACGGCGACGGCCAGAGCGACAGCGGTGCCGGTGTTACACCAGAACCTTTGACCGTCATAGTCTGTGACCGTAGTGGGCGCGGTTGTCACTGTGCTGCGTGATCTACGCAAAAGGTAAGGTATTTACGAAACGTTTGTTTAGAAATGATGGTTATTTACACAATAAATGAATATTTGCTTGCCCAGATTGAGCTCAAGTGTTTTTTTTTTCAGAGTAGCCGACTACGTGTGTTTCCAGTAAGTGTAAAATCTTTCCGTGGCAGGGGCAGCTGTCACCGGCGCCTGTCACTCGTCCTGCCACCGCTATATGTGCCTGTCACTCGTCCTGCCACCGCTATATGTGCCTGTCACTCGTCCTGCCACCGTTATATGCGCCTGTCACTCTATATGCGCCTGTCACTCGTCCTGCCACCGCTATATGCGCCTGTCACTCGTCCTGCCACCGCTATATGTGCCTGTCACTCGTCCTGCCACCGCTATATGTGCCTGTCACTCGTCCTGCCACCGCTGTATGCGCCTGTCACTCTTCCTGCCACCGTTATATGCGCCTGTCACTCTATATGCGCCTGTCACTCGTCCTGCCACCGCTATATGCACCTGTCACTCGTCCTGCCACCGCTATATGCGCCTGTCACTCGTCCTGCCACCGCTGTATGCGCCTGTCACTCGTCCTGCCACCATTATATGCGCCTGTCACTCGTCCTGCCACCGCTATATGCGCCTGTCACTCGTCCTGCCACCGCTATATGTGCCTGTCACTCGTCCTGCCTCGTCCTGCCACCACTAAATGCGCCTGTCACTCGTCCTGCCTCGTCCTGCCACCACTATATGCGCCTGTCACTCGCCATGTCACCGCTATATGCCACAGCTATAATAATAATAATAATAATAAATTTTTTTTGTAAAGCACTTTACATTTGACACCAAATCTCAAAGTGCTACAGTACAACATAATTAACAAATATAAACAATACAATATACAATAAAAACACGACATGTTAAAAGGTGGGAATAAAAACAAGCATTTAGCTATTAAAATAAGCCTGTGTAAAAAGATGGGTTTTTAGTCCTTTTTTAAAAGTGTCTACTGTTTGCGGGGCCCTGAGATGGTCTGGGAGAGCGTTCCACAGGCAGGGGGCAGCGACTTTAAAGGCCCTGTCGCCCATTTTTTTGAGCCGTGTCCTGGGCATGACCAAACGGTGCTGTTGGTCTGACCGGGTTCTGGTTGATGAATTTGGTGTGAGCAGCTCAGTGAGATAAGTGGGGGCCGCACCGTGCAGACAGTGATGGGTGTGAAGAAGGACCTTATATTCTATTCGAGACTGAATAGGTAACCAGTGCAGTGAACGGAGGATGGGGGTGATGTGCTCATGTTTTCGCACCCCATCAGGACCCTGGCAGCGCTGTTCTGAACATACTGGAGCTTTTGAAGGCTCCTGCCAGGAATCATGATGAGGAGTGCATTACAGTAGTCCAGCCTGGCGGACACAAAAGCATGGACGAGCTTCTCTGCAGCAGAAAGGGAGAGGGAGGGACGCAGTTTGGAAATATTTCGTAGGTGAAAGAATGCAGTTTTGCAGATGGTGGTGACATGACTGTCAAAGGAAAGGTGGGGGTTAAATTTTACCCCTAGGTTAATAACAGAGGAAGAGAGGGGAATGGTGTGTCCAAAAAAATGAAACAGTGGTGATTGGAGAGGAGCGTAGTTGATGAGCGGTTCCAGTTTGAATGGCCTCTGTTTTGGAGCCATTTAGCTGCAGGAAGTTTTGACTCATCCATGCCTCTTTCTCCTCCAGGCAGGAGCTAAGGCGTGCAGCCGTGGCAGAGGGGGAGCTAGAGGGAGTGACTTGAAGGTAGAGTTGTGTGTCATCGGCATAGCAATGGAAATTAACTCCATGCCTGCTGATGACACGACCAAAGGGGAGCATGTAAATGATGAGGGTTGGACCGAGTACGGAGCCCTGGGGGACCCCACAGATGACAGTGTGGGGTCTGGATTTTACATCCCCCAGAGCTACGCACTCGGTTCTATCAGTGAGATAGGAGTGAAACCATTTCAGGGCAGTACCAGAGAGACCTGTGTAGTGTTGAAGTCGGTGCAGGAGAATGTGATGGTCTACAGTGTCAAACGCAGCAGAGAGGTCGAGAAAAATGAGGAGGGATGTGGAACCGGAATCAGAAGCCGTCAACAAATCGCTGGTGACTCTGATAAGAGCTGTTTCTGTGCTATGGGATGGACGAAAACCAGATTGAAATTTCTCATATAGTCTGTTGGATTTGAGATGATTATGGAGCTGAGTGGAAACAACTTTTTCCAGGAGTTTAGAGATGAATGAGAGATTTGAAATTGGTCTGTAATTCGACAGCAGTGTGGGGTCCAGGGTGGGTTTTTTGAGGAGGGGTTTAATGAGAGCAATTTTGAGTGAGGTGGGAACATAGCCCGTCTCTACGGACATGTTCATTATTTTGGTTATGAGGGAACTGATAGAGTTAGTGTGAGTTTTAAGCAGAGGAGATGGGAAAGGATCAAGGCGGCAAGAAGATGTTTTGGATTTACGAATGATGTTTTCGACCTCCTGCTGCGTTGTGGGCGACAGTTTTGATAGGGTTTGATCAATCGGTGTTGCGGGCAGGTCTAGTGAGGTGCTATTTAGAAGTGCAAATGAGGAGGGAATATTGTCAATTTTTGATGTGAAAAAATCAAGAAACCGGCTATATGTGCCTGTCACTCGTCCTGCCACCGCTATATGCGCCTGTCACTCATCCTGCCACCGCTATATGCGCCTGTCACTCGTCCTGCCACAGCTATATGTGCCTGTCACTCGTCCTGCCACCGCTATATGCGCCTGTCACTCGTCCTGCCACCGCTATATGCGCCTGTCACTCGTCCTGCCACCGCTATATGCGCCTGTCACTCGTCCTGCCACCGCTATATGCGCCTGTCACTCGTCCTGCCACCGCTATATGTGCCTGTCACTCGTCCTGCCACCGCTATATGTGCCTGTCACTCGTCCTGCCACCGCTATATGTGCCTGTCACTCGTCCTGCCACCGCTATATGCGCCTGTCACTCGTCATGTCACGGGTATATGTGCCTGTCACTCGTCCTGCCACCGCTGTATGCGCGTCACTCGTCCTGCCACCGCTATATGTGCCTGTCACTCGTCCTGCCACCGCTGTATGTGCCTGTCACTCGTCCTGCCACCGCTGTATGCGCGTGTCACTCGTCCTGCCACCGCTATATGTGCCTGTCACTCGTCCTGCCACCGCTATATGTGCCTGTCACTCGTCCTGCCACCGCTATATGCGCCTGTCACTCGTCCTGCCACCGCTATATGCGCCTGTCACTCGTCCTGCCGCCACCGCTATATGCGCCTGTCACTCGTCTTGCCACCGCTATATGCGCCTGTCACTCGTCATGTCACCGCTATATGTGCTTGTCACTCGTCCTGCCTCGTCCTGCCACCGCTATATGCGCCTGTCATTAGTCCTGCCACCGCTATATGCGCCTGTCACTCGTCCTGCCACCGCTATATGCGCCTGTCACTCGTCCTGCCACCGCTAAATGCGCCTGTCACTCGTCCTGCCACCGCTATATGCGCCTGTCACTCGTCCTGCCACCGCTATATGCGCCTGTCACTCGTCCTGCCACTGCTATATGTGCCTGTCACTCGTCCTGCCTCGTCCTGCCACCGCTATATGCGCCTGTCACTCGTCCTGCCACCGCTATATGTGCCTGTCACTCGTCCTGCCACCGCTATATGCGCCTGTCACTCGTCCTGCCACCGCTAAATGCGCCTGTCACTCGTCCTGCCACCGCTATATGTGCCTGTCACTCGTCCTGCCACCGCTATATGCGCCTGTCACTCGTCCTGCCACCACTATATGCGCCTGTCACTCGTCCTGCCACCGCTATATGTGCCTGTCACTCGTCCTGCCTCGTCCTGCCACCGCTATATGCACCTGTCACTCGTCCTGCCACCGCTATATGCGCCTGTCACTCGTCCTGCCACCGCTATATGCGCCTGTCACTCGTCCTGCCACCGCTATATGCGCCTGTCACTCGTCCTGCCACTGCTATATGTGCCTGCCACTCGTCCTGCCACCGCTATATGTGCCTGTCACTCGTCCTGCCACCGCTATATGCGCCTGTCACTCGTCCTGCCACCGCTATATGCGCCTGTCACTCGTCCTGCCACCGCTATATGCGCCTGTCACTCGTCCTGCCACCGCTAAATGCGCCTGTCACTCGTCCTGCCACCGCTATATGTGCCTGTCACTCGTCCTGCCACCGCTATATGCGCCTGTCACTCGTCCTGCCACCGCTATATGCGCCTGTCACTCGTCCTGCCACCGCTATATGTGCCTGTCACTCGTTACTGCCTCGTCCTGCCACCGCTATATGCGCCTGTCACTCGTCCTGCCACCGCTATATGCGCCTGTCACTCGTCCTGCCACCGCTATATGCGCCTGTCACTCGTCCTGCCACCGCTATATGCGCCTGTCACTCGTCCTGTCACTGCTATATGCGGCTGTCACTCGTCCTGCCACCGCTATATGTGCCTGTCACTCGTCCTGCCACCGCTATATGCGCCTGTCACTCGTCCTGCCACCGCTATATGCGCCTGTCACTCGTCATGTCACCGCTATATGCGCCTGTCACTCGTCCTGCCACCG
Source organism: Chrosomus eos (assembly GCA_036326025.1). Lineage (NCBI taxonomy): Eukaryota > Metazoa > Chordata > Actinopteri > Cypriniformes > Leuciscidae > Chrosomus > Chrosomus eos. Next base: position 10,395,131 of record CM070825.1, read on the forward strand.
CTGTATGCGCCTGTCACTCGTCCTGCCACCGCTATATGCGCCTGTCACTCGTCCTGCCACCGCTATATGCGCCTATCACTCGTCCTGCCTCGTCCTGCCACCACTATATGTGCCTGTCACTCGTCCTGCCTCGTCCTGCCACCACTATATGCGCCTGTCACTCGTCCTGCCACCGCTATATGTGCCTGTCACTCGTCCTGCCACCGCTATATGCGCCTGTCACTCGTCCTGCCACCACTATATGCGCCTGTCACTCGTCCTGCCACCGCTATATGCGCCTGTCACTCGTCCTGCCACCGCTATATGTGCCTGTCACTCGTCCTGCCACCGCTATATGCGCCTGTCACTCGTCCTGCCACCGCTATATGCGCCTGTCACTCATCATGTCACCGCTATATGTGCCTGTCACTCGTCCTGCCACCGCTATATGTGCCTGTCACTCGTCCTGCCTCGTCCTGCCACCGCTATATGCGCCTGTCACTCGTCCTGCCACCGCTATATGCGCCTGTCACTCATCATGTCACCGCTATATGTGCCTGTCACTCGTCCTGCCACCGCTATATGCGCCTGTCACTCGTCCTGCCACCGCTATATGCGCCTGTCACTCATCATGTCACCGCTATATGTGCCTGTCACTCGTCCTGCCACCGCTATATGCGCCTGTCACTCGTCCTGTCACGGGTATATGCGGCTTTCCAGCGATCTGTCACGGCTATACTCGCCTTTCCCGCGACCTGTCACGGGTATATATTATGCGGCTGTCCCGCGATCTGTCACGGCTATACTCGCCTGTCCCGCGGTCTGTCATGGGTAGGCATATGCGGCTGTCCCGCGATCTGTCACGGCTATACTCGCCTGTCCCGCGAACTGTCATGGGTAGGCATATGCGGCGTTCCCGCGATCTGTCACGGCTATACTCGCCTGTCCCGCGTTCTGTCATGGGTAGGCATATGCGGCTGTCCCGCGATCTGTCACGGCTATACTCGCCTTACGGAATATTCACTTCCATAATCGGGCCAGCATTGCATCGTGTCTAAAGTTTGCACGTCCTTAAGTCTTACCAGTTTAAACATTCAAATGATTTTAAACTATTCAGTACTCGCGCGCTCTCTGAGAGTTGGTTTTCTCTGCGTGCACATAGACTAGAGTAAAGCAGCCTCACATACAGCTCGTGAGATTATATCGCTTTAACAGACTAAAACACGCAAAATGATGTCAAAAAATTCGGTCTTGTTAAGTATCCTCTAAACACAGTTGGTTATTGTCACGGTAGACATTTCTCTGTTTCCTTCCAGTCTCGTCTGTTTGTTGTTGTATGAATGCACGTGTGTGAGGGGCGTGTCTGTATGACATTACCTGATCCGCTCCAGCTGTTCATCATCACATCACCAGCTGCTGTTGATCATCACCACAGTATTTATACTCACCACTGTGTTCTCATCCTTGTCAGATCGTTGTTTGGTGTGTTCCTGTCTGGTTCCCGTGTTCCTGATTGTCTCGTGTTCCTGGAGTTTCTACCGTGCTTGGAATTCTGTTCTTCGTGTCACCTGTGGATTTGTCGCACCGTCTGTCTTCACTTCACCGTGTTGGCCATCGAAGTCCCTGCGTTACCGTGAACATCTGGCTTACTGCATTGGACTGAGTTATAAATAAAGTGTACTCACTCGCTATTGCTTCCTGTGATATATTCCACCATGACAGAATAGGGGTGGGCGATATATCGTTTAGACGATAATATCCAAATTGTTGTCTGGACGATATGCAAAATTGGGATATCGAATATTTCATAATTTGTACGATCCAACCCCCCAAACATGAAAAGAGCTGAAGGAAGTTAAAGAGAAAACAAAAAACTAAGGCGGCCGCCTAAGCAACTCACGCCTGCCGCCTTAACTATACGTTGGCAAAAAAAAATTATATGAGCGATAACCGCCGTGTTACTGTTTTGAGGACAACCAGCACGTCATTCGGGCATTAGCACTCCGGGTGTTAAAGGAAATCCTTAACAGGCAGCCGTTCGCAAGCGCAAGCGGCTCGTGACAGAACATAGACTGACTGAATGACACTTCAATTGAAGTTGAAAATCTTAAATGAAGATTGCTGAACTCCAGCTTACTTGTCTGTGTTTTCAGATCATCCGCGCTTCTTCAGCAGTGTAGAGAGCGCGCATGGTTGCTGATCTCCGGCAGTGTTTTTAATGTTGATGCAATGTTTACCGAATATCCACACACGATTTCAAATGTGACATTGATTTTATACAACAGTTAAAAAAACAAAACAAAAGGGTAACATTAAGTGATTTACTAAATTTAAAACAGTATACTCAGGCTTATTGCTCTATTTTGCAACGGAATCTGTGTCTTTGAACGAACCGTGAGATTCAATGAATGACTCGATAACTCACACACATAAAGACAATGAGTTACCGCCACCTACTGGCGATTTTATTATAATATTTTTATTAATATTAAACGATTTTTAACATTGCCTATTTAGTGAACATTGTTTTTATTTAAGGAATTATTTATTTTTTAAGGTATTACAAAGGTAAAAAATGAAATGGAAAAATTTATTAAAGGGGCAAAATATTGTCTCTTAATGGAAAAGCTGTGCCTGCAGTCTAAGTGGAAGAGGGGTACGGCACTCTAAAACATTGGAGAACCACTGAACTAAGGAAAAGGGATATGTAGAAGTGCTACTGCTAAAGAGTGCAATGTCAATAATTTCTCATAATCTTAATTGAATTGGTCTAGAGAGAATAATTATTATTACATTTTCTCTACTAGATATAAGACTCAAGTTTCAGTATTTGTCTTAATTTGTGTCAGGAGTTATGCAATACCCCCCGCCCCCCGCAAAAATATCGTCTGAATATCGATATCGAGATATTGAAAAAAAATATCGAGATATTCATTTTTGTCAATATCGCCCACCCCTATGACAGAACGATCTGACCCTCAAAAGGGAGCAGCGAGTGCGTCACCATCATCCATCGAGGAATTCGTGCATCACAGCATTCAAAGAATGAATTCGCAAGAGAAAGACATCGGCGACACGGGTCGCGCAGTTCAAGCCCTGGTAACGCAGGTGTCCGAGCTCACCCAGCAGGTCCAGCGTCTCCGTGTCCCCGCTGCGCCCCCCACACCAGCCGTTCCTCTCGCACCACCTGGAAGCCCCTCCCAGTCGGAACCCCGGTTACCTGTTCCTGAACCATATTCGGGTGAGCCATCCCATTGCAGAGCGTTCTTAACTCGCTGTTCTATGCACTTTGCTTTACAGCCACGCACTTTCTACAACGAACAAACCAAAGTGGCGTTCGTGCTGACGCTGTTGACTGGGAGAGCGGCACTCTGGGGAACGGCGGTGTGGGAGAACCAAAACCCATGCTGTTCCTCGTTCCAGACCCTCTCCGCCGAGATGAGGAAGGTGTTCGACCGGGCAGTGTCGGGAAGAGAAGCGGCCAGAGCGTTGGCTGAGCTCCGTCAGGGAGGACGTTCAGTGTCAGATTTCTCGATCGAGTTCAGAACCCTGGCGGCGGAGTGTGGCTGGAACGAGGAGGCGCAGTGGGACATGTTCCTGCATGGGCTGGCTGACCACGTCCAGAAGGAGATCTATGCCCTGGATCTCCCCACCACTCTCAACGGGTTGATCGACCTTGCCCTGCGGGTGGACGCTCGGCTGTCCAGGGTAGAGCGCAGAACGACTTCCACCCGCACTCTTGGAGATTTCGACGCCTTCCGATCCAGCGGCAGGGGCGTGGTCAGCCCCGTCGACGATCACGAGCCCATGCAGGTGGGTCGAGCTCGGCTTTCCCGAGAGGAGAGGGAGAGGCGGAGGTCCCAGGGCCTTTGCCTTTACTGTGGAGGGACTGGTCACTATGCTTACAACTGCCCAGTAAAAGGCCAAGCCCGATAGTAAACCTGAGGCTACTATCGGGTGGGATCTCCGCCAGGAAGACCTCATCAGCTACATCTACATCCACCCTCCTCTCGGTAAGACTAAGATGGTCAACCAACCAGCACGATTGTCTTGCACTGTTGGACTCCGGGGCGGAAGGTAATTTTATGGACTATAATTTTGCACACACATTTCAGATTCCCCTTCAACCCCTCACTCACCGGATTTCAGTTCACGCATTAAATGGTCAAGAACTTCCTACCATTTCTCACACGACGGAAGACATCACACTCATTACCTCTGGCAACCATACCGAGACTATTTCTTTTCTTATTTTGGACTCACCCTTGGCACCTGTCGTTCTCGGACATCCCTGGCTGATCAAACACAACCCCCGTGTGGACTGGATTCATAAAGCTGTGCTGGAGTGGAATAAGGAATGTCATAAGTCTTGTCTTGTGTCTGCTTGTTCGTCTGTACCTGTTTCTGTGTTGCAGGAGGAAGCAGGGGATTTGTCTAACGTGCCCGCGGAGTATCTGGACCTGAAGGAAGTGTTCAGCAAGTCTCGTGCTGCTTCTCTCCCTCCGCATCGTCCCTATGACTGTGCTATAGATTTACTACCAGGTAAGTCTCCGCCTAAAGGCAAGTTATATTCACTTTCGATTCCTGAAAGAGAGGCTATGGAGAAATATATTTCTGATTCTCTAGCAACCAAGTTCATTCGCCCTTCCTCTTCTCCGGCGGGGGCGGGGTTCTTTTTTGTGGGGAAGAAGGATGGATCGTTGCGACCTTGCATTGATTACCGAGGGTTGAATAACATCACGGTAAAGAACACTTATCCTTTGCCGTTGATGTCTTCAGCCTTCGAGAGGTTACAGGGAGCATCTATCTTCACAAAATTGGACTTACGTAACGCTTATCATTTGGTTCGCATTAGGGAGGGGGATGAATGGAAAACTGCTTCTAACACCCCCAGGGGGCACTTTGAATATTTGGTTATGCCGTTCGGGCTGTCCAACTCCCCAGCAGTTTTCCAGGCACTGGTCAATGACGTGTTGCGAGATATGATCGACCAGTTCATATATGTCTACCTGGATGACATATTGATTTTTTCCTCATCTCTCCAGGAGCACGTGCAGCACGTTCGACGAGTGCTTCAGAGGTTGCTAGAGAATGGGCTTTTTGTCAAGGCGGAGAAATGCGATTTTCATGCACAGTCTGTTCCTTTTCTAGGATACATCGTGTCGTCCGAGGGAATGCGGATGGACCCTGAGAAGATCAAGGCTGTGGTTGATTGGCCAAGTCCAGATTCACGCAAGGCCCTGTTGAGGTTTCTGGGGTTCGCCAATTTTTACCGGCGTTTCATTTGCAATTTCAGCCTAGCCGCGCCTCTGACTGCCTTGACCTCCCCCCGAACTGCGTTCAGGTGGTCTGACTCAGCCGAAGCTGTGTTCACTAAACTCAAGAGCCGCTTTGTTTCAGCTCCAATTCTGATAACCCCTGATTCATCACGTCAGTTCGTGGTGGAGGTCGACGCGTCAGAGGTGGGAGTAGGAGCAGTGTTATCCCAGCGTTCACCTATGGACGACAAGATGCATCCTTGCGCGTTTTTGTCACATCGATTATCCCCAGCCGAAAGAAATTATGACATTGGTAACAGAGAGTTGTTGGCAGTCAAGTTGGCGTTGGAGGAGTGGCGCCACTGGTTAGAAGGGTCGGGGGTACCTTTTATCGTCTGGACTGATCATAAGAATCTCGAATACATCAGAACTGCCAAAAGGTTGAACTCCAGGCAGGCTCGGTGGGCACTTTTTTTCGGTCGTTTTGATTTCACCCTCTCTTACCGTCCGGGTTCCAAGAACATCAAACCGGACTCATTATCTCGCATATTTGATTTTTCCGAACGCCCGTCTACTCCCGAGTGTATTTTACCCGAAACCATATTTGTTTCAACACTAACATGGGAGATCGAAGCGAAGGTCAAGAGAGCCTTAGAAGGGGTAACGCCTCCGCCCGGTTGCCCACCGAATCGTTTATTTGTGCCGGAGGGATTACGGTCTGACGTCATCCAGTGGGGTCACAGTTCCAACGTAGCTTGTCACCCAGGAGTTAATCGAACTGGTTTTTCAGTCAAGCAACGGTTTTGGTGGCCACGTATGGCTCGCGACATTCACGATTTTGTTTTGGCTTGCTCAGTTTGTGCCACTGGTAAGTCTTCCAATCGACCTCCAGATGGGTTACTTCAGCCGCTGCCGGTGCCTTCGAGACCCTGGTCCCATATCGCGCTAGATTTCATTACCGCCCTCCCACCCTCTCAGGGTAACACAGTGGTTTTAACTGTGGTGGACCGATTCTCGAAGGCAGCACATTTCATTCCCTTACCCAAATTACCTTCAGCTAAGGAGACAGCGGCAACGATCGTAGATCACGTCTTTCGGTTACATGGCCTCCCGATAGACGTGGTTTCCGACAGGGGTCCCCAATTTGTGTCCAAATTTTGGCGAGAATTTTGTAAAGTACTGGGGGCGACTGTTAGTCTGTCCTCTGGGTTTCACCCCCAGAGCAATGGTCAAACTGAGAGAGCCAACCAAGATCTGGAAAGAACGTTGCGATGTTTGGTTTCCAAGAACCCTTCCTCATGGAGTCAGCAACTGTCAATGGTGGAGTACGCCCACAATACGTTACCAGGGTCATCTACGGGCCTATCTCCGTTTGAGTGTAGTGTAGGTTACCAGCCACCAATTTTTCCTAGTCTGGAGTCCGAAGTCGCGGTCCCCTCTGCCCACGCCTTCATCCAGAGGTGTCATCGCACTTGGACTAGAGCCCGTGAGACTTTACTCCAAGTGGGAGCTCGCACCAAGGCCAAAGCCGATCGCCACCGGCGGAGGCCTCCCGTATACGTCGTCGGTTCCAAAGTGTGGCTTTCAACCAAGAACATTCCTCTCCGATCCGTCTCGAATAAACTTGCTCCCAAATTTATTGGCCCGTTTGCTGTTACCAAGATCATTAGTCCGGTGGCAGTCCGCCTCAAACTTCCTCTGGCGTACAGGAGAATTCATCCCGTGTTCCATGTATCCAAAATCAAACCCGTGTTTTATGCTCGCATTAATCCGCCAGTCCCGGTTCCCCCACCGCCGCGACTCGTAGATGGGGAACCATCCTATTCGGTCAATCGCATTCTGGACTCTAGGCGGAGGGGGCGCGGATTCCAGTACTTGGTGGACTGGGAAGGTTACGGTCCGGAGGAGAGAAGTTGGGTTCCTGCTAGAGACATTCTGGATCACTCTCTTATCGATGATTACAATCGACAGGTAAGGGAGTCTGGGAACGCCAGGAGGCGTTCTTAGGAGGAGGGGTACTGTCACGGTAGACATTTCTCTGTTTCCTTCCAGTCTCGTCTGTTTGTTGTTGTATGAATGCACGTGTGTGAGGGGCGTGTCTGTATGACATTACCTGATCCGCTCCAGCTGTTCATCACATCACCAGCTGCTGTTGATCATCACCACACTATTTATACTCACCACTGTGTTCTCATCCTTGTCAGATCGTTGTTTGGTGTGTCCCTGTCTGGTTCCCGTGTTCCTGATTGTCTCGTGTTCCTGGAGTTTCTACCGTGCTTGGAATTCTGTTCTTCGTGTCACCTGTGGATTTGTCTCACCGTCTGTCTTCACTTCACCGTGTTGGCCATTGAAGTCCCTGCGTTACCGTGAACATCTGGCTTACTGCATTGGACTGAGTTATAAATAAAGTGTACTCACTCGCTATTGCTTCCTGTGATATATTCCACCATGACAGTTATGTCTTAAATCATCATAAAACCGGGGAAATGCCGATTCTGTTAAAAACTTTTATGCTTAAGTTAAGCTAGATATTCTGCTGTCACTCTCTTAACCCTGAGCATGTCAATCAACTGTTGTTTCTGCATAAAAATCTGAAAATGTAATCATTTAAAATTATTTCAATGTAGAAGAAATGACTTTGTTTGGTTCACATTCCAACACTTAAGACCAAATTGTTAAATACTAGGTGTTTAAAAGAGTTTGAGAAAACCAAGTAAAAGAAAAAATGGTAACAACTTAAATTTAATGGAATGTTTTAAGTTTTGTTTAGTCATTGAGCAGTGTAGACATGCTTCAGTGTCACTATAATTGTCATTTCAGTTATTGAGGCAGAGTTTAAAAGCAGAAGGAAGAGCCATTCTAAGCTTTTTATATTTATTTAACTCATTGTTTTTTTTAATGACAAAAACTAAATTGTTTTTCAGTCATCACAACTGTTATAACACTGGTTTTTCAATAAACAGATATTACTGTTACTAAACTCAGCTCAAAATAATTTTACATTCCAAATTGATCCATATCGTGATGCGTATGGTATCGTGACATTGTTGGTGATACACAGCCCTAGTCTCAGCTTGTTCCTCTACCTGCCCCCCAGCCTAAGTGCTTCAGATAGGGAATGTAAGGTATTAGACACAACAATACTCGTTTCTTACTAATATTCAACTCCAGAGAACTTTCTTGGATCCTTTGGACCATAGAATCAATGCAATACATTACTAATGTTAAATTAATTAACCTTATTGTAAAGTGTTAACCATAAATGTTGTTTTACGATATGAGGTAAATATCCAACTATCATTATTAAATTCTAGACATGTCATTATGGAAGTTTGAGTTGCAATTGAGTTTCCTGATCAGTATATAACTGTTTTCCTGCAGGTCTTCATAAGATGCCCATTGAGAAAACCTCTTGAGTTCCATCACTGTAAGTACATGAGCTCTCGTATAGTTAGAGCTAATTAAAGAATGTATTCTTTTGTACAGAGAATGAAAGTAAGGCAGAAATTTGTAATGAAACAAAAGAAAACTGTCTGCACTGACTGCATGCCAGCAGTGTAAGACCGCTGAGGATCCTGTTTAGGCAAAACGCACTGCACAAAACAAGAGATTTTGTAAGAAATCTAGAAACTAGCTTAAAAAAGAAAGCCCAACATAAATGATGCGACATCCTGTGTCTCTTTTGATTCCATCCTATAGAGATTCTCAATTTGTTGTTTTTATTATTTTCTTTCCATTGCGTAAAACTTATGGCAGCAGTACATACCAAGATCTCACTCTAGAAATCTAGAAGTTTAATTTAAATAAATAAATAGTTTGTCAACAAAAATGACAATTCTGTCATCATTTTCTCACTCATGGTTCCAAACCCGTATAAAGAAAACAGCAGCTCATCACTTGGAGAGTGTGGCTAGTGAAGAGAAAGGGAAGATGAGCGCTGGCTATCGTGGCTTTCACCCCAGGGTTAAGGAATCTGTTTTCCTCTTTTGTAGTGATTCTTGAATCTGCTGAAAGGGGTGAGGCAAGAAGAAAACAAAAACACGTATGGTCTCCAGCAGAAGTCTCCGCAGTCCTGAGACACCGAAGGGCTAAACTGGCCACTAGAATGTGTATGACTGCCGAGCGTCCTGCTTTACCCACTCGCTCTGGGCAAAACGTTAGGGACTTTATGAATTGGGGCTTATCACTTAAAAGAAAACTAATGCAATGTTTAAGTGTTTTTGTTGTTGTTGTTTATTTTGGTGTGTTCAAACGTATGGAAAATGTTTTAATCTTCTGTTGAAGGCTTTAAAGGGATAGTTCACCCAAAGATGAAGATTGTCGTCATTTACACGCACCCTCATGTTGTTCCAAACCTGTATGAGTTTCTTTCATCGGTTTAGCACGAAAGATATTTTGTTTGAGGAATGGAAGTATCCCAACATTTGACAGTAGCCACTGACTGCTGTAGTCATTTTTTAACAATACTATACCGTTAAGTGTTTGGTTACCCACATTCTTCAAAATATCTTGTTAAACAGATTGAAAGAAACTCATACAGGTTTGGAATAACATAAGGGTGTGTAAATGAGGACAATCAGTGGTTCCTGCCACTGTCGCCTTTGGCTTGCTTAATTGGGGACACTTAATATTCATCACTATTATTGATCTCCTTCATTGACACCAGTATATGAGAACTGAACTGAGCTGGACGATGACATCACGTTTTTCTCCAGAGCCGCTTTATACATTTAAATGAACTAAATAACTTTTGTTACAACCGAAATTAACCATCACAGAACTTACTAAAGCTGAACTATGACTCTATTTTCTTCTAGATCTGCACTAGATGAACATCACTGTATCTCTGTAAAGCGGCTTTAAAACAATCTGTATATTAAAAAGAGCTATATAAATAAAGGTGACTTGACAACAATATCTTTAATTTGTTTCCAGCTATTTTTATTACTATTTATGTTTATGAAAGGTTTTAAGTTCTCCATCTCTTTGCATTAGTTGTTGTTGTTTTTTTCTTTACACACAAGAAAAATGGCAGTGAACCTTGAGATTTATGTAAAATTGTCAGGCCAACAACTAATGTTGAAAACAAGCACTAATAAACTTTGCTCCTTGCACAATGTTGTATGTCCTCGTGTCTGTTAAAAGGTCATATGGTCATGTGAATATATCACACAAATAGCAGGTCCTTGAATGCACTGTATGAAATACATAGTTGAATATTTACATCAACATGCAAAACATTATACTTTTAAGTAGCATGGTATGTTGTCAGTATGACCCACAGGTAAGGGATGTGTTTACAGTGCACAGTACTGTGTGTGCCGAGTCTAATCATGTCCTTATAAATCAGGGACGTCCTTTTAATACACAATGCCTTCACTTTTGTGTATGTGTTTATAGCCTAGTCCCTTAATTCATGTTAGTCCCTCTAATACACTTTTAATGACATGTATGTGTGTGGAAACACACAATGTCCTTATAATTCCATTTTAGTCCTCTATAATACAGTTTTTTTCATAGGGGCTTGTCTATTTAATTATCAGTTTCCTCGTAAGTAATTAAATGTCAGGTTTTTATATTATAAATTGTGTTGTGTGTATCCAAATTCTGAAGTGAAATATGTGTTTTAGAAGTTTAGAAGATGTCAGTTTAACATGCATTCTAAATCATTACATCTTAAGACATCTTCTAAACGTCTATTTGACATCTGACAGGAAACGTCCATTGATGTCTTGCAGTGAGCAAACACTCTTAAAATACGTCTTCCAGATGTAAATATCACATGAATGAATGAATGAATGAATGAATGAATGATGAGGCATTTATACGCTTTCATATTACTCTGTACACCCAAAGCGCTTACAATCATATCAGGTTTCTCCTCAACCAGCACCATGTGCAGCATCCACTTGATGATGCGACGGCAGCCACAGTACAACGGCGCCAGTGCGCTCACCACACACCAGCTATATTGGAGAGAAGAGAGTGATAGAGCCATCAGTGGATGGGGATTATAGGAGGCCATGATGGCAGGGCAATGGGTGGAATGTGGCAGGACACCGGTTACACCTACTCTTACGAGAAGTGCCAGGATTTATGACCGCAGGGATCAGGACTCGTTAACTCTCATCCGAAGACGGTGCTCTTTACAGTACAGTGTCCCGTCACTATACTGGGGCGTAGGACCCACCAGACCACAGGTGACACCCCTGCTGGCTCTCTAAACCTCTTCCAGCAGCAACCTGGTTTTTCTCAGGAGGTCTCCATCCAGGTACTAACCAGGCTCGCCTGCTTAGCTTCAGTGGGCAACCAGTCTTGGCTACAGGGTGAATGGCTGCTGGCCGTGTTTGTGTATCAAATAGACTTGTGCTAATTTCACAAACCTTGCAGATGTAATCGAATCCAACTGTCAGGTATTCTAAAGTGTGCATTTGCGTATACTGTGCGTGATGGACAGTCCGTGTGAATTAGTTCAGCTTCACTGGAGACCCACGATCCACACGACACATTTAAACCCCTCGGATTGTAATCTCTTGCCCACTATGTCATATTCATAATTTTTACTGTGTGCTGATGCTGAATGTAAATTTAGTGTTGCCTTATCTTTATTCGAAAAATGATTCCCAGTGTGCACAAACATACTGAGTGTACACTGTTGGCTACACTTTGTGAAAAATAGTACTATTATTACACTCTCAAAAAGGATGTGTTAATTAATAACACATTTTTTGTGTTATTGCTATTCTAACACATTTTGTGTCATTTTAAGTTGATCATGTGTAAAAAGAAAAAGAAATAGAGAGAGAAACAACACAGTGTGTCCAACACAATATGTGTTAACTATCGTCCAATCACATTGCTGCAACGTCATCCGCGCCTCAAGAAGCAAGTTCGCGCCTCTTTTTCCATCGATGGATGACTTGGATGCACACGTCAGGTATTTCGATTTATTTTTTATTAGAAATTGTCAAATATAAATTGTCAAATGTATTTTATTATTGTTGTTGTGTTTTTAGACGGTCAAATGTGCATTTAGTTAACGGCCTCTACTGTGTACGGATATTTTCCGTTGACGCGAGAGGCTTGAACAAGGCAGCAACGGCATCTGATAGTTAACGTTATTGTTCACAAATTATTTTTATTTCTCCTCATAGACTTTGGAAGGTTTGTTCCTCACTTTCTAGAGAGAACTCCTTCTGAACTAGTTTTGTTTTTCTTTGTTTGATTTGTTGCAAATGACATGTCTGATAAAACGCTGCAGCTCGTTAACGAGTTTGATAAACTACGTTAGGCCTAACGTTAACTGTTAGCAGCTAAGTTAGTGGTAACGTTATCACTTTCATTCCTATCTGTCGCCTCTATTTCATTAAACAACATAACGTTAATGTATTGATGTTTTGTGAAATGCCCTTTAATATTAACATGATTTATCAAGGTAACGGTACATATTTGATTGACTTCAGTTTGTGCATTTCGTGTAACTTACGTAATTGACACAAATTGTGTAATAGTAACACATTGGTGTGTAGAAAATTAGCAGGAATGACACATTGTTGAGTTAAAAGTAACACAAACTTGTCCTCAACACAAGTTGTGTTGTTTTCAACATCCTTTTATGAGTGCATTGCAATACCAGACAAACAGATTCGGAATTTCGGAACCGCGTAACGTTACTAGCACACTAACGTTACTTTTAATATTTTGGGGCAGAATGAAATACTATTAGTATGAAGTACCAATTTCAGGAAGACTTCATTAAAAATGGACGACTGGTTTTCGGAGATCAAAAGATTGCTTTAGTTTTATCTCGGAAGATTATTATGCTAGCTTGATGTTTTCGTAAATAAATTGATATTGTTCATTCTTACACTGCTTGTTAACTACCCTTTTACATTATTAATGTGAATACTATGCTTAATCAGTGTATAACATTATATATAACAGCTTGGTGTTTTTGTTTGCCCTTTTGCAGGTTCAAATGGAGGACACTCCGAAAACACTAGTCGGTGGCTGTACTACGTTGATGAAAAGGAGATATGCAAAAAATTGCAGCATCTCAAGAGTGCAGCAGAAATAATTGATGCTTCCAAATGTCTTCTCCCCTGTGCTGAATTTGAATTTTAAAATTTAACGCTGATTTTAATGAATTTATTGACACCGACCTAACTGAGAAAGTGGAAGCATTGGACTTGAAGTTTCAAGTTTTAAGTCGATTAAGAGAAGTGGATCAAATGCATTGGTATGTAATTTCCCTTTTCAGTAACATAACATATAATAAGTGACCTGTGTATCCTGCATACAGATTCCAGTATTATTGTACTTTTCTTAAAGAGCATATTGCAGGTAAAAAAAAATCCAAATTATTATATAACCTTGTATGAAAATACCATATGAAAAGGTAATGCAGGATTTAAAATGTTTTAAAACGACATAAGGGCACAAATTTAGTAGATAAAGCGAACGTTGACTGCTTGTAAAAAACGCTTTTTTTTTCAACATCGCGTCATTTTACGTCACGAGAGGAAGGGAGCCTCCGCAGCGCAGATAGGTTTGTATTCAGTAACAGCGGGTAAATGTGCTTTTTTATACTCAGAATGACAATTTGGAATGTAAAGAACAACATATCATACAGTTATTTGTTTTATTAGGAAAATACCATGTACATAAAAAGAATTAAGCTTTTTTTCACATTTTATAAATGACTTTACATTATATGTGCATCTTTTGGAACAAACTAAAAACAAAAAAGCAATGAAAACAGGTAATGATTTGAAAGCACTGGATTTTATGTAAACTTTTTTTTTGTATTTTTTATTTCCTGGCAGCTAATGTTAATGTGATATTGTGAATATGTAACCTCTTGTTCTCGTGGCATTGAATTAAAACAGTCAGTAAGAGCCGTCGTGAATCAGTGTTTTCGGTAGTTTTTGTATTTTAATTTATCATCGTCATGGTAAATGATTGTGTTTGTGGAGGTTGCAAAAACTCCGGCCTGTCAGGACATCGAGTCCACAGGTTTCCTAACAGGAAAAAGGACGGTGCTATCTTTCGTGCCTATGTGCGGTTTGTGCAGCTGAAAAGACGGGATCTCTCTTCCACATCGGCTTCGAGAATCGCGATCGCGTGTAGTGTACACCAGATCGGAAGAAACAAGTATATCAGGAATAAAAATATCTCTGTCTCTTGATGAGAAACCGCTATATCACGTAATTAGTCTGGACGGATATTAATGAGCATGACATACGCGCCTGATCAAAGCTTATAGTTTCTGTTATTGGTAAATTCCTCCTAGATCAGTGGTTTTCAAACTTTTTCAAGAGGGACCCTTTTTTTTTTTTTTTTTTTTTTTTTTGACGCGACCCATAGGCTTGTGCACAGAAAAAAATCATCTCAGGACTTTAACCACTTATGATGATACACATGCACTTGCTGATCCTTGACGCGATTGCAAGGATTCTGAAATAATTTGATCAAGCTATAGGCCTACATACAGGAATTTTTACCCATTAATAGCCTTTTGCTGCATGCTTAAAAAATACACAACATATTCCACAACAAACTCTTTAAATGTAATATTCATTATATACAGAACAGAACAAGAATAAAAAATAATAACTATAAACATGCCAAAACGAAATCATTTAAAGCGAAAGTAAAAGGGGCATTATGCTCACGTAACTCTCTCATTAGAATAAAAAATGTCTCAACATTCGCGATGTATTTGATAGGCTTTGTAGCAACTTCACTCACGTTGCAATATTGACAGGAAAAAATCAGCCTTTTCACATGCACAAAAATGTGCTTGGAAACATCACAGTTGAGCGGTGCTTACGCTGAATGAATGGTACGAATTGTACTAATATTCTAAATTCGAATATATATTCGAATAGTTAAAAAAAAAAACAGAATTTCGAAGGTGAAAATTAATATTGGAATGTGGAAAAACACGCCCGCGGTATCAGAGGCGCGACTGTCTGCTTTGCGAGTGAGCGCGCTGCCTGAGGGCAGCCCGATCTCATGAAAGTGCGTATGAATACCACGAATGTTATTTCTCGTGGCATTTATACGCCAAAATCAGTTTTGGTGTGTATATGATACGCAGTTTTCGCGTGCATATGATACGCACTTTATGGCGTGTAATACGCACGCACCCCCATCCCCCCCTCCCCCTAATCCTACCCAAGGAATTTTCAGTGCGTAGCATATGCACGCCAAAAACATTTTTGGCGTATAAATGCCACGAGAAATAACATTCCTGGTAGCTATTGATACGCACTTTCATGAGACTGCGTTGCAGAGGGATAAGGGATCAGGTCAAAGGAGTCGCACTGGCACAGCACTGCTGAAAGTTTTTTTATTTCTTATTCTTATTTATTGCATGAATAAGGTAGGTAAGGTTAGATACAGCAGTTCCATGCACTGCAGGCTTCTACTGGTTTGATTATAGGCTACCGTTTCATGTCAAGGAAAAGTTCCATGTTCACCAGCACAGCTCGCTCGGAGCGTTCAATGTCGGTTCTAGCTACTGTAAACTTCAATTAATGTTAATATTATTTGTTTCAATCACTGAATGAAGCCTGCTATATTTGGGACAAGAGTCGCGACCTTAAATTGCTTGCGCAAAACTCTTGATCATCACTCAACATTAGTTTATTGTTATTGTTCATTTAAAACGTTATGCGTAGAGAGCTTGATCGTGAGGGCGAGAGAGAGAGAAAGAGTGCCTGCGAGTGCGACTAGTAGTTGTCTCTCTTTGTATTTGTCCTGTTATTGACGTAATGCACGTCATTTACAAAATGCACAACCAGATGTTCGAATAGTTCGAATATGTGTGTTTTATTTAGAGGGAATATAGGAACGTCATTTTTAAGTAATTTTGACAGCCATAGGATCGACGAGTGTTTGTGTGTTGCTGCCGATTGAGCGAACGTGTGTGTGTGTTGCGGACGGAGCGAACGAGTGCGTGTTCTATATTAATGAGAAGGGTAATGCATAATCTGGTCCTAAGCCAGTTCGCAAGAAGAGAGGGCAACACGCATGTCAGGAAAAGCATTCAGTTTGTTTCGTTGTTTCATTATTATTAATATTAATTTTATTAGAAAACGGGAAGAAAAAAATTAATCACTGGCGACCCATTTTTTAAATCTCGCGACCCACGGTTTGAAAACCACTGTCCTAGATGACCAATAGCTTTGCTATTAACTGATATACGGCGGTAATAATCTGTACAATATTGTGAGCACAATGTATAGAACAACGACATTACCGAACGATATACACCTCATATTTTACAGAATAGAACAGAACGAACGACTCTATTTCACTATTAATTAAAACTCAGTGAACAGTATTAAATATAAAAACAGATATGCCTTACCTTTTTGTTGCAGTGCAATTTTTATTGCATATTGGTCTAATGTTTTGCCGACAGCATACAGTCCTCATGCATTTTTTTATTGCTGCTTCTATTATTTATGCTGCTATTATTTAATTTCTTCGTTAAAAAACATCCAGGGAAGACTGAATAGGCTGTTTCTTTTAATGTTTAACAGTATCTGACAGCTAGGCTAATGAAAAAGACACGCGATTGATGCAATAAACTGCGGCTGCGCACACTCACTCCACACAAGTTTTTTTATAATAATACTTCTGCAATAATAATTCATTATTACATTACATTTATATATAGCGCTTTTCTGGACACTCAAAGCGCTTTACATAGAAGGGGGAATCTCCTCAACCACCACCAATGTGCAGCATCCACTTGGATGATGCGACGGCAGCCATATTGCGCCAGAACGCTCACCACACACCAGCTTACTGGTGGAGAGGAGACAGTGATGAAGCCAATCAGTATATATGGGGATGATTAGGAGGCCATGATGGACAGAGGCCAAGGGGCAAATTTGGCCAGGATGCCGGGGTTACACCCCTACTCTTTCGAAAGACATCCTGGGATTTTTTGTGACCACAGAGAGTTAGGGCCTCGGTTTAACGTCTCATCCGAAGGACTGTGCTATTTTGACAGTATAGTGTCCCCATCACTATACTGGGGTGTTAGGACCCACACAGACCACAGGGTGAGCGCCCCCTGCTGGCCTCTCTAACACCTCTTCCAGAGAATGTGTGTCTCCTCTGACCGTAGTTCTGTCTAACATTAATCCTGGCCTGTCCCTGCTCTCTTGGCAGCATAGCAGGGACAGAAACTAACAGTCTGTACACTTTTTGCCAGTAAATTTGGACTGTCTTTATTAATGAGTGAATCATTCATCAGTTCATTTAAAACTGCTGATTCATTCAGGAGCAATATAAGGGTTTAACTTTGAGTAACTGAATCACTAACTCATCTAATAAGAACTACTTTGTGCTTTTTATATTTCCAGCATCAACGTAATATACTTGATGTAGACACAATGCGAGCACTACTTGAAAGCAAAGGTCTGAGTATATATAAGGATTATGAAGCTTCAGGAATGCTTTCAGAGACATCAAGAAAGCTCCTTGTGAAGATAGGAGTCGGTGCGTTGGTGGAACAAAGTGGATTGTAAGTTTAGTTGAGAAATTAACTACAACAACTGTGAATGCAATAACTTACTTATTATATGAGATCAGATCAGATTACTTTTAATAATTTGAACATAATTGGGGGGGAAACTTGTAAAACAAACTGCTTATCAGCAGCAGAAAAAACTGACTGAATTTGGTTCCTGTATTTTATTTTAATGTGTTATGTATGAGTTGAATTAGGTAATTCTTCCATGCTATGTCTTTATTTTGCTTATAGTTACCCTTCTAATGAAGAGAAACGGATGTTGGCAGAAAGTGTGGTAACACTGTTTCCTTCTCTGAAGATCAAGATGGGAGAAGAGAATGAAGGATTTGTAAGTTGCACTTATTAAAACACACAAAGACCACTTTAAATAAATGCAAATTGGAATAGTACTAATTGTGGTATGTTAATTAGTTAATAGGATACAAATCAATTGAAAATCTAGTGACTAATTGGTTTTATTTTTATTTTTTAAATTATCAATATCACAGTTACAATAACAACAAAAGTACATCCACTCTGGTTTGCTCGCCACACATGGGTTCTTGTAAAAGTTACAATTGTTAGGGTTAGCAATAACAATTTCACCATAGAATGCTTAAGTATTTTCCTACAGTATTACACGTCACACTTTTGTGTCGCGTACATTGTAATCCTGATTTCATATTTAAACACAATTAAAACAAAATGTAAAAAAAAAAAATCACCATGCCATCTGGCCCATTGACACGCTGTGACGTGAAAGGGAGCAATGACAGAAAGGGAGGCCGATTTCATCTTTAGCGATTTGTCATCAAACAAACTGTTTATTAATTGAACGAGTGACATGTTTTCGTCGTTTTTTTTTTTAACATAGCCTAGTAGGCTAATTGGAAGAAGAAAAAAAAACAATACGCACGACAGTCCGTTTTTGCATCGCCAATGCTCATCATATGTCATAATGATTTTATGTGAACCTGCCTTGTTACTGCAATAGCCTCCTTTTTAAACAAATTAGTTTCAATCAATGTAAACTATTCGTGTGATTATGCCACTGCGCAATACACACACATTACCGCGGGATGGCGGGTGTTCATTTCATAAACTGTGGACAAGTAGCTTATTTAACCTGTTAACCAGTGCCATGACGCTCTGAAGCGTTTTTTTGTAGCCTATAAATTAATGTATGTCCAAAAACCGGATAATGTCATACTTTTTAGTAGTGCTATCGTGGCGTAATAATCTATTTGGTTGTAAAATGTATTACCTGAATGAAATGAAAGTATCGTCCTGTGGAATCATTCATTCACAGACAGTTTACAAAGATGTTCAACTAATAAAGATCTTCATCGCTGGCAAAAATATGATGCATTTGCAGATTTGCTTTCACTAGACTAAACTGTAGATCCACGGCCACTTCATCCAACGCTCTTGATGTTCTTAAATCTTCCTGTTACTTACGACTCCTCGAGTGTGAATTGAAAGCGCTTCTGACGATTCAGTGTGTGAGGAACTGAACAGATCAACTGATTCGCGAACCGATTTAGACAGATCTGACAACTTGTTTAATGAAGTCTTTGAACGGAATCGACTCAAAAGAGTGATTCATTTGTAAATGAGCATCGCTCATGCCCATACAAAGGATACAGCACGCTTGGAATAAACTCATTTAACAACGTATTGCATTAAAATAAAGTAACGAGAGGAACGTCGCCCAACGTAACAAAGTAAAAGTACACCTTGTGTCCCTGACAGGAAAATACCCTGCTGCGCGATCTGTGACAGTAGGCGCGGCATCAATTATGTAAGTCATACTACACATTAGAATTGCGCGAAAATATAACGATATTCGAAAAAGCTATTCAGGATCCCAACCCAGCTTTGATTAATGGCGATATTTTTTTATCGCCCGATAAGAGTCTCATGTTAACGCCGATAACGGCCCAGCACTAATATATATATATATTAGGGGTGTAACGATCCGCGTATTCGTATTGAATTGTTCGGTACGAGGCTTTCGGTTCTCGGTACGCATTTTCGAATCGAATGGTTCGTTGGACCATTTTTCCTGCCGACCAAAATTTCGTTATTTAAAATGTAGGCGCGTCGTGCGTGGTAGGCGCGCTCATAATCTAAGACGCTGGCGCGACCACAACATTGCCCAACATCCAATGGCAAACGTACTCGGTTACTAACGTAACCTCGGTTCTCTCTAGAGAGGGAACGAGTACTGCGTAATATCTTACGCTATGGGGAAAACTCTTTTCCACGAGATATTGAAGCCAAAAATTATCCTTAATTTTTTATTAATGTAAAACGCTTTGCGGCAGCAAGCAGACATAGGCGAGACAGCTCGCGCGCCTATTGGCTGCCCTGCGGCAACAGCAGCAGCCTATCGAGAGTGGCTCTGCGTGACGTCACGACGAATGGGGGCCTTTCGCGCCCATATAGTCACGTCCCGCCAGAAAGGGCGTGGTCTCGCCCTATAACCAGGCTCGATAGCTGCTCTTACGTTGGTTTTCATCGCCGAAGCGAACCAGAGCGTATTCCAAGCACGGCAAGATACGCAGTACTCGTTCCCTCTCTAGAGAGAACCGAGGTTACGTTAGTAACCGAGTACGTTCTCTTACGAGAGTATCTCTCGTACTGCGTAATATCTTACGCTATGGGGAACACAATGCAACACGCCGTGCTGGTAGGGATCCAACACCAAAGTCCCAGGGGCCGAAGCCCGGGGCGCATATAGTGCATAATCACCATACACTCACAGAGAGTGAGGGAAGAGAGGCTAGAAGCATCATTCCCTGTAAATAGCATCCGAAAGGAGCTAATCATGTGACAAATAGACCATACCGTCAGGGTGAACATTCAGCCTGAACTGGGTGGCCACAAGTGTGTCAACGTTTTAATGAGCTGCTGTACCGGTCAGTGAGCAATACGCAGGTCAAACTCAGTATCCGAGCCGCACAGCGGGCAGATAGCACTGAATTTTATACCGCCAAAAGCTTAGCTTGTAAGGCGGGAACCTCCAAGTTATAGTATTTTATAAATGTAGACGGCGAGGCCCAGCCCGCGGCCATACAAATATCTTGCAGGGTAACCCCGCTAGACCATGCCCACGAGGAGGCCATGCCTCTTGTGGAGTGCGCTCTAACACCCAAAGGGCACTGTAGGCCCTTAGAAGTGTAAGCCAGCGCTATGGCACCGACTATCCATCTGGATAGGCTCTGTTTCGAAGCGGCAAGTCCCTTAGCACGGCCGCCAAACGAAACGAAAAGCTGCTCAGTCTGTCTGAAACCAGACGAGCGGGACACATAAGCCCTTAGTGCCCTGACAGGGCAAAGGAGACTCGCGTCCTTCTCCTCATTGAGAACCGGAAGGGCAGACAGGGAAATCACCTGGGCCCTGAACGGTGTGTTGAGGGATTTCGGCACATAGCCGTGCATCGGTTTGAGTATGACCTTTGAGTCATTAGGTCCAAACTCCATGCATGACGCGCTTACTGAGAGCGCTTGCAAGTCCCCTACGCGCTTCACTGAAGCGAGAGCCATAAGAAACGCTGTCTTGAAAGACAAGTGTTTCATGTCTGACGACTGGATTGGCTCGAATGGGGCACCTTTCATGGCCTCCAAGACCGTGGAAAGGTCCCATGTCGGGACTGAAGGGGGCCTGGGAGGGTTTAGCCTCCGAGCTCCTCTAAGGAAAAGCACGACTAAGTCGCTCTTTCCTAGTGACTGGCCAGACACCGGTTTTGCAAACGTTGCTATGGCCGCCACGTATACTTTGAGCGTGGAAGGGGACCTGCCCTTATCCAGTAGCTCCTGAAGGAAGGAAAGCACTTCCGTAACCCCGCAGTCTACAGGTGAAAAGCCCTGCGCTTGACACCAAGCAGAGAACACAGACCACTTCGAGGAGTAGAGCCGTCTGGTAGACGGGGCTCTAGCCTGCGCGATCGTGTTTAACACTCCCTCTGGGAGGTCAGCGGGTACCCGTTGATGGCCCATGCGTGCAGGGACCACAAATCCGGGCGAGGATGCCAAATCGAGCCTTCCACCTGAGAGAGGAGGTCTCTCCTCAACGGTAAAGGCCATGGGGCAGCGCTGGTCAGCTGCATCAGGACAGGGAACCACGACTGGTTTGTCCAGAGCGGAGCTATGAGTAGCACTGGGCATCCCTCCCTCCTGATTCGCTCCAACACCTGAGGCAGGAGTGAGACAGGGGGAAAAGCATATAGGGGGCGGCGGGGCCAAACATGGGCCAGCGCGTCCCGGCTTTTCGAGAAGAATCTCGGGCAGTGAGCGTTTTCTTGGGACGCGAACAGGTCCACCTGCGCTTTGCCAAACGTTTCCCACAGCAGCTGGATCGTCTGCGTGTGCAGAGACCATTCTCCTGCTGGGACGTTATTTCTGGACAGCCTGTCTGGCCCCACATTTAGGTGACCAGGCACATGCGCCGCTCTCAGCGAGAGCAGGTTGTGCTGAGCCCAGACCAGGAGGCGTTCCGTCAGCCTGTAAAGGTTTCGGGACCTGACGCCGCCCTGGCGATTTATGTACGCCACCACTGACATGTTGTCCGACCGGACCAATACGTGGTGGCCTATTATCTGGGGACAGAAGCGCCTTAGCGCTTTGTCGACTGCTATTAATTCCAAGCAGTTTATGTGAAGGAGCTTCTCCCGCGCTGACCATAGGCCAGCTAGCGGTCTGCCCTCGAGCAGCGCTCCCCACCCCGAAGTGGAGGTGTCCGTAGACACCACCTTCACACTCGAGGGGATCCCAGACTCACACCTGACTGATACCAGTCGGTTGCTTTCCATGGTTTCAGAGCCGAAATGCACTGAAGGTCGACCCTGAGGCGAAATAGACCTGCGGTCCACGCCCTGGGGGGAACTCGTGCTTTTAGCCATAGCTGCAGTGGGCGCATGCGGAGCAGGCCCAACTGGAGTACGGAGGCTGCTGTGGCCATCAGACCCAGCATTTTCTGAAACCCTCTGAGCGGGACTATAGAGCCGTGGCGGAAGGATCTCGCGACGTGCTGAATATTCAATCCGCGCTCCGGTGACAGGCGTGCTGTCATGGATAGCGAGTCTAACACTGTTCCCAGAAAGGAAATTCTCCGACTGGGGAGCAGTGAGCTTTTCGCCCAATTGACTGTAAGGCCCAGCTCCTCGAGGTGCTCGAGTAATGCGGCCCTGTGTTCTATGAGCTCCGTTCGTGAACGAGCTAGAATCAGCCAATCGTCCAAGTAGTTCAAAACTCGCATGCCCCGAAGTCTCAGGGGGGCGAGGGCCGCGTCCATGCACTACGTGAACGTACGGGGTGCTATGGACAGGCCGAACGGCAGGACTGTGTATTGATATGCCTGGCCCTCGAAGGCGAGTCTCAAGAATCGCCTGTGATGGGACGCTATTTGTATTTGAAAATAGGCGTCTTTCAGATCTATTGACATGAACCAGTCTCCTTGGCGCACTTGCGCGAGGATTTCCTGGTCGTAAGCATTCTGAACTGGCGCTTCACGAGCGTTCTGTTCAGCAGTCGCAGATCTAGAATGGGTCTGAGCCCACCATCTTTTTTCGGTACCAGAAAATATCTGCTGTATAAGCCCCCTTCGCCCTGAGATAGAGGTTCTATAGCCCCTTTTCTCAGTAGTTTCGCTATCTCGGCTCGAAGTAGATGAAACACTTCGCTTTACACCGTAGTTTCGACTCGCGCCGTATAACGGCGGGGGCGTCGAGCGAACTGTAGCGAACAGCCTCTCGTTATAGTGTTCAACACCCATTCTGATACCCCGGGAAGCCTTGACCACGCATCTGCGTGAATAGCTAGGGGTAGAATGAAATCTGGGCTCTGGCCGCGGCAGGACGGCGGCTCGAGAGCCCCTGTGTACTGGGAACACAACACCGTGTTTACAGCGTTCGAGGCGGGGGGCGCGCTGATCACAGCGGGCAGCCTGGCCGCGCTCAGCTTCTCTATGGCGGGACGCGCAGAGAAAGCGAGCGGGGCGAATCCTGTGGGATTCGGCGCGTGTGAGGGAATGTGGGCACATTTACTAAATGCGGGCACATTTACTACACTGAGAATACTGTCAGCTCGCGCCGACTAAATCACTGCTGTGTTTACAGCGTGCGAGGCGCGCGCTGATCACAGCTGGCAGCCTGGCCGCGCTCAGCTTCTCTGTGACGGGTTGTGCAGAGAAAACGAGCAGGGGCGAATCCCGTGAGATTCGGAGTGTCTGTGAGAAATGCGGGCGCGAGACAGCGGGCACATTTTCTGCACGGAGAACACTCGGCTCGCGCCGACTGAATCAACGCTGTGTTCACAGCGTGCGAGGTGCGCGCTAATCACAGCGGGCAGCCTGGCCGCGCTCAGCTTCTCTGTGACGGGTTGTGCATAGAAAGCGAGCGGGGGTGAATCCCGTGGGATTCGGCGTGTCAGTGAGGAAATGCGGGACAGCGGGCACATTTACTGCACTGAGAACACTGTCGGCTCGCGCCGACTAAATGTGTGTTAGTTTCGTTTTTACAGAAACCAAGGGACACGCATAGTGTAGTGTAAGCGGGCATGTATGGGCGCGTTCACTACATTTTCTGCACAACCAACATGAGTTGGTTTTATTTGTGCTAGCCCTGCACCGTGGCGGGCTGTGTCTGGGTGTGGGAATGGGCACTGGGACGTGGGCATTCTTACAACACTCATAACACCATCGGCCGTGGCCGGAACACCAGAAAATGCACTCTTTATTGGATTTATCTGGGTAGCCATAGAAACGGCTTTTGTGCGCAGGCAAGCGGGCTGAGACACCGGCTGCTTCACTGCGAAATACACTGGGACAGTCACAACGCATGGAACTGAACGAGCGAGAAGTTTTGGTGGAAATCCGGCCGCAGCGGGATCTGAACACCGTCACTTTCCTAGAGAGACTAGGAAGGCCTTGAGACCTCGGGCTTTACCTCAATCCTCGGCCGGGGCCCGCGCTGAGGGGGGCGGCGTCCAGCAGAGCGAGAGCGCGGTGTTTGATCTCGGGCCTGGCGGCGCTGCTAGTTAGCCGAAACGACGGCCTTTGTGCGCAGGCAAGCGGGCTGTGGAACCAGCTTGCTCACTGCGAAATACACTGGAACAGTCACATTGCTTGGAACTGAACGAGCGAGAAGTTTTGGTGTAAATCCGGCCGCAGCGGGAACTGAACACCGTCGCTTTCCTAGAGAGACTAGGAAGGCCTTGAGACCTCGGGCTTTATCTCAATCCTCGGCCGGGGCCCGCGCTGAGGGGGGCGGCGTCCAGCAGAGCGAGAACGTCGAGGAACACGGAGCGCTCGGCTTCCGTCATCTCGGATAGCGTTAACCACAAATGTCTCTCACCATTCAGGGGGGAAAGGCGCGGGTCTCGACTGTGACGTAGCTTCGTCTTTCCCGAGAAAGCGTCCGTCCAGCCTATTGCGCGTTAGTTGCGCGAGCGCCTTTCAGTCGAGGCCGATGTAATCCACGGCTTGAGAGAGCGGACGCATCGGCTCAGTTTCAATGCCGTCTCCGGTAAGTTCGTCGAGCTCAAGTGCGGACGCGGCGGCAGACGGCGGCCGCTGTCCGTCTGGGAGCGACTCGAGCGAAGCCGGCGAAGCTGGCGGGCGAACCGGCGAGCTTTGGCGGGCTGGAAATAGCTCGGGCGCGCGCTGGGCGCGGCGCTTCTTGCGGCGCGGCATCACGGCGGGCTGGGATGCGGGCTCGGAGAACGAAGCTAGGCGAGTCCGCAGAGTCACCATAGGCAAGCGTTCACAATGATGGCATCCGCCGTCAGCGAGCGCGATGTCCGCGTGATCCTCACCCAGGCAGGACACGCAGATGACATGTCGGTCCTCGTCGCTGAGTGGGGCTCGGCAAGAACCGCAGGAAGGCATCTTTAAAAAGACGCCGCTCTTTTAGAGGGGGTGGGAAAAAAGCAGATATGCAAGCACACACACACACTCTATGCAGAGGAAAGGATATAACGCCGGAAAGCACAGCAGGTACGGCGGCTGAAGGCGGCGAGGCCAGCGACTCCAGGCTCAATGGCACGTCCCGCTGAAGGCTACAGGTCGACGGCGCGGCTTCTCACTCTGGATCCAGCGATGCGTGAGGCTTCGCTGAAGAGATGAAAATCAACGTAAGAGCAGCTATCGAGCCTGGTTATAGGGCGAGACCACGCCCTTTCTGGCGGGACGTGACTATATGGGCGCGAAAGGCCCCCATTCGTCGTGACGTCACGCAGAGCCACTCTCGATAGGCTGCTGCTGTTGCCGCAGGGCAGCCAATAGGCGCGCGAGCTGTCTCGCCTATGTCTGCTTGCTGCCGCAAAGCGTTTTACATTAATAAAAAATTAAGGATAATTTTTGGCTTCAATATCTCGTGGAAAAGAGTTTTCCCCATAGCGTAAGATATTACGCAGTACGAGAGATACTCTCGTAAGAGAACGTAATGCAAGCGGAACGAAACTGAGCTACTCGTTATTGTGTGTTTGACGGACCGTTTATTAGTTTGGACCAAAGCAGCGCGAGCCGAACTCGATCAAGCTACAGTTACTACACAGTGCTGACTCGCTGAGACATCCAGTAAAGAAAGCATTTGAATTCGCCACTGAAGTAATAATATCGCTGCGAGATCTAGTGAGAAACATTCACATTTCTCCGTTATTAACGGATCAAACCGCACTGACGTGGAAACCAGGAAGAAACATTGTGTCATGAATGAACTATATCAGCATTCACCATGGATTTACTGTAGTAACACTAACTGTAACCATGTAAGTTTGGCAGGAGTAGTAGGCTATAATGCTTTCAAGTAACATTACGTCGGTTTTATTTTGACATTATGAATTCAATTGCTGCCCTCAAATGTTAATCTGAACTAATATAAACTAGGGCTGTCAATCTTCCTCTATAATACTATTCGAATTCCATTCCTTATTTTATTTAATATTCGAATAATATTCGAATATTAAATGCTCAAATTCATCATATAATTAATATTTACGACATTATACAGGCTTATCGCCAATGCCACTATAGCATGTGGTTGTTATTACACGTTCTGTCCACTAGAGGGACATCTAACATTACAATAAACATTTAGAAACAGGTGATCGCTTTCTACGGAACAAACGCACGTGCATCGATAACTACCAGCTATACAGCGTGCTAACCTCGAAAATCCAGCTGTATTCTAACAATAACTTGTCTCCTTATTAGCTAGACCACTTTGAAGCAGTACTAACTGCAGTGGAAAAGCAAAACGAGCTAAAGCGAGCCGAGCCGTGCCGAGCCGAGTCGTACCACGCAGTGGAAAAGCAAGCGAGCCGAACCGTGCCGCGCCGAGCCGAACCGTACTGAGCCGTACCATGCAGTGGAAAAGCGCCGAGAGAGTGCGAGAGGTACGGGTGAGGGAGAGAGAGAGTGCGAGAGGTACGGGTGAGAGAGAGAGAGAGTGCGAGAGGTACGGGTGAGGGAGAGAGAGAGTGCGAGAGGTACGGGTGAGAGAGAGTGTGAGAGGTACGGGTGAGTGAGAGGCGGGCCGCCACGGGAAACCCTGACTTGGATAACGTGCGCAATTGTGTTACGATTCAAAAACTTTATTGTTCTTCAGACGAAACAAAAGCATTTAATTTTCACATGCGTGTAAGCCGCGAGAAAGGCAAGGTTGCATGTATATATATTTTTTAAATATACACAAAGCCATATTCGAATAGTAACTTCAGCATTCGAATAGTATTGATTTTTTTAATATTCGAATATATTCGAATTTCGGAATTCGTTCCAACAGCCCTAATATAAACCTTTGTTTACATTTAATTTTTCCAAGGAGCTGTTTAGTTTTATATGCTCCTAAGAAGAGTAAAAGAAGAGCTTCATCATTGCTCAAAGTAAAAAAAAATCATACTTTATGATGTTAGTTTTAATAAGAAAATAATTAAAAAAATGAAAACAAGGAAATTTCTCTGGCATTCTTTTTGCTGTACTGAACCGTACCGAACCGTGACACAAGTGTATTGTATAAACTGAACCGTGAATTTTGTGAACCGTTACACCCCTAATATATATATATGGGACATCATACTTGACTGTAGAGAGGAGTTTATTTCAGCATCGTATAAAAATCAACAATAATGATAAAAATAATATTAAAGCAAACACAGCTCTGGTATCGGAATAGTATCGGTATCGGCCGATATCAGGCATCGGGATCGGATCGGAAGTGAAAAAATGTGGATCGGTGCATCCCTATCCAGTATGAAATAATATAGTGTTGTTTCACAGTGGATGCTGTTCTCTCTTTACAGGTGAACAGAGCAGTCCCTCGCTGTGAGGAGAACACGCCTTTGGAGGAAGATATATGCCTTCCTACCAAAATGAACAAGCCAACTGAACAAGTAATGCCATGTGTTACATTAACCAAGCCCCAATTAAGTAATCATTTGGCCAGTTTTTTTTTAAATGTCTACCTATTTATAAACCACAGGTATTATATCGGTTTGCTGCCCAGGTAAACAGACTGAAAGAACATCATAACAAATGTGCTCAACACTATGAAAAACTGTCAACAAGAACACCTGAAACTGAAAGAGGGGTGACTGATTACTCACAGAATGATGAATCTGAAGTATGGGCTAGTATTTTTTTGTTGGTGGGGACACTGAAATGGCTTTCAGTATACATATGCTTAATATTCCTCATAGAGCATTTAATACAGTAATGTTTTCCCCACAGATATCTTGTGAGGAATCCTCCTTTTCTAACTACAGTGACCAAGACTATGTCCCTGATACAGAGGGTAGCTCATCAGACAACAGTTGTGAAAGTAAAGAACTAAATATCCGGCATGCTGAGCCAGTGGAGGGAGTTACTGTAGAGATTAAGAGTACAACAGACACGAGTAAAAGCTCATCCTATCACAGTTCCACATCTGTGACACCGATGCCTACTAAAGTGCAAAAAAATAGATACAAGAAGAAACAATATTGCGCCTATTGTCAGAAGCCATACTCTAAAATCGCACGCCACTTGGCGTTTGTTCATCGCAATGAATTTGAGGTAGCTAAGGCATTCAGCTTCGATAAAAGGTCGAAGGAAAGAAGAGTGAGATTACGCCTTTTAAAAAGTAGAGGAAACTTTGCGCATAATGCTGCAGTTTCAAACACCGGAAATGGTGAAATGGTTGCTTGCAGACGCCCCAGAGAAGTAAAATCCACCTATGACTTCACTCACTGTATCCACTGTCAAGGTCTGTACAACAGAAAGACACTATGGAGACACATCCGAACATGCCCCCAGAACCCCAAATATGAAAATCGCACAATTGGGCAGAAGAGAGTTCAGTCAATCAACATCTTGACCCTTCCTCCACCAGTGGATGTTAGCAAAAGTCTATGGACCATTGCTTGTGAGATGGTGAATGATGAAGTTTCAAATGTTGTCAGAAATGATCGATACATTCTCCTTTTAGGGGAGCAGATGTACAACAGGCTGAAGACACATTCAGGAAGAAATGACTACATTAGGCAGAAAATGAGGGAAGTAGCGAGGTTGCTCATCACTGCCAGATCACTGACACCCATTCATAATATGGAGGACTTCATCCAACCCTGCAACTTTCCTCACGTTATCCAAGCAGTAAGAGCAGTGGCAGGATTCAGTGAGGAGACGAACACCTACAAGATTCCATCACTGGCACTGAAGCTTGGACACAGCTTGGTGAAGATTGCCAACTCCGTTGAATGCAATGCACTGATGTCAGGACGCGACGAGGCTGCCGAGTCTGCATGAAACTTCAGATGTTTGTATGAAAGCAGATGGAATGAGGTAGTGTCTGCAGCTGCACTGACTACTCTGGGTGAAGCTAAATGGAATAAGCCACAAGTCCTACCATTTACAGAAGATGTCAAAACAATGCACTCATTTTTGAACTCAAAACAGCAGGAGTATGTGGATGCCCTACAAGAAAAACCAAATGGCAAAAACTTTGCCTCTTTATGCAAAGTCATGCTAACACAGATTATTATTTTTAACAGACGAAGAGAGGGTGAGGTTTCCAAGATGAATATTCAATCTTACAGATCTGGAGACCAGACACCAATGCTCAAAGATATTGCTGTGGGTTTCAGTGACTTTGAGAAAAAGCTTTGTGGGTACTTCCAAAGGGTGGAAATACGTGGTAAGAGGGGGAGGAAGGTACCAGTGTTGCTGACCCCTAATATGGTTGTGGCCATGGATCTCCTTGTAAACATGAGAGAAAAGTGTGAAGTTCCTGTTGAAAACCAGCATTTGTTTGCTCGTCCAGGTGCTCTGTCTCATTATCGTGGTGCAGACTGTATTCGCCAGTATGCCCAAGCCAGTGGAGCGAAGCATCCAGATGCCCTTTGCTCAACAAAGCTGCGTAAGCAAGTAGCTACATTGTCAACAGTATTAAATCTAAAAGACAAGGAGATGGATCAACTGGCCAACTTCCTTGGCCATGATATCAGAGTTCATCGGGAGTTCTACCGTCTCCCTGAAAGCACTCTACAGCTTGCAAAGATTAGTAAACTACTCATTGCAATGGAAAAAGGGAAACTTCCTGAACTCCAGGGTAAAGGATTAGATGGTATAACAATAGATCCACAAGGTAAATATAATTGTCTAATATGCATTTTAACACAATTGGTAATCATGATTAGTTGTTAGTTGTATCTCATAATAATGTATATTCTGTAGAGTATTAGGAGTGTTGTCAATATTTCCTAAAATATCAAACATTGGCAGGTAATTTATTACGGAAGTAATGTACTAGACGTTTAGCTTCACATATTTTTGTGATAGGCCACATCTAGAGAAAATGAAGTAGAAATGGTGTGATTAGGGATGAGTCGCGATCTTCGAATAGTCGAATAGTCGAACTGCGTTCGAAATTCGATCATAAAATTGCTTATTCGAATATCGTTATATTTTCGCGCAATTCCAATGTGACATAATTGACGGCGCGCCTACTGTCACAGATCGCGCAGCAGAGTATTTTCCTGTCGGGGACACAAGGTGTTACTAACATGAATGAAACCCCCTACTGCTAGGATACCAGCGTTTTATACATAGTGTAAACAAACAACAGAAGGAGAGCTGTCGTGACCGTTACTCTGAGCCCAACAGAGGTGACTATAACCTTTACTTTCTATGGTAGTAGTAGCCGTCTATGTAACAAAGTAGGCTACATTTACTTCACTACGTTGGGCGACGTTCCTCTCGTTACTTTATTTTAATGCAATACATGTTGTTAAATACGTAGTTTGTTTATTCCAAGCGCGCTGTATATTTTTTATGGGCATGAGCGATGCTCCATTCACAAATGAATCACTCTTTTGAGTCGTTTCTGTTCAAAGACTTCATCAAATAAGTTGGCAGATCTGTCTAAATCGGTTCGCGAATCAGTTGATCTGTTCAGTTTCCTCACGCACTGAATCGTCTGAAGCGCTTTCAATTCACACTCGACTCGGAGTCATAAACAGGAAGATTTAAGAACATCAAGAGCGTTGGATGAAGTGGCCGAGGACCTACAGTTTAGTCTAGTGAAAGCAAATCTGCAAATGCATTATATTTTGCCAGCGATGAAGATCTAGTTGAACATCTTCGTATGCTGTCTGTGAATGAATGATTCCACAGGACAATACATTCGAGTTCATTTCATTCAGGTAATACATTTTACAACCAAACAGATTACGCGACGATAGAACTACAAGTATGATGACATTATCTGTTTTTTGGACATATAAGTTACATGAATTTATAGGCTACATTAAATAAGCTAACGTTACCATTGTCCACAGTTTATGAAATGAACACCCGCCATCCCGCGGTAGCAGCTAATGTGTGTGTATTGCGCAGTGTCATCACACGAATAGTTATGAATGTTTAAAAATTAGGCTTTTGCAGTAACAAGGCAGGTTTGCATAAAATCATTATGAACATTATTTTTTTAATCTAACGAGCATCTGGTTTGGCGATGCAAAAACGGACTGTCGTGCTTACTATTTTTTTCTTCTATGTTAACTACCGGTATGTAAAAAAAAAAACGACGAAAACATGTTAATTGTTCAATTAATAAACAGTTTGTTTGATGACAAATCACTAAAGATGAAATTGGCCTCCCTTTCTGTCATTGTGATTGTGCTTTATTATTATTATTTTTTTTCGTTTTTTTTTTTCGATCTTCGAACGATAATCGACTTTTGCTCCTCAATTTTCGAATGGCATTTTTGGCAGAAATTCACATCCCTAGGTGTGATAGTGGCATTCAACAGCTTTATGCTTTTGTCTCAATCAGATGAAATGGATGTGTCCAGCAATAGTTCCAGTGATGAGGCAGAACCGCAAACTTCAAGCTGCAGAAGTCATGAGTATGAGGATCATGTGAATGGTAAATGCGTTTATTCCAATTCTATATATTATTATTCCTCCAGCTCTGCCTTTAATCCATTACTCTTGATAATTACGCTGGATAGGAATCGTACATGTTAGCGATTGCATGAGTCACTGTGCTGAACTTTAGATTGTTGCTTGTTTTTTCCACTGTCAATTCAGCAGGCAATCTGCAAGATGAGGAACCTCAAGACGAGGGACTCAGTATCTTCAAAGAAAAAGGGTATAAGAAAACGTATAGTAACTCACTTGACTAAAGTCTTCGCCTCTGCTAATCTTTGTCTGCTTTTTAAGTTAGTTATAAGAATACCAAATTTATTGTAAAGATACTGGAATGCAATATTAAGAGAATTAACAACCTTGCAAAGAAGTACAATAAAGCATTGGCATGTTCTTATTATTCAGGTAAAGAGTTGAATAATTGATTATTGAAATGCTACATTATAGGCTCCCAGAAAGCACATGTGGGTAGACCTAAATCCCCCTCCATGGGAGACCTGGACGATGCCCATCTCAAACAAGGTAACCATGTTTTATTAGGAGATTAGTTTAGGACTCACACTTCACCATGGTCCCAATATGTAGGTGTGATCTAGACATCAGTGTATGTGTGTGTAGCTCAGGGCTTAGTGTTCACCATGGTCCCAATATGTAGGTATGGTCTAGACATCAGTGTATATGTGTGTTTTTTAGGGCTTAGTGTTCACCATGGCCTCCATATGTAGGTGTGATCTAGACATCAGTGTATGTGTGTGTATCTTAGGGCTTAGTGTTCACCATGGTCCCAATATGTAGGGTTGATCTAGACATCAGTGTATGTGTGTATCTTAGGGCTTAGTGTTCACCATGGTCCCAATATGTAGGTGTGATCTAGACATCAGTGTATGTGTGTATCTTAGGGCTTAGTGTTCACCATGGTCTCCATATGTAGGTGTGATCTCGACATCAGTGTATGTGTGTATCTTAGGCTTAGTGTTCACCATGGTCCCAATATGTAGGTGTGATTTAGACATCAGTGTATGTGTGTATCTTAGGGCTTAGTGTTCACCATGGTCTCCATATGTAGGTGTGATCTAGACATCAGTGTATGTGTGTGTATCTCAGGGCTTAGTGTTCACCATGGTCCCAATATGTAGGTATGATCTAGACATCAGTGTATGTGTGTATCTTAGGGCTTAGTGTTCACCATGGTCTCAATATGTAGGTGTGATCTAGACATCAGTGTATGTGTGTGTATCTCAGGGCTTAGTGTTCACCATGGTCCCAATATGTAGGTATGATCTAGACATCAGTGTATGTGTGTATCTTAGGGCTTAGTGTTCACCATGGTCTCAATATGTAGGTGTGATCTAGACATCAGTGTATGTGTGTATCTTAGGGCTTAGTGTTCACCATGGTCTCAATATGTAGGTTTATCTAGACATCAGTGTATGTGTGTATCTTAGGGCTTAGTGTTCACCATGGTCCCAATATGTAGGTATGATCTAGACATCAGTGTATGTGTGTTTTAGGGCTTAGTGTTCACCATGGTCCAATATGTAGGTGTGTGTGTGTGTATCCCAGGCTTAGTGTTCACCATGGTCCCAATATGTAGGTGTGTGTGTGTGTGTGTATCTCAGGGCTTAGTGTTCACCATGGTCCCAATATGTAGGTATGATCTAGACTAGGGATGCACCGATATGAACATTTTGGCGATAACCGATAATTCTTTACATTTGAAAGCCGATAACCGATATATTGGCCGATAAATCTAAATTATTTTTTTTATATACTTTGATAGCCTGTATACTAGGCCTGGGCGAAAAATCGATTGAATGAATTAATTCGAATTTTTTGTTGCGGGCGATTTAAAAAAAAAGTAAATCAAGTTTTTTTGTAAAGGCGCATTTTTGGCCCCCCGGAGTTTCCGTAGCGTTAGTTTCACTCACGTAGCAGTATGGCAAGCGACAACAACAACATCATAGCACACACGAAACTGCAACAGCATACAGCAAGCGACAACATGGCTACCGGTGAGAGTGGGAAGTTTGATCCTTAGCATAGGAGTGAACTCGAGCTTATTCTGCCCGAGTGGGTCGGGCCGAGATTTCCCGTCACTATCCTCGGTCGGGTCGGGCCCTAGAGAGACGTGCACTGCCATTGCAATAGAGTTGCGAGCGCGGGGGGTAATGCACTCACTCTGTGTTTGCGGGAGAATAAAACGATTTGCGGGACTCCCGCAAACTAGAAATATCTATGATTAAAACATAAAAACGAATACATTTTTATTAATCTGTTGCAGAAAAGCAACAAGAACAACTAAAACAAAATAGAAACGATTTACAGGCCAGTTATAACATGTTTGCAGTTGAGCATGTAGCCAATCACAGACATACCAGTATTGATTTCTTGAACGCAATGGCCAGTTTAAGCATTTAAAACAGACTCCCCTCACCGCTCAAAACATACTTTTTGTTCAGTGCTGAATTCTGTATGCTGGCAAATCCTCGAATTATAACAATTTTCCCCAGATTTGAATGTATTGTTAATGCTTTAGAAAATGGTGCTATACTCTCAAGGTGAATGTTTGTCTCTTTTTAGTCTAAACAAACACAGCTGGGACTTTGATTCCAAGTCAATTCATTTATTTATTATTCATTCCAGAAATGGGGGTTACATTTGTCTTGCTTTTGATTAAATAAAAGCAAAATTTGCTTAAGTTGTCTGCCGTTTGTAGTTATTGCTTTCCTTAATAAGTAGGGGGGAAAATCGTAAAAAAAATCGTAAATCGAATTAAAAAATATAAAATATATCGCCCAGCCCTACTGTATACATAAACAAAAGGCTCACAATTAAAAGTCTTCGGGGCCTCAAAACTTTAACATAAATCAAACAATATACGCTTTTTAACCAGTTAAAATCTACTTTTAAAATTTAATTTTACACTAGGAGGCAACTTTCAAAAAATGGTAACACTTAAATTTAGGTTTAATATGTTGAGCATAGAGCAGACTAAATTTTATAAAATAACAAACTTGTACTAACTAGTCAATTTCTGTGAACTAAATGAACACACACATATTAACAACTGTTAAGCGTTCATGCTTCGTTGCCACTTAATTTAACATAATGAACCCTGATAGACCTTGCATTTCTGTTACAAAAAAACGTATTGCTAACAGTTATTCAATACTAATATTGCAACATCTTGATAACAGGGCCTTCTATAAATGCGAAATGCGATGTGCCAGGACAAGTAAGATGGATCTCGCACGGACCAATAAGGATAATTATTTAAATCAAACCATATCGTTGATGAATAATAGCACGAGAACAATTGTAGTTATTTTTTACGCAATTTTGAAAAACAATTGACATGTTTTTTACAGTGACCTAATAGTGCTATCTTTGAAATAAGCCACGTTCAAATGAGACCATGCGGTGAGCTGCGCGAGACGAATCTGAGAGCAACTTTAACGAATCGCTTGCTAGAGATTTCAATCGACGGTTGCATAGAATGCAAACCATTTACAATTATTCAATGATAATATATAATGACGTGATAGCTTGTGTTAATGTGCATTTATAATCTCATCCTGAAGAGAATGGCACTAGGTAACTTGAATAATATTCTAGGTGTTATAATCCCAAGCATGATTGTGGATAACAGATTTTATATGACATATGACTTAATTGACGGATTACTGCCAAAAGGACGTGAATCCCCCACCTCACTGGTGATTTTAATGTGCAGGTTTAATATCCCGTTGACGCACTATTCCACACAATCAATTGCATAGTTTTATTACAATTGTTTTCATTTAATAGCATGTAGTAAATATTTATATTTATAAAGTGATTGTTATCGAAAGTAAAAGATGAACTGGTACAATAATCGCATTAAACAAAGCATATATTGTTAATGAAATAGGTATATACTGCAGTATTAATTGACGTGCAAGAAAGGGGTTGCGGAATCTAAAGAATTGAGTGCCTGTCTGAACTTAAGGAGAACCGGGAAATGAAATTGCACAATTGTTACTGTCAATTATCTGAGATTTGTTTATACATGTTACTGGATGTAAATATTTACCCCATTAAGTTATATAACATAGCTAAACGCAAAAAGATAATAATGTCAATAAAATCGTAGTTAATACCACTACAAGCTAAAATAGCCTACACTAAATAATAATGTTGTACAACGAAGTTTGACTTTGTCAACTTAAACTTAATAAGACAAATTACTTTATGATAGTACCAATTCGCCAAAAAGCATCCATCTTGAAACCTAAATCGACCTAAAACCAACAATGGCTGGTGAAATGTAACGAGTCCGTGTTTGATAACATTTCGTGTTTTTTATTTTTCGCGGTGACATCTTAAATTTCTTATTAAAGTCTGACCTTAAATCAATGCGTCTTTTTTAGAATTATGTATTATATTTGCCTGTTGATAATACGAATTTGCATTACCTATGATAAAAGGTTCTATGTTAAAAACTTAAACATAAATAAAACTATTTACATTCGATATCTGAAACAAATGGATAAGTTGCTTAACTTTTAACAAATTCATTTTACCCGGACTTCTCCTTTTAAAAAAGGCCTTTACTCAATAGGCATCTCGGTGCATGAACCCGAACAAATTCATAAACATTTTTTGCAGGCGTTTGTTATTATAATATTAGTGAAGCTACTGTGAAACTCAATCATGAAACTGATCTTTTTTGAAGTAATCAATATTAAGAACATCATGGCGACACGCGCATTTCACTAAATAATTATTATTTATGCTTTGATATATCGCCCATTCTTACTCAGGATCTAACGATAATTGGTGCATTTATCGGCCGATTTCGAATTTTGATATATTTTATTGGCAATCGTTTTGTTGTGTATTTCAGGCATAGGGTTCCCATTCCAAATGTAGTATACTAGACATAGTTGTGTTAGTATGTGATTTAGCTGTAGTGTTCAAGTCCAAAATTGTATGATCTAGACACATGATGTGTGTGTAACACGGCTTAGTGTTACTTCCTTTGTAAGACAGACATCAGTGTATTGGAGGTTCTCGAGGCTTGTTACATGTCCTAAAGCACGGAATCAACTTGCCTGCTCTAGATCATACATTTATAGAACAGTACTAGAGCTTTGAGGTTAATGATTTGTTAATTAAGGTTGACTGATTTGCTTTGTATTTAAAAGTACATAATGTATTTTATTATTACAACAAAATCAAAAAAGTTAAAACAATTGTATGAGTGACGTACACGCGCAAGGTTTCACTTCCGGTGCTTTCCGGAAAAGACCGAAGCGCTCGCGATCTCAGATCACTTGGACGTGGCTGTGTTTACAAGAGGTAAAAAAATATATAAATACTGTTCGTTTTCTCACAAAAACCACTCGTTCGTGTCTTAGGTCATCAATGTGTACTTACGTTTACGAGTCATTAAATCATGTTTAATTTGGACTTGCTTTTTAAGGTGGACACCTATTGCCTGCATTATATGACTGACTGACAAGAACGGGTTGACCTAAAAATATCAAAATTGAAATTACTGTGGCCACAAAGACACCTACATCTTGGATGCCCTTGAGGTAAGCTAAAACATATCAAAAATTAATTCCAAAGTGAACAATCCCTTTAAGGCTATTGCTCTCTGTTAGCCTACTTAATGCATTAACAAATGAGACCTTGTAAAGGACCTTGACCATTGTAAAGTGTTATCAAAAAAATCTATTGGCTAACAATTAATAAAATACCTAAATATTGCAAACAAGTCATTGGATAACATTGGGCTTCATATAAAGAAACAAAATGCATGTGCCATGGATCAATAAAATGGAATCCCTCCCGCACGGACAATAAGGAAATTATTTTAATCAAACCATATCGTTGATGAAAATAATAGGCTACGAGAACAAATAATGTTAGTTATTTATTATAAACGCATGTTTTTGAAAAAAAATGAAACATTTTTAATATTACAGTAGCCTAATAGTAGCTAAACATCTTTAATAGCCTTACTGTTTCAAATGACATTGCTGTGTGAGCTGCGCGAGCTGAAGCTGAAGAGAACAAACGTTAAACTGAATCGCTTTGCTAGAAGATTAATCAACTCGACGGTTGCTGAAGAATGCAAACCCAAAGAATTTACAAATTTATTACAATGATGAATATAATTATATGACAGTGCCAATAGCTTTTTTAATGTTTTGCATTGTTTAATCTCTGCGCGCTGAAGAGAACGAGCACCGGGAAACTGAAGAATATTCTAGGTTGTTTAAATCCACGAAACGCATGATATGTGAGATTAATCAGATATTTATATTACATCAGCTTTATATTACGACTTATCTGCACAAAAGGACGTGAATGCACAATCGAACTTGTGCTGGTCGTAATGTGCAGGCTAATATCCCTGTTCTGGACGCACTATTCCACAACAACGCTCTGATAATTCACAATGTTTTATTACAATAGTGTTCTCATTATAATGGCATGTAGATGACAGTCCCAATTATAGTTATAAATGTGCATTGCTGTTTGAGCTGCGCGCACGCTATAAAGATGATCACCGGTACAATGAAGCGCGCGCCGTTCATTAACTCAACCAAACACATCCTATATTAGATTAATCAGATATATAGGCCTATATACACAGTATTACAACTTACAGTGGCACAGAATGCTGCGAATGCTCAAGAGAACTTGACTGTGCTTGTCATGAAGGCTTAAAGGAGAACTCTGGGGCAAAATGAAATTTGGTCTAATTACACATTGTTACCTAGTCAACCGTTATCTGAGATTTGTTTTCATGATTATCGAATGTAAATAGTTTTATCTCAGTTTACAGTTTAGCCTATAACACTAGTATAACGCTAGTAAATAGGGCATAGAGTAATGACAAATAAAAATCGCTAGTTAATACCACTAACAAGGCTCAAAATAGCCCAACACTAACACGGTAGCAAAATCAGGGTCCCTACATACAAACCGAAGCATTGAACGTTGTAAGTGTACAGACAGTATAATATGAAGATATTTTATAAAGATAGTCCACTTCGCGGAAAACAGACAGGATCCATCTTTGGAAAACAGTCTCGAGCAATCGAACCACGAACGCCGAGCAAGTGCGCTGGTGAGATGTGAACGAGCCCGTTGTTGTGATAAGGTGGCTCGGCGTTCGTGGTTCGATTGCTCGAGACTGTTTTCGCGAAGTGGACTATCTTTATAAAATATCTTCTTATTAAACTGTCTGTACACTTACAACGTTCAATGCTTCGGTTTGTATGTAGGGACCCTGATTATGCTACCGTGTTAGTGTTGGGCTATTTTGAGCCTTGTTAGTGGTATTAACTAGCGATTTTTATTTGTCATTACTCTATGCCCCATATACTAGCGTTATACTAGTGTTATAGGCTAAACTGTAAACTGAAATAAAACTATTTACATTCGATAATCATGAAAACAAATCTCAGATAACGGTTGACTAGGTAACAATGTGTAATTAGACCAAATTTCATTTTGCCCCGGAGTTCTCCTTTAACTCCACAGACGCACGCGCTCTTTCCACCTCAATGCGCACCTCGCGCTGAAACGCTGGCGAACAAGAATTCATAACATTCTTTTGCAGGCGTGGTTTTTATTATAATATTATGAAGCCTATGTGACAGATTTGTGCTGCACAT
The DNA here is from genome assembly GCA_036326025.1 of Chrosomus eos. Taxonomy (NCBI): domain Eukaryota; kingdom Metazoa; phylum Chordata; class Actinopteri; order Cypriniformes; family Leuciscidae; genus Chrosomus; species Chrosomus eos. Next base: position 10,434,979 of record CM070825.1, read on the forward strand.
GTTGCACTGAACTGTATCTTCCTTTTCGAAGTGAATCCAATCATTCAGAACCATCATGGCGACCAGCGCGCATCTCTCAACTAAATAATCTATTATTTATCGGCTTTGATATATCGGCCCAATTTTCTTATCGGATCGATAACGATAACACCAAAAAAGACCATTTATCGGCCGATATCGATATGTGGTCGATATATCGTGCATCCCTAATATGGACATCAGTGTATGTGTGTGTATCTCAGGGCTTAGTGTTCACCATTGTCCCAATATGTAGGTATGATCTAGACATCAGTGTGTGTGTGTGTGTGTGTATCTCAGGGCTTAGTGTTCACCATGGTCCCAATATGTAGGTATGATCTAGACATCAGTGTATGTGTGTGTATCTCAGGGCTTAGTGTTCACCATGGTCCTAATATGTAGGTATGATCTAGACATCAGTGTATGTGTGTGTATCTCAGGGCTTAGTGTTCACCATGGTCCTAATATGTAGGTATGATCTCAACTTGCCTGCTCTAGATGCATTACATTTATAGATACGCAGTATCTTGAGCCCTTTTGAGTGTTAATGAGTTTGTTAATGTTCTCTCTGGTTTTGACTGATTTGCTTTGTATTTAAGGAATTACATTTTAATGTTTTTTTATTATTAGGCACAAAAGTCAAAAGGAAGTGGTCGGAAGAAGAGGTTGGAGCGGTTGAAAAGCACATGATGCATTTCATACACAGCTGTCCAGTGCCTGGGAAGACGGACTGTGTCTCATGCCTGTTGGCCGAACCTCAGGCACTGAAAAACAGAGACTGGTCTGCTGTTAAATTCTATATTAATAACAGAATTACTGCTTTGAACAGACAACAGAGTCGGTAGGACAAATTCTCTACATAGTTTTTGTTAAAGGGATAGTTCACCCAAAAATGTAAACTCTGTCAGTAATTACTCTCCCTCATGTTGTTCAACCCCGTAAGACCTTCGTTCATCTTCTGAACACAAATTACAATATTTTTGATTAAATCTGAGAGCTGGATCACTCCTCCATAGGATTCTAAGTAATCGATATCTGCCATCTCAGAAAGATAGTAAAGAAATCGTTAAAATAGTCCAAGTGACTACAGTGGCTCAATCTTAAGTTTATCAAGCAGTGGCGATTCTAGGGGGTGGCCTGGGGTGGCCAGGGCCACCCCTGAAAGCTCATTGGCCACCCCTGTGGCCACCCCAGATCTGATAGTTAGTTGGTCAAGTTCGTCAACAAGAAACAAGAGAAATGCTGTCAATCAATGATTACAGCTGATCAACTGATTTAGGGCTAGTTTTACATTTTTAACGAACACCGTGATGGTCGTACTGAGGCTGTGAGAGCTGATTTCTGCTCAGCGGACGTTTGGCCATGCAGGTCAGGTGACCCATGAGATGAACGCGCTGGCTGCTGCTGCTCCGTGAAACAGGAGGTCGGTCACAGTTAAATACAACAACGATAAAAACGCTGGAATCTGTAGATTGAGAGGTATGGACATTTTAATGTTTAGTTATATCGTAGTTCCCTCTGAATGTGTAGGAAAACTGAAAAAGTCGAACTACACGGTAGCTTAGCAGCCTGCAAACCAAGCGCGCGCGCAGCTCTTAAAGGGGCCACACCTTATTTCCACTCGTTACACCACCATGAAATATGAAACACTATTTTCTGGACTGAAGAAGACTGAGGGTGTTTTTTTGCAGATGTGTGTATGTTCAATAGAGATAATGTTATATTTTTGGCCAACCAGTGTGTGAAATATAGTGTGAAAGTCTAGATTTAAGTTATAACACAAGAACAAGCTCTGTGACACACACAGTCATCTTCACACACAGTCCACATATTTTTTAGACGTTTAAATAGGCAGAGCAAATTGCATTCAAATGGCAAGTTAATTTATGAAGAAGCATCTTGACCATTTATGATTCTAAGTCTTAACTGTTTGATTTAAATAATGTATGCTCAATCAAAGCCAACGTTTCAATTTATACCTTCATCAGGGCCTTGGACATGAATACTGTCTGGGTTAAAAAACACTTTTTGCACATTTTCATACATCACAAGGCATCCTAATGACATTATTCAGTCATCAGGCCATCATCTGTGTTACCTGTATTGTTACCCATGTTTGCTTTACTAATTTAAGTCCCCTCTTGTGGTTAAATAAAAACACACCTGGCAAAGAACAAACTAAGAAATTCAATTTCAAAATCTCTAACAAATTATATCTAAGCTAAAAAATAACAAACTAAGCATGTAAAGAACAACAAATATGTCTGTTTTTTCCTTACAAGCTTAGTTTTTCTTTTGCTTTTACAGATACAGTTTTTAATAAGGTCTTTAAGCATTTTGGTTTATCCTGTTGGATTTCTGTGTTTTTATGTAACCACAAGATGGTGCCTCAATTAGTAAAGCAAACACAGGTAACAATACAGGTGACACAGATGATGAGCTGATGACTGATACATGTTATTCTATAGGATGAGTTAAGAGCAGTTTAATTTTGCTACTCTAATCTAACTTTAATCAATCTAACGAGACAAGGACTTTAATCCACTACAAGAAAATAGCTCTTAGAAAATGTTTACCCTATCCTGACCATAATTACTGATAAAAATAGACATGTTAAAATAACCAGAGATACTTAAGGACAGTGATAGGTGGTTAGGACTGTTTTTAACAGGACACTTTTATTTGACAGTTATGAGACAGGAAATCATGGGAGAGAGAGAGGATGTGACATGCAGCAAAGGACCGGGATTCGAACCATGGTCGGCTGCGTATGTATACGCATTAAACTTCGCTATGCCATGGCCACCCCAAACTAGCTTTGTGTCCCATCTTGGCCACCCCCCAAAAAATGTTCTGGATACGCCACTGTTATCAAGCGACGAGAATATTTTTTGTGTGCAAAAAACAAACCAAAACAACAACTTTATTCAACTATTCTTTGTGTTAAGGACTAAGAAATGCAGATCAAATGGACAGCTTGCAATGGCCGCTGTGAAAAGTGTTTTATTGCGTTGTCTCACGTCAAACTCTCTACTTCACAGCAAGGGTTAAAAATTTTTTTTTTAATCAGTATGATTATCTTGTTCTTAACTCACTCACTGTTCACTATGTGACCAATATGTAGGTATGATCTAGACATCAGTGTATGTGTGTTTTTATGTCCTGAAAGGTGATGAAATTAATATTTGTCCTCATATGTTGGTAAAAAAATCAGGTTGTGCAAAAATATGCTTTAAAGTAAAATCTCAACAGATGACTGTCATAACGAGGCCATTGGCAACCTAAAACTGTTTTCAGCTAGGCTCTAGCAGCTTTGGAAAGGCATGTCCCCAAATGTGATGTATTTTTCATATGTGCCAGTTTTTCACAAAAACGCGTGTGTGTGTGTGTGTGTGTTGGTATCCCATATATTTGCGGTTCTTTTCCTCCGAATAGCCATCAAGTGTAATGTTGTAGAAATTTTAATAGTCATTTATTCCTAATCTATTCAATGTGTAAAAGTATATGTGTGTACGTGCTTGTGCGTGACGTTTCAGGAATATATGGGACAGGACATCTTGACCTTAGGAATGGTCAGATTTGGCTGGTTTATTCCAGTACCAGTTTGTGTTATTAAGTAGAAACTGAACAGAAGTGGGGGCCTTATCTGGGTGGAAAAGTACAGCGAGTGAGAAGGAACCTTGAAAAGAGTATAAAAGCTGTCTCATGTCTTCCTGGTGCGCGTCACTCACTTCACAGAATGTAACAGCTGTGATGGCGACTGGGCCTTCTTGCAAGAATAAATATTTCGCTTTTTATTAATTTGACTCTGAGTGTCTCTTACGCAGTGATGATGTTTAACAGAAGTTTTTGCCACAACATTTGGTGTCAGAGTGGGATTCCTTGGCAGTACCTCCTGGACCTGAGAGCGGACGGTGTTTGGCCACCTGGACTGAGCAGTTCCAGCTCTACCTCGTAAGTTTCAGAGAGAGGGGCCGACCGCTATCAGGGCCAGGAGAAGCTCCACTGGAATCAGATGAAAACGAACCCGTGGCAACTCAAGACATCTCTGGTAAGAGACGGCTAAAATATTTTTCTTATGGGCTAAAATATTTTTCAAAGTGAAACTGAACCATACTGGCTGAGGGCTGTTTCTGTGGTACGTAATCTGAGATTAATTGAGATCTATATATAGATCAAGAAATTTCAAACAGATACGAGGGAAAATAATCTGAGATTAATTGAGGTCTGTGACAGATCAAGAAATTTCAAGCAGATAAATAATCTGGGATTAATTGAGAACTGTGACAGATCAAGAGATTTCAAACAGATAGGTAACCTGAAAATGAGTTGTTCCACCACGGAGCAATTTGTTTTTAGGTGCTGAGGCTAATTAGGGGGAACCAGAACAATCGTAACAGATTTTTTGGTAAACCATAGTTAGGAGGGCACTAATAGTGCAACCCGACCGATTTGGGTTAAAAGAAAAGAATCGGGTTTGTTGGGGACGCCTAACAGACTAAAGAAAACGCGCGTTGAAGAGAAATCCACAGAGAACAGAGAAGCAGCAGTATGGGGATGTCTCAAAAGCAAGCTTGCGAAATTTGGTACACCGGTGTTTTCTGTCAAATGAGATAAAATTAAGGGCAGAAATTTATGATATTGAGCGCCACAAGATTAAAGATGGTGCGGGAATCAGTTGAACAGAGCAGTGAGAAACAAAAGTTGTGTCTGCGTTCAATGTGTGTAAAAAATGTGAACAGATAATGGATTGTTGACTTGAAGATAAAAAAGTCGAACTGCCAGGAGAAATAAGGGTTTTTACTTCTTCATCCAGTAAATGGATGCATGACATTAGATGTCTTAAGAACTTAAATTTATATGATATGGATTGAAGTAGCAAGCAGCAATAAGGCTGTCTGTGTGAAATAGAATGATAGAGTGACAGAAATAGAGTGGAACTGTAAGTGAGAAACTTGATGGAAGAGGGAAGTGAAGGGAAAACAAGAAGGTTGGTGTGTGAGAGATGTTTATGTGGGGATTGTGCAAACAATCATGTTCTGGTTAGATAATGAAGGAACTGGCATGTTTGAGAAAAGAAAGGAGAGGATACAGAATGAAAATGGCATGTAGGGGAAGATTGAGATGAAATATAGTAGAAAACTATATGTGATGAAAATAAAATGTCAGACAGAATTTATGGAAGTCAAATTAACTGTTTAATTGGTATGAGAATTCAGTTTTAGAATAAAATAAGGCATTGTATGATTGACAGGAATTAACATGACATGAAGAATGTTTTAAGCAGTATGGGGAACAATTCTATATTTTTAATGGTAAAATAAAGATTGAAATTAGGTTTAGTTTTAGTTTGACAAACATTGTTTTTGAACCTAAAGGGTCTAATGGGGGTAGTGAAAGGAATGGATTTACCATCCATCTTCGTTTATTATGAAAGGAATTGGAAATTATAGTTTTATAAAAAAACGAATGCATATCCTGGTGTTTATGATTGCAGACAATGTCTGTATTTAATATCTGAGGAGTGACTGAGGGTTCGATCAAGGTCGAGAGTACAGGAGCAGTCTTCTTATTCAGCCCGGCTTTTTGGATGTTAGATATGCACTTGTTCTGTAATCAGTGTTGATGATAATAGCAAATTAGTAAAATGTAAAGACAGCTATGTCCAAAGATTCCGGAAATCAATAATGTATGTTGTGCCAGTAATAATGATGATTCGGCTATTGTTGTATCTGCCATTGGTGGACTGTAAAAGAATATGGAGCACTGCTTATCAGTGGCTCTGTTTGCATTCCTCAATGGAACACACTGCTTCAAGGGTGTGCAGTAAGTTAGAGCAGATGGAGAGTGTTTAAATTGTGGTCAGAAGGACCATTTAACATGTAAATGCCCACTAAGAAAGTGTTTGAAAATGTGATAGTGACACATTTCTGGTAATAATGTGGGTTTGAAAGTAGATCAGTGTTTAAGGGAAGACGATATTAACATTTTCGTCTGAGAAAGAATAAGAGAAAAAAACAAGGTCAAAAGATTGAATTCTTATAAGTGAATTGATGAATAAAATTGGATGTAAAATTATGGATAATGACAACAAATGTGAGTTGCAGAAAGGTAACTAAAAGTATGATTGTGTTTTAATGCAACATTTTGGAAAAGGATTCAGGTAATATAGAGAGACTAATCTCACAGATGATTTATAATAACTACAAAAGATGTATCACAAGCAGAGAGTACTAGCCTCGTCAAAGTTAGTGTGAATCCTAATTGGAGATTGATAAACTCCTAGGAAAAAAACAAAACAAAAAAAACTTTGAAGACATATTAAGCTATGGTAATTGAGAACTTGACAATTAAAATTAAGATGAAATGTGAAATGTTATTGAGAACTAGAATAATTATTTAAGATTAAATAAGCAGAAGCAGTTGGTTACTGAATTAACAGTTGATAAATGTAAAATGTGTAGAAAGGCATCTGATTAAACAAACAGCTTGAAAACTGTTGACCATGAAAGAACTAGAAGCTGATGTTTTGCTTTCAAAAGATAAGTTTGTTATTGGCTGTAATGAAACAGGTTGCTTATCTGAATCTGATGTGTGCTGTGGCTGTAAACGGCCAGTACGACAGACACTCAATCTGAGTGGAAATTTGTAATGTCTAAATAAAGACAACTATAAAATTATGTTTATGTGGAAACAAATGTCATTTCTGGCAAAGATGCCTTAAGCTGGGATAGTTAAAAGATGATAGATAAAGTTTAATGATTTTGTTGAAGTTAGAAGTTTATGAGAGAACAGTGTACCAATCCTGAATGCCTCAGAGTCTCTCTCAGTCAATCTCAGCTAACAGGCTGTTATCTGACCCTGTGTCATAAGTAATAATAAGCTATTTATAGTAAAAGCACAGTGTTTCAGTTGAAAAATCAGACACAGAGATGTTAAAAGAAATCATTGCCATTCATAGAGCAATTTGTATTTGTGAATGTTTTAAATGTAAAACTGAATGACTTTAAAGAAGTCTTTAAAATAATAATGCAGATCTTAAATGATAGAAATAACATTTTTGATTATTTTATTTTAGGACCAGTAACTTCTTTGTCTTATCTTAAGTCTCCACCATTGAAACAGGCCCGATGGCTACGGCTACAGATGTACAGTAACAGTACACTGAATGTATGGTTGTGATCTAAATTCACTGAGTATAATCTAAATAGCTAGGTTGATGATTTTAAGATGGTTAATGGATTTTAGTGATTAAATACTGCTGTTATTAACCTGTCTCCCTGTGTAAACACTATTAGGCAATCGGAATGGCTCTGGTGACTCTTGAACGTGCCTTTCCTAAAGCTCCAGAAAACAGCTGAGTTCTGTTAAAGGAAACTGATTGTGTGATGGGAGAGCGGTCACCAGTTTGTGAGCGGTACCAGTGTGTACGTGGCTACTCAATGACAGGATGATCTTCCTGGCCAGGGGACAGCCTTACGCAGGGGGTCACGGACATTGGGCACCTCAGGACGGGGGTGTGGTACATGCAAGAAAGGTAGTGAGAGTTGAGCGCTGACTACTGGAGGCCACTGGGGTCAGCAGAGCATTGAGAGGTGAGATGCGCTGTGACGAGTTGCGGCAGTCTGACCCAGAGAATGTGAGTTCCTCTATACCACTTGCCAGAAGAAACCGCATAATCGTACGCTTGTTTTTCATTGTGACAAGTGTCTGCAATTAAGCCAGGGGGACAACACCCTGAAGAGAAAATTATAGATAAAGAGCTATGGGGGAGCTTTCAAGAGCTACCTGAAACATGAGGGGATTGCCATTATTTGTGATGGGAGACAGGAACAAAACTTTTTATGTATTGGCTGCCTCATGGGCAAGAATAAGAAAATTTATAGAAGTGTTGATTTTGAACTAATATGTTTTAACTCCTGAAGGTCGTTTGACATGGTGGGTGGCTAAAGATGAAGACAGCTTTTGATTTAAGAAAAGTCTGGATAACAAAATTTAATGGTAAAAGGTTAGTGATGAATTTAATATTACATTCTGTCTAAAATATACTCATAGAAGGCGTTGAAAATATTATTTGTTTATAGTGAGAGAGAGACTTCTCGAGTGGAGGAAGGCATGGTAAACTGTGTCTGTCTTTCTGTTGTCGGCCTGCTAGAGCAAGCTGAAGCAAAATAATGATAAGGAAAAAATTAAACAAAGCAACCCAGCAGACTGAAAATCTAATGAATAATGAACAGAAATGCTTTGGAACTGGTTAAGAGACCATGTAAAATTAGGTAAAAGCTACAGAAAAATGCGAAGTTTAAAATCTTATTTAAAATTTAAATCTTTTTAGCAATAATATATAAAAGAAAGAGTTAATATTGAAAAAGCGAACATTGAAAATGAGCATATGTGTATAGATATGTGTGTCTAGTATGAGTGTGTGTGATGGTGACAACACTTTAGGTCTTGTATGTATTAGTTTGGGGTACTAATATTCCGCCTGAATAGTGAGTATATTGTTACATCATTACAGATGGGTTGAGGCAAATGACAAATTTTAAAGAAAGCGATAATTGTGAGTGGATCCGATGAAAGATGATACAGAACATAGGACGAGCTTTAAATTGATTGGTCATCAAGCTCTGTCTGGTATTAATTACTTTTTGTTGATTTGAATTACGTTCTGGATCAGTTTAAGAATTTGTGTAAATTGGAATTGTGGAGTTGTAGATCACGATCTGGCATGGGCTGAGATAAATGAAAATGTTATAGATTTGATGGCAACAACAAAGTGACATATTGGCTAAGTCAACATTAAATTATCAAGAGAGCCCCTAAAAATGTATGATTATTGTGGGCAGAAGGATGAGTTATTTGACTGACATTGACCAAGTGACCAAGTCTGTACAGCACGACCTGACTTGATAGAAACAATTGATGACTTTGAAAATGTTTGTAGATGACTGAATTAAGAGACCAAACAACAGGCCTGAAAAGCAGGATACGCTGTGAGACCAAGGGCCTTTGCCCTTCAAATACTTCGTTGAGCAGATGATAATGTGGCTTTAAGTGAAGAATGTAATATTTTTGTTTCAGAGACAGCAAAAGATGTCTGGAGGAAATTTGTCTGAAGGACAACGTTTGGGTTAGTGTTGATGCCAACTTTATCAAAACACTATGTTAAATGTTATGTTAAATTGATGCTCGAGTTGTGTCGTGCATCAAGAGGGAGATGGTATAACAATTGCCAAATATGGTTTACTAAGGGACAATATATGTTGGGAGGACACTGGGTCTAATTGGGTAAAAGGCCGTCCCAAACAAAATTTGCTTTCTGTAAATGTATTTGCAGGACTGTTTCAACAGGAAACGTAGGGGCAGATGTGGCAGCGAAGGTCACGGCAGAACAGTAGACAAAAGAAACTACGTGTAGTTTTACTATCTGAAAATAACCTCAACATTTTGTTTTCTTTCCAGAGAATGGAGCAGAGCATAACTTAAAATTTTCCTTTCACAGAATGTCAGATTGGATTGCAGCTAACAGAATGATTCTGTTCCAAAATGTATAAATATTGTGTTGAATGTTGATGTAATAGTTGAATGAGTTTCAGGTTGTTGGAGTGGCCAGATGTTGAGAATAAATTTGGAACTAATAATGTATATAATCAGTAAACAAATGGTGAAAATTCCACAGGTCACACCAGAAGGACGACCAGCAGCACTAACAAAACACTTAAGATCTCCATTCACAGGTGACAGAGGCTATGGTCCACTCCACAAACAAGGTTGCAAGGATGGAGATTGCAACACCACCGTCCAAACATCTCACCTTAAACAACGCCAACGAGATTTGATTGGTCACTGATTAATTAGAAAGTATTTTAGGAAAATGAATGGATTGTTTGATTACTCTTTGGGGTTTCGGGGGTAGGATTGTCAATATTGTGTGTTTCCAGCTCAGTTAAATTGGTAAAATGACAGTTTTATCCAAATGATGATGACAATGACAAGAAATGTGATGATGATGATTCTAGTAGTGGAAGCTACAGTGACATGTGTTAGACATTTGGTGTTTGTTTTTCTTTTCTTTTTTTCTTCTTCCTATGAATGTTTTTGTTATGAACAGATGGTTAAAAGCTGTGCTTATCCGCTATGTGATAAGGTACAAGGAGAGGGTTTTGAAATGAAGGGTTTTATTATACTTTTCTTATACTTTATATTTTGATGTAACCACTGTGGATTGATGATTTGTTGTTTTTCTAACTAGTCTGTACACTATTTCTTATTTAACTAAGGTGACTGAGGGTCAAGCTATGCTTGGGGTACAACAACAGTGATTGTTTATCTAGCCCGGCTTTAGTTGAATTCTTTATCTGCTTGCTAATACTTAAGGGACTATCCTTACAAAAACAGCCTAAGCTTTTTCTTTTCAAAATGTTATTTTCACAAATGTTTAAGAAGAGTGATCAGTTATGCGAAAACTAGAGATGAAGAGTAGTGTGATGATATGACTTAAAATTTGTCTTTTTGTTTATTATTGTGATTATGGGTAATCTGAATGATAAAAAGTGTGGAATTGTTGTAGAAATTTTAATAGTCATTTATTCCTAATCTATTCAATGTGTAAAAGTATATGTGTGTACGTGCTTGTGCGTGACGTTTCAGGAATATATGGGACAGGACATCTTGACCTTAGGAATGGTCAGATTTGGCTGGTTTATTCCAGTACCAGTTTGTGTTATTAAGTAGAAACTGAACAGAAGTGGGGGCCTTATCTGGGTGGAAAAGTACAGCGAGTGAGAAGGAACCTTGAAAAGAGTATAAAAGCTGTCTCATGTCTTCCTGGTGCGCGTCACTCACTTCACAGAATGTAACAGCTGTGATGGCGACTGGGCCTTCTTGCAAGAATAAATATTTCGCTTTTTATTAATTTGACTCTGAGTGTCTCTTACGCAGTGATGATGTTTAACAGAAGTTTTTGCCACAACAGTAATCTTTTTGTCAGATTTTTTAATATTTTGTTTTGCTTCATATCGATGTTTGTAATATTGTGATTCACCATAGTGTTTGTGGGCACTGTGTCGTGGGCAAATTCACTACTACGTTTAATGCACAATTGACAGTTTTTTATTTATCGGCGTAAGAGTCCCTAAAGGAACCGAGCGAGACATATGAGTCGCTGAACCGGACTCGCTCTGAGAGCCGGCACCACTGTCGCTCTGGCCGTCGCCGTAAGCGTGGCCGTCGCCTTCAGGTTCGGCTTCTCCGTACTGGCCGTCACCTTCAGACTGGCCGAGTCGCTGAATCGGACTCGCTCTGAGAGCCGGCACCACTGTCGCTCTGGCCGTCGCCGTAAGCGTGGCCGTCATCTTCAGGTTCGGCTTCTCCGTACTGGCCGTCACCTTCAGGCTGGCCGAGTCGCTGAACCGGACTCGCTCTGAGAGCCGGCACCACTGTCGCTCTGGCCGTCGCCGTAAGCGTGGCCGTCGCCTTCAGGTTCGGCTTCTCCGTACTGGCCGTCACCTTCAGGCTGGCCGAGTCGCTGAACCGGACTCGCTCTGAGAGCTGGCACCGCTGTCGCTCTGGCCGTCGCCGTAAGCGTGGCCGTCGCCTTCAGGTTCGGCTTCTCCGTACTGGCCGTCACCTTCAGGCTGGCCGAGTCGCTGAACCGGACTCGCTCTGAGAGCTGGCACCGCTGTCGCTCTGGCCGTCGCCGTAAGCGTGGCCGTCGCCTTCAGATTCGGCTTCTCCGTACTGGCCGTCACCTTCAGGCTGGCCGAGTCGCTGAACCGGACTCGCTCTGAGAGCCGGCACCGCTGTTGCTCTGGCCGTCGCCGTAAGCGTGGCCGTCGCCTTCAGGTTCGGCTTCTCCGTACTGGCCGTCACCTTCAGGCTGGCCGAGTCGCTGAACCGGACTCGCTCTGAGAGCTGGCACCGCTGTTGCTCTGGCCGTCGCCGTAAGCGTGGCCGTCGCCTTCAGGTTCGGCTTCTCCATACTGGCCGTCACCTTCAGACTGGCCGTCACACACTTGGCAATGCTGGACATGTTGGACTACTGAATGAGGTAAAAATGTGCAAATCCTGGTTGCTGTGTAAACATTTGAAGTATTTGAGCTGTCACAGCGATGTCACATTTGCATTTTATAAAGCTGTGCTGCTGACATTCTTAAGTTCTGTCATCTGTCCTATAGACTGTATGTTGGAAGATTATTTTAGAGGCCAGATGGTTGTCTTGATGCATAAGATCATCGATGCTGCGTGTGATTCGAATAACAACTGTGCGGGAGATACTAGACGTGTAACAAAACTCAAAAATGAAAGGATTGTAAGAGACCTAACAAATTCATGGCGTGATGTTACGATCGTGTGTCTTAATGCCAACGAGCCGATCTGTGTAATCCTCAGAAAAGTTCTGGGTGTGGTGTTTGATTGTAGTGACGGGTTTGGAGTTCTCTGTATGTGTACGTTTGTAACAGATTTATGTGCGTCACTGTTTTCAAAAAATGAGAAACTCTGTAACGTCGATGTAATGGTTGAAACACTACTCAGCTACATAGAGCAAGACAACAATGCCTGCAAAAAATTTATTTTCTGGTTAGACAAACTTTAATGTCATTACTATTGTTTTACTTTTAACGCCTCAACGTTTCAATGTATGAATATACTGTTTATCCCTCAATATATTGTTTAAATAAATTGTTTTTAAAAAAATATTTTGTGGTCATGTCTGAGATCATAAAAATCTATACAACATGCAGCCCTATTCCATACCATTAGGAGGTATTAAATAATAATAATAATAATTAAATGATCTTCTTTCTTTTGTTTAGCTGCATTTAAAAAAGGGGCAAATGGTTCGTGTTATACCCATATCTGTGCTACACAGTATCTTTTCAATAATAGACAAGCTGTTTAAATTGAGTTTAAGCAATGCCAAGTGTTTACATGTATCGAAAAGACCATTGTGTTATTGCAAAACCATTATTTGTAGAATGACAATGTAATGTATTGAGTTCTTAGATCTGTTTTGTGTTACTCAACATTATCTCAGTACTTGCTATATGTTTATTTGTGATTGTAAACAGTGTTCCCCACCTCAAAGAATATGTATGTTACAGACGTAATAATGGGATTCTTTAGAATGTAGATTACTGTTTTAAAGCTGATGTGTAGGTTTAGGCCTATATACAATAGGTACATTGCGTTTCATTTTACTAATTTAATAAACACCCTAAACTTCAACATTTTAATCTTTGGTAAAAAAGGTTAAAAAGATTAAAAGAAAAAAAACTTGAAGTCTGCACAAAAAGAAATGCGATCCTATCTACTTGCTAAATGAGTGTTATGGATCTATTGTGAACAGCATGCATATGTTTTTGACCTTGTGATGCTTAGTAAAAAATGTGTAACTTGATTGAGTAAAAATAAAAACTTCTCTCTGGTGACATGCTGGACTTGCAGTTACTTCTGATGCATTGTGACTGTAATTTACATAGTTATTTATGGCTTCCTGATGACAAAGTCATCCAGTCATATTAATAAAAGGGGGCACAGACTATGGTTAAAGTTCAACTGCTCAGTTATCCTGGTTCTGGTTTTCAAAACCTCCACCATTGTTGCACCTTCATGGATGAGACGTACAAATATTTACTGTAATTCAAAGATTATTCCATCTTCATTGAATTCATATAATCAACGAACTTCAACTTTCTATATTAGCTGTCAAAATAAATAATCTAAAAACATACTATCATACCTAAATTTACAATGGGTAAAACAATCTCTTTTGAATAACCTTGTGCAAGAATGGGAACAAGGCGAAAGTCAACAGCACATTACTCAGAATGTAAAATGAGTTTTAAAAACGACCCTTTTTTGTTTGTCCAAAATTATCACCTATCTTCTAGTACAAATGCACAGTGCTCACGTCAAATGTCTCTTTTCTTATACACAGTGCACAGTTTTGTAGTAAATTGTGGAAGCGTGATTGTTGCATAAAGATTATTTGCAAAGATTAGTTGCATAAAGAACTGAATTTATCCATATGCTTACAAGGACTGTAACTTTAACCCTCAATGTGTTTGCATTACAATATGTGGTACAGGTATACGTCATGTCAAACTGACAGAATTACACATTGTAAATGTTTACTATAACTTATGGGATGATCAGGGGGTGTTTTGTTTGTCAACTTAAACTATTTGTATTGTTGTTGTTTTTTAATTAATTTGCTTGTTTGCATAAAGAACTGCTTGTTCAGCTCTTGGATGTTAAACATTATGGGGTGAGATCATTGGAATTGTAGGTTTGTCAAAAGAAAAAAACATCTGTGTTTTAAAACACTGCCTTTTCTTAAAAACATTGTGTCAGACGTATTTGGTAGCATTATTTTCGTTTCATTGTGTATTAACTTCATATAGCCCCGATATTTGTAGAAATAAAAAAAGTGTATTTTTAAAACAAAAAAGGTTTGTTAGAACAAATTGTGTCTGGCACAACAGGTATGAAGATACGTTTGGTTTTAACTTAACTCAAGCTTTAATTTAACTCAAGTGATTCTGTGGTAATAGTTTAAGTGTAAAACAGCATGCACTTACTTTTCGTGTTAATACTTTGTGTGATTCAGGATCATAGAGGGATAGTCATAGATGGTCAAGCATTCTCAAACAGAAAGACTATCGCATAAATTCTTAATTATCATTTATTCCTATAACCACTGTGACTGAATGCTGACGGCTCTCAAAGAAAAGTCTTCGTCTAAAACACGTACAATCCGAGAAACAAGATGTGAACGGTGTCATCTGCTATCTGAGCAAGATGACTAAAAACTAATGATAATAACCCTCATTTGCAAACTTTTGTGTATTTCTTATAAACAAATGCTTTTCATACCTCTTTTTCTTAGTGATTTGGTCTTTTTGAATCTTGTATGTTTGTTTTGGACACGTGTGATTTCTGTTTAAAGATTGTTTTTAAAGTTAGTCCATATAGGCTTTACAAGAGTGTGGAACTTTCTGACAAAATATGTTGATGTGTGTAAAATACGCCCAAAGATTTAAGCACAATTATTTACACACATACTGAGTAATGTCTAACATATTGTAGATTGCAAACATTCCATTATCTGTTTATTTGGTGTTAGAGAACATTCTTAGCTCATATGTTTCTTTAAGGCAATGCTATCAATGGGCTCGAACGGGGCTTTTGAGAGCGCGCTCATGACCACAGACAAATCCCATGGCGGGACCAGCGTTTTTGATACTGGGTGTAGCCTACGTGCACCTCTCATAAAACAACAAACTAGAGGGTGTTGGCCAATGGTACCCGAATCAATACCCACATGACATGCCGATATAGCGAACAGATAAACCTTCACCATGGAAAAAGCTCTGCCTTTATCCTGGAGGTCTTGAAGAAAACACAGCACATCCGAAACAGAGCACAAGAACGGAACAATGTTCTTATCTGCGCACCATTCCTCAAAAACTCTCCATTTTAGGTTATATAAAGAACGAGTCGAGGCCACCCTCGCGTTCTGAATCGTCTCAATAACTTTTGGAGGTAGTCCAGCTGCACTCAGATTCAACCTCTCACGGGCCAGGCCCAGAGAGCTAACTTCTGAGGGGAGGGATGGAATATTTCTCCCCGTGCTTGTGAGAGGAGATCCTGCGCGCTGGTATCTGCCAAGGCTGGTCGTAGAGCAGTTGCGCAAACTCCGCAACCCACAGTCTTCCCGCCAGTAGGCTACGGCGCGATCAGAATCATTACATGTCTGCGCTCCCGAACCCTCCGTAGTGGCAGCTCGATCAAGCTCAATGGAGGGAACGCGTACAGTAACACGTCTGGCCACTCGTGGGCTAGAGCATCCACACCCAATGGTGCATCGTCGCCCGCCAGAGAGAAGAACAGGGGACATTGTGCGTCTTCGCGTGATGCGTAGAGATCTACGGCAGCCTGGCCGAATCTCTGCCACAACATGAGGATCACCTGGGGGTGGAGTCTCCACTCCCATACAGGGGATTCCCTCTGGACAATAGATCTGCTCCCCTGTTCATTATCCCCGGGACATGCGTTGCGTGTAATGACAGGAAGCCAGGTCCTGTTGCTCCACATAATCAGTTTCTTCGCTACCATGTGAAGCGTCTGAGAGCACACTCCTCCCTGCCGATTTATGTAGGCTATCACCGTTGTATTGTCTGTCCTGACCAATACGTGATGATCTTTTAGAAAATGCATGAAATGTCTCAGAGCTAGAAACACTGTCAGTAGCTCTAGAAAATGTATGTGCTTCTCTCTCAGTGCGGGAGACCAAACTCCTCTCACTGTCCTGCCCTCGAGCACTGCGCCCCAGCCTGTGAGAGATGCATCTGTCGTCACCACTTTTCTCAGTACGATCGGACCCAGAGGGCATCCTGTCCTGAGAAAAGACGGGACTCTCCAATGACAGAGAGCGCTCATGCATTCTGGTGAGACGCGCACTCTGCGGCTGAGGCGGCTCTCGGGGCGAATGCCCTGTGACGCTGTCCAGTTCTGAAAATCTCTCATTCGTAACAGCCCCAGGGGAACCACGGAGACAGTTGAGGCCATCAGTCCTAGTAGCCGAAGACACATCCTGAAAGAGACTGATCTCCCTCGTTGGAAAAGAGAGAGGCAGCTGTGAAAAGTCTTGATGCGGTTCTCTGATAGGAACGCTCGAAACATCACAGAATTCAACCTGAGACCCAAGTAGACTATTTCCCGAGACGGAGATAGACAACTCTTCGCTTGGTTTATCTTGAAACCTATTCTCTCCAGATGTGTCACTAGTGTGTGTGTATCGCTCTCTGCCTGTCGTCGGCACGGCGCGCAGATAAGCAGATCGTCCAGATATGATGATTCGTCCATGATCTCTCAACGGAGTCAGGGCTCCTTCTACACACTTGCTGAATACCCGAGGAGCTAAAGCTAGGCCAAATGGTATTCTCGTATACTCGTATGCTGTGCCCTGATAGGCGAACCTCAGATATTTCCTGTGCGCAGGAAAAATATCTACGTGAAAATATGCGTCCTGGAGATCCACCGAGGTGAACCAGTCTCCTTGCCGAATATTTTGACACAACGTTCTGATAGACAGCATTTTGAATTTGTTTTTCTGAGGTGTCTGTTGAGGACCCGTAAATCCAGAATGGGACGGAGACCTCCCCCTCTCTTGGGAATCACAAAATAACGGGAGTAGAAACCCTTGTGGCACTCTTCCATTGGAATCACTCTTATCACTCTCTTTTTCATTAAAGAGTCTATTTCTTCCTCTAAAACCAGAGCTGCTTCCCCTTTGGCCACTGAAATTAACACTCCGTTGAACAGAGGAGGTTTTACCGCGAATTGAAGTCTGTATCCCCTCTCTACGGTGGTTAATACCCAGGGATGAACTGCGCATGTCGCGCCAGTGCCAGTTCACTGTCTGAGCAGCGAGTGGGCCCTTCCTGTCTTCGCTCACTAGAGGTGCCGCAGCACACTCTAGCGGCAAATGGGGGGAAGACCGCTCCAGTGACGGAGTTATATTGGTCTTTATTTGTGATTGTTTTATTCTTTTGTGATCTTTTTCTCTTTTTTTCACATTCTGCGCCCTCGGTCTTTGACCTGGATGCGTCAGAGGAAATTTTTTTTTTGAAAAACTGCTTGTGAACGTTAGAACTTCTTCCCTCATAACAGACCTCGAAGGTGGAGGGGGAGACGATCTCTTGGGGGGCACTCGCAGAACGGTGGCCACATTCCCGCAAACATTGGACTCTGAACTGTCCACACAAACACATTTCACCTCTGAATAGGCTCCTTGCACATAGCAACCTGACGTCATATCCACAACGGGTAAATACGACTCGCACTCTTCCTGTCTGAAGGCGTACATACACAACGTAGACATTTTCTGCCTAATACTAGAAAACAGTACAGCATTATAACACGCATATTCTGTCAACCCAGGGTTGTTTATTAGCCTAATGTAAGCTAGCAAACTAACGGAAGCCATAAAGTTTGAGATATATAGACTTACCTTCATATCCGTGGATATATGAAGAGGCATACATTTTAAAGCCCTTCTCTCTAATTTGCTGGTAGGTGATTTGGAGGAGGACTTACAAAGGCGATATACGTCCGTTATTGTAAGTTTCGGCAACTCTTGTAAACACCTCATCTCATAGTGTAGAATAGCGCCGGAAAAGACGAGGCCGCATTTCCGGTAAGGAAGTAGTTACGTGCAAGGAGCCCATTCCTTCTCCTTTTCCCCGCGGGATGGAGAGAGGAATCGTTCTGAAGGGATGGGACAGAGAAACCCTGGGTGCTGTCTCCCAACCCTTCTGTGATGCTGAACAGACGTATCAGGTAGGGTGAACTCTCATCCTGTGCACTCGGCGGCCTGGACTGGTTCGGGGGAAGAATGGCATCTTCATCGTCCTCGTCCTCGAGGATGTTCGACAACACTTCATCATCGTCATTTTTCCTCACCCGCTAATGGATCATCAAACAGCGGGGGAAGGATGAGTGACACCTTCTCCATCATCTCTGCCCATGAGGTGGTGGTCCGGGGACAATCCATGGGTTCCTCTCTGGGTTGAGCAGAGAGGCATGGGTCCGATTTTCCACCGACTGCCACGCGCCACGCGGAGCCTTCTTTCTCGGGTCTTAGTCGAGAACGTAGCGCAGTGCGGGCATCCCTCGGGGTTGGACAGTGCTGCCTGCCCGTGTTTAGCGCCCAGACAGGAGATGCAGAGGCCGTCTGCATCCTTAGCAGAAATACACATTCCACAAGCACACGGATGTGGAGGGCGACCTTTTCCTTGGGGGCTCTCCGGTTTTATCGTGGTGGCCATGATCGAGCTAGCACTCTCTTCATACAGTAAGTTCTCACCCAACGTGACAACTGGTACGGAGCTATGCTGCGATTAGAGAGCTATTGTTTTCCTTATCCTTTTGGTGCGTGGTAAGCGCCCAGAAAAACTTGGAAAAAGATTAGAGAACTTAAGAGCAAGAAAACTCGTCTTGACACGTTAGTTATCGTACTCTTAAGTGACGAAGTCACTCAACGACCTAAGGAAAATATTGTGTTCGGGACGTTACCTCTCGGCTCTGTCTGAAAACTGTTAAGCAAATAGTTCCCAAAGTCTGCTGAGGATAGCTTCCGAAATCTTCCACGGGGAAGAGAGCGAGAATGACGAAACGGCAGGTAGCTGCGTTTATATACAGCGAGCCTGGACTCCCTATTACTGCAGCGATTGGTCTGCCATAGTTGGCAGACGTGGTGTAATTGGTGCTTCCGCGATCGGACACGCCCAGAGGCGTTCCCATAGTGAGATACCGAACGAATGTTAGAAAGAGAACCGGAATTTCCACAGCGCTTTATCTGTAGAATGGAATAGGGATCCATTCTACAGATCAAGAAACGGCCTGGATCCGGCAGGCTGCAGGAAAACCTTGGGATAAACAAAGACACTAAATTAGCGTAGATGCCATTCTTCTTATGATGTAACGAGTACATCAGGATTTAAGGGAAGTGTTCCCAGTTCTGGCTGACCTAATCTATGCAGCCTAACATTTAATTATAGAAGTCAATAATGTATTATGTGAATGTCAGGTCAAAGAGATGTGTTTTTAGACTAGCTTTAAACTTACAGACTGTATCTGCTTCCCGGACAATGTTAGGAAGATTGTTCCAAAGTTTTGGTGCTAAATAGGAAAAGGATCTACCGCCAGCAGTCGATTTAGGTATTCTAGGTATTATCAACTGGCCGGAACTTTGAGATCACAGTAGACATGCACGACTATAATGCGGTAAGAGCTCGCTCAAGTACTTGGGAGCTAAACCATTTAGTGCTTTGTAAGTAATCAGCAATATTTTAAAATTTATACGATGTTTAATTGGCATCCAATGCAGTGGTGACAGAACTGGACTAATATGGTCATACTTCCTGGTTCTGGTAAGAACTCTAGCGGCTGCGTTTTGGACCAGCTGTAGTTTGTTTATTAAGCGTGCAGGGCAACCACCCATGAGAGCATTACAATAATCTAGTAATCTAGCCTTGAGCTCATGAACGCATGAACTAATTGTTCTGCATTTGTCATTGAGAGCATATGACGTAATTTAGATACATTTTTAAGATGGAAAAATGCTGTTTTACAGATACTAGACATGACTTTCAAATGAAAGATTGGTATCAAAGAGCACACCCAGGTTCCTAACTGATGACGAAGACTTAACAGAGCAGCCATCAAGTGTTAGACAGTATTCTAGGTTATTAGGTGAGGAAGTTTTTTGTCCAATAATTAGAATCTCAGTTTTTTCAGAATTTAGTAGTAGAAAATTACTAGTCCATTTTTTTATATCAACTATGCATTCTGTTAATTTTGTGAATTGGTAATCTTTTGTTAGGTTTTGAAGAAATATACAGCTGAGTATCATCAGCATAACAGTGAAAGCTAATTCCATATTTCCTAATTATATCTCTTAATGGTAGCATGTACAGAGTGAAGAGCAGCGGTCCTAGTACTGAGCCTTGTGGTACACCATACTGAACTTGTGATCGATAAGACATCTCTTCATTTACTGCTACAAACTGATAACAGTCAGATAAGTATGATTTAACCATGCTAGTGCAATTCCACTAATGCCAACATCATTTTTGAGTCTATTTAAAAGAATGTTGTGGTCGATAGTATGAAATGCAGCACTAAGATCAAGTACCACTAGCTGTACGTTCACACCGCCACCGACTTGAGCTTCCAAAGCTGCATTCATTTTCAATGGAAGCTGGCTTTTCTCAGCTGCAAGGAGCATCAAATCCATCGGTGTTGCGTTTTGAGCGTTTTGGGCGTCAATCAGAAAGTTGAAAGAAGCTCAACTTTATGGTAATGAGCTATGACGCGGCTCAGCGGCAAAACGGAATATAGACGTCCTTCACGCTGACTGATTCCGGAGACACATACAATGTAAACTTTCGTTCCTACCAAAACATTAGTTCCGAGAAAATGTAAGAGAAGCTAATAATCGCCATTGCTGGGTTTCCTACAGGTTTCCTATCATTTATGACATGACGTTGTTTGCTTATAGAGACCGCATGAGCGCAACTTTTATTTGAAATATTTACGAACGCTCGTTTTGAAGCGTGAATGCAATTCATTTGCTCACGGTGAAAATGATTTGACCAATTGCATATATAGCCTAATGCAAATAATAATAATAGCTAACTTTTCTTTTTTTTTCCCGACCAAATCGGTTATAAAAATACTGTCATTATAAAAGGTTTCTTCAATGTATTGCTTGTTTTTTTTCTGTTTATTACATTTCATGTTGTGACACTTCTATTCTCCCTGCTACGTTAGAGCGTTCAAAGCATCAACATGCTTCCCCGTACTTTTTGACAAGCGTCCTTGACAGACCGGCCAGAGCTTCTTTGGCACTCAAGTCGGCGGCGGTGTGAACGTACAGTAACAGAGAGATACAACCACGATTGGATGATAAGAGCAAATCATTTGTGACTCTAATGAGAGCAGTCTCAGTACTATGGTACGGTCTAAATCCTGACTGAAAATCCTCACAGATATCATTTCTTTCTAAAAAGGAACAGTTGTGAGGATACTGCTTTTTCTAGTATCTTTGACAGAAAAGGCAGATTCAAGATCAGCCTGTAATTGACTAATTCTGTAGGATCAAGTTGCGTTTTTTTTTAACAAGCGGTTTAATCATAGCCAGCTTAAAGTTTTTGGTACATATCCTAATAACAAAGATGAATTAATGATATTTAGAAGAGGATCTATGACCTCTGGAAGCATTTCTTTGAGTAGCTTAGTCGGTATAGGGTCTTACATACAAGTTGTCGATTTAGATGATTTAACGAGTTTGCAAATTTCTTCCTCTCCTATAGCAACAAATGAATCAAGTTTTTCATCATGGAGACTACACTGCACTCCCTGATGCGATACTGTAGTAGACGTTTGCATAGTTATAATTTTGTCCCTGATATTATCAATCAAAGTGAAGAAGTTCATAAAGTCATTACTGCTGTGTTTCTTGGAAACATCTGTTCTTGAAGCTTTCTTTTTCGTTAGTTTAGTCACTTTTTCAAATAAATACCTACGATTATGTTTATTTTCTTCTAATAGGTTTGAAAAATAAGCAGATCGAGCAGCTTTTAAAGCCTCTCTGTAAGCAATCGAGCTCTCCTTCCACGCAATCCGAAATACCTCTAGTTTAGTTTTCTTCCAGTTTCGCTCCATTTTTCTGGCTGCTCTCTTAAGGGGCCCCGGTGTGCTCGTTGTACCACGGTGTTGGACTATTTTCTTTAATCTTCTTTAAGCGCAACGGAGCAACTGTGTTTAAAGTGCTGGAAAAGAGAGAGTTAAACGTTTCTGTTGCAATATCAAGTTCTTCTAAGCTATCCGGGATGCTAAGGAGATGAAACTGATTAGGAAGATTATTAATAAAGCAATGTTTATTGGCAGAAGTGATAGGTCTAACATATTTATAACATGGAGTAGAGTTCTCAACGGGCCGGGTCAGCCCGACAAACCCGACGGGACCCGCGGGTTCGGGCCGGGTTCGGGTCGAAAATATAAGCAAATGACTCGGGTCGGGTCGGACCTCGGGCTTAATCTTTTCCTCTCAGTGAAAAACAAAACAAAAAAAATATCGATTAATTATCGCTGGTGTTCACCGTAAAGAAAGTCTGGCTGCTGCATCATGCAAAGTGCATCGCGGGTGGCTGGCCATAAGAGAGGAGAAACAAGCCTCAGTCCATCCACTGTGGACGCACTACTGTTCCTCCACGATGCCTTAAGCATACGATTATGTTTGCTATGCCTATTTTGTTTCAAAACTCGTAGCCCGCCCGCTGGCTGGCTGTTTGAGTTCTTTTTATTTATTATTGTGTTAAGATTTTTATTAAAACAGGCATGGGCGTTAGCTACTTTCCTTTGAAAATATTTGGCAACACTGCACTTGCGCGCATTTCAGACGTGATACTAGACCGTCGGAAGACTAGGAAAAGGAAAAGAGAATCTGACCGCGTGAGAAACCGGTGGCGCGATCGTCGGTGCGAGCTAAAAAGCAGCACTGGATGCAACAGTGATGCTGACCTGGCGATCTTGTTGATGGACTAGTAAGTAAATCTTTCTGTTTGTGTGCATTTTATTATGTGATTTCACCGGAATGAATAGAGTCACCGCGACGGCGATAGATTGAAAAGCGCGTCCGAGTCGGGCCGCGGGCCGGGTTCGGGCAGATAATTCATGTTGATGTGTCGGGTTTCATCGGGTCCGGGCTTTAAAAGCCATGGGCCGGGTCGGGTCGGGTTATAAATTTCAGGCCCGTTGAGAACTCTAACATGGAGTCGGCTTTGCAGCCTTGGCTAAATGTAATTTACACAAGACTAGATAATGATCTGAGATGTCGTCGCTCTGTAGCAGAATTTCAACAGCATCAACATCTATTCCATGAGATAGTATTAGATCTAGAATATGATTACAACAATGAGTAGGTCCTGTTCTCTTACGAGAGTATCTCTCGTACTGCGTAATATCTTACGCTATGGGGAAAACTCTTTTCCACGAGATATTGAAGCCAAAAATTATCCTTAATTTTTTATTAATGTAAAACGCTTTGCAGCAGCAAGCAGACCTAGGCGAGACAGCTCGCGCGCCTATTGGCTGCTCTGCGGCAATAGCAGCAGCCTATCGAGAGAGGCTCTGCGTGACGTCACGACGAATGGGGGCCTTTCGCGCCCATATCGTCACGTCCCGCCAGAAAGGGCGTGGTCTCGCCCTATATCTAGGCTCGATAGCTGCTCTTACGTCGATTTTCATCTCTTCAGCGAAGCCTCCCGCATCGCTGGATCCAGAGTGAGAAGCCGCGCCGTCGACCTGTAGCCTTCAGCGGGACGTGCCATTGAGCCTGGAGTCGCTGGCCTCGCCGCCTTCAGCCGCCGTACCTGCTGCGCTTTCCGGCGTACATATCCTTTCCTCTGCCTAGAGTGTGTGTGTGATTGCATTTCTGCCTTTTTTTCCCACACCTCTAAAAGAGCGGCGTCTTTTTAAAGATGCCTTCCTGTGGTTCTTGCCGAGCCCCACTCAGCGATGAGGACCGCCATGTCATCTGCGTGTCCTGCCTGGGTGAGGATCACGCGGCCATCGCGCTCGCTGACGGCGGATGCCATCATTGTGAACGTTTGCCTATGGTGACTCTGCGGACTCGCCTAGCTTCGTTCTTCGAGCCCGCATCCCAGCCTGCCGTGACGCCGCGCCGCAAGAAGCGCCGCGCCCAGCGCGCGCCCGAGCTATCTCCAGCCCGCCAAAGCTCGCCGGTTCGCCCGCCAGCTTCGCCGGCTTCGCTCGAGTCGCTCACGGACGGACAGCGGCCGCCGTCTGCCGCCGCGTCCGCCATCGAGTTGGACGACAACACCGAGGCATGTTCTCTCTTGGCTTCGGATAGCGAGGATTGGGCGAGCTCCGTGGACCTCCCCTCCGCTAACGTTTCCCGCCAACCCTCTGGGAAGAGAGCCGGCATTGAGACTGAGCTGATGCGTCTGCTCACCAAGGCCGTGGAAAGCATCGGCCTCGATTGGGAGGCACCCACGCTGCCGCCGCGCAACAGATTAGACGGGCGCTTTCTCGGGAAAGACGAGGCTCCGTCAAAATCTAGGCCCGCGCCCTTCCTCCCGGAACTTCACGAGGAGGTTGCAAAGTCGTGGAAGGCCCCCTTTTCCGCCAGGATGCGTACCTCTACCTCCGCGGCATTCTCCGCTGTCGACGGTGCGGGAAGTAGAGGATACCTCGCCATTCCTCCGGTGGAGACGGCTGTCGCGTCGCATCTCTGCCCGCCCTCCGCTGGACGGCGTGTTCAGACGACGCTCCCGTCCAAAGCCTGTCGAGTGACATCATCGCTGCACGGACGCGCTTACACCGCAGCCGGGCAGGCAGTCTCAGCGCTGCACACGATGTCTATTCTGCAGATCTACCAGGCAGACCTCCTCCTCAAACTGGACGAGGAGGGACCCGGCGCTATCTGCGTGGCGGACCTGAGGAGCGCTACGGACCTCGCTCTACGCGCTTCTAAAGCCGCTGCACAAGCCATGGGGCGGAACATGGCCTCTCTCGCCGTTGCCGAGAGACACTTATGGTTGACGCTGTCAGAGATGACGGAAGCCGAGCGCTCTGTGTTCCTCGACGCGCCCATTTCCCCGGAGGGCCTTTTCGGAACGGCCGTCAAAGACTTCGCGGACAGGTTTGTTGAGGTGCAGAAGACTTCTCAGGCTATGAAGCACTTCCTGCCGAAGCGCTCGAGCTCCGCTACAGGCCGCACCAAGCCGCCTGCTCGCAGCTCTCATCCCCAGCCTGCACCGCCCGCCGCCGCCTCACAGCGCCGCCAGGCCCGGGATCAGAGACCGCGGTCTCGCTCCGCCGGACGCCGCCCCCCTCACCGCGGGCCCCGGCCGAGGATTGAGATCAAGCCCGAGGCCTCAAAGTCTTCCTAGCCGCCCTAGTGTCTCTTGTAAGAATGCCCACGTCCCAGTGCCCATTCCCACACCCAGACACAGCCCGCCACGGTGCAGGACGGTGCAGGCTCGCACAAATAAAATCGACTCCGGTCGATTGTGCAAACAATGTAGTGAACGCGCCCATATCCCTATGCCCGCTTACACTACACGCTGCGTGTCCCTCAATTTCTGTAAAAATGAAACCAACACACATTCAGTCGGCCCTAAACGACAGTGTTTTCAGTGCAGCAAATGTGCCCGCGGTCCCGCGCCCACATTTCCTCACAGACACGCCGAATCCCACGGGATTCGCCCCGCTCGCTCTCTCGGCGCCACCCGCCTTAGAGGAGCTGAGCGCGGCCAGGCTGCCCGCTGTGATCAGCGCGCCCCCCGCCTCGAACGCTGTAAACACGGCGCTGTGTTCCCAGCACACACAGACTCTCGTGCCGCCGCTTTCCCGCGGCCAGAGCCCAGATTTCATTCTACCCCTAGCTATTCGCGCGGATGCGTGGTCAAGGCTTCCCGGGGTATCAGAGTGGGTGCTGAACACTATAAAGAGAGGCTATTCGCTACAATTCGCTCGACGCCCTCGCCGTTACACGGCGCGCGTCGAAACTACGGTGAAAAGCGAAGTATCTCATCTACTTCGAGCCGAGATAGCGAAACTACTGAGGAAAGGGGCTATAGAACCTTTATCTCAGGCTCAGAGCGAAGGGGGCTTATACAGCAGATATTTTCTGGTACCGAAGAAAGATGGTGGGCTCAGACCCATTCTAGATCTGAGGCTGCTGAACAGAGCGCTCGTGAAGCGCCAGTTCAGAATGCTTACGACCAGGAAAATCCTCGCGCAAGTGCGCCAAGGAGACTGGTTCATGTCAATAGATCTGAAAGACGCGTATTTTCAAATACAAATAGCGTCCCATCACAGGCGATTCTTGAGATTCGCCTTCGAGGGCCAGGCATATCAATACACAGTCCTGCCGTTCGGCCTGTCCCTAGCACCCCGTACGTTCACGAAGTGCATGGACGCGGCCCTCGCCCCCCTGAGACTTCGGGGCATGCGAGTTTTGAACTACTTGGACGATTGGCTGATTCTAGCTCGTTCACGAACGGAGCTCTTAGAACACAGGGCCGCATTACTCGAGCACCTCGAGGAGCTGGGCCTTACAGTCAATTGGGCGAAAAGCTCACTGCTCCCCAGTCGGAGGATTTCCTTTCTGGAAACAGTGTTAGACTCGCTATCCATGACGGCACGCCTGTCACCAGAGCGCGGATTGAATATTCAGCACGTCGCGAAATCCTTCCGCCACGGCTCTATAGTCCCGCTCAGAAGGTTTCAGAAAATGCTGGGTCTCATGGCCTCAGCAGCCTCCGTACTCCAGTTGGGCCTGCTCCGCATGCGCCCACTGCAGCTATGGCTAAAAGCACGAGTTCCCCCCAGGGCGTGGACCGCAGGTCTGTTTCGCCTCAGGGTCGACCTTCAGTGCATTTCGGCTCTGAAACCATGGAAAGCAACCGACTGGTATCAGTCAGGTGTGAGTCTGGGGATCCCCTCGAGTGTGAAGGTGGTGTCTACGGACGCCTCCACTTCGGGGTGGGGAGCGCTGCTCGAGGGCAGGCCGCTAGCTGGCCTATGGTCAGTGCGGGAGAAGCTCCTTCACATAAACTGCTTGGAATTAATAGCAGTCGACAAAGCGCTAAGGCACTTCTGTCCCCAGATAATAGGCCACCACGTATTGGTCCGGTCGGACAACATGTCAGTGGTGGCGTACATAAATCGCCAGGGCGGCGTCAGGTCCCGAAACCTTTACAGGCTGACGGAAGGCCTCCTGGTCTGGGCTCAGCACAACCTGCTCTCGCTGAGAGCGGCGCATGTGCCTGGTCACCTAAATGTGGGGCCAGACAGGCTGACCAGAAACAACGTCCCAGCAGGAGAATGGTCTCTGCACCCGCAGACGATCCAGCTGCTGTGGGAAACGTTTGGCAAAGCGCAGGTGGACCTGTTCGCGTCCCAAGAAAACGCTCACTGCCCGAGATTCTTCTCGAAAAGCCGGGACGCGCTGGCCCATGTTTGGCCCCGCCGCCCCCTATATGCTTTTCCCCCTGTCTCACTCCTGCCTCAGGTGTTGGAGCGAATCAGGAGGGAGGGATGCCCAGTGCTACTCATAGCTCCGCTCTGGACAAACCAGTCGTGGTTCCCTGTCCTGATGCAGCTGACCAGCGCTGCCCCATGGCCTTTACCGTTGAGGAGAGACCTCCTCTCTCAGGCGGAAGGCTCGATTTGGCATCCTCGCCCGGATTTGTGGTCCCTGCACGCATGGGCCATCAACGGGTACCCGCTGACCTCCCAGAGGGAGTGTTAAACACGATCGCGCAGGCTAGAGCCCCGTCTACCAGACGGCTCTACTCCTCGAAGTGGTCTGTGTTCTCTGCTTGGTGTCAAGCGCAGGGCTTTTCACCTGTAGACTGCGGGGTTACGGAAGTGCTTTCCTTCCTTCAGGAGCTACTGGATAAGGGCAGGTCCCCTTCCACGCTCAAAGTATACGTGGCGGCCATAGCAACGTTTGCAAAACCGGTGTCTGGCCAGTCACTAGGAAAGAGCGACTTAGTCGTGCGTTTCCTTAGAGGAGCTCGGAGGCTAAACCCTCCCAGGCCCCCTTCAGTCCCGGCATGGGACCTTTCCACGGTCTTGGAGGCCATGAAAGGTGCCCCATTCGAGCCAATCCAGTCGTCAGACATGAAACACTTGTCTTTCAAGACAGCGTTTCTTATGGCTCTCGCTTCAGTGAAGCGCGTAGGGGACTTGCAAGCGCTCTCAGTAAGCGCGTCATGCATGGAGTTTGGACCTAATGACTCAAAGGTCATACTCAAACCGAAGCACGGCTACGTGCCGAAATCCCTCAACACACCGTTCAGGGCCCAGGTGATTTCCCTGTCTGCCCTTCCGGTTCTCAATGAGGAGAAGGACGCGAGTCTCCTTTGCCCTGTCAGGGCACTAAGGGCTTATGTGTCCCGCTCGTCTGGTTTCAGACAGACTGACCAGCTTTTCGTTTCGTTTGGCGGCCGTGCTAAGGGACTTGCCGCTTCGAAACAGAGCCTATCCAGATGGATAGTCGGTGCCATAGCGCTGGCTTACACTTCTAAGGGCCTACAGTGCCCTTTGGGTGTTAGAGCGCACTCCACAAGAGGCATTGCCTCCTCGTGGGCATGGTCTAGCGGGGTTACCCTGCAAGATATTTGTATGGCCGCGGGCTGGGCCTCGCCGTCTACATTTATAAGATACTATAACCTGGAGGTTCCCGCCTTGCAAGCTAAGCTTTTGGCGATATAAAGTTCAGTGCTATCTGCCCGCTGTGCGGCTCAGATGCTGAGTTTGACCTGCGTATCGCTCACTGACCGGTACAGCAGCTCGTTTAAATATCGACACACTTGTGGCCACCCAGTTCAGGCTGAATGTTCACCCTGACGGTATGGTCTATTTGTCGCATGATCAGCTCCTTCGGATGCTATTTAAAGGGAATGATGCTTCTAGCCTCTCTTCCCTCACTCTCTGTGAGTTTATGGTGATTATGCACTATATGCGCCCCGGGCTTCGGCCCCTGGGACTTTGGTGTTGGATCCCTACCAGCACGGCGTGTTGCATTGTGTTCCCCATAGCGTAAGATATTACGCAGTACGAGAGATACTCTCGTAAGAGAACGTACTCGGTTACTAACGTAACCTCGGTTCTCTCTAGAGAGGGAACGAGTACTGCGTATCTTGCCGTGCTTGGAATACGCTCTGGTTCGCTTCGGCGATGAAAACCGACGTAAGAGCAGCTATCGAGCCTAGATATAGGGCGAGACCACGCCCTTTCTGGCGGGACGTGACGATATGGGCGCGAAAGGCCCCATTCTCTCGATAGGCTGCTGCTATTGCCGCAGAGCAGCCAATAGGCGCGCGAGCTGTCTCGCCTAGGTCTGCTTGCTGCTGCAAAGCGTTTTACATTAATAAAAAATTAAGGATAATTTTTGGCTTCAATATCTCGTGGAAAAGAGTTTTCCCCATAGCGTAAGATATTACGCAGTACTCGTTCCCTCTCTAGAGAGAACCGAAGTTACGTTAGTAACCGAGTACGATACTTGTTGTCTAACTCCAATTGAGTTTATGTCTTTAAATGCCAATCCCAATGCATCTTTTTCATTGTCTACATGTATATTAAAATCACCAACAATTAGGACTTTATCTGCAGCCAATACTAATTCTGATAGAAAGTCAGCAAACTCTTTGATAAAATATTTATGGTGCCCTGGTGGCCTGGTGGCCTGTATACAGTAGCCAGCAGAATTCTCAAACGTGATTTATTGTTTACACTGTATATTTTTACTTTAAGCACCAACACTCCAAAAGAAGTATATTTAAAACTAGATTTCTTAGTGGTTTTGAAAATATTACTATAAATTACAGCATCACCTCCCCCTTTGCCTTTCGGACGAGGCTCATGTTTATAACATTAATCTTGCGGAGTGGACTCATTTAAAGTAATGTAATCGTTTGGTTTTAGCCAGGTTTCTGTCAAACACAGCACATCTAGGTTATAGTCTGTAATCTTATCATTAACTATAAACGCTTTTGAATTAAGGGATCGAATATTCAACAACCCAAGCTTTATCATTTGCTCATCTGTATTATATCTGTTTTTTATTTGTTGAACATTAATTAAATTTTTAACCTTAGAAAGGTTTGACAGTTTTTTGGATTTCCAAATTCGGGGAACAGACACAGTCTCTATATGATGATATCTAGGTGAAAAAGTCTCTATGTGATGGGATTTATCTGACCTTGGTGACGCAAGGCCGCTAGCAGACGGTTGGTTTAGCCAGTCTGTCTGCTTTCTGACCTGAGCCCCAGATTGTCATGTTTTATCTCTAAGATTATGAGCCAAATTACTAGAGAGAAGAGCAGCACCATCCCAGGAGGGATGAATACCATCTCTTTTCAACAGGTCAGGCTTGCCCCAAAAACTTTTCCAATTGCCTATGAATTCTATATTATTTTGCGGACACCACTTAGACAACCAGCCATTGAGTGAACACAATCTACTAACTATCTCATCACTCCTTCAAACAGGAAGAGGGCCAGAGCAAATTACAGTGCCTGACATCGTACTTGCGAGTTCAAACACCTCTTTAATATTTATTTTGGTGATCTCCGACTGGCGAAGTCGAACATCATTAGTGCCGACGTGAATGACAATCTTAGAGAATTTACGATTAGCATTAGCCAGCACTTTTAAATTTGCTTTGATGTCAGGCGCTCTGGCTCCCGGCAAACATGTGACTATGGTGGCTGGTGTCTCTATTTTCACGTTCCGTGTAATAGAATCGCCAATTACCAGGGCACAATCAACAGCAATCTCCGTCAGCCTGACTGTCTCCTTGCATTTATCACATATAAACCCTATATTGCCGACGGAGAAGGCTATGGTAAACATATGGCATGATGTGCAGGTCACAATAACAGGACAAGACATTACTCACCGTGTTTGTTGACTGATTCTTACTCACCTGGGCTTTTTATGAATTCAGAGGCGCGGGCGGGCACGAGAAAAATAAATAAATAACTGAGCACACGGGCGGCGCGTTAACAGGCTAGTGAGATACTAGCGTGTTGTGCTAACAATAACGCTAGCGATGTTAGGTTAATCTGAGATGTTATGTAAACTGTAATTAGTAGTATAAACAACTAGAAATGATAGTAAATTATGGTTCAAAACAGAAAGAAATACGAGGCTTAGATGGAGCTTACAGCCTCGGAGCAAACACACTCACACACAGCAGGCAGCGAGGCAGCAAGACCACAGCTTGTGGTCCACATGCTAAACAAGGAGCCAAGTGTCACGATCCACACTCAGGAAACACAAAAGATCCAATAATGCAGTAAGTTTTAATGGGGAAATCCGTACTCACAAACCAGTCCAGGCAGGGGTCAAAATCCATATAAGCAATCCAAACACAAGTAACAATGACTAGACAGAACAGACCTCAGAAGTGGTGTGATAAAAGACAAGGACTCCATAATAAACACTAAACAAGCAGGGTACTTATACACACAGACTAACAATCATAATGGGTGACAGCTGGGTGCAATGAACAATGATGAGAGCAGACAAGGATTGTGGGAAATGCAGTTTCTAATGTGACTGACACCGTGGGAGAAGAGGACCTCTAGTGGTGAACTTGGGAAACACAAACCCATACTGTGACATAACCCCCCCTCTACGGAGCGGCTACCAGACGCTCCAAGACAACTACACAAGACAAAAACAGAGTCCAGGAGGGAGGTGGAACAGTGGAGGACCTGGGGGGGTCAGGTCCATGAAGGGGAACAGGAACAGGGGGTGACGGTTTGGCCGGCGACCAGGGCGAAGCAGACGACCCATCGGGCGGCCAGGGCGGAGACGTCAGTCCATCGGGCGGCAAGGGCGGAGACGTCAGTCCATCGGGCGGCCAGGGCGGAGACGTCAGTCCATCGGGCGGCCAGGGCGGAGACGTCAGTCCATCGGGCGGCCAGGGCGGTGAAGACCCCTCGGGCGGCCAGGGCGGTGAAGACCCCTCGGGCGGCCAGGGCGGTGGCTCAGGCGCAGGAACAGCAGACCCCGGCGCAGGAACAGCAGACCCCGGCGCAGGAACAGCAGACCCCGGCGCAGGAACAGCCACAAGAACTGTAACAGTCACAATAACGGACACAAACACAGACACAAACACAGAAACAGGCACTGGCTCTGCCTCTGGCTCTGGAACAGGCACTGACTGGACGTGGATGACTTGAACAGGCTCTGGCTGGACGTGGATGACTTGAACAGGCTCTGGCTGGACGTGGATGATTTGAACAGGCTCTGGCTGGACGTGGATGACGTGAAGCTCTGGCTGAGTATGGCTGACTTGGACGGTCTCTGGCTGGACGGTCTCTGGCTGGACGGTCTCTGACTGGACAGTCTCTGACTGGACGGTCTCTGGCTGGACGGTCTCTGGCTGGACGGTCTCTGGCTGGACGGTCTCTGGCTGGACGGTCTCATGGTTAGGAGCCACCAGACAAGTCGTTGAGGAGTCCTTTCTCCTCCTCCTCCGTCTCCGGACCACCGGACTCGGGACCACTGGACTCGGGACCACCGGAACAGGGACCACCGGAACAGTCACGGAGGAAGTCTTCCCTCTCCTCCTCTGTTTCGGGACCACCGGAACTGGAACCACCGGAACCAGCGTGTGAAGGACGCTCGGGGCTGAACATCACCGGACCATGGTCAGAAAATGACCGAAATGGAGAATGCGGTCGGTGCTCATCTCTAGTATCACCTCCCCGACGTCCCCCTCGAGTTCCCCTAAACCTGACCAGACGGGTTCCCCTAAAAGGCTCTCTGTCCCAGGTGGAAGGCTGCTCAGGGGACTTGACTGCCATGGCCTCTTCAGTCTGGCGGGTCCATAACGCCAGGCACTGAAAAATGTTCATACGAGGGGGATCCTCTTCAACTCTTGAACTCCCCCTCTGCTGCCTCCTCTCTGACCTCGTGGTTGAGGAAAACCCAAAATCCATACTGCTAGATCTTGTAGTGATGGAGTCCTTCTGTCACGATCCACACTCAGGAAACACAAAAGATCCAATAATGCAGTAAGTTTTAATGGGGAAATCCGTACTCACAAACCAGTCCAGGCAGGGGTCAAAATCCATATAAGCAATCCAAACACAAGTAACAATGACTAGACAGAACAGACCTCAGAAGTGGTGTGATAAAAGACAAGGACTCCATAATAAACACTAAACAAGCAGGGTACTTATACACACAGACTAACAATCATAATGGGTGACAGCTGGGTGCAATGAACAATGATGAGAGCAGACAAGGATTGTGGGAAATGCAGTTTCTAATGTGACTGACACCGTGGGAGAAGAGGACCTCTAGTGGTGATCTTGGGAAACACAAACCCATACTGTGACACCAAGTGTGAAGCGAATCCTTGACAAAGCACGATCAATTGTGAAGCTCTTTCGCAAGTCATGTGTTGCAACACAGAAGATTTTGGATAAGTGTGGCCTAATTGTTGTGAATGATTGTCCCACGCGCTGGTCAAGTACATATTACATGATTGCACGACTCCTCAAAGTTAAAGATCCTCTTTGTGAAATATTGAATGAGATGGGGTGGGACAACTTACTCTAGTGAGTGGCAGAAGCTCAGCTCATTGCATGAACTCATGTTGCCTTTTGCCAAACACACAGACTCTTCAGAGTGACACGATGTCTATGTCACTGATCGTCCCTGCCCTCTTAGATTTGCTTAGCCACCTTACTGATTTTGAAGAAAACACAAATCATCGGGATTTTGCCACTCTAGCACGAAAAATGAAAGTCAATTTGAACCAGCGCTTTGCCTGGGTATTGGATCCATCAGATGAAAAGTTCTCTCCACTTGTTGCAGCTGCTTTCTTTCTCAACCCTACTGTGTGTGATACTCTCCTTGATGTGGCTGATGACAGAGTTCAGGAACTTTTTAAGCAGGCAAAGTGGTATGTGGTCCAGTGCACTCAGAGTCAAAAGACTCACCCTGATGATAATGTGGAGGAACTGAATGGACTAGAGCCTGACCCTGGACCACCATCTTCATCCTCAAGGCAGCCAGTCTTCAGATTTCTGTCTAAATGCCGTGCAAAGCCTAAACCAAAGTCCTCCACATGTAGCATCAGGCAGCAACTAAGCAAGTACAAGGAGGAGCTCTCACAGCCCATTACTTGTGATTCAGGAATCCAGTTTTGGCTTGGGAAATGTGACACATTTCATCACAGCTTGAAACCATTAGCATTAGATCTGTTAGCAATGCCGGCTTCGCAAGCTTTTGCAGAGAGAGTTTTTAGTATCACAGGTGACCTAACCAGGGGAAAGTGTAACAGAGCAAAAGTCACTTTAGCACGAAGTGCTTTCTTGAAAATGAATAGAGGTAAATAAGTGTTAGTATTCTGTGGTTGAATTGCCAGCATTGTGGTAGCAAGAAGAAAATGTCGTTCAGTGCACTTTAGATTCAAATTAAAGATGTTTGTACTTATTGTTCAGCTCAGCTGTACGCTTTAAGGTCCTGAACCTAACTTTATTTTTCTTTTATTGATGGTGAATTGGCAGCTAGTTATTGTTTACATTACCATGACAGTGTTTTTTGCTGCATAAAAGCTTTTACATGTATTCATTTAGCTGACGCTTTTATCCAAAGCGACTTACAATTGCTATATGTCAGAGGTTGCACGCCTCTGGAGCAAATAGGGGTTAAGTGTCTTGCTCAGGGACACATTGGTGTATCACAGTGGATTTGAACCTGGGTCTCTCACACCAAAGGCATGTGTCTTATCCACTGCGCCTGAAATAAATTGAATTTAAATAAATTTGACAGCTGTGTTGAAATAAAGTTACCATGTGTTTTATATATTTTGGTTAAGTTTGTTTCCTATACCAGCTGTAAAAAATTGTCTAGTAAATCTGTTATTGATTTTAGTCTTATTTTAGTCGACTAAAATAAGACTAAAATTAAAACAAATCAAATCACTAAAACTTGACTAAAACTAAAAAGAATTATAGTCAAAAGACTAAGACTAAAACTAAATAAAAATTTCTTGACAAAATGAACACTGATTCGCACAATTTTTCAAATGAAGAGAAAGATTACTCCATAGTGTTAATTCTATTGGGGATCCCATGTAACAAACGTAAATTGGAAAAAGGCCTGGCTTTTGCCTAGTAAATTTTGTGGATCCAACACAGTTAAAGAAATTCATTATAAAATCCTTCATAAGATCTATCATGTTAACTCATCCATCTCTAAATATTCTGATATTGATGAAACTTGCTCTTTCTGTGGTTTTGTTGAAGAAACAGCCGCCCATTTATTTCGTGAATGTAATGTAACCAAAAATGTTGTGCTGAATTAAGTTTTGGTTTTAGCCCTACAAATGTGACCCACACCTTCATTCTCCAAGAGGTTATCTTTTATTATGAAAATCCAAAGTTGCTGTCCCTTGAATATACGTAGATTTGTGATTTTTTTTTCCAATGTAAAGCTTTTGTCCGTAAACCCCTTTTCTGGAAGCATTTTCATGTTTAATGTCTATTTCCAATAAACAAGCAGACCATATTAATACAAATAACTTGTTTTTAGGAGTGTAAAAATATATCTCAATATAAAAATGCATCAATAACGTGGATAGTGACAATATTTATTATGCATAGGCTAATTCACCCAAAATAAAATTTACTGTGTGAGAAAAAAAAGTTTACAGAGTTTTAGTGTCAGCACTACATTAAACTACTATATATAATGATGAATATAATGTATAATAATGCAATGGGGGGATATTTGTGGGTCCTGATAATGCCAAATGTTGGATGTTACCAGTAAAAAGTGGCCTACGTTATTTAAATATATATAGTGAGTGATAAAGTGAATGCATGTAGTCTAAAATAATTCTGTATTTTCAGCTTCAGAATCATGAATATTTTTATATGGTGTCTCCATTGTCCTGCATTGCGTTTCCAGCACCAAGTCTAATCCTAGGCCAAATCTAGGATGATGTCGCTGGTTATAAGTGTCCAACTTTTGGAGCTCTGCATATTTTAAAATTAACAGTCATTATAAAAATGAAAAAAAAAAAAAATACCAACCAGAAGAACCGTGTCACAAATCATGAAGAATGACGTGATATTATTTACCAGTCTACAACAGTGTACTGCAGATTTATAGTCAGAAGAAACCTGCATTTCTAATCGCAAACTATCTTACTTGATTTGGATGGTTTTGCTTACCTTGACACTTTTATTGAGTAGAACTGACTCAAAAGAGTAAAGATTTGCCAATATATTGTTTTGTTAGTTCACATAATATTGTTAGTTCACATTTTAAACAAGTAGCCTATAGAAGTCATGTAGTATTTTGTGTCGCTTCACCTCTACTTGTTTGAAAGAAAAAATCTTGCTATTAAACAAAGTTATTGTGGGGGAATGTCATTGTCTAAGCTACAACAAAACAATCAACAACAAATGTGATTTTTGTGATCTGATTGTTTAACTGCATCACTTATACAATGAAAACATTGAAACTCATTATTGTGGAGGGTGAACAACTATTAAAGGGGTCATGAACTGTATTGTTTTATTGTTTCATAATGTTTCTTGGTGTGCACTTATAATGTTAGAGTGTTATAATTTAGAAATAGAAGGCATTTTCCCTGCCCTGCCACTGATGTGAAGGCTCTGTTTGAAGGGGTGTGTCTGTCTGATACTTTTTGCATGTTTTTACTATTACAGCTGTTAAGGTTACCTTAAAACGTGGTGAAAAGTGTTAATAATAGCATTATATTTAGATCGTGGCATGAAATGTTGCAGTGATGAGCCTTGTAGCTGATCACAGACATATTGAGTGCATGTTGTTGGGAATTATTTGAATTTCAGAAGATATTAAACACAATTCCTGATACACACGTACATACGCACACACATACAGAGGCAAAAAACACAAAAAAAGGAAGTGAAACCGACTTCTGACATCTCCTTGAACGGGAAAGCAGATGACAGATCTCACATGATTTAGTTCATCTGGAAAAAACCCTGAAGTTTTTCAATGTAACCCAGTGATGTATAAATATGACTGTAATCTGATTTTTCAGTTGTTGCATTTTTCATTTGCCATTGATTGCATCCATAGAGACTCTTCTCTAACAATTTCAGTTTATTGCTTTGCTATACTTAAACTGCTCTGCTGTATTTTTTCAACTTGAATAACTTGGACCGATTACTTGAACTGCATATCAGGTAAAATAACCAGTGTAATTTTCCACTCATACAGGACTGCCCTGTTTGGATTGGATAAGCTGAAGTATTATAACCTGTAACTTTGTGATATTTTGCTACAAATCTCAATCATTGTATAACCAGTGTTTTTATATGTTGTTATATTATATTACATTTTTATTTTACAAAGACAAATATTGTTTTGTTTTACTTCAGCTTATAAAGACAGTTCTATAAGAAATATAGATATTTACACTGCAAACTCAAGAACAACGAAAGACCCACAAGAGATTCAGCTTGAAGGGTAAGCATGAATGAAAATGATGATTATTGTTTCAGTGTGAGTGTAGGCATACACCTAGATTTTCTGGTATAAAGATAAACAAGAGGATCTTCAGGGACTGGGAACTTTCACCACAATGTATGCAACTTGATTTCTGAACACTAACGAATGCTTTCATCATAACTAACAGTGAGAAATTTGTCGATTTTAACCGGAGTTTTGGCAAGAGTCCAGAGGTTATTAGTAATGTTTTTTGTTATTTCAAGTGTCAAAATATCATGTGGCGCGAACGTCCGGCCACAACTTCTGTTTTGTAAAAATAGCCCTCACAAATTAAAAAGAGAAGTACTCTCTAATTCCAGAGGTGAAGGTGACCTTGACTTTTTGGACTTTGCTGATACTATAAAAGTGCACCTTTAAAGTAAACTGGCTGAAAAGATGCCTTGTGAACCCAGTGTCGTTATGGTTTTTCATTCCTAATAATATCTTCAACAAACTTGGTGGCCTGTCTTTCCTATTAAAGTGTAACTTTTCCATAACATAATCTCCATAACTTTCCTGTTCCACCAAAGGAATATAATACCTTGATAAAAGCTATACCAGCAGGCTGTCAGGGTTGTGTGCAGGTAGCTGAAGACGAGGATGCAGGCATTTCAAAAGTAGTTGATTTATTTACAAAATTAACTTCAGGAACAAGAACAAAATAACAAACTCCAGGAATTCAGTAACACAACCATACAAGGACGACGATCGACAAACACTCAGGGAAAACACAGGGCTTAAATACACAAGGAATAATAGGATAATTAACAGAACACAGGTGAAGGGAATTACTAATCAGACAGAGCGGGAAAACTAACAGGACTAAACCAAAATCACAAAAGACGGGGGAAACAAGATCTTAAAACAGAACTTAAACACACAGAAACGTGACACAGGCTTAATCCAATTAATTAAAAATCACCTTAACTTCAGTAAAGGTAACAGTGTTTATCCGGCTTTACGCTTGGGCGGTATTGACCTTGGTGTAAATTATTTTAGTGATCCCTTGTAACAAACGTAAATTGGAAAAAGGCCTGGCTTTTGCCTTGTAAATTTTGTGTATCCAACAAAGTTAAGGAAATTCATTATAAAATCTCTTTTGTTTTTAGCCCTACAAATGTGACCCACACCTTCATTCTCCAAGAGGTTGTCTTTTATTATGAAAATCCAAATTTGCTGTCCCTTGAATATATTGTTAATTTCTTTATCTTGTATGCAAAACTTCTTCATCCACAGCAAAAATGGCTCCTCAAGTCTCCTTTGAGCTTTCCTCTTTTTCTTGCTGAATTTAACTCTTTTATTTTATCCCTTAGACTTATAAATAACAAAAAAGTGCAAAATTGTTGATGCATTATGATGATTTATTAAAAGATATGACCTCATTATTAGCCTACATACATATACATATACATATACACAAATGTGGTCCACTGAAGGCAAGCTGAGGTGAGAACCCAAACACAATTTATTTACAAAAGAACCAATAAAACGTCAAACAAAAACATGGCAAGGCATGAAAACTCTGACCAAAAACAGGAACACTAAACTGCTTTCACACTGCCAGTTTAGTTCGGAACGGGGCACGGTTCGCATGAAAAATCGCTAATGTGAACTCTGTCATGGGACCCGGGTATCGAACCCGAGACTACCTGGAGGAGGTGGTCTGAGTTCGGTTGCTCCCGAACCGTGCCGCGGTTCGCATGAATGTGCAAGCAACACGAACTCGGGTGCGCACTTGTTCTAATCAGTATTAAAAATGTATTTGCCAGTGTATGTCCACATGTGAATTATCTGACCTGTGATACTGAGGCTTAGCAGAAGAGGAGAGTGTATTTTCTTTTGATAGTTTCTTTATTTTTGGATCATCACTTGCTTTAAGAACTTTTATTCACTGTTTTGTGTGGTTTGTCTCTTCAGCTAAAGTGATTAACTGCGGTCTCTTATCAACTGTGGGTATTTAATTGGTAAACTATGTATGAGATCTATTTTTAGGATGTTTTAAACTGAATGTTTCCTGTGTGAAATAAACTTTGTACTTTTGGAAGTCACGTCTCTGTCTTTGACGCAATCCAAACCAGCAGGGTCCTTCATATTGTTGTAATTCTTTTGGGTTTAATTCTTTTTGGGGTATTTTGTTTATTTTTATACTTTCCTGGGTGGAGAAGTAACCTAAGTGGCATAGTCGGGTTTTTTAATATTTAGCCAAAGGTTACATAAGGCTGCATAGATTAGGTCAGTCGATGTTTGCTATAGACATTTTTCAGGGTAGATACACCATATTGTATTGTACGTGGATGAAAATAATGCTGTGAGGGACAGATAATGGTCATAGAATGCATGTAACTTTCAAAATCTGTTTTATTTTTGTCTACTGAAAGTTTTTTGGTTTAATATATGATTAGTTCTCTGTTTCCATATGCAGGCCTAAGGTCAGTTTCTAATTATGGGAGATGGAGGGAACAGAGCATCTGCAGAACCCGACCGATTGAATGATAAATCCTTGACTCCTCCTAATTTCAGTAATGAAGCAGTGACCTCTGACCCCAGGTGAGTATAAACGTGTAGTGGGTAATTTAACTATGGGAGTCAAAAACACTTTGAATGGACATAGAGAGATGAGTTAATTTATTTATTTTGTTTTATTTCTCATCAAATCTGTGAACAAAAGAAAATTTTCTTTTGTAAAACTTTTTGAAAATTAACTTTTCAGAATCAGAATCAGAATCAGAAAGAGCTTTATTGCCAAGTGTGCTTGCACACACAAGGAATTTTCTTTGGTACTGAAGCTTCCAGTGCACATATACAGATACAACAAGAAACAGTAATACAAAATCTAAAAATAAAATTATAAAAAAAAAATATATATATATATATATATATATATATATATATATATATATATATATATATATATATATATATATATATATGATAAATACTATAAAATATAAAATATAAGGCCACGGTTGGGTTTAGTCAGAATAAAAATTTTCGGATTATGAACATATATACAGTATTTTGAATAGTATGAATAAATATAAATATAAATAACCTGAGTTTAGGAGATATTGCACTAAACAGTGGGGGTATTGCACTTAAAGGCATATGCCTTGGGAGATATGTTAACTGTTCAGGAGGGAAATGGCCTGTGGGAAGAAACTGTTCCTGTGCCGAGATGTTCTTGTGGCCAGTGATCTGAGTCTCCGTCTTGACGGTAACAGTTCAAACAGGTGGTGTCCAGGGTGAGTGGAGTCTGTGATGATTTTACCTGCTCTCTTCCTCACTCTGGAAGAGTACAGGTCCTGGAGGGTTGGCAGGGGGGCACCAATGATCCTCTCTGCAGTCCGGACTGTCCGCTGTAGTCTCATGATGTCTGATTTGGTAGCTGAACCAAACCAGACAGTGATGGAAGTGCATAGGACAGACTCGATG
This sequence comes from Chrosomus eos, assembly GCA_036326025.1. Taxonomy (NCBI): domain Eukaryota; kingdom Metazoa; phylum Chordata; class Actinopteri; order Cypriniformes; family Leuciscidae; genus Chrosomus; species Chrosomus eos. The sequence goes on from CM070825.1 coordinate 10,476,046, forward strand.
ACGGCTGAGTAGAACTGAATCAGCAGCTCCTGTGGCAGGTTGAACTTCCTCAGCTGGCGAAGGAAATACAGTCTCTGCTGGGCCTTTTTCACAATGGAGTCAATGTGATTGTCCCACTTCAGGTCCTGAGAGATGATAGTGCCCAGGAACCTGAATGACTCCACTGCTTCCACAGTGCTGTTCATGATGGTGAGTGGGGGGAGTGCTGGGCTGTTCCTCCTGAAGTCCACGGTCATCTCCACTGTTTTGAGCGTGTTCAGCTCAAGGTTGTTATAACTGCACCAGACAGCCAGCTGTTCAACCTCCAGTCTGTAAGCAGACTCGTCACCGTTTCGGATGAGACCGATGACAGTGGTGTCGTCTGCAAATTTCAGGAGCTTGACAGTGGGGTCTTTAGAAGTGCAGTCGTTAGTGTACAGGGAGAAGAGCAGTGGGGAGAGAACGCACCCTTGGGGGGCGCCAGTGCTGGTGGTGAGAGTCCTGGATGTGTGTTTCCCCAGTCTCACTCGCTGCTGCCGGTCCGTCAGGAAGCTGGAGATCCACTGACAGATCGAGGATGGAATGGAGAGCTGTGCTTTAGAAATAAAGTTTGATTGATTGATTGATTGATTGATTGATTGATTGATTGATTGATTGATTGATTGATTGATTGATTGAAATGCATAACTGATATAAAAAAAACTGGATGACTAATAATTTCCTACTTGATTCTGAAAAAACTGAGATTCTAATTATTGGAACAAAAATGTCTGCACATAATAACCTAGAATACTGTCTCTAACACTTGATGGCGGCTCTGTTTTAAACTGAAATTGAAATGTAAGACATTAATACAATGTTAAAAGCGGCATCTGTGTTGATTTACTATGTGATTTATTATATATTTAAATATGTTTATATTTTTTAACCCTCTGCGGTTGGCAGAGGCAAGTTTCCCATCTCCACCAGGTTCCTAACCGACGACGAAGACTTAACAGAGCCGCCATCAAGTGTTAGAGACAGTATTCTAGGTTATTATGTGCAGACATTTTTGTTCCAATAATTAGAATCTCAGTTTTTTCAGAATCAAGTAGGAAATTATTAGTCATCCAGTTTTTTTATATCAGTTATGCATTTCAATCAATCAATCAATCAATCAATCAATCAATCAATCAATCAATCAATCAATCAATCAATCAATCAATCAATCAATCAATCAATCAAACTTTATTTCTAAAGCACATGTTAAAACAACCAGGTTGACCACAGTGTTGTACATTGACCTGAAACCAATAAATAGACAAAAATACAACACCAAACAGATACAACATACAATTCTCATGCCGGATTAAAAGCCAAAGAATGTAAAAACCGGAAGGCTGGGGGCCAGTCTGACATGAAGAGGCAATTCATTCCAGAGTCTCGGGGCTGCAACTAGTGATGGGCAGATCGAGGCTTCGTGAAGCAATGAAACAGTTGAACCAAATGGTCCATATTGTTTCGAGGCTTCGAATCAATCCGACACCCGTCTCCACGGTGACACCTAGTGGTCACTTGCATGTGTTGATCTGAAAAAACCTTGACGAGCCATGAAAATTTGTTGTTTTTTTATTATTGTACTTTTCTAATATGTGAATCTTGTAACCTATATAGGCTCCTCACTGTGCATAATGTTATTTTGGTCCTGCAAGATGAATATTAATAAAATAAATCAAGCCACAATGTCTCACTTTTTTACATATTTTTATTTAAAAATATAAATTTCTCTGCTGTGGACTGTGTTTGAGAAGGACTTCTCAAATGGCGCATCATGGATGATGTATTGTTGCAGTAGGCGAGCTGCCGATCACAATACACACATCTCACTTTATCTGTTGTTTCTAAATGGAAATGCTCCCACACCACAGATGTATGGCATCTCTTCTGGGGAGCCTCCATTTTATCTATCTATCCAAATCTATCTAGATATGTATCTCTAATCTCTCTATGTATTTAAATATGTATATAATATGTATCTATAATCTATCTGTGTATTTAGATATGTATATATAATCTATGTCTCTATAATATTTATATATGTAGCCTATCTTTAATCTATCTATATATGAATCTATCTTTCTATTAATCTAGCTGTCTATATATATATATATCTACACTACCGTTCAAAAGTTTGGGGTCGGTAAGATTTTTAATGTTTGTAAAAGAAGTCTCTTCTGCTCACCAAAGCTGCATTTATTTGATTAAAAATACAAAACAAACCCAGTAATATTGTGAAATATTATTACAATGTAAAACAGCTGTTTTTATGTGAATATATTGTAAAGTGTAATTTATTCATGTGATCAAAGCTGAATTTTTAGCATCATTACTCCAGTGTCACATGATCCTTCAGAAATCATTCTAATATGATTATTTGATGCTCAAGAAACATTTATGATTATTATCAGTTGAAAACAATTGTGCTGCTTCATATTTTTGTGCAAACCGTGATTCATTATTTTTCAGGATTCTATGAAAGTTCAAGAGAAAAGCATTTAATTAAAAAAGTAATATTTTGCATTATTATAAATGTCTTTACTGTCACTTTTGATCAATTTAATGCTTCCTTTCTGAAGAAAAGTATTAATTTCTTTAAAAAAAATAATAATTTGTATTGACCCCAAACTTTTGAACGGTAGTGTATGTATCTATTAATGTGTCACTATATGTAGGCTATACTCTGTGTCTCTAGCCTATCAGTCAATGTGTTGTGTAAATTTAAATGTAAGCCTAAATATAACTAAACAAATCGCACTATAAATGTCACTATATCACCAAAATCCACTATCTCAAAATCAAACTCCTCTCACAAAAACCCACGATGTCAATATGCGTTAATTTCACTTTTATACAGATGTGCGATTAGTGGTTTGTTTCCGACCGTGTCAATCAAACGCTGATTCGGCGGATCACACCTGATGAAACACTTCGTGAAACACTTCGAGGCTTCGTTTGGCCATAGTCACGTGACATGGGTGTTTTGAATCACGCTTCGAATCAGTGATTCGAAACATATGCGCTTCGGGATCTCGCAAAGCTTCGGAACGACTGTTTCGCGTCAGCCATCCCTAGCTGCAACTGAGAAAGCTCGATCCCCTCTCTTCTTGAGCCGGGTTTTTGGGACAACAAGAAGAGACTGATTCGCGGACCTTAATGACCTTGAAGGAGCATGCGGTTTCAACAGATCAGTGATATAGACTGTAGCTAGTCCATGAGGAGTTTTAAAACAAACAATAGAATAGGCCTGGCTAACACCTACATACAAAGCATTACAGTAATCAAGGCGTGTTGTGATAAATGCATGAATAACCCTCTTCAAGTCTGTGAAGGATAAAAAGGGCTTAAGCTTAGTAAGAAGTCTAAGTTGAAAGAAACTGGTTTTCACAACAGAATTAATCTGCTTCTCCATTTTAAAATTACAATCCATTTTCACTCCCATGTTTGTTACAACAGACTTAAAGGATTAGTTCACTTTTTAAAAAACTTTTGCTGATAATTTACTCACCCCCATGTCATCCAAGATGTCCATGTCTTTCTTTCTTCAGTCGAAAAGAAATTAATGATTTTGATGAAAACATTCCAGGATTTTTCTCCATATAATGGACTTCATTGGGAACCAAACGGTTCAAGGTCAAAATGACAGTTTCAGTGCAGCTTCAAATGACTTCAAATGACAAATGACGATACCAGACGATGAATAAGGGTCTTATCTAGCGAAACGATGCGCCATTTCGAAAATAAATAAAACAGTTAAAGTATTATTAGCACAAATGCTCGCCTTGTTCTGTCCTGAGATGCGTGTTCGTGATTCTCCTGTTCGAACTCGTTCATTAAAATGAACAAATCTTTTTTCGAGTCATTTCGTTCGTTGAATGAACAAAATGACTCGAAAAAAGACTCGTTCAAAATGAACAAATCTTTTTTCGAGTCATTTCGTTCGTTGAATGAATAAAATGACTCGAAAAAAGATTTGTTCATTTTAATGAACGAGTTCGAACAGGAGAATCACTAACGTACATCTCAGGACAGAACAAGGCGAGCATTTGTGCTAATAATACTTTAACTGTTTTATTTATTTTCGAAATGGCGCATCGTTTCGCTAGATAAGACCCTTATTCATCGTCTGGTATCGTCATTTGTCATTTGAAGTCATTTGAAGCTGCACTGAAACTGTCATTTTGACCTTGAACCGTTTGGTTCCCAATGAAGTCCATTATATGGAGAAAAATCCTGGAATGTTTTATCAAAATCATTAATTTCTTTTCGACTGAAGAAAGAAAGACATGGACATCTTGGATGACATGGGGGTGAGTAAATTATCAGCAAAAGTTTTTTAAAAAGTGAACTAATCCTTTAACATAAGGTTGCAAAATGCCCAGGTCTATTTGTGAGACATCAGAGGTGCCAATGGGTTTAAAACCATGACCTCAGTTTTACTCTCGTTAAAGTTTAAAAAATGTAAGGCCATCCAGGCTTTAATATCATTTAAACAGTTAACCAATCTTATTAAAGAACTACCATCATTTCTTTTGATGGGCAGGTAGATTTGTGAATCATCTGCGTTGAAATGGAAGTTGATGTTATGTCTTTTTAAGATTGTTCCAAGTGGGAGCAAGTGAAAAAAGGATTGGCTCGAGAATCAAGCCCTGGGGAACTCCACATGTGAGGGACACAGAAGGTGAAATGGAGCCACCAAAACTGACTTTAAAATCTCTGTCTGACAAGTATGACCTAAACCATCTTAAGGTTTACCTTAATCCCTAGTCATGCTCGAGACGAGAAATAAGGATGCTGTGGTCAACTGTGTCAAATGCTGCTGTAAGATCTAAAAGCATAAGAATTGCATAATCTCCAAAGTCAGTTGAGATTAAAAGATCATTCATTTTGTGAATTTGTAAGTTTCATCCGTTGACGTCAATTCACCTTCAATTATATAGCGCTTTTAACAATATAGATTGTTTCAAAGCAGCTTTACAGTGATAATAGGAAATGAAAGTAACAGATTGTTTTAGCTTTACAGCAGCTCTTGATTCACTTCCGTCACAACGATCATTAGTTATTCACTTAGTTTTACGTGGCAAGATGGCGCCTGTGTTCGGCTTTGCGTCTGCCACCTCTCCGCTGACCCGGTTAATAGCTCTTTGCTTAATGTTATATTATGCCTTTTCAAGCCTGTCAACTAAAAGCTGTGTCTCTGCTGTCATTCAATATGATCGGCACATGCTATTTCGAATTAAGGAGCAAATGAAAGACGAGTGTGTTACCTGGAACAGGTACAGGGAATACTTCCCTCCGCATTTTGAATGCGCTACATCATCACCTGAGTACCTGCTGATAGTGAAGCATCGTGGCAGGAGAAGGAAGAGGAGATCGAGGGCTGGTGTACAGTCTAGACAGAGAAAGCAGCGAGGGCAAATATCATGGTTCGGCGGGTCCAGATCTCTCGGAGCTGAGCGGTGCCTTCGTCTGGTTCCAGTCAGTGACCGGGCTTTGGAGTCGCACTGCGCGCAACCGGCTTTCGCTTCTCACCCTCTTCTGCACTCTGATCGGATTTGTCCAACCCGGCAAGCCCAGATCCTCGCTCCGCGTGAGCGCGTTCTGCGAACTGTTCTGATGAATATTCCCCTAGCCGCGCCGTGGTGCCCAGCTGGTCATCGCACGTCCCCAGTACATTATGCGCTGGAAACACGGTTTGCTCTACTGAATGCCCGCTCCATATCGAACAAGGCACTTTATCTGGGAGACTTGTTGACAAACGCAAATCTTGATTTTATGGCCCTCACTGAGACGTGGCAGCGGGAACTTGAATTTTTTCATTTAAATGAACTATGCCCTCCGGATTTTTCCGTGTTTGGAACTCCACGGGTTGTTCGGCGAGGAGGCGGCCTCGCCTCGCGCTCATCCACAGAAACTGTTTTCGCTGTAGGCTTATGAAGCCGGAGCCCTTTAATTCATTCGAGCTACAAATGACAAAGGTTGGAAATAATGATTTCTTTTATTGTATTTTACTTTACCGACCTCCTGGTCCTGCACGAGAGTTCTTAGATGAGTTCTCTGAGTTTTTATCTACTATTATTAAATTGGACAATGTTTTAATTCTTGGTGATTTTAATTTTCACATTGACGACCCCTCTTGTAATATAGCGTCTGAGTTTTTAACACTCACAGAATCTTTTAACTTAAAACAGCATGTTTCTGGTCCTACACACAAAAAAGGCCACACTTTAGACCTTGTTTTCTCTTTTGGCCTAGACATTAACTGCCTGAATGTTGTGGATGTTCATGTGTCTGACCATTACTGTGTTTATTTTAATGTGTCTTGTAAGGTGGTCAGAAATGCTCATAAAGTGGTGTCCCAAAGGCGTATTATAAATCAAACTGTTGCTGAACAGTTCTCAGAATTGTTTCAGCCAGAGTTTATTGAGGATTGTAATGATACATCACTCCTTGTTAAGCATTTTAATGACCAGTGCCAATCTGTTCTGGACATAGTGGCACCTGTAAAGCAAAAAACAACTTCCCCTAACAATCTTTGTCCCTGGTTAAATGAGGAGATTGCTTCCGTTAGGAGAACATGCCGCAAGGTTGAGCGCTTATGGAAATCCTCTAATTTGGAAGTGCACAGACTACATTTAAGGGAGTTGATTGCTTCACTAAATGAAATGTTGAAGCAGGCCAGATCTAAGTATTTCTCTGATCTTGTAAATCAGAATAAGAGAAACCCCAAAGTTGTCTTTGATACCATTCAGAACCTTGTTTTACCATCATCTCCACTGGTACCCATTTATACCATTGATGATAGCAATAGATTTTTAAAATACTTTGTAAATAAGGTTAATGAGATCAGAGCAAGTGTAAAACCCTCTGATGAGAGCACCATGGCTGTAGCTTCTCCAAATTCCTCCTGGGCTAGCTTTTCTACTGTCTCATTAGATGATGTCCTGGTCTTACTTAAAAAAAATGAAGCCATCCTCAAGTCCGTTGGATATATTACCAACCTCTTTGTTTTTCAAAGTGATTGATCTTGTTCTTCCTTTTGTCGTCAAAACAATTAACTGTTCACTCTCCACTGGGACTGTCCCAAACTTTTATAAACAGGCAGCGATAAGCCCCATTTTAAAAAAGCCCAATTTGGACCCAGCGGTGCCTAGTAATTATAGGCCAATATCAAAACTGCCCTTTCTTGCAAAAATCTTGGAGAAGGTAGTAGCTGAGCAGCTTACAGGTTTTTTAAGTAAAAATGACCTTTTGGATAAGTATCAGTCTGGTTTTAGAAAGATGCATTCTACTGAGACTGCCCTCCTCAAAGTGTCCAATGAAGTACAGATGGCTGCTGATTCTGGAAGGTACACTGTATTGGTTCTATTGGATTTATCATCAGCTTTTGATACAGTGGACCACAAAATACTGTTGAACAGATTGAAACATGAGTTTGGTATTGTTGGGTCTGTTTTAAAGTGGTTTTCCTCGTACTTGAGTGACAGAACATTTTCTATTTATGTAAATGGTATACTGTCTGATGCCACTCCACTCTTGTATGGTGTACCCCAGGGCTCTGTCTTAGGTCCACTTTTGTTTCTAATGTACATTAGCCCTCTGGGAAAAATGTTGAGCCATTTTAAGAATGTGTCATATCATTTTTATGCTGATGACTTACAATTGTATTGCTCGTTCAATGACACTGAGTTCCACAAACTAACTGATTTGTTGGATAGTATTTCGTGTGTGAAATCGTGGCTGGCTAGTAACTGTCTCCAATTAAATTCAGAAAAGACCGAAACCCTAATTGTTGCACCAGATAACAAAATTTCTTCAATCCTAAAGCACCTCGGTTCTCTGAGCTCAACTGTCCAGTCGAGTCTCAGAAATCTTGGCGTTTGGTTTGACCAGTCAATGTCTTTGGACTACCATTCTAGACTTCTGGTTAGAAATTGTTTTTATCATCTAAGAAATATTGCTAAATTGAGGTCAATTTTATCCGACTCTGATCTTGAGATGGTTATCCATGCTTTTATTTCGTCACGTTTAGATTATTGTAACTCTCTTTTTACTTATTTCAACAAATCTGCCTTAAACCGTCTTCAAATGGTTCAAAATGCCGTGGCAAGGCTTTTAACAGGATCTAGCAGAAGGACACACATTACACCCATTTTATCCTCCCTACACTGGCTACCCATCAAATTTCGAATTGATTTTAAAATATTAGTCTTAACTTTTAGAGCTTTAAATGGTCAGTCCCCTAAATATATTGCTGATTTGTTGCTCCCCTATTCCCCAGGCCGTGCCCTTCGATCCTCAGGCCAGAGTCTTTTACTGGTCCCAAAGACTCGCTACAAAACCCGGGGTGACCGGTCCTTTCAGGTTGTAGCCCCTAGACTATGGAATGCCCTGCCCCTGTCCCTCCGTGTGGCCGACTCTGTCGATTCTTTTAAAAAGCAACTGAAGACACTGTTATTTCAACAAGCTTTTAGTTGACGGGGCTTTATTGCCGTCTGATTTAAATTGTATATTCGTAAGTTTTATTTGGTATGATTGCACTTTGTAAAGCACTTTGTGATTGTATCTGTGAAAAGCGCTCTATAAATAAATTTTACTTACTTACTTACTTACTTACTTACTTAGGGGGCCGCTAACACGACACCGTTTCTAACAGAAAAAAACCTTAATGCGTTCCGGCTCATTTGCACAACAACAGTTTTTAGTGGCTCGAGAACGCAAACCATGAAATAGGTTGCAAGGTGCAAGCCTTGAAAAATTGTGAAAAAAAGGTTATCTCTGCGCCAACCTCAAAAACACAAACCCGTGAAAAACGCTGACGGCTTGTACTGTAACAGACACCTGTCAGTTACTTCTTTTTTAAACTGCAATTACGCTCCTCAACACTAGGGGTATTAGTGAGACCTCTGTGCTTAGATGAAGAGACAGGTGAGCAGTAGGAGAAATTAGCACGTTTCAACCAAGGGGGTAATCCATCGACCGGAAGTTGAAGCCGGCCGGGTGCCGGCATCTTGTAGCAGAACTTCCCTTGCGTTAGCATTTCCATTGACTCCCATTCATTTTGGCGTCACTTTGACAGCGAATAAACTTTACATCTTAGGCGTTTAAAAACTCCATTTGTCCATTATTTATTTCTAAAGAAACACGACAATGTATAAAGGGCTCCATTACCTTCTATGTTATATTATGGCCCCGTAAAAACAATTTTTTTAAAAATAGGCTAACGATTGCGTCATAATCACTCGACTCTCTGTTGCGCTGTACAGAAATTACCGTACAGACAGGAGGAGAAGCTCGCAGGCAATTGGGGGGACGTCCCGTCAAGGGAGAAGCCCATAGATAATGAGTCCATAAAAGCAACGGGACAAAATATTTCGACAACGTTCGACAACATTTTTGGGGAATTGGAAATAATTCGCTGAGAACTCTTTGCTCAAGCTCGCCATCTCTGCAAGATTAATGTTGGCAATTTTCACGCACAGCTACTAGAAGATTTACGTCTGTCAGACAGGTTGCTCCCGTCATCAAGCTTAGTTTGAGTCAGTTTGAGTCTGCGCGTCAGGAACGGAAGTGCTCAAAAATCGTTAAAAATGGGCTTCAACTGTCTCAACTGAGTTCCAATGAGATGGCTCTGTCCACTTCTTATACTGTCTATGGTTTCAACTGATGCAAATGTACCACTAATGTATACACAGAGGGATAATGGATTGTACCATGTGTAAACATGAGGTATACATTCCATTTTAAACATAAGCAACATGTTTTTCTACCTTACAAGGAAGTTGAAAGTCGCTCAGTTGTGTATATAAGCTCAATCCTTACTGTACCTGCAACAGATAAGACCATTATCCATCCAGAACACTATATTCTTCAGTTACTCACTTGCTTCCATCATTGCAATCACATACTTCTGTAAATAAACCTGTTGATCACTTTACCTGTGTAAATCCTTCTGTTTCATGACAATATTAAGTGGTGAACATTTTAAACACAGTATTTTTTGCTCTATTTTGCAACTAAATAATAGTTCCAACGAAAGCCACAGTAGAACTGCAACACACAGCGGTGATTCATGAATAGTGTTGTCACGATACCAAAATTATGACTTTGATACGATACCAGACTAAAATACCTCGATACCAATACTGAATCGATACCATGGTAAAAAAAAAAACGAAAACAGTAAAAGTAATTGAAAATTATAACAGAACTTACAATTCATTGTAAAAATATATTATAAATTATAAATTAATTTAAAAAAAATTTAAACTTTGTTCCTTGCCTGCTTTTTGACCATTCCCTCCCCTTTACAAAATAAAATAATAATAATTAGCAAGTGCCAGTGTGTACGTCCTTACAAAGATGTTTGCAACATTGACATTATTATTAATCATGTTAACATTTGCTAACTTGAACAGGTTGGGATGACCAAAATCTTGTTTTATGAAATGAGTTATTTAATATATTTTTTAATGTAGCCTAATTTTATAATTACAATATAGATATTTTATTTTATTTGATCTTTGTTATTAAAAATAAGCAAAAAAGCAAATGGTACAAACAATATGACATAAGAGGCAAATAAAATAAACAGTGCTTCATTTCTTTTTTGAATGCTACTGTTAAATAGACCTAGTACTGTATGGGGGCGCTATTTGTAAAGCCCCATAGTACTGTAGCTGTCTTCACTCTATAAATGAACTATAGACTGATTCTTAATAAATATATTCACTCAAGCATTGGGTGATTGTCTATTTTCTGTTGTTGTTTCATTAACATTAATTACACAAAATATTAGGCTGCTGGTCCGGCCCTTTAAGACGCAGACTTTACTGAAAAATGTATCTGTTCAATTTGTAAATTAATTGTTTATGCACAATACAGTTTGAGGATATATTTAGGCATATCATGAAACAAAACATTAAAAATTTTAATAAATGAAAATGTCAGCCAATAATGAGAGTATTTGTGTTTCAGTTGCTTTACTGTATTATTGTGAGAATATGAAATGTAACTTCTGTGTTTCCACCTGTAGGTTCAACTTGCTGAAAAATCCCAGAGCTGAAGGTGATTCATATAATTAACCTAAGAGTCACTATTTAAAAAAAACTATTTTTGCTTCAGTTAATCTCTCTTTTCTGATGATGTTTTTAGACACACTTCAAGGATGGGAGATTGTAAAGAATGGGGGAGACGGCTGGGCGATAGAAAACATTAGGAAACCGCATACAGACGACACGGTCACCAAATGTTTTGTAACATCTTACGGGTATGTTTGATATTTTAGATCCTTCAAGAAATGTTAAAATAAGAAACTAAATCAACAATGAATCACCCATAAACGTTGTCCTCAGGTTATGTTTGAAGCAACAGCTGATTGATTTGAAGGAAAAAGGCTACAGTGATGCTTTCATGGATGATCTGCAACCTCATATCAAAATATCAGACTGGTGAGCGTTCACTGAAACTCCATTTCATGCTACAGCATCTTAGGTGGTGTTTGCAAACTGTATAGGCCTGCATGATATTGGGGGGAAAACGTTTTATTGCGATATTTTGTTTATCTGTGCAGTATGATTATCTGTGCAGTATGATTATCTGTGCAGTATGATTATCTGTGCAGTATGATTCGATTATGGAAAATACAGGAATTTTCAGCAGATGACTCGATTATATGTGTGTTCAAGAATTGATCATAGAACGAACATCTACATAGAAAATAATAAATAATACATTTTTTAAAATCTGAAAATTTCGTTTTTATTCTGGTGTTGGGCTGAAAGATTTGGGAAAAAATCAAATTGTGATTTTTCTGACAAAAATTGTGATTGAAATTTTAAATCTCATTTTAAATTGCTCAGGTTTGCTCTGCTTGTTTGTAGGGCTGCACAATTTGGCCAAAATTGTGATTATGTTGTGTATATATATAAACATTTAGCATCTCATATTGTTGCTGCTTAGAAATCCAGGCAGAAACGACCAAAAAGACCTCGCTTAGGCTTCTGTTACCATCCTGTTCAGTTCAGTTTAGTTGTCATGGGTTTTCAGTTTGTTGTCATTTCTCATGTGTCTTTGTTCAGATTCCCTCCACTCATCTGTCTCCTTGGTTACAGTCATTATTAGTTCATCCGTGTCAGCTGTGTTCTATTAATCTTCGTTTGTGTTTGCTATATATGTACTGTAAAATAAAACAAGTATAATAACAATTGTTCTAACGAGAGGTTCTCTCGTATTGCATAAGTTGCTTACGCAAAGGGTAAAGTCAAATTTTCTTGGTATATGAAGCCAAAAATGATCCTTAATTTTGTATATAATTTTGTATAATATTGTTATTGTTAACGCAGTGCAGCAGCTAGCAGACCTAGAGAAGGCTATCTAGCATGCTCAATGGCTGCCCTGTGGCAACTGCAGCAGCCTACCACTGAGCCTCGGGTGACGTCACGCCCAATGAGGACGCTTTGCGCCCTCTATGCGTCACAGCCCGCCAGAATGGGTGTGGCTTAGCGTATAAAAGAACGGCTTGGAGGCTGCTTCCCTGATTTTCATCTCTTCAGCAAAGCTCTACGCATCGCTGGATCCTGAGAGAAGCCGCCGCCGTTGAAACCAGCGACCTGCAAGCAGAGGAAAGCGTCTGAGGAAGCCGGTCGACCTCGCCGCCTTCAGCCACCCGTGCCTGCTGCGCTATCCGGCCACAGTATCCTTTGCTCTACTCTGCTTGTTCGCTGCCACGACACACACTTCTTATGTAAAAGAACGCGAGACGTTTTGGTCAAAATGTCTGAGCCCCGCTCAGCACCGGAGACCGCCATGTGATCTGCGCTCTCTGCCTGGGCCCAGACCATGCAGCCCTCACTCTCTCGTCGGGAGGCTGCGTCCATTGTGAGGAACTCCCGATGTCGACCCTGCGGGCTCGACTCGAGGTCTTCAATGTCGAAGCTGTCACTCCGCCCTCTGTTAAACCGCACAGGAAGAAGCGCCGTTCTCAGAGACCGCTGGAGTCTGATGTGGCATTTAAGCGCTCGCCGGAGCCTCTCCCTCGAGCTTCTCCCTCGCCTTCTCCTTCTCGGCCTAAGATCACTCTGAAACCCGAGCACGCGAAGTCCGCCTAGCGGCAGCAAGGAGGAGAAGACGGTTAAGTCCCGCCGCGGCTGGACCACCGTCGAAATATCTCGCCCTGTCAGTCCCTTTAGAGAAGGCTACTGCAGCGGTGTATTTGGCAGCCAACTAGCCAGTAATGCAACCCGCTCGCCTGCACATAACCGCCGTTTTTACGGCGACCCAGAGAAATCTCAAAAAGAGTATAATGTCTGGTTATCTGGTGTTTTAAATGTAGAAAATGTGCCCACATCTCAGTGCTCACCCCTACACACAAGCACGATACCCCCCGTGTCTCTCACACTCACAGAGCCCACTCTCATAAAGCTGGCAAATGCCGCTCGAGTGTTAAATGTAGGAAATGTTTCCACAACTCTGTGCCCACGCCTACTCCCTGCCCGCTCTGTCACACGGCCAAAACAGCCTCATATCGGTCAGGTTATGAACGTAAGTTACGTGCCCGCTCACGAGCGTTCACACTTACTAACAAACACTTCGCCGCAGGCGCTGCTCGCGCATCACAAAGTTATTACAAAACGTTCCCTGTTCAAAGCAATCGGGACGTCACATGTGAAACAGCCAGTCATCGCTGTCAGCGAGCCGCCGTATTCAAGCACAGAGGGCGCGCGTGCCGCGCCCACACATCCGGTTCAGTTTTTCGAGCCCACGAAGTGCAGCAATCGGAACCCAGAGTCCATTCTGCCCCTAGCTGTACATGTAGAAGCATGGGAAGCGATTCCAGGGGTATCAGAATGGGTGCTGAGCACAATAAGACAGGGCTATTCACTACAGTTCGCTCGCCGTCCCCCGCGCTTTCGAGAACGGACCGTGACGAAAGTGAATGTGAAAGTAGCACATCTACTCAGAAATAGCGAAACTGCTGTGCAAAGGGGCCATAGAACCGGTACCTCCTTCTCTGAGCGAGTCAGGCTTTTACAGCCGTTATTTTCTCGTACGCAAGAAAGACGGAGCTCTCAGACCTATCTTAGATCTGAGATATTTGAACAAAGCTCTCATGAGAAGACCGTTCAAAATGCTCACGACCAGACAAATTCAGCTGGGCCTACTGCGCATGCGCCCGCTACAATGCTGGTTGAACGCTCGGCTGCCTCACCGGGCTTGGGCATCCGGCTGCAAACAAATCAGAGTGACTCAGAGCTGCGTTTCAGCTCTGCAGCCCTGGTTAGCGGTCGACTGGTGCCAGCGGGGGGTAACGATGGGAGCTGTCTCATACCGAAAGGTCATCTCGACGGACGCCTCCAACTTAAGTTGAGGCGCTCTCTTCGAGGGCAGACCGGCCTTTGGCCTGTGGTCAGACCGAGAGAAACGCCTTCATATAAACGGTCTGGAGATGATAACGGTCGAGAACGCGCTAAAGCGCTTCCTCCCATTCATACGGGACCACCATGTTCTAGTCCGCTCGGACAACATGTCTGTGGTGTCCTACGTGAATCGTCAGGGCGGTGTCAGATCCAGGAATCTCTGCGATCTAACAGAATGCCTCCTCCTATGGTCTGCGCTCGCTGAGAGCTGCGCATGTGCCAGGCCACCTTAACGATGGCCCAGACAGACTGTCCAGGGACAACGTCTCCCCGGGGGAATGGTCCCTGCACCCCCAGACAGTCCAGTTGCCATGGCGCTTTTTCGGCAAAGCGGAAGTCGACCTTTTTGCGTCAAAAGACAACGCTCATTGCCCGATGTTCTTTACGCGTGTAAATGGTCTGTGTTCTCCAAATGGTGTGCCGACAGAAAGTCGTGCGCCTGGTCCAGCGGGATTTCCATTCATGACATTTGTGTGGCGGCGGGCTGGGCCTCCCTGTCCACATTTGTTAGGTTTTATAACCTGGAAGTTCCCGCCTTGCAGGCTAGACTTCTGTCAGTATGAGTGGGGTGTATGTTCTGCCCAGATCTGATCGTGCGCAGGCTACTCTCACGTGACTTTAGCTCTCCTGGTTGAGCTGCACTATATGGGTTGATATGCTTTATATAGACCGACAACGCCGTTCTGTATTCCCTATGGGAATACAGTGCCGGCAATTATGTACATGTGCCGGCCCACGTTGCTGGCCACCTGATTCCCACTTATCTGTGTTCTCAGGGATTTCCTGGGACTCATGAAGTGGATGCTTGCCGCCCACGGCGTTGACAAGGGGTTCCCATAGGGTAGAACCTCTCGTAAGAGAACGTACTCGGTTACCTAATGTAACCTCGGTTCTCTCTAGAAGAGGGAACGAGTATTGCGTAACCTGCCGTGCTTGCGCAACGAGCGACTTTCGCTTCAGTCGATGAAAACCAGGGAAGTAGCCTCCGAGCCGTTCTTTTATACGCTAAGCCACACCCATTCTGGCGGGCTGTGGCGCGTAGAGGGCGCAACGTCACGTGAGGCTCAGTGGTAGGCTGCTGCAGTATATAGTCTGCTCTAGGTCTGCTAGCTGCTGCACTGCGTTGACAATAAATACAAAATTAAGGATAATTTTTGGCTTCATATCTCGAGAAAAGATTACTTTACCCGTAGCGTAAGCTAACTTACGCAATACTTGTTCCCTCTTCTAGAGAGTACCGAGGTTACATTAGGTAACCGAGTACGTTTTATTGTACAGTACAACTGTAAAATTACAATACTAATATTTGCGTCTTAATTTCTTTATTTTCAAGTGTTAAATCATCTATTTTTATTTGCTTCTCCTTTGTTGGCAACAAACGCTCAATCTCAAATTTCCAAATTATTAGCAACCCAAACTCAGAGGTGAAGTTTGTGCGTAGCAGCATTTACTGTTACCCGACTATAAAACACTGTATCATCAGCAGCATACGCGTAAATCTTCTTCTTCACTCATACATTTATTTAAATAAACCGTGACATTTGTGATTTGATAATTGCCAATTCGCAATTTTGTTTTTATTTTGATTAATCGTTCAGCCCTATTTTAATTGATTAATTTTAGTGAATGGCCTGTATCTGCTTCAATTGTGTCTTATGCTGGAATTGTGCTTGGCAGCATGAGAACCCAAAGTCATTTGACATTCATTAAATTTTTGTTTTCTTATTGGCAGATTATTTTGTACTTTTATTGTAAGAATATGTGTACATTGTAATTTTATGCAAGAAAAAAAGGGCAGAAACTGAATTTTAATGCCTTTTAAGGGATGGTTCACCTTAAACTGAAAATGTTCATCCTTAATTCGCCCTTAATTCGTGCCAAACCTGTATGGTTTTATTTCTTCTGTGGGACATAAAAGAAGGTATTGTGAAAAAAAAGTTTTTTGTCCATAAAAGGAAAGTCAATTGATGCCAATGTTGTTTCAACCCATCGACTTTCAGAAGTAAAATTGAAAATTTTGTCCCACAGAAGAAGGAAACTCATAGAGGTTTGGAATGGCATGAGGGAGAGTAAATGATGACACAACTTTCATTTTTATGTGTTTTACTATCGCTTTAAGAACACAGTAGCCGTGTTAAATCAGTTCTAATATAAAAGCACATTGATTTGATGTCTTATCTGAAGGTATGCTCCTCGCGCTGACTGTGGGAGTGAGTATCAGATCTGTGTAGAGCTGCTCGATCAGGGGAAAAACCCCATCAGAACCTTTCAGCCTGAGAACGTTTTCTTTGAGCAGTGGAATGATGAGCCGTGGTGTCAAGTGAGTCAAATAAGACATGCAGTGGAATTCTTCTTCTAAAGTCAAACTTAGTCAAAGAGTCGTTGTCCCTCTATTTGTTCTGCTTTATTTCAGATGACCCACATCTTTAAGGATTATGGCCCTGGTGTTCGGTTTATCCGCTTCACTCACGGTGGGAAGGATACACAGTTCTGGAAAGACTGGTATGGAATTCGGGTCACTAACAGTAGTGTGGAGATCTGTCCACCTTCAGAGAGGTAGCGTTTTCCAGCATGATCTTTTACATTCCTAGATTTAACAGGCACAAAAGTAATCTTCAAATGAGGAATTCTAATGATGCAATATGCCTTAAGGAGATAAAACAAGTGTAGCATTTGTTACAGGCCCCGTGTAGATGGCCAAATATACAGATTAGAATATTCTGCAAAAGAACAGGAAAAAGTGATGAGACAGGAGCCACCATGTCACGTCGCACCAAATCCTCAGCAGATGTTTTATTCAATGTTTTTACATTGTTTTCTAATAACGCATTAAAGTATATTTCTTGTTTTTCTTATTCTTTTTTTTTTTATAAAAGTGTCAAACAGGTTTTCTTTTTTTTCCATATTATTCAAAAGAAACACAAATCTCACATTTACACTTTTTCCACAAACCTAATATATTTTAGCTTTCCACAAGACTCTACTCACATGAGTCAAAAGAATATTTTATGCATAAAGCATAATTACAAATGTCTGAACATTTAAGGACTAAGATCCTGATAAACATATGTAAACTATACATATTTAACATCAATTTTTCTTTCTGCCACGGCAGGAATTAACACAGTGTTACATCAGCTGAATGCATGTCTGAAACATTTGACTGAGAAAGTGCATCCGATCTTTATATGTATACCTAACTTAATAAATCAAACACAATTTTTAAAGTAAACTTATAATGAACACTATAACCTTGTAACTGGAGTCAATTCGATTAAATTAAACGCATCTCACAATCACCTCGTGTTACAGCGTTCATGAAATGGCGGACAGTCTGCATATATTCATCATATTCACAACCCCAAATGTTATTACTCAAAATATCTGCGGCATGAACATAAAATATTTGCATTACAGATCTTGTGTGCATATTATCAAGTTGTTGTATCAATAATACCTGCAAAAGAACAGGAAAAAGTGATGAGACAGGAGCCACCGTGTCACGTCGCACCAAATCCTCAGCAGATGTGAGGGCGCGCGCGCGCACACAGCTCCTATGTGAGTCCTCCTTTCACTTTTCATAATAAAAGTCCCGTTTTTCTCACAACAACAGACTATACTCCTACACTAATCCTGTAATGATTTACTTTCAAGTCCCACATTTCTTACGATTCAAATAAGAAACAATAAACTTTTTCTTAATGTATAACAACAAAAGGTGCACATACTTTGGGGTGTCACATCCTCCCTGACAAAATGAAATAGACTCCAGTTACATAAACTCACAGTTCAATACTCAATTCAATTTTTTTTAAAACACTGCCTGTGTATAATTCAATATACTACCATTGCAGATGTGAAAGGTGTGAATGCGTTTATGTCAGTGTATGGTGTAATCTGGAACGAATGTGGTACTGTATAAGGTGGTGCCCACACAGGTAAGTATGGTAGTGTATAAGCTGTTACACTGTCAAGTGTGGTCAGAGGTTGTACTGAGGGTTGACCCAGTGTCTGGTATGTGAACATGCTCTTCGGTTTTCTTTCTCGAGCAGATCGTCTTAGCATAACTGGGTCTTCTTCTGCTGAATAGTCCCTCACATCACTCATCCGAAGACTCTCGACCTCACCATCTTCTTCACTCCTTGGTAAGGATATGGAGAAGTGAACAGGTTCATCCAGTGATTGACTACTGCCTTGGATATCTCCCCTCTGTGGAGACATTTGTATTTGATCTTGCTCTTCTCTTGCAGGTGCTGGTGGAACTACTCCAACTAATGGATTTTCCTGACTCGGTTCTGGACTCGACAGGTAAGTACCACCTTGTCTAGGCTCGGTCCAACTCGAAGGAATCCTCAGCCAATACCCCCCAGAGTCTTCCTCATCCGAATCAGTCTCTTCCCCTCCATGGTAAGTAAGCTCCTTACTCTGTGTCTCTCTGTCCTTATGTCTGTTTTGCTTCTGCTTCCCAGGTTTCCCAGGATCCGGAGTCTCAACCGGTAAGTCATTTACCAACAACAACAGGTTTCGATGTAGTGTGCGTGTTCCCTTCGTACCTCCATTCTCGGGGCTCACCTTATACACCGGGTTGTCAGCCACTTGTTCTTTGACCACATAGATGGCTTTCTCCCAGTATGTTCTGAGTTTTCCCGGGCCTCCACGCTCATTCAGGTTTCTTACTAGTACCCTGTCCCCGGGTCTTAGCACTACTCCTTTGACTTTGAGGTCGTACTGGGCTTTGCCTCGTGCACTTGCCTGTTTGCTGTTCTCACTTGCGATTTGGTACGCCTCAGCCATCCTTTTAGCCCACTGTTCGGCGAATCCTCTGGGCGTTTGCCCTTCATCCTCTTCAACCAATCCGAATATTAAGTCAATGGGAAGCCGAGGATGTCGTCCATACAGCAGGTAGAATGGAGAGTATCCTGTTGACTCATGACGAGTGCAGTTATAGGCATGCACCATCTGGGGTAGGTGGTCTTTCCACTTTGCCTTTTCTTTCTCCGCCATCGTTCGAAGCATTTGCAGGAGAGTTCGGTTGAATCTCTCAGCCGGGTTCCCTTGAGGATGATAGGGGGATGTTCTCGAATGACGTACCCCAGCCAGTTGTCGGAGATTTCGGAACAGCTCATTTTCGAACTCTCTCCCCTGATCGTGATGTAACTTCCCTGGGTAACCGAACCGAGAGATGTAATCATCAAACAACCGCTCCGCCGGTGTCTTTCCTGACTTGTTTCTCGTCGGGTAGGCTTGAGCGAATCGAGTGAAATGGTCTATGACCACTAGTATATACTCATACCCTCCCTGGCTCTGCTCCAGGTGCAGGTAGTCGATACAAACCAGTTCCATTGGCGAGCTGGACGTTATACTCCCCATTGGTGCTCGGACATGAGTCACTGGTTTTTTTGCTTTGATGCATGGACATTTTTTTGTGATGTACTCCTCAACTTCTCTCTTCATATGTGGCCAATAGAACCTCTCCCTCATTAAGTGTATTACTCTTTCTTGGCCGACATGTCCCATCCTATCATGCAAGTACTCCAGGGCAAGTTGTCTGTATTTGGTTGGCAACACAAGCTGTTTTCTTCCAGTCACGTGTCTGTACAGGCACCCATCTTCCAACGACAGCTTGCTCCACTCTCGTAAGAGTTTCCTAGCTGGACCCATCACCTGTTTTCTCCTGTCTTTGTCCGGCACCTCATTCGTCTCTTTCATCTCCATTACCCCGGATATCACTGGATCATCCCTTTGAGCTTTAGCAATTTCGACCTTGCTTACAGACGGCAGCAGCTGGGCAGGAAATAATCGATCTGGATCTTCGTGAGTCATTCCGAGTGCTGCAACCCAAGCCACATCCTTCTTCCTGGCAGCATGAGTTCCATCCCAAACCGCTCGTACCACTTCTGGCGACAGGTCTTCTGTGCATCCTGTGACATATTTCTCCATGTCAAGAGGGAGGCGTGACAGTGTGTCGGCATCGATGTTCGCTTTGCCAGGTCGATGTTTGATATCAAAGCGAAAATCTGACAGTTCCCCCACCCAACGATGGCCTACTGAATTCAATTTTGCAGTGCTCATAACATAAGTTAGGGGATTATTGTCTGTGTAAATGGTAAAGTGGGGGGCGTAAAACAAATAGTCCCTAAACTTCTCACATACCGCCCACTTTAATGCAAGAAACTCCAGCTTCCCGCTATGCAGTCGGTAATTCCGTTCAGCTGGAGACAGGGTCCTGGATCCAAATGCAATGACCCGCAACCTTCCATCCTGGTGCTGATAGAGGATAGCCCCGAGGCCCCTTTCTGATGCATCAGTGTGTAGCACGAATGGGAGATTGAAGTCCGGGTACGCCAAGACAGGAGGATTTACCAGCATGTCAATCAGCAGGTCGAGTATTTTCTGGTGTTCACTGGTCCATTCTACTGGCGTTCGAGAGGGCATTTGGGGACCCTTTTTCTTCCTTTGACTGTACTGACGTGTTGTTACTCCTGGCTGAGTCTGAAGTAGTTCATAAATTGGTTTTGCCACACGTGAAAAATCTTGTATGTAAGGGCGATAGTATCCAAGGAATCCAAGGAGTTTACGTACCTCCCCTACTGTCTGTGGTTGGTTACTCTTGAGCGACACCACTGCTTTGAGATCGCGAGGATCTATTCTCACTCCTTTGGCCGATACCAAGCGACCTACGTACCGGACTTCCTGGCGGAAGAGTTCACACTTCTCAGGGCGAAGTTTTACTCCATGACGTCTAAGGGTCTGGAGGACTTTTCGAATTACTCCCACATGTTCTTCAAATGACCGGGCATAACACAACACATCGTCCAGGTATGGAACGCAGCACTCATCCCTGAGATCATCCAGCATCTCCTCCATACTACGTTGGAATGCTGCCGGTGCATTTGACAGACCGAATGGAATCCTCACCCACTCATATAACCCCCATGGAGTGATAAAAGCAGTCATGTGCCTAGAACCCTCGGCTATGAAGCCCTGATGGTACGCTTTTCCCTGGTCGAGGATGCTAAACCAAGAATACCCACCCAGGGTATCAATCAAGTCTTGAATCCTCGGCAAAGGGTGTCTGTCTGGTACTGTCTTCTTATTGAGGAGCCGATAATCTACACATAAGCGCAGTGAACCATCCTTCTTACGAACGCAAACTACTGGAGCGGAGTAAGGGGATTTAGATTTCACAATCCACCCTTTTGCTAGAAGGTCTTGGATATAGTCCTTGACTTCTTTGAACAAAGGCTTAGGTATGGAGGAATAGGCACGTTGAACTGGTATGTCATCTTTGAGGTTGATAGACATTTGGAGGTTAGGGATACAGCCAAAATCGTTCCCGTCCCGGGCAAAGGATGCAGACTCCTCATATAGCATTTGCTTAACCACTGTTTGCTGATCCTCACTCAGATGACTGAGATCGACAGTTGGGTGCCACAATGCTGAGCTTTCCTCCACCACAGCCGCAGATGCACCTTGAATCCTCCCACTGGCTTTTGTCTCCCGGGGCTTATCTGCTTCCAGCACAGTTTCAACAGGATGGACGTACCCTATGATCGTGTTGCGAGGTAGAGTGATGTCATATGTGAAGTGGTTGCCGATAGGGACCGCTACATATATGCTTCCTGATTTCTGGACTTCCAGAAGGCCTTCACCTATATCCAGCCTCTCCAATTGCACATTATCATCATCTGGCTCAAACAGGGCTACTGTGCCCGACTGGACCATTTTGGGTGGGAATCTGCACTTTACCCACGCCACCTGTCCTGCCGGTATCAGAACACTGTCTTGGTTTATTTTCAGACGTCCCCACTGTTCGCTATGTTCGGGAGTTTGTACAAAACTAACTAGAGTATGAGCTTGATCACTTGATACTGCAATTGCACTGGAGAGCAATGAAACCAAGGTAGGAACTAACCGCTCTGGTTGGCCCTGAATCAGCTCTTCCACCACATTGAAACCGAGCAGCGGCCTCTCGACCGCGATGTGGCTCACGAGAAAAGGAACATTAATTGAAAGGTCGGGGTTGTCGTTCCCTTGCAAGTTGACAGTAATGACAGCCCACCCATCAAAGGGTATTAGATCTCCATTGACAGCATACACTTCTAACTTCTCAGTCATACCCATGAGCTCCACCAGAGGCCTTACTTCTACAGTGGGTAGGTATTTGTCTTTCCAGGTCCGATCGATTATGCTGACTTGAGCCCCGGTATCCAGCAAGGCAGTAACCGCGAGGCCATTTAGATTACACTGAGTCAACGCTTTCTTCCCTATCAATTTAACAATATTGTCTTTCTTGGTTCCAGAGGACGATGGACTGTTGTCACCCTGATACCTCGCTTTGTCACTGAGAGTTTGGTTGTTACAGCAGGGAGATGTTTTTTCAGGTTTACGCTTCACAGAGTCCAGTTGTGTCCCTAACTTGGGTTCCTCCGGGCTTTGGGACCTTGGGGGTTCGGTCACTGTTCGTCCCTTAACAGTGCCCGTTGCCCGTTTCCCTGCGGCCTTTGCTTTCGAAGACATCCTCGAGCACGGTGCCTCTCTTCGCCGCAGAGGAAACAATGAGGGCAGCGCTGTTGTCCGGTTTCGACACATCTGGGGCAGCCCCGGAGTCTAGTCCCTTGCTGTGGAGAGTGACCTCTTGCAAAACATTGACAAGTGTGTTCCAGTTGCGGCTTTAGCGTTGACTGTCGCATGGAGTCGACCATGCTGGTGAGTGCATCAATGCGAGCAGTGAGTTGCATTATTGAATCACTTTTAATTTTCTGACCAGGTGCCTCTTTCACTCCTTTGTTAAGCTCACTTTCAAGTTGAGCACAGTTTGCAGTGCTTGGTTTGGGACGAGATGTCGAACCCAACCTTCGTGCTCGCTCATGCTCATCATTAGTGATTTTCATCACATTTCTCACGATTGCTTCATCTGTGATACTGTGGTCAGCCAGCAGAGGCTTGAGCTCACTCCTGACATCTTTATACTTGTGCCCCAGGCCCTGATATATAGTATGCAGAAATACATCCTGGATTGTGGCTGGACCGTATCTCACATCCGTGTTAGACTGTTTGATCGCAAAGAGTATTTTCTGCCTAAGGCCTATCACCCTGTACAGGAACTGTTGAGGTGTTTCGGTCTCCATCTGTTTAGCACACATTAATTCCTGAAATAGCTCTGTGCTACTTTTGTCTCCTAAGTGTGACTGAAGGAACTTCTTAAGCTCTTCCACTGTCATATCTTCTTTATTCATAATCATTTCTTTGAAGTTACCTGGTTTAATTACACGCAGTATTCCCCTGATCAATTCAGCTTCACTGAAATTCTCTTTAACTCCATCGTCAATTTGTCGGCACACACTGGCATATGTGATGTCAGATGCATAGTCACCTATTTGTCCCCGTTGTATCTTAAATTCACGCCGTTGTAAGTATGAGAGGTCTCGTAGAGAGACTACTTTCTCAGTGCTCCCCTGTGAGGTACGTTCAACATGATTACTATTCAAAGGTGTCTGAATGTTGGGTATCACAGATGTGTTGGGGTTAGAATGTGGAGTAAGATACTGAAGGAGTTTCCTACTCAGCTCTTCGAAATCTGAATGTCTGACAGTAGGATTGGTGTTCGGATCTGTAACTAACCCTCGAGCTTTCTCTAGGTCAGATGTAGTGTTAGGCGATTCTACATGCACAGTGTCTGTAGTGATTATGTGGTCTGTAGAGGTGTGTATGTGTGAAGTAGGAGCAGGGTATACATTAGCATCAACATTACTTTCAACCTCACCATGAAAATAAGGCGCCGCAGCCTTATGCTCTTGCACAACAGCCTCCACAGTCCCTTGTAAAACCAAAAGTTCAGTCATACCTCTGTCCTCTGATTCTAACAGGTCAGTGCTGTACATGAAAGCATTGATGTATTCGAGACAGCCCTCTTGATCTTCCGCGTCAATTTCAGAGAAGTCCCTTTCTGGTACTGGACCGATGCTTTTGGCGACTTGAAACAGTTCAACAGCAGACAGGTTGAGCAGCCTTTTCCTGATGTCCCACACCAGGCTCTTGCGTACCCGATCAGCCATGATGACCTCTTTTCCACAGCCCCTCGAAAAACACTCGCAGTTACCAGCTCTCTGGACCTCTCTTCTCACTGACGTCCCCTCGTCTATTGGATCACCGCATCAGCATCCCCGACCCGTTGGTCCTCAGGATCAGGTTTAATTGATCGACTTCTCTGGGAATCAGAAGTCCATCGCGGACGAGCCCCCACAAATCTGTTACAGGCCCCGTGTAGATGGCCAAATATACAGATTACAATATTCTGCAAAAGAACAGGAAAAAGTGATGAGACAGGAGCCACCATGTCACGTCGCACCAAATCCTCAGCAGATGTGTTTATTCAATGTTTTTACATTGTTTTCTAATAACGCATTAAAGTATATTTCTTGTTTTTCTTATTCTTTTTTTTTTTATAAAAGTGTCAAACAGGTTTTCTTTTTTTTCCATATTATTCAAAAGAAACACAAATCTCACATTTACACTTTTTCCACAAACCTAATCCATTTTAGCTTTCCACAAGACTCTTGTACATCTACTCACATGAGTCAAAAGAATATTTTATGCATAAAGCATAATTACAAATGTCTGAACATTTAAGGACTAAGATCCTGATAAACATATGTAAACCATACATATTTAACATTAATTTTTCTTTCTGCCGCGGCAGGAATTAACACAGTGTTACATCAGCTGAATGCATGTCTGAAACATTTGACTGAGAAAGTGCATCCGATCTTTATATGTATACCTAACTTAATAAATCAAACACAATTTTTAAAGTAAACTTATAATGAACACTATAACCTTGTAACTGGAGTCAATTCGATTAAATTAAACGCATCTCACAATCACCTCGTGTTACAGGGTTCATGAAATGGCGGACAGTCTGCATATATTCATCATATTCACAACCCCAAATGTTATTACTCAAAATATCTGCGGCATGAACATAAAATATTTGCATTACAGATCTTGTGTGCATATTATCAAGTTGTTGTATCAATAATACCTGCAAAAGAACAGGAAAAAGTGATGAGACAGGAGCCACCGTGTCACGTCGCACCAAATCCTCAGCAGATGTGAGGGCGCGCGCGCACACAGCTCCTATGCGAGTCCTCCTTTCACTTTTCATAATAAAAGTCCCGTTTTTCTCACAACAACAGACTATACTCCTACACTAATCCTGTAATGATTTACTTTCAAGTCCCACATTTCTTACGATTCAAATAAGAAACAATAAACTTTTTCTTAATGTATAACAACAAAAGGTGCACATACTTTGGGGTGTCACACATTACAAAGCTCTCTTGTAAATGTATTTTGTTATGATAAATGTTCAATGTTACACTGTTAAAAGGAACAATCTTAGTCTGAGACTATAAGTTCAGCCTTAGACATTCACTACTTACTCAAGCCCCTGGCAAGAAGATTTTCCCAGGCTAGATTTTCTCCGCAGGGTAAAAAAAATTCCCTATACATAAAATATAAAGCAAAACATGCATAATACATTGCCAGAAAACCTCCTACAACACATCTCAACAAACAATAGACTATGTGCACGTTAGCATATGCTACTTCCGGCTGCGAAACCGATATGGGGTGTCTAGTTTCCGGTAGCCTGATGGACAACGCAGATTATGTATATTTCTCCAGATGTCTTGGACATTAACCGAAGATTTCAGTCGATATTATAATATAATATTAGAGTCGATGATGTTCATCGACTGGTTAGTGATTTTTCTCCAGCTCCCCAGAGCAAGAGAGAGAAAGGGGTTTAAATATTACATCTCTCAGTATGTCATACAGGGAGTACACATGTAATACAGGGAGTAAAGGTATCCGACGTTGGGAAAGGGAACTAAAAAAAGTCCTCGCTCTAGACTAGGTACTAAAGAGTTATAGGAACTTAGTCCGGTCGGAACACGCGAAAAAAATGGTTATAGGAAGGTTCTAGGCACTGCAAAAGTCCCTCCGGACGGAAAGCGGCTATAGACACCGTGAGTAGTGACTTTTCCCTTGTCAGTGGTTTAAAATATGTAGTTGGATTGTTTCATGTAACTTAGTTCTTCTCCCTCGCTGTGTTATGGCTTTGCTATGTGTGGATACATGTGC
This sequence comes from Chrosomus eos, assembly GCA_036326025.1. Classification (NCBI taxonomy): domain Eukaryota; kingdom Metazoa; phylum Chordata; class Actinopteri; order Cypriniformes; family Leuciscidae; genus Chrosomus; species Chrosomus eos. Next base: position 10,502,625 of record CM070825.1, read on the forward strand.
TGGTTACGTTCGTGAGACAGCTGATTAGTACTCTTGTCATTGACCGGAAAACAGTAACGTTACAGGAATCACCAACCCGTCGATCGCGGTCGACAAGTCGATCTTGGAAGCATTTTAAGTCGATCACGAAGAGTTTTCAAAATCAGAGAAAAAAGCCTATTGTGTGTAGTAAATGGTGTTCTAATCCATGTTGCTGTTACAATCACGTCATTTTTGCGGCGCGCACCTTTGGGCTCATGCGGACCCGTCGAGTTAAACAAGGCTTTACGCTTTAACCATTAAACCAGCTCAGCCACAGTAAGTTTTTTATGTTTTAGGTCCATTGCGAACGATTAAACTAAGTTAACGCCGGTCCACTGATGTAAACAAGACGGCAACCGGAAACGAAGTACCCAACGTCCGCCCTCAAGCCGGAAGTTAGCATTTTTCTCGTGCACAGAGCGAATTACAGGTTTCAGAGTTAGGTATTTCAAAACGTCTCAATAGCACCACCTACAAAATTTCACCGAAGCATACCTCGTGCTACGTGTCACGTGACTTAATATATAAAAAATGATATTAATGACCATTTAGAATAAATACACTGTTAATTACAATAGCTAGCTGAAAGAACTATTGCCAAAACCAGAACTAAGACTTGAGACTTGAACCACAGGGACCTGTGAACATGTATGAATTCTGACATATTGAACGTGTGTGTGTGTGTGTGTGTGTGTGTGTGTGTGTGTGTGTGTGTGTGTGTGTGTGTGTGTGTGTGTGTTTATAGTCTCATAGGCGGAGAGTTCGCAATGAGAGGAGGATCTAACTAACGGTGCATTTGCAAACACACACAGAAGAGCATCAGCCGTATCCTGAACATCCAGAGAGATTTGACGATATTCCTCAGGTTCTGTGTGGAGAGAGTCTCGGAAGGACCAAAAAGGGCAAAAAAAAGTTCCTTGTTTTCTTTTTCTTTTTATCCTTTAGCTATTTCTTTGGCATGCTATGAAAAGATACACTTGGATACACTTAGAATGCATAACATATCAAACGAAAATAGGGAAATTATTATAATATTACTAAATATTATTTACTTTACCAAACAAAACAGAACCAAGAATGTAATTATGAGGAATTCATGTTTAGTTTTGTTGATGTTGTAAATTTTATGTATATGCATGTAGTGTTAGCTATATCATAAAATCACAATCACTTTACAATAAGGTTTCATTAGTTAAATTTGTTAACATGAAATTTGATCTAAGCATTTGAAGGACATTTTCCGTTACCTGCTGTACATTGTCTCCTGTATACAGGCTCCTGCTGTAGGGAATTCCGCCTACTTCATCTCCGCCAAATGCTTCAGCCTAAAAATGTTTTTTATATAATTTTTGTTTGTATTATTATTGTAAGTGGCAATAGTAAGTGTATTGTTATCTATTATACTTTTTATAATAATGCAGTGATTATGGAGATCAGGGACAAAACAGGTTTTGATTTTCTAAAAAAATATATTTTATTATTTTAAAAACCAGTGTATACATATTTTTTAAAGGAGGGTTGGCTATGTTACCACGTTTTGGAACAACCTCCCTTTTAAATTTTTTTTTTAAGCGACAAGAATACTTTTTGTACGCGTAAAACTAACAAAAATAAAGACTATTCAACTATTAATTTCCTTCTCTGTGGGCCTCGAGTCAGTTCACGTAGTGTAATAGCATAGTGCTTCTGTGTTGTACGTCACGCATCACACATGACCAGACTTTAATCTGTATAAAGACAAAAATAAAGATTTCAGAGTAAAAACACATCATCTGTTTAAGTGTGCTTGAGTTACAGAGAGAATGTGTTTTTGTGTGTTTTAGTCTGTAATATTTTGTGTGTAGTCTGGCTAAAATATCCAGATGCAGTCCAGAAATGAAACCAGCTGTAAGGAGAAGGACAGTGTTCACACAAGTGTATGTTACTGCATGTTTGTGTGCAACTATAATACAGATGAATATAACTATATGAACGATATATATCCTAATTAACAATAACTTATAGTCAATGATAATGTTCTGTTTAGTCACTGTTTAATGTGTTTAAAAAAACTTGCACTTTGAAACCTGTTTCAAAGTTTGCGTTCTCAGGCCACCAAAACGCAGTTGTCGTGTAAATGAACAACAAGAACACATTAAAGGTTTTCAGTTGAAAACAGTTTAGTTTAAATGGGCCCTGAATTAATAACTAATGCTTTTTACAATGGAAATGAATCAATGCTGAACTTACTTAAGCTGAATAGTGTCTTTCTTTTAGATTTGCTGTACGCAGAAACAATCTCTGCTGCATTATTTTCCTGTTATCTCTGTAAAGCTGCTTTGAAACAATCTGTATTGTAAAAAGGGCTATATACACTGAACAATATTATAAACGCAACACTTTTGTTTTTGCCCCCATTTTTCATGAGCTGAACTCAAAGATCTAAGACTTTTTCTAAGTACACAAAATTTCTCTCAGATATTGTTCACAAATCTGTCTAAATCTGTGTTAGTGAGCACCTGTCCTTTGCCGAGATAATGCATCCACCTCACAGGTGTGGCATATCAAGATGCTGATTAGACAGCATGATTATTGCACAGGTGTGCCTTAGGCTAGCCACAATAAAAGGCCACTCTAAAATGTGCAGATTTATCACACAGCACAATGCCACAGATGTCGCAAGTTTTGAGGGAGCGTGCAATTGGCATGCTGACTGAATGTCCACCAGAGCTGTTGCCCGTGAATTGAATGTTCATTTGTCTACCATAAGCCGTCTCCAAAGGTGTAACACAGTTCAGATGTTATGGGAAGACGGAGGCAAGAACCGGCGAACATTCAACAATTTAATAATAAAATAAACAAATACAAAATGAAAGTAAAAGACAGCAGCCCCTCACGGACGACTGCTGTCACAATAAAACACAAACAAAACACAAGTTCAGGACTGTTCCTCTCTCTATCTCCACTGTCGTCGCTCCTCCTTTTATGCTTCCGCTCCTCCATGAGAAATATGAGACCGGCGCGTTGCCCAGGTGGCGCTCATCAGTAATCACGCCACCGGCCTCATGCCACTCTCTCACGGCCCTCGGCCTCGTCCTGCTTGCCACAAAAGGCGTTTCAGAGAATTTGGCAGTACGGCCAACCGGCCTCACAACCACAGACCATGTGAAACCCACACCAGCCCAGGACCTCCACATCCAGCATCTTCGCCTCCAAGATCGTCTATGACCAGTCACCCGGACAGCTGCTGCACAATCGTTTGCATAACCAAAGAATTTCTGCACAAACTGTCAGAAACCGTCTCAGGGAAGCTCATCTACATGCTCGTCGTCCTCATCAGGGTCTCGACCTGACTATAGTTCGTCGTCGTAACCGACTTGAGTGGGCAAATGCTCACATTCGATGGCGTCTGGCACTTTGGAGAGGTGTTCCCTTCACGGGTGAATCCCGGTTTTCACTGTACAGGGCAGATGGCAGACAGCGACAACTTTCCCTTCTGTTGGCCAAGAGCGAAGAGCTGGTCTGTGGTCCTGAGGCTTTGAGTTCTGTCCACGTACAGTCACAGAGCGCGGACGGGACAGAGCAAAGCCTGGGCTGGGTCTGCCTTCTCCAGGTTCAGCGCTTGCAGGTTCACCACCTGATCCCTGAAGGAAGTGGTAGGAACCTTGGGGACATAGCCAGGCCGGGGTCTCAGTACAACATGGGCATCACTGGCCCGAACTCTAGGCCCAATTCGTCGACCGGAAACGTCTGTAGGTCCCCTACCCTCTTGATGGAGGCCAATGCAATCAGCAACAAGTCTTCATAGATAGAATCTTTAAGTCTGCTGACTGCAATGGCTCGAAGGGCGCATTCTGAAGTGCTCGAAGCACCAGAGTGATGTCCCAAGAGGGTTTGGAGTGGGTTGAGGAGGATTTAACCGTCTCGCCCCCCTAAGGAACCTGACGACCAAGTCATGTTTCCCAACCGATTTGCCTCCTATGGGGTCGTGATAAGCACATATTGCTGCAGCATATACTTTGAGGCTGGAAGGAGACAGCCTTCGCTCCAACCCTTGATGCAGGAAGGAAAGCACAACACTGATCAAACATCTTCGGGGGTCCTCTTGGTGAGAGAAACACACTCGACTGTACAGGTTCCTCTTCAAGGCATAAGCGTGACTCATAGACGGCGCCAGTGCCGAAGCGATGGTGTTAAGTACCTCTGGGTGTAGTCACCTAGAACCTCCACGTCTCGTTAGTGACCAGACATGGGGTTTCCAGAGGTCCGGACACGGGTGCCACAGAGTGCCCCTCTCTGAGTCAGTAGGTCCTTCCTCATGGGAATGGGCCATGGAGGGGTTGTCACAAGGAGCATGAGTTCTGGGAACCAGGTCTGGTTGGGCCAGTAAGGCGCAACTAGCAAGACCTGCTCCTTGTCCCCCCCCCTGAATTAGGCTCACTAGGGGAATCGTATATTTGCAAAGGCCCCGGGGCCAGCTGTGTGCCAATGCATCTGTGCCGAGTGTTCTCTCAGTCAGGGAGTAAAACAACTGGTAGTGGTGTTTCTGGAGGGTCTACCTGTGTGGCTCCGAAACGACGCCAGATCAGCTGGACCACCTGGGGATTGAGTCGCCATTCTCCCGGGAGCACAGCTCGTGATAGCTCGTTGGCCACACAGTTGAGCAGCCTGGAGGCATGGATGACAATTCATGAGCAATTTTTGGAGTTTACAATGAAAAAAAAAAACTGCTGTTTTCTATAAGAGAAGTCAAAGACAATGTTGTATTCGGTTTACGCCACTATTCATTAAGTTCTGTGCTATGCACAAACAGTGATTTCAGGAAAACAGTTTGAAACAGGAATTTCAATGCTCTGTATGTCCTGTACATATAGTAGCATTGACAATAAAGTTGACAATGACATCAAGGGCATAATGTGATTATGAGGCATACGTAATCCAAGTTGACCATTACTCTTTCTCCACGGAGATGGGTATCTGCTGATAAAAAAAAAAAAAAACTCTGGTAAAAGCATCACAGTGATGATTAAAACTACCAGTGGGTTAGGTAAGGTCTATAAAACTGCAAGTGTGATAGAGTGTGTGAACCAACAGTTTCAGTGTTGATTTCCCTCAGCAGCACAGAAGAGAGTTTATATAAGAGCTGCCAGTACGATTGAATCTCTCCCTGTACACTAAACTGCATTACAGAGGCACATTGTTGTTTTTACTCTGAATATATATCAGTGTAAAATCAGTGTTATACACTCACTGGTTATACCATCCGTTTCTTAAGTGGGTGGGAACACTCGTCCGCTTCACAGAACGGGCTCTTTTAGAAAACCCTCGGCAGACATCTTACACATCTAAATGAATACCTATTGCTTTACATAAAGTTATAATGACTCCAGACTGAAACAAACACTACAAGAAAACTGTAGCATTATTAACTTTAGGAATTATCTATATCTTACAAATAAATCTCTTACCCCACATGAAGAGAATCCAGATGTGTGTCTCCATCCTGATCGGTCACTCCTTTCGGATCAGAGCCAGTGCCCGGTTGCATAAAGCACCTTAAGTGTAATTTTCCCTTAAGGTCGCCCTTATGTTTCCCTTAAACCTAAGGGTGTTGCAGAAAAATACCCTTAAGTGTTACTTAACGTTTTTTTTAAGTGAAACGTCATAAACACTTAGAATTTCCCTTAAATGCTGTTTTTTCACTTAAGTAATCGTTAAGTGTTGCATAAAACCCCTTAACGGTAATTTCCCTAAGTATAACTTAAGGTTTGGAAATCGTAACCTTAAGAGTAACGCGGACAAAAATAAGACTACATGGCTGAATTTATGGAACCAGCTGAAGATCATAGGGAATAGGGATAACCTTTTGGACCAATTTAGCTATGAAAAATTGTTGCAAGAATACAAGAATTTTGATCGACACGCAATATTTGACATCGCTATCAAACTAGACGGCTGTCTGTCTGTCATTACACGCAACTCGCATGTAGACTATCACAACGTTAAGTCAGTGCGCGCACGGAGAGTGTGTGGTCGACCCGTGCAGAAAAAAATTCACAGGAGAACGAGCTGATTCTGTGTTTTAAAAGGAATCATGACAGAAAAAACAGGTATGCTATGGAAATATACTCAGCTGTATTTCGAGACACCGAGCCAGAAGTGCATTCACAAAACCTAAACAAATGCCAAAGCATGAGATGGTGAACAACACAAACTGCCGCCACTTTCGGAGGTAAGTACGCGGTGTTGCGTGATATGTCACTGGACTGACACGTGATATTCCGACATGTTATGCTGTGTCCGAAATCTCCCACTACTCACTATATAGTGGACTATATAGTGAGCTCGCCATTTTGTAGTGCTGTCCGAATGTATAGTGATGATTATTATACCCTATATAGTCCACTCAATGTATCCCAGAATGCATTTTGAAAAGTAGTGTACAACCGATGGTCACTAACCCAAGCCCTACATACCATCATGCATTGCGCTGATCGTAAAAATGGCGGATGGACGTCAAGGAGAGCAGCGCGACAATACGAATTTGCGACAGTAATGCCGTAATCAACGGCGCCGAGAGACGATGGAGTAGTGTCCGAAAGTGGTGTTTCTATTATTCTGGTGAGCTCACTATATAGTGCTCTACTCCCTATCCCCTACATATGGGTTAGGGAGTAGTGGTTTGAGTGGAGATTTCGGACACAGCCTTAGTGTTTTGCGTATCTATGGCAACAACAGACTTTTATAACGTGAATCCAGGATCGCTGTCGTGAAACACTTAAATGTTTCCCTTACCTAAGAGAACCGTTTAAGAGATTATATGCAACACCCTTAAGTTATTCTCTTAGGTAAGGGGAAATCGCCCCTTAGGTATCATACTTAAGGGAAAAACTTAAGGTGCTTTATGCAACCGGGCACAGAACTCTTGCGCTTTGGGTTCTGTGTGTGTGTGTGTGTGTGTGTGTGTGTGTGTGTGTGTGTGTGTGTGTGTGTTTTCATATAACAATAAACAGACCTACCAATATCATGTAGGCTATAATAAACACATTTTATTTGTATTATGATTGATTTAATTTCTCTTCTTTTAAAAATATGAATATCCAGAATAACAAGACGAATACATCAGAAGCTTAGGGTCATTAAATTAAACATTCTGAACACACAATGATACTCAAGAAAACATTATCATGCAAATAGAGCATTAAAGATCAATTAAAGATTAACAATTTTCTTATCCTTCCAAACAAACATCTTCATTTACTTGCTGAAAATAAACTGGTTTTATTAGTAAGTGTTTGGTGGTTCAGGACTGGGATTCGTCTCTTTCACCCCATTCTCTTTCTCTGCGCTGTCTGTCACTCCATTCTTTTCCTCTGCGCTGTCGTTCTCACTGACTCCGTCACATATATCTCATCACGACCAGATGAAAACACTAACTTATCTAACTTGACAGAGTGTCTAAAAGATATAAAATGCTGGATGACGTGTAATTTCCTGCTATTAAATTCAGATAAAACGGAGGTATTACTTATTGGTCCAAAAAACTACCCACAAAATCCCTTACAATACAACTTTAATTTAGAAGGATGTCCTGTTACTTTATCCACTACAGTAAAAGACCTGGGTGTTATGCTAGACCGCAACTTGACTTTCGAAAATCATATATCATATGTTACAAGAACAGCCTTTTTCCACCTTAGAAACATTGCTAAGCTACGTAACATGCTATCTGTTTCAGATGCAGAAAAGTTAGTTCATGCATTCATGACCTCGAGACTAGATTACTGTAATGCTTTATTAGCTGGTTGTCCTGCATCCTCAATAAACAAGCTACAGTTAGTCCAAAATGCAGCCGCTAGAGTTCTTACTAGATCAAGAAAATATGATCATATAACACCAATTTTATCATCTCTACACTGGTTACCTATTAAGTTCCGTATCAATTACAAAGTATTACTACTGACTTATAAAGCTCTAAATGGTTTAGCTCCTGTGTATTTAACAGACCTTCTATCGCCCTACAATCCATCGCGCTCTTTAAGATCACAAAATTCGAGGCTTCTGGTCGTTCCTAGGATATCTAAGTCTACTAAAGGAGGGAGAGCGTTCTCACATTTATCTCCTAAACTCTGGAATAGCCTTCCTGATATTGTTCGAGACTCAGACTCGCTGTCCCAGTTTAAAACTAGATTAAAGACGCATCTCTTTAACCAAGCATTCACTTAATGCTTACCTTTTATACTACTTCTGAATCAGTTCGAATGCATTAATATTATGAACATCAGCTATGCTAATTATTTCCCATCTGTCTTTTTGCTGTTATCTCGGGACGCTAGTCCCGAGGTAAATAGCGTTCGTTAGCTCCAGTTTGTATCCAGCCTCTCACGAAGACTTCAGATGCCCCAACACCTGTGATGAGACGACTAAACGCCTGTGGAGAGACGACTCGACGCCTGTGAAGAGACGACTAAACACCGGCGATATGTTATGCCTAAATTTATACATGATTAACTAACTGTATTTTTCTTTGTACATTTCTGAAATGCACTTTCTGTAAAGCTGCTTTGAGACAATGTGTATTGTGAAAAGCGCTATACAAATAAACTTGAATTGAATTGAATAATGAGCAGGATGCAGTAGCACCTCATTGCAGTACACGAGATCCGGGGGGCGGAGTCGGATCCAGATTAAGGGGTGGGGTTGGGTAGGTTTAGGGGTGGGTTTAGGGATAAGGGGTGGAGCTGGGTAGGTTTAGGGGTGGGTTTAGGGATAAGGGGTGGAGCTGGGTAGGTTTAGGTATGTAAGGTGGGAGGAGTCGGATCTAGATCCGACTCCTCCCCGTGGATTTCATGTTCTGCAGTGAGGACCATCTCGCAGGATGACCCTGCACCAGTGCACCAGTGCACACAATCAGCATTAGACTGGGTGGAATGACAAACTCCACCCTCACTGCAATATGAGAGAAACAGAGAGAAACTCATCACAACCACTTTACAAACGTTGGTCAACTTTAAATGATGGATGAAGGGGTGAGATGTGGTTACCTGTGATTTGTGAGGGTCGTCCTGCAGTGTGAAAAAAAAAAGTTAGAAATATGAAGGAACAGTGTCTGTATCTGTAATACTTTAAGAGTGACGTCAGTCATGAACTCCTGACCTTGGAGACCTAAGCGCTGAGCGTAACTGACACACACACACACACACACACACACACACACACACACACACACACACACACACACACACACACACACACACACACACACACACACACACACACAGAGCTTGGAGACCTAAGCTGCGTTGAGCGTAACTGACACACACACACACACACACACTTATTGAGCATGCTACAAAACCCATAAAAGCAACAATTATTAACAGTACTTACAGGTTGTGATTCGGAGGAGTAAGCCGATCCAAATAAACTTGGTACTGAGCGTTCCTTCAGTATCAACCGACTCGCGAATCCACACTTGAAAGCATTTATGTTTGTAAAGGAATCCTCATTAAAATAACGCGAACACAGCTCAAGGTGGCTATACTTGTGTGGTATAGTTGTAAATATAAACTCTAGCCAGATTCTTCACATGCTCGTCTCTGGGCAGTGAAAAAAAAAGTTCGCTTTTGATTCACACTTCAGAACAGCGTCGGTCTCGTTGACATGTTGTTTTCACTGTTTTCTGGCGCGCGCAATGAGTGGGCGGGTCTTATTCAAATAACTTGTACAAGTGACGTACGAAAGTTAGAGAAAATGCATCGTCCGTCTATCGATTCATATCAGCGACTCAGAGTCGACTCTTACTTTTGAGAGACAATAACTTTGTATACGGTGAACTTCCATATTTAAAACTTTGAAGGATGTTTTTGTTCACTTAGATCTATGTTACACACTACATGAAAGGAAATTTTCAAAATTCCATGATAGGTACCCTTTAAAGGGATCGTTCCCCCAAAAAGGATTATTTTGTCATTGTTTGTTCAGCCTCATGTTGTTCGAAATGAATATGGCTTTTTAAATAATCTTCCTAATCAGTTTAATCTCCTCAGAATGCCAGATAGCTTAGAAGAACTTGATGTTGCAATAGAAACTACTGACTCTTTTTTTCCCAACAGTTTAGACACAGTTGCTCCATATAAAGAAACTGGTCCAACACCGTGGTACAACGAGCACACTCGGGCCCTCAAAAGAGCAGCCAGAAAAATGGCACATAGCTGGAAGAAAACAAAACGAGGTGTTTCGCATTTCATGGAAGGAAAGTGTTATTGGATACAGAAAGGCCTTAACACAGCAGTAATGACTTTATGAACTTCTTTAGTTGCAAGATTTATAATATTAGAGAGAAAATTATAACCATGCATCTGTCTACTACAGAATTGCATCAGACATTTTAGTCTCCCTGAGGAAAAATTCCATTCATCCGCAGCTATAGGAGAGGAAGTATATATATATATATATATATATATATATATATATATATATATATATATATATATATATATATATATATATATATATATATATATATATATATATTCTTAATATCATCTTTGTCAATAGGCTATGTACCAAAAATGATTAAGCTGGCTATAATTAAATCTTTTATTAAAAAAAAGGTCATACTTTAGATGAGGGTCCAATTCTCACTATTAACTAACTCTTAACAATGATTTTTGCATCAAACTCCTAATTACTACTTATTAAGGATGTAGAATATGGCTATGAAGAATAAGGCATTAATATGTTGTTAGATTTTGCTGTATTTGGCCAAGCAGTGGTTTGGGTGGCTCGCCAATGTATTAGATTTCTCTAATACATAAAATAAGTAAGCTTGACTAGAGTTCTTGTGGGGAGAAGAATTTATTGAAGGTTTGTACTGTAGCACAGTTCTTCAGCAGCGATGTTAGCATGTCACCCTTCAACTATCTTTGTTCTGTCTGTGAGACAGAACTTTATACATGAGGACAAATGGGCTACAAACAATAGAAAACTGTTAGGGCCTCCCACAGGAGATCTACTCTGCAATGCTGTTTCTTTGTCATTCATCAGTTTATGTAGGCCATACACCTGTATGGGCCATTCAGTTTCTATAGGCCATACATCTGTATGGGCCATTTGGTTCACACCTTTACAGACACAGATAGAGTTGATTACATCTGAGGCACAGAAATAATGTAAATGCATCTGACTAAAGTTAACTGAAAATACACATAATCTTTCAATGTGCTTTACAAGTACTAATAAACAGCCAATATCCTAGTAATATGCATGCTAATAAGCAACTAGTTAATAGTGAGAATTAGACCCTAAACTATAGTGTTTCAACTTGATCCTAAAGAATGTAAATGGACTCTATGCACAGCGGTATTTCCGGTGAAGGGTTAAGGATGCTCGATAACTTCCGCCGATCGTAGAGTCCAATGCAATACCAATAATTTATATGGAATTTTATACTCCATGGTTATACTAAAGAAATGTTAGTCACAAAAACAGACAAAACAGCCACCCCTCGTTGTGTTTATGCTTCTTTTAAAAATTATATTAAACAAACATAACTATATAAAATTACATCTAAACATATGAAAGTTTTGTTTCAAAGACGGGAGGACAGTACATTTTGAAGACTCTGCCATAATCCCGTTTTCCTCGGTTTTCCTCCGCTTTAATCTCCCCAACCGGAAACGGAAGAGCATCCTTGCGTCAAATGCGGAACTTATGCGTGCATATAGCCTATTACAGGTGGCATTAGTGGAATTGCTTTTGCATAGTTTAAATCATACTTACCTGACCTTTACCAATTTGTAGCAGTAAATGAATAGATGTCATATCGATCACAAGTTCAGTATGGTGTACCACAAGGCTCAGTACTAGGACCGTTGCTGTTCACTCTATACATGCTATCATTAGGAAATTTAGTTTTCACTGTTATGCTGATGATACTCAGCTCTATTATTTCTTCTAATTAAGGTATTTGCATATATGGTTCTCTTCAGAAAAAATGAAAAATGTTACGTATTCAGAACTGTTATCCACAATTATGATGTATACTGGAAACTAATGTATTGGTTGTATTGTTTTTTTTGCCACTTTTCCTTTAATCCACCCAGGTCAAGTTTATCCAAATTCCACTACTATTTGCTCCATTGGCGTAGTAGTTAAAGATCAGGTAATTAAATGGGATCACCTCACTGGAAATATGACTTTAAAGGGTACTGAGACCTGATTTACCAGTTGCACTTGTTGTCATGAATCTAACAATTATGTTGTCTATACATGTACCACATTGCAGCCTTTCTCTCCCAATGATAGCAAACTCATAAATGTTGAATCGTTTTACGGCCATTCAAATGCTGTTCAAGTGTCTCATACACAGTGGTCCGTCATCAGTGAGATGTATTAGTTCACATATGGAGGACTGACCTTTCCTGCTAATCACTCCTTTTGCTTGGAAGTGACAGAGGACTTTTTTATGGACCAGATTGACATCCCGAAGGATGCCAAAGGACGCCGAGGTCTCCCCATGGTGGGACGACACCTTATGAACACGGAACAAAAGCTTTGGTCGACACGATGGACTTGGCACAGAACGTCATCCTCCAAACAGGGTACCACCTCTCTCAAGCGTAAGTGGAGACAAACGGCTGCACAGATTCTGTCTAGCTCATCTACCCGATCGGCACAGACTACACCTGGTGGGACTGGGTACTTCGAGGTTGTGCATGCGTTTGGAAGTGCACTCATCTTCTCCTTCACGCTATTCCAATGTTGCTACTGTCACGGTTCACAGACTCACTGTCTCGCCGCTGTCGTATGTCAGTGTTTAATGTGTGTTAAGTGTGGGCGTGGCTCGTTAGCGTAGCTGATGAGCGGATCAGCGGCAGCTGTCTCCCATCTAGTCGGCTATATATTGTGTGTGTTTTCGTCTTGTCTTTGGCCCTGTCCACACGGACACGGGTATTTTTATAACAGTGACTTTTTTTACGCGGTTCGGATGTTCGACCACACGAAAACGCACTGAAACCGAACATTACTGAAAAACCCCTGCCAGGGTGAGGATTTTCAGAAACGGCGGTTACAGTGTTGTCGTGTAGACAGTGAAACCGGGGTTTTTGCCTTGCGATGTCAGAGTGTGCGCCGTTATCCGCTGTGTTTGACGTCAGATTTGCGCCTATCGGAACCGGTAATAACTTTTTGTTAGGATTCTGATTGGCCAACGTGGCTTTCCGGTTAAGGGTTATATCGCCGCCTGCTGGCGTGGCATGCTCTTGAACGTGTTTGATAGCGTGTTTTTGCGTTTTCATGTAGACATAGACCGAGCACGTGTGGACGGGATTTTTTTTTAAAACGCTGGAGGAAAAACTCCTGTTATAAAAATACCCGTGTCCGTGTGGACAAGGCCTTTGTCAGATTGTTGTGAGGCTTCTTTGGGCTTGGCCTCTCAGGTTTTCTCCTTTCTCCTCCAGTTCCTAATCTTGTTCCGTGTTCCGGATTTTGGCGTGCCGCCATTGATTCTGCCTGCTCAATCCTCAACTTCTGACATTTGTTGCGTACTCTAATAAGCTGCTGTTTTCGCAACTGGATTCTTATTGCTTTCTTCAGCGAGTGACAGCTACTTCAGACACCTCATCAGATTAGTAAAAGTGTCCACCAACACCACCGATTCTAAACTGATGCGAGCTCACCGCTGCCAGTGTCAGTGTCCGTTAAGAAAGGCCACTGCTTCTTGCTCTGCGGCGGGGGAGAAGGGGGGGATGACTGGAGGCAGATGCTGCATTGAGCACAATAGGGCTATCTTTCTACGGAGTGAGGGCAGTTAGGCCCCCTCCACACTACTACATTTTCGTTTAGAAACGGAGACCTTTTGCTACGTTTGCACCTCCCGTCCAGACTAAAACGGCAAAAACGAAGACCTAAAACGGAGAAGTTTAGAAACGCTGCAGACCTGTTTTGCGTTTTGAATCTCCGGAGGGCATTTTAGTGAAGACGGGAAAAAACGGAGGACTTTAGAAACGATGACGCAGACGCTCGCGCTCGGCTCTCTGATTGGGTGTCATCAGTCATGGCGTATCCTTCCCTGATGCTATAACATTAACTGCCGGAGGCAAGCTATTATTCCAGCGATCTGTGACAATTCCCATGCCGTGTGCAGCGGCGGTATCGACCGTGCATGGAGCGTTAGTTTTGGGTTAAGCTGGGAAGAACCAGCGCATGGTGGGATCATTTTATCAATGAAGTTGTGGTTCCTGAGGAATGGTGTTTACACTGGCACGCGCATGCCCAGTGTAGGTGAATGGTCACGTGATCTGCGTTTTCAGTCATTTTAATGTGGACGGAGATCGCAGCTAAAACGCTGGTGTGGACGGAGATCGTATTCGTTCTAATTATCCGTTTCTAAACTAAAACGCAGTAGTGTGGATGGGGCCTAGGCTCCTCAATGGTAGCTTCTGGGGGGTCAATCTAAACTAACTTTAGCAGGACAATAACTGCATTCTAGAGCTGCTGTAAAGCCAAAACAATCTCTGTTACTATTTTCCTATTATCACTGAGCTGCTTTGAAACAATCTATTGTTAAAAGCGCTATATAAATGAAGGTGACTTGACTGGATTGTCTGTGATGATTTGATGGTGAAGAAGAGGCTGACTTGCTATTTGAAGGAGAAAGATGTTTTAAAAACGTTATTTTTTTCTTAGTTTACATTAAGGAAACATTCAATTTTGCAAGCATTATGGGATTGTTACTTTTCTCTGAAAATCCCCCCTAAAAAAGTAGCCTAAAAATATTAGATGAACATCCAACTAAAATGTTTCAGAAAAAAAAAAAAACATTTAATGCACAAGGTAAAGTATATAGATAATGTTTTTGTGTTAACATTTTGAGAACGTTAAAGACCAGATCACTTTGAATGAATGTTCTATTAACATAACCAGAAGAACATTTGTTCATAACTTTTAGAGAACCTTGCCAGAACATTAGCCAAAATTCTGAGAACTTTCAATGTTAGCCAACAACAACAACATAAAAAAATCTAGGGAATATATTCAGCATTTGTCCATCCTTTCAATATACATTACAGACATTTATAAATAAAATAAAAACTTAAATAAATAGGCCTACAAATTATTGTTGGCAGGGCTGGCCAAATTAAAGCATGTAATCAGACTTTAAAGAAAAAAAAATGTCTTTTGAAGTTGGCCTATTTGTAGAGAAGAATTTAGTTATCATTGGAGTCCAATCTGAAGACACTATATGATAATGGTCATAGTCTTTAAAAATGTATCAATAGGTTTAAGACACTGGCTTAACGTTAATTTTTTTTTAAATTGTTATTAGCCTACTTTTATGTCAATAATTAAACAGTGAATTAATTTTGATTCCGTTATTTATTTATTGTTGGTGGAAATATAAAATATAGCCTATGCCAAATTTAAAGGACAAACTCATTTGGTTTTCATTTTCTATATTTACATTTATTTAGTACAGATGTGTGCGCATTGTTGTGTGGAAGTAACTAAGCACCTTTGAAAGGAAACTGGATCTCGATTTTTTTGGGGGAAAGGGGTCGTGATCTCGAGAAATCAACTTTTTTATGAGTTAACTTATGTCAGAGTCAGATTACAAGAAAACTAATTCGTTAACGACATTAAAAATATAATAAAACACTGCACTTTATTTGAGGGCTTCCGTATCAACGAATCTCAGAGCCGTTAACGGCTCTGACGAATCTGAACGAGTGAATACTGTAGTGCCCAATCATGGACCTTTGCTTTGTGGTACACTGTTTTCATTGGATTACAGTGGTGATTGACAGTTCCGTTGACCAGTAATATTCACGGTTCTTGTCCGGAGGGCGTCACCCCCGCCTGTCCCATTTTCTGTAGTTTTCGTCCATTTCATATTGTTGCGCGTGAATCGTAACGGGACAACATGGCGACGCAGACGGCCCGCTACTACAGTGAAGGTGGAAGAGCAACTAAACGCCAAAAAACGGAAAGCGAGGGAGGAATGGCGACCGTAAGACAAATCTTTGCTTACATACTATCAGATTTTTTATGAGAGATTTTATATGATATAGCTTTAGTTAGCTAGCTGGCTGAAATAGCGCTAGTTAGCAAACCAGCTAACCAAACAATTGAGCTACAACATGCTGGATGTTTGCACCGAACGCATTACAAAAACACACATGTGACTAAATGAAATGATTAAGAAGGAAATATTTGCATCATTGGTGTGAAATATGTATTTTTCACGTCACACATTTACACATATATTCGGTTAGTTTTCTGAATGAATGGATTCTGATGCGTGTAAGCCGTAATCATTGATGTAACGTTACGATGCATACGCTAATCACAATGAGTGGGGAAATATTGTGCATCTTCACAACATACTCGACGGTTTAATACATATTAAGTTAGAGAATATGCTCAATTTGTACACGCTAAGGACCATATAATGCAAAACGTGAATAATATATAATATTTTCTTGTTATAAGTTATGTTTGTGCATAAGTTGTAATTATACCTGTTCACTGGAATTAATAATTTTTAGGAAGGATATGATGACCCACATAAGACCCTCCCGTCTCTTGTGGTGCATGTTCGAGGTTTAGTGGACGGGGTTTTGGAGGCGGACATCGTTGAAGCCCTGCAAGAGTTTGGGACCATCAGGTAACTTTCTGCCTACATCTACATAGGTTGTGCCATACCTTAATTTTACCGGTTGTGAAATGTGTTGAGGATAATCCATCTCTATCTCTCTGCAGTTATGTTGTACTCATGCCCAAGAAGCGCCAAGCCCTGGTTGAATATGAGGATATGAATGGATCTTGCAATGCTGTTACTTACGCCAACGACAACCAGATCTACATCGCTGGACATCCTGCGTTCGTAAACTACTCTACCAGTCAGAAGATATCCAGGCCGGGTGACCCTGATGACTCCCGCAGTGTTAATAATGTTTTGCTTTTCACGATCATGAACCCCATTTATCCCATTACCACGGTAATACCCACAGCCACAAGGCAGGATTAATAATGCTTTTCTCATAGAAATGTGTTTTTTCACAATTCATACTAATATTTTTGTCATGTTTTAGGATGTTCTGTATACTATTTGCAACAACTGTGGTCCTGTTCAAAGAATCGTCATCTTCAGGAAGAACGGTGTCCAGGCCATGGTGGAATATCCTTTACAGTTTCAGAATGAATTTTAAAGCTGTTTGTGTTTCATTTTGTCCTTTTCCCATGCTTTCTTGTACGATTGTGTGGATTAAGAATGTCTTACAAACATTGTTTGGAAGTTTCTTTTCAAGACAATTAACTGAAACTATATTTTGTTGCCTTCCAAGAATGCTTTAAATAATCATCTGTAGTCATGGCACACAAGATTTCCTCTGTATTTCTTTAACTCCTCACACATTCGATTCCGTTCAGAGCGCCCAAAGAGCCAAGGCCTCGCTCAATGGGGCTGATATATACTCCGGCTGTTGCACACTAAAGATCGAGTATGCCAAGGTGAGGTTCATCTAAATTCACTGTGTGATAATGTTAAAACAATTCTATCGTTTTGTGATGAATGAATGAGTTAATGTGGTATTATTAGGGGAACCTTCATTTGTAGCCAGTTTTCAAAATCTTAGAAGCAAGAAGTTATACAGTTAAATTCAAGTTTAAAATACTACAGCAAAAAAAGTTTTCATGGTGCAATTTTTACTTTTGCACCTATATATATATATATATATATATATATATATATATATATATATATATATATATATAACTGCCCAGCCAAAATAAAGTCACTGTTTGGATTTAAATTGGAAAATGTTTAATAGTCTATGGTTGGATCGTTATAACAGTGATACTTATGTTTCTAGCATGTTATGTGTTTCATTTCTTAAACAGCCATGTAGGAAGAAACATCATGGCCATATTTAGGATGACGATGCCAAGATTCATCAGGCTTAGATTGTGAAATAATGGTTGTGAGGAGCATGAAAAATCATTCTCACACATGAATTGGCACCTCAGAGTTTAAATTGATTGAAAGTCTTTGGGATGTTCTGGAGGAGACTTTACAGAGTGCTGGACTCTTGCATTGACGATACAAGATCTTGACCAAACACTGATGCACCACTTAACATCACATTTATTTCCATCAAAAGGTGCATACTTTTTTTGGTCAAGATCCTGAAAAATGTCCTTGATGTTTCTTCCTACATGGTTGTTTAAGAAATGAAAAGCTACACTCCATCAATGAGAGTTAAATATTCAAGAACTGAATATACCCAAAATCCGCTATCTCTACTCAAGCATGGCCATAAGTTATGTTAGAAAGCAAATTTTACTATATTATTCTTTTTTCTCTTAGCCAACACGCCTTAATGTGTTCAAGAACGACCAGGACACATGGGACTACACCAACCCGAACCTGAGCAGCCAAGGTACCGTTTACCCTACATCTGCTCTGACATTTCTCAGCGCTCTTACTGCCACTGTGGGGGAAATAAGTGGGTGGGATTGGGTGGCATCTTACAAGCGCAGCGACGAATCCGCTGTCTCATCCCCCTGTGCTGAGAGCTAGGCATACGTCTATATAGGCCAACATCTACACCGCATGTTGTGTGTGTTTTCCTGACTCTCTGAGGGCAAAGTAAAAAGCCGTATCTGTGTGATCTTGCTAAGGCTTCCTCCGAATGTTGTCCTTCTGATATCTCATGAGCTTCCTTTTCCAGCAAAGCCCGTCACATGTCAGTAATGTGAGGGGCAAGTGGCTTTCTGGGTAAGCACCATGTAGATGGATTATCAGTCAACGGTCTACTACACATTTTATGGTCAACATGAAACTGATTGAAACCCATTTTACTTTTCTAGGTGAAATGAAATTCAAGAAATAAATGGCGGGGAACGTGATTTTATTCGTTTTAAATGTATTGAATTAATTTTTTTTAATAAGGATTGGTGTAATCGCTCAAAATGCAAAGTAATTTTATTGTTCTTCAGAATAACACCCATTAACACCCGAAATAGTAACGTGTTAAAAATAAATGGGCACAAATCTGATTTCATGTTGACTGTTAGGACTAAAACTATTACATGATTTTGGCTGATGGTGTTCATAGCCACCAATAGTGTACCCAGAGAAATTCCCGTCACAAATTGCAGTTCAACGAACCAAATGCCTTTGAATGCAATGTTCGTTGGTGCTCACGCCGGCCATTTGCTCCTCACATTCATGCGGTACATTTAGAGACCAACACGAAAGCACAGAACCTTCCAGAATATCAAGTGCGCCAACAGAACACTCAGTACATCTGGACATGGGGGACATTTCCTAGATTTCACTGAAGACACAAGTGCCACAGACTTCCAACACTGTTACCAGTCAACAAACCACAACTGCTTCCTATACCTGCGAGAACATTTCTCCAGAAGGACAAACACTCATTTTACTCTCGTGATACTGCAAGACATCCCGACAAATCACGCACCATTTAGCACTCATCACCTCCTACAGAAATGACACTGCCAACGAAGACATTCTTCCCGTTGTACGGCAGTACACATTGATGGATTTGGGGTTGTTGGTACAAGTAGTTATGGCTCCCACACCCATTCAACTTTCTCCCATTGTTTCTTACGGGGGTCAAGAACAAGACACACTCCACTGTGACACATCACCTTATCAAGTGTTATCAATCACTGCTAACAAGGGATGTTTTTGACACGCATCCTCAAGTGACACCACCACCACGACACAATTCAAACAGACCTCTTCTCTTCATTCATGTCAGACTGTTGATGTCCACAGACAAACAGCCTTCTCTGAACCTGTCTGTCTTTCTCTGGGCCTCGTCGTCTTTCTCTCACCGTGCCGATCATTACAACACAAACCCCACACCTACAAATCGACATGCCTGTCTCTTCACTCGCCAACAGCTGATGACACTAAACCACTCGACACCGAAGACACTGCAGACAACATTCCTACAAGCAGACGCACTGACATGCAGACACGTCAAGTGTTTTTACTCAGTTAAGCACTGAAATTCTGCCCTGGAGGCTGGTGTTTCAAATACTCTCTTCCTCTAGTCCTTCCCTTTCACGATTCCTTCTCTCTTTCTGTCAATATGTGACGTTTTTTCCCTTTTTTTCAGTCGTATGACTACTGTGTAACACCCTCCGTATGATGCAGGTTGGCTTTGTGTCTCTAGTGGAAGTACCAGTCAGTCTGAATTGAGCATAAATTGCTCCAGCTTTTCGACGTCCATAAGAAGACAGGCATTGAAATGTGAATGTGGAACAAATGCTGGCATCAGTGGAGCTTTGAAACCCATCTGAAACAAAGAAGAGTGCTTGGGAAACCAGTGGAATGGACTGGTGGGGGGAAGAAATGGAAAGTTCATATGTGCGCAATGGAGGAAGACGCTGAACGGTGGCTAATTTACGGCATGTTCTACTTGCCCCATCCTTCAACCCCCAACCCTTACGTTTGTACTGTAAGTAACCCCAAGCTTCTGTTGTCTTGGAGTGATACGCTCATAGTCTAATGTTTCATGGGGATGTGTGACCAAATGTTTGACTAACTTGACCTTTTCCTTTTCAGTTTAGCGTGTTTTTTTTATCTTCCCTCATTGGGCTGCAAATATAGTTCAGAAAGGTGCATTAAAATGCATTTCTGGGTTGGGTTGTGCTTCAGTGAGCAACATTATCATACTTGTGATCCTCTTGAGGATCCCCTGTTTCACAGACAGAGAAATAGTCTCACATTCTATGTGTTTACACTAAATACAAGATGGCCGCTCTGGGGTGCTTTTGTCCCAAAGCCAACTATGGTTGCAAGTGCTGTTGACCAATAGAGCTCAATGGAACATGTGACCATAGCTAGCTAACCATGCTTTTGGGGGAAACGCACCCCTGTACAGGCTCTTTAAACTAGGGATGCTCCAATCCGATGTTCAGTATTGGTTGGTATCAGCTTCGAAATTGCGATTTTTGTCGGATCGATTATCGGTCAGACAGGAACGATAGAAATCCAATCGGATTCACTCCACAAAAGGCAAAAATCATAAAGCACCATATGTTTTGTGTGCTATATTCCAAGTCTTCTGAAGCCTTTCAAAAGCTTAATGTGGGCAACAGACAAATATTTATGTCGTTACATTAAATAAAGTTCACGGTACGCAGAGTAAGAATTTTGAGATGCAATTGGAGCGGCTGACAAAAGCAATTTTTGGGCTAATTAATATTTTAGAGGGGCTAAAGCCTCTAAAATAGGTCTAGCAACGTCCTTGGTAATTGGTGGATTGACTGGGGTTGTTATCTCTCGATATTCTGTATTTTGGGTATCAATTTGGGAAAAAGTTATTGGTGCATCCCTACTTTAACCTAGACTTCGCCCAAAGTATACTTCTGTTTTTATGCGTTCGCAAAGGTATTTGAACAGAGTGCGGCTTAAATTCCTTCATCAGCATAGTGCTGTACGCGCGTACCATCATTTTTCTAACAGCGTGTGCTCTATGCTCAGTTCACAATTTTTTTTCATCAATACGTTGGTCCTCAAGGTGGCAACACTGTTTCAGTTGACACATACAGCCGACACATGCGACCTCCAGAGGGCACAGCGTTAGAAATGAGATGTGCTTATGCGAGGGGCTTCAGAGATACCCAGAACTCGTTTAAATGAGTGCGATGACTTTTCTATCTGTTGTAACCTCTGGAGAGAAGCAGTGCAGACATTGGACAAAGATGAAACTTTCAAGTGCACACGTTGATCATCTGTGTTCGTGCACAGTGCCAAGTGTATCCTTTGAAATGCTGTGTGTTCAGCTAAGCGTCAAAACTGAAGTATACTTTTGGCTTTAAATCACTGGTTGAGGGAAGAGAACTAGATTTCTGCTTGGGTACATCATTTTATTCGCTATATATTTTATCATTTTCAATGTGTTGCATCTTTTGTAATAAGCAAAGCAAATAAAGGCATGGTGCCCTTCACATATAAGTTCCTGAATAGAGTAAGAACCCTGTAATGTGATTGTTCATAACTGTCAGTGAGATTGATGTTTGCACTGTGTGTACCTGAACAGGTGCAGAGGCTGATGGCAATGGGGGCAATCAAGGTGTGTGTCTGCAGTAGACAGTCTGTACTCCCCTCTCACACACACACACACACACTCCCAAACATATGACATACCACACCACATGGTCACGGCGAGCTCTTCGCTCTGTTGCTTTATTATACACTACAAAAGACTGTTTATTAGCCAACTGACTGTGAGTAGTAATAAATAGGTCATATTTAATGGGCAAATCTCTTGAAACCTGTTGAAGTAAAATTTCACCCTAAAAGAATTTTTAATGAAAGAAAATTAATGTCATTATCATTAATATCATTTACCATTGTGGCAATTCTAATTACCGTGATGCGAATAAAGGCCGAAATGTAAAAAAAAAGGTAGTAGTATTTAATAGTAGTATTTTTGTTGATTTTAAAATCATTTTAAAGTCACGTTACAATATTTTTATACTTAAAAAAAAAAACTTGTTGCAATAAAAAGAATCAACTTTAAGGATAAAAAACGACAAAAATACTTGGTCACATTATGATACATGATATACCATACAAAATTGAATGATTTAAACTAGACCGACTTCATTTTCTTTACGAATATTCGTAAAATAAATTAAGTCTATTTTAAAAAATATAAGAAAACGAAATATTTTAATAAAATTCACCCTTATTTTCACCCAACATCATTTGTTTTTATGCTGTGTCTCCATCTCTGCTGATCTTAAAGCACACGCCAGTCACTTTAACATTACAAAGTCAGTGTCCTGTCCTGTCGCCTCTCAGCGAACTCATCTTTCACTCTCTCTGCCCCTTCTCTTTGCTTTCTTGGCCTCCTTCTCTCGCCTCTCAGATTTGAACGCCAATCCCAACAAGCGCCAGAGGCAGCCGGCTCTTCTAGGAGACCACCCTCCAGAGTATGGTAAGACTTGCGGGGTACACGTGTTTACACATTTAACCCATTTGCTCGCAAACGGGGGACTGGATGTTAAAACGACAACAAATTGGGGTGCGTTTATCACAGTGGCAGCAAGATGGTGCTGTGTTGACGTTAACTTTAATTTTAGTCGAGGGTGTGGATAATGTTATATGTGGATAATATAGGATATAATGTGGATAATAATAACTCCGAACCTGCTCACAACCCTCACGCCACATGTCTATTTGTCTATGTTTAGGAGGTGGTTATCACGGATACCAAGAAGAGAGCTATGGCACTCCCTATGAAGGGCGACGGATGGGGCCGCCACCCATGGGTGGTGGTCCGAGGCGTGGCGGTGGGACCAGTCAGCGTTACGGTGGACAGTACGGTCCCCCGCCGCCTCCTCCGGGAGAATATGGTGCACACGCAGACTCACCAGTGATCATGGTCTACGGCCTGGATGCCGTTAAAATAAACGCGGACAGGGTCTTCAACATCTTCTGCCTGTATGGCAATGTGGAACGGGTACGTACAACAGCAATACGTGAGTCAGACACTGCCAAAATGCTAACGGATTTATTTGAAAGTCCATTTTTCTCTTCTGAATGCAGGTGAAGTTCATGAAGAGCAAGCCTGGAGCTGCCATGGTGGAGATGGGCGACTGCTATGCGGTGGATCGTGCCATCTCACATCTCAACAACAACTTCCTGTTCAATCAGAAGCTCAACGTATGGTATGTTTCACCTGCAGATTTATTTATTTTGCAATTGTAGGTGGATCTTACATGATCCATTACATATTTTGCATAAAAAATGAAGCCTAATCAGATTAACCGTTTTGTATATTTTTAAAAATTTAGATTATTTAATTTATTGCTTACTCAACATTTAATTATTCTGGTATAGTGTTTGCTGTAATCTAGTCCTGCAGCGTGATTCTCAGTTCCTCTGAAACCCTCCAGCTCCTCCTGCCTAGATCTGCTATGAGATTCATGTGTCTACATGCTTGCATGCTTTCTGCTGCGTGTCTGTGTGTATCTAATGGCACTAGCAAGTCCATACTTGCTCTCAGCAGCAGGTTGCATAATTATTTGAAATTTATTTGAAGGATAGCCCCTTAAGATATAACATCTCGTTTTCGAGGGGGTCCTAAAAACAAACATGAATACAAACAGCATGTTGCATTATATCACATAATACTACACAATCACATTCTTACCAACATTTACAAACTTTTAGCTCTCCATAACTATCTCCTCACATACAAGCCTTTTAAGTACATTGATACAATAAGTATACAGTTATCACGCATAACATGCGTTGTGAAAATAATGAAGTATATGTGATAATTGAGAATGGTTATACTCAAAAGCAGGAACATGTGTTCTGGAAATGATCATTTAGTAATAACTTAAAAAACTTAAAGTAGTGGATCTAATTACCCTTGGTAAACTTGGTAAAAAAAAATAAGTAATTCAATGTTTCATCTGTCTGTTTTTCTCTATGTCAGTGTGTCTAAGCAGCAGGCCATCATGCCCGGGCAGTCGTACGAGCTGGAGGACGGGAGCAGCAGCTTCAAAGACTTTCACGGGAGCAGAAACAACCGCTTCACTTCTCCAGAGCAGGCGGCGAAGAACCGCATTCAGCACCCCAGCAACGTCCTCCACTTTTTCAACGCAGCACCTGAGTCTTCACCAGAGTCCTTCACCAGGGTCAGTTCATCACATCTGAGAATATCAACACCTCTCATGTCTGATCATGTTATCTGATGTCTAAATTTAGTGCATCTCTTTTCAGATCTGTGAAGAACTGGGTGTAAAGAGTCCTTCCAATGTCAAACTTTTTGCAGCCAAAGGTATGCCATAGAAAAATGTTGCCGTCTTTGCATTGTAAATAGCATAGAAAGACAAACTCTACATAAACTAATTTAAAGTGCAGCCTTTTGTGTCAGTTTTGTATGGGAAGCTTTTCCTCTGTTGGTATGATGTCTCTAATGCCTCTTTATTGAATAGGTTCCACATCAGAGAGGAGTTCATCAGGGCTTCTGGAGTGGGAGTCTGTTAATGATGCCATGGAAGCTCTTGCTATGATGAACCATCACCAGATGAAGAACCCCAGTAAGTGATCTCAACATTAGTGGTCGACTGATTAAATTAGTTTTTTTACATTTTCTAAATTTGCAAATTAACCTAATGGCTAAATCTGTAAAGCAACTTTAGAAGGCATTAATTGAAAAATGCCACACATTGGCCTTTAAGATGCGTATATCGGTTGAATTTGCTATATGATGGGCACCTTTGATGGAAGTGGCATTTGGCTATTAGAAACAGCAATTCCAGAATGCATTGCACCACCAAACTCAGTAAAAACTTGTATTCAGTAGTATTTTTTTTTTAAAAGGAAACCTATTTTGTTCTCCCTTCCCTTTTCCAATGGCCATCTCTAATGTGTATTTAACCTTTGTTTCTGTGTTTCTCTGCACAGGTGGCCCGTACCCATACACACTTAAGCTGTGCTTCTCCACCGCACAGCACGCAAACTGAGTCCCAGTATCATCGCTCACCCATCAATTCACTTCCCTGCTACTTTATTGTCCTTTATGGCTCATTTGTGCGATTGGGTGTGCAGACGTGTTGAGTTAACCTTATGTTGATTGAGCCGCAGCACAAGCTGAGTGTGAAACTGACTGAACTCACTGTTTTTAATGCAAGAGGAGAGTTTAAACGCTTTTGTACCAGTATTTGGGTTTTGTTACCGTTTTTGGTTCTTTTTTTATTGCTTACCATGATCGACTGTTAGCTTTGTGCTCAGCAACTCACTTTTAGAAATGTCACCCTGTAAAGAAGATTGCATTTTTTGTTTTGTTTTTTGATTGTAAAATAAAAAGTGATAATGGGTCTTTGTGTTGATTGTTTTTGCAAGGGAACAATTGTGACTCATGTTTTAAAATGTTTGCAGCAGTTCAACCTTACTCTTTCTCTTTTTTTCTTTTCTTCAAAAAGCTGCCTGCATGTTACTGCCTAGTGTATATTTGCGATCTGGACAATAAAATGTAATCGATTTAATAAAGAAATGTAATCTGCGTATTCAAAATTGGCTGTCTGCCACTTGCTGTTAATTGCTGATCAGGTTTGCACATGCATTTACAGGGTTTCATCAGTCATTAGACTTTAGATTAGACACAAACTCAGGGAAATGTAACTGTTAAGAAGTCGTGCATGGAGGCCCAGAAAACCAAATCATCCACTGGGCTACTTTTAAATGATTATTTTGGGGGGGTAAAAATGCATGATCATGGAAGTTGATCAGAAATGGTAAGAACTACTGCTGAGATGAATCAAATGATGAAGTCTTATCTAGCCTTATTACTTGGTGAATAGTTTATTGTGCGAAAATTAATACTGTAATAGATTAATGTTTACTTAAAAAGAGCATACTTAATTAAATGAACACGTCTGTGGAAGGTACGCTGACTGTCCCGACCTCTGGAAACTCGCCAATATACTAGCTGGTGCTACTAATACTATTAATAGTTTTATTATTTATACTACCAAGCTTTGCCCGTTTTTTTTAAGCTAAATGGTGACGCCTAAAGTAACAGTTAAGTAATAAGGATGAAACCGAATAGATAATGTAACTAAAAAATTATTTTATATACATTGTGACTTTGGGTTCTCAAAATTGAATCAACACAATTAACGTTAATACGTCTACGTATTTTGTCAAGATATGTAATGAATACAAGTAAAATACTACAAATACGCTTTATTACAGTGACGGACACATTTTGTTTCAGTACATTGCACCATACTCCGGAAGTACAGCACGCGCATGAGCGGAAGTTCACCGTGATCACGTAATATGCTAGAAAGTTCCCCGGATATTAATTGTAGTGCGGACGAAGGTCAGTAGCGCACAAACAGAGTAAGCTTCTATACAGTAAGTCATATTTAAATAACAGAAACTTCAGCTAGTCCAGGATCTTTTCTGGAACTTGTAATTAATATAAAAGCAACATGCCGAGAGGAAGCCGAAGCAGAACTTCGAGGATGAGTCCTCCGAGGTGAGTGTTACTACACACACACACAAGAGAGAGAAGGTGTGTGTGGGGTTATTACGAGTTACATGTGTTTGTGTGCCAACTGTATAATTCATCAACAAACATCTACTGTAATAATCATTGACATCCACAGCCTAACAAGACCGACCACAGTCTCTTCGTTTTAAACATAGTTATCAGCAGTTATCATTGTGAATGTAGATGGACAAATACCCTCCAGTTATATGATTATTAATCTATGAACGAGATGACATTGTTTAAACCCTTTTAACAAATAGTTAGGCTAACTATTTTATTCGCGATCATAATCTAGCCTATAATGTTTTAAGTTGTTCGCTGATCCAAACTGTTTCTTTCGATTGTTTAGTGTTTTGTGTAGAGATTATCTGATATTAACATTGGTGTTTTATAATTACAGAATACTAAGTTTGATTAAATTCTTCATGTTTTAAAATATAAGCTTTAAGTGTTAGATGAGGACAACATTTATCTAAATGTAGAACATAGAGGAAATGAACAGGCACATGTAAATATGTATTAATTGTTGACTAAATTAATGTTCAATATCTACGATAGCGATTACATTTTTAACTAATATCTGTGATAACCTTATATTTTACCAATATGTATTGCACATCCCTATTTGTTCCATAATTGGTTAAAAACCCATAGCAACCACCCAGTACCCCCCTAGTAACCACCTAGCAACCATCCAGAACAACCTAGCAACTGCGTACCTATTTGTTAAACGTCATGGCCTTAAAACTTTCCTAAGCCTAAGTTTTTAAAACTATTCAGTCTTTTAGCCAGGCTTTCTCACGACAACAACAAAGTTTTGTCTTGAATAATTTAACTAGATAAAAATAGTTCATCATGTTTTTAAATATAACATGAGCATTAGGGGAGGACAACATTTTTTGTAAATGTAAAAAAAGAGAGATGTTTATCTCTCTCCTAGGCACCATTAAATAAATATAAAAGGAATTGTCAATGGCTAATAAATATCTATCGATAGCGAATACGTTTGGAAATATCTTATATCGGTGATAACTCATATGGTACCAGTATGTATATTGTGCATCCTTATTTGGTCCCTAACTGTTCGAACTGATTCAAAAATGAGCTATTAAAAATGATTTTCTTGCAAATTAGCAATCAGTCACAAATGATGGAAACGGCATGGATATCATTGATCAAGAAGTGTGAGAACCTCGTTTAAAGATATAGTTCACCCAAAGATGATCATTCTGTCATCATTTACTCACGCTCATGTCGTTTTAAACCCCTATGAGTTTCTTTCTATAACACAAAAGATGATATTTTGACAAAATGTTGGTAACTAAAGAGTTTCAGTTCCCTCTGACGTCCATTGTAAGGACAAAAAAATACAATGGAAGTCAATGGGAACTTTGCGATTGCCAATATAAATATCTTCTTTTGCGTTCAGGTTTGGAAAGACATGAGGGCGAGTAAATGATCGGGATGCACCGATATGAAAATTTTGGCCGATATTGATAATTCTTATATTTGAAGGTCGATAACCGATATAGCCTATTTGCCGATAAATCTCAATCAAAATGTTGATATATCTTTTGAGAGCCTGATTACAGAAACAAAAGTCTCATCATTAAAAGCCACGTCCCAAGCACACAATTATAATGTTCTCATTATAATATTATGCCGGCTATATGACAGACTTGCACTGCACATGTTGCACTAAACTGCACTTTCCTTTTTTGAAGGGATTCCAATCATATTTCAAGCAATTAAAAACAATCATGGCGAACAGTGTTTATCTGAACTGTCTCAGCTGAAGGAAATAATACATTATTTATCGGCTTTAACATATCGGGCCGATAATGATGACATTAAAAATGAACAAATCTCGTCCGATATGGTCGCCAATGTATCGTACATTTCTTGTAAATGATGACATAATTTTAATTTTTGGGTGAACTGTCCCTTTAATAAGATCTTGGAGCACTGCTGATAATAACTGCATGTTTTGACTGCAGTTACTCGTCCCCTCCACCGATGGCTCGCTCCGCTCCCCCGCGGTCGTACGCCCCGGCGCCCGCCGCCCCCCCGCCCTCAGCAGTGGGTCCCGCCGCCGCCGCCCCCCGTCAGCCGGGGATGTTCGCACAGATGGCCACCACGGCAGCCGGCGTCGCGGTCGGCTCTGCGGTCGGACACACCATCGGCCACGCCATGACCGGGGGCTTCGGGGGGGGCGGGAGCTCAGAGGCGGCCCGGCCTGACGTGACCTATCAGGTAAACACCAACACAAACTTCCTGTTTGAGGAGTTCTGCTCGGGCAGAGCCCCTTCTAAAAAAGTACTGGACTTTAAATCCTCTTAAAGGATTAGTTCACTTTTAAAAAAACGTTTGCTGATAATTTACTCACCCGCATGTCATCCAAGATGTCCATGTCTTTCTTTCTTCAGTCGAAAAGAAATTAAGGTTTTTGATGAAAACATTCCAGGATTTTCTCCATATAATGGACTTCAATGGGATCCAAACGGTTCAAGGTCCAAATGTCAGTTTCAGTGCAGCTTCAAAGGGCTTTAAACGACACCAGACGATGAATAAGGGTCTTATCTAGCGAAACAGTTATTTCAAAAATAAATAAGTTTAAGTTTTATGAGCACAAATGCTCGCCTTGCTCTGTTCTGTGATGCGTGTTCATTACTCTCCTGTTCAAACGCGTTCATCAAAATGAACGAATCTTTTTTCGAGTGTTTTCGTTCATTCAACGAATGAAATGAACGAAACGACTCGAAAAAAGATTCAATATTTTTTTAAATAACTGATGGTTTCGCTAGATAAGACCCTTATTCATCGTCTGGTATCGTTTAAAGCCCTTTGAAGCTGCACTGAAACTGTCATTTGGACCTTGAACCGTTTGGGTCCCATTGAAGTCCATTATATGGAGAATGTTTTCATCAAAAACCTTAATTTCTTTTCGACTGAAGAAAGAAAGACATGGACATCTTGGATGACATGCGGGTGAGTAAATTATCAGCAAAAGTTTTTAAAGTGAACTAATCCTTTAAGTTTACTCCGAGTGCACATTGTTCAACCAAAAAAATAAGTGTACTCTACAAGAGCACATCAATACAATTAAGCACACTTCTATTTAGAATATATTTTATTAGCTATGAAATTGCTGTTTCTGAGTGCTTGTACACTTCTAAATCCTTATACAGTAATTATGGATGACAAATGAATGTATTAAATGATATAAATCTCTTATGTCAGGTTGATCTGGCTAGTAGTTCTTGTAATTCTGCTTTTAAAATGTCAGAATATTGAGTGTAAGTGAATCGTACGGGCTGCTGATTGTGTGTGTGTGTGTGTGTGTGTGTGTGTGCAGGAGGCTCAGCAGCAGCAGCAGCCGTCAGTGTTTCAGCAGGAGCCGCAGCATCAGAGTCCCTGCGCTTACGAGCTCAAGCAGTTCATCGACTGCGCTCAGAACCAGAGCGACCTCAAACTCTGCGAGGGCTTCAGCGAGGTGCTCAAACAGTGCAAGTTCTCCTACGGTATGGACTCTCAACCTAGAAGTAACAGTGTTGGGGAAACTTATGCATTTGCTTTACTTTCTAAAAAAGTAACTGATTACATTACTTAGTTGCTTTTTATGGTAAGTACTGTAATGTCGTATTTTGTTAATTTTGAACTTTTTGTGACATTAGAGGATTCCTGCCGCTGTTTTGACTCCTTTACACATTTTATAAGCTCATTGCGTACGCACAAAACAGGCCCTGAAAGAGGCGTACGCCACTTCCGACGCATAAATTAATTGTGATTTACAAAGCAAACTTGGCGGGAAAATTTGCGCACCTGCATGCAAACTCTGAGCCACTCGTACGAACGTTTTGGAGATGGAGCAGTTTGGCGACACCGATGGTGAGCTGGAGTTAAATGTCTTTTTGGTCACTTTTAGACAGAAAATCTAAAGAAAATTATACATATACAGAAAGATAATACAAACATAATTTCACTCACCAAGCCTATCACTTGAAGCAAATATCCATCCCTCCTTAAATGTCTGCGCTAGCGAGCGCGTTGGGCCGTTTAGTGAAACTGACGCATATAGCCTAACGGTAGATGAAGGAAAACCGTAAATCTTCATTATGAGTCCTAATCATAAATGCAGTGCATATTCACAATAACGTCTGATATAAACATTTAGATTAACACCATTAATGAGAATGGCATATTTAAACACTTAAACTACATGAAATCATTACTGAGAAGTTACAACATTTTTATATTCAATAAATAGAAATATTTGTTGTGGATTCAATGCTTTCAAACACTTTTCCTCTGGCATGCCAGGGTTTCCGCGGGGCATTAAAAAGCATTAAAAGTCATTAAATGGATTTTGTGAAAATTAAGGCCTTAAAAGTCATTAAAAAGCATTAAATTTGATTCTTACAGGCATTAAATTTTTTTATAGTTTTGAAGAGAATTTTATATTAATTTATTTGAATATAGCCTTCATAATTAATAATTTGTATTTGCTGTCGCAAAATATGTACATTCGTGTGATAAATACGCGGAACCAGTTTGGTAATTGCTGGAGCAAAAGTGCCGTGATGCAGAGGTGACGCACGTCTGTTGTACAGCGGTGGACAGGTCTGAACCTTGTAAATAGTACATTGTGTTTAATTAGTCGTTCAATGAGATCTAATATATGTTGCTAGTAGCGAGAATAGACCCGACTGTTACACGCATGCACAGGTCCAGTAGCAGAACTTTTGCCAAGCATGTCAGAGGTTTTGGGTTCTAATCTGCAGTAAGAAGTATATATTTTTCCCCTCGTCAAAACCGATTGTTTATTAGTGGTTGTATATCAAGCACTGACATGTTTGTGTGCATTGTTTTGTGTTTTCACCGTAACAAAAAGAGAGTCTATACGCAACGGATTGAGTCGCGCGTCCGAGAGAAGAAGTGTTGTGCACGAGCCGCAACAGAACGCTGGCAAAGAACGTATTTTGTTCTTCTATACTCTTTGACGCAGGGCTCTCAACTGTCACGCATTGAGCGTGACAGTCACTCATTTCGGTCTTTTGTCACGCTCACATTGTATTTTTCACGCTGAAAAACTATTTATAATATATTGAATATGCCGCAGCGCCCCAAATGTCTCTGGACGCGCCGCTATCACTATGGAACCGACAGGAATCAAGCGCGTCTCCCCTGCAGTTCTTAATTCTTAGTCGATCGAGCCTGCCACTTATCAGCCAATCAAAAAAAAAAAAAAGGGTCTACACATTAGCCAATTAGGAAATAGCACTATTGTATCTGGGTAAGATTCAAGATAAGTCATGATCTCCTGTTTTAATGTTACAAAAAATTCACAACTTGTTTGACAAACAATGGTAACTTGACTGCTGTTAGAGAAACGTTTCCCTGATAATTATCATAATTTTTTTATGAGTGTCTGTAACTTAGTCAACAGTTTTACAGCCTGTTCACTGACAACACCTGCTCAGAACAAGTAGTCTAGGCCTAGTCATATTTTCGTTATCACACGATGACTAACATATTGTCACATTATAAACATTTCTCTCTCCAAATAGGCTTAATAATTTTGCATAGTCGATGTTATCGGTCACTTTTAAAATGATGTCATATTTTATAATTATATCCGTGCCATGGATGCATTAATCATTGCATCTGTCTTTCAAAGATGTCTGGTAAAAAAGCAATTAAGCATCCTCTCATCCGCCCTGAGAGGAAAGCCCCTAAAAAGGCCAGGGTAGAGGATGCTGGCCCAGAGAAGGTGGCGAAAAAGGGCCCATTAGAGGAGGAGACGGTGCCGGTAGAAGAGGAAGAGAATTCTTTGTATTTGGTTGAATTGTCAGTGCCATGTGTCAAATCTTCTCTTTTGCAAGTCTGAGCAATTATTAATAACAAAAACAAAAACACTAATAATAATATTACTATATATATATATATACATGTGGTTAGTCATGGGTCGTATATGGCATTAAAACATTTTAAAATGGCATTAAAAAGGCATTAAATTTCATTTGAAGATACCTGTAGAAACCCTGGCATGCTGTGTTTTAATGTTTTAACTACAGAGATTAATTGCTTATCATGATAATAGCAGATTGTCTGAGAAAATAGTTTTACAAGGTCTATCTTTTTCGATTAAAAACATAAATCAATTAAAAATACTATTTGGCCAGTGGAAAAGATTGAGAAAAACTTTCTCTGAAATGTATTTTACACTATTTGATTTATTCAAAAACAAGGCAAGGATAGGCTATTACATTTTTTTTATTAATGACATCCGTATTTCATATTTTCGTAATGTCTGGTACCGTTAAACATGTTATCACGTGGATGAATAATCATATGCAAATGATATGCAGATGAGGATATGCATAGTAAAACTAGGCGTTGTAAGCTCCATATATGGTTGTTTCGGGGTGGAGACGCATGTGCGCACAATCTTCCGCTGACTGGGATTTATAAAGTGAATTCTGCGCAGATTCTGGCGATACTAGACTCTCACGCTTCAAAATATTCAGGGCCAGCATTGCATCGTGACTAAAGTTTACCATTTGCACATCTTTTTAAGTCTTACCAGCTTACCACTGATATGTTTATGGGTTGTATTGTTCTTAAAAGTAATACATTTTTTTTCTGACCCCACAGGAATGTCATGATGTTTGGATTGGAGACATGAAGTATCCCATAGCCGTTCATCTGCTTACTTCTGGAAAACTTTTCTCTTAATGCAACTCAATTCAATATTAGCACCTGTGTGAAAATCAAAAGCCTCCTGGGAGAAATGCTGTGTAATACATAGCATTTATGTTATTGGTGTAGATAATTGCAGATTTCTGATTTCTTTGCGCGAGTTACTGTAGAAGAGATCACAATGTGTATTGAATGAGATTCTTTGTCAATATATGTTCTTATTGAAAATGTTAGATTCAAATTATGTGAATTGCAAATAAAAGGATCAGAAACATTTACATGCTTTTTGCTATCTTTTTAGAAATTTACAGTGAAATGAATGAATGCTGGGTAATTTTCTTACAACAGCAAAAGGATGCTGACATCTGTGAATTCACATGATAAAGTTTTCTTTAACCATGATGCCACTGTAAGAAATTATATTGTTTAGTAGTGAGATTGTTTTGAAGTCATCATAATGATGATCAGTGTTACATTAGATTGGGATCTTGAACCTTATATTCATATTCATATATCTGATCTAGCCAAGTCAGATGTGTCACAAATGAAAAAAAATGTTAAAACAATGACAAGTTACAATATGAAGTAGTTCAGTTAAACTATTAGCATAAATATGAAAATTATGTTGTAGTATTATTTAAGCATGAATATTTACCAATTCTTATTCCAAATTCATATCTCTTTGTAGATTGATCTTTTACATTAGTGAAGTAACTGTGATATTACTTGACTTACAACACACAACAATGAGCGTCACACTCACCAAATAATGAAAAACATTCATACAACATAAACCAACATTACAACATAAACCAACAACACAAACTGCTAAAAACTAAGCAAAAAGTTCAGCAGCACAAATAAAACCAACAAGAATCAAGAAACTCAACAGCATAATCTATTCATGCCGCACTGCATGCTGGGTACTTTCATAGTACATATTGTAGAAATACAGTATGATGTTTGTTTACGGTAAAAAATCAAATACTGTAAATAGAAAAAACTTTTTTAGTGTCATAAGATGTAAGAAAATGACTACTGTGAAATAACCGTGAAAGTAAAGCAAATATTAACCTGCAATATACTGTAATTTCACACTAAAATGTTTAACTGCACAAATGTATAGCATGACCACATTCTTAATTTAAATATGTTAATAATTATGTAAAAGAAATAAGTAATTATGTTATATTGTAATTTATGAATTTAGCAGATGCTAATATATAAGCTTATATATATATATATATATATATATATATATATATATATATATATATATATATATATACAGAATATGATATTAAATCATAGAAAAATAATCAGTTGTAGATGGATTATTTTTTCTGAGGCACTGCATTGTAACATTCTAACTAATTGATACAGAAATGTAGTTGTGAGCTGGTTTTCTTATTGATATGAGTGTATAAGCGTAAGTGGTAATAGGATATGGGACTGTCCTGTCTTTAATACGGCTTTTTATTTTTGGGTCTTGACATTCACGGTTGCCCTTTCGCCGCAGTGTGTTGTTGAAGCCGTCATATCTCTACCGGTATTCGCTGAGGAAGACTGGGGCATGGACTGCACGAGCTGAAGGAGAGGAAGACTGTTAAACAGAGGGAATAATACTCGAACAGGTTTGCTGAGTGTTATGAATGTGAGCTTGTAATGTAATCCTCTGACCAGATTTCCGTCATGCCGTCCATGATGCTGCAGCCTCAGCGTGATGATGCTGCGACTGTAAACATCGCTAGTTTAGGTATTTTGCTAACCAGCTCATCATCATAAATCAATAGGTTGAATGTCAAAACTCTGCAAACAGAAAATAAAGCAGCAGACATACAAAACGTAGCCAGATGACCTGTAACACACAAGTTATGCCATGGTATTTACATCATGTCCGAAATGGTATTGCCATTGTGTTGAAAAACAAGGTTACACTTTATTTGGTATCACTTTATTTTACAGTGTCCTTGTTATACATGTTACATGTAGTTACTGTATTAATGACTACAAATAATGCATAATTACATTTACATGTAATTAACCCTAAACCAAACCCTAACCATAGTAAATACATATAGGCTTATAGTTAATTGATATTACTCAGTACTTAAATGTATAATTACACTGTAACTGACACCTTATAATAATGTGTAACCATTTATTTTAAGGTGTTTGTGTTACAATGTAATGAATATAAATGGTTTAGGGTTGGTTGCATGTAATTATGCATAACAACATTACAACATAACATGTTTATTACAACAACCACATGGTATTACTACGGAAAACAAATCACCGAACAGAAAAGTACTGTTTAATAGGTTGTTTTTGCGCCATGGTATTACCATGTAAATACCATACTATAGTACTGGAATATGATAATCCTTTACGCTTGTATATTTCAAAGTACCTCGGTATTACCATCTGATATACCACTGTACTTTTTATGTAAGGGCTTTAGTTTCCTTTGTATTATTTGCCGAACAGTTTCTAATTTTTTTTTGTATTAATTAAATTAAATTTGTATTATTTAGTTTTTTGTGTTGTTGTTGTTATTATTTTACTACATGTTATGATTGTTTTATTTGGTTAATTTTTAATCAACTTCTAAACATTTATCCTGACTTTATCAAATGTTAACATGCTTGTCTGCCCTATGTTTGTAATAACCCAGTTTTCTTACAGGTGAGGTTATAATAATGACCAAAGAAGATGAAATTCCTGACTGGGCGGGAGCACAGGACTTCTATGAGAAGTACGATCCAAAGGAGATCCTTGGAAGGTACTGTCATATTGTACGCATACTTTAGTGAAGATGACCATTATAATATAATAAACCATTATTATATGCGAATGAGAATGATATTTGTTGACTTTTTTTATATTAATGTCAAAACGTTTATCACTGATTTTGGGCTTGCTAGATTCACATGAAAATAATCACAGTCATTTTATTTTTCAGTAATACACATAAACAGCAAATTAAACTAGAGAGCCATGAAATTTGCAGTGCACTATCTTGCTATTGTTAACATGTTTGCAAATCAGTATGTTAGCAATCTAGCTTGTTAAAGCTAGCCAAGTTTATACTAATAAAAGTGTTCACATTGAATTTTAAGTTTAATGTATGAATTAGTGTACTCAAACATTTAAAGTTAAGAACAATTAAAATGTATGTACAAAATAAAAATCAGCCAGTTCTGCTTACTTAAACTTTGAGAATCAACTTTAAGAAAATAGAGTTGCCTTACATTTTTTGAGTTGTGCCAACTTATTCAGGTTTGCACTGTGCAAAGTCTTGCTGCCTTTCGTGTTTCCCCCCACAGTGTAGTTTTTTTGTTTTATTTTTATTATTAATAAAAAAGCCCATTGCTCTGCATTTGAATCCTCGCCTCCACGATCTGAAGGAGGACGTATTTAAAATGATATCCTTAAAGGCCTTTTACTTGCTAACAAAGTATAAACTATCAATCGACCGACAGAAGGCATGTAGTAGATTGTGTACAACAGGATTTCCAGCAAAGATTGTGTACAATTGATTTTTCATGGCCCTTCATTGGACAATGCAATGTTATATACTGTAAAATGTAGTATTTTTTTCAGAAGTCTACCCTGCGAATAGTATTTCTCATGGTGTTGGTGTTGCAGAGGGGTCAGCAGTGTTGTTCGACGCTGCATCCATAAGCGAACCACTCAGGAATATGCCGTCAAAGTCATAGACATCACGCCATCTGATAAGATGAGTCTGGAGGAGATGGAGGAGATCAGAAATGCCACAACTAAAGAGATTGACATCCTCAAGAAAGTGTGCGGGCAAGAAAACATCAGTAAGTATCCAGGAGGATAGCATGAAGATGAAGTATATTTATATCTGTGAAGAGACTCATATGATGTTTTGAACACATTGTTTCTTCAGTTCAGTTGAAGGACTACTTTGAAACTAAAGCTTTCTTCTTCTTGGTGTTTGACTTGTAAGTATTGATTTCATACTTCATATATTTTATGTGTATATACAGTATTTATATATATATATATATATAACAGTATACAGTACATTGTGCACTCTCTGTAAGTACAATAAACACACTAAATTACAAATATTTCACATAATTTTTTAATTAATAAAATTACTTTTAATTATTTAATTATGATACTATTTAAAAAGTAGTTAAATGCAATAAATATTGTTCTCACAGGATGAAGAAAGGAGAGCTTTTCGATTATCTAACGGAGAAGGTTACGCTCAGTGAAAAAGAGACAAGGTTAGTATAATTTAAAATGAATCACATGACACCTGTCAACATTGATACGACTGTTTTGCATTGTGAGATTATTTTCATGACAATATTGTCTCATTTCCTCCTCAAATCTCATTACCTTTATGTAAAAATATCTTTTTCTCAATACAGGGGAAAAATACATAACGTTTTTGTATACATAATAAAAGTATTCATTGTACTTCCTTTCATTTATGCTGATATAAAGGACTATTTCGAGTTTAATAAAAGTTACTTTAAACTCAAACACAACAAAAAAACATTGATTACTGCACAAAAAAGACTCATCCCTCGTTTTCTTTCAGTAAACATCAAGGTTAAGGTGAAGGAAGTGCAATGGAAGTAAATCATAAATACTAGTATTAAATTGCATTAAAGGTTTTAAAATTCTGTCATCATTTACTCACCCTCATGTCGTTCCAAACCCATAAGAGTTTCATTGACTTTTTCGTTTATCTAACAACCGAATAAAGATGTTTGTAATGAAACCTGAACCAACCCTTTATTTCTTCTGTTAAACGTTGTCTTATTTGAGCTCTTTTAGGCTTTAGATAGGCTGATGGCAATGAAGTTGTAAATTTGGATATACAAAAAAGGTGATGAAATCATCTTAACACGCTCATTGTTTATATATTTTGTGGCTACACTACACTTCAAACAGTGACTATTTTAATGTTTAAGAATTGGCCCCATTCACTTCTATCGTAAGAAACTGATTGTAAAGAAAACTTTTTTTCCTCAATGTATTTTCCATGGCTCAATGTACATGTCACATTCACGTTTACCTTCATCATCTACATTCACTACATTTCCCAGCATTCCCCTGGATCCTCACCTGCACTCGATTCCCTCATCACCACACCTGATCTCCATCACGTCATCTCATCACCAGCACGGACTATATAACACTCACTCTCCCTGCAGTCACTGTCTGATCTCGTCGTTACATGACACACAGACTCACCTATGCTCAACCAGAGACTTACCCGCTACTTACCTGCTACTCACCTGACCCTATTGGATTATCCTCTTCATCGTCTGCCATCTTCAGTTCCCAGCCGTCCTACTGCAACCCTCTCCAGCAACAATCCATCTGCATCTGAAAGAGAGACTCTTATTATCCATTGGCTAAGTTCATCCTATTATCATCTGTTGGAATACTCACCATAACTCTGTCTGCTTCTGCCTGTTCTGTTAAATAAACACCATTTCACTTACCACCTGTCTGTCTCCTGTATCAACCGTGACAGAAGATCAGACCGCCCCAAGATGGACGATGGGGTAAAAATTATCGTCCTGGCTCAGGAGAGCCAAAGTTGGTATTCGTTTGTGGAAGGCTTTATCCGCATCGCACTCGTCAGTAATGTGACTGACGAGCGGTTGTGTACCTTATTCTGGCTCGGGGCCAGATTTCACCACCAGATCGACCTTCCAGACACCACCGGACTCAGCTGGAGGGAGACCGTGATCCGGTGTCTGGAGAGTGTCGGTTCCCGACCCGGGACACAACCATCCAGCACAGAGCCTTCGCCGCTGGTCCCGTCCAGCCCATTTGAGCCTTCACCGCTGGTCCCATCCAGCACAGAGCCTTCGCCGCTGGTCCCATCCAGCACAGAGCCTTCGCCGCTGGTCCCATCCAGCACAGAGCCTTCGCCGCTGGTCCCATCCAGCACAGAGCCTTCGCCGCTGGTCCCATCCAGCACAGAGCCTTCGCCGCTGGTCCCATCCAGCACAGAGCCTTCGCCGCTGGTCCCATCCAGCACAGAGCCTTCGCCGCTGGTCCCATCCAGCACAGAGCCTTCGCCGCTGGTCCCATCCAGCACAGAGCCTTCGCCGCTGGTCCCATCCAGCACAGAGCCTTCGCCGCTGGTCCCATCCAGCACAGAGCCTTCACCGCTGGTCCCGTCCAGCCCATTTGAGCCTTCACCGCTGGTCCCATCCAGCACAGAGCCTTCGCCGCTGGTCCCATCCAGCACAGAGCCTTCGCCGCTGGTCCCATCCAGCCCATTTGAGCCTTCACCGCTGGTCCCATCCAGCACAGAGCCTTCGCCGCTGGTCCCATCCAGCACAGAGCCTTCACCGCTGGTCCCATCCAGCACAGAACCTTCACCGCTGGTCCCGTCCAGCCCATTTGAACCTTCGCCGCTGGTCCCATCCAGCACAGAGACGCTACCGCTGGCCTTTGCCAGTATTGACCTAATAGACTTTTTCACTGAGCCAGAGCCTATTAACCCAGAGCCAGAGCCCGTTGACCCAGTGCCAGAGCCAGAGCCCGTTGACCCAGTGCCAAAGCCAGAGCCCGTTGACCCAGCGCCAGAGCCAGAGCCCGCTGACCCAGCGCCAGAGCCAGAGCCCGTTGACCCAGCGCCAGAGCCAGAGCCCGTTGACCCAGCGCCAGAGCCAGAGCCCGTTGACCCAGCGCCAGAGCCAGAGCCCGTTGACCCAGCGCCAGAGCCAGAGCCCGTTGACCCAGCGCCAGAGCCAGAGCCCGTTGACCCAGCGCCAGAGCCAGAGCCCGTCGACCCAGCGCCAGAGCCAGAGCCCGTCGCCAGCCCGCCAGAGCCTGAGCCCGTAGCCTGCCCGCCAGAGACCGCCGTCCAGCCAGAGACCGCCGTCCAGCCAGAGACCGCCGTCCAGCCAGAGACCGCCGTCCAGCCAGAGACCGCCGTCCAGCCAGAGACCGCCGTCCAGCCTGAGACCGCCGTCCAGCCTGAAACTGTATTCCCACCCTGCCTCCCTCTCCCACCTCCGCTATTGATGTCTTCATGCTCTACTATTTCGTCTCTACTGAGCCCTGTCGACCCTGCTGCCCATCCACAGCTACCCCCCAGTATCGCTGTGGAGCCGCCTCTGGGTCTCCAAGCCTCAGCATCGCCCTGGTCAGTGGATCCCCTGTCCTTGCCTCAATCCCCTGAACCTCTGACTCCACCTTGGTCCTCCGACCCTACAGCCTCTCTGCGGCTCATTGTGCCCTCACCTCCGCCGGGTCTTGTCAGCCCTATATCTCCACCAGGCTCACTCCTCCTTCCTTCCTCACATTGGTCAGCCGTCACCCTGGTTCCACCTCGGGACTCCGTGCTGCCGGCTGTGCCTCTGCCCTGCATCCCTTCTGCTCCACCGGGCTCCATCTTCCCTCCTGCTCCTCAGTCGTCCTCCCTCGCACTGGTTACGCCACGGGCTTCCAGAGCCCCTTCTCCGTTTCGGTCCCATGAGCCTGCAGATCTGCCTTGGCCCTCCAGACCTGTGGTGTCACCGCGGCTCTGGGTCCATTCGGCTCAGTTGGGGATCTTTGAATCTTCTACAGGGTCTTCACCGCCATGGCCACCCGAAGGGGTCTCACCGCCATGGCCACCCGAAGGGGGCTCACCGCCATGGTCACCCGAAGGGGGCTCACCGCCATGGACGCCCGAGGGTTCCACAGCTCCGCCCTGGACGCCCGAGGGTCCCACAGCTCCGCCCTGGACACGTCCTCTCTCATCTGCTCCGCCTTGACTCCTCTGCAGCGCGAGGTCGCGCTTTCCGGAGGGGGGTGTAATGTCACATTCACGTTTACCTTCATCATCTACATTCACTACATTTCCCAGCATTCCCCTGGATCCTCACCTGCACTCGATTCCCTCATCACCACACCTGATCTCCATCACGTCATCTCATCACCAGCACGGACTATATAACACTCACTCTCCCTGCAGTCACTGTCTGATCTCGTCGTTACATGACACACAGACTCACCTATGCTC
Source organism: Chrosomus eos (assembly GCA_036326025.1). Taxonomy (NCBI): domain Eukaryota; kingdom Metazoa; phylum Chordata; class Actinopteri; order Cypriniformes; family Leuciscidae; genus Chrosomus; species Chrosomus eos. The sequence continues at coordinate 10,544,409 of CM070825.1, forward strand.
AACCAGAGACTTACCCGCTACTTACCTGCTACTCACCTGACCCTATTGGATTATCCTCTTCATCGTCTGCCATCTTCAGTTCCCAGCCGTCCTACTGCAACCCTCTCCAGCAACAATCCATCTGCATCTGAAAGAGAGACTCTTATTATCCATTGGCTAAGTTCATCCTATTATCATCTGTTGGAATACTCACCATAACTCTGTCTGCTTCTGCCTGTTCTGTTAAATAAACACCATTTCACTTACCACCTGTCTGTCTCCTGTATCCAACCGTGACAGTACAACAGTATATATAGCGTATATATGCAGTGCTCTGTCTATATTTTGCAGGAAGATCATGCGCGCGCTGTTGGTGGTGGTTCAGTTCCTTCACTCTCAGAACATTGTGCACAGAGATCTGAAGCCGGAGAACATCCTTCTGGACGACAATATGAGCATCAAACTCACTGACTTTGGCTTTGCTGTGCAGATTCCACCAGGACAAAAACTCAATGGTAAATTCAATTCTATTTCACTCACGTTTATTTGTATAGCGCTTTTCACAATACATATTGTTTCGAAGCAGCTACACAGAAAGTGCATGTGTGTGTGTACATTACAATTTAGAGAGATATGTTATCAGAGCTGACTGTGTCCAAGTTATGTATGTATCTAGCTAACATCACGTATTCATTTTTAGGCATTGAGGAAATTATCTTAGTTGTGATACCAATATATAGAAATTTTAGCATTGGTGCATGTTGATTCAGAGTTTGCTTCATCTGAAGTCCAGCAAAGATAATCATGTGTATATTGATCGGATATAACTATAACTATACAAGGTTATGAGAGGCATTATGTGAATGCTTGGCTAAAGCGATGTGTCTTTAATCTAGATTTAAACTGGGAGAGTGTCTCTGAGACCTGAACATCACCAGGAAGGCTTTTCCAGAACTAGATAGTATAGAGGTGTAATGATACATCGATATGGATTGATGCATCCAATAAATCACTAACGATATGATGTATTCAGTGTTTCCCCTACCATGTATTAAGCAGCGGCGTAGCGCCGCCGCTGGATTTTCAGCGCCGCTGCAAAATTTTTCCATGATCAGCAATATCATGACATTCACTTATGCACCTAAAAACACAGACATGGCGACCCGCAGCGCTGCTAATGCAGTGGCGAATCCACTTGTTGACAAGAACGGAGGAAAGAGCCACATATTTCGATTAGGCTAATGTTGCGTTTCCATAACGGGCCGTACGTTATTTCAAATGCGGCATGCGCGCTCATAATAGAAGTGACGCGGCGGCGGCGCTTTTCCAAGCGCGCCTCTGTTCAAGGTTGCATAGCAACGAGAGACTCCACGAGAGAGCGAGCGCTTGTGGAAAGGAGAAAGCGGTGCGAACTCTTCCATGAGGACGAGGAAGTATCACCTACTGCTCATAATCCTGATAGTTAAATCTTATTTAATTTTTCAGATGAGTCAACTAAACTGGTGTGTGTATAGAAAGGCAGATGGGGACCATGGAGGAGCTGAGGTTAGCAGGCGCGTGCAGAGAGGGGGTTATCGGGGCTTCAGTGTCACACACGACACGAACCTTCAGATATCATTAATATGATGATATGTGATGCTCTTTTTTTTAAAGATTCTAAAAATTCTAATATTCTAGTAAAAGATTCTAATTCCAATAAAAAATAACATCATGTAATATTTCACAATATTAGGCTACTGTTTTTTTCTGTTTTTTTTTTATTAAATAAATGCAGGCTAGATGAGCATAAGAAAACATAAAATAGTATCACTCACACACATACTTTTTTATTTTAATTTTTATACATATTGCCCCTTTCTTACATTTTAGCTCCTGTCCCTGATGAACTCTGCACGTCCCTGGAGGGTAGTGAAGTTTTAAACTAATGAAAAGTTTCATTTGGATTTTAATGTTCAAAATGTCTACAGGATAAAGTAAATGAAAGTACTGGTTACATTATGTATCTAAGTGTTAAAGTGTGTTACAGAAAAAAAAGATGTGTGTCAGCATTAATGCCCCCCCAACAATAGCATTCAATTACCAAAGAGCCTTTAGAGATCTTTTATGAAAAGCCCAGAAAAATTAAGTACTCACAGATTGGGTGTGGCCTTTGCTATTAAGGAAAAAAAATTAAATAAATTGTAAATAATCTTTTTCTGGGTTGTGACGTTTCATTTTTCCCCTATCAATTTCTACCTTATAGCTGAAAATTAACAATAAAAACAAATAATCCTGTCAAAAATTCTAAAATTAATTTTTCTGTTTGTGACCAGTTCAAGGTGCTGCAATAATCTTGCCAGAAGTCATGGCTGAAGTTGAAGGGGTTATTTAAAAAAAAAAAAAAATGTAAACCACGCCCCCAACCACCCCCACCCCGCCTCGCCCCGCCCACCACGGCTTGGTAACAGCTTCCGGCACGTAACAGCACCGCTGCTGAAAAAATTTCTAGGGGAAACACTGGTATTAAATAATATTTTTAAGATGCAACTTCATTTTAACACTCTCATGTCAGCCACATCTGCACACAATGTTTCAAAAGAGACCACAAGATATAAAAAATATTTTGTTCTATATATTTGAAGAAAATGCAGTTTATTTTTAGTTGTTGATGTCCATTTGGGATACAGGATTTGCAATTGTCAGAGAGTTCAATTCAATTTTTATACTTTAGTTGGATTTGTGAGTAAATAAAATAAAATGTAACTGGTTTTGTTGCATACATAGTATCATAATATCGATATTTGATCACAGGCTCCTGAATCTAAGTAAATAGTAATGTCCTTTTGAGTAAAACCCAATAAGTTAAGCTAACTCATTTCATTTGAGGAAACCGATTGCCTCAATTCAATTAAGTGTATATAAACAATAGTTATGAGTACTCTGAACTTATTTTAATCGAGTCCACTAAATCAATGGTATTTCTTAATACACAATTAAACTTTACACTGCATTTATATAGCTGAAACTTCACTATATTGAGTAAAAACAGTGAAATGACAAACTTTAAATGAACTTGCAGTTACTGCTAGCTCACAATATCACACACAAAGTCAAATACAATAAGTTAAGATAACTCATAACATGTGAGGACACTTAATGGCTTATATATATAGAGAGAGAGTGTATTTTCTGATCAGTAGTTGTCAGGTTTACGCAGCTCTTGGATTCGGGTTTCATACTATCCTTATATGAGAGAATAACGTGTTACTGGAACTGGAGGAGCTGTTTGCCTTTTGGTGCGACCTCTGACCTTTATCCAGGAACAGAGTAAACGCTCTACTCTAAGAATGACCCATCAATTACACAAATGTGTGTTCTCTACATAGCTAACTGATGAGTGAAGTTTTAACACACTTCACTATGAGATCGTAAAAGGATGAATTTCATCATGCTGTATTCTCATTACTGTAATGAAAAAAAGATAAATCGACTACAGAAATTCTTATTGGTATAATTTTAATAAAATATATTGTATGTAATATATTTATAATTTTATAATACAATAGAACAGAATCATTTAATAAAATATTTGAAAATCTATAAAGTAATCTTATATTTATCATATGACATTTTATTAAGTTATAAGGTATAATAATATAAGATTTATTATTTGAAAGAATTTTGAAAGATTCACCTATTTTATAGCTGAACAAATGAATCGTCCAGCGCTCAGTTGAATGGGCCGTAAGTATCAGCTCTGCAGCGAATATTAATATCCAAAATATAGTGAAAACACTATTTATTAGTACGGTAACCAGATCAGCAGTTTGAAGGGATAGTTCATCCAAAACTTTAAACTATCCCATAATTTACTCACGCTCAAGCCATCCTTGGTGTATAGCCAATAGTATATTCTTTTTTATAGCCAAACAGAATCAGAGTTATAATAAATAATATCCTGTCTCTTCCAAGCTTTGTAATGGGAGTGAATAGTAACTGAGATTTTGAAGCCCAAAAAAGCACATCATCCATCATAAAAGTAATCTGTACGGCTCCAGGAGGTTAATAAAGGTCTTCTGAAGTGAAGCGATGCATTTTTGTAAGAAAAATATCCATATTTATAACTTTATAAACTAGAATCACTTAACTCAGGATTTCCCTTGTGAGACTCAAGATGTGCCATCTCCAAACCCATTTGTTAAAGACCCCTGTAGTCAATCATTTTATCCCTTAAAACTCAACTTTGATCACCAAAATGACATATTTAAGTTTTTTCCTTAAAAATAAAATTTGCCATGCCTTAAAATAGCTTGAATGTAACTCTACACCCTTGCCTCATTTAGTATATGCGATTCTATGAATATCTAAATGAGCCCCGCCTCCACTCACTCACTCAGCTCAGAGATTCACTCGTTGACGATCACACGTTGATCTGATTGGTTACTGTAGTGTGTGACGTCAGAAACACCAGCGATTTCAAACCTTGTTTTTGAGACTGTCTTTGGTTCACTGCAGTTTTAAGCAGAAAATACTCAGCAATGCTGTCGACTTATGAATTTACACATGGTTTGTCTTAAATCATATTAAAAACACCACACAGACATATAAACAATATTAAAAGCTTGATTTACTTTAAAGTTGCCTAAAGTTGGCCTTAATTGTTTAATCTCTAGCTTTCTTTGTCTTATTTGTGGAAGAGTCAGTTAGTTTTCAGACTGAATGGCATCCAAAATGACAGATCACTCATTTTATTGTCCTGAATTGTTGACTCTGACTCTTCTTGGTCAGTTTGAGCGAGTCATCTGTCTGATTCCCTCTCAATTCCTACAGAGAATAAAACAAAACTTCTTAAAGGGATAGTTCACCCAAAAATGAAATTTCTGTCAGTAATTACTCTCCCTCATGTTGTTCCAACCCCACAATAGTTTCGTTCATCTTCAGAACACAAATTAAGATATTTTTGATGAAATCTGAGAACTGGATCACTCCTCCATAGGCTGCTAGGTAATAACATTGTTAAAATAGTCCAAGTCACTACAGTGGCTCAACCTTAAGTTTATCAAGCGACGAGAATACTTTTTGCGCGCAAAAAAACAACAACAAAAATAACTACTTTTCATTTTTGGGTGAACTATCCCTTTAATCTATTATTTATTTTTATTAAGGGTGAATTAAGAACCTGACATGTTATTAAAACAAAAACTGGTTGTATGTACCATAACATGCTATACATAATATGTTTTGGATGCAGTATTAGATAACAGGCAATTATGTTTGATTGTAAGACCTGTGATCTTGTGTTGTCATAGAGGTGTGTGGGACGCCAGGCTATCTGGCTCCAGAGATTATCGAGTGCTCGATGGATCCTCACCACCAAGGTTACGGGACCGCCGTTGATCTGTGAGTAGCGGACAGGCTTTCCACAGCATTTATATAAGACAAACTCATGAAAACAATTTACATTGGGCTGAATCGAGAAAATTCACACCGTTTTTTTTTGTGTGTTTTCCAGCTGGAGTGCAGGGGTGATCATGTACACCCTTCTCGCAGGTTCCCCTCCGTTCTGGCACAGAAAGCAGATGCTAATGCTGCGTATGATCCTAGCGGGAAGCTACCAATTCAACTCTCCGGAGTGGGACGACCGGTCAGACACTGTCAAAGACCTGGTGCGTCTGGGAATAATCCCAGAGTGAATGAAGATTAATCTCCTAACCTGCTAAACTCTGTGGTGTTCACTGGGTGTTTCAACTTTCAGATCTCCAGGCTGTTGGTGGTGAATCCCGAGACACGCTACACTGCCACGGATGCCTTAAACCACCCTTTCTTTCAGCAGTACGTGGTCGCGGAGGTGCGGCATTTCAGCCCTACAGGAAGTTCAAGGTGGGCTCTATAATTGAGAAAAATCAGTAATTATTGATTTATCTTGCATATTTGTAGGAAAACACTTCACATCATTACGAGGGCTTGGAGCCAGAGGGGCGTAAGTGGCATTTTGGGCAATATGAGTTCTTGATATCAAAATAAAGGTCTCGAGGAGCTCTATCTCCATGGTGCCAAAAAGACTGGTCTCAAATAAAACTGTATTGAATGAAGCAACAAAACAATAAAGACCTAACTCAAAAGTGTGAGTAATGTTAGAGAAAGAAATGAATAGTTGAAATAAAGTCATTATTTTAGTTTTTTTGCACACAAAAGGTGTTCTCGTCGCTTGATAAACCTAAGATTGAGCCACTGTAGTCACTTGGACTATTTTTACAATGTCTTTAATAACTTTTTCGGGGCCGGCAAGTTTCAATCCCTTAGAAGCCTATGGAGGAGTGATCCAGCTCTCAGATTTAATCACAAATATCTTAATTTGTGTTCCGAAGATGAACGAAAGTCTTACGGGAAAATGAATTACTTGTTCAAGTGTTATTCAAGTGTAAATTATTCAATCAATTCCCCTTTTGACAAACTATTTTCTTCAATGTTTAGCAGATACGGTTACAGCCGTCTTAATATTCTAATTGAATTGATTGATTAAATGTAAGAATTTGACATTCAAATTTGGTGTGTACAGAAAAAGTTTGCCCCTTAAAAAGGGCAAACAATTCCCATAGGTTCATTTCAATCCCTTGTGTTTTTCAGGTAATCTGCATGACAGTTCTGGCAACGATGCGCATTTACTGCAATTATCGACGCGCCAAGCCAGTTACCAAAGAAGTGATCAAGAGTGACCCCTATGCAGTGAAACCCATCCGCAAGCTCATCGACGCCTGTGCGTTCAAGATTTATGGACACTGGGTAAAGAAGGGCCAGACACAGAACAGAGCTGCCCTGTTTGAGAATACTCCCAAAGCTATCTTGCTTTCTCTAGCAGCCGAAACAGAGGATTCAGCTCTCAGAATGATGTAGTAAATGTAAGCGCTACAGGAAAATATGTCATAGAAATGTGTATGACATCAGTACCTCACACTGCATAACATTGTGAGATGTTTCAATACTTGCGCTTTCATTTCATTCATTTTGCCTTGAAGAGTTTAAATGCATTTAAATGTTGTTATTGAAAGCCTTAGTTAAGCTGAAATATTTATGTGCGTTCAACCTGGATAGCTGAAGTTCTCATGCTTATTCAGGTCATGGTTATTTATTCTGTATGATAAATTATTTAAAATATTAAAACAAATGAACTATTTGAAACTAAATGTGGATACAAACTCATTTTATGGCATTGTATTTAATGTGGGGAGCCTATTTAAAGTGTTTTTTTTTTTAAAAAATGTGTATTTAAAGTCTGTTTCTCCATTGACGGCCATTAAATATTAAATAGGCATTGACATATTAAATGAATAAAATAAATAATAGATAAATATTTTTTGCCCTTGAAAAAGAAGATATTTTTATAATGTTGAGTTGATGGCACCGATTGACTTCCATACTATTTTTTCCTACTATGGAAGTCATTGGGGTCCATCAACTGTTTGAGTACCAACATTCTTCAAAATATCTTCTTTTGTGTTCAACAGACGAAAGAGACGTTTGAAACAACTTGAGGGTGAGTAAATAATGACAACATTTTCATTTTCGTGTGAACTATCCCTTTAACTTATGAATATTAATTAGGTTTCATGACGCTCTGGAGAGAAAATGAGGAACGTCAGCGCGTCAAACTTAATATTCATTAGATGCGCGTTTCCACGTGTTTTGTCCTCCTATCTCTTATAGTTTTACACTTCCGCCGTTCCATGTGTATATTTTCGTTTACTGGGATAAAACAATGGCTACAAAACGTGAAAATGACAATCCTCCTGAGTCCGTTACAACACCAAAGAAAACCAAAACACAGGAAAGCGAGTTTAACGGCGCTGTCTTTAAATCCATGCTGAAGGATTCCTCTAAAGCGATAAAGGGTGAGTGTTTGTCCATCACTGCTTACAGATCAAAACATGAAAAATCAAATGCTCGATTCGTGTACATTGTTGATCAATAATGTTCGCTACACGGTAAATATCACCTTTACAGTGTTCATCTCCCCAGACTTTTATTTTGTTTTCATATTTTATTGTGCATGCGTAGAACTGGTAGTAATTGAAATCAAACATGCAGAATAATACGAAATTATTATTTAACAATGTATTAATAATTAGTTATCCATTTATTAATACAAGTATTGTATTCATTGAAACTGCTAAATCAAGCAACAGTTTGTAAATGAATGTGAACTCTTTTGATTATTTTCAATAGTTTTGCAATGTAAGTATAAATACCCTGTGCATACCCTTGTGTGTGTGTGTGTGTGTGTGTGTGTGTGTGTGTGTGTGTGTGTGTATATATATATATATATATATATATATATATAGGTAGATAAGATTAGATGTACATATGTTAATCTATGTCTACATAGAATAGATTATTTGTATGACTGTGTCTACGAAAATAAGTGTTATCGTGGCATATTAACATGTTCTTCTTCTTTAATATCATGTAGGTTTGGACACCTTCATAAAAATGGCGAAGAAACTTCCCAGCGCAGAACTTTATGATGTTGTCGAGGGATACATAAAAATATCAGTTGAATGTTCAGAGATTTTCGGATTACTGGAGGAAGAAAATATTTCAGAGTCAGAAGTAAGTCATGCATTAGAATTTTGATTTGTTTGTTTACTTATTTATTATTTTGAGGTAACACTTTATTTTGGTGGTCCACTTTAGACATTCTACTAACTATTAATAACTTTGCAACTACATGTTAACTAACTCTCATTAGAGTATTAGTACACTGTACTAGAGACTGTTAGGGTTAGTAGAATAAGTTGTGGCAAAGTTACTTATATTCAGTAGAAAGTGTGTGTTGTGGAGCATCACAATAAAGAGTTTATAAGAGCAGATATTAAGCAGACAGTTTACGACATGTAATTGCAAAGTTACTTATAGTTAGTAGAATGTCTAAGGTGGACCATCAAAATAACGTGTTATTTTTTTTTAATTTAACCAGGTTATTGGCAGGAACTGTATATTGCTGTGTTCATATTGTAACACTGAATAATGCCTTTTTAATTCATAGTATATGAAACAATATGCAATAAGAAATATTTCGAACAGTAGTATGCAACACTTACTATTTTTAACATAGTTCAGTAGGTGGTATAATCACAGAAATAAACAGACTTTTTATTTAATTTTGTAAAAGTGTCTTTGTCTCATAGGAAATGGAAGGTCAAGTCATATTGTATTGTAGAATACAGTATTAAAATATACATTTGGGCATTTATAGTAGTTAATCTAGGTATACATATGGAATATTTGCACACTATTCATTATGCAGACTATGGCTGAGAGGCCATATGAATTTGTTATGCATGTTGTATGCAGATGTAACTTTTTTTAAGTTTATATTTTACAACTTCGAGAAAGAAAAGGCAGAATTGTGAGTTGATATCTCTGAACTCTGACTTTTTTTCTCTCAGGAATTCAAGATATAAACTCATAAAAGTCAGATTTGTGTGATTAAAAAGCTGCAATTTGCTTTTTCAAGCTTCCATACAGACTAGCCAACATTAGTTGTTCTCGCTCCTCAAAGAGTGCAGTTTGGTATTGTCGTTTCGCATCACGATGATAAACTGTATGTGTTTGTCAGCTGACGCTGATATTTCAGAGTCTGGAGATGATCTTGCTGCGGACGGCCAGTGATCTGTCTCAGCTGAGCATGGTGGGATCCAACATCGTCAGGAAGACCGTCTCCTCTCACATCAAACTCCTGCTCTCCTCTCTACATTCTGACAATCACAGGTCTGTCTTACGCTAATCCTAGTCTGTTAGATATATGCTTGTTTAACTCATTATTGCAAATGAACGATGCATTTATTTCGTGATCATCTTTGTAGGACGTTATCTTTATTGGTTTTCTGGGTACTGATATGCAGAACATGTTACAACAGGCTATATGAGCCACTTTTTGAACCAGATTTTTGCAAATGCACTCAACGTTGTTTGCGTACCTGTTTCCGACAGGTTTGTCCGTCAGTGTCTGTGTTTGCTGTCCGCTCTGGTGTCTCAGGGTGCGGAGGCGGCGAGGGAGATCTTCAGTCTAATGCAGTTCAACAAAGCTCTCACTAACCTCGCTCAGAGAAGAGACAAAACGGTAAGTGATTCAATGCAAACTTTACATTTTCATTCATTCGCTTTTATCTAAAGTGTCTTACAAATGAACTTTCTGGATCAAAATAAGACCCTCTTTGCCTGATACTCACACTTAAACGTACAGTATGTAACTTTTGGCCACCAGGGGTCACTCAATCAAAATAATAGCAAAAGACGTATTCTGATGACGTCGTGAAAGAGCGTGTGCTCATGGGAGTTGTTGTCGTTGTCGAGAGAGAGAGAGAGAGAGGTGCGCGCGCGAACCAGCTATACGATGTTCATTGGGACACGCGCGATCTGTCATTCCCCAGCCATCTAGCATCTCCAGCAGATAACATGTTCACTGACGAGGTAATGTGTTGTTATTTATATTTATATCTCTATTCTGGTTACGTTTAGTTACGGCTATTAACTTTATGTAATGCCATTGAACACGCGCGCTCTGTCGCTCCCCACATTCCTCACTCATTCTAACTTAGTGTTTTTAAAACCATGTCTTTTCGAACGGAGAGATATATGAATTATCAGGGCTATTGAATCAATATTCCATCTAGCTAGTATTAATAGATGTTAAAAAACACGGTCACCTTTCGTTAATAATTATAATTACGTTTATACTATGATATTGAAAAAGATGGTGAACTGCATATGAAGCTACTTTCTGCAGCTATATCTACAACAAATGTGAATTTACATTATACTGTACATGCGAGCTAGTCCGTCTGCGTTTAACACATGCCATCATCGTTTCACAACATATAAGTTACGGATAGATATAGTTAACTGAATGGGGGCTTACTTGTTTATTAGAATGCAAGCGAGATCGGCATCTCTCTGTAGTTCCAGTTAGTCACGAAGCTCGTGGAAATGCAACTCCAATGTTAACGCGAGTCATGTCTCTTCTCCTGTCCCAAACCCTTCTCGAGTCATTTCTGTCACCCGTGCGTTTCCGCTTCACGGATCTGCCTCCAGCAGCAGAACGTGCAGGCAAAGCATAATCATGGTCCATTATTGATATCCAACTATTGATTCTTTATCGTCTTTTATTTTAGTGACGTGCGTCCGGTGTTTACATTTGCGTTTGGCGGTTTTTCGCCGGGATCTGCACGAAGTTAGAGAAACTAGAGTCAAAGGTTATATGACGTCATAGACGGGCGACGAAACGGAAATAAAGACACGGCCCGTGTCTTCAAATTAAAATATAATTTTCTCTGGATTTGAAAGTTGGTGGGAACTTTTGGGATAATGTTAGTACACAACTAAAAGAAATATATAACATAGATACAGTTATTTTTGCTATTTTGAAAGCCGAAAAGTTCCATATTGTGCCTTTAAGTCAATTAATTAACCTTTATTTAACCAGGCAAGTCACTTAAGAAGTCTGGTGAAAGACATATAAACATACATTGCAATACGTTCACAAGTTTGGGGTCAATACGGTTTTTATTTTTAAAGAAATTAATCTATTTCTTCAGAAAGGACGCATTAAATTGATCAAAAGTGACAGTAAAGTCATTTATAATAATGCAAAATATTTCTTTTTTTAATTAAAAGCTTTTCTCTTAAACTTTCAAAGAATCCTAAAAAAATAATCACGGTTTGCACAAAAATATGAAGCAGCAAAACTGTTTTCAACTGTGATAATAATCATAAATGTTTCTTGAGCATCAAATCATCATATTAGAATGATTTCTGAATGATCATGTGACACTGAAGACTGGAGTAATGATGCTGAAAATCACAGGAATAAATTACACTTTACTATATATTCACATAGAAAACAGCTGATTTACATTGAAATTATATTTTACAATATTACTGGGTTTGTTTTGTGTTTTTAATCAAATAAATGCAGCCTTGGTGAGCAGAAGAGACTTCTTTTAAAAACATTAAAAATCTTACCGACCCCATATTTTTGAACGGTAGTGTACATCTGGATATACATTAAACACACACACATATTCAATTAAAACATTGACATGCTGTGATAAAAACACTCCCTTTTTTTTTTAAATGTCAAAATGTATTTATATAGCATTATTTCATAATACACATGGTTTTAAAGCGGCTTTACTGAAAGTCATGATATTAAAATTATAACAAGTTAATATTCTCATGCCTTATAATGTTAACCCAGCAGATTAGAGCTGGGTTAACATATATTTTACATTTTGCAATGATGCAAGCAATCAAGCTGTAGATTTAATACATATATTATATATTTCTTCACGTAAAAAAGCTGCATGTATGTGGATAAAGTTGGACATTTATATATTCTAATTTATATAAAGAGCTGGGCAATAATTGTCCATATAGTTGCATTTGGCTACAAAATACTAAATCGGGCAGTTGTGATTTGCAATATATTTCACTCTACATATATTATACTGTATTTATGTGAATAAAGCTTTATATCGAGCTTTGCAATAATACAGTTTTATTTTTGTGATAAACAATCATACAGATGAGATTTGCTATAATATATTACTATATTATAGTATATATTGCTTTGCATGAGTATACAAACAAATATGTATGCAAGTAAATATAATGAACAATCAATCCAACTTTTAATATCTCTCTATAGTGTAGTTTTAATTTTTGAGTGTACTGTAGGTAAGGTTGGATATACTTATAGTAGTTTGCTTTTTCATGCAGTTGTAATAGTTGTGTTATTTTTCCAGGGAAAGCCAGATGTTAGAATGGCTTACATTCAGTTTGTCCTTTCATTCCTGATGTCTGGAGACAATACAACTATTGGCCAGATACTGGACACTAAAGGTATGAGTGACTGAATCTGTGTGCGTTATGAATTTTGCTTTTGAGTTGTCTTAAAATAAAACATTTGTCTGCTGCTCTTTAGATTTCTTGTCTGAAATCTTGACGAATGGACTTACAGATGAGAGAATATCCATTGTAAACCTGATTCTCTCCACCCTGCAAACCAGAGTAAGACCCTCCCTCATGAATGCCATTTACCAATGTGAGATGCTGTGCGTAACTGTACTGTATTTGTCCATAGGTCGTGCAGAATAAGACCATCACGAAAACCCAGAAAGTGCGTTTCTTCAGCGCTTCTGTACTGAGACAGATAGCCTCTCTCTATAAGTGGAACGGGATTGTGGATGTCAGCATGGATGAGAAAGAGGTACAGTGGAGATTTGGACACCCAATGACACCGTCTCTGACATTTTAGTCAATATTTATTTTAATGTATACAGTTTAGAGTTACAGGGACAGTCCACATTAATAAACATTTATGTCAATGTGCCGGTTTAGCCAACTTGGCTCATTTTTAACTATAGTCCCTGGGCAGGTGTAATGTCAGATAAAACTTTATGGTGCTTTATAATGTTTTTGTGCCTTTTGTGGGGCTTAACAGTAACACAGAATAGTATAATAGTAAAATGCACATACACGCACCATTATGAATGCCCATTGTGTTAACATTGGGTTTAAATCCAAAATTTTGCCAAATAATTTGGTGCTTTGAAACCAAATCTTCCACCATCGTCTTGTCAGTCAGCTCGCCTCAGGCCCCATCCACACTACTGTGTTTTAGTTTAGAAACGGAGAATTAAAACGAATACGATCTCCGTCCACACCAGCGTTTTAGCTGCGATCTCCGCCCACATTAAAACGACTGAAAACGCGGATCACGTGACCATTCTGGGCATGCGCGTGCCGGTGTAAACACAACACAACTTCATTGATGAAATGATCCCACCATGCGCTGGTTCTTCCCGGCTTAACCCAAAACCGACGCTCCATGTACGGTCGATACCGCCGCTGCACACGGCATGGGAATTGTCACAGATCGCTGGAATAATAGCTTGCCTCCGGCGCATATAGGCAGTTAACGTTACAGCATCAGGGAAGGATACGTCATGACTGATGACACCCAATCAGAGAGCCGAGCGCGAGTGTCTTGCGTCATCGTTTCTAAAGTCCTCCGTTTTGACCCGTCTTCACTAAAACGCCCTCCGGAGATTCAAAACGCAAAACGGGTCTGCAGCGTTTCTAAACTTCTCCGTTTTAGGTCTTCGTTTTTGCCGTTTTAGTCTGGACGGGAGGTGCAAACGTAGCAAAAGGTCTCCGTTTCTAAACGAAAACGTAGTAGTGTGGAGGGGGCCTCACTCTCGAGATCTGAAATCTGACTCCTGCTGTTGATTTGTGCTGCGACTCTCCTTCGCCAAGGTTGTAGATGGGAGAAAATTTTAACTAATAATCCCATAACATCCATTTCAATCCTTTTTATCCAATCAAACTCTGATGTCAAACAAGTCTCGTCCTACATTTCCCACTGAGTGTTCTGTTTTGCTCAGAAAGGCATTACATTATAAATGTTTAATTTATTTACATCATTGCCAATGGCTTTTCATATTGTCTTAAAGTTGTTGTATCCATAATTAACCTCTTTTGTGAACAGAAGGATGAAGATGCTGGGAAACGTATAGTGAGGGAGCTGGTGCATAACTTCCTGCTGGACATATGCTGCTCTCGCAAACATGGGATCAGTTTTCATGACCGAGCCTGGGCACCGCTGGAAGGTGAGTCCTTGAGATGCTCATGTTGGCATTCTTGAATGAATGAATGAATGAATGAGGCATTTATATAGCGCTTTCATATGTACTACTGTACACCCAAAGCGCTTTACAATCATATCAGGGGTTCTCTCCTCAACCAGCACCAGTGTGCAGCATCCACTTGGATGATGCGACGGCAGCCACAGTACAACGGCGCCAGTGCGCTCACCACACACCAGCTATAGGTGGAGAGGAGAGAGAGTGATAGAGCCAATTCAGTGGATGGGGATTATTAGGAGCCATGATTGGCAGGGGCCAATGGGTGGAATGTGGCCAGGACACCGGGGTTACACCCCTACTCTTTACGAGAAGTGCCATGGGATTTTTAATGACCACAGAGAGTCAGGGCTCCGGTTTAACGTCTCATCGAAGGACGGTGCTCTTTGACAGTATAGTGTCCCGTCACTATAATGGGGTGTTAGGACCCACACAGACCACAGGGTGAGCGCCCCCTACTGGCCTCTCTAACACCTCTTCCAGCAGCAACCTGGTTTTCCAGAAGGTCTCCCATCCAGGTACTAACTGCTTAGCTTCAGTGGGCAACCAGTCTTGGGCTACAGGGTGATATGGCTGCTAGTAACTACAACTTCTTGCAACTACAATTCATTTCTTAGTTTATTTAACAGGGTCAATGGGTTGTCCACGACTGTCCCAGAATTATGATAGGAAACTTTTGAATCATTGCAGAGAATAAGCTCTGTAACTAACAGAAGTTTATGAATCTAACACGTTTTGTTCATGATAATCTTCTTCACTAATATTCACAACTTTTGAAGCCTAAATACAATTGGCAGAAGTAAAAAGTAAATCTACAGGATTTAAAGGATAATTCCGGTATTTAGCACTTTGAGTCTATTTTCTAGTGTGTTTTAGATGAACTAGAGTGGTGGACACAGAAATTTTGACGATGGGTCCTGTCCATAGACTGTAAAAAAGAATGGACGTAGTGTCCGTGACGTCACCCGTAGGTTTCTGAAGAGCGTTTTTGAAGCCTAAAGTGGGCGGGGCCAACCGTGGCCATCTTATCAGCGCGTCATCTCTCGTCACTCCCGGATAACAGAAAATGGGCAAAGAGGCGGGACATGGGTGGAGCTACTGGCCTTGCGCTAAAGAGACCACAGCTGATTAAAGAAGTAAAGCCAACAGTTAAAGTTCATGTTTTTGCCCTTCGATATACTTTAATAGTTAAAAGACGTAACTAAAAGTGAGATTGTGTATCGTGATGCATTATTATTCTGCAAAACGTTACAATATTGCTCTGAGTCTGAGCTTGTGACAGTGATTCATGCTTATACATGTCAGTCAGGGCGGCATCGCACGTCAAGTTCATAAAGAGCTTTATTCAGTCCATTTTAAAATATGATTTTCACCACCTCACAATTTCTCAAATGCATTAAACCAAAGGTATTACCTTAGAAGTTCAAGTAAATGCATTAGAAATCCGCGCTCATTCAAGGGTGCATCTGCATGGACGGACAGAAAGCACTGACACCTGCAGGATTTCATCTGAAGGCACTTTTTATTTAACACAAAGTTAATTAAGCATATGCATATCTGTTCCGTGTGAGCAACAGTACCGCATAACGAGTGTAGTCTCTATATCTATAACGTTAGACGTTTTTAAATCTAAACTCCAAAAAGCAACAACATTTTCAGACATCCATTAGTCCATGGATGCGAGGAAAACAACTGGAAACAGCGCTGGTTGTTCTCTCCATACTCGACGGAATCCAACAGCATGGGCGAAGGTATAATGCGTGTATTAAATTGTATGAAATAATCCCGAAAAAAGCAAAAACACGGCAGAGATGGCAAGTACATCAGCTGCTGGAATTAGCTGAGGGCGACGCTAACAGACACCAGACAAACGGCTGTCACTCAAGTGGCCACCCCTTAATTATGCAGAACTGTAAGGCTTAATTTAATTTAAACGGATGAGTTGTAAAAAAAATTCACCCCCCTCACAGTTGTCATGAAGGGCAAAATTAGCTATATAGACAAAAACAACGTTTGACACCAGGCTGTAAACATATCTTTTGCTGCTGTAAAGTCTTTTGCTGCATTTTAACATGGGAGAGATACAGTTTTAACTCACTTTTGCAGTCAGCCTCAAGCGGCCAGTCGATGAATTGCAGTTTAATTCACTTCCGTGTTGGTTTCAAGAGAGAGACGGGGAGGTTGCCGCTTGGTCCTGTCTCGACTTTTTGACTCTTTTAGAATCGGCTCTGAGTGCTTCAGAGTGGCTGTCTATGGGCATGCACAAACATGTGCTTAAAACAACCCTTAACGTTCGTTTTCAAAACTGTGCAACTCACCGAGTGGTTAGTGGTGTTCGTTGATGTTCCAAAACAAGTAGCGTAGCGAAATACAGTTTCTGTCGTGTTTTATTTGCCATTTTGTAAATTCGCATTGATGTCTGTTGACGGACTCATTGCTCGTTGATATTACTGCGCTACCAGATACCGAAAGGGGTCTGTTTACATTTGGTTGTAGTCTTTACACTCGGTTCTCCGTCTCTCAGAAGGCTAGCGTGAGCAGAGCAACTGAGGCAAAGTGGTTGTCGCCATCAAGTTGTCGGGAGTGTGCTAACGCTTCAGACTCAAATATTGTTTGAGCGGAAGTTTATACGCGGTGGTGAGGTATCTGAAAAAATAGTTCCACTATAGTAAATAACATGGATTTATATTTGTTTTTAAACACCACTAACCACTCGGTGAGTTGCACAGTTTTGAAAACGAACGTTAAGGGTTGTTTTAAGCACATGTTTGTGCATGCCCATAGACAGCCACTCTGAAGCGCTCAGAGGCGATTCTGAAAGAGTCAAAAAGTCGAGACAGGACCCATCGTCAACATTTCTGTGTCACCGCTCTAGTTCACCCAAAACAAAATAGAAAATAGACTCAAAGTGCTAAATACCGGAATTATCCTTTAAGAACAATTTCCCTGAAAATTCAAGTTATAATAATTTGCAACAGTGTGATTATAAACACAATGAGGCTGTAAAAAGACTAGTGAGTAGATGAGATTATCTGATGGGCGTGAAGACGTTTAATGTCCCTTATAACCTCTGTAGTCCCATTTAGCCACTTGTTAGCAAGTAAAAAGCTTTACAGAAATCACAAGCATGTATTACTGATGTATTTTATGGCATAAAATAACATGCAGAAATATTTTGAGCTTGTGTTAACCTCAGACCTTATGTCAGGCATTTAATCATAAACCCAATAAAAAAACACCATTGACTTGAAACCAGAAATGCGTTTCTGTGTTTTGTCCTAGAAAAATACATTATTCCTGCACCACTCTATCAACTAAATACAAAATTAGAAATTATCCATATATGCTTAAAACACTATTTTATCAACTTGTCCAGTAAAATATGACAATACAAGCACAAACGCTTAAAAAAAAAATCTCCCAAATGAAAAAAAGAGGCTGTGCCCAAAACACTCTTCATCCTCCTTGTATCCCCAGAGCCGGAAACATTGTTCTTCTGCAGTTCCTGGTGGGGCTGAAGCAGGCGACGGAGGACGAGATGGTGGCGGAGCTGGTTGTTAGTGTCCTGAAGGCCAGTCCTGATATACTCACCAGATACTTCAAAGAAACCCAGTTCTCGTTCTCTCCACGGATCGCCAAAGCCTGGCAGGACAACATCACTCTGCTCAAGAAAGTGAGTCTGATTCCTTTCTGTCTTTTGATTGCTTGATATGATTTATGTTATGTGGTGCAGTGCTTTCATTTCACGTAACAACGGGGAAATGTCCCTTTTAATTGTATTGTACATTCTTTTGCATTAACGGATCTTACAGATGCTAGTTACTCAAGGTTTGATGTTGTTACAGATCTACGAGGCTCAGCCGGAGGTGTCCAAGGCTTTCCAGACCACTGAAATGATTCCTCTACCTCGTCTGCTGTCAATGGTGTTGGTCACGTCTTTCCCTTCAGTGTGCAATAAAGTCTTCTTCACCCAAGGTCTCAATGTAAGTGGTAGATTTAAAATCAATCACATCATCAGAAGTTGTGATGCGCAGTATATTTTTGGCTATAACGTTATTGGGCATTATTAAAGGTTAATTCCCCCCAAAAAAAAATTTCATGCCATTAATTACTCACGCCTCATCTCGTTACAAACCCGTAAGACTCGTTTCACGAACGAAGATCTTTTTAGTGAAATCTGAGAGCTTTCTGTCCATCCAAAATTACACATTGAAAAGTTTTTCCTTAAAAAACTTGATGTCCTTTAAACTGCCTTTAGTATTGTATTATGAATATGCAAATGAGCCCCGCCTCCACTCACTCAGTCAGCTCAGACTCCAGTCGTTGCGATCCACGTTGATCTGATTGGTTACTGTAGTTTGTGACGTCAGAAACACCAGCGATTTCAAACCGTGTTTTTGAGACTGTCTTTGGTTCACTGCAGTTTTAAGAGAAAATACTCAGCAATGCTGTCGACTTGTGAATTTACACATGGTTTGTCTTAAATCATATTAAAAACCCACATAGACATATAAACAATATTAAAAACTCGATTTTCATTATTTTTTTAATGATCTGAGACATTTCTTCTTCCTCTAATAGATGCATAACTTGGTGGTCCAGCACACGACTCTTTCCTCCTGGTGTTTATCCTCAAGCGAGCTCAGAAAAACATCGAGCTCTGCCTGGACAGAACCGCCTGGGAGAGTTCAGACGCTCACAGCCCCGCCGAGATGCAGGAGTTCGTGCAGCTGTACAGAGAGGCGCTCAGCAAGGTGAGGATGATGGGAAAACAACTGGAATGAAGGGTTTAAATCGAAGGGAATAAGAAACACTCAGTGTTTATCTTTTGGTGCCACAGATTCTACCGGACATGATGTGTGTCGTTTCCAACTGGCAGTCGCTCTCAAAAGAGAAGGAAGATGCGCAAAGACGAAGAAACACGGAACAAAAACAGACCAAAGAACACCGTAATATTATTATTATTTTTGTATATATATATAGACTGCTGTTGTTGTTTCACACACTGTAAAAATGAAGTGTTTTGTGTCCATCAGCGCGGCAGGACGATGCGCAGCTCATTCTGGTGAAAGCTCTTCTGCTCCAGGTCATGTGTTTGTATCAGCGGGTCGTGCCTCACCTCGTCAGCCAGAGCAAATTCGATTTCAGCAAACTCCTGAAAGGTACAGTTGAGAACTGATATAGTGCATTTAGCCTCTCACCTGCTGTGGAAGGAGTGAGTGACTTATTGAAACGTTCGCAGGCATTGTGACGGAGAGGGGAATGAAACAGGAAGTTCCTCCAGTTCTACAGTATCAAATCCTTCAACTGGCTCTTGAACTTCCTGCAAGCAAATTCTCCTGGTTCCGCGTTCAGGTGAACACTTTTATTCCTGGATGCTGGTTTGTATGTTAGCTTTAAGGCCCTTGCACACCGAGTCCGAAATTTTCATATGCGTTTTTCGTATTCTGATTCGGTGGCTCTGAATTGTCAAAACACCATTCAAACTGCGTCTACGGATGCGAAGAACGCAGAAAATTGAACCCGATCCGAGTTTTTTTTATGATGGACGAAAATTTCCATGGCAGTGTGCAAGCGTGTAGGTCGTATTTATTTTTTTAACGTGAATTCTGGACTCAGTGTGCAATGGCCTTTAGTCACATTATTCAGGTTTGCGTGACCATGTGTCTTTTCAACAGTTTGTTTAGTTGCTGATGTTTTTCAGATTATGTATTTGGTTTTTCATGAGTTGAAGATTTTCACTTTTTTCTTGTTTTTTTCCGGCACAGGAACTAGCAGATCCAGATCAAGAAAAAGGAGAGAAATCTGTCTTCTATTTGTTACTGAAGATGTTTGTAAGTAGTAACAGTAGCTACTTGAAGACCTCGACCAGGATGCTGGTCCTGAAGGTGAGTTCAGCCGCACCTGACAACAGAAAAAAACCTTAACAAAAATAAACAGAATTGTAGATCATTTAATATATCTTTACATATTTCATTGCAATTCAAAGATATTTATAATATTATAGCATAGTTCACCCAAAAATAATATTTTTATTATTAATTTATACATCCATGTCGTTTCATGATTCACGATGCTGTTATTCTTTGTACAATTTTTTTGTAATACTGTTCAACTATGTAATACCATGTAATGCAACTAGTGAAACAAGACTTTAAAATCTTAAACGCTGTAAAACCCTGTTGCAGGTGTTGAGGGACAGTGGTGTGTTTCGAGCACACGTGGAAGGAGCTGGAGTTATGGCTGGACCGTCTGGCACGTGTGGACCCATCCCAGCAGGAGGCCGTAGTTCAGTTTCTAGACCATGTACTGCGTTCTTTTACTGGCCTTTTTATATAACCATGTCAGTGTTATGAATGATAAAAGTTGATATTTTGTCGATTGACACCTGAGTGACTCAAGATTTTCAGTGAGAAAATAGACTTGTTTTATCTTAATCAATACATAGTTAATTTTGAAGTGATGTTGACTTCAGAGTGTTGAAAAATTAAAATATTGATTTTAGAGTTTTGAAAAATCCTCCTAAAAAGCAGTTAAAATATCAAAATAAAATGATGATGTGAAGTGACTGTAAAGACACTTTAATGCACTGGTCAACTTTGAGATTTTGTGCTTCCTTCATATGTCTTTACTTTTCGAATGAAAGCGCACAAAAAGTGTTTGTTTTGTTACGTTTTAACTACTTGTGTCTAGCGATTTATTAATTTAATTGCAATAAATATAGGTGAATCAGGTTGATTGGGACACTTTCCCATCATCTCAATGGCAAAAGTGTCCCTCACCCTATCTTAAAGGCTGTTTTCTCTCAACTTGTAATACAAAACACTTGTCTAATGTACCGTGAATAATCAACTGGGGAAGTTTGGTGATATCTGTTAATTAAAAAACGTTACCCAATTCACATACATGTTATACTCTGATCAACTTTGATATAATCCCGTCACCATTACGAATGATTGATGTTTTGTGTGGGCAGGCTTTGATGCGCGTGGTGTGTGACCCACACGTGTACACTGAGAAGGCAGCGAGTGCCGTCCAGGAGGCAGCGTTCCTGCAAGCCAATCTGAGCGGCCAGGAGGGAGACGAAGCCAGCATCCCCATATCACACATCGACGGTTAGCATTACACACATTTTTAAATGTTTCTACAATCTAAAGTCATGCTGGCACTGTTAGGGATTGTTGATATGGATTTATCTGGGTTGTTTAACCTATGAGGGACCCCAGGACTTTTGTCGCACTTTAAACCACGAATACACACACACACACACAAACATGTAATGGATTCGAGGAGTTTTGTGGTTGAAATTTAAAAAAGTAACACCTCCTTCCCTCGCGGGTCAATTTGACCCCCATAGGAATGAATAGAATGTGAGGAATGCTTCAGTACACATAGAAAAACCTACAAATGCTCAAAATTCAAACTAAAAATGATTAAATTTTACCAAAAATTGTAAGTTTTTACAATTTTATATGTCTTCATGTGTATCTGCATGCATACGGAAGTTAACTGACTTTAGGACACAGCGGGACAGCTCATTTGCTCCAAATAGAGGCTATCTAGTGGCTAGAGTTATGAAATATCATGTTATATAATTTAATTTCCAAAAGAGGATGGTAAAGACACCCAATATAAGATATTTTGAGCTGAATTAAAAGGGTCATGCATGAAATTGTGAGTTATTTTGAATGTAACTTGAAAGCATGTGCTTAAATTATTAAATTACTTTTTATTTATTATTTATTGATTAAATCTAGAAGTTTAAAGGTAAATAAAACAAAAAATCTCCAAAAAATGCATATAAAAATATTATCAAAAAAAAAAAAAATGAAGTATACTTTTAGGGCTTGGGGTCATTTCAGGGTTAAACGTGTTTTCCTCTGTGTTTTAGATGTGCTGGACATGGTTGATGTTATAGTGGAGGGCAGCGAAGGGGAGTTGAAGAGATCGGACCGTCCTTCACCGAAGACATCATCCTCCAGACGTTCCCGTTTAGCGCCATTGTCCCGGCTGTGCTAGAGGCTCGCAACAAACTGCCGGAGAGTTTTAAAGATGGGAAAGGTAACTTCTTGAATTTGAATATCGGGGTAAAGTGTTCTTACTTTGTCTTCTGAGAAACACAAGTAAACGTAAGTAGCTTCTGAAAGGCAGTACCAAGTGAAAAAAACATTATCTTTAAACAAAATAAGAAAAATGTACTCTCCTTCATCCTGTTCAGAAGTTTTCACCCCGGCTCTGAATGCATCATGTTTCCACAAGCTGATGTAGGCACTGCTCTGTGTGTTGTACAGGCGTGGTGTACGAGTACATGGCATCGGTCCTGTGTGACGTCCTGCACTGTCAGAGGGACCCGCTGGCTCTGTTCTGATCCTCCAGCACTACGACGAAGAGCTCCACTCGTCCGAGTCTTCATCACCTCCTCACGCCTCTGTGCTCTCCTTCTACCACTACTACTCACAATGGCTCCCCGAAAACACACGCAAGACACTGGTTGGTTTAGTACAACTCATTAGGGGCCAAGCGCCCAAAGTTGCAGTGTAATTGTTAGCCTTTATCTTCTTTTGCTGCTGCTTCTTTTGAGCGTATGGAAGCTTATAAAAACGTACATAGGAAAAGTCATGTAATTTGGAGATCTGTTATCATAGCAAATTTGCTGTTTTGGTTCATGCTGAAAACAGTTATGCCACACATTTGAAAAACTACTTGAACTTTAACTTCATGAACCTAGACGTTTGGTCCAATTTTCACTTAATATGACTCTTCAGACCATGTCAGCAAAACGTTATATATTATATAATGTTGGATAGTAGGTAACACTTTAGTTTAGAGTCCAATTCTCACTATTAACTATTCACCTAGAAATATGCATGCTAATAAGCAACTAATAATATAACTAATAGTGATAGCGTTTCAAATTTAGGTACATTGTTCTTATATAAATGGCTGTATGGAGTTTCAAATCTCGTTTTCTTGAATCTTTCTCACAGTTCGTGACTGAAGACTTCAGTGAGGATCGATCTTGCGTTGGTTTCACCGCTCTGCTGAAGGCCATCTATAGCGAAGGGCCAGATGCTTTCCTACGGGACTCTTTTAAGGAGGCAGCACAGGACGCTCTGACCTCTCTGGATGTGTCCCAATTCCCAGTGGCTGTCAATCAAGTGCTTCTCTACCTCAGACACTTCGTCCTCACTTTCAATTCGGTATTGAGCCATTCAAAAATATATATGAGTGGTTTATGTATGTAAAAACTGGGCATATAGTGTCCAATTCAACAAGGGATAATTTACACAAAAAATAATATTCTGGCATCATTTACTCGCCCTCATGTTGTTCCAAACCTCGACTTACTTTCTTCTGTGGAACATAAAAACATATTTAAATGAATGTTGGTAACCAAACCATTTTGCTGAGCATTTACTTCCCATTGTATGGTTAAAAAAAAAAAAACAACAACAACAACAGATATTTCTCATAATAATTTGTTCCACGTAAGAAAGTAATGAACAAAACTTTACACAAGGTGAGTAAATTGTGAAAGAATTTTCCTTCTCCCTTTAAAGTTTCAGAAACCTATACTAACATCTAAATAAATGATTTTCTCAAGTATGTCTCATATGAGCTAGTAAAACAAAGCAATGAATCCCTGAAAATACACTACCAGACAAAAATGTTTTACTGTTTTTGAATATCTTATACTCACCTAAACAGTAATATTGTGAAATATTATTACAATGTAAAAGAACTATTTTGTATTTGAATGTACTTTTAAATTTAATCCTGTGATCATCAAAGCTACATTTTCAGCATCATTACTCCAGTCTTCAGTGTCACATGATCCTTCAGAAATCATTCTAATATCAATTATTATTGGTGCTTATAATTGTTAAAGTATTGAAATATTACCTTAAAACCTCAGGGGTGTGAGGGGTTAGTCTGAGGAAAGTCCCTGTCCTGAAGGATCTTCTCTGTGTTTGCCCACAGCTCCCCAAGGAGACGTCAGCAGAGGTGTTGGGTCGTCTGATGGCAGTACTGAACTCTCTCATTCTCAAACTGCTGAGCTCAGAAACTAAACCCGAGTCTGCGGGACAGCCGGACGAGGACGACCTGTTTCTGGACACAAACCATATCCCTGCGCAGGACATTGAGAAGGAACAGGTAGCCAGCCTTGATCTTAATGTTTGCTTTTAATTTAAAGAAATATCCTGAGTTATTTCAGAAACATTATTTGGGGGTGGGCATCTTAAAATAAGACCGTAATCGCATATTGCTTAGTTATCAAATCGCAAAGGCTGTGATTTTTAATTAAATATATGTGCTGCGTGTTTCAGAGTGAAGCTCGGGACTGTTCATTTACTTGTGACAGAAGAGAAGCATAAAAATGATGAATGAAAAATTAAATGGAAATGATGTAATAATAATAACAACAACAATATTATTATTATGTTATTATGAAAGATTTTATATAACTTTTGTTATTATTAGTATTGTTGTCGTTTTTTTGTTTTTTTTTTTAGATTTTTTTGATGTGTGTTTTTAGAGATATTATTAAATTATTGTATACAATTAATTGTAATATTGGTGATAGATTATTTTTTATAGATTGATAGATAGACAATTGTTGTTTTTATTAAAGGGTACCTATTATGGCATTTAAAATGTTCCTAATAATGTTCTGGGAGTCCCCAACAACAGTTTTACATGCATGCAATGACAAAAACACTTTTGTTGTCTTATAATATGCATTTATTTTTACCTGATTTGCTCACCGACTCCCTAATGATTCGTTTGACGACTCATTTGTCCAAACCCCTCCTTTGCGTGACGCTAATCGGCGGTGATTGGTCAGATGACGCAGTCAGTTATATTTTGCGTTAGCCCAAAGCTTAAACATATTGATAAAGCACTGCAGTACTACAATACGCTTCACATAATTTCACATATTTCAAAAAACAAAAACAAATGACATTGGAGACCTAGAAGCTGCTGAGCGTAACTCTCACTCTCACACACGCACGCACACACACACACACACACACACACACACACACACATGCACGCACGCACGCACACACACACATAAAAGCAACAATTATTAATAGTACTTACAGGTTGTGATTCGGAGGAGGAAGCTGATCCAAATAAACTTGGTATTGAACCTTCCTATATCAGCCGACTCGCGAATCCACACTTGAAAGCATTTGTGTTTGTGAAGCGATCTTCATTAAAATGACGCGAACACACACAAGGTTTGGGACGGGTACAGTTGTAAATATAAACTCTAGCCACTGAGTCTTAACATGCTTGTCCCTGGGCAGTGAAAAAAAAAGTTTGCTTTTGATTCGCACTTCAGAACAGAGTCTCGTCGACATGATGTTGTCAGGTTTCTCTGTCTGCTCGGCGCGCGCGCACTGAGTGGGCGTGTCGAATTCAAATAACTTGTACAAGTGACGTACGAAAGTGCATCGTTCGTCTATCGATTCATATCAGCGACTCAGAGTCGACTCTTACTTTTGAGAGACAATAACTTTGTATACGGTGAACTTTCATATTTAAAACTTTGCAGGATGTTTTTGTTCACTTAGATCTATGTTACACACTACATGAAAGGTAATTTTCAAAATTCCATGATAGGTACCCTTTAATATTATAAAGCCATATTGATATATAATCACAAAATTATAGTACAATATAATTGTGAGTCCCTACAAAAAAGCACAGCAAACATGCGTCCCTGTAAATCGCAATCATATATTTGCATTTAAAAAAAAAAAAAATTGTATACACAGAACATTTGGCGACTGTAGGAATAGAGTCCAGAAACCTTCCATTGTTCCACCCCTGTTTTTCCTCTGCTCTCCAGATCACACTGGCTGTCCTCAGATCAGTGTTTAAGCACCCCGCAGTGGAGCAGTGGTTTCTGGCTCTGGAGTTGAGCAGTTTCCCTCCTCACCGCCTGAATCCCGTGAGACTGAAGCGTCTGTGTGTGTGTGTGAGCGAGGGCACGCTCGCCCTGCTGGAGTCCAGCGCCGGCGCGCTCCGAGACCTGGACGCCCTGGAGGTCGTGAGCTCGTACCTGACAGCCGTGCAGAGAGCCGTGCTCGCTGAACTACACCACAGGGGGAGCAAGTACGTCAAACATGCTAGCTTAAATACTATTTAAAAGGATAGGTATCTGTTTACGTACTATTTTAAAATACAATTAATAATACTTTGATATTAAAGGGATAGTTCACCCAAAAAATGAAAATTCTGTCATCAATTACACACCTTCATGTTGTTCCGAACCCATAAGCGTTCATCTTAAAAACACAAATGTTTGTTTTGTGTCACACAAGCACGTTTCATTGAGTGAGATAAAAGCGAGTTCTGCATGTTCAAAATCAAAACGTTAAGCGGTTGCTCATGATCTATTGTTGATGCATTGTTTGCTCTATTTTCAATTAAAAGTCCTGCATTATGTTTAAAATACATCCAGTAAATAGGTTTTACAAGTATTAGCACACAATAATATGTTTGTTGTTTGATGAGCAAAATCCAATATCGAGCAACCAGTATATATTGATATATTAGTACGTAAACCAATTTGAATACACACACAGTGTATATGTGTGTGTATATATATATATATATATATATATATATATATATATATATATATATATATATATTGAATAAAACTTGTCTTGTCTTGCAGTTACCTTTTCTGGAGTTGAATAAACCTGTTTAATAAAGGAAAAGAATCTGAGATACATGATTTATTTTGAAATTATGTGGGTTTGTTCTGTATGGACATACGGTGTTCATTTGATTTGTCTTAAAATGTCTTAAATCTAAAACACTGCAGAGGCTCTGCTTTATGAACTTTTTGAAGTGTCAAAGTTTTAGTTGTATGGACTTTCAAAGGAGATCTTGTTTCGAAGATGAACGAAAGTCTTATGGGTTTGAAGTGACAGTGATTTTTGAATTTAAAGTAATCCCTTTAAGTTTGACTTTGTTTTGAGTCACAGATTTTCCCAATGGTATAATAGCATACCTCTTACTGCATACTTTATTTAAAAAATAGTATGTAATACAGTACACATTGTGCAACAACAAACCTCACTACAATTCAGTGGCACCCAGTTAGCATCTCAAAAATAAATGTGGTTTTGCATTTGTATTCAAATTTACAAAAAATGGTGCATAATAGCCTGTAAAACGAAGAGGCGTTAAAAATCATGGTTGCTGTTACTTCTAATTCATTCATGACACTAGAAAGGAAGTGTCGAGCTGAGTGTGTTGCATTATGGGATGTGATTTTCAGTGTGCTGTAGTTGTGTAATGGTCATTTGTAGTGGGTTTTCTGGGTATTCTATGTCTTATTGTGCTCACAAATAGTATGAGCAATACGCAGTGTTGTTTTTTGTTTGGTGCATCACTGAAAAATCCCTTTTGGTCTTCAGAAGTTGTCCCAGAAAGCAGTCCCTCTGTGTCCGAGCGCTGCTGTCTCTGCATGACTTCATGGAGGCGTCCAGCCTGAAGGAGGTGGTGTCCGCTCTGCTGCTGCTCCCTCAGAAGAGCCTGGTGTCCCCCGAGAGCCAGCTGAGCGTGTACGGGCACGCGGTGCTGAAGCTGCTCTCTGAAGACCACAGCAGAAGCGTTTCTCTGTCTCAGGCTCACCTCAGAGGTCTGGCTGCTCTCCTCACGCCCTGCCAGTGTGTGCCGCTCGAGGACTTCCTGCTGCAGGTACACACAACAGCCAAACTTTACTACCCAGGGGCTGATATTAGCACAATGAACTTCTTCACTTAGGGGTAAAAATGCTATTTTTTAGTAGTGCAGTCAGTTAAACGCGTTATTAACAGCGTTAACGCAAAACCATTTTAACGGCCATTTTTTTTTTAATCGTGAGATTAATGTTGTTTTTGGCCTAGCAAACTTTGTAGTTTTTTTTACATGCTGTTGCAACAACTAGTAACGTTAGATCTAGCTAGAACAAAACAACAGGCACGCCGCACACACTTGTTTGGGCTTGTGCGCCGGCCAAAGAGTATTAGGCTAATGTTGCGTTTTGAGTGGATGGCGAGCGCGAGACGCCGAAATGGATGCCAATAAGATTCTGACTGGACGGTTTACTTTTAAAAAGTTGCCAAATGGTTCCATTGACAAGACCAAAGTGATCTGTGTGTTTTGTAATTGTGAACTGAGCACAAGTCCAGTCTGAAATACCAGTACCACTTGATGGACTTTTGCATGTTGATAAGAGCATTAAAATGAGAAAAAATAATGGAGCAAAAATAAATCAAGGGACGTTTAGAATAGATAAAAATGTGCGATTAATTGCGAGTTAACTATGATATTAATGCGATTAAATATTTTAATAGTTTGACAGCACTAATTTTTAGGTGAACTATCCCTTTAACCAAAGAAGATTTTCAGGTCAAAAGCCCTATTCGGACGGGACTAGTTTAACACGGAGAGGTGGGGTAAAGTTATAATTACCAGAGCTTCTCTGTGATTTTAGTCCCGTCTGAATGTGCCATCTCAGTAATCATTATGGACAATGTCAGCAGGGTTGCCACCTATGTCTGATAAAAAAACGGGACATCGATGACCCGCCCACCGGGGGGTTGGCAATGCGCCCCCACGGAAGAAAATTTTGAAACATAACCCCTGAAATAATTACATTTTATAGCACATTATAATGCAACTTATTAGGCAAAGTTGCATTATATATATTTTTAATATTTTTACAAGTTGCACATAAATTAATAGCAAAGTAGGCTTAATCAATATACAAGACTTTTACCACTCAGATATATAAAGGCTATCATGATCATTTTGCCAAACATTAACCATGTATTTGTTTAGTTCATAATACGTTTTAGTTTTAACTTAAACAAATACAACATATAACATTCAAAAATCATCGGCTTACTGCATTTGAAGAAAAATAAACACATCAGTTTTCTGTAGCCTTGTGCAAACTTATTCAATAGAATTAGACTTCTAGAATGTTCTTTCCAGTGCAAAAAAAATATATTTTTAATGTAGTAGTTTTTCTTATCATGGCCTACAAATGTCTCAGTTTACTCGATTTACTGAAGCCTGTAAAACAAACGCATTTGCAGCTGCACAGCCGTGTGTATCTATGCTGCAGAGCGTCTGGCTCGCTCATAGGCTGCGCTGCGGACACTGACATCCAATAGCGCGGGCGCCTCTGACGTGCGACCAATGAGCCAACTCTACGTCATTACACGTCAGAGCCCATGTTTACATGCGCATGCAAGTCTTTTAGGGGCGCGCGCTTCTTGAGACACGCACACTAGCACACACACGCAAGGTCTCTCATTTGCCGTGCGCGCGGCGCGCAACCTGTTTTGAACGTACATATTCACGTAGCTTTCGAAAACCGGGACATTCAGTGTCCCGGGAGAGTGCATAAATTTCCCGGGACAGGTTATTAAAAAGAAGGACAATCCCGGTAAAACCGGGACAGGTGGCAACCCTAAATGTCAGTAAAGATGACAGCGACTGTTACCTTCAGTAAAAAGGTCCGGAAAAATGACCTCAGGTAATACTAATCCAGGATTAGTATTCCTGTGTAATCCTGTGTGAATAGACCCGCTGTAAATATGTATGTGAATATTCCGTCATTTCCTGTTTAATAGTAGTTTTCCACGTTTTTTCAAGTGTGGAGACGCTTGAAGAAGCATTCAGTTGCGTTCTCTCTCAAGACAACTCTGTCTCTGGGACAAGTCTGTGGCAAAACTCGATAGATAAGTGCCTATTACCAACCCAGTCCAATCTGAAGTTAATTAATACATCGTTCGACCAGACATAACTGTTTTCTATATACACGGGCGTAATTTCCTATGGGGACAGGGGGGACATGTCCCCCCCACTTTTCAAAATCCTGTTTGTGTCCCCCCCACTTTCAAATTCGTTTTATTATGATTTTTAACTAAAATTAATTGTCACTTGTTGTTTATGTCGTTTCATTGCCGACTTTGCCGCACCCGCGATACCTGCTCATTAGAACTTTCAGTGAGCTATTTTCAGAGTGGTGCACGCGACGTTCCTGGACGTGGACGCGCGCATCGACACAGGCTCGGTCCTGCTCCTCCGCGGTTGCGGCACTGTCAGCGATGAAACGCCAGAAACAACAGGTGACTTTAAGCTAGTGTCAAATGATCCTGCTCTTATTCATGCAGATGCTTTTAAACCATTTATGCGCGACAAGAAAAAAAGAGAACGCGCTGCCAGTGAATCTCCTCCTGACACACACACACACACACGCGCGCCAGTATCGAGTTCTATTTCGCCGCTTGAACGAACAAAAACACAGGATACTTTGTCGAGTATCCTCACAAGAATAAGTCTTAAATTAGTTAAATACAATCTTAAATGAAAGTAAAGTGAGAGAATGAGATGCATGAGATCCTGTCAGCAGCGGCAGATCTTAAAGTGACAGCAGTCTCTAATTCTCTCTGTCAGTAAAGTTAACCAAAGAACAAAGGGAACAGAAAAAATTACTAACTGCTCTTGACTAAATAATGCTTGTAGCTTTAATAAGGATTAATCTATATTTAATTTATATTTATGCAGTGCGGACTGTTTGGTAACCTTATTCAATTTCTGTATATTTCATACCTGAAGGCACAGGTAAATATGACGTTTATTTTGGGTTTATGCAAGGTTTGTTTTAAGTTCACTTAAATTATGTTATTTTTTTTAAGCCTAATAAATGTTTAAAAAAAAGTTGGGGGGGGGGGGGGGGGGGTGGGCATTTTCATCGAGACATCAGTAGCTATAAAGTGATACTGGCCTTAAACAGATGACATTAAACAATTATTTTAAATATACTGTCTTTATGTTGTTTCTACATTACAGTGGAAATTGAGGCTCACATATTTACATTTTTATTTACACACAAAACATTAATGGCTAACATTTTGACTTTATAAAATGATTCTCTGAAGTCTTGGCGATCGGCCCCTATAAACAATAAAGTAAGACATATTTTTCATTATATATATATTATATATACACTACCGGTCAAAAGTTTGGGGTCAATACGATTTTTTTTTTTTTTTATTAAAGAAATTAATACTTTTCTTCATAAAGGACACATTAAATTGATCAAAAGTGACAGTAAAGACATTTATAATAATGCAAATATTTATTTTTTTATTAAATGCTTTTCTCTTGAACTTTCAAAGAATCATGAAAAAAATGAATCACTGTTTGCACAAAAAAAATATGAAGCAACACAATTGTTTTCAACTGTGATAATAATCATAAATGTTTCTTGAGCATCAAATCATCATATTATAGTGATTTCTGTAGGATCATGTGAGACTGAAGACTGGAGTAATGATGCTGAAAATTCAGCTTTGATCACAGGAATAAAATTACACTTTAATATATATTCAAATAGAAAACACCTGATTTACATTGAAATAATATTTCACAATATTACTGGGTTTGCTTTGTATTTTTAATAAAATAAATGCTGGCTTGGTGAGCAGAAGAGACTTCTTTTAAAAACATTAAAAATCTTACCGACCCCGAACTTTTGAACGGTAGTGTATATATATTCTTTTTGGCAGAATTTATCATTATAATCAAATTATTTTCTGGTTTTTGTATCACCATAGTCCCTAAATGTATGTACATCCAGGAAATGGGATTCAAATCGAAAACATTTTCCATCATTTTGTGTCCCCCCACTTCTCAAACCAAAGTTACGCCCTTGTCTATATATAAATATATAGGTTATATGCGCTTACGCACATAATATCAGGAAGCAACATAATACGCACATGACGACAGGAGAGTGACGGTAATGCGCAAATTGACTTACCCGTCCTTCTTTTGCTAGTTTTACTGAGATATCTTATCCCGTGCGAATTGGCCAATGATATTACAGACGTCCTGTGGTAAAATCACATTACTCCATCTACCCTTGTTAAACTAATCCTGTCCGAATAGGGCTAAAGAAGTAACAGCCACACGTACTTATTACGAAATTGCCAAGGACCAAATGGTAGTTTAAAAGTGTTTCTTGGCAAGCCATTTCAAACTCGGCCTGATTTTGTTCAAAAAGACGTCACACCAGTTCGTTATTCAATTTTGCTTTAAGTATATCGAGGGCCTTCAGAGTAGTGATAATGCGCCTAGAGATGCCATTGTCTTTTAGCACACTTTCTGTAAAAATGTCTCTCTCTAGGTGCTGTCCCGGGAGCCAGGCACGGCCAATCTCATCCAGACGGACGTCCTCCTGCACTGCATCCAGAGAGAGAGTCCTTCAGCCCAGGCCATTGGGGTCGTTCTCCTGCAGAACTGCTCCACACACGTGCTCCGCTTCGAGCTCTGGTGCCTGGAGCCGTCGAACCTAGCGCAGATCAGCTGCCAAAGCAGCGGCTTCCTGTTTCTGCTCAACGCCTACTTGAAGAGAGACATCAGTGATGATCCCACCCGCCCTAAAGACAGTCAGTGTTGCTGCTTGCTTTGTAGTGGCTCAAATAATGTTGTTCGCATTGAACACATACAGTAGGTTTCATGTCGTCTTCTCTATCGCTATACACAGTTCATAAATCAGTCCTGAAGGCCCTGAAGAAAGCTTTGCTGTCTGAGCTGTGGCACACAGTGCAGCGAGGGGAAGGTACGGGCGACCTGCATGTGGAGGTTCTGTCCGGCCTCATCCGATTGGCTGCTGGGAACGCCGACCTCACGAAACTCATGAGAGATCTTCCTGCCATCCTTCAGAAACCAGACAGTCATCAAAGGTAAACTCATGGTAACACTTTACAATAAGGTTCATTACCTTAGTTAACATGAACTAAGAATCAACTATGCATAATATGATGATTTGATGCTCAAGAAACATTTATGATTATTATCACAGTTGAAAACAGTTGTGCTGCTTCATATTTTTGTGCAAACCGTGATTCATTTTTTTGAAAAAAGCATTGAATTAAAAAAAGAAATATTTTATATTATTATAAATGTCTTTACTGTCACTTTTGATCAATTTAATGTGTCCTTTCTGAAGAAAAGTATATATTTCTTAAAAAAAAAAAATCGTATTGACCTCAAACTTTTGAACGGTAGTGTATATTGCTTATTGTTTGTTTATGTTAGTTAACCATTACCAAATGAACCTTATTGTAAAGTGTTCCCAAACTCATCACTCTTTCTATCAAACTAAACCATATGTTTAACATATATAAGCAAATAATAATAAAAAAGTAAAACAGTTGCTAAAAAAGGTTGATCTGTTTGCCTGCATTTCACGTGTTCATTAACCAACATCAGAGAACAAATATCGAATCTTATAATCTGAGGAGGTTACTAAACATTTATACTAAACATTTTAGGTCGAAGGGTTCAACTGACATAAAAGTTTGTCAATCCCTGCACTAATGAAACAATACCTAGTAATAAACGGCTAGATTTAATATAACATTTTTAGATGATTTAAAAAAAAAATTATAATAATTGAATTTATTCATTAAAAAAGAGATCCGTGAAAATGATTCAAACTTCCAGTAAGTTTAAATATTTGACATCCTACTTTAATAATTGTGGTCTTGAACTGACGCTTGTAATATTGCAACGTGTTTCACGTCTTGTTTCAGCTGGAAGCTGGCGGACTGCATCAGTGAAAAGCTGTGTGAGCGTCCAGAGGAACTGTGTGTGTGGAGGACATGTCTGCTTTCGGCCGCTCTGCGCTGGCTGGCTGCGGTGTATAAAGAGCAGAAAGACCCTCAGTGTCTTCACGAGGAGGACGTGCTGACGAGGCTCAACTCTCTCCTGGTGGGTCCAGTGTTATCTTTCACATCTTACTTTTCTAGCAGAAGGGTATCATCATACTTCCTGTGGGTGGTGTTAGCTCCATGTAAACAGTACTTTACTCAGTTATTTCACATACTTTTCTTATAATATTATTCAAAAGTTACTGAGGTTTCCATATTTAGAGGTTTAAAGTTGAAAAGTGATTCAAACTAGCCTCATGATAACGTGTTTTCGTTTTACTATCGAAACTGACAGTTGCTTATTTTAAACTTTAATGTGGTGTAAGTCAGAAGTTATGAAATTATATTATTTTCAAAAACAGTGCACTTGTAATGCATTGACAAAGCATTCACTTTGATTTGCTTGTGTAGAACTGTGTTTAACTGTTGTATTTAACACAGAATACCATTGTCCATTTTTTATTCACATATATCAACTATTTGTTGTAAACTGTGCTAATAACAAGATTTGTGCCACATAAGCATAATGTAGTTATATACATTTTTACAGTATTTTGTACACTTACACATTTTGTAATGTAAAGCTCAACATTCAGCTGATGTTTACTGCATGTTTGGTTTATTGCAGATCTCTCCAGAAAATATCTCTGCATCAGACTGGAACACCTTTGTCAAGTCTGGGCTGAAGTAAGTGACTTTTCTCTTAAAGTCCTCCTGTAGTCAATAATTTGATCCCTTAAAACTCATCTTTGATCACTAAAATTACATATTTAAAAAAGTTTTCCTAAAAATCCTTTTTTTTAATACACGGTTGGTTCTATGAATATGCAAATGAGCCCCGCCTCCACTCACTCTCTCAGCTCAGAGATCCACTCGTTGACGATCACACGTTGATCTGATTGGTCACAAGGTAGTTTGTGACGTCAGAAACACCAGCGATTTTTTGAGATGGTCTTTGGTTCACTGCAGCTTTACTCAGAAAATACTCAGCAATGCTGTGACTTATGAATTTACACATGCTTTGTCTTAAAGCATATTAAAAACACCACATAGACATATAAACAGCATTCAAAGCTGGATTTTCACCACTGGGGAACTTTAGGGTCTTTCGCACCGGATGAACCTTTTCATAGTTCCTAGAACTAATGGCGGAAATACACGGATTTTAATGCGTTCGCACCGCAGGAACTGGGAGTGATTTTAGTTCTAGGAACTCCTTTTGGAGGAACTAATTGAGAGTTGGGTCTAAACCAGCACTATAGGAACTACCAGTGACGTTAGTGTTCGCTGATTGGCCGAACGCACGTTAAACACCAGCAGCCGCCATTTTTAAAAAGGCTGTGTAAAAACACACAGATTATAGCCTTTATATTTACTCCACAAACTAACTCTACGGACATGGAAAACAGTGACAGATGAACATCTTAACCTTCACGCTGAGCAGAAAATCCAACACAACTTTGAGGAGACCGAGAGAAACATGATCATGTATTTCTGCTCCGCCAGCGACACTGGGCATCAACCACACGGCATACGCATAACTTTTCATTACTGTCTACTTTATATGTATAACAGTTATATCTAATAACGTATTAGAGAGGACGGTTAGACAGATTGTAAACTAATGAACACGGAGAATGCGAGCGCTGTGTGTTTGCTCTGGTGTTCTCAGCGCCGTCAAAATAAAAGTCACAACAGGCGCGGCTCACGTCACGTCAGAGATCCTACTGGCGGTGCGAATGCAACCAGGAAAAACGTTCATAAAGGATAAACGTTATATCATAAACGTTCATTCTCTGGGAAACAAACTGGTGGCTAGTTCCTATAACTACACGGTGCGAATGCCCTTTTTAATGAACAAAAGTTAATAGGACACATTGTTTACTAGCTTACTACTGCGATGACACTGTCAGTGTGCATTCTGGCTCACTAAAACTGCTCTTAAAATTCCACTCTCAGGTATCGATACAGTGACGCAAGCTTTTTGGGGACCTTAAACACCCTTGTGGAGATCATTTATGGAAGACCTGAGACCCCTAAAGAGCTGCTGCCCATGTCTACCATCCACATGATGACCACCAGCCACTCTCTGTTCTTGCCCACGATGCTGACCACACAGAACGAGTCCCTCAGTCCTCATGTGTCTAAAGGTAATCGAGACCAACCATATCAGCAGCTCAATGTCCTTCTGTGGCGCTTCTGAACACATGAAGCTTATCTTTTGATTGGCATCTAAATGTAAATATTTATATTTTTTTGTTTATTTTTAAATGAATGATGATCAGTATAAAGTCAGCTGTAAAGCAAATTTAAAAGGACAATAGTAAACAGGCATTATTCAGCTGAAGTCAGTTCAGTGTTGATTCAGTTTGGTTCAATAACTGTGTAAAGTTCATTATGAAATGTGTTTAATTCATCTATAAAGCAGCTCTGGAGAAAACCGTGATGTCGTCGTCATGAGCTCAGTTCAGTCCAATAGTGTCAGTGCAGTCAATAATAATGAAGTGTCCTCAACTGAGCAAGCCAGAGCCCATACGTTTAGAGATAAGTACATTGAGAATTTGTACGAAAATGTTATGTGCATGAACATATGTTCATTAGGGGTCTTATTGTACAGCAAAATCACGGTTCGTCAGGTCCTCGATTTTAAAGTCCCGGTTCGGTTTTTGATACAGAAGGGAGAAAAAAACAAACATGCCTTTTTAAACGAAACACTGCTTTACAGAGCAAACTAAATGGCTCCGTCCTTGAATAAAAATCTATCAATATTGCTGCAACAAACTATGGAAGCTTGTTTCTATAATTATCTGTCTGTTTATATCTCACAATTTTGACTTTATAACTTAGTTGTGAGTTCAATTCGGACTATTTTTCTCTCAATTGCATATTTATATTTTATAATTTACTTTTTTTTAAGATTTGCAATGCAAGTTTACATCTTGCTTTTTTTTTTTTTTTTTTTTGAAATTTTTTTTTTATATATATATTTTTTTATATTGTACCCTCAACCTTTTTTTCTTGGAATTCTAAGTTTACATCTCACAATTCTGTTTTTTTTTTCACCACAGAATAACAAAATAAAAAAGATAATTTGTGACTTTTCTTGCAGTATCTCACAAGATCATTTTGTAATCCTGACTTTTTTCCCCTCCGAATTGCAAAGGAAAAAAAGTCTAAATTGTGAGAGAAAAATCATGACCTTTTTTATTATTATTTTTTTTTTATTCTCTTTGGCAAAGCAAGCTTTCATAGCACACTCTTCTCTCTGCAGTTTATAGTCCTTTTGTAAGTGGAAGATGATGTTTGAAGTGCTTCTACTTCTAGATGAGAAATATTCTATTATATTCTATTGCGCTCCATCTGTTGGGGTTGCATGTGCATCCTCGCTCATTCATTGAAGTCTGTGAAGTTTAACAGAGACTTGCTTGCTAAAATGTAATTACACACATCTGACAGGAGGGCAGTCTGCTTTAATAACTAGGCTTATGAGTTAGATTGAAGCGCTTAATATAAAGCATGTCTAATGTTTAGGACAACTTAGATTGTCCACTTTTCCCACAACAGCTCAATATTTTCAGATGTTTTTGCAGCATGAATCAATATCACAATACTGTCCCATCTTAGCTGGAGTTTCATATCACATCCCACACACAGATGTCCTTCACTTTCAGTGGTTGAAACAATGCTTTTGTTCACTACACATGCACGCTGAACCGAAAGACACTTATCTATGATGATCAGTACAAATATGTGAACCGTTACACTCCTAATGTTCTTCCAAAAAATGTATCAAGGTTTTTTTTTAGTTCTGTTTGCTAAGACTTGTCCCTATCACTATTCCTTAGATTTAGGATTACGGATTTAAACAACCTCCTCAGAATGATAATAATACAATAATAATAATGTTTTCCAGAATCATTGGTATCTTTCTTGCTTACGCTGGTGAAGAAATGTCCTGAAGTGTGTAACAGTAACCACTTCCTCGTGCTGCTTGGTGCGTACGGAGCTTCGCTGAGCACCACCGGTAAATCACCCACTGGACATGATTCATGTGATTTAGACTTTGAAGTCAGTTATGTGATTTAATGAAATGTTTATTTGTTATCGCAGACCAGAAGCTTCTACTTGTGCTCCAGGAATATGAGAAGAACAACATCAGTCTCACGGAGTTTCAGTACGTTTCAGCATATCTCACATCACACGTTTGAAGATGATTTCCACAAACAGAAAAGGGTTGTTTACTGCATGTGTGTGTGTGTGTTTGTGGTCAGGTATGTGCTCTGGGGTCCCGCCGCGGTGGAGCACCATAAAGCCCGTAAGAGCCTGGGACCTTCACTGTGGCAGAGGCCCAGTTCAGAGCAGCTGCTGTCGCTGCTCACCGCAGACATGATGTTAAACACTGTGACACACTTCCCACAGCAGCGACGCATCCTCCTTCAGGTAACAACAGCCGAGAGTACATAACACAGCATTTTAAGGTAATCTAATATATCTGTCTAAAAGGGTTAGTTCACCCAAAAATTGGGTTTCATTATTTACTGAAATAATGGTTATGTCGTTCCAAACCAGTAAGACTAGCTTTCATCTTCACAACACAGATGAAGATATTTTTAACAAAATCGAAGAGATTTCCGTCTCTCCATTGAAAGTCTATTCCACCCAAACTTTGGTGCTAGTACCGTGTTGGAGCCACTGAGCCTTTATTCTTCATGGAAGAGATTCAAGTGCTGGAAATATTCCTCAGAGATTTTGGTCCATATTCACATGATGGCATCACACAGTTGCTGCAGATTTGTGGTCTGCACATCCATGATGTGAATCTGCTGTTCCAGCACATCCTAAAAGCTGCTCTACTGGACTGAGATCTGGTGACTGTGGAGGCCGCTTGAGTTTAGTGACTCACTGTCATGTTCAAGAAACCAGTTTGAGATGATCTGATCTGATCTCTGTGACATGGGCTGTTATCCTGCTGGAAGAGGCCAACAGAAGATGATCCACTGTGGTCATAAAGGGATGGACGGCAACAATACTCGGGTATACTGTGGTGTTTAAACGATGCTCAATTGGTACTAAGGGGCACGAAGTGTGTTAAGAAAATACCATTACGCGAGCACCAGCCTGAGCCGCTGATACAAGGCAGGACGGATCAATGCTTTTATGTTGTTTATGCCAAATTATGACCCGACCATCTGAATGTCGCAGCAGAAATCTCATCAGACCAGGCAATGTTTTTCCAATCTTCTATTGTCCAGTTTTGGTGAGACTGTAGCATCAGTTTGTTGTTCTCAACTGAAAGGAGTGTCACCGGTGTGTGTCTTCTGGAGCTCTTCTGCTTCAAGGTTTGATGTTTTAAAGGGTACCTATTATGGAATTTTGAAAATTACCTTTCATGTAGTGTGTAACATAGATCTAAGTGAACGAAAACATCCTGCAAAGTTTTAAATATGAAAGTTCACCGTAAAAAAGTTATTGTCTCTCAAAAGTATGAGTCGACTCTGAGTCAATTTAATGAATCGTTTTTACAATGAGTCATTTTCCTTTTCGTTGTGACGTCAAGACGAAAAATGATCAAATTGGCCGCGCCCACTCTTGCGTGCGCAGACTCCAGGAAAACTCGAAAACATCATGTCGACAACAAGACGCTGTTCTC
This sequence comes from Chrosomus eos, assembly GCA_036326025.1. Lineage (NCBI taxonomy): Eukaryota > Metazoa > Chordata > Actinopteri > Cypriniformes > Leuciscidae > Chrosomus > Chrosomus eos. Next base: position 10,584,458 of record CM070825.1, read on the forward strand.
TGAAGTGCGAATCAAAAGCGACCTTTTTTCACTGCCCAGAGACGAGCATGTGAAGAATCAGTGGCAAGAGTTTATATTTACAACTATACCACACAAGTATAGCCCGAACCTTGTGTGTGTTCGTGTCATTTTAATCACGATTGCTTTACAAGCACAACCGACTGGGTCATCTGACCAATCACCACCGATTAGCGTCACGCAAGGAGGGGTTTGGAAAAATGAGTCGTTGAACGAATCATTAGGGAGTCGGTGAGCAAATCATGTAAAAATAAATGCATATTATAAGACAACAAAAGTGTTTTTTGTCATTGCATGCATGCAAAACTGTTACTGGGGACTCCCAGAACAATATTAGGAACATTTTAAATGTTCCCCTTAGTAAAATAGGTGCCCTTTAAGTGTTCTTTTGCATTAAAAATAACCTTTCTTCGCCATTCTGATGCTCCGTTTTAACTTCAAGAGATCATCTTGGTCATTTGTACATGCCTAAGTGCATTGAGTTGCTGCCATGTGATTGGCTGATTAGATATTTGTGTTAACAAGTTGAACAGGTAGACCTGGGTGAGTGCAATGTCAACCGAGTAAATAGAAGCCTAAATGAAATCTGTTCATCATATAAAGTGATTTTTTTTTTCTTCAGAAGACTTGAATTAAACTGCTTTTAGTTTTTTTACTTTTGGTTTTGGGTGAACTAACCTTTAGAACAATTTCTAAATTGAATTATTCCTGTTTAATTTATTCCTGAATTATCTCCGTTTACTTTATAGAAGTAGGAAAATAAATGAATTGTACCATTTTAAAGCCTGAGTCGTGCGTGAACATTACGTAACTCTTTCTACAGGGCAGCAGAAACTCGATGTACACGCAGGAAGGCAAGCCTTCTCTCGATCTGTCATCTCTGTATGACCCCTGTTTCCTCCTGCCTCTCTTCAGCTTCATCCTTCGCCCAGGTAACCTGACATGACATGCACACAATGCTGGTTTTGTGTGTATTTCTATGTGTGTATACTCTGTGTGCTCTGTGTGTATTTACTAGTATTTAGGTACTTTGACTAGCACTTTTATACAACGTATTGGGACCATATTGCTGTTATTAGTGATTTTTTTTCTCTCTCTTCAATTTATTTTATCAGTCGAGCATTTATTTAATCAAGCTCCAAAAACCACTCGTATTTATATTAAGGGATCTGTGATGCCACATAGGCAAATACATTTGCATATGACTGCCTCCAGAGCAAGACATCGATGAATAGTCATACATCATCACACCATAGGCCCCGCCCCCTGGTGTTCAGTCGCTTAACGGCTGACACTTGCTTTCCCTGGATGTGAGCATCACATCTAAAGCAAACAGAAGCCATTATAATCAGTGACGCTGTCTACACTGGATACAGTTTACAGATGTGTGTTCAGTTTCTGATGAATCCACACACTCGAGTCTGCCGACGACAGGACAAATGAAGAGTTGAAGAACACTTGTTTGTATCTTCAAATTGGATCCCAGCGTCAGAAACGAGTGGATGGTTTATTTAATAGCGTCCCAGATCACGTCAGAGGATTATATGTTTGTCCGGAGCATTTTGTTTTGTAAATGAGGCACAGTGTAACGGAAAGTTCACAAATAAACTTTTGTTGAAATATGAAGCAGTCGGCTGTATTTCATCTGAAAGCAAATGCATCACAGCGCATAAGTAAATGATTTCATAATGCTTTGTCTGTAAATGATGATTTTATAAAAATAATGTTTTTAAAACACGTTTAATAGTGACTGGGCGTTGATACTGTTCCTATGTTAGCCTTCAAGCCTGCTTTTTCAAGGTCACACATTTTGTGGGTTCACTTGTGCTGTGATCTCTCTCTCTCTCTCTCTCTCTCTCTCTCTCTCTCTCTCTCTCTCTCTCTCCTCTCTCTCTCTCTCTCCACTCTCTCTCTCTCTCTCTCTCTCTCTCTCTCCTCTCACTTTCACTCTCTCTCTCTCTCTCATCAGAGTGTGCGGTGGACTGCCAGAAGTTTGTGTCCAGTCATGCTTTGGGTGTCGCAGTGGCGGCCCTGAGCAGCTGTGACCCTAAAGTGAGGGCCGCGGCGTACCAAGTCCTGGGATCCTTTTATCAGCACCTGGAGGGCGCTCGATTCAGAGAGAAGAGACAGGTAGAGACGTGTTACTGTTTACAAGTGGCAAATATCACTGTTAGTAAGATGTATTTGAAGATTGTTCCATTTCTGTACTTTTAAAAAATTGTTTTTAATTTATGAATTTTTTTTATACTTTGCTTTCAGTGTTGTAATAATGGAAAATTTGACACAACATTTTGTATATAATATAACCTTCAAGCGTTTGAGTTCAGTAAGATTTGTGAGTAAACCAAAAAAAAAAAATGGATTAAAAGTAAATAAATAAATACATTTCTATTTCAAATTATTATAAATCTTTTAAACTTTCTATTTTTCAAAGAATCCTGTAAAAATAAGTACAACATTTATAAAAGTAAAACATTTCTTGAGCATTAAATCAGCATATTAGATTAAAAAGGATCATGTGACAGTGAAGACTGAAGTCACTAATATCTGCTGAAAATTCAGCATTCCTGTCACTGAAACAAATTATATTTTAAAATACATTTAAATAGAAAATAGTTATTTTAAATTGTAAATAATATCACAATATTATTTACTGTATTTTATTGTATCAAATAAATGATAAATCTTACTGACCCCAACTTTTGAATTTTTTATTATTTTATTTATTTGAATATTTATGTTTTTATATAATATCCAGCTACTGTACTTGCTTGACACCGTTAAGAACGGGATCCAAAAGCGAAACCTCCAGGTGCCGTTTGTACACGTGGCCTTCGTTGCTAAAGTCGCTCAGCAGATCTTGAGACCTGGTGAGTGTGTTCATGGAGACATAAAGACTCACTTCACATGTTAACATATAAGAAGAGATATTTTTGCCCAAACCCTGAGTTCAACTTTTCCCCGCTGCAGAGGAACACATGTACATGGTGGTGAGCAGATTTCTTGTGGGAACTCAGTTTCTGGACCTCAAGAGGATTCCTGACTTCTTCAAACTCTTCTACAGCTTTGATCTGGAGGTAATAACACCAGAGGTCATGTGATTAGACACTTATGGTTGAATAGCAAATAACTTATGGCTGACAAATACAGTATGCCTGGTAATATAGTATACATTCACACATTTTCATATAAACTTTAACCAATGAATGTTGTAGTTGCTGAAGACTCGACTCTGATTGGTTTCTGTTCCTCTGTCCAGCATAAAATGGAGCGTGAGTGGGGTTTGAGTATTTTGGAGGAAGGGGTCCGGGATAAGCTGTGCTACGAGCTCTGTGAGAAGCAAGGCATCTATCAGACCCTGCTGGGCTTCGGCAGCACACCGCTCTGTGACCTGGCCTCTCAGGTGTGTGTGTGTGTGTGTGTGTGTGTGTGTGTGTGGTTTACTGTAGATGTGCTGTTAGTGAGCGAAGCAACAATGTAGGGTAGATTACTCTTAACTCTTAGTCTTATCGTGCTTCCATAACCTTCAGATGTCCCTGTAAGTGTAAAATTACTGCTCGAAATAAGTTGCAACTGAGAATTAGATAATACAATTAAGAATACAATACAATAAGCTCTAAAATTTTTAAATTATTGTATATCAAATATTCTTCTTGATTAGTGCAGAATCCAAATTCTTTTTAAATACCTTTTTTTTTATTTTATTTTTGTTTAATATCCTAAACTTTATTTCAGGGTTTAAATTTGTAAGTATGCAAACAAGCAATATACATTTCTAATGAGAAAGAAATTGTAAATGTATTAACTGAAATTTGAAGTCTTAAAAGGTGTAACCTTAGCTGGTCTAAATAGGTAAACAGAAGCGCTTTGCTTGGGTTAACTCAACCAAACGCATCCTATATGAGATTAATCCGATGTATACAACAACATAAAAGTCATATTACACAACTTGCATCTGCACAAAAGGATGCGAAAGCGCACATGAACGGAACTGACCTGCTTGTCTGAATGTGCAACTCCCATTGTAGATGCCTCTTCTGGTGATGATACACGGGGCAACTTTTGAGCATTTGCTGGGCAATCTTGCTGAGCGATTTTTGCTTGGCACTTTCCCATTGAAATGGCAATACATTTCTATCTGATAATTTAGATCGGTCGTGGCCCTGTGTCTCATCTGGTTGCCCGTAGACGACAACATTGCCCAGCAACATTGCTCAAAAAGTTGCCCTGTGTATCATCACCTTTCCTGTAACAACACGCTGAAAAATGGGCAACTAAACATAAATAATATTATTTTACAGTAGTGTTTACAGTAACATCTCATTATGATGTTATGTATATGTATAATCTTGCTTTTAACTGTATTTTTAAACATTTAAGTGATTCCAGGCATCACTGCAGTTTGTGCTTTCAAATCCATTGTTTCACTTTTTTGTAGTCCTGGACTGCATGCTGTCCTAACCAATAAAAGACATCAGCAACCGCCCAAAATCCTGGAATAACCCATCAGAAAATGAATTTATTGTTTGTGGTGCAGCTGATGTCAGATCTGACTTCAACAGCCAGCATTAAAGCGCTTTGAGGACCCAGAAAAGCGCTATATAAATGTAACAAATTATTATAATTAAAATTTTTAATTAACAAAAGTTTCTTTGTGGAATTGTATACAAATAACTTTTCTCAAATTAAAAATAAAATGCTTCAAACAAACATATAATCCTCTGACTTGATCTGGGACGCTATTAAATAAACCATCCACTTGTTCCTGACGCTGGGATCCTTTTAAAGTCTCTGATAGTAAAGTAACAATATATAATATGAGGATGCGCATTGCTAGAGCCTTTATGTTAATGTATCAAGTGTTGCAGTGTGAAACGTCAGCTTATTGATACCTAGGATTTTTTAAAGTGTGAAAAGCCCTGTAAAGTACTATACAAGTTTTCTAATTGTCACATATTGTAATACTTGTGTAATCTGGCATTTGAAAACTGTTGATTTGACAGTTTTCTGCTCTGCTGTTCCAGATTCAGATAATAAATGTTTTGCGGCAGACGGCTCATGGCAACAGAGCAGCGTATGTCCTCACCAAAGAGCATGGGGTCCTAACATGGATATTGCAGATCATAGAAAAGAGGTGAGCGGTGGATTTATAACCAATGGAATATTTACCTTGATTTAAGCATCGGCATGTGCTTTAAGTCTCATGAGGGTCACTTTAGAAACTGATTCGAGTTGTTTCTTGTAGGAATGTTGACAGTAAGCTGTTGAGTTCGGTCATTGAGTTGCTTCACGCTCTGTGGTTCACTAATCTGGGTAATAAAGAGGGTAAACCCGAAGCACACAGCACTACACCAGTGCGGACACAGACTTCAGGCAAATGTCTTCCTCTGCCAATCATCAATGAGTTCCTGTGCACGCTGCTCACGGTCATCAGACATCTGGGGTAAGACCGTAAAAACTGCATATGACCTCTGTTTTATTTATTTACATCAGGTCAGCTTACAATATTATAATATATAATGGTTTTCCTGTGCCAAAAAACAGTCCGTTTTCCACTTTCTCTCTACGCATTAGGAATTCACAAGCTTTTTTCTCAGCAGAACCCCTTAGATGTAGTATATTTACTAAGTTAATATTTTAATAATTTAAGGACACATTCACATGTTTACAGCTCTCTGACGATGGTTAATTGTCACGTAACATCTTTTTTAGTAAGCGTTTTATTTTGTTTGCTGTTTTTAAGAATCACACTGTTTGTGTGTGAAATGATCAACAGGTTTTTTAAATGTGCTGTCGTGTCACATATCCTTAAACAGCCTATTTGCAAAGACTGTTTTGCATTATAATAGATTCATAAAACAGTTCAGGCTGAAATGTGGAACACATGCAGAGTGAGGAACAACAGAAGAAAGGTTGGAAATGGTCATGAAAAACGAATGTAAGATGCAAAAAAACCTTGCTTGGCTAGAAATGTTTGCATACTTGAGTATGTTATGAATAGATTCTGATAACCTTTTATGCCCCCTTTTTTTAAAGTCTTTATTTTGTTTTTGGACTCTACTAAGTTTTCATACTTGAATATTCAGAAAACACATAATTTTCCCCATACTCTCCATTGTTGCAGCTCCTCTCCTCCAAGTCTGTCAGTAACGCTCTGTTTAGTTCCTGTCTCTATGAAGCTCCTCTTTCTGAAAAGTGCAATGTGCTCTGATTGGTCGGATGGACCAGTGTGTTGTGATTGGTCAAGCGCTTCGAGTGTGTTTTGGAAATGTCATAAATGCCATAACCGCGAGTTTCAACACACTATAACACAACTCAACCAGACCAGAGCACTTTTTTGCGTTACTTTGGGCGGGAATTATTTAAATGAGGAATATTGTGACAGAAGAAAACTCAAGACTTTAAATTAGGCGTTTTAGTGAGTTCAGAAACATAAAGAATAACTCCTTTTGGATTGCTTTGTATCTTTGCAGACCTTCTCCATGCTCAAACAGCAACATTACACACTAAAGAGCGTTAAACATGTAAAAAAGCAGAATAGGACCCCACGCAATCACCACTTTTTCATCAAACGCAAGACTATAGTTTTAATGAACAACTTGCTCTTTTTCTGTTCCTGATCAGGAGTGGTGTGAGCGCGCTTCAGCTGAAGGCAGTCCTGCACACACTCGACTCTGTACTGATGCATCATGGGACAGCTCTGAGCGCTCATAAAGAGGCAGGCTGGCTGACGCTACACCCACAGAAAGTGTCGTGCTCTGAAGTGCTCAGTCTCCTCCAGCGCTGGGCAACACTGGCCCGGGACGCCTCACTGCTGTCCGCTCTTCAGACCCTCATCAACAAACACAGAGTCAAAGAGCTCATGGGTAAGAGTCCAAACACATTACAGGCTCAGGACAAGTTAAAGGGTTCGTCAAATTCTGTCATTGTCGTTTGAAATCTCTAGAACATTTTGGAAAAATGGCCAAATTAACAGCTTGCATCAGCTCAAAATTTATGAGAGAAGATTATTTAAATGAATAATGCAACGCGATTTACTAAGTCAATTTAACAACCCCATTATTTAACATCAAGCTTGTAATGTTGTTTATAAAACCATGTGTAAATTCATAAGTCGACACCATGAGCATTTTCTCCTTAAAACTGTCGTGAACCAAAGACAGTCTCAAAAACACGGTTTGAAATCGCTGGTGTTTCTGACGTCACAAACTACCTTGTAACCAATCAGATCAGTGTGTGATCGTCAACGAGTGGATCTCTGAGTGAGTGAGTGAGTGGAGGCGGGCTCATTTGCATATTCATAGAACCGCGTATACTAAATGAGGCAAAGATATAGAGTTACATTCAAGCTATTAAGGCATGAAGAATTTTATTTTCAAGGAAAAAGCATTCAATATGTCATTTTTATGATCGAAGATGAGATTTAAGGGACACAATTATTGACTACAGACTTGTTTTGTTCCTTTATCTCATCCATATTCTTTGGATGCAGGCACATACACTGCGGTTCAAAAGTTTGGGTTTTCTGGAAGAAATAATACTGTTCTGCAGGAAGTTCATAATAAATTGATGGTAAATACATTTATTATGTTACAAAAAAGTTTCTTGAGCAGCAAATCATCATATTACAGTGATTTCTGAAGGATCATGTGACACTGAAGACTGGAGTAATGATGCTGAAAATTCAGCTTTGACATCACAGGAATAAGTCAAACTAGGGCTGGGCGATAAAACGATAACGATAATTATCGCGATATAATTTTTCTCGATAAAACGATATCAAGAGGTCGATAAATGTTCGATAATGTGTATGAGTCAAAAGCGGAACGAAACTCATTTGAACCGCGCGCGCCACACGGACCGTTAATCTGCTCGGCTCAAAGTCCAAACAGTCGGCAGCGCAGCGCGAGCTCACTAGAGCAGACCGCAGACGCGTTTACTCTGATTATCTCGCTCACGAGATCCAGTGAGATGCGCTTGAGTTCAGCGAAGGACACAAATGTCTCAGTTTAAAGGCAGATGAAACAGCGCTGACAAACAGGAGAAACACTGTGCGCAACGATACAGTCATAATCTGAATTGATACTGAATCCATTTACCATGGGTTTACTGTAACGTTAGCCTAGTAATATTAACTGCACCATGAAATGTGGGATATACATATTGAATTGTATTATATTATCAGGGTTTTTCCTGCATAGACAATTATGAGGCGGCCGCCTCCATCAAATTTCGTGCCGCCTCCGCCTCTCGACAAAACTCGGACAGACAGTCACGTGCTCATAAATCCACCCTGACCGTTCTGTCGCGATTCCCGCTTGTGTCCATTCTCTAACCGTGTAGTTTGCTGATAGTGCTGCACGGATCATAATCCGCGGGTCGAGCGAGCGTTAAAAACATTCCATTCAAGCGAGGGTGGATGACAGCTAAATGAGTGTAATAAAGACGGAACTCCCATCATGGTACCTAATGTACGCACGGTAACAAAGTTGCGCTGTTGAGTCTTGCGCAGTTATTTATAACATTAATTATAGTTAAGAAACAATATATAGGCTACACACGACCAGAGTGCTGTTTTACTGAATGCCATCACGATTGAAACCGAGACATTAATTTCATAACAGTTCAATAAATAAATAGTTAAAAATTAAGTTACTTACATTTTTAGACTGTTTTTTGTTCTGTTTCAGCAGCGAAAATAGTTCCAAACAACAGAACCATATCGCGTCTCACAGCAACACTCATCCATGATTCATTACTGAATCATTCAGCGTTTTGAACTAATCGCTTGAGTCAAAGATTCAATTGCCCATTATTAAACCGCCTCATTCTGAATCAATCAGCCGTTTGAACGAATCGTTTACATTAATGACTCAATGACTCGCTCATTAAGACGGCCGCCTGCCCCCTCCTACTGGCGGTTTAGTTTCAAAGTATCATTCTTTTCAACATTCCTTGTATATTCATATACATTTAATACAGTTATAATTTTTCAATGTAAATTATTTAATTTGATTGGTAACCGCCTAGTGTCTTATTATTTTAATTTATTGATATAATGTAAGAATTTTAAATGAAATTTAGAGCATACATTAAATAAAATTAGGGGGAAAATGCCCTTTATAAAGGTACAAAAAATTATTCCGATAAGAGTGTTTTCAAAAATGAAACATTCACAATAAGTTTAAAGGGAGTAAAGCCTCTGTTTAGGCTATAAAGAAAATGTAATTTTGCCAAAAGAAGAACTTTTAATTTAAATAAATGTTAATTGTGTGATATGTTACCATATTATCATGCTTAATTGAATAATTGTAATGTGATGATCAGATGCAGATATCTAAATCAAAGAATATGGGTGGTTGGCGGGTGGATTATTATTTATTTTTAACAACAGATTCGAGTGACTCAAAGTGCACCAGATTAATGAATTTATCTTTAAAATGTACAAAATTTTCTCACGGGGGGGCATGCCCCCGGACCCCCCTAGTGTTACAATTTACCACCTCCGCCTCATTTTGAGCCAGGAAAAACCCTGATTATTAATGAAGACAATGTATAAATGACTAATGGAATATAATTACAGTATTTAATAATGTATTTAACTGTTAGACAAGTACTGTTTTTCATACAAATACCATAGCAACCATAGTTACATATTGCCATGATAGTGAGGTGCTAAGTTATAGGCTATGCCTGGGTTTATCTGTGGTTATCATGATCTAAATGCATGATACTGGATGACCTGCCAATGGTTAATTTTAATAAAACTCAAAACAGTCAGAATATTACATTTTACCAAATGTACCAAATGTTTTTTAAAAACAGATGTTACTGGTTTTGTTAAAGGAGAACTCCGGCGCAAAATGAAATTTGGTCTAATTACACATTGTTACCTAGTCAACCGTTATCTGAGATTTGTTTGCATGATTATCGAATGTAAATAGTTTTATCTCAGTTTACAGTTTAGCCTATAACGCTAGTATAACGCTAGTATATAGGGCATAGAGTAATGACAAATAAAAATCGCTAGTTAATACCACTAACAAGGCTCAAAATAGCCCAACACTAACACGGTAGCATAATCAGGGTCCCTACATACAAACCGAAGCATTGAGAACGTTGTAAGTGTACAGACAGTTTAATAAGAAGATATTTTATACATACAGTTAACTTCGCGAAAACAGAAAGGAGCCATCTTTGGAAAACAGTCTCGAGTAGTCGAACCACGAACGCCGAGCCAAGTGCGCTGGTGAGATGTGAACGAGCCAGTTGTTGTGATAAGGTGGCTCGGCATTCGTGGTTCGATTGCTCGAGACTGTTTTCCAAAGATGGCTCCTGTCTGTTTTCGCGAAGTTGACTGTATGTATAAAATATCTTCTTATTAAACTGTCTGTACACTTACAACGTTCTCAATGCTTCGGTTTGTATGTAGGGACCCTGATTATGCTACCGTGTTAGTGTTGGGCTATTTTGAGCCTTGTTAGTGGTATTAACTAGCGATTTTTATTTGTCATTACTCTATGCCCCATTTACTAGCGTTATACTAGTGGTATAGGCTAAACTGTAAACTGAGATAAAACTATTTACATTCGATAATCATGAAAACAAATCTCAGATAACGGTTGACTAGGTAACAATGTGTAATTAGACCAAATTTCATTTGGCGCCGGAGTTCTCCTTTAATGAACATACATTTAACGTAGTATTAGTTTGAGTTAGGATGCAGATTTATTGTCAACTCACAGTCAAATATGCATTTTGAGACAAAACATGTAATATTAATATTGCAGCCTGCACTGCAGTGCCAACTGTGCTGAAGAAATATGTTTCTATTCAGATATTTATTTTGTTAAGGAAAAATTACAATGTTTGAATGTTCTACCTCAGATTTGTGAAATGTTCACCTGTTTGGCAAGTGTTTGTCATGATATGTTCTGACAATAAAGAGTAGGGCCTAGTTTAAAACCACAATTAATGCTCTGGTTTCTACAACTTTCACTTAGGAGCAAAAATCTGCCTTTAAACTTGAAAGAAATAAAAATTGGACATTTATCGTGATAATTATCGATATCGATAATTATCGATATCGACTGATATAAAAAAAAATATCGTGATATTTTTTTTTTGGCCATATCGCCCAGCCCTAAGTCAAACTAAAAAAGTTATTTTTAATTGTAATATCGCACATTATTACAGTTTTTACTGTATTATTAATTACATAAATGTAGCCTTGGTGAGCTTTTAAAGACTTCTTGCAAAAACAATTACAAACATTGACCAACCCCAGACTTTTGAACGGCAGTGAACACGGACAGCCCTTGGCCTTGTGGAAACTAGATGAATGATAGACACAAAGATCACATGTTTTGTTCCTAACTAAACATTTCATGTGTTTATTCAGGCTCTGGAAGAGAGAAAGGGCAAGGAAAATGCCACTCAGCAAAGCACGCTCAACTTCAGATGGAAAAACAGACCGAAAGTGTAGACGGACAAGGGGAAAAACTGGAGCGGGCTTTACTGGACGAGTGTAAACCACTTCTGAGAAACATCCTCACACATTGGGAACCCAGACCTGAACCCGTAGACAAACCTGATTCAAGCAATCTAAACGTTGCAACTGCATGTTTAATTCTCAAGTGGGCCCTGAAGACATTGACCGAGAGCCCGTATGATGACAGCAGCACCTCAGCTCTTTTAAAATGGGTGAATGGCGTCATTCTGCCGCGCGCCGCTATCGTAGACGCTGTCCTGTCTGATGAAATCACGAGAAAGGACTTTCTAAGGTTATATCACCACACAGCGCAAGAGCATGGCTCAACAACGGACACCCTTCAGCTGTTCTGTAGAGTCATGCTTCATTTGCTCGAGGCGCGCGGCGGGTTTCTGGACGTCCTCCACCAGACGGTGTTACGAACGTGCCTGTCTGAAAACACAGATGACGGTGCCAAGAAAGGTAAGGCTACAGACATAGAGCACAGCAGTCAATCCCAGTAACTTTCTCTCTAGAGACATTGAGTTTTAGCAGATTTAGCGTGTTCACACTTCGATTAAAACAAACTGTGTCAGTGCGGATCATTTGAATAAGTTCCATCCAAATCTTGGTGGAAAAAAAGGAGAACTAGGGGGTCTTGGTCCGCTTCCTAAGGGCCCTACCATACACCCGGTGCAATGCAGCAGCAGACGCGAAGCGAAGCAAGTGTGTTTTACTAGTTTTAGTCCAACGCAGTTGTCATTTTCCCATCCTGCGTCCTGTTGTTAAAATAGCAAATGCATTTGCGTCCATCTTTGCGCCTATGGCCGTGCTGGTCTGAAAACAAGGTGTGTTGTCAGGTGCATTGTTGGTGCGTTGCTATTTTGAGGAAACTCAATTAGACTGGGCCATTGACCAACTGGTCTCAAGTCATTTTAGTTTTTTCGTTATTTAAAGGTGCTCTAAGCGATGTCACACGTTTTTTAGGCCAAAACATTTTTTGTCACATACAGCAAACATCTCCTCACTATCCGCTAGCTGCCTGTCCCCTCAACACACTGTAAAAAGACACGGCCTCTGCAGAAACCCCAGCCTCCACAAACGCCAACAAAAACAAACTGGACTAACCCACACCATAACTAACTATTCCAGCCAATAACAGACAAGAAGGATTTGGGGGTGGGGTTTGGGGGGTTACGCTACTGATCTACTTTTGCGACACGCTGAAGCGTGGTGTCGCACGCTCTCCACATTTGTAAGTTGATGGGCGTTCCTCAAGTTTACCGCTATGGGCGTGGTATTGACCCAGCGGCCAGTCTAGAACAAAGGCCCCTCAGAGAAACTTCTATTGGATAGACGCGTTGCGTTTGGCGGATTCATATGCATAAAGATGGGCATCGGCCAGCTTTTTGACTCGCAGCATTTTTCCAAATGAAGCGCCGCCTTCCCGGGATGCTTTGCGGGCGCGTTAAAGTCGCCTGACGTCACCCATAGGAATAAAGTGGAGTGCGGCATGACTGAAGTGTCGCACGGACAAGTGGAGGAGGATGAGGAGGAGGGAGGGTCTAGCGTTTAAACGTCAACCAGAAGTGATGTCACCCGACATTGCTTAGAGCACCTTTAAAGAGCGAGTTAGTAATGTGCTCCTATAGGCGGGTCCACAACTCGCTTACAGACAGCACACAAACATGCCAAATTAAAATAAAAGTTTTACAATGTAAAATATTAATATTGTGTACATAAAGATATGGTAAAATCCGGCTTGTCCTGTAGATGGTCTTTAACCTCGCGCACGAGCAGATCCGTTTCTTTCTAGAGAAGTGTTCAGTTTTTCCGCTTATAATTCCTCCATGTAAATAGCGAATCCGCCACGGCGCGAACGCAACTGGCTTTTACAGGGAATGGGAGATGAGACTCTGATTGGTTTATTGCACGTTATACCCAAAACACACACATTACTCATTATAAGAATAGGGACAACCCTTTTAGACCATGTGCCGGGAGCGCCGACCATTTGTCCCGTTGTTAAAATAGCAAAAGTGGATTCGGACTAGTTGCACTTGCACCGTGTACATAGGCACATGTGCTTAGATCCTTAAAATATGGCCCTTGGTGTGTTTCGACTGAAATGTGAACGCAACATGGACCAAAAACATCTAAACAAACCGAAAACAGGATGTGATGTCACAAATGCTCTACCATATCTGGTTCTTCTCGTCACATGAGCTTCATTGCCAATTACGGTTCGGTACAGGCGTCAGAATCTCGGTTTGTGTGCAACGGAGGAATTCCTTCCGCTGTTTTGACCCCGAACCATGACTAACTAAACTTAGGTTAGTTGTCCTGCTGATGAACTTCACTATCCATTATCCAGAAAAGCCATGGAAAAGGAAAGCTCTGCAAACATCGAAGCTCTGCGAAACGTATAGTAAAGTTTGTCGCACTAGACTCTAAAGGCCGGTTCACACCAAGAACGATATAAAGATAACTATACAAGTGTCCACACCGGCACATGATATCGCTCTCTTGTCATCTGCTGCTTTAATTGCTCGAGCTCTTAAGCAGGATTGATTCTGATTGGCTGTCAATGTTTTTATTGTTCATCAGCTGGAAAAAATCATTTTGAGAGTGATTCATCCTTGGTTATGTGAAAAGGCCTTAAAGTCACCATGAAATCCAAATTGAGTCCTGATTGACAAAAATCTAATCTATCGTACAGTTGTTTCTGATTCTGTTACGTCACATGCGGTTCTTCAAGTGATATTATATCTCTACCACTTTCCCCCTAAAATTGTAGATGATTTTTTCCCTCTTCAGAGCAAAGATGGTAACTTGCTATTCCTCTGATGGCTGGATGGTTTGTTTTCTTGCTCTTTATTGAAGAATGTTTTTTGAAAACCCTGTGGAGATGATGAATGGGAAAAATGCACTCGGTCTATAATATGGCATATGTTTTTCCACTGAAATATAGTTTGTTTGTTCTGTTGTCAGAAAGCGGTCTGAAACTGCTGTCTCTGTACATCTATGAGCTGTGGAGTGGCGCCCGGTCACCTGACCTCCTGCTGACCCACGCCCGACTGATGCGCACCAGGACCTGCAGCAGGAGTCCCACGTGTCCCGCACTGCTCATGTGCGGAGAGATCCTGTCTGCGCTCGACCCCTGACCTCCTGCCGCTGCAGATTATTGAGTAAAATGGTAATAGATGTTAAGTGGATCTTTTTGTAATTTTATAATTTTAAAATAAAAAAGATGAACAGGCTTTTTGTGTTTGAGTTTTTTTTTGTGTGTGTGGCTATTAAAGGTGCAGTGTGTAACTTTTGGCTACATCTAGCGGTTCGGTTGCGAGTTTGCACTAAGGGCTCAGCCCACCACTCAACCCTCCCTTTCGAAAAAGCTACGGTGGCTAAAACGGGACAAACATATCGTCGTCTGAGACAGCAGAGAATAGCCAGAGTAAACCAAGTTTCTGTACCACAGTCCATTATAAACCACATCATGGATAAAGTTTACAAAGCCATAGTCAGGTGAGGATCAAGGGTCTTAATACATAATATAATAATAGTAATCAGCTGACTGTCTCACAAACGTAACCAGCACATTCTCCCCCACATAGCAAATAATACAGCGAAGGAGAAGAACCACATGAAACTATTTTTTCTAGCAGGGTAGTAAAAGTTTAGCTGGCTAATATGAGCTGTTACTGTGGCTGAGCAAGTTAAAGCCTTGTTTATACTGGACGCGTCCGCATGAGCCCAAAGGTGTGTGCGGCAAAAATGATGTGATAGTAACAGCGCGCACCTCCGCATCCCATAGACACCACTTACTACACACAATAGCCTTTTTTATCTGATTTTGAAAACTCGATCGACTTGAAATGCTTCCAAGATCGACGGGTTGGTGATTCCTGTAACTGTTTTACGGTTAATGTCAAGAGTAGCCTACTAATCAGCTGTCTCACGAACGTAACCAGCACATTTATCCCCACATAGCAAAGCCATAACACAGCGAGGGAGAAGAATTAAGTTACATGAAACAATCCAACTACATATTTACACCACTGACAAGGGATAAGTCACTACTCACGGTGTTTATGTCTAGCTTCTTCTAGCTTTCTGCAGCTTCTCTTTCAAGGTAGTGACGAAACGCGCTCTGTAACGCTGTGTGTTCGCTGTCGGCTACGGTAGAAATATGACGTCACAATATGTCGACCTTCATAGAAGGGGGTCCCGCGGTTATGTAGATCTAAATGTCTCATTCTAAGGTAATAAAAACATTACGGTTTATTAAGCAAGTTCTTTATACACCACTGAACACATAGTTATGGATGTCATATTGCATTTCTGTTAATAGAAACTCAATTTTTTTTACACACTGCACCATTAATGATTTCAGTATGATTGAATAAACATTGAACTTTTTTTTATAGTTTAGCATTGAAAGACTTTTTTTGGTACGGCCGGAAAAAAAACGCTCAATATTTGGCTGTTTTGTATGGAAGCTTGTTTCTGCCACCAATAAATACATACAAAAGGTAATTGTGACTTTTTGTCTCACAATTCAAACTGTTTTTCTCAGAGCCGTGTGATAGAAAAGTCTGAATTGCGAGTTTATATCCTGCAATTCATAGTTTTTCTCTGGATCGTGAGATATAAACTAGGGGTTATAAAGTCAAATTCTGAAAATTTATAAGTGACTTTATAATTTCTTATTGTGAGTTTACTGTATATCTCACAATTCTGAGGTTTTTTTCATAATCGCAAGTTTATAACACACAATTCTGACTTTGTATCTCAAAATGGCCTGTTTATATCTCACAATTATATTTCTATATAATACTATATTTCTCACAATTGCAAGTTTATATCACAATTCGGACTTTTTCTTCCAATTGCAAGTGTCTGGCATTTCTGACTATATCTCAGAATGGCGTGTTTAAATCTGGCAAATTATTTTTTCAAAATTATGACTTTATATATCAGAATGGCGAGATCATATCAATTATGAGAAAAAAAAAGTCAGAATTGTTAGATAAAAAGTCACAATTACCTTTTTTATTTTCTGTGACGGAAACAATCTTCCATGGTTTTGAGATTACCAGCTGAAATGTTAAAACTGTCAGTCATCTATTATTTGATACTATTTTTTTGATATATTTGTAGTTACTTTTTAGTAAATACTGTATGATATAAGTGTTAAATCTTAGACGACATATGTACATCTTCCATCACTAAATTACATATATAAATATGAGAGATATGAGATACAGACACATTGATCAGGATATATATAGATATAAATATGAGTGATATGACAGACGCATTGATCAGGATATATATAGATATAAATATGAGTGATATGACAGACGCATTGATCAGGATATATATAGATATAAATATGAGTGATATGACAGACGCATTGATCAGGATATATATAGATATAAATATGAGTGATATGACAGACGCATTGATCAGGATATATATAGATATAAATATGAGTGATATGACAGACACATTGATCAGGATATATATAGATATAAATATGAGTGATATGACAGACGCATTGATCAGGATATATATAGATATAAATATGAGTGATATGACAGACGCATTGATCAGGATATCATGGTTTAATGTCAGAGTTTTTTCTACAGTGTGTGTTTCACTCGTGTACAGAGTCAGATCTCATTAGCATCTTCATGAAGTTGCTTCTTATTTGTATCTTTTCTGAGGATCCATAGCCTTTCATCAATGGCAAACCAGCTTTTTTGACACGAGGACCCCTATAAACAAATAAATATATAATAATATTCACTTCATAAAATATTTGTTGGTCTTTTGTTAAGCTTTAAAGACTATCTGGAAGGCTTTTATCAATTAGCTGAGTATGTCTATAGATTCAACATGTCTTGTTGGTTATTAAAAAGCAATATTTAAATTAAATTAGAATCCATGAACAAAGCAACTGCACAAATTAAATATTTTTTAAACAATGAAAAATGTACATATCTAAAATGACCACAGTGTGATAAACATTATCTTTATCATTCTTACCTTGGTAGTTGCCCTGTGTGTGATATAAGTGCCAAAATCAAGAAGAAGAAGCCGATAAATGCAGCTAGAATGATCCAGAAGATCAGCACCACTGAATCTGGAGAGAGAGAGAGAGCGTTAGACGTCACTTCGGCTGAACTGGGATCAGGGAGAGGAGTTAGAGGAACTCACATCTGTTGTACTTCAGTGCAGTGGCGTTCACAAAGACTGGGTCCACGTAATCGTAGTAGTACTCGTAGTCCATCACGTACTCAGATTCAGGCTTGGTGGAGTTCATCATTGTGTTGATTCAGTGATGTTGTGTGTGTGAATCTGAAACACCACCAAACGCCTGAGTGATTTAAAATCTCTGATCCCACCCTGGAGAATCACAGTCCAGCCACACCCCTTTTACTAGATTTCTATATTATACTGTATTTTCTACATTTATGATGAGTTTCTCTTCAGTTAAAAAAAATCAATGAAGATGATGAATAAATAATAATAACTAAATTAAATTTGTATATAATGATTATTAATAATTATTTATTTGTTAAATGACAAATAATAACAGTTAGGATTATTACTATTACAATTATTATTGTTGATAATTATTTATTAAATAATAATAATTTTTTAATTATTGACTAATAGATTCTTTATAATTATTATTATAAAAATGCATGAATATAGGATATTTCTGATTTAAACTTGAACATTTCTTATTTAGGTGAATTTCTCTGAATGAATGAATAAATAAAGACAATTATTGTTTTTATTACTGTAATAAATAATAATAGTACTATTATTTTTGTTAATTGTTATTATGAATTAAATTATTGATACACAATTATAACAATAATAAGATAGATAAGATAAGTTCAATAATAATTACAGCAACATTAATAATAATAATTATGATTATTACTATAATGTATTATTATTATTTATTAAATAAATAATTACAATCAGTAATAATAATTATTATTATTGTAATTATAAGAATGAATTAATAATTAAATTAATACAATTATTATTTATTATTATTAATTTAATAAATTACATTATCATTGTTACCAATGATATCAATAATAAAACTATAATAATAATTATTATTTTTTAAATAATTACAAGAGCTATACTAATTATAATTATTACTATTTGTATTTATTATTATTGATTATGAATAATTAAATGATAATTATTGTTATTAATAATGATAATGTTTTTTAATAACAATAACTATTAATATTATTATTTGTTATTATTTCGTAAGAATAAACAACGATCGTCAGAAAGATATTTTTTGCTGCTAATAACTCAAATGTATTGCAAAAAATAAAGTGAACCAGTGAACCAAAATATAGCATCTCCCAAACATTTTTACGTACATTATTTGTGTCCTGTTTACAAAATAAAAACATCAAACATAATGGTGTTATATTTCGAGAACTCTTTCATCATCAAGTAATGTGGTGTCCTAATGTTTAAACCCATGTATGTAATTTTGAAAAACTAAATCATTTTTGCTTTCGTTATGTGTATGATTAATGATTATGTGTTCAAAATTGATGTGTGATGGATTTATTATCACAACTTTTGCAGTGATGATAAGTTAAGACGTCTGGGCAAACCCACACATAAATCGACCAATAGCGAGTAGGCTACACGAGTGGTCCCGCCTCCAGTGCGCCATTCATCCAATCACAGGACACGGTGTATGTTTGAAACGGCCAGTCTCAGATCACATTACATGGATGGACTTCATTGCTTACAGCTGTTTGTACATTGTCGAAGTTTCGTTTTCAGCCGAAACACAAATAGAAGTGATTTAATCGAACTTTATAAACTAAAACTTTTAATCAGGATTATACCGAGTATAAAATATCCGAGCGTTCGCGTATCTGATCAACGGACAGCATTTAACGCGTTTTAATTGCAAACGAATATGTGACTTATTGACCCGTTTTAAAGAAGACTGTTGCACTATGGCGGATGGAGCAATGGTGTTCGGAGCCAGTCTAAACACAAGTTGTTTGACCTCTCGAGCAAGAAAAGTCAACAATAACAGCGTTTCAATCCCAGCGAACATGAGGAGAAAAACTCGACAGAGCAACAGACGAGACATTCATAACCGGGTATGAACAACACGACTCATGACTCACAGGCCATGAGTGACTCTTCAACGACTCTTCCTGTTTTTACATTCGTATCCATGAAGTTTGTTATTGTTTTTGTGTCCATACTCAATTGCACGCTGCACACCCTGTTTATTGCATTGCATTGAGCAGCATGCACGTTAAACGTTGACGTGCATGAATGATTAGATGTATTGTGATTGCAGGTGGTCCTGGAGAAGGTCCTGGGCATCAGTGCCTCCAGCAGCAGTGCTTTAACCTGCGACCACAACACGGGTTTAGTGGCTTATCCTGCAGGGTACGACTGTCTCTATTACCTTACTTACGTGTTTTCTGTGTCCAAGTCCACATTTAAAGGCATGTCACTCAAAAACGAAGACTGCATTTGCTCACACATTTGACGTTCTTTTTTTTTTGTCTTTTGTTAAACAAAAAGTTAATCCTTGAAAAATATCCCGGCTGCTGTTTTCCCTTTTATAATCAAAGTGAATTATGACTGGAGCTGTCAATCTCAAAACTGACAGGCCCAAATTAATCCATACGACGTGTGTGTTGTAGTTGTCAAATATCGTAATATCAAATATGTTGCCATCAATGATGGTTCTTCAGGAGTCATGGGAGAGTCAATGGTGTTTGGTGCTCTGTGAGTCAAATTGTTTCCTTACTTATAACGACTTAAGAAGTTCACCCAAAAATGAAAATATTCCAATAATTTACTTGTTTGACTGACTTACTTTCAGCCAAACACAGTTGGAGTTATATTAAAAATATCCTGGCTCTTCCAAGCTTTATAATGGGATTGAATTTTAACAGATTTTTAAGCCTAAATAAGCATAGCATCTATCATAAAAGTAATCCATACAACTCCAGGAGGTTCGTCAATGCCTTCTGAAGCGAAGTGATGCTTTTTTGTAAAAACAAAAATCCATATAATTTATAACTTTAAAGCCTGTAGTCACCGGCTTTGGGTAAGGTCCTTGCGCAAGTCTAGTTCTGCTGGAAGAGTGACCTCCCTGACCCAACGTAGGAGTAGTGTAAGCTTATGTGAGAGTAGGCTACGTCTCTCTCGCGGTTCAAACAAATAGAGTTGGGCAACAAACTCAAGGTCCTCCGGTCGTCTTCGACTTCTGATTAGTGACCAGTGTTTTATTTTGCTCTATCTTGTGCTATTAATAATGTCGGACTTCATTCTTCAGCCAGAACTAGACTTGAGACCGGAAGCCAGTGATTCTAGTTTATAAAGTTATAAATATGGATATTTTTCTTACAAAACCACATCACTTGACTTCAGAAGGCCTTTATTAACCTCCTGGAGCCGTACAGATTACTTTTATGATGGATGATGTGCTTTTTTGGGCTTCAAAATCTCAATTACTATTCACTCCCTTTTATAAAGCTTGGAAGAGCCAGGATATTATTTCATAGCTCTGATTATGTTTGGCTGAAATAAAAATGTATGTACACCTAGGATGGCTTAAGGGTGAGTAAATTGTGATAATTTTCATTTTTGGGTGAACTAACCCTTTACATTTAGTTTGTTGCATAAAGTTTTCTTATGATGTCCGAAGACTTAAAATATAGAGTTGTATGGACGACTTTTATTGTCCTTTATTTTTATGTTTTGAGTTTAACCGCTCCATTCTCCATTCACTTTCATTTATAAGGAAAAGCCTGCAGCCTTTCTTTTAAACGTGCAAGAATAGTTAGCCTAAGCTATACAGGTTTGGAACAACATGAGTAAATGACAATTTTTTTTATCTTAGGTGAACTTTAAACTTTCACGCAACTAGTGGTTATTCTGCTTGGAGACCTGTGGAAACAAGAGAGAAACTTCAAACTAGTGTTAAAGAAATGAATACTTCTGTTCAGTATAAACGCATTCAATTGCTCAAAGATGATATTAAAGACATTTTATAATGATACAAAGGATTTCTATTTCAAATAAATGCTGTTTTTTGAACTTTCTAAAAAAAATGCATCTCTGTTTCCACAACATGTTTAGTAATTAATAATGACAATGAACCTGAGCACCAAATCAACAAGTGACACTGAAGACTAAAAATTCAGCTTTGCCATCACAGACATAAATTGAATGATACTTTAATTATATATTAATAATTTCAAAATACTACTTTTACTGTATTTCAATCTGCCTTGTTGAGCAGAATAGACTTTTTTTCAAAAACATAAAAAAAAATGTTTGTACTTACTCAACTTTTGAACAGTAGTTAATGCAAACTGTAAATGATTACTATCATCTGTGAACTAATGCAGATATGATGTTGTGTGTTTCAGTTGTGTTATCGTCATCCTGAGCCCGAATAAAAACAAGCAGACTCACATATTTAATACATCCAGGTAAACAACACGCTTATTATCTTCACTTCAGTAGCATAGTGTTGTACATTGAAACTGAATTTAATCCGATTCATGTGTTTGTTACTTAGGAAAACCTTCAGTGCCTTGGCTTTCTCGCAGAATGGAAAATATTTGGTCACTGGTGAGGTAAGTGCTGTGAGATGTTTGATGAGGGCCAGAAGAATGACGACTGTGCTAAATGCCCTTAGAGGCGGTCTCGCACTGATTCGTCCGGTTATCTTCTGTATATGTGGTTGAGGAGGGCTTATGTCTGGGCTTCTCCGTGCGCTCCGACCATTCCTGCTCTCCGGTCGTCATAGTGAGGCGCAGTGTCTGTCCCAACTTGGAAAACCGACAGAGAATCGCTGTAGCGACAGCAGATCACAGATGCGGTGCAGTGCTTTTTTTAGCCATCTGACTAATAATGCTGCGATTGCATTGGGGAGTTGGCAGATAATTCAGAGAATGGTTCACTCTAAGAAAAAAATGATTGAAAAAAGCCACTGGAAGATTATTTGGACATTTTTCCTTGTGCGTTTCACAAAGAATAGCCTCAAATGGGTTTGGAAGGGCGGTGATGCAGAATTCTCCGCTTTTTGTGAACTATTTCTTCAACGGTTTGAGCTCGAGTCACAAGATTCATGTCACTGCAGCTGCGTTTAGAGGAGGATTAGTCACCATTTAAACTCTCGAAAGGCACATGTTGTCCTACATTCTCTGACACGTGATTATTTATCAGTGGCTGCTGTTTCCACTCATGCTTTTTCTCACTATCTGACCTTGTTGAAAACTAGTAAATGAAAATGGCATACTGTCTACCATTTCTGCAGTGTGTGCGAATAAAATATCCAAATTACCTACTACATTAGCCTAAATTAATAGGTTTTTATATAGCAAAGACTTTGTATGGAGTCATGAAACATCGCAGCTGCTGTTAGAAGCTCCTGTTGCCATAAATACATTGTATTCTGAGACGCATGCTTATGAAATATAAGTTTTTTACGCTATTTGAGCATAAGAAACGTTTATGGGACAGTTGATGTCAGATTTTGTTGCTGATTTGAAATGTTATTTAATTGTGAGTTAAGCAAGCAGTTTTTGAGATTTCAGGATTCCCTCATTCAAGTAGACAGGACTTTGTCTTGAAAGCCAAAAATAGCTTCCCGGAGGCGTTGGAAATATGGCCGCCGAGGGAACAGACTTTCCTTGAAAGGGACTTTTTAATATAGTCACGTTTAATCTCATTATTGGCCACAATAGAGAGCACGTCTACTTTTTCAGCGCCGTTGTTTTCCAGATCCATTTTATTTTTTCCTTTTTTTTCACCTAGGGATTTTAAAAAGTTTTTTTAAGGAGTAATAACCATTAACTGAAAAACATCGGATAACGATACAAAGGTACAGGACTGTACTTACTTAATCTTTTTAAAAGAAAAAGAACTACAATCCCATGAAGCGTTGCGAATGACATAACTATAAACAAATATAAAGTTATTGTTTTAAATACATGTGTGTAGAATCAATTTATTCAGTATATTGCACAATTTGTATATAAAACATTTAATCAGTTTGATGTGTCCCAAAAAGTTGTCCCATTTTGCGTACTTATGCACTATTCTGGGACGTTTTGTAGTGTAAATAGTGTCAAAATAACCATAAATTCATACAATAGATTTTTTTGTATATAGTACAAGTACATAGTGTATGGTGACTCTTACGTAATTCGCAGTTTATTGTGGGAGTGGGCGGGGCTAAATAGTTATTTTTAGTAATTTGCTTGTTGTTTCTTTGATTGGTGGATTTTTTGCAGAATCATGGGTAATGTAGTTTTTCACCATAAATGCTGCTGTTAAAGCCCTTATGTGAACTGATGGCTTCAACAAATCGATCAACAACCTCTTAGCCCACAGTAGGTCTGTCCTAAAAGCTACATAAGTTAGCATTCAAAATAAGTTCCCCTTATAGAGAAAATAAATAGGCTTTTTTACTCTCGTAACCTGACTGTTGCTATAGTAGGATACCACACTTTATAATGATTTCATGCATTATTTGTACTCTTCTTCATCTGTTCACTGTCTTTCCCTGTTGCTGGGCAGAGCGGGCACATGCCCTGCGTGCGTGTGTGGGACGTGGCAGAGCGGGCGCAGGTGGCAGAGGTCCAGTGCCACAAGTACGGGGTGGCGTGTGTGTCGTTCTCCCCCAACGGGAGCTATATCGTGTCTGTGGGATACCAGCACGACAGGACCGTCAGCGTCTGGGAGTGGAAGGTGGGTTTGACAGACGTCTGCCAGGTAATATCGTAATTGTTGTTACAACGATGTGCTATTTGAAATTCTCAAATATAGCCTATCCCTCACACACACCCAGAGAGTGCATGCATACTGTTATGTTAGTACATGCTCTATTTTAGACGCCATATTGCCTGTTTTTGCTCTATTTCGCCAACGAAAATCGTTCAAAACAAAGCCACAAACGGCGAAGTTTCCTCAGCTTTTTGAACGAATCAGTTGACTAGGATAAATTAAGATGGTCAAATGCTTCTTTCCTTGAATGAATCAGCCGTTTGAATGAATCGGTGGAATCTCAATGATTCGCTCATTAACAGTGACTTGCTGCCACCTACTGGTGGTTTCAATTTCACATTTAAAGTATCTTTTCTTGTTTTAAATAATTTTGTAAGGGGTATACAGTCAAAGACCCAGAACCAGATATGAAGAATGAAGACCCGGAGTCAGAATTATAAAAAATGAAAGAAAAGTTTTACTGAAGATAGTTTGCAGTTTCATCAGCAGAAGTCAGCTTCAATACTCACACAGGAGTTCGTAGGCCGCCCCGCTTACAGTTATAAACATCACAGCAGTTATACCCTACACCCAGGTCTAAGCTATGCCATTGCTTACAGGTTGAATGATTCTCATTGGCTAAGAAATAGATAAACACAGTAATTTTCCACACATATACAGATAGACGGAAACATATCTCCATCGATTATGCAGCTGACACTCGGACCCTGAAGTTAGGCACATGACCTTCCAGGTCGCAGATTTGGGTTGCTGAGCGCCAGCATGTCTCGAACAACAATTCACTCAATCTCCAATAATGCCAGTGGTTCCTTAACCTGTAACCAAGAAGACTAACACACACACCGACACACAGCTTTTCCAAGGTTGGATTTGGCCAGGCTCTAACTATAAACATGAGAGTCCTCTCAAAACATCAAGATAATGCGTTCTTTCTCTCAAATTTAGTCTAACTGGAAAGTAAGGCTTTAACAAAGAAATGGTCCCTTAAACTATTGGCTTCAATGACCCCTATATGTTTTAACATGTTGAAGACCTTTCTCAAACACAAAACAAGTCCCTATTTCATTTCTGGAAGCTGGGATAAATAAGCAAGCACTGTTAATGCATTCAGATATCAAATACAGACATTAAAGAATACATGAAAAGAACATTTCAGTAATTATACTGGTAACTTCTGACAAAGTTAAATCTCACAAGCCTAGAGAAATCATTCAACTCATTTAATATTTAGAAAGAAAAATGTTGATTAATACCTTGATTATAATTACTCATTATTACATATACATTGAAGCAGCAGTGGATTCCAATCCACCCCCTTCAATTTTAAATATCAATATTGCAAAGATTAATTTTGTTGATACTGATTTCATTTGATTGGTAACAGCCCTATTGTGTCTTATTTTTATAACTGAATTTTATAAAATGTATGAAATTGACACAAAAGATGATGCATTTTTATAATTGGGTTTAAAAAATGGCTTTATAAAGGTAAAGATGCCCATATTAGGTAAAAATCAATTGAAACTTATTGGAAAATATGATTTCTTTCACTGCTGTGAGCTGACCACCAAACAGAGTTATGAGGAATATCAAAAACTTAAGGATTAGTTCACTTTTTAAACTTTTGCTGATAATTTACTCACCCCCATGTCATCCAAGATGTCCATGTCTTTCTTTCTTCAGTCGAAAAGAAATGCAGGTTTTTCATGAAAACATTTCAGGATTTTTCTCCATATAATGTTCTTTACTGGGTACCAAACGGTTCAAGGTCCAAATGACAGTTTCAGTGCAGCTTCAAATGGCTTTAAACGACACCAGACGATGCATAAGGGTCTTATCTAGCGAAACGATCGGTCATTTCTAAAATGAATAAATAAAAAGTAAGTTTTATGCCTTGCTCTGGTGGATGGAAGATTTGTTCATTTTGATGAACGAGTTCGAACAGGAGATCTTTGCTGTGATCTTTGTAACTGTAAGCGAGGCGGCCTACGAACTCCTGTGTGGAGAACGAGTTACATGGGGGTGAGTAAATTATCAGCAAAAGTTTTTTTTAAAGTGAAATAATCCTTTAAGGTGTCGGCTCTCCACGACAGTCCTAAACCTGCCAAAGTACCAACACAATGAACACACTCAGCAAAATATCGTCTAATAATCGTTATCGAGAAAATCCCAGAAAATATCGAGATATAATTTTTTGTCAATATCGCACACCCCTACTGCCTAAAATCTTGACCATTTTCATTTCTACATGGGCTTGAAAACAGTGTTCTTGCAATTATGTTTGCTTCCGGTGATGTGGCAGAAATGACATGCTTTTTAATAGTTTAATGGAAATAGCAAATTTGTTCAAATGTTTCCCCTCTGAGGCTCTTTTTACACCTGGTATTAAAATGTGTTTTGGTTGATCAAGTAGACGAGAGACACATCCTGATTTCTTCGAGGGGAGTGTCTGTGTGGTAAATGTGCTCTTCGATCTAATGTACAAAATAAGCTTGCACAATTTACATATGACGATGGAAGAACACCCAGAGAGCAGCAGCTTTAGTTTCTGATCTGACAGACACAAGATCACGCCGAACGCTGTGAGTGTGTGTGTGTGTGTTAGAATCAGGTATGGTGAGAGAACATTGTTCTTGGTACGATTATAATCTTCAAACCACCTGACAAAGTTTAAATCCCCTCTGGCTAGTGCACTTCCCATGTTTTTGACTACATCTGGAAGTGGTGGAAAGTGGACAAGCTCAAAGTTTTACCCAGTTTACACCTGTATTAGCATCATCCACTTGTGATCCGATTGACCAAAACGCATCTTAATACCAGGTTTAAACGGGGCCTAAAACGTATTGAAGTTTTAAAGAAACTTTAAAGAGTATAACCTGAATTCAAAATGAAAATGATTAATTTCTATCACTTACTCACACATGGTATCACAAACAAGCAAATGTTTGTTAGTGTGAAAGCTGAGTGACTTTACACCATTCCCTACAGACTTGCTTGCTCTTGTTCTCGATATAGAGATAATATAGGGCATATTATTATTTGTATTATATTGCACCATGTTTAAAATCGACTCTTCGCAACTCTATCATCTGGAATTTTGCGATTTAAGTTAGTAAATAAGACGTCACTCACTTATTCATGTGAATCTGAACTCAAAATGAGGATATTTGCTCAGGGAGTAGTGGACGCTGCATGGGGAACAGCCAATCGGGACGCAGCTTGTGAGTCTGGTTTACAAGAACATATCAATAATGCTTTTTAATCTTTTCCTTGCTTGTAGAAGGGGACTGTTATCGCATCCAATAAGGTGTCCAGCCGTGTGCTTGCGGTGTCGTTCTCGGAGGACAACAGCTACTTTGTGACGGCGGGGAACAGGCATGTTAAGTTCTGGTACCTCGACGCCTCAAAGGAAAGACGGGTGAGACGCTTGGCACATGTTGCTACAGTCTACAGACGCACTGATAATGTGTTTTTTACAGATTAGAAAATACTTCATATTTAGAATCATATTAATAATTGTTTTTAACTGTTATTATACACTTGATGGATAGTTGTAGAGGGACAGGGACAAGAAATTACACAATACGACACACATGCGCACTCTTTCTCAATGTCAGTTGTGGAGATTGTCACCTGTTGTGCTGTTGTCCTGCAGGTGAACAGCACAGTGCCTCTGATTGGTCGCTCAGGGCTGCTCGGGGAGCACCAGAACAGTCAGTTCTGTGATCTGGCGTGTGGCCGCGGCTCGATGGCCAGCAGCACCTACTGCATCACACACACGGGCCTGCTGTGCCAGTTCAACACCAACCGACAGCTGGATTCCTGGGTTGATCTCAAGGCAAGTGCCTTCATTTCATCACTGTCATCCATCCAAACCCCTTTAATAGGGCTGGGTTGACAATCCATTTCTTGAGTTTTAATCCGATTTCGATTCTCAAATCCAAACATCTCTAACCATTTAGTCATTTTTCGCCACCCATCCAAGAAATGGCAATAAGCTTTGTTATTTTTGATATATAACAAATAGGGGTGTCACGATTTCGATTTTAAATCGAAATCGATCGAAATTAAGTCACAATCTCGATAATCGAATTCAAAAATGGAATCGTCGATACTGCCACGCCCCCATGTCACGTCCAGTCGGTTTGCAAAGCGGAAAAAAACAGCGTTGAAGTGCTGCGAGTCCTCTCCCTCAGTTACAGCCAGTCAAAAGATAGCATGGCTGCAGATGCAGGAGACCCATCGACAGGACTTCTGACCTCCTCTTTCACTAAAGTCGCCAGTGTGGGACAGTGGGAGTATTTCTGATTTCCAGTGAGTTATGTTGACAACGTTCACATTCGCGTTCAAAGTTCGCGCTTCAAAAAAGCCACACTTTGCAAGCTCTGCTACTGTATGTGCGTCAGTGCGTGTACCATTCTTCCACTTTTTAAATTAAAACTTTAAATTGACAAAAACAGCAGACTCAGAACAGTATAAATCTTTATACAATAAATCTAGCATGTCACAAATAACTTGATTCTCCACCTCCACGAATGAGACAAGTGTCGTTCATTTCCGCACCTAGTCTATTTTTGCTGCACGCGCCGAGTTAAAGCGACAGCGCACAGTTCGTGGTCAAAATGAACATGACACGAAAATGTTGTAATTTCATCATAAATGCATTTAATTAAATTCTACATTAAATACTAATATTTTTCACAGTCATGTTTGTACTTTAAGACCGAGGTAAAGCAAGGAAAACATATATGTATCTGTTAAACCTTGTTTGTTTTGTTGTGAACTTGAATGTCATCTTCTGTGAATAAGACTGCAGTTACAAAAGAGAAACCACATGGCAGGTTATTTTGCTTAAGTTTCTAATTGACTGAAGATATAAGTTATTGTAACATTATTTTGTTAATAAATGTTTTAAATTTGACAATGTAGTGTGGTACATTGCGAACAAAGGTCATATATTATATTACATAAAAGTCTAGTCTAAAAATGGCATCGCAAACTGTGCTTAAAAAAATAAATGTAAAAAATCGAGAATCGAATCGAACCGTGACCTTAGAATCGAAAATGTAATCGAATCGAGGATTTGGAGAATCGTGACACCCCTAATAACAAAGTGTCAGCTGTCAAATTCTGCCCGTTTTATTATGAAGTTCATATTATAAATATGGTTTTGGCAGTCTTTAAAGGGATACTCCACCCAAAAATGAAAATTCTGTCATCATTTACTCACCCTCAAGTTGTTGAAAACCTGTATGAGTTTCTGTCTTCTGCTGAACACAAAGAAGATATTTTGAAGAACAGTTGTTTGGCACCATTGACTTCCATAATAAAAAAAATAAAAATACTATGGAAGTCAATGGTGCCGAAGTTCCAATCGTTCTTCAAAATAACTTCCTTTGTGTTTAATATAGTAATGTACCAGCTGACAGGGTTCCCTGTATAGTTTACGGCTTTAGTTGAGATTTTTATCCTTGAGGAAAAATTGACATACAGGTGAAACTCGAAAATTAGAATATCGTGCAAAAGTTATAATTTTATTGATTATGGCTTACAAGCTTATGAAAACACCAAATTCAAAATCTCAGAAAATTTTAATATTACATGAAATCAATAAAAAAAAGGATTTTAACTACAGAAAAGTATGCCCTCTGAAAAGTATATCCATGCATATGTTATATATACTAAATATATTAGTTTCACCTTTTAATTTGAATTACTGAAATATGCGGACTGTTGCACGATATGGATATGTTTTGTTCCCCTTCCTGGAGCACCAACAGTTTTCTTTTGTCTTTTCTTTTTCTTTTTTTGAGTTGCAGATACACACTCTTGGATAATTTATTTTGGTCAGTTGATCATTATTGCGAAATAAACCAGTAGAATGCCAAAAATAACAAATCTGAATCTAATATTCTTTGTAATTTGCAGTAATCCCTATTAAAAGGTAAATTTGCACACATCCTAAATAAGACCCTACATTTATTACCCAACATGTCTCCGAGACAAATAACACAGGACTTCTAGGATGTCACGTGTAAAGTATGCTGTGGTGTTTTTGTTTTGCTTCTGTAGACGACGTCCGCGCATTGCTTGTCGGTGAGCGAGACGTTTGTTTTCTGCGGTTGTGCTGACGGGACGGTGCGTGTGTTCAGCCCTCAGGACCTGCGCTACATCACCACTCTGCACCGGCCGCACTGCTTGGGAGTCGACGTGTCTCAGGGCACACAGCCTGGGTACGAGACTTTCAGGCTAGCCCGAGCTGTCATAGAGCTAAGACCGCCATGCGTTTGTTGATTTAAAGGGGTTATATGATGCTTTTTAATGTTTTCCTGCTTGATCATTCTCATTTTTAGAATCTGACTCGTCTTCGAACTGATACTTGAATACAGATAACATTATCTGTATACATTTGCATAGTCTAGGAAGCTGAAGCTCGTGATTATGGTATGGGGCTTTACATTTCCGACACATGCTTGAGGTGTTTGGCCAATCACAGGGCACTGGGGCAGTTGGCCAATCAGAGCACTATTGTTTTTTTTTTTCTGGAAAGAAGGGCCTTGTATAAATCAGCTTGTTTTTAGGCAGACTGGGAATAGAGGAGCTGCAATAATGTACAGAATGTGTTTTTTTTTTTAACCTTAAAGGGACTATATGCAACTTTTTCCCCAAAATAAACGTAACAATAGCCTTTTTATTTTACCATTTATGACTCAAACATCTCCTGTTGAACATACTGACACCTTGTCCGCTCACAGTGGGTGCACCTATAAGCCTGTATCCTATTTTTCCTATTTTCTGTCGGGTCGGATTTTTCCCGCGCTGTCTGCGGATGTGACGTCAAGCAGTTAAACGTTTCAGATCACTCTGCCACCACCGCTAGTCAGCAAGTAGCCTACACTCGCAAACTTATCTCAAACAATATATGTTTTTGACTGTTCTTACCTCAGTAAACATAATGTTGACCTCCTTGCAGCAGATGACTTGTGAAGTGTGCACGTACAAGCGCGTGCGCGCTGCGAGAGCGAGCAGAAAGGAAGTGCAGTTCTGTTTTTTGGCCACAGGTGTCAGTCGCGAGTTTAAAATTCAGCAAAAACGCATATAGGCCCTTTAAAGGATTATAACCTATTCTAGTACACCCAATAAAAAAAATACCGGTAATGAACTTTTAAAATGGCATCATATGACCCCTTTAAATGCTTTTTCTTGCAATTTAACAAAACATTAATATATGTTTGCTTGCTAATGGCATTTAAGTGTCATGATGTTGATGCAGTCGCATGTTAAAATGAGTGCAGCTTTGACAGACGTGTCATGAGACCACTGTGTTTTTGTTGCACTCATCTGCTGCTTTTGAGTGCGAGACTGGGTCAAAATTGCTTTGCAGAGAGAAAAAAAACGCATTTGTTGCAACGATGTACAAGTCTCATTTTATTATTACTGTCTGTTTTTTTTTTTTTTTTTTTTTTTAAATACTGGTAAATAAAATGAAATATTTATAGACATTATAAACACTATAAACATTTATTTTAGTTTCCATCACTAAGATTTTTTTTGTGGTATTCAGAAGAATAGTATAAAAATAAACTCTAGTGAGTGACATTCATTATTTAGAAAAACACAAACACTGTCTAAACTAATTTAAAGCTAAACTGAATTAAATGTTTAATTAAAAGTTAAATGTGAGATGAAATATTGAAACTCTCTCTTTACCGTCGTTTACCACATGCAAAAACAAAGATGATTAATGATTTCTGTAATTGAGTTCAAGTAAAACTATATCTGATCTACAGTTTTTATACATTAAACTAAATAAATGTTTAATAAAGTAAATCATCTGCTTAAAAGGCTGTGTGAGTGAGGGAATGGGAGGAGAAGCAAGATTTCACATGTAGTCCAGTGGAATATTGTTCAAAGCTTGGAAAACAGAGTTAGAAAGTCAGCGTATGTCTAATCCAGATTTATGATCTCACTTACCTCATTCTTCACAAATCCAAATGTTTCTATATTCGCTACCATTTATACTAAAACTTTTATTCTTTGTACTTCACTCATATCCTAAAATCTGTTAAAAAGTAATGTGCAAATTGGCGTATTTGGCGTACCTTAACTTTGGATTATAAAATACGATACTTAGACATGTAGCTTTATCTTCACAACTGTTCTAAGTTTTTAATGTTGATTAATTTGATTTACTTTGCATTCATTGAAGTTAAAATTATTTTATTTCAGCTAGTGCTAAAATAACTAAAAGTTAAAAACTATAGACATTTATAAAAAAGCTAATAAAATGACACAAACAAACAAAATCATTACAACTTTAACTAGAATTAATTTGAAAATAGAATATATAAAAATAAAACCAAATTTGAAATAACTTTAGTGTAAATTTTAAAATATGAACAAACTATAAAAGTGTCATATAAATATTGACATAACTGTAATGTTGGCAAAATTAATTCATTACCAGTGTTCTTATATCTTTTCTCTTTTATAGGCATTTGTTCGGTGCAAACCCAGAAGCCCAGTACCCAGATACCCTGGCTTTAACCTTTGACCCTGTGACCAGGCACTTGACGTGTGTGTATAATGACCACAGTGTGTACGTATGGGACGTGCGGGACATTCGCAATGTTGGGAAGGTCTATTCAGCTCTGTACCACAGCGGGTGTGTGTGGAGTGTGGAGGTGCGTTACTCAGACCAGTTCATGTTGAGATTATCAGATGAATGAGTTATGAATAGGGATGTCCCGATCAGGTTTTTTTGCCCCCGAGTCCGAGTCCGAGTCATTTGATTTTGAGTATCTACCGATACCGAGTCCCGATCCGATACTTCTATATTAGGCTACATTAAAAAAAAAAGAATAAAGAAGAATAAAGAAGAGCAAAAAAACAGATCTAGGATGTTCCTTATTTGTTATTTAATTCACCTTATTTTAACATTCAAAAACTCTGTTAACAAACAGAGCACTTCTGTGAGGTAGCTTGAACAATCAAGTAATAAATAACATAAATTATTCACTTTTGGACTTTAGTGCAACAGTAAATATATGAAAAAAAAGTCTAATATAAAAACAAATAGCATCTCAACTTTAAAATACCCGGCAGGCATGTAAACAAATAAAAAAAATAAGTGTATAAAAAAAATTATGAGAATATACATTAGGGGTGTAACGGTTCACAAAATTCACGGTTCAGTTCGATATGATTAGATTCGATATGAGTGGTGTCACGGTTCGGTATGTTTTCAATACATTAAAAAGAAAGAAATGCCAGAGAAATTTCCTATTTGTTAAAAGAAAAAATATTTTTAAATAAGTTTGAGTTTTCTTACATCTTGAAACTTTCAGGTTTAAAAATGGGGGCAATCTTTAAAGGATGAACAAATAATGTTTTGGTCATCACATTTAAATATATTTATATATATATAATATTTAGATAATATTTGAGTTTTGAAGTGCTGGGAAAAGATGTGTTAAGTACTTGAAAGCATTTCACTATTCCAGGCAAACTTTAATGGCTACATTTAGTGTTACTATATTAAATCCATGGTGAATCTTGCTGATCTGTGTACTTAAAGCCTATAACTAGTTCATTCACGGCACAATGTTTCTCCTGGTTTGCACGTCAGCGCTGTAGAGATATAATAGAAATCTGCGGTTATAACGGAGAAATTTGAATGCTTCTCATTAGATCTCGCAGCGATGTTATTACTTCAGTGGCGAATTCAAATGCTTTATTCACTGGATCTCTAATAGCGCTGTGTAGTAACAGTGTCACTTGATCAAGATCGGCTCGCGCTGCACAGATGTTGCTGGTCCGAACTGATAAACGGTCCATACAAGCACAATATAATGAGTAGCGCAGTTTCGTTCCGCTTTCATTACGTTTGTCATTTGATGTTGCGCAACGTTGTGTGTTGTTCACGTTCACGCCAGCGCGGATTTTGTCGGCAGAAAAAAATGATCCAAGGACCTGGTTTGGTTTGTATGCGAACACCCCTAATATACATATATATCCGAGTCCTGATCGGGAAGTGACGTCCGATTCCGATCGAGTCTGAAACCACGTGATCGGACCCGATTTCCGATCACTTGATCGGATCGGGACATCCCTAGTTATGAATGCATGAATATCCTCTGCAGACCTACCCTGATCTTGAAGATTCATCAGCATGTCTGTCGCCTGGGTCTTTCCTCACCTGTTCCTCTGATAACACCATCCGCCTGTGGAAAAGTGAGTCCCCGCAGAGTCACTGCTCCGCTCTCGGCCTTCGACACAACCTCTACAGTCAGGTACGGCAAAATGGCAATTTCCAGGCCTGGAAAAGTTCTGGAAAAATAAATAAACTCAAAGTTTTTGGAAAAGTCATGGAAATTGGTTTCACAAATACCTGTATAATAGAATCTATGATTTATCAGTGCCTGAATTTCGGAGATTGATTGCAGGTAGTGCGCATAGTTTTACTAATTCCCCTCATTTTCCAAAACTAAATTTAGGCTTGGTTTAATTGATAATATTGCTTAAACAAATTACAGTACTTATGATTCATGACGTTATGTTCTCTGATGAATACAACTGTGCCAGACGTTACTCTGTTCAGTTACTCACCCTTATGTCCTCCTAAAAGACTTTTTGTTCATTTTTGAAACGCAAATTAATATATTAAAGTCATCGTGAAATCAAAAAAATCAAAACCCTATTTACTTTGTTAGCACACATTATTAATCTTGTGGTGAACAATTAAAGGGATAGTTCACTTTGAAAATAATTTTTGATATGTTTTAGCTTACCTCAAGGTCATCCAAGATGTAGGTGTCTGTGTCCACAGTATTTTCAATTTTGATATTTTTAGGTCAAACCGTTCTTGTCTGTCAGTCATATAATGCAGGTCTATGGGGTCCACCTCAAAGAGCATACACAGAGAACTCCAAATTAAACATGATTTAATGACTCGTAAATGTAAGTACACATTGATGGCTTAAGACACGAAACGAGCCGTTTGTGTGAGAAAACGAACAGTATTTATATCGTTTTTACCTCTTGTAAACACAGCCACGTCCAAGTGATCTGAGGTCGCGAGCGCTTCGGTCTTTTCCGGAAAGCACTGGAAGTGATCTCTCGCGCGTGTACGTCACTCATTGTTTACACAGAACAGAGATTGTAGGTAAGACGGCTAATTAAAAGGGTACTAATTTTGCGCTTATCCGGGATGTTTAAACCGTCGTAAAAGAAAACAATTACAAAAAAATAAAACAATTGTATGAGTGACGTACACGCGTGAGAGATCACTTCCGGTGCTTTGTTCATTGATTTATTGTATGTGAATGTGTTTCAGGACATTGCAAGGATAGTATATGTGGATGATGACACGCAGTTCCTCAAAGCTGAGGCTGAGAAAGCTGAGGGAGGAAGCCAGGATGGGAAATCTGGGATCAGGGTGATGGGAATCAGCCCAGATGGACAGCATTTGGCTGCTGGGGACCGCAGTGGGAACCTGAGGTGAGAGGGATGAGGGCTCTGTGCAGAAAACTAAATCCTGAATCTGTGTATATGCTGAATCAATGGTCTCCTCTTCAGGATCTTCGGCTTGCAGTTTATGGACGAACTGCTGAAAATCGAGGCTCATGATTCGGAGGTCTTGTGTCTAGCCTTCTCTCCTAATGAGACCGGTAAATGAGCCTTCATTTCAAATCCATATTTTGTAATGCACAATTACTTTAAATGGATATTTCGCCATTGGCCAAAGAGGTAGGGAAACACCCATAGTGCACTGCACATGCTGCTGTCCAAGGCCAGTCCCATCAGTCTGCTATAGATAAGCTTGACCAGAGTCAAATACCGCCTTGCTTTAGTAGGAAATGCCTCTTAGCAAACTTTCAGTCATAATGGTGTCGACTTTTATTGTTCCAAGGTCCAAGAAGTCAAAGAGTAAATGTTTAGCGGGAGTGAGTTACTTTCGGTTTCTAGTGAAGGTGTTGTGGGCACTAAAAGCTGAAAAGAATACGGAGAGAACGCCTTGACGGAAAATGTGAAAAACCTCTGTGCTTGTAGTCAACGTTGTATGCCAAAAGGAGGGAAAAAACTAACAGCTTTCTTATATGAATGCGACAATGGCAGTTTCTTTTAGTGTTCATTTTTTTACCATAATTCTGTTTAAAGAGTTGACAATAAATGACCAATTTCAGAGATAATATCCCTATCCTTACAATAACTGTTCTGTTAATAACCCTCTGTCGATCCGACGGTCTGTGGGCAGGGATACAAAATGCGGAAATATGATCTGTAGTTTTCACAAAATAAAATATTGGTCCTTTTTATATATATAAACACTACCGACATTGTCATCACAATGCAAAGCGGGTTGAAAATCAGTGAAGTTACTCTAAGTTTGAGGAGAAATGTATACTAGTGTTGCTCGTGATCGGCTCATTGTGGTGTATAACAATACAAATTGTCATTATCTACAGTGCAGAAGAGTGTGTTTTTCCTGTCAGGTTTGCATCTGTTGGCTTCTGCAAGTCGTGATCGGCTCATTCACATCTTTGACATGGAGAAGAAATGTAACCTAGTGCAGACGGTTTACGATCATTCGGCCTCCATCACTGCCATCAAATTCACAGGTCAGTTCAGTGTCAGCAAACACTCAATGTTCATACACTGAAAATATTTGCTGCTGTTTCCCACCAAATCTTTCGGCTATTCGGACATTTTCATAGATTTCTTGTCTTCCGTGCGCGTGTTTCTGTAGGTCTGAGTTCAGAGTTGTGTATGGTCAGCTGTGGCGCTGACAAGAGCATCTATTTTCGATCTGCTGAGAAGGTGAGGATGGAGTGCTTACCGCTCAGATTTGTGTTACTGCTATAATGTTATAAAGGTATTTTGTTATATCTACTGCATAGAGGTTTCACACGGATAGATGAGCAGATCATTCAAAATATTATCATGCATTTGGAGATTTTCAACAACAATTATGCAGGCTCAATATGCCATGGACTCCACATTCTAGATTTTTATTTACTTATTTTATATTATCAATTTATTACTCTCTAATGAATGAATATGCTACTCTATATTAGATGAAATGTTTTAAAATTCTAAATATATATATTTTAGATTAAAAAAATTATATATATATAATATATACTTTATCTCAATATATGCTAGGATAATATAAATAAACTTAAATTACAAAAAAAAAACTGAATTTGAGGAAAAATACATCATAGGGCCCTAATTTTATTTAGCTAATCTTTTAATAAATGTATGTAAAATTATGTAAGTTCCATGATTTAAATTAGTTAGATATGCTTTTTTTACCTATTAAATCCTTAAAATGGAATTTTAAATGGAGGGAAAAACTAAATGGTTAAAAGGCTTTAAAAGACCTGTCCGCTGTAGTGGACCTCATGTGTCAAAGGGTTCTTTGCTTTTAATTAATGTGCCTTAATGTCACTTTTTTAAATGTACTTTCTAACTATTGTTGTTTTGTGTCTCTTCTCAAAGACCTCGGAGGGCTTGAACTTCTCCCGATCACATCACGTAGTGGAGAAGACCACACTGTATGACATGGACCTGGACGCCACGCGCACACACACGGCCATTGCGTGCCAGGACCGCAACATCAGGTAGGGCTTCGTTTGAGGTGCCACTACCGCTTATACTGTAAACTTCTGATTGAACTGGTCAGTTCATACGTTTTATGCTCGGTACAATAATAATTTGTCTGCTTTTAAGCATAACAATGGCATTATCAAATCTTCAAAGAGTTATATGCATGAATATTTGTTCTTTTGCATTTTCAGAGTGTACGACGTGAGGAGTGGCAAGATGAAGAAGTGTTTCAAGGGCTCCCTGAATGATGATGGGACACTGCTCAAGGTGTGTGTGTGTGTGTGTGGTAGTCAGTTACACAATAAACAGCATTACACACACACACAGAGTAAATTATGTTTGTGGTCAAAATCCTTTGCATTTTTGGGAATAAGAAAGTGTATTTTCTGCTCTCAGGTCCAGTTGGATCCCTCTGGGATGTTTTTGGCCACCAGTTGTTCAGACAAAAATATCTGCATCTTTGATTATGAGTCAGGCGAATGTGTGGCCACCTTATTTGGACATTCGGGTATGTTTATTTTTCTTAATCAATGATTTCATTCTTGCTCTTCAGAAATATGTATGTATAAAATGTATTAAAAAAAATTATATATATATGTATGTGTCCATTTATTTATTATTATATTTATAATATTTTATTCTCCCTCAGAAATAGTTACAGGAATGAAGTTCAGCCAGGACTGCAGGAATCTGATCACTGTATCTGGTGACAGGTAAATCTCTTAAATGTTTTTTTTTAACTTTATTTTATTGCTGATTTTTCAAGAAACCGTTTTATACAGTATTTAAAATAGGGGGTATACATTCACCTTTAAATATTATTTTTAACATTTTAATTCGATATCAAACAACATACAGACGTGGATTGAAGGATTCCTGTGGGTCCTTAAGTCTTGTCAAATCAAATTTAAAGCTGAATATCCTAAAT
The DNA here is from genome assembly GCA_036326025.1 of Chrosomus eos. NCBI lineage: Eukaryota > Metazoa > Chordata > Actinopteri > Cypriniformes > Leuciscidae > Chrosomus > Chrosomus eos. Next base: position 10,623,313 of record CM070825.1, read on the forward strand.
GTTATAACAAAAGTCTTAATTATAATTTTAAGAGGTCTTAATTTTGTGTATGGATAACCAGGAATCATCATAGTTAATGTGATTATTAAACTTCAATAGGCGATGATTTAATTAAATTGAGCACTGAACGTTCAAAGTCAAAATGTGTCACTGCTGTGTGTTCAGAGCTGTATACCTGTTAAGCAAATGTTTTTGTATTAAGCAATTGCTTCTGATCTTCTTTTGTTTACTTTTTAAAATATAAAAACAAAGTAAACATTGTCATATATTTTTGATGTTTGAAAGTGTATTATCTCATCTTTTTGAGTGAGCAGTTGGGAGTAGTAAAGCATAGAGATTACAAGTACATTTTGAGCCACATATGCTGAAAGCCACAAGCCCTTGTTAAATGGCTAAAGTAAATTAGATGGACTAATACAAATGCTTTTGTGACATTTTGATATTCTCACATTAGGAGCAACGCTTCAAATTCTTTCTTAAAATATTCTCTGCTCAACCTTACCTCGATGCGTGTTAAAAACACACTCACTGATTCAGAGCACGGCCTAATGTGTGTTTGTGTGTCCAGCTGTGTGTTTGTGTGGCGGCTGGACTCTCAGATGACCAACTCCATGAGGAAGAGGTTGGCGGAGAGGAAGCTGAAAGCAGGCCTGAGGGTTCAACGGGCCCCCAGCAAACAAGAAGCCGTCAGGTAGAGTCCTTAAAACCTGTGAAAACTGCTTATCTGATCTCTTCCTGTGTCACATTCACACTAGAGGTGTTTGCGTAGACCCAGGTTGCGTTGATGCGTGTGTGATTTGTGTATAGCGAAAAGTTTTTTGCAAAAGTACCACTAGGGCTGGGCAGTTTAAGCGCAAAACCATCATATAGTTCATAATAACATCAATATATACATCATACACCTGCTATATTGCTAAATGTGCCCAAATTTTCATATCAACAAAAACATACGGGGATTACCTGGCTTCTCTCGAGACACCCCTGCTAGTTCACTGTTAATGATATGCTAAAGCCTGCCGCCACCTTGGCCTGATTTGTGTTCCTGGTGTCACAAACTACCTTGTTACCAGCGATTTCAAACCGTGTTTGTTTTTTTTCACCGCAGTTTTAAGGAGAATATTTAATGTTATAATGAAATCATAATTATTTTAAGCGGTCTTAAATCTGGGCACAGAAAATCACAATACAGTTTAATAGAATGCTGCAGTTATTACTTTTTTTTGGTTTATTTTCTTTTGTTCACAATTGTCAAGATTCATCAGGCTCAAGTTGTGAAAGAAGGATAATGGAAATAAATGGAATTTCCATCAAGAGGTGCAGCAATTTTTATGTCAAGATGTTGTATTGTCAATGCAAGAGTCCAGCACTCTGTAAAGTCTCCTCCAGAACATCCCAAAGACTTTCAATCAATTTAAACTTTGAGGTGCCGATTCATGTGTGAAAATGATTCTTCATGCTCCTCACAACCATTCTTTCACAATCTGAGCCTGATGAATCTCAGCATCCTGAATATGACCATGTTTCTTCCAGCTTGTGAGTTCGATGAGTTTACCTGTGTGGCGTGAAGACATTTAATGACACATTTAGCCCTTTAAGACAAGAAAAATCACAAGGGTGTATTACTGATGTATTTTATGTCAGAATAAAACATGAAAATATCTTGAGCTTGTGTTCACCTCAGAGCTTATTTCAGGCATTTAACCAAAACCGCCCCAAAAAACCCATTGACTTCTGGACAATGGAACCGGAAGTGCTAAAATTCTTGTTTGTGTTTTGACCTACAAAAAAAATATCCCTGCAGCACTGTGATGTATTCATCTTCAAAAGGCCATGATTTATTTAAATGTATGTGATAAACAATTTGTACTCCGTTTACAAGAATTGGAGATTGTCCAAAAAAATGATTGACTTATCTGATTTCATTATTTTCCTCTAAATTTCTGTTGTTCAGGAGAGAGACGTACATCACTGTGCCCTGTACTGCACTGCCTCACACGGAGGAAGAGGAGGAGGAGGAGGAGGATCCAGAAGATGCTGTGGACGACTGCAGGACTCCAGACAGACTCGACTCCACGGATGGTGCGTTGATGGTGCTCTTCTCTGCTGTTATTGGGCCTCTCATCACATCAAGTTTGGGCCCAATGAAATCCTCTTTTATTTTAATTATTAAATTTAAATTTTAGTAATAAAAATCTAAATTAATTCAAATCAACATCTACAGCTTAAAGGGATACTCCACTTTTTTTGGAAATAGGCTAATTTTACAACTCCCCCAGAGTTAAACAGTTGATTTTTACCGTTTTCGAATCCATTCAGCCGATTTTCTGATATTTAGAAGAATATCAGCAGAGATGTATAGTAACGAAGTAGAACTACTTCACTACTGTACTTAAGTACTAAAAGGCTGTATCTGTACTCTACTCGAGTATTATTTTTTTCTCCTACTTCCACTTTTACTTCAGTACATATTTTCGATGAGTTTAATACTTTTACTCCGATACATTTTTTATGTGCTGCATCGTTACTCGTTACAATTATAAAAATCTTACGAATCATTCCAAACCCACTGCCAGAGCGGTAGATGGCTCTGTCATCACGTTTGATAATGCTGGCTCATCATTGAGCGAATCAAGCGATCAGGAAGAGCGCGCGCGCTCGTGCTCCCGTTCTGCTTCTCGCTCTGCTGCCTGCCTCCAGTGAGAACACTTGAGATTTGTTAGTTTTTTTTCTCGAGATGGAAGAACCAGAAACACCACCTTCAACTTCGAGTGATCGTGGCGGTGTTTATATTTGTCGGAGTGAAAGATAATTAATATAAAATGTGCGAGGACGTCGACGCACTGAATCGTTCTTTGTTTTTAATAGTTCAAAGTTAAATTTAATTTTACCTTGACAAACTATACATTAAAAAGATATAAGACTCAAGTTTCAGTATTTGACCACTATTTTATTCTGAGAAACTTATAGTGACAGTTATTTCTTAATTTGTGTCAGGAGTAATGATAAAATGAGTCAATACCTTTAATATGAATTATGAGCGTCAGCCGCTCCCATTAAAAAAAAAAACCCTCCCGTGTAGTCGTCATGAAAGCGCTTGACCAAACAATGTCCCTCAGGGTTTTTAACTTGTGCAGTTAAATATTGATCGATTTTCATAGATTTATGTCAGATGTCTTTAGAGAGGAATAATATGTAATGTATTAAATTTATACCCAAAATGGGCCGATGTAATCATTATGAGTTTTGGATACTCTGATATACTGTATTTTCAGTCCATACTGCAGCCTGGGCGCGCACTGTGCACATTTAGTCCATATATGGAACACAGAGCCATATCATGTGACATTCCAGGAACTCCCTATTTTTTACAGTCCCTGACATAAAGCTTTCTTGAGCTGCCCCAATGTGCATACTATCCATCCTAAATAGTATGTGACATTAGTAATTTTCAATACTATTTAGGCCAAGTATGCACATTGGGACGCAGCTATATATTGCTGTAACATGCAGATAAATACCCAATAAGCTGTGAAGAAAAAAGGCAAAAGCAGGGAAAAGAAGGGTGAGACGCTTTACTACATACAATACTTGTACTTTTACTTTCAGTACTTGAGTAGTACTTTTGTTAAAAAACTACTTGCAATACTTAAGTAAATTTTTTTTTGAATACTTTAGTACTTCCACTTAAGTAGGGTGCCTAAAGAGCACTTCAACTTCTACTCAAGTCACTTTTTTGATAGAGTACTTGTACTTTTACTCAAGTCTTTGTCTCTAGTACTTTATACATCTCTGAATATCAGTATATATTTTTTCCTACTATGGAAGTCAATGAGACCAGAAACTGTCTGGTTACTGATATTCTTCTAAATATCAGAAAATCGGCTGAATGGATTCGAAAACGGTAAAACTCAACTGTTTAACTCTGGGGGAGTTGTAAAATGAGCCTATTTCCAAAAAAAGTAGAGTATCCCTTTAACAATTTATTAAAAGTTTCAGAAAAATTTAATTTTCAGGCTCTATAAAATCTTTTTAACTTGTTTTCATTTTTCGGGATTCTGTTTTAATGGTTTTAGTTTTTATAATCAAAAAGCATTTCTCGTATATTTAATTCATAAAACTAACTATTTAATAAGGTGTATATATATATATATTATATATATATATATATATATATATATATATATATATATATATATATATATATATATATATATATATATATATATATATATATATATATATATATTTGGGGTGTAACGGTTCACAAAATTCACGGTTCGGTTCGATACGATACACTTGTGCCACGGTTCGGTATGTTTTCAATGCAGCAAAAAGAAAGAAATGCCAGAGAAATTTCCTTGATTTCCTATTTTTATTAAAATTAACATCATAAAGTATGATATATTTTTTTTACTTTGAGCAATGATGGAGCTATACTTGACTTTTCTTAGGAGCATAAAAGACAAAACAGCTCCTTGGACAAAATGAAATGTTATATTGTAGTAGTTATAAAAGGTTTATATTAGTTCAGATTAACATTTGAGGGCAGCAATTGTATTCATAATGTCAAAATAAAACCTACGTAATGTTACTTGAAAGCATTATAGGTTTATAGCCTACTATTCCTGCCAAACTTGCATGGTTACAGTGAGTGTTACTACAGTAAATCCATGGTGAATGTTGCTGATCTGTGGGGCTAGTTCATTCATGGCACAATGTTTCTTCCTGGTTTCCACGAGAAATGTGAATGTTTCTCACTAGATCTCGCAGCGATTTTATTACTTCAGTCAAGTTCAATAGCGAATTCAAATGCCTTCTTTACTTGATGTCTCAGCGCTGTGTAGTAACAGAGATCGGCTCGCGCTGCATTGGTCCAAACTGATAAACAGTCCGTCAACCACATAATAACGAGTAGCTCATTTTCGTTCCGCTTACATTACATTTGCCAATTGATGTTGGGCAATGTTGAGGTCGCGCCAGGTCAGCATCTCGAGTGCGCTTGCCACGCACAACGCGCGGCGCGCGCGTACATTTAAAATAACGAAATTTTGGTTGGCAGGAAAAATGGTCCAACGAAGCGTTCGGTTTGAAATTGCGTACCGAAAACCGAACCGAAAGCCTCGTACCGAACGGTTCGATACGAATACGTGTATCGTTACACCCCTAATATATATTTATATTTTTTTATATATATATTTTATTTTTTGGGATTCATGATTTAATACAAATTTTCAAAAACTGGTAATCAGATGAAGGCATTAAAGCACTAACAATGAATATTTTAAAATGTAATCAAATGAAAACTTAACGACACTTAAATAACTCTTTTTAAATCGCTGTCTTTTTGCATGTTAATATTCCCAGACCCTAGTCTTCATTGGGATTTGATTAATTATACAGCATTCCGTATTAGACACAAAAAGTTACAGGAATGTACAGTGTTTTTTACACATGGTGGGAATCATTGGGCCCTACATCAAGTGCACAAGCAAAATGTGTAGAATTCTGTTTAAAATTGGATTTAATGGGATTGATTGTTTCATTTTAGCATCTCAGGATTCTGTGGTGCTCCAAACCAATGGCAAAATGCCCATGTGGGTGCGCAGACTGGTATGTATGTTCCTGTTCTCATTAAATATGTTATTGCATATTGAAATCTGTCATGAGTAATGGATCTGCTTGATATCGCAGGGTGGCGGAGGTGAGAATGATGGTTGTGGCGTAGATAATCGAGCTCATTTCCAGCCTCAGGGACGCTGGGCAGTGCAGTCCGATCCACTCGCCCTCCGCACAGTCCTGGAGATGAAGAGCATGCAGCTTCCCCTGTCACACACTCCCAGCAGAGCCGTGGGAGACGAGGAGCTCGAGGAAGACTCTCACTTCCACCCACAGAGTTTGGATAGTCTGTTGGATGAAGGCGTCGAAGATGATGATCTAGAGGAAGAGGAAAAAATTTGCAGTGTATGTTTTAATTTTACATGAACGGTGTCAGTGCTAAACTGCCCGTTGCATCATCATGAACTTACAATCTATGAATCAAACTCCTTTAGACTGCTGATCGTTCTCTTTTTCAATGTGTCATTTTCTTATAGTATTGTTTGTTTACCGACAAGTCATTTAGAACAGTGAAATCCCTGCAGAAAATCTCTGTCCTCTATTGCCTGCTCTCGAGGCGAGGGATGTTTGCTTAAATTTAAATAGTGATAATGGTAATAATAGATATTTGTTCAATCCTTAAAGGATCAGTTAACTTAAAAATGAAAAATTTGTCATTTACTCATCCTCAAGTTGTTTCAAACCTGTTTCAAACCAAATTTTCTTTCTTCCTCTGAACACAAAAGAAGATATTTTGAATAAACAGATGGACCCCATTGACTTCCACAGTAGGAAAAAAATACTATGGCAGTCAATGGCCACCATCAACTGTTTGGTCACCAACATTCTTCAAAATATCTTCCTTTGTGCTCAACAGAAGAAAGAAACTCATACAGGTTTAGAACAACTTGAGGGTGAGTAAATGATGACGATTTTCATTTTTCAAGTGATGATGAACTACTGGGGGAAAAAACATGGAAATTTATTGGTGAAAATTTGTCTGAACCCTGTTTGTTAGTTTGGTACTCTCGGTCTTTTATCCCTGGCTTCACGTGACCGGATGTTGGAGAGTAATATTTCAAGCCATCAACAGTAGTAGGACAAACAACCTAAAATCTGTTACTCAAAGAATGAGCCAATAGCAGTAGTGATGCTTGTCTTGACAAAGAGTAACTTCACTAACAACTGTAACCACACAATTGTCTGCTGCTATAACTGAAACATGAAAGTGTTTGTTTATTTGTTGTAGGTTTCCAGAGATGGCTTTAGCTCTTCTCTCCAAGGGCCAGATTTTCTGCAGTTGCCACATGGAGAGGAGAACTTCAATCCCAAGCACAGCTCACCAGAGAAGACTGGATACATTTTGTACCCTGCCAACAGCACTGCTCTATCCACTGGAGAAGGGTAAACCACTTATAACAACATCTGGATTTGGTTCATTTTCCATTTTGGGAATAGGTTTATTTGCATTCATTCGTTTAGCAGATGCTTATCCAGCAACATGAGAATTGCTGCGATGCAATTTGCTTTGTTTTAATATGGAAAATGCCTGGATGACATTGTGGTGAATACTGAAAAGGAAGCGGTCCAAGTATCAAGCCCTGAGGTATCCCAATGTTTGCTTGATGTTACCGCTACCAGTCACCTGATAAAGTTTTGGTTCCTTGCCACTGTCGACTTTAGCTTGCTTAGTTGGGGACACTTAATTTAACAATATTATTATTGATCTGCCTGCATTAACACCATTTTTATAAGAACTGAACTGAGCTGGACGATGACATCCCGGTTTTCACCAGAGCGGCTGTACATTTGTTTTTTTTTTACAACCAAAAATGAACCATCACTGAACTGGACTGTATTTTTTTTTCTAGAAACAAACCTTGTTGCATTATTTCCCTGTTATCACTGTAAAGCTGCTTTGAAACAATCTGTATTGTAAAAAGCGCTATATAAATAAAGGTGACTTGACTACTTTTTGCACAATTTATGAAAAGTGGGTGAACTGGATTCAAGCTGTAAATGGGACCAAGCTACTAAATCAAGTGTGACAGTGTCTTACAACCCTGTTTCTCCCATTTACATGCTGTGAAACTGGATTTTTTTTATCCATAGTAAACTAGACATTGCTATATAAAAGTCTCTGGTAGTCAGTATTTTTAATGCATTATCAATAATCAATCTTTTGTTGTTTTGTTTCTTCCCTTTAGGGAGTTCGATGTTAAAGCTCTGTGTGAGGGGTCAGGTGGAGACCCTGAAGATGAGGAGCTCAGCCCAGATAGCGCTTGCTCGGCTGAGAGTCCCGCCTCCCACAGTGACCAGCCCCATGACCGTACGTTACATTACACACTGTGTGCTGGAGAGTATGATCACTCGCTAGTAGTGGCCTTGAAGAGTTGAAGATCCTCCTGTTGATGTGACTTTATCTGTTGTGTTGGTGTTTTAGAGGACACAGACTCCCTCAGTCAGGTGAGCTCCACGGGAAGCTCAGGAGTGGAAGAGGAAGAGGATGAAGACGAATCTGGAACGATGCTTCGCCAACATTTCGACACTCTGGGTGTGGCTGCTAATGGTACAACTTCAGCTCTTTGTGCTGGTCTGAAATGCCCTACTGGGTTAAAGCAACTGTTCAAAACTGGCTTCAAAAATGTCATGTTTGCTAGGCATGATTCTTATCTTTTCACATATTAAGCAGATCTCAAAGGGCTTCATTAGTTTTACACTAAAGGCTGGAATACTCTACTACACAATTTTTTTTGTTGCTAATTTTTAGCAACCAACTAGCCTGGCAAGCCAGACCCACATCAAGATGTTCGGTCTGGGAACTCACCATTGGCATGACTCAATCCGAGGGGTGGGATAAACGGTTGTCTTTCAAATTCTCTCTGCATGCAATAGGATAGCGCTACAACCAGCCAGAGAAACGAACAGTTGTGGCTGAGTGAGTCCCATGCGTTTTTTCACCAGCGGAACTAGATGATATATTAAACTTTTGTGTTATCCGGTCGGCAAAACTCCGAACACATCTTCCTTTTTTAAGAATGACTGAAGTGACCTTCTCTTAACTCCAAGTCCTCCAGAGTCGCGGCCAAAGCCGATTCAAAAGACCGCTGTTCGCCAGCAGCATCTTCTCTGTTTTCAGGTAGCAGGGAAATCACGTGGAACCATCACAACTCTGGCGTCATTATGTTAAGCCCACCCACCCACTCTATACACGATGTGATTGGCCTGACTAGAGTTTGGTTTTTCAGCTCGTAAGCCAACGGAGAGTTGCTAGACTACCCTGCTTGCAAAATTAATTTTGCTGCCGCTAGGGTGCATCTAGATTTCTAGGCTAGTAGTCAACGCTAGTTGCCAAAAATCAGCCAGTGTGCAGATATTAGGCAGTCAGTTGACAGTTGCGTAGTGTACGATGGGTACATGTTTAGTGTATAGGCCAATTCACACTGTACCGAAAGATGGCAACAGACACTTTGGGTTTTGTTGGATCAGTTTACCCCACATGTTGAATCTGTGTTTGTCGTTTGTGACGTACTGTAATCCGGTGACTGTCTGCGTTGGTTGGCATCTAATTGTGCAGTGTGGAAACTGTATGATGCTTTAGTCATGTTGTATTCCAGTCTTAAGATGATGTTGAAATCATTGTTGCTGATCTAATCTGCTGTGGAAACTGTCTTGCAGAAAAGTTCAACACCGACTTGAGCTGTCTGCCGCCCAGTGGCACAGAGAGTAACTTCCTCAATCCTCGTCTCAGTATCTCCACACGCTTCCTATCCCGCTTTCAGAGCCGCTTCCGGTGAGTCCACATCAGCGTCTGTCCCACAGCATGCCATCAAGCTGTGCAATGGAGACACATGAGTTTGCACTTCTAGTAATCCCTTCCCTTTTTAGATCTTAATGAAATGAGGGTCGTAGGTGTGTATTGTAATGGCGAGTCATAGTTTAAATGACATTATAATGTAATTTGTGTGTGGTGTTTCAGCACTGTAGGGTCTAGTAGCAGTGCTCTCTGTCGGCCCGCAGCTTGTCTGCCCAGTATACCTGATGAGTCCAGTGATGGCTGTCAAACCCTCGACGCAACAATGGTATGATACTCACTCTTATGAATTATGCGTCTGAATGGTGTGTATATACAATATGAGCCCGCTGGTTCTTCATACTAGACTCAGACTGAACACTAATATGCCACATCATTGTGACATTTCTTCAGCTTTAGTTTTTAAAGCCAGAATAATGAAATTGCGCAAAAAAACACTTTGTTAAAAATAACTTGTGATGCCACTATTTTTCCATTTGTAACCTCTATGTATATTAGCATCTCAAAATTGTGATTTTAGGTTTTCATAACTCTTTAAAGGGCACCTATTATGGCATTTAAAATGTTCCTAATGTTGTTCTGGGAGTCCCCAACAACAGTTTTACATGCATGCAATGACAAAAAACACTTTTGTTGTCTTATAATATGCATTTATTTTTACCTGATTTGCTCACCGACTCCCTAATGATTCGTTTGACGACTCATTTGTCCAAACCCCTCCTTTGCGTGACGCTAATCGGCGGTGATTGGTCAGATGACCCAGTTAGTTATTTTTCGCGTTAACCCAAAGCTTAAACATATTGATAAAGCACTGCAGTACTACAATACGCTCTATTCTTTATGACAACTCCAATAACAACGACAAACATTTTACATATTTCAAAACACACACACAGCTTGGAGACCTAAGCTGCGCTGAGCGTAACTGACACACACACACACACACAGACACAGCTTGGAGACCTAAGCTGCGCTGAGCGTAACTGACACACACACACACTTATTGAGCATGCTACAAAACCCATAAAATCAACAATTATTAATAATACTACAGGTTGTGATTCGGAGGAGGAAGCTGATCCAAATAAACTTGGTACTGAACGTTCCTTCAGTATCAACCGACTGTTTGTAAAGGAATCCTCATTAAAATAACGCGAACACAGCTCAAGGTGGCTATACTTGTGTGGTATAGTTGTAAATATAAACTCTAGCCACTGATTCTTCACATGCTTGTCCCTGGGCAGTGAAAAAAAAGTTCGCTTTTGATTCGCACTTCAGAACAGCTCGTCGACATGTTGTTTTCACTGTTTTCTGGCGCGTGCAATGAGTGGGCGTATCTTATTCAAATAACTTGTCTAAGTGACGTCGTAAAGCTAGAGAGAAAGCATCGTTCATCTATCGATTCATATCAGCGACTCAGAGTTGACTCTTATTTTTGAGAGACAATAACTTTGTATTCGCTGAACTTTCATATTTAAAACTTTGCAGGATGTTTTCGTTCACTTAGATCTATGTTACACACTACATGAAAGGTAATTTTCAAAATTCCATGATAGGTACCCTTTAAAGGGAAAGTTCACCCAAAAGTCATTTACTCACCCTCATGTCTTTCAAACCCATAAGACTTGCATTCATCTTTGCAACGCTAGTGAAGATATTTGAAACCTGAATGATTTTGGTCCCTCCATTCAAAGGTCATTTCACCAAGATCATAACACTACATCATAAAAGGTAATCTATATTGATTTAAGCAAAGTCTTCTGAAACATCGATCAATGCATATACTGTACATGAGAGCGCATCATCAAATACGGTAAACAGTAGCTCAAATGTGATCTATGTACATGTTGATCAAATGTGAATAAAAATAGAATAAATCTCCTAGAAATGTTCAATTAAATTGTTAGTTTAAAAATGGTTAATTTAAAAAGTCCAAGAGTATTACAACTTTCAAGGCCAGAAAGGTAGTAAAGACATTGGTTGAACCACTGCAGTCACATTAACATTGTTGAATAAAGTCATTGTTTTTGTATTCTCATTGCTTCGTTAAAATAGTCAGTATGACTACAGTAGTTCAACTTTAATTTTACGATGTCTTTATTACCTTTCTGGGCCTTGAAATTGGTTATTACCAGGGTGGGAAATTAGCACCAGCCACCAGCCAATGGCTGGTACTTTTTCAAAGTGGCTGGTGACTTTGCCTTGTATACCAGCCACAGTGGCTGGTAGATTGTAAAACATATTTTTATTGGTTACTACTTAAAGGATAACTCCGGTATTTAACACTTTGAGTCTATTTTCTAGTTTGTTTTGGATGAACTAGAGTGGTGGACTTAGAAATTTTGACGATGGGTCCTGTCTCGAGTTTTTGACTATGGCATAAGTCTCTTTATTAGACATTCTCTGGTTGTAGTCTTTTCGCTCTGTTCTCCGTCTCTCAGAAGGCTAGCGTGAGCAGAGCAACTGATCACCATCAAGTGGTCGGGAGTGTGCTAACGCTTCAGACTCAAATATCCAGCGGAAGTTTATACGCGGTTGTGAGTAGGGCTGGGCAAAAAAATCGATTTTTCGATTAATCGTTTTTTAAAATGTGGTCGATTCAAAATCGATTCTCAAAGGCCAAAAATCGATTTTTTTCATATTTATTTCCGCAAACATTGAAGATTAACGTTAATGTAATTACTAGTCTTCTCCACTAGATGTCACTCTCTTATTTGCCTTGCGTTTTGTTACAGAGGAGCGAGAGGCGAGCCAGCCTGTCAGTCATTCATTCATTCAATCATTCAATCGGTGCTTAAAATGGCGGTTTCAGGTGCGTTGTCGACGTTAATTCCTTCACATAAAAAGTCAGAGGTATGGAAGCATTTTAGATTTCGCAAGCAAGACGGAGAGGATAGTGTGGTGGACAAGAACAAAGCCATATGCCTGATGTGTAATGCTGAGGTGAAATGCTGTAGTAATACTACAAATCTTGCATTAAAATAAAATAAAAAGTTTAATATACAGGTTTGTGGCTCTTAATTTCTTTTTATTAATTATCGACTTGTAAACTTAAATTCACAGTTTTTTTTATTAATTGTATAAGTATTAAATCGATTTCATTGAGTTGAATCGAAATTTGAATCGAGAATCGAAATCGAATCGATTTGACAGCTTGAGAATCGAAATCGAATCGAATTGGAACATTGAATCGATACCCAGCCCTAGTTGTGAGGTATCTGAAAATATAGTTCTACTATAGTAAATAACACGGATTGAAAGCATACATTGCGCCGATATATATTTGTTTTTAATCATCAACGAACACCACTAACCACTCGGTGAGTTGCACAGTTTTGAGAGCTAACGTTAAGGGTTGTTTTAAGCACATGTTTCAGTATGCTCGTAGACAACCACTCTGAAGCACCCAGAGGCTATCCTAAAATAGTCAAAAACTCGAGACAGGACCCATCGTCAAAATTTCTAAGTCCACCACTCTAGTTCATCCAAAACAAACTAGAAAATAGACTCAAAGTGTTAAATACCGGAATTATCCTTTAAAACATTCCTTGTAACAGATTGGACGTCTTTTGTCAAAGAATGCTGTTGCTAAGTAACAATAATGCACTTTTGTCGAGTAACTAATTTGATTGGTTTTTCAATGGACCGTGACACATATAGCTGAGCTGAGGTACAGACGAAAGGAAAATTTTAAAAATGTGGCGACATATACCCGGTGTTAAAGGGATAGTTCACCCAAAAAAGAAAATTCTGTCAGTAATTACTCACCCTCATGTCGTTCCAACCCCGTAAGACCTTCGTTCATCTTCGGAACACAAATTAAGATATTTGTGATTAAATCTGAGAGCTGGATCACTCCTCCATAGGCTTCTAAGGGATTGAAACTTGCCCCGAAAAGTTATTAAAGAAATCGTTAAAAGAGTCGAAGTGACTACAGTGGCTAGATCTTAAGTTTATCGAGCTACGAGAATACTTTTTGAGCGCAAAAAAAAAAAAAAAAAAAATAGCGACTTTATTCAAGAATTCTCTTTGGGCCTGGAGATTTCACGGAGTGTTATTGCGCAACACTTCTGGTTGAATCACACATGACCAGCGTGGGCCAATAGTGAGCCTACGTGTGACGTATAACACAGAAGCGCTGTGCAGTTACACTACGTCAACAGCTTAGGAGAAAAACATGGAAGAGAAGAGATGGTTCAATAAAGTCATTATTTTTGTGTTTTTTTGCACGCAAAAAGTATTCTCGTCGTTTTATAAACTTAAGATCTCGCCACTGTAGTCACTTGGACTCTTTTGACGATTTCTTTAATAACTTTTCGGGGCTGTCAAGTTTCAATAATTTAGAAGCCTATGGAGGAGTGATCCAGCTCTCAGATTTAATCACAAATATCTTAATTTGTGTTCCGAAGATGAACGAAGGTCTTACGGGGTTGGAACGACATGAGGGAGAGTAATTACTGACAGAATTTTCATTTTTGGGTGACCTATCCCTTTAAGAGGCCCGCCGTGGAGTCAGCAGTAGCTATGAATGTACAAACTGTTGAGGGCGAAGTAAATAAAAAGAGAAGGTACTTTTCGAAAAAGTGGCACATTAATGACGAAGGGAAAAGAGGGAATGGTTAGCCTACCTTCCCGTCGAACAGTCCATGCACTGTACTTACTGTGTATAATAATACTTTGTAAATTTGAATTCCGGGAAAAGTGGCAGGTAAAAAATATAAGTGGCTGGTAAAATTGGGCATCCACCAGCCACTGTGGCTGGTGGGCAAAAAAGTTAATTTCCCACCCTGGTTATTACATTGCAGTATATGGGGGGGTCAAAAGCTCTCATAATTTCATATCTTAATTTGTGTTCTGAAGATGAACGAAGGTCTTAAGGGTTTGGAATGACATGAGGGTGACATTTTTGGGTGAACTAACCCATTAAATCTGTTCATCATATAAAGTTAATTACAATTGTATTATTGCGTGAGCTATTCCGAAGTCTTAAGTGTATATCTGCTAATTTTGTCAATGTTTAGGATTACACTTCTAGTAAAGATGACCTCAAAGTTGATAGACATAAACTAAAAGCCACACTACTTCTAATTCCTATGCTCCTAAGTAAAACTATACAGTAGCTAGAAGATGATAGGAGTTAAAATATTGGTTATGTCAGTAGAAACAATATTTGACAATTTATTTTCTATTGAAGGCAGTACTTTTCAATCGAACTCAATATTTTGAACTACTGTCTTTGTCTTTTGGACTTTTTGTTAATGTTTTATTTTTCTCTTGCTCTCAAGGAGAAGTCAAAGCTTCTTTCAAACAGCAGTGGAAGCACTGAGGAGAACGAGAAGAGTGGTATGTCCGGTTACCTGTTAATACAATGCATTTTACTTCTTTAGATTGCTTTAAAGCAAGATGATTTATAGCATCAAACATGAAAAAAAAAATGGTCTACCATAAAGCAGCTCTCCAGGGTATTCCTGTTTTTACTTGTGGACTTCTGACCTCAACGCACTGAACAGAAGAAATGAAATGGAGAAGATTCCCATGTTAAAGAAGGCGGAGCCTCAGATCCACACATACATATTACGTAATCTCCATGTACCAATTTAAGTTCTTTAACCATGTACAAGTTCAAAGGCGTTTACCAGCCAGAGCAAACATTTTCGGAAAATTCACTTTGGCAAGCTGTTTCAAACTCCGGTTCATTCTTCGATTTCGGTTGAAGTGTATCTGGCCTAAGAATAGAGTTTGACTGGTCGTGTGATCTCAACATGTCTGGTCCGATGAGGCAATCCTCTCCATGTAAAGTAACTTCAGTCTTCAGCTCAAAGAAAGTACATGGATTTTATGGATATTCATTTTAGGAAGTACTTTTATTGGTTTGAGCTCTTTAACAACATTTAAAAAAAAAAAAATGTATCTCTGAAATGCTGATGAATTAGCAGATATTGGATGTTCCGGCACTGTTTTAGTCATTTTAAATTTGAAAAATCTTGTCCTCCAGTTACCAAGAAACGTTCCTCGATGTCTTCCCGGAAATCTTGCAAAAACGTATCTTTGTTGCGCTGGAAAAATGCTCTGGGAGGTCTGTAAGAGTGTGTTGGGTGTTTTTGTGTAATGTCTGGGGTTTTAAAGTCAACAATAGGACTAATTTCACATTGGTGTCTTTGGCTGCATCCCAAATCGCACACTTCCCTACTATATAGTAGGTGAAAAACGCCACGCATTCACAGTATGAAGTGTTCTGTGTTCATCCAATGGACTCTTTACTATCCCATAAGGCCACGGGAGAATATTTTTGAATGGCAATAAAGCTCCGCAACTGACACTTGTAAGTCACATGACAGTGTTAAATTCATACTACACATTCATGCTCTATGCAGAAGAACATGTCTATCTCAATGGTCATGAAGTACCTGCTCATGGAGTGTGATTTCGGACGCAGCCGTGGTGTTTTCATGCTCAGTTTCTCTCTTTTAGTTTGTGGTTCTTGGTTTTCATTTTGGAAGTGGGGTTTGAACTACCAGCTTCAAAAGTTAAATTAGACGTTTAGTAAAATAATCTAAATATGTCTTTTGTACTTTTCAGAAATCTCAAACAAGACCATTCATTCCAAAGCTGTCAATAATACTGTCAACGCTACAACAATTCTTGCAACCAAATCTGCCAGCAACACCAAAGATGCAGAAGCATCGGTTACACGTTCCCGCCAAAGCTACATGGGACCCACTGCCAGCTCCCGCGCCAAGATCGCGCAAAGCAACTCTGTGGAGGGCCTGAACGTGTGTGTGTCGGAGGAGACGCAGCTAAACGCCCCTTCCATGGACCCAACCGTAGAGCAAAGCAAAGAGAACATTATTCCTCCTTCCTCTTCGGCTCTTCCCTTGGGACCGTCTCATCCGACTCCTGCCTTGGGAAACCACAGCGCCCGGGCAGCGCTTCGATTGAACCTCGTTGGCCCCAGCCGGGCCGGTTTGTCCCCGCTGTCGCTCAAGACTCGTCTGGGGAAAGCTGACCGCCCCGAGTCTCCGTGTCGACAGGCTTTGGTGACGCCCACAGAGATGCGGTCCCTGGGGAAAGAGTGTCGGAAGCAGATCAGTAATATTGAGCAGAGTTTGGCTCCGAAGACTTCAGGCAGGTTCTCAGCGGGGTCTGAAATGTTTTCCGGGACGCCCAGAGCGTCGGGAGCCGGTCACACAGTGGTTGAAGACCTGCAGTTTACAGGGTCATGTGAGGATACACAGATCTCGGGTCAGACCGCAGTAACTCATGACCGAGAGGATTCGAGAGGGAACGACTGCCTTGGGGAGAACGCAGGTAACTTGTAACTCTGTTTTTCAGAATAATTTTAATTTCTGAGACAAACACATACACGCATGTATATGTATGTATGTGTGTGTGTGTATATATATATATATATATATATATATATATATATATATATATATATATATATATATATATATATATATATATATATATATATATATATATATAATATTAGAGGTGGGCATAGATTAATTTTTTTAATCTAGATTAATCTAGATTAATTTTAAAATTAATCTAGATTAATCTAGATTAAAATTGGTTCATTTGAATTCTCCTGAAGGCATTCAGAATATGTGTGCTACCCAAATAATGACTAAAAGTAAGTCTTTGAGAATAGTTCGCCTCGCAAAGGGATGTGAATTTCTGCCAAAAATGCCATTCGACAATCGAGGAGCAAAAGTCGAATATCGTTAAAAAAAAAAAACAAAAAAAAAACGCAATGACAGAAAGGGAGGCCAATTTCATCTTTAGCGATTTGTCATCAAACAAACTGTTTATTAATTGAACAAGTAACATGTTCTCTTCGGGGTTTTTTAACATAGTAATTGGAAGAAGAAAAAAAAACAATGCGCACGACAGTCCGTTTTTGCATCGCCAATGCTCGTTAGATCAAAAAATGTCATCATATGTCATAATGATTTTATGTGAACCTGCCTTTGCAATAGCCTCCTTTTTAAACAAATTAGTTTCAATCAATGTAAACTATTTGTGTGATTGATTATGCCACTGCGCAATGCACACAACCGCAGGATGGCGGGTGTTCAATTTCATAAACTGTGGACAATGGTAGCTTATTTAAACCTGTTAACCAGTGCGCCGACGCTCTGAAGCGTTTTTTTTTTTGTAGCCTATAAATTAATGTATGTCCAAAAACCGGAAAATGTCATACTTTTTAGTAGTGCTAATCGTGGCGTAATAATCTGTTTGGTTGTAAAATGTATTACCTGAATGAAATGAACTCGAATCGTCCTGTGAATCATTCATTCACAGACAGCATACGAAGATGTTCAACTAATAAAGATCTGGCAAAGATATGATGCATTTGCAAATTTGCTTTCACTAGACTAAACTGTAGATCCACGCCACTTCATCCAACGCTCTTGATGTTCTTAAATCTTCCTGTTACTTACGACTCCTCGAGTGTGAATTGAAAAGCGCTTCAGAGTTCAGACGATTCGTTGCCTGAGGAACTGAACAGATCAACTGATTCGCGAACCGATTTAACAGATCTGACAACTTGTTTGATGAAGTCTTTGAACAGAATCGACTCAAAAGAGTGATTCATTTGTAAATGAGCATTGGCTCTTGCCCATACAAAGGATACAGCGCACTTGGAATGAAAAGTACACCTTGTGTCCCTGACAGGAAAATACCCTGCTGCGTGATCTGTCACAGTAGGTGCGGCGTCAAGTATGTCATACTACACACTAGAATTGCGCGAAAATACATGTTCGAAATGCTATTTATGATCCCAACCCAACTTAGATTAACGGCGATATTTTTTTATCGCGCGATAAGAGTCTCACGTTAACGCAGCACGTTAACGCCGATAACGGCCCAGCACTAATATATATATATATACCACACACGCACATATCTGCCAACCGTACCAACAAGCACATTGAGCCTGGACATATTTTTCCGAAAATATATATAAATTATATATATATAATATATATATATAAGTATATTTAATATAATATATTAATATATAAATATATATATAATATATATATATAGTATATATATATATATATATATAAGAGGTATGTGTGGGAGGTTTTTTTGTGTTTTTTTCAGAATAATCTTAATTTGTTGTCATTCCCCCCAAAAAAATTCTTAATTCTGAAGGAATGCTCCATAGATGCTGAAGTATTCCTTAATAATAACAAATAAATACTTCCATCTAGATGTGCACAGATCCAAATTTGTGTTTGCGTTGCTGAAAAATCAGATTAATATGGGTTTATGCCTGCTGTCTGATTATTGGCTAAATCAGGTTTTTGCCATTGGGTTAATCTTTTTGCACAATATGCTTATCAGAATATGCCTGAATTCTAATTAACAGTTTTTTAAAAAATATATATATATTTTTTTTTTTTTTTATGTAACCGCAGTTATTGATGGGTATTGATTTTGTTTTTGTCTTCAGGTCTTTCTGCAGGGTCGCTGAGTGTCCAGATGTGTAAGAAGATGGTGAATGAACTCTGGCACACCATCCATAAAGCAACTGGCTTTTATAGCGAGGTGATTTCTCTTGTTCTCGGTTTAACTGAAAGCAACTTGAGCCGGCATATCTTAAAATATGTAAATGCTGTTGTTTTGTCAAGATGCACACATCAGTAATGTTTTTTCTAAGGCACTTAGTTAATTTAGGACATTTAAGTAGCTTTTTCAAAGGCCTAATCCTGGCTTAATCTAAACCCTGACTGTGAAACCAGGCTGTAGTGAAGGCTGGAGTAATGATGCTGAAAATTCAGCTTTCTTTCACAGACATTATATTTTAAAATATTAAATCTAAAAAATATTTCACAAAAGTAGTTTTTAATTTGTTTTTACTGTTTGATTTAATGCAGCGTTGGTGAGCAGAAGAAATCTTAAATTAGCAATTTAAAAACATACAGTTGGTAAGATTGTTTTATTCGAATTAATCTGCCAGAAATGCAGCAAAAACATTGACATTTTCTGAAATGATATAGCAGGAGTGTTCAACTACACTTCCAAAAGGTCCAGTCACTATATTTTCTTCCCAGCGGAGGTTCGGAAAATATTTCTTTGGACTATTTATACATTTCCATCTGGGCAGCAGTAGTTAAAGAACAAAAATCATAAACAGTCAAAATAGAAGCAAAGATAAAGTATTTTAGTCAGAATACAATAAAAAAAAACTATATTCATCAGTTTAAGGCCAGTTAGATAAGAATATTAAAAGGTAAGATTGAGTTTAATCAGGGTATAGTTATTTTTACATTTAGATACCCATGTATGACAGAACGCCATGTGACAGAAAAGATACTGTAAGGAAGATCAGGGTTTTCCTCTTGAAGTCACTAGCCATTATTTTTAATGTGTGTGTGTGTTTGTTATCCAAGCATTAACAGCAAGGAAAGACCCTTATACTGTGATCGGCACATATGAGGTGTTTCTCTTCATTTCTGCTTCATGTTCTTGATTTTGGCATTTCTTTGTGGTTTACAATCCAGTATTCATGTAATACTTTTGTCTTTTATGAGTTTAATAATGAACTCGGTCTCGTCTTCTGTCCGATCATGCGTCAGGTGACTGTAAATGCACAAAAACTTTCCCTTGCAGTTTTGCCAAATATTCCTTTTTCGAATTGCCTGAAAAACCTCGTCATGCGAGCGTAAAAAACCTTTTTGCGATCTAATAGGAGTTTTTGCAAAATTTACGCGTTTCCATTGGCCGTATTTTCAATTCGCACTTTCAATGGCGACTCGCTTTTCTATAGCATTCTTCAAAGTGAAAGAGGCTGAAACCCATCTGATGGTAAAACTGTGTGTGTGTGTGTTCTCTCTGTAGTTGTGCTCCATGCCGGAGTTGTCGGAGCAGCAGGAACAGATGAAGAGTATTCTGCAGGAGGTGTTTGTGGGCGTACAGTGCGAGTTACTCTCCCTGTGCCCACAGGATCCCCGCGCCCGTCCCGTCCCGGAAGACTCCCCCGGCCGCCAGCTGCGGGACGACAGGACGGTGGCGCTCCTGGAGAAATACTCGGAGATGCTCTTACTGCGAATGACTGAAAAAGGAGCACAGCCCGCACTGGAGTAACGGCTCCTTTAATTGGCCGAAGTGAACTTCTAACGCCATGCCCCCATAAGCACCTTTAAACTTTAATGTCTTGCGTTTTGCTTTTAAATATGCATATTTGAAGATTTTTGTCAAACTGGCATTTTGAGTTGTCTTTTTATACTATGTTTTTTTGTTTCACTACATTTCAGTACCGGAGTGTATTTGCTCACATACACGACAAAACTTTAAAGGATAAAAAGAATTAAAAAGGCAAACTCTTCAAGACCTTTTCCTTCAATCGTTTGTGTTTTCCATATTTCATGTAGAGTTTTGAAACAGTGTTACTTTTAGGATACAAACACAAACCGTTGAATTATGTGCTGAGTTTTCTCTTGCAGTTCTTGCTTTTTGTATTTTCACACCATTTCACGCAGACGAGCGATGAGTTTTTTTCCGTTGTCGTGTTGTTTTATGTAGATATCATGTTTCCTGAAGCACCAGGCTGAGACTCACGGTTTGCCACTGGTGTGCTGATTATGCTTTGTCATGGTGTGCAATCCTTTTTTTTCATTTTTATTTTTTCAAAATGTATTTAACTTTTTAGGAAAGCTTTGTAAATATGTTTTAAACCGCCATTTACACTATTTTAATATTAAACATTTTATTATTAAATATGATTGTTTTTTGTGGTTCCTTATGATTTTGAAAATAAAAAAAAAGAATTAAACTGCTCTTAATTTATAAATTGTAAAAAAAATAAAAAAAATAAAGTCTATTGAAAAGGAAGATGAATCATTTTTCAAAACTCGGAATTTTGCATTTTATCATGGTTTTTATTTTATTTAATGTTTTTAAAGCTTGGATAAGAGATAAACATGCAGTACCAGACCCAATGCGTAAAGACCCAATTCATGTCTAAAATATGTTTAAAAAAAATTATATTAAATTATTACTTTTTTTCCTGCTTACTGTAGGTGTATTTTTTATTTTACTCTATTTTATATTTATTTTAGTCTTATTTTTTAATTTATTAAATCTGTTTTAGTAAATCAGAACATCAAATAAAACGTAATTTATTTAAAAGCAACGTTTCTAATTTTCAGTAGGTTTTCATCTAATATATTTGGTTTCATTTTTGTAATTAATGAAAACATTTTTAATAAACATTTTGTTTAACAGTAACTTTCCTTTTAAGAGTGTAGTATTTAAATGTATTATGTATATTACCTCTGGAAAACACTGATGTAGTTCACTCATTTATGAATTTACACATCATTGTGTGTGTGAAAAATTAATTCAACATTTGTTACCGTTTTTTTTTTTTTCTAAGCTTTTCCACAGACCCCACCGCAATCCCTTGCGGTTCCAGGACTTAACACTTTTTTGGCTTGTTTCAAAAAGCACCTAACAACAAATTTAGCAATTTTTACTATTAATTTGGCCGCTTTTAGCAACTTTTGAAAAGTGACGTGAGATGATAAAAGCACTTGCAATTGTGCAATAATAATTGTTAATTTATGATGCACCTTGTTATTAGCTTGTACCTATAATTGTTCATTCGTTTTCTTACACTGCAAGAAAATAATTATGTAGATAAACAAACTGTGATTTTCTGCCAGGACATCATCGGTTAAATTAACGGACATTTCCTGTAACCCTAAAACACAATGCTTAAATTAAAATACGGATAAAACACCTGTGAAAAATCAACTTAGAAAATTCCTTGTTAACACTTGTGCCCTATTTTTAAGGACTTTTCTTCGTGCAGCAGAGCAAAGTACAACCGGTGTTTGTGAACGTTACTTTTGAAAGGCATGTGTTAATAAAAGTTTTTTTTTTTTTGTCAAATGTAAAAGCCCTTTCACACCAAAAGTGAAATGAATAAGCCTCAAGTTGAAGTGCAAATTCACGTCTGAATGGCTAATAAAGTGAGATTAAAATACGTGAAGTATGTGTTAATTTTGTTGTTGTAGGTTTGTGTAATATTCTGATTTTGCATTTCATGATTTTATTATATTTGAGGAATACTAAATGTGTTTCTGTGCAGTGAGATGAGTAAATGCATGTTCATTGTTCACATTTACAATAAGCATCATGTTTACACACACACTTACTCAAGATTCAGAGAAGTCAGTCCAAAAATGGGAAGACAATGTAACTTGTGTTACTTATAAAAAGTAACTCAGATATTTTGTTGTAAATTTAAAATTAACGCGTTACTTTACTAGTTACTTGAAAAAAGTAATCTGATTACGCAACTCGTATTAGTTGTAATGGTTACCCTTACACTGACTTAACTGAAGCTTAACTAGAATTGTTCAGCATGTCTTTTAACTTGTTAATAAACAATACATAAATGTAATTTTTCTAAAATGTCTTATAAAAATGCATAATGTTTATATTACTTTTACAATTATAAACACACCATACACACACACACACACACCACCATACTCACATTGGTACTTTTTGCCATTGAGATGACTTGGAAAAAGTGTTTATATTATATTATTTTATATTACCGTATACTCTTATTGTAAATCTATTCACAATGACATCAAAAAGATGAAATTTTTTTTTTTAGCAACAAATCGACCTGTCTTTAGCAACTTCCCTGCAAATTGTTGGCAACACTTGGACACCAGTTTGCAAACTGCTATCAAAGTAATATGTAGCCTTTGGCAGAAACCATGTGAAAGTAGTGTTACCCAATATTTTCCACTTACACTAAGACTTAACTGACATTTTATATTTAAAAACCTCACGTTTTTGTCATACATTAACTGTCATTGAAGTGTGACTCTGTCAGCCTCGTAGTGGCAAACTGTCAATCATGTACATTAAATCACAATATGTGTGTGTGAGCTGAGGTTTCTGTGCTGAAGTGTTAAATAAAGAAGCCCGGAGTGTTTTAGGGAAGTGTTTGTACAGCTGAAGCATTGTGGTGGCAATGTTACTCATAAATATAACTATTTTCCACAGCACACACAAGCGAGTCACGACAGGAGGCGCTTTTCTGCTCAGAGAACCAAACTGCCACGAGCAGCATTCAAATTTCAAGAGGGTTTTTTTTTTACTCATTAGAGCAGTAAATGTATAACATTTTAAATATTTACTGGTACTTTCTATGGAGTTATCAGACATTGAAATAAAAATGTACCCCAGAATAAATTTGTTTAAAATTGTAATCACGACGCCTGTGATTGGTCCATCGTGACTAATCGCTTAGAAAAGTAACTCATGTCACACGATACAGTACAATAGGCCACGCCCGTTTTATTTTCTGCTTTTTCCTATTGGCCGCTCTGCTCGCTCTGTTTTTGCGCTTGAGAACGCGCGCACAGATTAGTCATGAATCATGATTACTCATCAGAAGTCACAGAAGCGGGCGGGTCCTCCATGTGTTTACAGCACACAGACTTCACTGACACTGAAGTGACGCGTCGCGTCAGCGCGCACAGCTGCACCGCTTTCTGACGCTTCTGGTCAATTCGCTTCATAAGCATGGAAAACATACTTACAAGTTCCAGATGACGGCGCGTAAACCTATGTAATATGTCTAAGAATGTAGGTTATTGTTGTACTATCATTATTTATGATCATGGCTGCGTTGAGCGCGCGAGAAACTCTGAACTTAAACAGAGCGAGACATGGAAGCGTCACATTATTAGACAGCTGAAAAACCGCAACAGGACACAGACCAGCGTCTTCCAGGACATTATAGAGTCATGTAAGCTTTATTAATGTTATTCATATCACTTATTAAAGCTATGCAGTGCAATGAGAAGGAAGAAACTTGTGTTGGATGCTGTAGAAGTTTGTATCTATTAAGTCTTTATGGTTGATTAAACTGATTTAATTTTATTAATTTGGAATTATAAATAACTATATATATAAAATTTAATAGATATTAATATATATATATAAATGTGAATTATTATTATATTATTGTTATGTTTTATTTATTTTGTATTAATTTAAATGTTATAATAGTTAATACGTTTATACATATGAAATTTCTCCATGCTTCATTTTCATGAACTTTTATTTTGGATCTGAGAACAGAATATTAAAATTGACTAACTGAACGTCTAATTTGCATATCTTGAGTATAACACGATACAAAGGAAATTCAGAGTTGTGCAAGTTCTCGCTCGTTCTGTGAATCTTGACACTTGGGTGCAAATGAAAAATCTCATTAACAAACACACTTGGAGTGCATGTAAACATCAGCTAGCCTCTTTTCAAACAAATATTAAGATGAAGCTCTGAATGTATGTTCAGAAGTAGTTTGTGTTATTGTTCTTCTTGTAGATCACAGTTTGCTGGAGAAGTCCAAGCAAAGAGCCTTCATAACCAAAGGCATTCTGGGATCAGGGTCAAGGTAACCTTTACTCTGAGTCATACTGACCACAGAAAATGTAATTCGTTGGAGTAACCTTTGATGTAGTCATATTAAATAATATTTTTGACACAAATAAAACTACTTAATTTATATGTTACCACATGACGCACATGTTAAGACTTCCAGAATCTGCATCATGTAACTCTTTACCAACATGACAACATAGCATTACATTGGAGTACCATATAAATAACACATAATCAGTTTCAACCATGACCTGTCTGATTTCTAAATGCTGTTTTTGGGCCCCGGCAGGCCCTCGGCGGTCCCCTCATCTGAAGATTCACTGACGTCTCTACAGACGACCACCGGTGAGGTATGAGATGATGGTACAGTATGTGTGGGAAACACAAAAACACAAGCAGCCTATCTCATAAGAAAGCAGTTTGATGTTTAGATTACCAATGAACCTACTGAGTTTTATGGCACAAGTCGTGACCTGTTTCACTACACAGGTTTACAAGTTGGCCCGCTGTTATCTCTTCCTGTTAGCAGACAGCCAAACCATCAAACCTACCACAAGCAAGCCAAAGTTCCTCCTGAACTGATGGCTTTTCACCTGTAAGAGCAAAGCGTGTAGGCAAAGCATATTCATAGTCAAAGCAACGTAAATGTGAACAGTGCTTTGAACTAGAAATGTTCACAGTTAGTCTGAGAATCGAGCATAACCAGTTCTTACACGTAATCTGGCATTGAGACTGTCCTAAGATCAGCGGGAAAATCTTAGCGAAAGCATGTGATAAAACCGGCTGCGTATCTTTGCTTTATCGGCACCTTTATCTAGCTATTGTAGCTATAGAAAACTCCTTTAAACATGTGTTGATATAGTAATGAAGTGGGCAGATACACTCGCTTGAGTTTCCCTTCATGGCTTTTTTCCACTCTGAAATATGTTTTTTGGCTTTCCTATTGTTTTTGTTCTGTCAGCTCGCATACCAAGTGGTGGAGCTGCAGCAGCGACTCCAGATGAAGGAAGTGACACTGGAGGAACAACATACCAAGTAAATCTCTTTTATACCTCAAAAACTGACACACAGTGTACAGCATTCTCATCTCACCACCCTTTTAATTGACCGCTTTCCACAAAAAGGGTATCATTTGCTGACCCATGACTTTAAAGGGTTACAGGCACATCTGAAATGTATTAGATCTGATTGATAAATTATTATCCATGATGAAATTAACATACAATAAAGCACATCAAAAGCCTGACCCCCATTTATGACTGTGTCAATATTGATTGTAGTATATAAAAAACACAATTGTCACGTACCATTTTTAAAGCATTTATCCCTGGTACCCAGGGTTCCCACGGGTCCTTGAAAGTTTGTGAATCTGGATTTTTTTTCTTTCAAGGCCCTGGACAGTTTTTGAAAATAAACATACATAGATAAAGGTTATTGAAGGTGCTTGAATTTGCGTTAGTTGCGCGCAGTCACGTTAAGTGTTTCCCTCGTGAGGTACTTTGTGTTGTACGCAGGGGTTAAATTGGGATTTATTAAGTGGGGGTGCTCTCCCTAGGGGGGTCCGGGGGCATGCCCCCCCGGGATTTTTTTTTTTTGAAAAATAAACCATTAAATAGCACTTTCTGGAGAGTTTTGTGCAAAGAAATGGAGAAATTGAGTATTACATGATATGTGAAAAACTGCAAGGTTAAGACCATTTACTTTGCAACAGGTATTAGGACATTTAGCATTTACATTACTGTTAATCAGCCATCACTTGATTACACGTTGTATTACCTTGTTATGATATAGTGACCCATACAATGTGCTAAACATAATGTGCCACATGGAGAGACAGTGCAGCATATGACAGTAGCAACAGCTGAGAAGATTTGGGTCTGTGGTGACCAGGTCCACCTCATACAAACTTCCTTCTCCCATTCTCTCTCTTTACTACGACAACACACACACACACACACACATAAAAAGGCAAAGTTTTGATTTCTGGCTCCAGTGGTTGCCTCATTACACAACCCACGTAAAGTTGATAATTCCGCGAATAACTGCAATTGCAGATTTCGAACAGAGATGGCGAAAACTGCGGACTGCAGCTTTAAGATATAAAAATGATGATAACACTGGTTAGTTTTATAATCAACATTTGAATATATTTGTGTTTTACCTTTGTAATTTAATTTTGATTTTACATTTAATTTCATACACATTCTTAAAAACAGTACAGAGAACACACATCTATAACTCATCACTCATCTATAACTTCATTACTTCCCACAATGGCTGGTATGCAAACACCTCAGTATTAGTCTGCCTTTTCTTACACGCCAGGTGCTCTGTAACTTTAACATTAATAGAATGTTGATATGATATCAATTAAATCATCTGGTAAGTCTGCTGAGTACATCAAGTCTGCTGCTAACTAGGGATGAGATCATTGCCGGTGTAACGGTAAAAATTATGTTAATTATTACAGAGAAATTAATGTAATTCTTAGTATTGTTTCTTGTATGCTGGTGGCTATAATATTTAGTACTGGTAAATAATTTTCATAGTAAGTCAGATGCTTATTATTGTGCATTATTATTTGTTTATATTTTAGAACCACAACCAACTTCACATGTAACCTCAAATACAACTTCATAGTTGACTTCACGTTTGTAAATAAATCTTCCTGGATCTCAGCCAGACATATCTGGTTCAATTTCTTTCACAGTGTTTCAGACCGTTTTCAATAGTTTTTACAAGCATATTGCCTATATTTTTGTAATATATTAAGCACTGTTACACTTTTTGAAACTAGTTCAGCTTGTGTAGGCCTGTCACTGACAGGCTGTCAGTGCTTTCTGAACATATTGAACACACTTTTAAAAATACCGCAATACCGAACACTGTGATAATTTTGATCATTTTCATACTGTCCCATCTCTACTGCCAACATGTTACAGAGCTAGTCATGCTAAAAATGTCTGGAATATCACCCCACCTTTTGAAGAAGTCAGTTTCCTCTTCTTGGGTGGATATGCTCCACTCATTTCAATTTATCTCTGAAAGTTGGAGAATAAATGGTTGATTTAATTTTCATTAACCACAGAGCTTGGTAGCTAAAAGTAACTTAGGTCTAGCAAGTCTTATATTTCTGTAATTCACACAGATCAAATACAAATATGCTGACTGAATAGATTGCTAGTTTATTTTAAGTAGCCAGCTAACGTTAAATTAGCAGTTCTCTTGGCAGTTTGCTGATAATCCGGTATCTGAAGTAAAATGCTCAAAACATCTCCTGAGAAAAATCACATGGTCAACCTAGTCCTGGTTATTTAATTTTGATTTAGTCTTATTTTCCTTACCTTGTCATTCAAGGCCAGGGCACTTTTTTGACATTTCTGGAACATCCACATCCCGCGCAACCACGGTCTCCCAGGAACATTCATTATTGCTGCGTACATTTATCCGTGTCAGATGCGCATGCGCGAGCGGTGCGCGATCATGGTCGACTGACAACGAGATTAAGCAGCTGAACAAAATTACGGCCGTGTTCCGATTGTTCTCATCTCAGCTCCGCCGAGACAAAATAGACATGCCATTTCAAAAATCTTTCATTTATTGTCAGAAATATGTTTTCAAAAGCATCACTTTCATCAAATTGTATGTGACATAATTTCTAGTAGTCAACTGACTGCAAACGAGCAGGCTTATGTGCCGGGGCTGAGCCCCGGAGAGCCCCGGCCCAATTTAACCACTGGTTGTACGTTGCCGTGACGTTCAAGCACAACAAAACTACTACTATGGTACCTCAACGTTTCACAGACACACCGTGAAACATTGCAAAACTAGGCTGGTTACATGAGCCTAAGCTTATTTCAATAAAATCCATGAAAAAGTTAATATCAGATCATTTTGGAATACAGTATAGGATGTACCGAATATTTTTCAGTTTTCCGACAGAAATACGACAAATTGAATATCAGATCTCGGTCATATGGCCAAAAATAAATGCACAAAAACGCTTTTTTTTACAAAAATAGTGTTTGACACATCTAAACTTGCTCTGACTTGAAATGGGTCCCGCATTAAAGTAACACCAAGTAACTTTTCCTCTTCGGTCGCCCTACTGGTTGGAAACGAAATTGTCCATTACCGCTGTCGTAAATAATTTAGCCTACCGTCGCACGCACGCTCGCTGTTTATCCAGCACCGGCTTTAGAATGAACGATGTCCACAGACAAGGTAAAGTATATTACATGATTTCATGAAAGGCTGATGTATTGCGATTAGGGGTGGAACGGTACATGTATTCGTATCGAACCGAAACGGTACGGGCGTCACGGTTCGGTGCACTTATTTGCACGTAGAATACACGGTACAAAAACGCGCGCGCGCGTGAGAGAGAGAGAGAAGAGAGAGAGAGAGAGAGAGAGAGAGAGAGAGAGAGAGAGAGAGAGAGGTGCGAACATTGTGTGTGTCTGCGCGCGCGTGTGCGAGAGAGAGGCGCGATGAACAGTCAGTGTGTGTGTGTGTGTGTGTGTGTGTTTTGCGCGCGTGCGAGAGAGATCTCTCGTGCGCGATCAAACAGTGGAAACATACTCCGTCATTTTTTCATACAGGACATCATTAAAACTGCAAAGTGTTTACTGTTTACTTTTGTGTACACTTGCAATAAAACACAACATTGTGCTTTTGTTACACTCTAAACTCTTGTCAAACTGTAACCTACAAATGTTAACAAAAGTTTTTAAAGGTAGTATTATTTTATACGGAAATCAATTATTTATAATTCAGATGAGAATAAGTTAGGGTTAACTAAAATGAAAGAAAACAAATAAATTGATCTGAAATAGCAAATTAATTTTAAATTCATTCAGGTACAATTACCAAAACATATCTCAAGGTCTTTTCATCTTTTTAATAATTTAATTAATAAACTAATTATATAAAACTCCTGTCCGGTGCACTACAAATAAACTGGTTCTATGCCTTTATTAATAAAACTTATTTAAAAAATACAAGGCTTAAGACATTTATAAAAATGCCTTCTGCATTTTTGTTTTGCTTTTCACTCCATTGTACCGAAATCGTACCGAACCGTGACGTCTGAGCCGAGGTATGAACCGTGACTTATGTGTACCGTTCCACCCCTAATTGCGACATCAGAAACGAAGAAAAACGAAATAATGACTATTTTAGCGCTTGACATAAAGCAGTCGAATTTTGAACCCGAATCCCGAAGTTCTGTAGTGCCAGTAAAAGCGACACAGACCCCGTCAGGCGATGGCAGACCGCCTTTCACCCTGTTACGACTTGATGAACCACTGATAAGATTTTGGAAACATTATTTTAAGGTAAACAATGTTACGGTTGCTTTAAGTCCTTGAATTTTGGACCTGGAAAGTCCTTAAAAGGTCCTTGAATTTGAAGTTAACCAAGGTGTGGGAACTCATTTTGTTATGAAATAACTACAAATCAACATTTAGACTACAAGTCTCAACCCTGCTTGCTACTGGTCTATAGGTTTATTTAAAATCTCATTATATATACACAGCACCGGTCAAAACTTTGTAAACATTACTATTTTTTATGTTTTTGAAACAAGTCTCTTTTGCTCATCAAGCCTGCATAAATTTGATCCAAAAAAAAAAAAAAAAACTTTAATATTGTGAAATATTATTACAATTTAATATAATGGTTTTCTATTTTAATATAGTAATACAATATAATTTATTTCTGTGATGCAAAGCTGAATTTCAGCATCATCACATTATTACAGACACTGACATAACAGCCCTCAGTGTCACATGATCCTTCAGAAATCATGCTAATATGCTGATTTATTACCAGTAATGGAAACACTTGTGCTCCTTAATATTTTTTTGGAACCTGTGATACTTTTTTCGGGATTCATTGATGGATAAAAAGCATTTATTCAAAATAGAAATGTCAAAATTTTAGAAATGTTATATATAGATAAAATGTATGTGTGTGTGTTTTTATTTTATTTTATTTATTTATACACAAATCAGGCATTTTAACTGTAGGGGTAACATTTTAAAATGTTATAACCTAATGTAAAATGAATGCAAAATGAATAAACCCTTCATTTACTATTTAGCTTGGCCTACAATTGTTTACAGTCAACCTTTTCTTAAGATTAAGCCTCATTTTATTGACACTTTGTTGAAAAAAGAAATATTTTTTTGAGAGTGAGATTTAAACCATATTTTGTATCATACCTGGAAAGTGCCATTTATTAATCCTCAAGCTGTTGTCTATTATCAGTGAATAATTTCCTACATTTTTTCACTGTACAGAAAAAGACACTGAACATTCTGCAATATACAGTATCTCTAATCGAATCCCTGAAGTATTAGAAAGTGGGACCATTTGATCATAAATCTTGCATATCTATAATGATTTTGTTTTGTGTGTATAATTAAGGCTGTACGAGGTCCAAAAGCATGTGAGTGTTCTGGCCTCAGAGCGCCGTGTGCTTCGGAGCGCGTGGCTGAGGTGCAGACTGGAAACCGAGTCCTGAAGCAAAGCTACGACGCTCTGCTGGAGCAGCACCAGAACACGGAGAGGACGTACCGACAGGAGAAGCTCCACAGCGCAGAGATCCTGGAGAACATGATCCAGCTGAAACAGCAGGCTGCTGTCCGCATGAACCATCGGAACGAGAAGAGAGTGAGGTCAGAGGGGGGAGGGACGCATGTTACAGGCTTACACACAAGAAGTATACACAGTAATAATCTCTTAAAGGTGAACATGTGATTACTGCGCTATTAGAGTCACCAATGAGAAAAGCAATCCCAAAAAAACCTCCCGTCTTCTTATTCAGGCCATTGGTTGTGCATTCATTCTGCAGAATGGATTCAGGGATTAGAAAAATCTTTCATCATCAAACCTACTTTCTTTTGTGGAACAGAGATTTTTGAAAAATATCTTGCTGGTGTTTTATTTTTTGTTCTTCCAATGAAAGCCAATGCGGTCTAGTTCTATGTTGAATAACCTGTTGGTGAGAAAATGATGGCATAATTTTAATACATTTACATGCATCCAAAAAAAAACACTTTAATTTTCTCATAATATATTGCAGCATCTCCTCTTTTCTCACAATGCCTGAAATGGTTTGATCAAGGATTCAGTCTCTCTAAACTCTTCTTCCCTCCTTTACTCTGCTCTGATTGGTCAGATGACTCAGTCTGTTGTGATTGATCTACTCTGCTCTGATTGGTCAGATGACTCAGTCTGTTGTGATTGGTCTACTCTGCTCTGATTGGACAGATGACTCAGTCTGTTGTGATTGGTCTACTCTGCTCTGATTGGACAGATGACTCAGTCTGTTGTGATTGGTCTACTCTGCTCTGATTGGACAGATGACTCAGTCTGTTGTGATTGGTTTACTCTGCTCTGATTGGTCAGATGACTCAGTCTGTTGTGATTGGTTTACTCTGCTCTGATTGGTCAGATGGCCCAGTCTGTTGTGATTGGTCTACTCTGCTCTGATTGGTCAGATGACTCAGTCTGTTATGATTGGTCTACTCTGCTCTGATTGGACAGATGACTCAGTCTGTTGTGATTGGTCTACTCTGCTCTGATTGGACAGATGACTCATTCTGTTGTGATTGGTCTACTCTGCTCTGATTGGTCAGATGACTCAGTCTGTTGTGATTGGTTTACTCTGCTCTGATTGGTCAGATGACTCAGTCTGTTGTGATTGGTTTACTCTGCTCTGATTGGTCAGATGGCCCAGTCTGTTGTGATTGGTCTACTCTGCTCTGATTGGTCAGATGACTCAGTCTGTTGTGATTGGTTTACTCTGCTCTGATTGGTCAGATGGCCCAGTCTGGTGTGTTGCGATTGGTCAATGACTCATCTGCCTCTGATTGGTCAGATGACCCAGTCTGGGCTGCGTTCAGCGCGGACAAAACGTTGCAGAACGTTTTTTAAACAGAAACGGTGATGCGTTGAACGCACTGTTGTGATGACGCAAGAGTTGCAACTACGGCAGCTGAGAAGGCTTTTTGTGTTCTTTGTGAAGAATTTTCGCAGCCTGATGAAGTCGGTATAAATATGTTTAATACTACAAAATATGCCGATGTTACAGTTACTGCACTTGCCGCCCAGAACACAAGAGAAACATCCCAGTCGAGTGAAGGGATTTGTGGAAACTGAAATGGAAGCACATCTTACCTAATAAAGACTAAAACACATCTATTTAGCCTCACAAACTGACTTTATTTGTTGTTCATACTGTTTTATTAATAACCTGTATTTTCTTGCTCATTTTTAGGAAAAGCACTTTACATGCATTGTCTGTTTCTATACCAAATGTCATACACTTGCAATGAAGCTAAAAATATAAACAACTACATCATTATGTTGATATCCTATATTTTTACAATAAAACTTACGACAAACATGTCTTTAAATATCCCCAGTTGTTGCGTATCGAACACATTTGTAAATTACATCCATTGTGCGAGTTTACTTTAATACCGCGTGCTTTATATACATGTTGCTGCCGATTCGACTGCAGTTCTGACACGCCCACCAAACAAGAGAAAACGCATCTCAAACCCCGTTGCACACCGGTGCACGCCGTTTCCAGGAAACATGACGTTCAACCCGGAAACCGTAGCAAAACGTTGCGCACCGTTGTGATCTTGAACGTGCCCCTGTTGTGATTGGTCTACTCTTTTCTGATTGGTCAGATGGCCCAGTCTGTTGTGATTGGTCTACTCTGCTCTGATTGGTCAGATGACTCAGTCTGTTGTGATTAGTCTACTCTGATCTGATTGGTCAGATTGGTCTACTCTTTTCTGATTGGTCAGATGGCCAAGTCATTACTATATCTGAATTTTAGTTCCGGATCTTCCTCAGGGATTGGACACAGTGATAACAGTAATGATTGTGCCAAGTCCCCGGCGTCTTCTAACAACTCAATAACTCCATTTATTGTGCACTTTGATCTTTTACAACTTTTACACTCACACTACATGAAATGTTTCATCCAAAATAGCATAAGATTGAGACTTCAGTGCCTTTTACAGAACAGGCTTAAAGGGATACTCCACCCAAAAATGAAAATTCTGTCATCATTTACTCACCCTCAAGTTATTGCAAACCTGTATGAGTTTCTATCTTCTGCTGAACACAAAGAAGATATTTTGAAGAACGATTGGAACCAAACAGTTGTTTGGCACCATTGACTACCATAGTAGAAAACAAAAATACTATGGAAGTCAATGGTGCTAAAGTTCCAATCGTTCTTCAGAATATCTTCCTTTGTGTTCAACAGAAGATAGAAACTCATACAGGTTTGCAATAACTTGAGGGTGAGTAAATGATGACAGAATTTTCACTTTTGGGTGGAGTATCCCTTTAAGCCCAGTCCCAGACTAAAATGCATGTTTGAGCTGTCTTAACTGAAAGCAACTTGCACTGACAAATCATGTCAATGCCATTGCATTGTCTCAAAATGCAAACCAATATTTTTTTTTTCTAAGGCACATTTATAAAAGCGTCATAAAGGTTCTAATCTAACAGCCTTTTTCTGTGAAACCAGGCCTATATATGTTACAATGTGGGAGCTAAAAGTACTACGTTCTTAAAAGTGTCCAAATAAGTTTTGAGGTCATTGTACTGTACCCAACATCTGTCAGCAAGGAATAAGCGACACCAAGGCCATGTACAACAGTAGAATCATTATTTGTTAAAATTCAATGGCTTAGAAGATGGTTAATGTAGTTAATGAATTAGTGTTTTGTTAAACAAAGGCCATATTTCAAAGTCCACTGTGCTTTTCTGCCGGCAGATCATTCGTATGTTCCCTTTTCCTAAATCTTGAGAGCAAATGTTCCCATTCCATAAACACCACATCCTTCTTGATCACATTTCCTCTTCTTTCCTAGAGCCAGAGAGGCCAGTATTCACAAAGAGCTTCAGATGGCCGCCAGTAAGAATGTGAATATTAATGAGTAAGTAGCAACTGTATAAATCTGACTTCATGTCGATCCCTTAGAACTGTTTTTCTTCCGTTAAGCACAAAAGGAGAAATGTTAAAGTATGCATTGTCATTTATGTATTTGTGTTTCACAAAAGAAAGAAAGTTATGTTGGTTTGGAATGACATGAGGGTGTGTAAGTGATTTTTATCAGCATATGTGGGCAGCATAAACAACATTATAAAGTTAACGTATGGATCATCATGAACTGTTTGTTTTTATTCCGAGAGTTTTCATTAATGCTTTTGCTTTCGCCTGTCAGAGAGTCTGGGAACCATCTGGAAACCGAACCATCATCCCCCAAATGTGAAACTGCAGAGAGAGTCGAGAGATCCCATGGAGCACTTTTCAGGTAACAGTGGCATTTATGCATTATTATTACAGTGATTTCTTGATCTTCCATCTCAGAGTTCTTCAAATTTTTCCTCAGGTCTGCGTCAGCTACGTCCCCCCGCATCATCAGCTCCCTCAGAGGACTCTTTGAGTAAGTTTTTAGTAAAAGCCCTTAAAGCGCTGATATTTCACTGTATATTGCATACGTTTGGAGTGTTGGGGAATGTTACTTTTAAAAGAAACGTATTTATTTAGTCAGAAGACAAACTAAGGAAGTTAGTGTAAAATCAAAAGGCTTCAGACAAGTACCTCCCTGACACAGAAACATATACACCTAGAACAATAAATACTAAAAATAGTAGTAAAATATAGCAGTAATATTTAAAACAGAAAAAATGTATGCAGATCAGAACAATACACAATAAACATACATAAAACAAAATTTTGCCAAAAGGAAATTCCATAGTTGAATATGATTTTTTTTATTACGCGTAGCATAAAAAGTACACGAATGAATGCTTGGAAAGTTAACCTGAACTTAAAATATGTAAATATATTACTATGGTTTGTATAAACTCCTTAAACTAGTTTATACATCTTGATCATAGGCGCCTGCACCATGTGATCACATCATTTGGCAACTGGTGTGTTGTGTTGATATGATAAACCAATCTGAAATATTTACAATTGAATAAATACAATACTATTTAAACATTATATAGAAACATTATTATTATACTTTGCAGTAATTATCCTGCCTTCACACGCTATCAGAAATGTCCTACTTCCCTCTTCTGAAGTCGTGATTAAGAGCTCGTCATATTCAAGTGCTCTGTTGGCGGAAAGAACAAGTATAATGGAAGATACCAGGTTTATTCTTGCTTATTTATTAGGGAAATCTTATAAAAGCCGAAGCGTATGAAGATATTTAATTTTTAATAAAAATTTAGCATTCCATTTGTTGACAACCATATAAACAGATTCACTCCACTATCTATCTTGTAAGCTTGCTAATATTTTTATTTAATATTTTGATTATGTAGCCTCCAATTATGCAGAATATACGATGGTAAATATTTTATTTATAAATTGTCAATACAATATTTAGCAATACAATATATAGGGTATGATTTTAGCCGTAAATTCTTCATATTGACATAAAATGATAACTGCAAATCCAGCTTTCGGTGCCTGGAGTCGATGTTTCTGTGAGTTGTAGTGATCCATTTGCTCCGAAAATATACCTCAGATTTCTTATCAAATGTAGTTGTACGGTCAATCTCTCAAGCTCTTTCCCGTTTTAGATGTGTTTTGTGTGTTTTCCGCCGCATTCACGCTGAAAACCAATGCTGACGCTCAGTCTTTTTCCCACTCAGTGTGTGTAACCGCAGTCACTCCAGCCAACGGTGACGTCACACACATAACCTCTATTACATAATCTCCACTGACCAATGAGAGTTCAAAGATGCTCACCAGCTTCTCAAACTCCCGAAACGAACTGTTTTGGCCAGATTTAGTTCAAAAGTGATTACGAAACACATGTAATGCGTTACCCTCAACACTGTAACTCAGTTTTACTGTATATATATGATGTATACTCTTCAGTATTATTGATCATCATTCTGTTGTTCGTGTGTCCAGGAGGAAGATCAGAGGTAAATCAGTCTGCCGGTCAGAAGAAGATCTCTTTATTCCATTAGGAGTCTGTCTGGTTGCCAGAGTCCCAACCAAGGCAATCTACACACTGGTGCGTGTTACTCTTTACAACATGATCAACAACAACACATGTTTCTCACATACTTAGTGATGTTATATTACACATTGATATTATGGTCCTGTTGGGCTATGAAACAAGTAGGAACCTATATAACCTTGTTAAAGGCGTCATATAATGCCATTTTTGTACAAGCTAATATGATTCTTTAGGGTCTAAATTAAAAGTCTGTAATATACTTTAATTAAAAATTTTCATTAGTATTGTAAGAAAACACGTATTTTACCTGATCAAAAACAGCTCTGTTTTCAGCACGCCGTTTAGGTGCATGTGCCTTTAAATGATAATGAGCTTTGCTGACTCCGCCCCTCTGTTCTGTGCGTACACCGTTTGTAACACAATAACCATAACGCATTGTTCATTATAAACGTGGGATTATGCATTATATTGAGAATGTCGTACATAGAAAACATGTCGTAATGTACCTTGAGTGTAAACCTTAGCCGCATTCATCGTGAAGCGTGCAGCAAGCGATTTGCAAAGATTAACATAAATATGAAAGGTATAAAGGTTAATAAAACGCTACACTCACTTCAGTTCTTCTGGAGGTGCAGCAGGAACACGAAGAGTTGGTATCGATTCCTTTTTTCAAGAGCAGCTTTTTAGCAAAACCAGCTTTATACCTCCTCGTTTATAAAGCAGTCTGGTGAGAAATGATTCGCGCAAACATGAAAGCATTGACGTTGATCGTGGGCAATATTCCCTTCGAAAACAAACTCAGCCACTGCGTCTTCAGCGGTTCGGATTTAGGAACATTAAAATTACTGTTGTGTTCGTTATTACACCCAAGAACAGAACACCACAATCGCTTAGACGCCGTTCTGCTCATAGAGGGCGGGTCTGTGTTGAAACGCTGCTGTCAATCAACAATCGTGGGAGGGGCGTCCGATCTCGTGACGTCACAATATCGAACGGCTTGATTTGAGATGGGGGAAAACATATAAGGAGATCAAAACTAAAACACTGGATGGATTTTTATCATTTTATGATGGTTGTGTACAGGCACTGTCAACACACATTTCAGTACAATCAACTTGTAAAAGTGCATGTGCCATTATATGACCCCTTTAATATGAAAAGGAAACAGTTGTGTAGATGGACTAGTAGATGGAGTGATGATATTTAAATGGAAAATAATATTGTGTAAGGGATGATATTTTGCAAGCACATCCGCTATAGTGGTAGCTGGTGGTCTGTGGATGATGAGGCTGGGGAACAAAGCGTCTGTGTGTCGCTGTGAAACAGTGTCTTTCTGTAGGACACTGCAGCTCTGTCATGTGCAGACACACACTATTCATTTGAATAGCTGACAGCAGCAACCAGCCCTAGTTGTGGTATGGAGAGGAGTCTCCACTTCCTTAAATGGACATGTGTCACAATTACTCATTTGCATTTCCTGTTGATCTTTTGGTTGTTGGCAAGTCAGAATTTAAATGCTATTTCCTGTCGTTTCATCATTTTTTTTCATCAGGAAATTTCTTCTGATTGCTGTATTCTTGATGGCAAAAAATATTGCAGTGCTTATATCGCCCGCTGTTTTAATTTCCCCTTGAGTGTAAAGTAATACACTGCTTGTTTTATCATTTTCACACCTTAGCAAAGTTTCTTCCCATTCTTCAGTTTGAGATAAGTGACTGTATGAATGTAACACTGAGCATGACTGCTATTGTTATTATTAGTGCTGTGGTAAAACAGAAGGTAGTGACGTTTCTTCAAATCAGACACATGGGGATGCAGACCTTAAACAAAACGTACCATTGTTGTACTTTGGTATTTGGACTTGTACCATGTTCAAATAATGTGTTTTTTTTTTACCGGTCAAAAGTGTATCATTGTTGGGAATTTTAATGTTTTTGAAAGAAGTCTCTTTGATAAAAAAATACAGAAAAAAACAGTACTATTGTGAAATATTATAAACATTTAAAATGAGTGAAGGAAATTAATTTTCTATTCGAATATTTAACAAATATATATTTATTTAATTATTCCTTTGATGTCAAAGCTGAATTTTCAGCATCATTACTCCCGTCTTCAGTGTCACATGATCCTTCAGAAATCATCTAATATGATGATTTGCTGCTCAATTGTTATTGAAGCTAAATTATTAATAATGGTTATTTTTATTATCAATGTTTTTGCTGCTTAATATGTTTGTGGACATTGTGGTATTTTTTTTTCAGGATTCTTTGATGAATTGAAAGGTAAAAAAAACAGCATTTATTTGAAATAAAAATATTTTGTGACATTATATGTCTTTACTGTCAATTATGAGCAATTAATGCATCCTTGCTAAATAAAAGTATTATTTTTATTTGTTTTATTTTATTTACCCCAAACTTTTGAATGGTAGTGTTTCACAGTTTCTACAAGAATATTAAGCAGCACAACTATTTTCAACAAATGTTTCTTGAACAGCTAATAATCATATTATAGTGATTTCTGAAGGATCATGTGACACTGAAGACTGGAGTAATGATGCTGAAATACAGCTTTGATCACAGGAATACATTACATTTAAAATGAATTGAATAGAATAGAAAACAGTTATTTTAAATTTATAATAAAAATAAGTGAATATAGATAGTGCTCTCAAACGCAAATTGCATGACAAGGTAGGGGATTCTGGGTAGCTACTTTGGTTGCTAGGCAGTTTTGGGAATTTGCTAGGGGTGTTTAAAAGATTACAACACTCAATGCATGAACTGATTAAATGTATACCTACATGCAATTTTGCCCTGTATTAAAAAACATCTAATACATGTAAATGTATAACACATACATGCATTGTCTAATACATACATGTGAATGTAAAGAATTAGAAATGAATGTATGTTCTGTTGTTTCAGGATGCTCATGAGCTGGGAATCAACGCTGTGCGGTTCAGTACCAGTTCAAACCTGCTGGCTACAGGAGGGACTGACAGAGTCATTAAACTGTGGGACATTGAAGGAGGTACATCACAAAACTGATCTGTGTCATATAGACATATAGAGTTCAGATAGATGATAAAGAACCACATCAAATGATACTAAATGATTTAGTCAGTACATGTGACTGCCTGTGACCACCAGCAGGGGTCAGCACAATATTTAAACATAAGATAAGAAGTCTTGTTTTCTGATAGGTGAGATTTGTTCTTAAAACATGACCAAATATCTGCCAATGGTTAAGATTTTTTGCATTTGAATTAAGGTTATTTTTTATATTCATAGTTAAATATACTAAAATTATGAGTAAGAAAATCACTTTTTGCGTAGACCAGAATGTCACAATCCACTTTGGAAACCACAGAGAAAAGCCCTGGCAAACACCCAAAACACCCCACCATCATGTCAGCACATTTAGCATGGGCAAGCATCAGTGTGTGTAGAGAAACTGTGACCTCGTGTAATGAGCTCTATTATGCAGTCAATAGACACACAATAGGATTTAGAGAATATTCCCAGGCTTGATGTAACAGTGCAGTGTGTTGTTTACACAGGTACTCTTCAGAACAGAGGGACTTTAGATGGAAGTAATGAGGGCATCACCAGCATTGAGTTCGACCCTACGGTACAAACACACACACATACTTTTGTTTAAAAGAATTATACACAGAATTTCGTCACCAGTAGGCCGCACATGCGCATTGAATTTGTTTTGCACTGATTAGTTGTTCCACAAGATGGCAACACTTGCCAGCGCTGTTGTTACTGAACTCAAGAGACAGAACAGGAACAACAACAAAATACCGGAGACTGCAAAAACAACAGACACCCACATTGACAAGCACTTGTGAGATATCCGCAAATTTAGTTTAAAAGAATACCAATACATTTTTAGTCTTAACTTCAGGAGAACAATAGCGTAGACCCTTGATAAAGATAAAACTTTCTAGAGCGCATGTCGACCGCCTGTGTTTTGCGCACTCTATGAAATGGAGTATGCTTTGAAAGGTTACAGCTTCAACTGTACGTATACACTAGCGTACATGTAAAGAAAATAGTGTACTTTGGCCTTAACAAGACACAGTACAAGAGTGGCTGTCAGTCCCTGCAGGTTTACACAGTTTCCAATGAACCCTGCAGTCCAGCTCAAGCTTACAAATTCTCTATTCTTTGTTGATATAATTTTAGCTTTCTAGTTTGCCACACTCACTTGCTTGAAGTATATATGTTGTGTTACACTGATTGCATGAATTTTGCTTTAGTTTCTGCAGTGATCTGTAATGATGTGGCTGAAGCAGGATCCAAGTAAAGCAGTTTTTATTAAAGGATTAGTTCACTTTTAAAAAAACTTTTGCTGATAATTTACTCACCCCCATGTCATCCAAGATGTCCATGTCTTTCTTTCTTCAGTCGAAAAGAAATTAAGGTTTTTGATGAAAACATTCCAGGATTTTCTCCATATAATGGACTTCAATGGGACCCAAACGGTTCAAGGTCCAAAAGACAGTTTCAGTGCAGCTTCAAAGGGCTTTAAACGACACCAGACGATGAATAAGGGTCTTATCTAGCGAAACCATCGGTCAATGAACGAAATAACTTGAAAAAAGATTTGTTCATTGTGATGAACGAGTTCGAACAGGAGAGTCACGAACGCTCATCACAGAGCAGAGCAAGGCGAGCATTTGTGCTTATAAAACTTACACTTTTTTATTTATTTTTGAAATGACCGATCATTTCGCTAGATAAGACCCTTATTCATCGTCTGGTGTCGTTTAAAGCCCTTTGAAGCTGCACTGAAACTGTCATTTGGACCTTGAACCGTTTGGGTCCCATTGAAGTCCATTATATGGAGAAAATCCTGGAATGTTTTCATCAAAAACTTTAATTTCTTTTCGACTGAAGAAAGAAAGACATGGACATCTTGGATGACATGGGGGTGAGTAAATTATCAGCAAAAGTTTTTTTCAAAAGTGAACTAATCCTTTAAATATACTCAAACTTCACAAATGGAGAAACAGACTCGGGCACAGGACAATCAACATAAAGACCTCACAAAGACTGACCTAGACACAGGGCTTAAACGCACAGGCAAACAAGCTAAACAAGATAACAAGGGGGCGTGGTTAATCAGACACACCTGGGAAGACTCATAGACATTAAACATAACGGGGATTTGCTAAGGACAAGACAGGGGAACACAGACTGGAATCACAACATAATCATTTCCATGAGCACTGGGAAATAAAACGTGTCCGATTCAAAGACTGACTAGAATTCGCTCATTAGGACCGGTAGTTGTGATTAACTCATTTAAACGGACATGTCTGAGATTGGTTGCAATGCTGAACTTCTACAAAACACACAAATCAATTGAAAAATTGCTCTGTAAAACATGTTAACTGTTAATTGAATTCACCCCACACACCCCATTTTATTGAAACTTCATAGAAGCTACAAGAAAACACATACATATTGTATTTTCTATATATTCAGATTTCTTAATGTAAGGACTGTTAATAGAAAAAAAAATCCCAATTCCTTTGAATGTTTTCAAATTAGTCTTTAGAAAGCAGAAGTGAAAATGTAAATTATTGCGCTAATCAAATTTAAGTAAAAACAACTCTCAAAATAGATTTTATTAGCATTTTGTTATTAGATTAGAGTGTAGGTAGGACTAGATCTGCTACACTCCTTCTGGCATGAGGCTTACAGGGATTAGGACACATGCTGGTGTCCCGTAAAGTGAGGAGAGTCCTGTAACAGATCTAGACAGGTGGTGCTGGGGAGGAGGAGGGACAAGGACATTCTCAATGCACGTAACACTGAGATGGGGATGGGAATAAACAAGGTTGCATATAGGAAAGACAAATCGATTGGATGTGCTTCCGGCTTGGAAGAACCAATCAGCGGCTCTTAAGATAAAACCCTCTGCTTTAGATGAGCTAAAGAGCATTTTAGATGACTTCTCTGAGTCATTGTTAATTAGCACGTACCAATGAGCTGTTAGGACTGTAAGAGCCCTCGGAGGATCTCTGTCAGCAATATAAGGATACTGTTCCTGTAAGGCTGTTGAGTTACTGTGCTAATGCATTGTGGGATGTGTCACTGTGCTTTTCCATCAGGGCACTCGGATTTTAGCTGCGTCATATGACAAGTCAGCGCTATTTTGGAGGATAGAGGACAGCGTTCCCAAGGTAACAGAGCTTCCCACCTCTTACCCACCCAAACCTCCCGTGGGTTAGTCTGTCTCTCTGAATTACTCCAGAGCATCATCGGATGAGACACACCAGTATGAACCATTGCAGAGATGTGTATTAGATTGCTTTGTGTTTTACATGACAGTGAGGCGTGCATCCGAGAGTTTTAAGGGGAGGAATCAGCTTCTCTCATGATTTTTGAGGCAAACAGTCTAGATGTGTGTCATTCTTACACTTTTTATGGTCCTTATATGTCTTAATATATTGTATAAAGTATTAGCCTAATCTCACAATTATTAAAGTTGGAAATTGTAAGGAAATATAACAATTATGTGATCATAGAGGTACATTTTTTTTAAAAAAAGGTACCTGGGATTATGATTTGCACTTATATAGAAATGTTTACTTAAAATATATATTTTTTATAAGGTACAAAGTTCAAAAGGTACTGCATTACAGGAATGACCCTATAAAAACTGTCTGAAAATTTACTAGCGTGACAAAAAGTGAGACAATAAAGAGGACAAATGAAAAAGTGTAACATTAAGAACCGGGTCAGATATCACCATAATTATGTTTTTTTTTAATGTTATGTTTTTATTTTCACAAATGTTAAGAAACACAACATCTGGAGTCTTGATAGAGCAATGAGAAACATCATATCCTTTAAGGACATCATATCATATCCTAATTGCTCCTATTATCTTAGCATCCAGATAAAATTGTAAAAAAGTATAAATTGTAAATTATTCCAATTACTTCAGTGTCACATGATCCCTCAATAAAAAAATATATTTTTATTGCATTAACAAAATTAAGACTATTTCTAGGGGGGAAAAATTTTGTTAATGCAATAAAATATAATTTCTTATTTCTTTCTTTTAGTTTGGGCTGGAATATGTCATGGAGATTCTGTTCAACCTCTCATTAATAAGTGCTTTGCTGTTGTTGTAGGTTACATTGACGGGTCATTCTCGTAAAGTGACAGCAGCCAAATTTAAGTACAGTCAGAGACAGGTGGTCACGGGCAGTGCGGACAGGACCGTCAAGATATGGGACCTCCAGCGGGCAGCGTGTATGTGAACATATGCAACA
Source organism: Chrosomus eos (assembly GCA_036326025.1). NCBI lineage: Eukaryota > Metazoa > Chordata > Actinopteri > Cypriniformes > Leuciscidae > Chrosomus > Chrosomus eos. Next base: position 10,667,483 of record CM070825.1, read on the forward strand.
AATCACTCATGCATTACCGATGAGACTTTTCGTATCTGTCTGCAATAACTTGCTCAACATATTACCACAGATCAGTTACTAATTTCATAATTCTCTCTGTACTACTCACAGGCATACAGACCATTGAGGTGTTGTCTTTCTGTAGTGACGTCGTGTGCTCCGAGTACCTTATCATCAGTAGCCATTATGACAGAAAAATACGCTTTTGGGACAGCAGGTAAGAACAGGGCAATTACAACACCACCCATTACCTACACATCTTTTTAACAACATACAAAAATGATCTTAATAGATGCTTATGATGAAATGTTAATATCAGTTATAGACATAGCCAGACTTGGACTATTGGTATAAAGTGTGGTTAAAATTGGGGCTTTTTCTGACAGCATGTGTAAATGGGTAAATTTCATCAAGTACAACATGTTCCTGGATCAACATCCTTGTTGGTTCTGGAACAACATTTCAATCAACCAATCAGATTTGAGGGACAAGTTTACAGTTATTGTCCTGTTTAGGCTTACAACCAGGGTTTGGTGTTTCTACATCTTCCCTCTGATTTTAGAGAAATGTTATGGGGAGGGTTAGGTTTAGGGGTAAGGATATGGTTAGGACTATATTTATGTTTTCATCTGATAGGTTTAAACTCGGAATTCTGAGAAAAAATAATAAGATATAAACTTACAATTGCAAGCAATTTTTTTTAATCCCATGTTGAAGCTTCCATAAATATTGGATGCAACCTTGAGCAGAATTAGCAAATGTGATGATTTACTTTCTACCGAGTTTACAGTACATCTGGCATTACATCCATATTCATACATGTGTTTGGATCTCTCAAAATACACTAGCAGTCTATGTTTTGGTTTGGTAAGATTTTTAATGTTTTTAAAAGAAGTCTCTTCTGCTCACCAAGGCTGCATTTATTTGATTAAAAATACAAAAAAAAAACCAGTAATATTGTTAAATATTATGACAACAATTAAAAATAAATGTTTTCTATTTTAATTTATTTTAAAATGTAATTTATTATTTTGATCAAAGCTGAATTTTCAGCATCATTACTCCAGTCTTCAGTGTCACATGATCCTTCAGAAATCAGTATATGATTATTTGATGCTCAAGAAACATTCATGATTATTATCAATGTTGAAAACAGTTGAGTACAATTTTATTTCATGATTCTTTGATGAATAGAAAGTTCAAAAGAACAGCATTTATTTGAAATATGTTCTGTAACATTATAAATGTCTTTACTGTAACTTTTGATCAATTTAATTCATCCTTGATGAATATTTTATCCCCCCCCCGCCCCCCCCCAAAAATGATTTTTACTAACCCCAAACTTTTGAACGGTAGTGTTTAATCTTACAAAAGATTATATTTCAGATAAATGCAGTTTTTTTTACTTTCTATTCATCAAAGAATCCTGGAATAAAAATGTAAATAACTGCTTTCAACGAAATGTTTGTGAGCATCAAATCATCATACTACAATCATTTCTGAAGGATCATGTGACACTGAAGACTGGAGTAATGATGCGGAAAATTCAGCTTTGATCACAGAAATAAATTAAATTTGAAAATAAATTAAAATAGAAAACACTTATTTTAAAATGTCATAATATTTAACAATATTACTTTTTTTTTTTTATCAAATAAATGCAGCCTTGATGAGCAGAAGAGATTTAAAATCTTACCGAACCCAAACTTTTGACTGGTGTGTACATTTGGAGGTAAAGCATGTGACTACAGCATCTGTGGAGTAAACACTGTTATCATTTGTTATTATTCTTTTATAAGCACTTGTTATCAGATCACCTGAGACGGATATTGATGCCATGTGTAAAGAAGGTCTGAGTCTGCTTGTGTACACAGACCAGCTATTACATTTTATTTCTGGTCCGAGAGTAATAGCCTTTAAAATTGTTCGTTGAAGGTAGATTTGTTAAACAAGCGGTGGTTTGATGGCTTTGTAGCAATGTAAAAACCTTCACATAATAAATGTGTTGATCACTAGAGTGCTTTTCACAGCAACCGTCCAGGTTTCCAGGACTGACTCAAGTGTAGTTGGTGCAATTAAACGTGAATAATGAACTCAGCTGGCACTGCTCGCTGTCCGTCACCACATGTCAGGCTAGGAAGATGACCTAAAACAGTGTCGCCTCAGGTGTGTGTGGTGTCGTCGCTGGCGAGAGACGGCTTGTTAACGCTTTGGCGTTAATGCGTGAGATTGGTTTCTCCGAAGGCCCAGTCGTACGGACAGAAACGTCTTCCACACGTGTTGACAGTCGATGCTCGAAGGCATTCGTGCTGATCCGCATGGAATTCATTTTCCAGATGTGATTTTCTCTTCAGGCTAAATGCTTTGATGTTTTCAGTTCAGTCAAAAACATGATAGTTTATTTAAAGGGATGGTCCATACGGACATCCCACCATGGCATCCCAGATGTATATGATATTCTTTCTTCAAATGAACACAAAAGATTTTTAGAAAAATAATCCATCTCTGTGAGTGCATATAATATAAGTGAATGGGTTCCCAAATGTTCTTGCTCCTCAAAGCACATTCAGCCATCGTGACATAGGAGCCTAGTGGATGAATTAATGTCTTCTGAAGACAAATGATAGCTACTAATGTTTTCAACTTTTTGACTATAAACCATTATGTCATGTTCCCAAGATGGTTGAGTTTACACGTGGTGTAAACGTACGCACATTATGAGGCTTGTACAAGAAGTGATGCAGAGGGCTGTCACTTATCAGTTTAGCTTCACAACACATTTGTGTTGCGTCAAGGGAAAACTCGCAAAGCCTCTGGTCAATGTATTCGACATTTAGATGTAAATTATGGTTTATAGTGAAAAAAGTTCCAAATATTAGCATTAGATAATTGTATTTTTTGGGTTGACTATCTCTTCAATGCTATGAATCTCACAAGATTCGTTTTAGTTCATATATTAGCTCAAAATCCTAAATTGTATTTTGTTTAAGGAAAAACAAACCTGTTTGTTTTTTTAATGGTTTAAATTTTTTTTTCGTGACAAGTAATAAGCATATTTTCCTCCCCAGTTTTCATACTGTGATGCCAAAAAATCTCACATTTTTATTATGCAAAAACATTTATTTAAACTGTAATATACTGTATATACAGTTGCAAACTGAGGAAAGCGATGTATTTGTCTTTGTCCGTTTAACAGTTAAGGGGATTTCCCATGACAGCACTAGTCAGTGCATTTGTAAGTTGCGTCTTATTGTTTACAACCTTGTTTCGTCCTTTCAATATAAAAGTCTTTGCTGCCGTGTAACAATGTAACTTTCACAGAAGTCGAAATCACAATCACTACAAAACCTTACTCATTACCAAATACTGCATGTTATTTATATAAAATATGATTTATTGTAAAACATATTTAAAGGGTACCTATTATGGCATTTAAAATGTTCCTAATAATGTTCTGGGAGTCCCCAACAACAGTTTTTCATGCATGCAATGACAAAAAACACTTTTGTTGTCTTATAATATGCATTTATTTTTACCTGATTTGCTCACCGACTCCCTAATGATTCGTTTGACGACTCATTTTTCCAAGCCCTTCCTTTACGTGACGCTAATCTGTGGTGATTGGTCAGACGACCCAGTCAGTTATTGTTTGCGTTAGCCCAAAGCTTAAACATATTGATAAAGCACTGTAGTACTACAATACGCTCTATTCTTTATGACAACTCCAATAACAACGACAAACATTTCACATATTTAAAAAAACACACACACACACAGCTTGGAGACCTAAGCGCTGAGCGTAACTGGCACCACACCACACACACACACACACACACACACACACACACACACACACACACACACACACACACACACACACACACACACACACACACACACACACACAGCTTGGAGACCTAAGCGCAGAGCGTAACTGAACACACACACACACACACACACACACACACACACACACACACACACAGCTTGGAGACCTAAGCTGCGTTGAGCGTAACTGACACACACACACACACACACACACACACACACACACACACACACACACACACACACACACACACACACACACACACACACACACACACACACACACACACACTTATTGAGCATGCTACAAAACCCATAAAAGCAAAAATTATTAACAGTACTTACAGGTTGTGATTCGGAGGATGAAGCCGATCCAAATAAACTTGGTACTGAACGTTCCTTCAGTATCAACCGACTCGCGAATCCACACTTGAAAGCATTTATGTTTGTAAAGGAATCGTCATTAAAATAACGCGAACACAGCTCAAGGTTCGACTATACTTGTGTGGTATAGTTGTAAATATAAACTCTAGCCACTGATTCTTCACATGCTCGTCCCTGGGCAGTGAAAAAAAGTTTGCTTTTGATTCGCACTTCAGAACAGCTCGTCGACATGTTGTTTTCACTGTTCCCTTTATCGAAAAAGGGAACTTCGAGATGCGTCGAACGACACGGTGGGAACGCCTCTTGCGTGATTGCGTCTGAAGCATCTATGCCAACTAGTCCAATGGAATGAGAGAATGAGCGTCACGGGCGGGTGACGTCATGAACCAGGAAAGGATAAGAGCACTTCCGCTGCTCGCCGGCATTTAGCTTCTGTTGCCTCAGCAAGCGATCTGTGTCAAACTGTCTCTGTCTATTTATTGTTGTCTGTTACAATATTGTCGGAAACGTTATGGCGAAACAAGTTTACAAGCAGTGTGTTCCTCCCTGCCCGCGTTATTTAACGGGTGGGGACACACACGAGCTTTGTGTGATTTGTTTGGGTGCGGAGCATGCGGCCTCAGCCTTCGAGGGGGCTGAGTGCCAACACTGTGAGAAGCTACCGCTTCGCATGCTTCGCTCCCGCCTGTCACTCTTTGATAGTGTGAGTGGTCAGGCTCGCGATCCACAAGGATCAGGACCCGCGTCTGCCGAGGCAACGCGGAGAATGCATTCTTGGGGATCGCAGTTAGATCTCTCGGAGGGGTGGAGACGGGTCCTCGGACCTTTTCTCCTTCCCTACCTGGGAGATCTAGCTCTCCTCTCCCGGTGTCGGAAGCACGCTTTGCGGTTTCTCCGCCCGGGAAGAGAGCTCTCCCTTTCTGCAGTGTTCTTCTTCTGAGGAAGTTGATCTTATGAGTGTTGAAAGTGAGAATGCACACACGGGGGAAAGGGATACACAATTTATTTCCCCGGCGTATGATGAGCTGGTGGATGTCATGTCACGAGCTGTAGAGAAATTAAATATTGTATGGCCATCTGAGAATAAAGATACTCGCCCTAAAAGCAAGTTAGATGAGCGATTTCTCTCTTTAGCCACATTATGTCCACCACGAGGGCTCCCATTTTTCCCTGATTTACATAGTGAAATATCTAGATCTTGGAATAAACCATATTCGTCTCGTGTTTTTAGCCCTCAAACCACCACTTATTCAAGAATTAGAGGGCTAAAAGAATATGGTTATGAGTCGATGCCCCAGGCTGAGCAAAATTTAGCGAGTTATCTCGCGCCTGGTCCAGCATCTGCTATGAGAGCCCCAGTTTTGCCCACTAGACCGCTCAAAACTACATCTACTTTAGTGGGCAAAGCTTATGCAGCGGCAGGTCAAGCTGGAGCGTGCTTACACACCATGGCACTGCTTCAGGCTTATCAGGCTGACCTGCTGGGGGATTTGGATAATAGTGAGGGTGTTAGTCATGACGATGTTCGAGAACTTCGTAGGGCTACCGATCTTTCTCTCAGGGCTACTAAAGAGACCGCTAGAGCTATTGGGCGGTCTATGGCAGCTTTGGTAGCCACTGAGAGGCACTTATGGTTGAATCTTTCTGAGATTAAAGATAAAGATCGAACTTTTTTATTAGACGCTCCTCTTGAACCCTCTGGTCTCTTAGGTGACGCAGTCCACGCTGCAGTGGAAAGGTTCCAGGAGACTAAAAAACAGTCTGATGCATTTAAAAAGTTTATCCCTCGCCGTGTCCAGCCCCCTGGGGCTGCTGGGCGTGAGCAGCCCCAGCCGCCTAGCTCATCATATCGTGTGCAACAAAAAGAGAGTGTTGCGTCTCGTGCACCTCCACGTAGATACTGGAGACAGACGCAACCCTCTCAACCGAAGTCGACTAAGCCTAAGCCGGATCTGAGGACCGTTCTTCAGGCGAAGAAGGCTTCGGCTCAAAAAAAAAAAAAGGTCCTGATGCTTAGGCACCAGGCCTGTGGGGACAGCCCCGACCGAAGTGGAGTGGTGTTCACCTCATCACACGGTGCCCGTTCCACTTCGGGGTCCTCACGAGGCCCTCCTGCCAACCCTGCCAACCCTGCCACCTCCGGTGCTTCAGGGCGCAGTGGTCTCCAGCGAGTCAATGATGCTGTGTTGCGGCACAGCATCGGTTTCGCGCCCTCTGAGGGGGGCTTTAGAGCAGTCAGGTCAGGTAGTTCCTGCCATTATGTTTCAGGCTCCAGATTTGGCTCCCTCAGTAACACCAGAGACCAGCCTCGAGAGGCTGGTTCCCTTAGTAAATTTTCTGGCAGCATGGAAGCTTCTGCCGAATATTTCTCCTTGGGTCCTGCAGATTGTAGAGATAGGATACAGAATCCAGTTCGGTTCTCGTCCTCCTCGTTACAGCGGGGTGCTGCCCACTGTGGTGCGTCCCGAGCAGGCTCTGGTAATGGAGGAAGAAGTAAAGGCCCTGTTAGCAAAAGAAGCTATAGAACAGGTGTACTCTCCCGACAGAGAATCGGGTTTTTACAGCCGTTATTTCATTGTTCCAAAGAAGGATGGGGGGTTGCGTCCCATTTTAGATCTTCGCCTGTTGAATCGGTCAGTTCAGAAACTCAAGTTCAAGATGTTGACCATCAAACAGATCGTGACCCAAATCAGATCCGAGGACTGGTTCGTCACGATAGATCTAAAGGATGCATACTTCCATATCTCCATCCTCCCTCAGCACAGGAAGTTCCTAAGGTTTTCTTTCAGGGGCAAAGAATACCAGTATCGGGTTCTTCCTTTCGGCCTAGCTCTGTCACTCCGCACATTCACGAAATGCATGGATGCAGCTTTAGCCCCTCTCAGGCTTCAGGGCATACGCATTTTGAATTATATCGACGACTGGCTGATTCTAGCGGAATCAGAACAGTTGGCGGTTCGACACCGAGGTGTCGTTCTCGCTCATATACGAATGTTGGGGTTGAGGCTCAATGCCAAGAAGAGTGTACTTTCTCCAGTACAGAGAACCACTTTCCTTGGTGTGGTATGGGATTCAGTGACGATGAGGGCCAGCCTGTCGCCCGTTCGTGTAGCTGCTATCCTGTCAGCCATCAAAGAGCTAAAGCTAGGTCAGTCACGCACTGTAAAACAGTTCGAGAGACTGTTGGGTCTACTGGGAGCAGCGTCCAACGTGATACCTTTTGGCCTGCTGTACATGAGGCCTTTACAGTGGTGGCTCAGAACCAGGGGGTTCTCCCCGAGGGGAAACCCGTTTCGTATGATCAAGGTTACGCGGCGATGCCTTCGTGCCTTAGAGATATGGAAAAAACACTGGTTCTTAACCCAGGGTCCGGTGTTGGGAGCTCTTTGCCATCGAGTAGTGATCTCGACAGATGCTTCTCTCACCGGCTGGGGAGCGGTAATGGAAGGTCGCTCGGTTCAGGGTCTGTGGAAAAGCCATCATCTTTCTTGGCACATAAATTGCCTGGAGATGATGGCCGTCTTCAATGCGTTGAGACATTTCCATCCGGACCTAAGAGGCCATCATGTGCTCGTTCGAACAGACAACACATCAGTGGTCTCTTATCTGAACCGCCAGGGGGGTCTGCGCTCGCGTCCGCTTTGCAAACTGGCGCACCAGATCCTCCTGTGGTCTCTGGGGAAGGTACTCTCTCTGAGGGCAGTGTATATTCCTGGGGACCAGAATATAGGAGCAGACATCCTGTCGAGGCAGGAGCTGAGGCCAGGGGATTGGAGACTCCACCCCGAGGCGGTGGAGAAAATCTGGGAGGCATATGGTCAGGCAGAGGTGGATCTGTTCGCGTCTCAGAACACGACGCACTGTCCTCTCTGGTATTCTCTGACGCACTCAGCCCCCCTGGGGCTGGACGCCATGGTGCAGACGTGGCCGAGGCTACGTCTGTACGCCTTTCCCCCTGTTGCTCTGCTCCCAGGAGTTCTGGAGAGGGTCCGTCGGTATGGAATAAGCCTACTGCTAGTAGCACCACGCTGGCCAAGTCGGATCTGGTTTGCGGACCTGATCCTTCTGCTAGACGGGCCTCCATTGGAGATCCCTTTGAGGAGGGACCTTCTGTCTCAGGCCGGGGGCACAATATTTCACCCTCGACCAGACATTTGGAATCTTTGGGTTTGGCCTCTGAGGGGGCCCAACTTATAGATAGTGGTCTTTCAGCTGAGGCTGCTGAGACCATCCTAAGCTCCAGAGCTCCGGCTACGAGGAAACTTTATGCGCTTAAATGGAGAGTTTTCTCCTTGTGGTGTCACCGACACCAGTGGGATCCAGTTAAACTGTTCTGTCAACACAGTACTCGAGTTCTTGCAGGAGCGCTTTGTGTCAGGTCTTTGTCCTTCCACACTAAAAGTTTACGTGGCAGCCATTGCGGCTTACCATACTATGGTGGGAGGTATATCTTTGGGTCGAGACCCCCTGATTACACGTTTCCTTCGTGGCACTTTGAGGCTGAGGCCTGCAACTCGCACTAAGGTGCCAGCTTGGGATTTGACTGTAGTTCTAGAAGGCCTGTCTAGGGCCCCATTCGAGCCCTTAGATTCGGTCTCAGAGAAGTTCCTTACTCTTAAGACTATCTTTCTGCTAGCTATTTCGTCCCTAAAGAGAGTTGGTGACCTTCAGGCTCTTTCGGTCTCCCCCACCTGCCTTGAATTTGCACCGGGGATGGTCAAGGCGTTCCTATATCCAAAACAGGGATACGTCCCTAAGGTTCCAACCTTGACTCCGAGGCCTATTGTGCTGCAGGCTTTCTGTCCTCCTCCTTTTGCAACTGCGGACCAGGAAAGACTGCACCTGTCTCGTTCCCTGTTTCTCAGGGAACTATGGTTACAATAGTAACCTGAGACGTTTTCTGGCGCGCGCAATGAGTGGGCGGGTCTTATTCAAATAACTTGTACAAGTGACGTACGAAAGTTAGAGAAAATGCATCGTTCGTCTATCGATTCATGTCAGCGACTCAGAGTCGACTCTTACTTTTGAGAGACAATAACTTTGTATACGTTGAACTTTCATATTTAAAACTTTGCAGGATGTTTTTGTTCACTTAGATCTATGTTACACACTACATGAAGGGCAATTTTCAAAATTCCATGATAGGTACCCTTTAATATAAACAATATTAGCCATTAGAAAAGTAAAAGAAGTTTGAACAATAGGAAATAGACACAAGCAAACAGTTCAGTCAAAAGTACAAATGCAGCGCTAGTACAGGATTTAAGTTCGATGTAAATATAGTTATGAAACTTAACTTTGCCCTTGGGCAAATTGACTTGCTCTGAAACAAGTAATAGATAAATAAGACCAAAGTTTGCCTGTTTGACATACAACCAATTAATAATACTGTATCTCCGAAAACGTCTAAACAAATTGTCAAAAATCCCCTGTTTATATACACTCACCTAAAGGATTATTAGGAACACCATACTAATACTGTGTTTGACCCCCTTTCGCCTTCAGAACTGCCTTAATTCTACGTGGCATTGATTCAACAAGGTGCTGAAAGCATTCTTTAGAAATGTTGGCCCATATTGATAGGATAGCATCTTGTAGTTGATGGAAATTTGTGGGATGCACATCCAGGGCACGAAGCTCCCATTCCACCACATCCCAAAGATGCTCTATTGGGTTGAGATCTGGTGACTGTGGGGGCCATTTTAGTACAGTGAACTCATTGTCATGTTCAAGAAACCAATTTGAAATGATTCGAGCTTTGTGACATGGTGCATTATCCTGCTGGAAGTAGCCATCAGAGGATGGGTACATGGTGGCTATAAAGGGATGGACATGGTCAGAAACAATGCTCAGGTAGGCCGTGGCATTTTAACGATGCCCCATTGGCACTACAAGGCCTAAAGTGTGCCAAGAAAACATCCCCCACACCATTACACCACCACCACCAGCCTGCACAGTGGTAACAAGGCATGATGGATCCATGTTCTCATTCTGTTTACGCCAAATTCTGACTCTGCCATCTGAATGTCTCAACAGAAATCGAGACTCATCAGACCAGGCAACATTTTTCCAGTCTTCAATTGTCCAATTTTGGTGAGCTCTTGCAAATTGTAGCCTCTTTTTCCTATTTGTAGTGGAGATGAGTGGTACCCGGTGGGGTCTTCTGCTGTTGTAGCCCATCCGCCTCAAGGTTGTGCGTGTTGTGGCTTCACAAATGCTTTGCTGCATACCTCGGTTGTAACGAGTGGTTATTTTAGTCAAAGTTGCTGTTCTATCAGCTTGAATCAGTCGGCCCATTCTCCTCTGACCTCTAGCATCAACAAGGCATTTTCGCCCACAGGACTGCCGCATACTGGATGTTTTTCCCTTTTCACTCCATTCTTTGTAAACCCTAGAAATGGTTGTGCGTGAAAATCCCAGTAACTGAGCAGATTGTGAAATACTCAGACCGGCCCGTCTGGCACCAACAACAATGCCACGCTCAAAATTGCTTACATCACATTTCTTTCCCATTCTGACATTCAGTTTGGAGTTCAGGAGATTGTCTTGACTAGGACCACACCCCTAAATGCATTGAAGCAACTGCCATGTGATTGGTTGATTAGATAATTGCATTAATGAGAAATTGAACAGGTGTTCCTAATAATCCTTTAGGTGAGTGTATACATTGCATATCCTGAGGTCTAAATAACGTAATTATCGCCTAAAAACTCTTAAAACTACATTCCGTGACACAACAACAGTAGTATTTGTAAAATGATGGTGGTTTGCTCGTCCACCATGACACTCGCTGTGAGAAATGCTGCAAGTGAAACGAGGAAGAATATCACATAGCTGGAAAAGGCTCTCAGCCAATCAGAATCAAGAACCTCGTTGTAAATAATATATTATATTATATTATAATATATTATAAGGGTTTTTTGCACACATGTGTTTTCAGTTGTTAGAATATTTAAAATACCTTTTTGTTTTTGGTAAATCATGATTTATTCGTGAAAACGTTCGTACGCAGATTTCACGCACAAATTTGTGCACACGCATGCTTGGTGACAAATACACTCTCCCTTTCTTATAACGCCATAATTTTGTGACTCAAAAATCACATCAACACCGCAATCGAGCAGCACTTTGTGACTCAACATGACAAAACCGCATTGCTCATTATAATCAATGGTCTACTCTGATAGTGACGTGACGTCTAGTCATAATATAGACATTTCATGCCAAACATGACACGAGACAAACTTGTCCACAACAACAAATATTAATCTGAAGGTCAAAAACACATGCAAGCCAAGAATAGAGCCACTGTTGTGGAAGAGTACTTTACTATGAGGAAAAGTAACTCAAAATGAATGTTTTTTTTTCATGCACTGGTTATTTTGGGCTATTTTGTCATTGTCAGACAAGTGGAAAGAAAAGATCCAAAAGACATATTTAAGTGTTTATTTTACTACACTTTATCAATTTGCATCTGTAGATTTCTATTAAACTTTAAAACTCTATTCTATTACAAAAAAGGCTTGGTTTACTCAAAGCTTTTTTCTCCTACACTGAGCCAAACCATCTTACATACACCAGACTTTCCAGTTTTATTCATATCCATATTGTGAAGGTTTTTACAGTGGGGTTTCTTCATGTATTAATCACCTGAATTATAAAACACATTATTCCTAAAACATGGATACTTTTATTTTACGGCTGTTTACACAATTTCATTATTTATGAAGTGATAAAAAGAGATATCCAAAATCCCTCTGTAAAAAGTCCTAAATGTCAATAAAATGAAACTGGCTTTACCCAATCAATGTTCAGATTTTTCTTCTGGAAAAGTATACAAATTAGTGCATTTTTAATAATAAAGTGCCTCAGTTGCATATTTAAACATAACATTTTAGAAAATTTGTAATACTTACAAATAGTCTTAATGTACTGTTGTTCAACTGGGTAAGGTGATATCCATTAGTTAAAATCTGACTCTGGTTGTGTCTTGCCTTAAACAACAAGAGCAAACAGGTGTCTTTGATTCATGATTAAAGTGATGCGCGGTAACAACAGCTTAAATCATTCTCTGCTAAATATTAATGTTGTTGCATAAATCTTATGTCACACTGGAGCTGGTCGGGTTTTCGTGAATAAGGCTGCTTTGAAAATCACCTTGTAGCGATCAAAGCGATCCTGTTATAATACAGAGCATTTGTTGCATAACCCTCGTTATTCAGCATCTCAGTGGGTTTCGATTGCTCGGATTGGATAAGAGATGTAAAATAATAGCACCAAGGATGTCAGTCCAACAAAGTTGCGCTCTCACAAAGCCTCCGGCGAGCGTAATTCACGAAACTCACAAATATAGATGACGCCACAGAGGTAGAAAAGAGCCATTATTTACACCATGTCTCAGTCCTTGACATCTTTCATTCACTCCCAGCAACCACAGCTTTCAGCTGCCAAGGAGCCGACGGCTCGCTTGTCTCCTAGCAACTGTCAGCCCACATAATTGTCTCTCCTCTCATCTTCTTGTAATGGGATTTGTGCAATATTATGACATTTGTGTTTTTCTCCATGCAATGCTTTTACCCTTTTTTAATCGTTTGGAGAGAAGAGTTACTTTCAAGTGTCAATTTATTGACAGACGTGTTCACTAAACTTCTCTTGTGTAATATGCATGCACACAAAAGCGCTTAAAGAGGCAAGCAATAAACACTAATGCCTGTCTCCGCTATTGAAATTCAAATCATTGTCTTGAGCAACGCTCTGAAAGACGAGGCTCCTCTGGTTTACAAAGCGACACCCCAGATGTTTTATATGTTAAAGGCCTTGAGATTCAAAATCTTTCTCCTTATCCTTGTCCAAATGATAATTGATTAGAATATAAAACGAAAGAACAGACCGTAAGACCTCGGGCTGCACATCTGCAGTCGCCTCTCTTGTCTTATTAAGTCCATCACTCATAGTGTAATGAGACAAACTATCATGACATCAGTTTGCTAAAACTCGATGGAGAGCCGCAGTTGACAGATTTCAGGCTTTCAGATGCGCCTTCAGCATCATGGTGCTTGATCTGTCCTAAAATGCAATACACAAATAATATGAGCCAGGTGGGCCCAATAATGAAACTATTGGCCCTTTTCCCAAACAGGAAACCTGTGGTGACTTTTAAAATACACAAATGCCATGTTTTGTGTTGATTAAAATGAATTGACTTAATTAATTGAAATAAATCCCGTATGTCGCTTTAATTGAGTTCCCTTTCAGTCGGATCACGTCAACGTTACGTCAGAACGGATGTGACGAATGGTATCTCGTTGAGAGCCCAATCACCAGTGGAGCTTCCTGTAGCTCAAACAGTAGTGCGTTAGTGCTTGCAAACGCCAGGTTAAGAGTTCGAATTCCCAGGTAAGCATGAACTGATAAGAATGTAAAGTTTATCCTTAAAATGCAATGTAATCGGCTTTGGATAAAAGCGTCTACCAAAGGCAGAATGATGTTAATATAAACGAGCAATGCACATTGGCTGTGATATTTGCATCGCGCACGCACTCCGCAGGTATGAATACGGAAGAATCGCCATTCAGCTTTTCGCTTCAAGCCGAGCGTTGTTTTGTTGCTCTAAAGCAGTCAACTCTACGGGTGTCTATGGAAGAGCTCTGCATATGGTGTTGAGTGAGAGTCCTGCCCGCTGCTGCCTCCATCTGCCCTGATGGTCATGGGAGCCGGCTAGCGTTCTCATAGCCCTTCGCTGGCTCATGTGATTCAGTTTGCCCGGTGTCCCCCCAGTTTAGTGGTTTGAACGGAGCTTATCCTCCATGCTGAATGGGATGCTCTGTCTTAAGGGCAGATATTGCAGACCTTATGGAGAAGGATGGTCTCTCCAGCCAATATGAAGTCAGGGTTCTACAGCCCCTACTTCATTGTACCCAAGAATTACAGTGGGTTACGACCCATCTTGGACCTGCAAGTTTTGAATTGGGCCTTCTCAAGCTCCGTTCAAAATGCTAACGCAGAAATGCATTTTCAATGTATTCATCGCTGAGATTGGTTTGCAGCTGTCAAGTCACCTTTATTTATATTGCGCTTTTTTACAATACAGATTACTCAAAGCAGCTTTACAGAGATAACAGGAAAATAATGTTGTAATAATATTATTAAATATAAAATTAAATGTCCCCAACTAAGCAAGCCAAAAGCCAATGGCGACAAAGGCGCAGAAAGGCGAAGAAAGGTGACAGTGGCAAGGAACCAAAACTCCATCAGTGACAGAAAAAAAACTTTGGGAGAACCCAGGCTCAGTTAGGGGCCAGTTCTCCTCTTGCCAACGAACGAACAGTGTATGATTATGATTCAGGCAGCATTACAGGTCAGAGGTCAGATTGGATCAGAACATTACATTGTGCAGTTCATCTGGTTGAAGATCGGAGTCATCACGGGCGTATGGAGACGAGTTTGTTGAGGATCAGTGCCGATGGCTGTCGTGTCGATGAGGCCTTACAGGGGAGAGTCTAGTTGACACAAGCTCTGCTGACACTTTCAGGGATGCGTTGTGGTCGTGTCCAGGCACAGGTCCGCCATCTGATCTGGATACGGCCCGGTCCGGCTGATTACAGTAAACCTCGGAATAAACAGAAAGACTAAAATTAGCGTAGATGCCATTCTTTTTATGATGTAGTGAGTAAAGCAGGTGTTATAGGAAGTGTTCCCGGTTCCGGCTGACCTAATTTATGCAGCCTAATAATCATTTAACTGCAGTCAACTTGAAGGACGTGTACTTTCATGTCTCAATTTTCTCTCGACACAGACCGTTCAACGTACAACGGGCATGCAGCTGCGGGTGTTTGGACGGCAATTGCGCTGGGACACTTCAAACTGCTGCTTCTAGGCAACTGGTCCTACAAAGGTAGACCTGTTTGCCTCTTCAGGACACGTCCCACTGCCAGTTGTTTTACTCCCTGACCAAGGGGACCCTCAGCACGGATGTGCTGGCACACAGCTACTAGCTACTCAAGTATGCGATTCCCCCAGTGAGCCTACTCGCACAGACATTGTGCAAAGTCAGGGAGGATGAAGAGCATGTCTTGCTGTCTGCCCCTGCTGGCCCAACCGGACCTGATTCCCAGAACTCATGCTCCTCGCAACAGCGCCTCCCTGGCGCATTCCTCTGAGGATGGGCTTGCTTTCTCAGAGACAGGGCACCCTATGCCACCCGCATCCAGTCCTCTGGAACTATCCACGTGTGGTCTTCTGAACGGGACGTGGAGGGACTTACGATGAGTCCAAGCGTACCCCCAGTTAGGGATGTGTAACTGAAACCCGTATTTAAATGGTCCCTGGTCGATGAATATATGAAAGACCGCAATCGATAAGCTCGGGGCGTTATCTGTTTTTTGCTGTCTGGTAACTTAATTAATATACTTAATAAAATACAAATCTATCTATTTTTCAGCCCTATTAAAAGTGGCTGCCTCTTACAGAACATTAAAATATATAACAACTTTTAATTGAAGACATTCGCTACTTTACAAATGCTCGCATTCTTTATTAATTATTTTTAACATGTTTAAACAGCAAATAGTTAGAATATTCCCCACGATCAACGTCAATGCATTCATTTTTGCGCGAATCATTTCTCACCAGACTGCTTTTTAAACGAGGGTATAAAGCTGGTTTTGCTAAGAAGCTGCTCCTGAAAAAGGAATCGGTACCAACTATTCGTGTCCCTGCTGCACCTCCAGAAGAAGTGAGTGTAGTTTTTATTAACCTTTAAATATTAATCTTTGCAAATCGCTTGCACGCTTCACATGAATGTGGCTATGTTTACACTCAGGGTGCATTACGGCATGTATTCTATTATATGTAACGTTACGACGTTTTCAATATAATTCATAATCCCACTTTATAATGAACAACGCGTTATGGTTATTGTGTTATTAAAAACGGTGTACGCACAGGCGGCGAGTGAGCAAAGTTCATGATCATTTAAAGGCATATGCACTGAAATGGCGTGCATAAAACAGCTGTTTTTGAGCAGGTAAAATGAGTGTTTTCTTAAAATACTAATGAGAATTTTTAATAAAAGTATATTACAAAGTTTATTTTTTATTTAAATAATAATATTTAATTTTTATTACTATTAACTGTACAAAATGGCATTATATGACCCCTTTAATAATATTAACAAAATAGGTATCATAAAAATGGCATGTAAGCTTATTTAATTTAAAGGGCACCTATTATGCTCCTTTTTACAAGATGTAATATTGGTCTCGGGTGTCCCCAGAATGTATTTGTGAAGTTTCCGCACAAAATACCCCACAGTTAATTTATTATAACCATTTGAAAATGTCATTTTTGGGGCCTGTTTCAAAAAGAGCTGTTTTGGTGTGTACCACCTTAAATGTAAATGAGCTGCATATCCCCGCCCTGCCTTTGGATGAGGGCGTAACTTGATACCTATGGCAATAAACAGTCGGTAGAAGCAGAAGGGACCTGTTGCGTCATGTTTATATTACTTTTCATGTCTTGTCTTTACAGAAAACATACACATTTTTTAATACAATATCTTAAAAATATATATTTATAAACTGTTGCGCTCACTACAGCACGGGTGTTTGGTAGAGAACGCAGGTTAATAGGTGGGAGGTTCACGTTCCTAATTGAAGGAGGGACTGGTTAAGCATTGAAACGCAAATCAGTGAGATCTTAAAACGGTGTGTTATCATGAGCTTGAGATATACGCAGAATCAAGAGTTTGTTTGCATGTTGTCTCGTCGGGAGAGACGCGCCACCGGTAAGCTGCTGTTTAATGAAACGCTTATTGAGATGCGGGGGAAAGTTTGCCTGTCTGTTTGTGTAACTACTGACAACCGCGGCATATGCGCGCAGTTTGTGTGTAGATAAATGTTGGTAAATGTTGCTGAGGGAACACTGAGAACCTCGTTTGCAATCAATGTTGAATGTTGTTGTGTTGATAGTATTCGCGAATCGCGGTAGAACTTAAGGAAATGTTTGGATTTGGAGCGTTTCACTTTCAAATGAGTTACTTCCTGGTTTGCGTTGCCGGATGGGAAATGTAGTTTGTTGTTTTGCGTTCATAATGAGTTACTATGCTAAAGCGCCACTACATAAACTACACTCACTAGATTCACGTCGGGCCAAGCACTGAGAATATCTCTTTGATTTAGAGCGATTGGTTTAATTGAATATTGGTGTATTGTGTGAAGCTGTTGCATTTCTGTGCTTAATGTTTATGTTATAGTCATTTAGATTAATTGCTAAATTATACTATACTATTTATTGAGAATGTTGATATATATATTATTACGAAATATTTATTAGAATTAATGGTTATTAATGTTTTATATTGTTCAGAATTTATAGTATGATATATAAGTGTTATTAATTGTCATTTACACTGTCTTTTTATGTCTATAGGTTTATAACCTCTTTGTTTGTGGACAAATCAACTATATGTGGAAATAATAAATCCAAGTAAACAAAACCACAATTGAGTTATGAAACGTGTTCTCTCCTGACGCCCCGTTCGGTGGGGAAATTCTTGGAAAACCGAACAGTTATAAACCGAGGCCCACTGCACTGGAGTGAGTGCAGTAAAAAACAGCCACGGACTGTTTCATTAAGGAAGTTCAATCAACCCAGGATCAGCTGGCTTCTCAATTTGGTGACTAACCCCAAGTTTATCATTAATTAAACTGCCCGTTGATCAAGGATAAAGGAGCGTGAATACACATTGGTGTGACAGCTCTCCAGTCAACACAAAGGGAGTAACAATGGCAGACTTGGAAAAGCTTAAAATTTTGCGATCAAGAGCACAGGCTTCATTCACCAAAAGGGCTCATACTCTCACCAAACCGGGACTTTTGGAACCGACTGAAGTTCTCAGGGAATGGAAAATTTTCAGGACAGATTTTTCTAAAGTCACAGATGCGGGACATGAGTATGCTGAAGCCCTGAGGGAGTCAACGGATGAAGAGGTCATAGCATCTGCAAACCAAATTGATGAAAAGACGGCAGAGTGTGAGAACAGGTTCCTTGAAGTAAAGATAGCCACCCAGGAAACCTTTTGGACCAGCTACGCAGAGGAGGCGTTTTTCAAGCAGGCTAAAACAGCTGAGGCGGCCATCACTCAGGCAGAGGAAGAGGAAGTTAACCCTCGGAAGTCAATCAAGGACCGCAGGTTAAGGAATAGAGCTATTGAAAGAGAGGTTGTTGAACTCGGAGAAATGTTAGTAGAGTGGAAAGAGTTGGTTCCTGGTCCGAAGGCGTTAGATCTCAGGACACGCCACAAGACACTTAAGAAGAGGGTCCTGGCGTTGTCTGACAAACTGGAGGAGGACGAAGCAGACCAAGTAAAGGGCAGAGAAAGAAACCTGGGAGATGATAGCAGTGTGACTGGGGATCCGATACAAGATGCCTCTTTCCTCTCTCTTCCTGAGATGGCTTCCGATCGCAAGCTGAAGCCCAAGAGGTATACGGGGACATTGAGCATGAACCAGCCCCTCTTACAGCGAAGCAGCCCGGAACAGACTAAAGGAAACTCTAATCTCAAGCCTCAAATCAGCCTTGAAAAAGTACGGCTACCCACCTTCTCTGGTGACATGAGAGACTATTATCGCTGGAAGATTGAGTGGGAAGACCTACAAGAATTGGGTAACCCACAAGGTGTGGAATGTATAAAAAAGTTTCATTTGTTAAATAGTCTCCACGAAGAAGTCAAGAAGGATCTTGTGCTATCTCGCTGTGGAACCGCCGACGACATGTTCAGGTTGCTGGACAGCAAATACGGGAACAGAGCGAAAATAGTCCTTATGATCGTTAATGAGGTCCAGTCTCTTCCCCCTGTCAAAGGAAACAATCCAAGAAGATCCATTGAATTGATCCAGGCTGTGGAGAGGGCATTGTGTAACCTCCAGATTCTCGGTGAAGAGGACGCCGTGAAGAACCGTGTTGTTGCTCAATCGCTTGAAAGCAAGCTTCCCAGTTCACTCAAGAAGGAGTGGATTATGCACAAGACTGACCCAGTAAACAGGTTTTCTCCACTACATCATTTTGATTGCCTCCTTGGATTCTTGAAGAGGCAGGAGGAGATTCTTGAAGAACTGGACCAGTTGGAGCCAAGCCCTGCAGACAAAGGCCCTGTGGAAAAGGCTGTTGCAGACTACTCAGAT
This sequence comes from Chrosomus eos, assembly GCA_036326025.1. Lineage (NCBI taxonomy): Eukaryota > Metazoa > Chordata > Actinopteri > Cypriniformes > Leuciscidae > Chrosomus > Chrosomus eos. Next base: position 10,686,877 of record CM070825.1, read on the forward strand.
AAGAGAGGGAGGAAGGCTTTCACTAAATCCACAGCAGGTCAGAAGGACGACTATTCCAGCTGTACTGTCTGTGAAGATGACTCCCATGCCGGCAAGCTATTTGCGTGCAAGGTCTTCAGAGAGCAAGATCTCTTAAGAAAAAGGGCCCACTTAAAGAAGCTAGGGTTGTGCTCCAAGTGTTTGCGGCACCACCCCAAGGATGGAAAAGGATGCACACCCAGATACCTCTGCCCAAAAGTAGACTGTCGGAAAGGAGGGGTGTCGGACCACAATTACCTTCTGTGTCCTAAGCCTCCAACACCAAAGAAGGACAGCAGCAGTGAGGAGAAGAGCACCATAAAAATTGAAGGAAAGAAACTTGGTCTAACCAACAAACAAGAAGAGTTTCTGGCAGAGCTGACTCCAGAACAAAGAGAGAAATACAAGAATGTGTTCTCAAACAAAACATCATCAACCGTATGTGCCAAGGCTGGAGATGGATTGCAAGAGCATCCAGTGGTGATGATGCTGATGGAAGTAACGACAAACTCGGGTTGCCTTATTGGCTCTCTAATCGACCTCGCATCTGACACCAATTATATTACCAATGAGACAGCCGAGCGCCTTGGACTGTGCGGTGAGAAGATCCAGCTTATAGTCCATGGAGTCGGGGGGATGAAGAAGACGGTCTTTACAAAAAGATATTCCCTACGGTTGAGAGTGAAGACACCTAAGGGAGAGGTGGCAGAGCATAGAATTCTCTGCTATGGCTTGGAAGACATCGCGGAGGTGACTCAACCAGTCACTGCCAAGCAACTACAGAAGTTCTTCCCCAATGTACCCAGAGACGAACTGGTTCGTCCCACGAAGATTGACCTCCTTATCAGTCATCGGGAAGGTCGTCTTGTTCCCCAGCCAATTAAAATAGTAGGAGACCTCATCCTCTGGGATGGTCCGCTGGGAAAGACTGTTGGAGGAACCCATCCTGATCTTATTGAGACTATCGATCTGGCAGTATACCACTCTGAGACTCACCTTGCAAGGACCATGAGATCAGCCTCGATGGCGTACAAAGAAACCATCTTACCTCAAGAGGAGGAAGGAGATGTGCTTAACCGAAGCACCAAAACCACTAACAATGAGGTCTTCGAGTGGTTCAGGTGGGACAGCATTGGAGCTGCGTGCAGTCCTCAATGTGGCGGCTGCAAGTGTGGTAGGTGCCCCCCTGGAGGAAAAGAAATGACCCTCAAGGAAGAGCGGGACCTGGAAAAGATAAAAGAATGCCTAACATACGTACTGGCGGACAAACACAGCAACTCTCCCCACTGGGACGCAGCTTATCCCTGGAAGACAGACCTTACAACGCTGCCCGACAATCGGCAGGCTGTGGAGGCAACCTTCAGAAACACTGAGAAGCGTCTGGAGAAGGAACCTGTGTGGAAGGCTGCATACAAAGAACAAATACATGAAATGGTTGCAAGAGGGGCTGCTGCAAAACTCACAAGGGAGGAAATTAACAACTGGGAAGGACCTAAATGGTACATCAGCCATCTGGTTGCACCGAACCCTCATTCCTCTTCAACCCCAGTGAGAATTGTGTGGAATAGTAGCCAAGAGTTCCGAGGCATAAGTCTAAATGATCTCCTTCATAAGGGTCCCGATGTACTCAATCCCATCAGAGGTGTCCTTTTGAGGTTCAGAAGTGGACTTCATGCCGCACTGGGTGATGTAAAGAAAATGTATAACTCAGTGTGGCTGAAAGATCAGGAAGTTCACCTCCACCGATTTCTCTGGAGAGACAACCCTAAAGATGATATTGAGGAGTTTGTGGTCGTCAGAGTGAATATCGGTGATAAACCCGCAGGATGTATCGCCCAAGTCGCAATGAGAGAAACTGCCAACCTTCCTCAGTTTGCTGATATGGTGGAAGAACGGCGAGCTCTGATTGAGGACAGCTACGTGGATGATATCTTAACCTCACACAATGATCCTGAAACATTGAAAAAGATCACCAAAGGAGTGGAGGAGATGTTAAAAGCAGGAGGCTTCTTCCTGAAACCATGGGTTCTATCATGCCAAAGTGGGAGGGTGGAGTCTCTACTGAAGCTACTATACCGAGGACCTTGGTACTGCCTAACCAGATTCATGATGGGGAGAATAAAGCACTCGGAGTAGGTTACGAACCTGAAACTGATAAACTTAGGTTGCTGACGTCTATCAACTTCTCCAAGAAAAGAGGAAAAATGAGGACGGGAGTTAATCTGAGCATGGAGGATGTCAGGGAAGGAACGCCAGACCCCCTTACCCGACGCATACTTCTTAGCCAGATAGCCGCATTATATGACCCGGTTGGTCTTGCTTCACCAGCCAAGCAAAAGGGAATAATGTTGGTCCGAGAATCATTCCAGGAAGCTGGCAGGGACAACCTACCTAAAAATACATGGGATGCCCCTCTCTCATTGAAACTTCGAGAAGCAGCAATAACTCTCTTTGAAGAATTCGTAAGACTGGGTCAAGTAAAATTTGAGAGAAGCCTTACGCCGCCTGGAGCTAAAGGGTTGCCAATAGGGATCACGTTCTCAGATGGAAGCGAATCCTCCTATGGGGCTGTACTTTATTTGAGGTGGGAAACCAGCGATAAAGTTGAAGTGAAGTTGGTAGAATCCAAAGCAAAACTCACGCCTCTTGACTTGAAAGGAGATGTAATCAAATCGGAGCTTTGTGGTGCGGTGTTTGCTACCCGCCTAAAGAAATACTTTGAAAAACACTGCCAGATCCAAGTCAAGCAATGGTTTCACTTCGTAGATAGCCAAACAATCCTAGCAGCCATTCAAAAGAGCAGCTATGGCTTCCAGACCTTTTTTGCTAACCGAATTGGTGAAATTCAGAAAGCTGGAAATGTGGAAGATTGGAGGTGGATTGAAGGCAAAAGAAATATTGCTGACATACTTACCAGAGGTGCAACTCCTGAAGAACTGGGCGAAGGGACAGAATGGCAGCAAGGACCTGAGTTTCTGAAAAATTCCAAAAGTGACTGGCCTATGAAGATGGCTAGTGAGATTGTGCCCTCTGCTGCTGAAGATGTGGGAAAACTTCAGCGGAAAGCCTTCTCAGCAGTGGTCACTAGGGCCCAATCAGCAGAGATAACTTGCCTCAATGGGCCTGACATCAAGGCGAACCTCAGGCATAAAAAAGATAATGGTAGATCGACATCACCAGCTGTCCCGGGTGCTACACCAGTGGCAGACAGACAAAGAAGGCCCTGGGCAATTGGATTGGTGCGCCTTGTGGGACCTCAACGTTTCAGTTCTCTGTCCAAGCTGTGTGGTTCCATAGCCTGGACTCGACGGGCTGCAGAAAACTGGCTGAGAAAACGCCAGGGACCAGACTCATCAAAGTGGGAGGCAAACCACTCTATCCTGTCTACTGAGGAGAGAGAGCAAGCCTTCAGAGACCTGGTCCTCGCATCCCAAGATGGCAGTCAGTTCCTGGACTCAACACTGAACCGTTTGGTGGTCCACAAGGATGAGAGCACAGGAATCCTTCTCTGTGGAGGACGAGTCCAGTGCTGGAAAGAAGATGGAACAGCTGTTCCTTTAATTCCATTTTGTTCATGGCTCGCAACACTACTGTCAAGAGAAGCTCATAATGAGAACCATGAAGGTGTTGCTGCCACACTTCTGCGCACCAGGAGGAAAGCATGGATTGTGCAAGGTCGAAGGATAGTAAAGAAAGTTGCGAACGACTGTATTACATGTCGCAAACTGAAAGGGAAGATGTGCCAGCAGATGATGGGTGATCTGCCGCCAGAACGCTCGCAGCGTGCTAACCCATTTGAGTATACCACACTTGACCTCTTTGGCCCTTTTGAAATTAAGGATGCTGTCAAGAAAAGAACAGGGAAAAAAGTCTGGGGCATAGTATTCTGTTGCATGGCATCAAGGGCAGTTCATGTGGACCTCGTTGACGACCAATCATCTGAAAGCTTTCTCCAAACTTACTTTCGCTTTGTAGCAATGAGAGGCAATCCCAGAAAATTGTGGTCAGATAGAGGAACCAATTTTATTGGAGCAAAACCTGCCCTACAAGACTTGCACAGGTACTTGGAGACTTTACAGGAAGTAGCCATAGAAGACAAAGCCGCCAAGAATGGGACAGTGTGGGCATGGAACTTTCATCCGGCTGACGCACCACATCGTAATGGGGCTGCAGAAGCTGCAGTTAAACTTGTTAAAAGAGCCCTCACTAGCCTTGGAGGCATAACAAACTCACTCACTTGGGGTGAGCTCCAAACACTCTTCTTCCAGGCAGCTAACCTCACAAATGAAAGGCCGATCGACGCTAGAGCACAAGAACAAGAGGACTCTGTAGAGTATTTGACCCCCAATGATCTGCTTCTCGGGAGGACAAGGCAAAGTGGAGATACAAGAGGAATTGACCTGTGTATTCATCCCTGGCGCCGTCTCAGGTCCATCCAGATAGGTGTGGATATGTTCTGGAAGAAGTGGAGCGAACTCGCCGGACCTAACTTGTTCATCAGGCCAAAGTGGCACCGGACCCAAAAGAACGTAGAAATTGGTGACATTGTTTGGATTGCTGATCAAAACGCATTACGAGGGCAATTCCGGCTTGGACGGATCCAGGCCGTGTACCCTGATAAGAAAGGACTTGTGAGAGATGCTGATGTTAAGGCATGTGCAGGCCTTCCTGCCTCCCAAGTAAGTGGGAAACTTAAGAGGATCCCTCAGCAGCCAACATCAGTCATCCTACGGAGAGATGTGAGGAGACTGGTAGTCCTCATTCCTGTGGGAGACCAATGACTCTTAGAACTTTGTTTCTTTACCATTATTTGCACTACCTTTCAAGGGAATGGACCAACCCCGATAGAATACTATATATGTCAGTGGAGGTTAACAGAGACAATAATGGTTTTATTTAAAAAAAAAAAAAAAAATCATATGTTTTATGAAATGTAAGGCTGTGACCGCTTGGAATCACAAGATTACGCGGTCAAGTGGGAGGTGTTGCGCTCACTACAGCACGGGTGTTTGGTAGAGAACGCAGGTTAATAGGTGGGAAGTTCACGTTCCTAATTGAAGGAGGGACTGGTTAAGCATTGAAACGCAAATCAGTGAGATCTTAAAACGGTGTGTTATCATGAGCTTGAGATATACGCAGAATCAAGAGTTTGTTTGCATGTTGTCTCGTCGGGAGAGACGCGCCACCGGTAAGCTGCTGTTTAATGAAACGCTTATTGAGATGCGGGGGAAAGTTTGCCTGTCTGTTTGTGTAACTACTGACAACCGCGGCATATGCGCGCAGTTTGTGTGTAGATAAATGTTGGTAAATGTTGCTGAGGGAACACTGAGAACCTCGTTTGCAATCAATGTTGAATGTTGTTGTGTTGATAGTATTCGCGAATCGCGGTAGAACTTAAGGAAATGTTTGGATTTGGAGCGTTTCACTTTCAAATGAGTTACTTCCTGGTTTGCGTTGCCGGATGGGAAATGTAGTTTGTTGTTTTGCGTTCATAATGAGTTACTATGCTAAAGCGCCACTACATAAACTACACTCACTAGATTCACGTCGGGCCAAGCACTGAGAATATCTCTTTGATTTAGAGCGATTGGTTTAATTGAATATTGGTGTATTGTGTGAAGCTGTTGCATTTCTGTGCTTAATGTTTATGTTATAGTCATTTAGATTAATTGCTAAATTATACTATACTATTTATTGAGAATGTTGATATATATATTATTACGAAATATTTATTAGAATTAATGGTTATTAATGTTTTATATTGTTCAGAATTTATAGTATGATATATAAGTGTTATTAATATTGTCATTTACACTGTCTTTTTATGTCTATAGGTTTATAACCTCTTTGTTTGTGGACAAATCAACTATATGTGGAAATAATAAATCCAAGTAAACAAAACCACAATTGAGTTATGAAACGTGTTCTCTCCTGACGCCCCGTTCGGTGGGGAAATTCTTGGAAAACCGAACATAAACACTATACAAACAAGGTTTAAATTACATACACAGACATACTAGACTGCTAGACACTGCCATACTACATTAGGCAACAATCCACACTTGAGGATTAACTTTGAAGCAAGACCTGCTTTGAATTGACCCTCGTTCACAAAACAGTCAGTCAGAAAATGATTCACGCAAACATAAACGTATTTTGGAAGTTTAAGTGGCGCCTTTCCTTCGTAAATAAAATCCATCCACTGCGTTTTCAGTGGCTCTGATGTCGGAAGTAAGTGAAAACTACTATGTACATTATTACATCCCACAACAGAACACTTATGTTTCTTAGGAGACATTACCGGCTGTCGTTGAAACAATGGAGGATGGTGTACAGATCACCGAGGGCGGGGTCTATGCCAAAACCACAGTGTCAATCAAACCACGTCGGTGGGGCTTGCGCAATTTTACGTCACATCGTAGAATCTTAAAGTAACACTAAGGATTTTTCCTCTTCGGTCGCCCTACTGGTTGGAAACGAAATTGACCATTGCCGCTGTCGTAAATAATCTAGCCTACCGTCGCACGCACGCTCGTTGTTTATCCAGCACCGGCTTTAGAATGAACGATGTCCACAGACAAGGTAGAGTATGTTACATGATTGCATGAAAGGATGATGTATTGTGACATCAGAAACGAAGAAAAACGAAATAATGACTATTGTAGCGCTTGCCGTAAAGCAGTCGAATTGTGTAGTTCTTTTTGTGCACGGGTTCCTACCCGAAACCCGAAGTTACATAGTGCCAGTAAAAGCGATACAGACCCCGTCAGGCTATGGCAGACGTGTCATTTAACTTATTTTAAGTCGATGTACCATCACAAGGGTCTTGGAAATATATTATGAAGGTTGAAAATTGTTACTTAGTGTTACTTTAAGAACAATCTTAGAATATTACCAAATCTTAGAACAGCTCATTCTGAGACATACTTATGATTTATTGAGATTGTAAAAAAAACACTGGGTGGATTTTTAGCATTCTAGGGTGATTTTGCTCACACACTGCCAACACACATTTATGTTCAAACACCATGTAAAAGTGAATTTTGAATAATAGGTGCCCTTTAAAACGATTATTTAATTGTTATGTTTACCGGGTTTTATTTTAAGTTGCACTAAAATATAATGACATTTGGTAAATGAATCCATGTCTGTATTCTGCAGGGCAGCGACCTGCACGCAGGAAGTGCCTCTTCAAGGCATAGGGACGTCGTTGGACCTCTGCCCTAACCACAGGCAGTTGCTCAGCTGCTCCCGGGACGACATCCTGCAGCTGGTTGACCTGAGAAAGAGTAACGACAGGGTGGCCTTCAGGTAGAAACACACATCTGAGACGAGGTTATGCACCGGTGGCTGTGATTTTTGTTTTTTTTAACTGCGTACCACACACAACTGAAAAAGATTTTATTCAGAGTTAAAAATTAACACTTAACACCCCAAATACAGTTAAACTTGCATGTGGCGAGCAAATAAACCCCCCACCAGTTAGTGAATTAGTCAAGTCAAGTCACATTTATTTATATAGCGCTTTTTACAATACCGATAGTTTCAAAAGAGCTTTACAGAGATACCAGGAAAATAATGCAACAAAGTTTGTTTCCAAAAAATTTTTGTCACAGTTCAGCTTAAGTAAGTTCAGTGATGTTTCATTTTTGTTGTAAAAAAGTTATTAATTTAGTTCAATTTTGTATATAGCTGCTCTGGAGAAAACCATGATGTCATCGTCCTGCTCAGTTCAGTTCTCATATAATGGTGTCAATGCAGGCAGATCAATAATATTGTTGAATATTAAATTAAATTGAATGTCTCCAACTAAGCAAGCCAAAAGTCAATGGAGATTAGCATTTTAAGAATAATGTCTGACTCTCAGTGTTGAAGAGTTCCTGTAGTTCAACGGTAGATCATGGTATTGCCAAACTAACGTAGATGCGCATCATTACTGACCATCATTCTTGAGCACCACATAGAATGATTTCTGAAGGATCATGTGATACTGAAGAGTAGATCAATGATGCTGAAGATATTTCATAATATTACCTCTTTTAAATGGTAGTGTACATACTGTATTTATATGTAAACAGATGATTTCTAAATACAGATACAAATTCAGCTTTACAATAATTTAAAAAAAAATCTTTTTACATGATGGAATACGAAACTACCTTTTTTTAAAGCCACTGCAATTACTTTGAAATAGACAAAAAAGATTGGTTATTTAAAGCATGAATATTCAATACCCTGATACAGGCTCCCACAGTCCTTTCAGCATTATCCTTTGTTTTAAAGCAAGTCAAAATGCAATTACAAGGAAACTAGTCATACATACAGAACATGGCCGGAAGCATCTAAAAAGTATGTTTACTGTATATAAATCTGAATGAGCTTTATTCGTGATTCGTTACGTTGTTCAATTTACAGAACACTCAAGAATTTCTTTTTTTTTTGCTTGTCTTTATTGTTTCAGAGCAGAGGGCTTCAAATGTGGAAGTGACAGCACCAAGGCCATCTTCAGGTGAGTGACATCAAACAGGACGCTATGAGCCGTCGCTAACCATCTATCAATATGGAGTTTTGCAGATCACTGTCTGCGCAATAATAGGACATGTCTGTGCTATGTCTCATCCGAGATGGCATGCGTTGTGATGCTTACAACCCCTGAAACGTACCACTGTGCTGTCGAGCGCTTCTGGCATCTACACCAACCCTGACTTTTTTTCTTAGCCATTGGAGAGGTCATGTGGATTTACACATAGATGGAAAATCCAATTCTGCTACCGTAATGAACGGGGAAAGAATCTGACCCTCTGAGTAAAGATAGCTGGTGAGATGGATTTAATTTGTTAGTCTTGTCACTTTCTAGTTTCAGCAGAACTCAAATCTTATTTTCTCTCAGGGAAAATTTTGGATGATTCTGGCTGTGGTATTGCATGATACTTTTAAGTGAATCTCTCAAAACTTGTGCAGGTGATATTTCACCTTAAAATGAAAATATTAAGATATACATTTTACATGAAAATTAAGCCTATTTAAGATTACTGTAGTCTAAGGAAAATTATATTATAGATTATATAGTTTATAATATTATTTATGTACTCTACAATTCAAACATAAAAAATAAGTCTCTTCTGCTCAGTTATTTGATTAGCCTCAGTTATTTTGAAATATTAATATCCAAAATGACTGTTTTCTGTTTGAATAATTGAAAATGTAATTTATTTCTGTGGTGCAAAGCTGAATTTTCAGCATCATTACTCCAGTCTTCAGTGTCACATGATCCTTCAGAAATCATTCTAATATGCTAGTTTGCTGTTCAATAAACATTTATTTTAATTATCAATGTTAAAAATAGTTGTGCTCTCGTTGTCTTAAAACACTTATGACAGACTCTTCCCTTAACCCATCACCCTTGGCCGGAGATGTGGAAACTGTGGGTTTGGCCCCAGAGGGAGATCAACATACTTTGATCTCTTAACTGAGGTTTTTGAGACAATCCTAAACTCTAGAGCTCCCTCCACAAGAAAACGTTACACCCTAAAGTGGAGAGTATTCACTTTATGGTGCAAAGAACAACAGTTGGACCCAGTTAACTGCCCAGTGGCTTCAGTCCTGGAGTTCCTCCATGATCGTTTTGTTTGACGGTCTTTCCCCTTCCACTCTTACGGACCTCATGAAGGCCATAGCTGCCTTCCATGCACCATCAGGTGATGGGACTTTGAGGAGACGCCACTTAACTCGTTTCCTTAGTGGCACTTTGCGGTTGAGGCCTGCGGTTCATGTAAGAGTTCTGACCTGGGATCTGGCCGTGGTTCTAGAAGGGTTATCCCTGGCATGCTTTTAGCCCTTGGACTCGAAAGTTTCTCACTGTAAAGACTTTCAGCTAGCTATTACTCCCCTTAAAGTTGGGGTATGTGATTCTCTTTTTTGTCAATTTTTTCAAATTAACTAATCCTATTTCTTACCCACTTACAGCCACTGAGTTAGAAGCACTGAAATGAAAATTAAGCAATTTAATCATCTGTGGAACGCGCAGGACTCGAAAAACTCCAGCCAATCATTTCCAAGACCACATAGAATCATTGGACAGTAAGTTCGTCAATCAAACGCTCGTACCATACCCCCCTCCCCCCAGCGTGCGTGACCCAGTCAGGGCCAGCGTTGGAGGAAAGAAGGTAGGACCATTTGAACTGTGTATTTTCAAAATCTGCCGGTCGTTTTCCAAATCACATACCCCACCTTTAAGAGGGTAGGATACTTGCAGGTCCTTTTAGTTGCCTCCTCCTGCCTAGAATTTTCTCGGGTAGGGTCACAGCGATTTTGCACCCTAGACCAGGCTCTAAGGGACCAAGGTTCTAACAAACATAACATGTTCAACCACCTTGCAAGGCCTTTCATCCTTCTCCTTTCATGTCGGCGGACCAAGAACAGCTTAATTTGCTGTGCTCAGTTAAATCGTAAATCTGACCAGCTGCTGATATGTTTCCGTTCACCCAGGCGGTGTTCCCCAGCCTCTAAGCAAACAATCAGGAAACTAATTGTTGAGGCTATCTCTACAGTTTATGAGATGTGTGACCTGCCTTCGCCTCTGGTTGTGAGAGCCCACTCTACCAGGAGTATGGCGGCTTTGAAAGTTTTATTGTCTGGAGTTTCCCTCCAAGCAATGTATGATATTGCAGGCTGGTCTTCCTTGCACACATTTATCAGGTTTTGTAGCCTGGACCTGATCCTCACACCAGGGTCTCAAGTGCTCTCGTCCTAAGTTGTGCCCACATTATGAAAGACATTTTTCAGTATGGCACAATGTTTTTTTTTTTTGTTCCCCATAGCATTGTCATCAGACTCGGCGTGGAGTTTCCTTGAAAGAGGATGCCTCGGGTTACCTTGCCATACTTCCTGCATGCCTGTGAGTGGCTTGCTTCAGCCAATCAGAAACTCAGTTCTCCCTCATTTATATCCACAAGTGTGTATGATCCTAAGGACTACCAGGAAAAACAAGTTTTGCCATGTGGATGAAACCACAAAAGAAGGACAGATCTTCACAGACAATTCCATTACCCTTATCTTCTTCAAGGGGTTGCACAATGGGTTGAACCCCTTGCTTTTTAGCCAGAAATGAAATGCTTCGCCAGGATATTTTGCACAGACTTTAAAACATTCACCTTCAAGGCTTCTTTCCTCTGTAAACACTTTCGCCCTCAATTCAATGGTGTGCTCCCCACTATAGTGAAGCAAGAACCGGTTTTATTATTGAGACAGGGGTTACACTCTCTTTTAGCAAAAGAGGCCATAGAGCATGTTCCCCTTCCTTTAAGAAATTTCTGTCCAACAATACCAAAGACTGTTGGGTCTTCAGGTAGCTGCCGCCAATGTGGTACAGGTTGTGGATGGCCATTAATGTAAACAGAAGGACTTTGAATTGGATACGGAACTGGACCGGGAGTTGTTGGAGGACAGGAGTGATGTGGTGGATGGAGGGGGTTCGAGTTATGATGCGGGCAGCTGAATTCTGGACCAGTTGAAGTTTATGGAGGGATTTGTGTGAGAGGCCGAAAAGGAGAGAGTCGCAGTAGTCCAGTCGGGAAGTGAAGAGACTGTGGACAAGGATGGCGGCAGTGTGGGGGGTAAGGGAGGGGCGGAGGCGATTGATGTTTCTTAGGTGGAAGTAAGCAGACCGGGTAATGTTATTGATGTGGGGTTGAAAAGATAATGTGCTGTCAAGGATGACACCCAAACTCTAAACCTGAGGCGAGGGTGAAATGATGGAGTTATCTATAGTGAGAGAAAAACTGTCGGTTTTGGATGAAGTAGATTTAGTGCCAATGAGGATTCCCTCCAAGAAGTGTATGATGCTGCTGGCTGGTCTTCCTTGCACACCTGAGTAGGCCTACTTTCCCTTCTGGTTCACCCCCACACCTCCTGCTCTGTTAAGGCTGGTATGTCATGGTGCAGACATGGCCTCTCCGTGGGAGATTCCGACCAGGAGGAATCTTCTCTCTGGGCCATTATATTTCACTCCCAGCCCGAGATGTAGACCAGCCCCTTATCAACAAATTCATGGTATGCACCACTGTACAGAGCCAGGACTGCACTGTTGGTTCAGTGCTGGAGTTCTTGCAGGAGCATCTCGCAACAGGGTTAGCCCCTGCTATGTTTAAGGTGTACATGGCTTCGAAGACAGTGGCTTCTTACCGGGTAAAAAGACCCACTCCATGGGAAAGGAGTAAAGTCTTGGGACTTTATTTGTTAATTGTTTTTGTGTCGTGTCAGGCTGGCCCTTTCCATACACATTTATGATTTGAACCCAGGCTTGAATCGTCTGGGTTATTCGGTTCCTTAAAGGTCCCCTGACATGGGGTTATTTTATTATTTTATAATGTTTCCTGGGTTGCCCTTATAATGTTAGTATGTTTTTTAGATCAAAATTAGTCATAATTTAGAAATAAAAGGCATTTTTCCTAGCCTGATTTTAGCCTCTGATTTGAACACACTGTTTGAAGGGGCGTGTCTGCTGTGAGACTCAGTGTAACCGCCCACTGCTGTGATTGGCTGACATGCGTGCATATGAAATAGCTACATGTGAAAGTCTCTTGATCTCGAATACTTTTACTACTGCTGCTATTATACGTTTTTACTAATACAGCTATCGAGATTAACGAATCGTGAGAAGTTTTTAAAGTATTTAGATCTATTCCCATCACATACAATGTGTGATGAGCATTGAGCAGATGACAGTCTGTGGATCGAGAGACAACGCAATTTCTCACTCTCTCTAATGCTTTCACTAATGCAAATTCAAACACGATGATGTAAATACAGTAAGAGATTCATTGTGCAGTAACGTGCGTCATTGATTTCATAACGAGTTGTCCAGATAAACTCGCGCTGTGTGGAAAAATGTTCTTTGATCGATTTCTGTATATAATTTGTTCACAATTTAAATAAGATTATTTTCATCCTACTAAAAGAAACGATGTGAAGGTGATATTTTAGTCACTGGCTTGACTTACTTATGCATAAACAGTATTGAACGATTTTGAGAGAAAGATTACCTGTCTGAACTTGAACTTGAATTGTTGCTTGGTAGCTCGATCATTTATTTTCAGACGTTCATCGAGGCCAGCTCTGTATTGTCCCAAGTTGAGGAAACAGTCGTCGGTGAAATGTTTGGACCATCCAAAACTTTGGGAAGTTGTGTCGGCGCATTTCCAGAGAAAATAAAATTAACCCATGGTCCAGGTCGTTTTCTCATGGGCGGGTCAAAGTCTCTTTGCGGCATAGCAGAGAAGGGGAGGTAACATTCCCCCATATGACGTCATATAGGGGGAGATTCAAGATCAGCTCGTCTGAGATCTAATTTTCTCACAGGCAGAGAAAGATAGCCAAAACTCGGTTTACACCGACTGAAATTTCTAGACACGAGGGGACCAAATACAGGCTAGGGGAACTAATATTAATGTTAAAAAACCTCAGAAAGTGAAAATTTCATGTCAGGGGACCTTTAAGGCCAAAGGGTTTGTGCTTGTGCATACTTCATGACCTTATGCGTCAGGCATTTACTTTAGGATGGCTAATAATATGACAAAACCACACAAAAACTTTAACATTAAAATAAAAACAGAACATATACAAATATAATGTAATTCAAAATATTAACAAAAACTGTAATAGAATATCAGTGATACTAAAATAAAACTAGACAACATACACTTTTTTCCAGTATTTAAAAAAAAATCTATAGGGATTAAAATAATTAATTTATAAAATAATATAATATAATTAATAAGAAGAGCACAACAATTTAAAAATGCTTTGCTTTTTTCAATATAAGTTTATTGCAAAATATTGTTTTGAAGTTGTTTTAGAGTGGAGATTCACTAACACTGTAGTGTTTTAGGTGTGGACTCTTGCAATGGAGCAGTTTTAGCCTGAATTGTTTTCTGAATTATGGCTAGTGTAGTTCTTCAATTATGCAAAGGTGAAATCACACTGGCTTGCAGCTCCTCCAGAAGCTACAAATCAGTTTTTCTTGGGATTTTTTTTCACATCTGGAATCTAACTTTATATTTCACATTCATATTCTTTATGCAAAATATTATTCTTATTTTGCTCTGTAGATTTGGTTACATTGCCAAAATTGTTTTTTTTGTTGTGTTCTTCTAGCCTAAAAAATACACATTACTATTATTATAGTACACGTTACTACAGATGTATTTTCTATAATCCTAGAGCTTTTGCAGCCCTTATCCTCATGCATAGTCTGACCCTGCAATTTTCTCAGCATTGTTAGAAAGTAAATAAGGAGTCTTACAGATGAGTCTTTCTAGCACCTCCCTGCATAGACATATACACTGTTTCCATGGAGACAGTAAGGCCAGAACGCTCTGTGGCTTTTTTTTTTCACGCCTAGATCTGGCATGAACATTTGAAAGGCGAGCGAGAGCCACAAGCAGGAACCTAATGGTCGCTTTATCATTCATCAACACCTTCACCCTGCAACATTGTTCCCTTGTGCCAGGCATATAACTCAACATCTTCCCCATTGGCCAACACTTTTTTGTTTGGCTGCCCACTGCCATTAAGAAAACAGTGTATTTCACTCAAACTAATTTTTGCACAAAGCATATCTAACTATACTTAAAAAAAATTACAGTTGTTACTTTAAGGCGCTATTTTTAGCTCTTCTGGCCCTTATAAATTACGTTTGTTGATTTATCCTGATTTGGTCAGGTTAAAACAAGTTCATTTAAATGTTACTATGAAGTAATTTTGTTATCTGGCAAAACATTTTGCAGTGTGCAAAGAATGATAAATCTGTTATATCTGATCATACAGTCACGGTTCTGTTATGTTTGGACTTTGCCGTTTTCCTGTCTTGAGTTTGTAAACATGGATACTGATTTGATTTCGTTCAGCTGTTCGTTATAAATTACCTTGGTTGATCTGTGTATATAAATTCCTGTGTTTTCAGTACTCATATGTCCTTTCTCATCTATGATATAATTGTGTTTGCTTGCCTGCCTCTGATTGAATTTACCTTGGTTAACTATTAAAGACTGTCTTGGATCTTTATCTTCTTCATCGTGTGTGTTACTATAGCCCAGCGTTACTCATTGCGGGGCTTGCGAGCCTCAAGCGGCTCGCCTAGCTTTAATTTGTGGCTCGCATGGCAGTAAATAATACGGTGATATGATTATGTAGTCAATGCAGATATTTCATAAAAACATTAAAAACAAGTAGGGCTATAACATAACCCATAAAAAACTCAGTGTTGGCTCTATTACAAATAATTTCGATTGGATAGAAAGGGGGGGGGGGGTTATTCCTTTTCTAATCCGTTAGAGAGAACATGTAAACACTTGATCGAAACTGAAAGGACGACGTATGACGTGCTGAACGAGCTGTTCTTCCTGTTGCTTGTCATATAAATGAGGTTTCAGTCATTCTATAATTCTCCTTTCCCTCAGTGTCTGTGAGGTGAAGCAGGGCAACCCACCAGTCCTTGTTTCAGACTCTCATCCACAGACGACTGGTTTTGGGCATTTTTACTGCGTGGTAATTATAAGCAGCACGGCACAACTGTTCAAATACTCATTGTCTCCAAATTATGACCAGAAATGGATGCATATTAAGTCTACTGTTTAAAACAAACAAAGACCCAATGTAGGAGAATGGTTATTAAGTGCAAACAGTGGGAAACTTTGGATATTTATGCAGTCTGCGCCTGTCAAAAAATGAATTCCGATTTGAAGCTTGTGACATAAACACACACATCAACCCTATCACTTGTTTAACTTTCATGTAAACACTTCATTCAGATTCATCAATCAGAATGAATTCAGTCTGATTGAAACAAAAGTTTTGCATGCCAGTGACTCACTGCAGAGTTGCCAGTTTTGGTGGTCAAGTAAACTATTAAATAACTAAGTAAATAAACAAGTACACTAAATAAACCCCATACCTCCCCCCACACACACACCACCGACGGGGGCCTTGGGGTTGCTGTTCGCAGTGATGGCCCTGTATATTTGCGCTACGCTACTGGATCCCACCCAGCCTCCCTCTCCCGCCTTCTCTTCAGACAGCAGCCTTTCCTTCTGCCCAGTCTCCGCTGTCCCCGGTGCATCCTCAGCCTCCTCTCAGTTGCATGGATCTACCTCGGGCCTTCCGTGAGCTAGCTACTCCTCGCCATGTGGATCCCCTGACTCCGCCTCATGTCGCTGATCCCTTCGCTCCACCTCGGCTTGTCACCCTGATTCCTCCACTTTGGCTCTTCCTCATCTCTCCTCTACCAGAGTCCATTGGCTTACAGCTCCACAGGGCTCTCTCAGACCACCAGCTCCACCTCGGTCACACATCACCCATCCTGCGCCACGGACCTACGAGTCGTCTGCTCCGCTCTGGCTCTCCACCCCTATGGCTTTGCCTCAGCCCTCCGGTACCTCGGTTCCACCTCAGGGTTTCATCTCTTCATCTCCGTCGTGGCCTCTGAAGCCTTCGGAGTAGCCCGGTTCCATTGGCTCTCTATCTGCGCCTGGAGCTCCACCACCATTGACTCTGTCACCATCAATCAGCGCCATGTCTCCTCCCTCTTTTGACGCCGCCATGGGTTTCCATCCTGGCTGGGCTCTGTGATTCTGTCTGGCTCCTCCCACCTTCTACACCCCCCTGGTTTCTTCAGTTGTCACCTTTCCTGGGTTCCCATCCTTCACCCGAGTCTTCTCTCTCATCAAAACCGAATATGTTCATCATTGGTTACAGTCAATATCAAGCAGGGACACGTTTGTGTGCATTTTATTTTGTGATCTCACCGGAACGAATAGAGAGTCTCCGCAACGGCGATAGTTTGAAGAGTACGTCCGAGTGAAGACTGTGCACGCGCCACAAGAGAACAACTGTATCCATGACACTGATAGCAGCGGACACAAGCGCTCAGCTTGATTTAAAAAACAACAGATTTTAGTGCTAGATCTCTTATTTAATAGCGAACTAAATGAATGCTCTGCTAGTTAACTGGAGATGTTTTATTTATTTGTATTAGGTGCATCCGTGCAATGTTTCAAAACGTGGTGGGGACAATATTGATCCTGAGAAAAATGGTGGGGACATGTCCCACCCGCAAATTACGCCTTTCAAGAAGAAAAAAGATGGCATAAGGGACATATACTATCCAAGAAAAGCTCATTATTGTTTATCATTTACATTATTGACATGTTAATTATGTATATGTCCCTAACAGGGTGGATATCTACCCATAATTGTTATTTTCAGAGTCCCTGAGCTTTACCAATATGTATTCCTTATAGTTAAACGTGTCACTATTTTGTTAGAATGCTAAAAACATGAAAATCATGTCCTTTTTTCCCTAACACTTATGAAGCTAAAATGTCTCCGCATACAAGGAATGACACGAGGGCCGGTGGTCTACGAAATTTCCCGGTAGATTTTTTGGTCCCACTCCGCCCCTGGCTGGGACGGTCAGATCTGTAAACAGCCAATCATAAAACTAGTCAATCAGAAATGCTCTTTGCTTGTTAGTCGTTTTGTGCTTTTGGGATTGGCTGACATGTCTTCGGAAGGCGGGCTATGGAGAGAAGGTGGTCTAATGGAGTCTAGCTGAAGTTAGCAAAGCTGAAATCGCTTACAGTACCTTTTGCAGTCAGTGTTGTGGAATAACACCTCTAAAATTGTGTCCAGATGGTCATTGACTACAGTTTATGGCTCTTACATAGGCAGCTATCTTCTAAGACGGTATCCTGTCTGAAATGGAGTTTCAACTGATTGAAACACTCAACATTGGACTCTATTCTCATAGACTCCGTCCCCCATCTTATTTTCTTTTTTCATTGCGATCACACACTCAATGCCATGTCTAATTTGTCCAAAACTATGTATCTTTGAAGGCAGCATAATTTTAGCATAAAATAAGAGCTACTATGCCTTAAAGTGCATTCTTGGAAGGTCTTTCACTTGGTTTAGGAACAGACTTTGGATATGTCTTGTATAGGTTCCTGACATTCCAGTGAATTTAATCAGATCACTTGCCTGAGGGATTTATACGGCAAGAGAGAATAAGTTCCAGAGTAATGTGTATCAGTCTTAAGTCATCAGTCACAATTGTGGGTTTTCTCTTTATTTCAGTCCGGATGGCAGTTTCCTGGCAGCTGGATCTGCGGACGGTGCCGTGTACATATGGAATGTGAACACAGGAAACCTAGAAAAACGGCTTCCAGACATGCACAGGTAACTCAACTAATCAACCATACTAAAAAAAAAAAATATGTTATGTATGTAAGTTCTGTCATAGTTCAATGAGTCAGAAACCAGTTTCTCCAAACTTTAGTTCCAACTTACATTCGCAAACAGCATCGTAAACTTGGAGGTATGAAGGTAAAATTATGGTATTAAAAGTACCATTTCGGCCACGAGAACGATGCTGAGCCAAAAGAAGATAAAGATGTGTTCTGGAAACTGCCGTGTTTATTGAACCAATCAGATAAGAGTAAATCGAGAGTCAGCGAGAAGTTCATTTGATTGGCTACATGATGAAGGTGAACCTTTTTTGCACCATGCACAAAACATGTCATTTAGATATTTTAGACACAATCTGTTTTGCAGTTCCTGACTGTTGTTTTCGCTTGCAAATTTCTTTTCAAAGGCCTGCAATACTTTTGGCCGTATTTGTGCGAAAAAAAAACGTGCCAAAAGTGTAAGCGCGGGTTAGCATGAAGCTGCAGCTTCACAATACATGAATTACACTTATGAATAACAGTAAAATGCTGCAAATATTTTTTTCTTACACCTGAAAATTTACAAAATTGTAAAAAAAAATTAAGATTTACACCTTTACCAATCGTCTCTTGCACATGCAAATTTAATTTATGCTTGCAATTTTATGCACACTTTCACAAATCTTACCCTGCGCATTAGGCCTGCACGATTCTGAGAAAAATATGAATCACGATTTTTTAGCTTAGGATTGATATCACGATTCTCTGCAACGATTTTTTTTCTCATGAAGTGTAATGTTTATCCGAACTACCGCGCTTGCTCGACGAGTGAAACACATGACTAAAAGGCGCTTTGTCATTGGCTGAGGGTAAAGCCCTGAACTTTGTTAGAGCTGTCCTTTTAAAATAAAGGCCAAATTATTATTTTTTTTAAATCAAAGTCATTTAAAAATTTAATTGTGAACAGGGTGAATCGAAATCGCGATTTTATAACGATTTATCGTGCAGACCTACTGTACATGCGATTCTTTATGGCATCATATTACCTTCATAGCATAGTTTCTTCTTAGTATGACATCTAGACTAGTAAAATAAGCAAACTAACATGGTGTACAATCTATATATGTCATTCTATATGCTGTATATACATTCTATATATTATAAATGGATACATATATATAAATATATACACAGTAAATTCGATCTCAAAGCAATTAATTAGCAAAATTTATGTAATTAAGGACTTTTCTATACTGTTGAACCAATGTGGTTCGAATGCCAGTTGCTCAACTAAGTTTTTAACCCTTTGCCCTGCAAAATTTCGCAGGCAAATTAGAGTCATTTCAATACGTATCTACTCATTTAAGGTGAAAAAGTTGCCCATGCAGATTTTTGCTAATGTTCAAGTTGATCATGTGAATCTTCCAGGGTTGCCAACTCTCACGCATCTGGCGTGACACTCACGCATTCAGCCTCAATCTCACGCTCTCACGCTCACCAAAGAAATCTCACGCTAAATTGGACATTCTTCTGTGCTGTGCGCTGCCTATGACTTTGAACACGAGTTGAGAGCGTAGCCTACATTTGGACTACGTGCCTGTCTTTTTAGCAAAACATAGTATTCACCGAATATCTACAGTGGCGTAGGGCGAGGGCGTGAGGTGCTTGAATGCAGTTTATGACGCGTTTGACCCGAGTTCGAATCCGCCTTTTGCCGAACTCTCTCTTCTCCCTTTTCCCAAAACCGAAACCGTGATATGGCTTTGTGCCTTTATAAAACAGCACAAGACTGTAATAAAGTAGCCTATATAGGCATTCTGTTTGTGATGCGTGATTTAAAGAAAAGTCCGCACTTTGCTCACGCGATCAGCATGGTAATCAGGTGTTTTCTCCAAAATAAAAGCTTTATTTCTTGCAAGTGAAGAAATTAGGACAAAAGTATTGTAATTTTCCTATACAATAGTGTAAGTAAAATATACTTTTGAAATATTCATTTTCATTTATACAGTACATTTATAGGCTATATGGATTTTACGTAATAGGAATAATTATATAAATCATTATTACATTATTATAATAATCGTTTGGTATCCTAAAACAGAATGAGACTCTATATCATAACTAAAAAGATATTTGATCCCTCTTTAATGTCCAGGTACAAGTCAATGCTTTTCCTTTGTTCAATGTCACAGTTCATGGGGCTGAAGCCGGTTAAAGCTCTTAAATTTGTGCTCTCAAAGTGCACCAGATTGATGCATTTAACCTTAAAATGTACAAAATTTTCCTGCGGGGGAGCATGCCCCCGAACCCCCCTAGAGGGACAAAAGTACACACAACATAGTTTTAAAAAATCCTATGGGAAAGAACAATAATGTATGAACTTTACTCCAGAAACATTTATTTTAAAAACTGTTAGCCTAATGGCAAATTAAAATTGGACAAACCATACATTGACATGGACAAACCTGCCTAAGGAGGGCCTACAAGACATTGTGTCCAGGGGCCTCTGTCCAGCACCCCCCAACCCCCCCCCCCCCCCCCCCCCCCCCCCCCCCCCCCCCCCCCCCCCCCCCCCGGCAACAAATCTCACTCCAAGCAAAACTCAAAAGTTGGCAACCCTGGAATCTTCTGTTCTGACCAGTAGTAAGCTGCTTGGTTTGAAAGTGACTTCAGTGTGAGTTATGCTTTATAGATTGCTACACTATTGACAATAGACAGTGGACCTTTTTTGAACGTGAAATCTTTAGATAATAAGTTACACAAGAGTTACACCATTGTACAAGGTTCATTCAGATTCGTTTTTCTTCTTTATTTATTGTAAGTCACTCTCAAATAAGCCATCATTATGTCAAAATTTGTCGCTATGACTAAATAAACACTAAACTGTGACAGGTTTTAAAGAAAGATTTTCAGCAAATATTAGGTTTTGGCAGCGATTATTTGCACTAAGTGAAAATAGCATATTTTCTTAGCAATAGCTGCTATTTACACTGTTTAAATAGCAACAGAAAATGAAACCTTTAATGACTGCAATCTCAAAATTATTCAACCCTCTGAATAGAATCCCTCATAACAGCACAAAAATGAGTCCGAAACGCTGCCAGAAGCTGGTGTCTGGTTATACATCTCGTTTGCAGCAGCTCATAACAGCAAAAGGCTGTTCTACTAAGTACTAAAGATGCTTGACATGAAGGGGTTGAATCATTTAGAGACTGCAGAAGTCATTAAAAGTTGCATTTTCAGTTGAATTTGGGAAACCACTTGAAACTTTTGTTGTGTTGAGCTATTCCAATTACTTTTGTTTGATTTGCAATGGGGGTTGACTTTTTGGGCCCTGCATATTTTGCGCGAAAATCGGCAATTTATGCGGTGAAAGTGTGGCGTATTTGAAAAAATAATAAGTATGCATTAAATTATGCGATATTCACGCATATTATCGCATTCACGTTTTTCTGGAGGGCGGGACTGACTCTTTGCAATACGTGTAAATAGTTGTTAGATGCTATTTATACTTATAAATAGTGGCAGATACTATTTGCACCTCAGTGTTGTTGTACATTAAATGATATGCAATAATAACATAAGTTATGAAATGGATGCCACCTTATTGGGACAATAAAGCCCTTCCTACACCCCTAACCCTAACCGAACCCCCCCCCCCCCCCCCCACACACACACACACTTTATTATTAAATAACCGTTAGACACTTAATTTCCACTTTTCTAACATTTTCTTGAAAATAAATGCCTTTACGATCTGATGTTTGTTGGGAAAAGGGAGTAGAGCGAGTTTGTTGCCTCTGCCAACAAGGCGGACTATTTGCACTTAGTGTAAATAGCACTCCGTTAACTTAAATTTCTGTCTGTTTCTCACACATAGCTATATCTTGGTATTTAGGATGACATTAGAATAATTGGAATCCATAATTTAGTTGTATGGACCACTTTTATGGTGCTTTTTGTGTCAATAAATCCAATTTTGCTGATTTTATGTGTGTGTGGGATGTGGTGTATTATCTCTTTAATTTTGCCTTTAAATTGAATTGTAAGCTTTAATTCTTTTTGCAGTGCTCCAATAAGCGCTGTAGCCTGGTCGTTGTCGGGCGAATACGTGGTAAGCGTGGACAAGAGCCGTCGAGCTGTGCTCTGGAGTGATATCTGAGACCAGACATGGGCTCCTTTTTTCCATCTTATCAACTGAAATCCCTCCTGGAAATGCACTCAGGGATGTCATCACAACACAACCTTGTTGGGAGAAGCTCACACTCTGCAATCCCTCAGGAGCACGACCCTCAGTGTTGTGACAGTCGCTGTTGCTAAGAAGCCGCGTCATTCAAAAGCACAAACAGATGTGCTAATGTTCCAGGGGTCTGGCGACTGCCGAGCGGAGCTGTCTGGGTTTTGTTTTGAAACCTTGTTACAAATGAATTACTGACGCGGGACGTGGCGAAGCATTTGTAGGCCTTCCTGTTGCTTGACTTCTTACTATAATTGCCAGCCACTTTAAAATCAGAGATTTCAGCCTCTGGGATTTGATATCAAAGGGAAACATGAACAAAATGGAACCAACCAGTTTTAAGAACATGACAGCACATTTCTGAATACGTGGAAACTCGACCCGAGCCTATTCGCATATCAGTCCTATTTTTAGAGACCAAAACACAGACATCATTTTCAATGCCTGGTTAAAGCCCATTGTATATTGTCGCACAATGACTTTGATTCTTGAATGCAATGCAAAAAGAGATATAAATATTACAAAAGTATATATATATATATATATATATATATATATTTTTTTTTATTAAATTAACATTTAAGGATACATTAAACTTATCAAATGTGACAGTAAGGACATTTATAATGTTACCAAAAAATTCAAAGCAATGCTGCTCTTTTAAAATTTTATTCATCAAAGAATCATGAAAAAAAATGTCTTCCACAAAAATATTATGTTTTCAACATTGATAATAATCAGAAATGTTTCTTGAGCAGCAAATCATCGACTAGAATGATTTCTGAAGGATCATGTGACACTGAAGACTAGAGTAATGATGCTGAAAATTCAGCTTTGCCATTACAGGAATAAATTACAATTTTAAATTGTAATAATATATCAAATAAATATATCAAATATTACTCTTTTTGCTGTGTTTTTGATCAAATAAATGCAACCCTGGTGAGCAGAAGTGAATTTGTCTTAAAAATGGTAATATACCATAATATTACAAGACATCTGATGTCTTAAACCACAATGAAAATCTAAATCATAATGATTTATTTGATCATCTTATTGATATAGAACACTAATGAAATCTACTAAATCAAATTTGTGACATTATCATTATGATAATGATTAATATCACATGCAGAATAACATGCTCATTAGGTTTGCACAAAGTTCATGAGTGTTGCTGTCATTAAAGCAAAAGGGAGACGCACTGAATATCATATTTTGAGTTTTAATACTCAAATTGTTATGCTGCTAATATGATTTGTTATGAAATATAAATGAGACAAATTTGAATTAGTATTATCTGCAAAATAGAAAGATTTCCGCTAGTGGTCTCAACATTTAGACCCGAGTGAATGTTGTTAATCACTGCCTCAGGGAAGAGCGGTTACACTGGATTGACTCTCCTGATTTATTATAAAAAGGGACTGGTGTTTTAAAAATGAATGAGAGGAAGCTTTGCCCTCCGCCACACTCTAGTGCTGCCGTAGAGACCCAGTATGCACACTGCTAAACTGCGCTCAGATTAACATTTAAAAGGGCCTTCTGTCTCTGACTGACTTTGAAGAACCAAATTACTGCCATCAGTCCAGTGTAATTCAGAACGGCGTGTCATTTAATCTGATGCGTTCATTTGCAACTTAATTATAGGCTAGCTAAGGAAAGTCTAATGCCCATCTTATTCTTGTCAGCTGTTGGACCATAGAGTTTAATGTAAAGTCTGAATATGTATTAACCTAAAACTGCCATATGTGCTAGTTGCTATGATTTAGTATGTGCCACATAAATCACTGATTTTACAGTAAATCCATTGTGAGTTATTGGAAAATTATAACATGTCCAGGTCATATTTCATCCTGGAATCAAAAGAAAATATAAGGTATTTATTCACAATTATTATTTTTTAAATAATATCAGCATAAATAAAAAACAGTACAACCAATTCTACCATAGTTAAAACTTTACAAGTTAAAACTACTTTACTTTATACGTTTATATATATATATAATATATATATATATATATATATATATATATATATATATAATAATATATATATATATATTATATTAGTGCATTATGGCAATGACGGATATTTTTCACCATGTAGTAATGAGAATTGAGTTGGAAATGCACTTAACTGTCATGTAAATAATGTTGCAATGCAATGCATAAAAAAGATTGATAGATTGAGTTATTGAATGTTTTTCATGACCTGCTTGAAAACATTTGAAATAATCTTAAGTACATCAAAAACGATGAAACCACTACATGAGATTATCAGAGAAACATCTGTTGATAAGAAAACATCTTGTAGATATCTTCTTATATGAGAATAACTGTTGTACATTTAAATTAGTTTGAACAGCAAAATTCTTACAAAAACAGGGATTTTTGTATTCGTTTTTCTCTGAAAAGAGCTATTGTACTGTTTGGGGAAAGTGTTTTCTTTATTATTATTATTATATTGTTAGGGTTAGGTTTAGTTTTATCATTGTTTTGTGACCAAAAAATAAATTATATTATACCATGCAAAACTACAGAGTATAGGACCAAAAGTGAGTTTGATGATAAAGTCCTGTTTACAGGAAAGTAAAGAACAAGAGCAAATAAGAATAAGTCTGTGCTTGTTTTTGTTCTAATAGGCACTTTCTATTAATACTGTAGGTTAAAAATAGGTCCTTAAACATCAACATTCATGACATGACATATTTTAAACCCTTACAAGTGTTTTCTACATTAAATGAACATCAAAATGAAATAGTAAAGTATTTAACTGCGGTAAACCGGGTAACTGTGTTGTAAGTAGCTTACTGTAACGTTTGGAGATGTATCACTTTGTTTCAGTAGTTTGAGACTAAATTGTGTGTTTGTATTTGGTGATAGCTTGTGCACACGTTAAAGAAGATATGTTTAATTTTTTTTACAGTAACTGTTTGAAATGTAAATGTTTGAGAGATTTGATGAAAGCCTTTGGATTGGTGTCTCATAAAAGTGTAATGGGACACCAAATTTTATCTTATTTGTGGAAAGTGCCAATATAACATGATTTTAGCATTCATTTTAGAATATTAATGTATTTAATTGTTACACTTTTTGTCATAACAGTGAAGTAATTATGAAATGCTGGGTATTGCTGTGTAATATCTGATGTCATATGTAAATTTTAAATCTTAATATCATTAGGCTATTATATGGAAGCTTGTTTCCGCCGCAGAATACAAAAAGGAAAAAGGTAATTGCAACTTTTTTTACATCTCCCAATTCTGACAAAAATTTTCTCAGAATTGTGAGTTTATATATGCTAACTCTGAGAAAGAATTGCGAGATACAACTAAGCCTTTCACACGTAAAGTCGTACTGGTAATTTACCAGTAATTTACCGGTAACAGATCATGTGTGAACAGGACCTTTTCAAAAATACCGGTAAATTGGTTCCAGCATTTTACAGTAAGGGAAGTTTGTAACATTACCAGTAAATTGGCGGTAATGTGCTCTGTGTGAACGCGGAATGAAGATTACCGGTATGATCGCGTACGAAGTCAGAATGCGCTGACGTAAGAAGTCTGCTTTGGGCCAATTATAAAGACTTATAAAGATGACATGATTACTCTGCAATGTTTACAGTAAGATTTGTACTATGTTTTCTATTTAAATATGCACTAAATGATCATCTTTGACCGCTGCGCCACATCTCGCAGCTTTTTTAACGTGTTTTAACAGCTTTTAAAAAAGCTTTTTTTTTTGTCAAATTGAACAGAAAATAAAGCTATTTTCCTCATGCGGGAAGATGAAGACAATGGCACTGCGTTTAAAGATAATTTCGGATGATTGACATCACAGAATTTACCGGTATTTTGCTGCTGATGTGTGAATGGTCTCTTACCGGGAAAAAGCCAGAACGCCATTGCTTGTGTGAACAGCATATTTGTGCATTTACCGGTAAATTCGTTCTGATAATTTTACGGTAATTTACCAGGATTGCTGTGTTGAAGAGGCTATAAACTCGCAATTGACCGCTTGCAAAGACCCGCCCTCTTTAGTTACTGTTGCTACGTCCGACAAGCCATAGCGCTTTCACGCCACACACCATGTTCTCAATATACAAATACATCAACAGGGACAACACGTGACAGACAGGACAGAGCAGGTTACTTTTGATATGAAACAAAGTCTCAGCTTTCAAATTTAGTCTTTTCTTTATGAAATTTAAACAATAAATACTGTTTTGTGACTCTTTAATGTGTCATGACAGATGTGGAGCCTCAGTTAAAGCTGCTTGTGAACCGGTCAACTTCCTTCTAGCTCATTTATAGTATCAAATAAACATGAATGAACATCAGAAGGAATGTTGTTTCAAGCGCGGAAAGACATCAGTAGGCTACACACCGTTTTTCAAATTCAAGTCCACAACTTAATCTACTAACTCTCCTGACTGCTTAGTCGGACAAAATGGCGGGATTATGATTGGTCAAATCGCCTGTCAATCAAACTCCCAGCGAAAGGGTGAATTGCGAGAAAAATGTCTCACAATTCTGACTTTATAATTCGCAATTGGGATTTTATATTACGCAATTCTAACTTTTTTCTTGTAATTCTTTCTTTTTTCTTGCAATTCTTACTTTTTTCTCGCAATTCTGACTTTTTTCTCGCAATTGCGAGTTTATATCATTCAACTTTGAGAGAAAAACTGTCCGAATTGTAAGATATTTTTAATTCAGTGGCGGAAACAAACTTCCACATACCATGCATATCGGTTGATGATCTTTTTATTTTTTAGAAATCTTAATTTCAGTTAATTTTAATTTAACTTAATTTTCAGTTCAAATTAAACGAATTTAGGCTATGTTATAGCTATGATGAACTGATACTGTAAAGTGTAAACCAGTAACAACTCTTTTTTTAACAAAGGTGATAAACACTCTAAAAAACATCAGATGATTTTTCAATTAATAAAACCATCTTAAACCCACTCAATGGCTGATTGATATGCTTTATCCTGTCCAATATTGATTTATTGCTAAGGGAGTTTAGAACTGAAATGCGACACCACTTTAAATGATGTCAATGTCAAGAATTAAATAATGCTTCACCCGTCGCCTCAGCGACAGACAGTTTCACACACTGATGGCGAACTGAGAATAATATCTGCTCAACGTTGGAGAGTGTCATCACCCACTCACCTCACCACCACCGCACACACACATACCCTCACACACCCAGAGAGGAGGAGAGACAGCAAGTGTATGTTAGTGAGAGAAGGAGAGAGAGAATAAGCAGCACAGCGGAAGGGAGGGTGAGAGCTCTGGTTGACGGAGGCAGTGTGGACATCAGACGGATGCTTCTATAGCTTTAGGACTTGCACAACGGCATTTATTTTTTTTATAAATTCCCACCTGAAGGACTATTAAACCAGAACAGAAAGGCAGCGAAGAATCGCCGGCTTTCGCTTGTTTTATTTGGAAACGCGGGGTTTGTCTGTTGGCAAGCGGCAGTGGAAGATGCTCCTGTAATTGGATTCATCTGGAAAGCTCTCAAACCGCAAGGAGAGCTGCCTAAGTGACAGCGGTTCTGTAACGCAGCGTAGTAAATTATCTTTCTTTCAGTCTTTCTCTCCATCCTCCTGTTTTCCATCGGCTCTGACTGCCCCCCTCTCTTTTCTCGACAACCCCTCTCATCTTTTTCCCGACTAGCAGAAGAGTTTCTGTGGAACGTGTCGCACGCAGATCCTCGCGATGGGTGATAAAGGCACAAGGTAAGCCGTGAGTTTCAGATGGATTAGCTGCTACAGGAAGACATTGTAGGTAGGCTACTGTACAATTGCTCTTTTTTTCATTATTGGTTTGTTTTTTATTTGATGTAATTGGCCATTTAACATCACAGTGGCTCAACGCAGTCAGTTAGCTACTCTCAATTTGCAATGCATGTAGGTGCAAAACAAAACACCATCATCACATGACACAAATAATGCAATAAACATTAATTTAACAACATAAGATGTAACATACAGCTCTAATGTACATAACTGATAACAAAAAAACCAAGAAGAAACATAATTATTAAAATGACAACAACAAAAAAAAACCCCAGCAAACTGAGTTTACAGCTTTGACTAAATCATTATTATTTGCTCTTTTTGCATGCAAAACTACGGTGGCCGAGAGGTGCAAAACAAATCACAATTATAAAAACAAAATAACAAGTCAGAAAACACAATAACAATTCCGAAAACACAATAACAATTCAGAAAACACAATAACAAATCAGAAAACACAATAACAATTCAGAAAACACAATAACAATTCAGAAAACACAATAACAATTCAGAAAACACAATAACAATTCAGAAAACACAATAACAATTCAGAAAACACAATAACAATTCAGAAAACAAAATAACAATTCAGAAAACACAATAACAATTCAGAAAACACAACAAATCAGAAAACACAATAACAATTCAGAAAACACAACGACATTTCAAAGAAAACGGAAAAGGTAGGTACATTTTGAGAATGGCAAACTTGTCGCTGATTGGACGAGACACCTGTCAATCAAGCTTTACAGGAATTAAGAAATTTGTGACCAACTTTGTTTTGCTAAATGCGAAAAAGGAACACATTAAACATTACTTTGAAGAAGGACATTCATATGCCGTGATTGTGGACATGCTGGCGAAATACCACGATATTAAAACTATTTACAAGATTACTAAAAAATATTTACATGCTTCGTGAGGCACACACGTACATTTGCACACACAAGCAAGGTCTCTTGCTCTCTGTCTCTACCTCTCTGCCGTGCGGTACACGGTTTGGAGCTCGCGAGCTCTAGAGCTCCGAGTTTTTAACTAATTTGCGGGCATCAGGGAGCCGCTATCAATGTGCGGGGAACTTCCGGGAGACTTGGGATGTCTGCATATCACTCCATGGGACCGAACTATCTTTGGCATGTTGATGGGTGCGATAAACTTAAGCCTTTTGAGCACAAGCTCATTTTAATGTCGTGGTATGTCGCCAGCATGTCCACAATCACGGCATATTATTGTCCTTCTTCAAAGTAATGTTTAATGTGTGTGTTCCATTTTGATCACAAATTACTTACTTCCTGTAAAGCTTGATTGACAGGTGTTTCGTCCAATCAGCGACAAGTTTGCCATTCTCAAAATGTACCTACCTTTTCCGTTTTCTATGAAATGTCGTTGTGTTTTCTGAATTGTTATTGTGTTTTCTGAATTGTTATTGTGTTTTCCGAATTGTTATTGTGTTTTCTGAATTGTTATTGTGTTTTCTGAATTGTTATTGTGTTTTCTGAATTGTTATTGTGTTTTCTGAATTGTTATTTTGTTTTTATGATAGTGATTTGTATTGCACCTCTCGGCCACCGTACTGTACATTTAACAACATTTTACTGAAGAATTAGATGAAATGTAAGGCTTGATCTATTACAGTTTTCACCCTATAAGGGAACTTACTGTTAACCAATTAGCAGGTTTTAACATTTTACAGTTGAAATAAAAAAAACCTGTGTTGTATTATTTCAATTAAAAAACAGTGAAAGTGGACAGGTAAGTGGAGGGAGAGAATGTGATTGGGACACAGGCTGGATTTGGACCTGCCCTCTTGAGCATTTGCACAGCACAGCATTTGCTATGCTAAATGGACAATTAGCCAAATGGTCAGTTGCATTTTTATCCCCTCCTCTCTGTGACCCAAGCATGAACAAAACTGCGACCCTTCAGAAACCACTGCATAAATGTTTATGCACTGCATTTGTTTCATCTGTTATTCATTTTCTTTAGTTCTCTATGAAGGTTTTAGAGGTTGATGGAGGTATCAAACTGTTTTGGCATAGTGCCATTTCCATTGATATTTGACATTTCACATAAGGACACATTTGACCAGGACATAGCTACTGTTTCTAAACTCTCAGCAGGATTGTGAGCCAGGTCAGTGTTCAAAGCCCAAAGCTTTATGATATAACTCAACAGTTCACTCATCAAAATCATCTACATGCTTAAACATTTTCGGTGGTTCTTTGAATTGCACAAAAGGCTCTTTAATGTGTAAAAAGATTTGTCTTATTATTAAAATGTTCTTCACAGTGAGGAAAATGGTTCTTTTAAGAAGTGTTTACTAGGGGTGTAACGGTACACGGAAGTCACGGTTTGGTACGTACCTCGGTTTTGGGGTCATGTTTCGATAATAATTTTGAGCAGACAGTAATGCAAATTACAGTTTGTTCCACCTAGCGGCATTTATTCCCCCTGAGATAGTTGGTACAGTCTATTTTTATTTGTGTACACTCAACACTCACAATAAAAATGAAACATTGTTCTTTTGTAAAATAAAGAAAACAGACAGGATGCCTCTTTCTGCCGTCCCGGTTTCCTTTTTCATGAAGTTAGTGGTGTGTGTTTAAAAAAAACAATAATAATCGAAACAGCTTAAAGGCTACTAGCAAACTCTTGAGTGCCATCTGAACTCTTGTTTTGGGTTGGTGCACGTCTCTTGTTGTTGTGGCGGTTAGCAAACAGTGTTGCATTACCACGCGTGCCCCCTTCTGGATTGGAGTGTGGATCGCCTGTGACTGACTGTTTTTGTTGTCTTATATTTTGCACCAAACTGTGACATCTGTACCGTGACGGTTTTGGGAAAAAAAATTACCGTTACACCCCTACTGTTTACTGTTAAGTTCTTTGAGAAACCCAAAATATTACTTATGTGGGATTGCTGCAAAAAATATTTTTGGAATCTGGCTTTATAATTGAGTTAGTTACAAACCAAACTCTTAGGCAGTACCCCTTATTAAAATAGGACATATTTTTAAACCTTTAACTTTCAGTGGTTCTATCAGTATTGACGATTAATAAAAAAGAAAAGAAAAAACAGACAGACCACATTACAGTTTATATGGTCAATAATCACCCGCATAAATCAATAGTTCACTTGGAAAAGAAAATTCTCATATGATTTACTAATTTTTATTTCAAACCCTTGCATTTACATTTATTTATTTAGCAGACACTTTTTTCCAAAGCGACTTACAAATTAGAACAATAGAAGCAGTTAACTAACAGTAGGACAACAATATGCAAGCGCTATGACCCTTCTCAGTTTAATCTAATGCAGTACATGAAATTTTTTTAAATAGATAGAAGAGAAGAGAAAGTGTTAGTATTACTGGATCTAGACCTGCCGAAAAAGATGCTTCTTCAGCCGTTTCTTGAAAATGGCTACAGACTCAGCAGACTCTGATTGAGTTCGGCAGATCATTCCACCAGCAGGGAACAGTCAAGGTAAAGGTCAGAGAAAGAGATCGTGTGCCTCTTTGAGATGGCACCACATGACAACGTTCACTTGTAAAGTGCAAGTTTTTGGATGGCACATAAGTCTGAAGTAATGAGTTTAGGTAAAAGGGAGCAGAGCCAGTGGTTGTTCTGTAGGCAAACGTCAGTGACTTTAATTTAATGCGAGCGGCAACTGGCAACCTGTGCAGATTGGTGAGGAGAGGAGTGACGTGTGCTCTCTTCGGCTTGTTAAAGACCACTCTAGCATTTTAGATCAGTTGCAGAGGTTTGACAGTGCAAGATGGAGGACCAGCCAGGAGAGCGTTACAATAGTCCAGTCTGGATAGAACAAGCGCTTGGACAAGGAGTTGTGTAGCATGGTCTGATAGGAATGGCCTGATCCTACTAATGTTGTACAAGGCAAATCTGCAGGACCGGGCAGTTTTAGTAATGTGGTCTATGAAGTTCAATTGATCATCAATTACAACTCCAAGGTTCCTGGCTGACCTTGATGGAGTTATACTTTAGTTACTACTTAATGGAGAAGCTGTGAAGAGTGTTGGGTTGGCCGGGACCACAAGTAGCTCTGTCTTCGCAAGGTTTAATTTGAAGGTGGTGGTCCTTCATGCAGCCAGAAATGTCTGTCAGGCAGGCTGAGATGTGAGCAGCTACTGACGATTATCAGGCTGGAATGAGAGGTAGTTTGTCATCAGTGTAGCAGTGATAGGACAAGCCATGTTTTTGAATCACAGATCCTAGTGATGTCATGTAGATGGAGAAGAGAAGTGGTCCAAGCACTGAGCCCTGAGGCACCCCAGTAGGTAGATGTTGGGTCTTAAACACCTCAGAAGTAAGACTTGAACCATTGGAGTGCAGTTCCTGGGATGCCCTTTTTATTTTTATGATTGACAGGAGGATCTGGTGGTTAACGGTGGCAAAGTCATCGCACCTGGCCGCACATCTTGTAGCAGATGTTAAGAAACTCCTCCATATAGTCCTCTAAGCTTCTACCATCCTGAAAATTAAATGATATTTCCTTCCTTCAGTCCTTTACAGCTTTGTGGTGCAACATTGATAGCTGCGACTTTCATTTTATTTTGAAGTCCGTTATTCTGTCACGTTCTAGTCTGATAATGATGAATAAATTGGCACAAAGAATGAAATGGTAGCGTGTTTATTAAAATAAGCAAACTCAGGAAATCCACAAAGGTACAAACTGAACGAAACTGTGCCTTGTGCAAACAATAACGGAGAAAGGAACAGAAGGAACTGAAGGGCTTATATATACAAAAGTTACAGAACTGAATACTATCAGGTGTGATCTAGTCAATGAGTAACCAAGAATACTAACTAGTGGCGGGAAAATGAGAACAAAGAGAACACTAAGAACTAAGACAGGCTAAACAGAAACAGAATACAGTAACAATAAAACCAAATGTAACAAATCAATAAGTTAGTTATTGTATAATGAATGAACATGTCCTAAATTAATATTTGTGAACTCCAAATTAGGATTAATGCTTGTTATTTTTCACATATTCTTTCAAATACTAGTTAACCTTGAAAGGCAACCTAATGCTAAGAAAGATTATAATGATATGTTACTGGCTGTTAGCTGCCAATATTGGAGTAACAGGATAACCTGTTTAGAGTTCCTAGATTAAAATGGACAAAAAAATCCCTACATATAGGGAGCCAGACACTGCATGAAATAAAACATGGTCGTGAAATAATCAATTCTGCTTCTGCTCTTTGAAAGTTGTAACATATAACCTCCTGAAAATCTATGGACTTGCATTATCAGCCATGTACTCTTGAATCAACACCCCATAATTCAAAATCCAGGCCTGACTGGCAGTTGATGTTTTTGTGTGATAAAGTTTTGCATTATCTGCAACTCCTGCTTAAGTGCTTTTTTTGTGAGATAAAAAATCTCTCTTTTTTTTTGCACTTAATCTAATTCAGGATTGTATAAGGCTATCAGCACTGATGCGCTCGTTAAAATTCAGAGTTGATTTCTGAGTTTCCGGTACAGTAAGCAAGTTTAACATTTTTATAGCCCTTAATGGTTTATTGTAACTTGAAGTGCTTTTTTTTATTTTTTTTAAAAGCCTTCAGTTCTAGAATTGTTCTTTTATGGATCTCTTGTGCAGTGATTTCAGCACTGGCGTCCTACTTGTGCTTCCCACATTTAAAATAAATGAGTATTCTTTCTGATTCATTGTTCACTTTAAATATTTTTTTATGCTTTAAGTGTCTTTGCTCTTCAGTAGCTTTTGAATCCTCCTGCCAATCTGAATCTCCCATGATGCATATGAGTACTTGAATCACAGTTTGAATGTCTAGAATGAGTTGTCTTATTGGCTTGAAGAGGCAAATCAATTAAATTAATATGGAATCCAATAATAGAACGCACATGTCTTTGTATTTTTGTAAGAAAACTGCAATTACACAAGAAAAGCTGCTGTTATGTACTTTACCTGATAAGTGTCTTTAGACTTTCAAACTTACATTTTCTTCAACGTGGGTAACACTTATATGATACTTAATTGATTATTGATTTATCTCTTCTTTTTAAATATAAAATTAGCTCATAATTTGGCAACAGGCTGCTGAATTCAGTAAACATGCTAAGAATTCCATCCCCCATCCCCCCCATAATAAAAGCACACTGCAGTTTTCAACATTATATTATTACTATTACTATTATTAAACAACTATTATCATGTGGACATAATGATAAAACAAGACAAGAAATCATTGAAGCACACTGAAACAGCAGCTGTCATATTAGAAAATATAATAAATGATATAATAATGTAATAAACAGCTAAAACATCATATTATTATTGCCAGATATGTATTTATAATGTACAGCAATAATAAAACAAATAATGTATAAAACTAACAGCTCATGCATTTCATTTATAAAACACTGCCTTTTACACTATGTTGCCAAAACTATTGGGACACCCCTCCCTCCATATCATTGAATTTAGGTGCTCCAATCCCTTCCATGGCCACAGTTGTATAAAATCAAGCAGCTAGGCATGCACAGATGCTTCTACAAACATTTGTGAAAGAATGGGTCGCTTTCAAGAGCTCAGTGAATTCAAGCTTGGTGCAGTGAATTGCCACCTGTGCAATAAGTTCATTCATGAAATTTCATCACTACTAAATATTCCACGGTCAACTGTTTGTGGTATTATAACAAAGTGGAAGCAACTGGGAACAACAGCAACTCAGCCACGAAGTGGTAGGCCATGTAAAATCACAGAGGGGGGTAAGCACATGCTGAGGCGTACAGTGCGCAGAAGTTGCCAACTTTCTGCAGAGTCAATAGCTTCAGACCTCCAAACTTCGTGTGGCCTTCAGATTAGCTCAGGAACATTACATTAACAGCTTAATGTAATGGGTTTCCATGACCGAGCAGCTGCATCCAAGCCTTACATCACCAAATACAATGCAAAGCATGGGATGCAGTCATGTAAAGCAGACGCCACTGGACTCTAGAGCAGTGGAGACGTGTTCTCTGGAGTGAGGAATCACGCCTTTCTGTCTGGCAATCTGATGGACGAGTCTGGGTTTTGGGGTTGCCAGGAGAACTGTACTTGCCTGACTGCATTGTGCCAAGTGTAAAGTTTGGTGGAGGGGGAATAATGGTGTGGGGTTGTTTTTCAGGGGTTGGGATTGGCCCCTAAGTGCCAGTGAAAGGAACTCTTAATGCTTCAGCATACCAAGATATTTTGGACAATTTCATGCTCCCAACTTTGTGGGAACAGTTTGGGAATTGCCCCTTCCTGTACCAACATGACTGCGCACCAGTGTACAAAGCAAGGTCCATAAAGACATGGATGAGCGAGTTTGATGTTGACTGGCCTGCACAGAGTCTTGACCTCAACCCGAAAGAACACCTTTGGGATGAATTAGAGCGAAGACTGCGAGTCGGGCCTTCTCATCCAACATTAGTGCCTGACCTCACAAATGCGCTTCTTGAAGAATGGTCAAAAATGTCCATAAACACTCTCCTAAACCTTGAGGAAAGCCGAAGAGTTGAAGCTGTTATAAATGCAAAGGGTGGGCCAACTCCATATTAAACCCTACGTATCAGGAATGAGATGTCATTAAAGTTCATGTGCATGTGAAGGCAGACATCCCAAAACTTTTGGCAATATTGTGTAAATGCTACAATCATTTCCAAATTACCTACTGTACACCCAACAATCATGTGTGAAAACACTTATACATGCATACATTGATCACTTAGAAATCAAAACTCCATGTTTTCTTAAAGAAAGAAATAATTTTGACCCTCTTGCATTTCTAAATATAGGCTACCTAATTTGATCACTGAGAAATCAAAATCATGTAAAATCAAACAATTTTGACCCTTGCATTTCTGTTCATTTTATAAATATATACTGCATATGCATACAAGTAAAGTCACCTTTATTTCTGTAGCACTTTTCACAATACAAACAAATTAAAAATGTGTTTGGGTGTGTGCAGCTGTGTGTGAGTGTGTGTGTGGGCGGGTTTATGTGGTTTATGAGGACACAAATTTGTATAATGACATGTGTATTACACTGGTATTACAACTTATGGGTGGTTTATGAGGACATGTCAAAAGTCCTTATAAATCAAATGGCTTAAAAAAGATAAATAACAATGTTTTATTAAAAAATCAAAAATTCAGCATGTCTCTTGTAAGGGGTAGGTTTAGGGATAGGGGCAGTGTAGGGGGATAGAATATATAGTTTGTCCAGTATAAAAACCATTACGCCTATGGAGAGTCCTCATAATGCTGTTGCACCAACATGTGTGTGTGGGGGTGTGTGTGTGTGTGTGTTTGGGTACTTGGTAAAATCACATCTGTGACTACAACATCACTGGCTGTAAACAACATCACTGGCTTATATTAAAAAAAGTATGATTGGCATTCCGATTGGTGTTTACTGACATTTTCAGTTTTAGCAGAGATAAATGACTTGTGGCTGGGTGTTTTGTTGCTTTGCACATGGTTTGGTCACAGTGTTACTTGTACATTGTGTCCAGTGTTTTTGGAGAGTGGAAAGTACAATTATGCCAAAAATCAATTTAAGCTACGCACAATGAAGGAGAACTTTGCAGATCTGATCTCATTCACAGTAGTCAGGGATCAGTTATGTGCACCTTCCAGTGTTGAAGAAGCTACTTTGACACTGGAGTTTGTAAAGCTACCAGTAATTTTAAGTAAAACTGCAGTCAAGCAGCTCTGCCATACAAGTTAGCTACACTACAAGTTACCAACAAATAGAGTTTTAAGAGAGATTTAAATGGACAATGTCATTTTAAATATATGACCAGAGCAAGCGGGTTTGTTGGTCCTTCTGTATGATAATGAAAACAGACCTCAGTGTTATTAAATGATCTTCCTATCGGGAGTAATGATCTGCATTTATTATTGATCATCTTGTTGGGCCCCCCAGATACACCGGGGCCCTAGGGAACCTAATTTCTATAATCGAGTAGAGGTCAGCAGGTCAACATTTTCAACCACTTCATGATCATGTGCCATACAAACAAACCAATTCACAAAGAAAATACTCAATGTTGTGTATTAAACCAGTTTTGGAGAGCATGCTTGAATATTGCCTCAGTTCAGGGTTATATTATTGTTAACTGAAACTAAAACTAAATCCAATAAAAACATTTTAATTACTTGAAATAAAATAAACATTAACTGAAAATACCCCCCCCCCCCAAAAAAAAAATTAAACTTATTTATTTCAGTGTGTTGCCAAAGCACAAAGCAACATTTCTCATTTTTTGTTAAAAGTTGAAGTACTAAAATAACAAAAAATAAACCAAAACCTTATTTTTAAATAAAAATCACAAAAACCCACAACAAAGCTAAAATCAAAACAGAAAATATAAAAAACAATTTCTAAATTTATTACCAATAACTATAGTATATAAGTGATACTAAAATAACAGTTCGGTCAGTCATAAAGTTGAACATAAACAATGTGATGTAGTATTTCATCATAGCAGTATCAGGCAGGGAATGTCTTACTGGTTCTGAAGTTCAGTCAGGACACATCAGAGTGATTGACACAATTTTATTGTTAAATGTGTCAAATCGCTGGATATATTCAATTGACCTTTGACCTGCATGACATGAGGAGGCAATTAGATTTAGTCATATGCCAGTACCATCAAGTTTGTGGTCTCTGTGCTGTTCCCTTAGCTGACACGAACATACATACAGACTTTATGTTTTGCTCAACAAGCTCCTTGAATTCAGATTTTTTTGTGTTGTCATAAGCCAAAAGTAATTTATTTGCAAAAAGTTAATGTAAGCTGTAAAACGTATTGATATTTTGATCTGAAAAAAGTAAAAATACTACTGCTTGTTAATTGATCGATTAATTGATTGGTTAATTGATTGATATTGTATGTTACCATATGGTTAAAATTGGCAAAATACTTATAGCCAAACAATACACGTAAATGTACTATAAATTACTGTTTAAATATATTTTAAAAAGTATAAATTACTTTGATAATAAGACAAAACATGTAATGCCAAAAAAGCAAACTACAAAGAGTAGTTAAAACAAAAAGTATTTACATCAAAATGTTAATGTATTCTGTAAAACATCTTTTTCAACTGAAAAAATTCAAATGTTACAGTCTGTTAAGTGAATAACTGTATACCAAATGGTTACATTTTGCATAACATTTAACAAGGCAGTACACATAAAATAACTATAAAATGCAATTAAAAAAATATATATAAATTACTAATAGTTTATAATTGATAAATATTAAGCAAAGAGTACCACCTTAATTTAGAATATGTATGTGTTTTGATGGAATTTTGTCAATTAAAAATCACATCCTATAATCTTTATAAAACTGTCTTTCTATTTTATTATGTAAAGTTCTGGCAACTGCAGCCAATGGTTTTATAGTGTATCGCATATCGTTTCAGTCCATTTTAACAAGTGTGGGACCATTTATTTTCACTTTAAACTTCAGATCTTAGATGCTTTAATCACAATAAATACCACTACCATTTTATTTGATGATTATCATAAGCACCTCTATTGGCTTAATGTAAAGGACAGCAGTTGTTTGCCAGTGAATGAGTGGAGGTGGTGAGGGGAGAGGCTTTGCTCTCAGCCCACCATCTGAAAGGGCACGACCACTGTTTGTTAAGAGCACTGACTTCATTTATTGATTCAGGCTGAAAGCCTCTGACATAACCATGAGCAAATCTATTGCCACAGCAAGATAGTCTCAAGCAGCTGCCAATAAACTGGTTGTCTTCCCCTGTTGTTCTCTTTATTCATGGACTGCTAGAGAATGGCTTTCTCTTCAACATGGATTACTACAGCAGAGGTTATTCAGTGATCGCCTTGACCTGCTAATCGCTCACTGGCCTACAAAGGATGATGCAAATGGCATTCTCCATGAATAGGGCACAAATTAGGGTCTGAAACAAATTTCAAAAGTAATTTTTTGTTTTGTTTTGCAGTGCAGTGGACAGTGAGGAGCTTAACCTTTCCGAAAATGTTAATCATACATCTTAGGAGGTCAGAATAAACATTAAAAGTATATTCTTTTATATTTTAAGTTAATTTTATTTTAGGTTAGATATTATTGTAACCTTGTTGCCAAAATGTGGGACATTTCCTAACTATATTTTAAAATCCTGATTTGTGTGATTTTTTTTTATAGCAGTAAACATTAAAAAAACTAAATTCATTCAATTAAACAAATATTATTGTAAAAAACAAACAAAGTCAAACAGGGCCGCTTCAGAGCTGAGTAGTTGCTGACATCAATCAAAACTCTCTTGCTGGAAGAACTTACGCACATCCCAATGCACAGTTAAGTGTAGCAATTCCCCCCTGGATGCTTCGCTTGAAAAAGCAGATTTCCCTAAAAGAGCAATCATGGGCGGCGAGAGTCTTTTTCAAGATGCCTTTCCATTTGTGTGTTTCCGGATGCAGTCGTTTCCTGGCCTCGCTGACAGCCACAATCACTGTCACACTTTTGGGTCGCGAGTATGCTGAGCATGGCCTTCGTGAATGGTTCATGTCCTCATTGCGAGAGTATGACCATGACGACATGGCGATCACGACTCTCTTTCCTCGTGAAGGGTGGAGTCCCGTCTGCTGCCACCCAGCCTGCTTTCTCTGTACAGCACAGGCCCACAGTGGTTAGCTTCAGAATCGACGGCCATGCTTTCCCGGGTACCACAGACATCAGGCTTTAGTGAAACCTTCCACCTTACCCTGAGTGCTTGTGGTTGACATCACTGCCTGCTAAGGCTTACAGTGCCACTGTACAAGCCACCTCTGCCCTGCGTGCGATGGCCATCCTGCAGGTACATCAGGCTAAAGCACTTAAAGAAATGCATGAGGGAAGTTCTCAGCCGGGATCGATGCAGGATCTGAACAAAAGCTCGGCCATCAAGCACATCCGACTAGCCGTGATACCACCGCCACCCGGCTGAGGGTGTTTCCCTGCGACTTTTACATCTGCTCTGGCGCCACCAGAAGCAACATTTCGGCTGAAATGTTGAGCCCCCACCCCCGCAGGAAGGGAGGTGACAGAGTACATCCCTCAGGCCACCACTAAACCCGCCAAACGTCCATCGAAGCGGCCCGGAGCTGCACTCAATCAGGAGGTGGTGATTGCACCACTACTTCCCCGCAAGAGGGCCGGTTGGAGAATATTGTGTTTCTTTCAAAAGAGTTCATTTCTATTCCCTTTAGCAACCTAAATTTTCAATAAAAGAGTAGTTTCCTCAGTCTCTGAATCATACTGGTGCAGTCTGACAGTTAGTGACGCTGCTCTTCCTAACTCTCAGCCTCTAACCCCCCTTTTCGCCACAGGCCAAGAGGTTGCGTTCTGCTTCCTCACTCGTCTAGGTAGCCCCTCATGGGATCCTTGGAGCCGGGTAAGTGTCTGACCACACTCACTACCTCTACTTCGGGACACTATGCTTTCCGGGTTGAGCCCCAGCACTCCTCGCTGCCCCTCTGCAGGTATATCGGTTGTCCCTCTGGTGCTGCTTGCATGGAGCTTGGGAGCCTGGCTAGCACTTCCCATCCCGTCCCGCTGGTTCATTTGGACAATCAGATTCAGCTATGTGATTCAGTTTTCCAGGCGTCTCCCCAGGTTCAGCAGTGTCCTATTTACCTCGGTGGCAGGCAAAGACACAGCTGTCCTGTGAGTGGAGATTGCAGTCTTGTTGGTGAAGGACTATGTCCTATGTCATATGTCCCTCCAGTATAGAGATGAAGTCAGGGTTTTACTTCACCGTATCCAAGAAAGGCGGTGGGTAATGGCTCCCGTTCAAGAAGTTATCTCAGAAGCACATATTCACGTGTGATAGCCCCCAAGATTGGTTCGCAGCGATTGATCTGGAGGACACATACTTCCACATACTTCGATTTTGCCTCGACACCAGTTCTCTGGTTTACTTTCGAGGGTCAGGTATGCCTGTTCAAGGTCCTCACCTTTAGGCTGTCTTTGTCTCCCCGTGTTTTTATAAATGTTGCAGAGGCTGCCCTTGTCCATTAAGTGAAGTGGGCAGTTGCCTTCTCAACATTCTAGCTCACTCTCGCGATTTGTTGTGCGAACACAGACCTGGTGCTCAGGCACCTCAGCCACCTGGGGCTTCGAGTCAACTGAGAGTAGACCAAGCTCTCCCCTGTGCAGAGTATCTCTTTTTTTGAGATATCAGTCAATATGATGGCGCGTCTCATGAACCAGTGTGCACAGTCAGTGCTGAACGACCTGAAAATGCTAAGGGATAAGACAGCAGGCTCCTGTGGCATATGGCATCTGCTGCCATCTTATTTACCCATATGTCTAGGGAGTGGCTAAGCATAAACATTCCACTCACCAATTTCATTGGCCATTTTAGTAAAATAGGCTCCCAAGGAAGACACAGACTTTGTTCCCTTGTCCGGTATTGTCGTAGTTTAATGTGGTTGTATTCGTTTGTGCTCCTATGATCTCTTGAGTGTTCTTTGTATTACATTCTTAAAAAAACATTTATCTAAAATGAATGCTGCTCTATTGATATTTCTATTCTTCAAAGAATCCTGGAAGTAATGCATTGCAGTTTTCAGAAAAATATCAATCAGAACAACTGTTTTCAACTTTGACAATAATAAGAAATGTTTCTTGAGCAGCAAATCAGAGCATATTAGAATGACTTCTAAAGAATCATATGAAATTGAAGACTGGAGTAATGATGCTGAAAATTCAGCTTTGAATCACATGAATAAATAAATATATAGTTATTTAAAATTATAATAATGTTATACAGTTTTTATTTTTAATCAAATAAATGAGGACTGGCTGAGCATGAAAGATTTCTTTCAAAAACACAAAGATCTGATCCCAAATGTTTCAACTGTATACACAACTGTTTCAACTGTATTTTTTCGTAAAATGTTTTGGTAACATGGTTAAATGGTTGACAAAAACACAACAATTTAAAAATGCAATGAGTTTATCTGTCTGCCCATTATATGAAAAGGGTCCAGACAGTTACAGTATTTTACACATTTTAAGGTATTTAGCATTTTGGCACAGTTACAGTACTTTTTTGATCATTAAAATAGTTTTGTAAAAAAAAATAATTCAAAAGTTTTTCCAAATGATGACAATATTGTATGATTTTAATTGTTGGTTACAGTCAAGAACATAAAGTGAGGCAGTGCAGAGTGCCAAATATTGTGAATCCGTTCTATAGAACTGAAAATATGCTACACTGTTTAATCACGGACCATGTCTGTCTCTATTGTTAGGATGGTGTTTAAGTGTTTTCGGCACTTTCCTCCTTGTCAGAATAGATGCTGATGTCCAGATAGTCTGGAGAATGAAGACTTGCATGTGTAAGACCGACAGAAGTCATGCTTAGTGTGCTAAACAGAGAGGGCCTGTCATCTATCCTTTCCGCTTCCTCCCCCAGTCAACCCCCACCTGCCTGGATCCCACCCATGCTCTTTGTTCCTGGGTGCACATCCTGTGTCTTCAGAGGCCGAGGGCTGGAGGCTGCATGGGATGAAGGGGATGCAGTTGAACACAGATTTAACCTGTTCTTAAATGTCGTGGAAATGCGGAAGGCGTTTCGCTGTTAAACGTAGTTTGTGTTTGAACTTAGCTTGATGCTATTAAGATAATAGCTTTAGATGTGAAAAAGACAATCCACTATAGAAGTCGAACTTATTTATTTTTGATTAAATGAGGATAATACCCCACTGAAAATACCAGCATGGGACTTCTTAACAAGCTTAACTAACAATCTTCCTTGGATAATGAGCTTAACCTGCTAAGTTTTGCAGGTCAACAGTATGAAGGCTACACATGGACTAACCACAATAAACAGCATAGAAAAAACTAAAAACTAAATTATTCCCCAAACTAAAATAAACTTATGATTTCTTGTAAGATTCTTACACTTTTGTTAATAAACTTATTTTCTGCAATAATCCAAAAGCCAATGGAAAATTCCTAGTTGTTTTTTGTCGAGGGTGATAACTTCCCGGATGGCCTACAAAAACACATCATCACTTCAGCACTATATTTACACTCTTCAAATTTAATTTATTCCTGTGATGTCAAAGCTGAATTTTCATAATCAGTCTTCAGTGTCACATGATCCTTCAAAAAGCATTCTAATATTCTGATTAGCTGATCAGGAACTTTTCTTATTATTATGATCAATGTTGAAAACA
This sequence comes from Chrosomus eos, assembly GCA_036326025.1. Classification (NCBI taxonomy): domain Eukaryota; kingdom Metazoa; phylum Chordata; class Actinopteri; order Cypriniformes; family Leuciscidae; genus Chrosomus; species Chrosomus eos. The sequence continues at coordinate 10,730,386 of CM070825.1, forward strand.
ATTTTGCTGTTCAAAGTGACAAAAGCCAGTATTTTTTTACTAAAGAACTTTGCACACTGTGTATAAAGCATACAATATGCTTCAAATGAATATTCATATTTGTAAATATGCACTACTTTAACGACAAGATGTCAAGTTGAGTAACCTTTATTTCTATAGCACTTTATACAATACAGATTTTTTCAAAGCATTTTTACTGTAATAACAGAAAATCATGCATTTCGGCTGTTCAGCTGCATGAAGTCAGTTTAGTGTTGATTCAGTTCAGTTGTAAAGATCATCAATTATTAAATTACTTACTTCATTTAATCTATAAACCAGTTCTGCTAGAAGATTCATGGAGAATGCCATTTGCATCATCCTTTGAAGGCCAAAAGCAAAGCTGCCACAGCTAAGTTAGCGATTAGCAGGTCCAGGCGATCACTGAATAACCTCTGCTGTACTAATCAATGTTGAAGAGAAAGCCATTCTCTAGCACTAGCAGTCCATGAATAAAGAGAACAACAGGACAAAACACAGGGGAAGGCAACCAGTTTATTGGCAGCTGCTTGAGACCTGCTTTATAGATCTGCAGTCCGAGCAGTTGCATAGTGATCGCTCTTTCCAACTCACCTCTAATGAAGAGTAAATTTCTAAAGAGCAAATAACAGCATTTTTAATTGCTATTAGGAGAACGCTCTGAAAACAGCTATTTTAATTGCTACTGCAGCTTGTCGTGGGATATCTCTGCCGGTGTAGAGAATTTACGGATGAACCAAACACAAATTAATCTTTCTAATCTCTCATGGGCTTCATTCAAATGTGATTCAGCATTCCGGATTTTAACACCACATTCCTAAGTCACAACACTGGCTCCAAATTGTCTAAACCCCCTCCAGAGGAGATTTTTATGGCCTTCAAAACCCCCTCAGAAAGGACTTTTAGGGCTCCGCAGGCCATAAAGAGATAAGCCAAAGCAGGAAGAACTTGTCACTGTTCATTCTTAACCAAGACAAATTTCCTCACAAATGGTTAAACAGGCCTGACCACCTTTGACCTCCCTCAGCATCACCACTGCTAAACAGGACAGAGTTATTTAACAGACCACGCTTTCATTCAGAGACCAGAATGACTTTTACACTTTACATATCAAACTACATTAATTCTGCACATTCTGCAGAAAACAACTCACACAGAACAATGCTCAGTGGACTCATAATCAAACATCATAATTCTTGTTTTTCCTACAATTCATGTTTGTATTATGCTTAGATTCCATATAAATCATGTAATGATGATTATAACTGTGTGTATGAATGAACGAGTATCGTGCTTCCAATCGAAATAATCGTATGCCCTTAATTCTTAAGATGGCTTGAGTGAAATCTGTGTAAAATGCTTTGTATGATTATAATAATCTATAATGTTAAACTGTGATCTCTTGTTCTCTCTGCTTAGTGTTGGAGAGCAAGCAGATCATAGATACCGCCTGATTTATGATAAGAAGAAACGAGGTCCACCTCCTAAGAGGATGCCCTTGTCCAATTGGCCAGAATTCTCCAAAAGAGGTTGGACTAACTTTAAGTTAAAGACCCGAACAAAGCAGTTCAGTCCAGTTCAGTTCGGTTCAGAGAGCAGTTCAGTTTCGGTTCGGTTCAGTTCGGTTTTGAGTCGGTTCGGTGTTAAATTAAGTTTGTGCCTCTCTCTATGATCAAACAGCAAGAGAGTGTTCATGTTCGTACGCTTTTACATCGACCAGACCAAGTTAGACCAAGCCAGCAGACAAACCCATCAAGATCGGAGTTTAAACAGCTTCATTCAAGCCATCTCATCTCTTACTTTCCTTTCTTCCTTTATTTTATTTTCTCGTTAAAAGTCTCGTTCTAAGTTAAGTTTTGCTGTAAAGTTCGTTTACACGTCTCTCCTGCAACGCACTTCGAACTGTAAAGACTCTTGTTCATCCATCCGCCAACACATCACGTGACCGGCGGTTCAGAAACTCCAGCCAGGCACTCCAAAGACAACCAGCCACGCAGCCGGGAAACCCCTTTGACGAAGCACCTCAAATAGGGAATTCCCTGGCCTAAGCAACGCAAAGACAAGCAAGTACTCCAGACTGTAACTGACCTGGTGCTTTTTAATGTACATGTAATAACCTGTCTAAGAAACGAAGGTTTCAATTAATGCTTGGTGGTTCGTTCAGGTTTATGTCTTACAAGTGCCTCTCACTCTGAAAACTCACTCTTTCTCTCTCTTCCTTTGCGCCTTGTATGAATGTGTGTGTGTGATTGTGTTTAGACCTTAGTTTTATGTGTTTAGAATAGTTAATAAAGTCGTCCATATATTTGAAAAGATATTTGTCTTGTGTTTTGCTTACACATTTAATGTCTTGTACTGCCGATCTAAAGTTACCTTGCTAATACATAGTGTTTCACTATAAATTGGATAAATATCTGTTGCCAAGGTTAAAATTACGGCCCGTTCAAATGAACTCTAAACGAGTCATTTGCTCGGTTCCATAGTGATTCGGTCAATGATTCATTGCAAATCGATGAATCATTCCCTTTGAGCTAAATTGGCCTTCCGGCCCCCTTAAATACATTTTATGTATATTATTATTATGTAGGCTCGCTACATTATTTGGTGGAGAATGCGGGCAGTTCAACCTAAATTGTAAGAATATTATCAAGATTTATCTTTTCATATTGTGCGGATGAGAGATCCGATTCTCTGAGAGTCTGTGTGTGACGCGCGCAGCGCGCGCCCCGTTTGAATGAGTGCTGCTGCTGCTGTTGTCTGTGAGTGAAGCTCCCAGGGAAAGCTGAAAAGTCTAGTCTGCCGCCCTATTTGCTTTCTTGTTAACTGCAGTAAATAAGATATGAAACCTCACACTACGATAAGGTAAGAATTGAGCGTGTTCCTCATTTCCAGAAATACCTCGTTATGGCTGTTCGATTTCTGCGTGTTCCAGAGTCTTTCAGGAAAGCTGTAACGTTGTGTGTGTGTGTTTATATCAGTTAGAGAGCTGAACGAAATCAAACTGCAGTGATTAAAATAACCCTAACGTTATAAGGACTATATATTCTCCTCACAGAGCGATGAGCGTGTTCCTCATCTAAGTTAGTCATAAGCCTTATATTTATTTATCTGATTCAGTGCGTGTCCCACTGATCCCCGTGATAAACAGCGAGGCTTAACTAATCTTATCTGTTTGTGTCCGTTCAAATAATTCTCGTGTAACATTGCGCATGTCCGAGTGTAATTTGAATAGTGGTTATTTAAATTCGTTATCAAGTAAAGCTTGCCATTGAAACTGAACCAACAGTTATTGTTTTATGTGCCTAGATAAACTTGCACAGCGACGATCCGCCGAGGTCGTCCTAATTACATCTATTATAACGCAAAGCTGTCGCTTGCTTAAAGTTAATATCACTCTTGACAAACGGAGTGAAGCCCCACGTCGTAAAACCAGCTACGAGTGGTGTATCGTATTTGAACAGTGTGAAATGCGCCGACATTTCCCGTAATAGGATCGATTGTTACTGTACATGCATGTTCTGTGGACATTGTTGAAATGCTCCCATATTGCATGGAACTATAACAAACTGTTTTCCAACTGTCTGCAATTCCCGGTTCGCCCACTAGCGTTCGCTTGGTCGCTATAGTTACGATCGTGACACGGAAGTCTTAGCCAACGTTTCTGGGTGAACTTTGACCCAACCCTCGGTGTAAACAAACGTTAGCTAAGCTAAGCTAACCTGAGCAGTTTACATTGAGGCCTGTGCTAAAGCCTTTAGCATCAGTTACTGTTATCAATACTAGCCCCAGCAGTTAAATACAGTGTCTGTTTGAACAAAGTTAAAGTGATTTAACCATTTAAACACCTCGACTTTTAGACCTGTTGGTCTTTTCTTTTTTTTTTTCCTTTTCCTCTCACACTTTACCTATACGTTACTGGAAAAGGAAATATTGGTTTACAATTATTAATTACTTTACCTGCATTTTACTTGAAAAAGAAAATGCTGGTTTACTATTATTAATTGTCAATTTTGAAATTGATTTTGAAGAAAAGGAAATATTAAAATAAAATTGAAATTCTATTTTTTTTTAGACAGATCATTTCTAATGATTTCTAGATTTATTTTTAATAATTCTGATTTCATAATTTTCATAATTTCTAAATTTCTCGTTGAGATCTAATCACTTTAGGTGAATAAGTCTTGAACTCTGAAAGTTAAAATTTGAAAGTTGTTATTACTATTACAAAAATAGTGTTAGACTCAGATTTGCTCATTATTGTCATTGCGTTTTATCCTTTCGTCCTGTTGGTTATAAACTTAACCACTATATTGGTTCTGATTAATTAATTTTCGGGACGCTTCAATAGGGGACATTACCATCTCCATACGAGTTTCAAATAAACCAGAGACAATCGTCTTTTACAAAAGTTTATTTGTGTGTTTAGTTGTTCCTCAACTATCAATTCTATACTCGTGGTAGACGTAAAGGTAGCGGGATCCAACCTCCTTGCTTCATTTCTTCCTCATCACGTCTTTCCTGTTCTGTCCTGCTTTATTCCATCTTATACTTCACATTTGTAGGAACAAACCTGGAAGAACCATCAATCGACTCTAAAAAGAGACAAATATAATCTTTCCCAACCAACAGATTATTAGTTATTTGATTTTTAATCAAACCCTCTTTTGTTCTTCATACTCTCCCTGCATTTGTAAACGCAATTTAAACTTTGACATCTTATCCAAGATCAAGTAACAGAGACAAGTGCTGAGCAAACTCCGCCTTCACAGCATCCCTGCTGTAATCCCTGCTGTAAGCGGTCGAACTGAAGGTGTGTGGTGTCAATCCTGTCAAACTCAGAGAAGAGGTATCAACATCATTATTGTATTATTTTTCCTCGCAAACATAAGCAATAATATTGTTTACCTTTTCCGGAAACAGATTTTCATTGATAAAAAACATTTATGAGAAATTAATACTTCCCCTAGTTAATAATTTTCTTTTTGTTTTTTCCCCCCTCATTGAAATTGGTTAACTTTTCTCTCTTTTTCCCTTACTCAGTTGAGCGACTAAGTCCTCACCCCACGAGTTGAAACCAGCTTTTCAGTGATAGAAAATATTGAAAAAAATATATATATATTTTCTCCCATTGAAAAAAAAGTTTTTCCATTTGAGATTTGTGTTAACCTTTTTCTTTTGTCTTTCCTTTACCCAGTTGAGTGACGAGATCTTCGCATCACTAGCCTCACTGTGTACACTTAGACCAACACTTAGACATCGCGACACTTCACTATTGATGTGCAATTACTGAACGACACTTAGCCGTTCAACCACATATAGGCTTATACACACAGATCTGTGTCAGTCTCTTCACCAAGCGTGCCAACATGTCGTGGACGACAAACCCCACTGCCCAACGGGAAGACGTGGACGCCTGGCTCAGAGGCATTACAGACTGCCTCACACCAAAGACAATTGAACTGTTATTATTTTTAATAATAATCATAATTCTGAGAAGATTCCTGACACATGATTCAAGCCAGAACCAAAACCACGTGGAACTAACCAAGATAACCTGTTCCTTAAGTAATGCCTTCACAGCCCAGCTAAACCTAAGCCACCAGCACGTCACCCACCTACAGGAGGAGCTGACACGTGCCCAGAACCGCATAGACAAGCTGGAAGTGAAAGTCCAGGATGACTCCAAGACCACCGAGTTCCTGAGAGAGCTGATGCACACTCAACAATGCAAAGACCAGCTCAAAGGTAAAGCTCAAGACAAACTCAAAGTGTCTGACGAAGCGGAGCAAGAAACAAAGACACAAGTTGACAAGCTCCAAGAAGCCCTTGCAGTCACTGAACGTGACAAACAAGAGTCAAAGACTGTCCAGAAACACCTGGTGAACCAACTCCAGGCTGTTGAACATCAGCTAGAGAAAGCCAAAGCTGACATTGAAAGTAAGAACTCTAAAATCACTGCTCTGGAAGACCACCTGCCAAGGTGCAGCGTTGAAATGGACCATCTGATCCAACAGCGAGACGCCGCCAACGACGAGCTCTACGCGGTCAGAGATGAACTCCAGCACATTTTCCAACAGAAACCAGAGCCAAGAAGGGAGAGACCTCCCTCAGCATCACCCCTGCTGAGCAGAACAGAGTCCTCCATCCAAGAACTGGCATACAGTGAAAGAAGTGAATGGCCACAACCCAAAACGTCACCGGCCTTCACCACAGAACTGTTCACTGCCAACAAACGAAGAGAGCTCATCCAGGCAGATGCCCAAGCTGCACATGGGATGACCGTTAAAGATCTCAACCAGCTGGTTAAGAATATCACTCAGTTCAACCCGAACTCCACAGAGGGTCCCGACATCCAGGCCTACCTCCGAGATATCGACTTCCACCTCGAGGTGAGACCCCATATGACTGACAGAGACATGTTTTACCTCATCAGATCCACATCCAGTCCAGAGGTACGAAGCTTCCTAGACCGACAACCTGCTAATGTCATGTCAAACTACCAGCTACTACGTGAGACACTGATTAAAGAATTCACAGGTCCAGAGTCAGAACACGGTGTGTTAATCGCTTTGGAAACCAAACAATGTCGTCAAGAGACTCCCCAAGCCTATTACCGCCGCTTTCGACAAGCATATTTAGGTGGACATAACAAACCTGAACTTGAAGAGGATGTGAACTTCAAAACCCTCTTCCTGAGAAACCTGCACCCTGGTTTGAGTCATCATCTTGGCATCATGGCCTGCCCAGGCACAATGACGATTCAGCAGCTACGTGACCTGACACACAAGGCCTACATCAAACAAAAGATGTCCTCCAAGAAAGGTTTGAAAACATCCACAGTGTCAAACTCCATCAGCCAAGACACAAGCCTTGCACTGGAAGACACCCAGTGGCATGACAACACCACAGTCCTTCGTAAGGAGCACAGAGAACGTGACTCCCATGCCGATGACTTCTACCACTCCAACCACATGGAAAAGTCATGGGACCCACCAGAAGGAAACAACTGGAATCAACGAGTGCATCCAAAAGCATTCTATGTGGGTAAGCGACAACGAAACCCACCTCCGCACCACTCAGCCAAACACCCCACTGAGTGTGCCCAAGAACACGACAGTCTCCCCTCAGAAGACATGGAGCCACTCCTGAGGCAACTGCAAGTGCTCATCAAAGACAAGCTGAACACAGAAGACCAGTGATCACCTTGTACACCTTCCTGAGACGACCACCTGTTCCACAACAACCCAGAACAAAGTAGTCTCTCACAGTCAACCACTGACAAACACCCCGAGGTACCAGAAAACACCATCCTGGTTACCCATCACACCACAAGCTCCAAACTCAAGAACCATGTGTGTGCTACAGCAACGACAGTAAGCACAGAAGGTCAGAAAGTCTGTCACAACCAGAAGGCATCACAAGAGGAAGGCAACAAGGGAGACCACGTTTTGCACTACAGCTTCACGCATCCATGCCAAACCATCTCCCAATGTCTGCCAGAGAACTTCCTGCCTTACTGGACTGACCCCCAGCAGATCACAGAAGATCCCTTTCCAAGGCAAAGATGCAACAAGCCCATCAAAGCTTAACCATCAAGCAAAAGGGGGGAGCAAAACAGACTGAGACAGATCTGACATACATACAGTATACATGCAGTACCTGCACTACACTACACTGTACCACTAACATACACAAGTTAAACACAGCTACCATGAAAAACATTCAACAAACATGTTCTTCCCACAGGTAGACACTGAAATCGCAACACTGACTTAGCTATCCTTTCCATAGGAAACATGTAGCAATACACCCAACAAGTGTAACCCTCTCATTACGTTGTGACACCTGACACTGCACAACAGTAGCCATACAGGAGTCACTCAACTGCTTTGTTTTGCTTTACCTCTTCCCTTTCTTCTTCTTTTATTAGGTAAAATCCCTGTTACCCCATAAGGGTCAAGGTTACCATATAAGGATTGACGCACCACGCCTGATGTTTGCAAGTCACCTTAAAACGAATGTTAGCCTAGAGAACTCTCTGCATCATTCGAATCAAAATTTGAAAGGTAAATTGGTCTAAACCTAGAACAATTTAGAAGAGAATAAAACAAACAAATCAAAGTTAGTCACAAAGTTGATCAATCACCGTTTTAAAACAAACTAGAATAACGGTCCTAAAATTGAACTAAACTTTTTCCACATGATTGACTATATTGAGAGAGTGAACCTGTTTAGGCCTAGATAATCTAATGCCCTGCACCAGTAAAGTGACCAGTCATGGCGGTGTTTGCCTTGTTGTTTGCTGTGTGTGTTTGCTTCTTATGTTTCTCCAGCGTTCAATGATGTCTTCTCTCATCAACCCATCATCGATCGAAGGGGGGATATGTAGAGAATTTACGGATGAACCAAACACAAATTAATCTTTCTAATCTCTCATGGGCTTCATTCAAATGTGATTCAGCATTCCGGATTTTAACACCACATTCCTAAGTCACAACACTGGCTCCAAATTGTCTAAACCCCCTCCAGAGGAGATTTTTATGGCCTTCAAAACCCCTCAGAAAGGACTTTTAGGGCTCCGCAGGCCATAAAGAGATAAGCCAAAGCAGGAAGAACTTGTCACTGTTCATTCTTAACCAAGACAAATTTCCTCACAAATGGTTAAACAGGCCTGACCACCTTTGACCTCCCTCAGCATCACCACTGCTAAACAGGACAGAGTTATTTAACAGACCACGCTTTCATTCAGAGACCAGAATGACTTTTACACTTTACATATCAAACTACATTAATTCTGCACATTCTGCAGAAAACAACTCACACAGAACAATGCTCAGTGGACTCATAATCAAACATCATAATTCTTGTTTTTCCTACAATTCATGTTTGTATTATGCTTAGATTCCATATAAATCATGTAATGATGATTATAACTGTGTGTATGAATGAACGAGTATCGTGCTTCCAATCGAAATAATCGTATGCCCTTAATTCTTAAGATGGCTTGAGTGAAATCTGTGTAAAATGCTTTGTATGATTATAATAATCTATAATGTTAAACTGTGATCTCTTGTTCTCTCTGCTTAGTGTTGGAGAGCAAGCAGATCATAGATACCGCCTGATTTATGATAAGAAGAAACGAGGTCCACCTCCTAAGAGGATGCCCTTGTCCAATTGGCCAGAATTCTCCAAAAGAGGTTGGACTAACTTTAAGTTAAAGACCCGAACAAAGCAGTTCAGTCCAGTTCAGTTCGGTTCAGAGAGCAGTTCAGTTTCGGTTCGGTTCAGTTCGGTTTTGAGTCGGTTCGGTGTTAAATTAAGTTTGTGCCTCTCTCTATGATCAAACAGCAAGAGAGTGTTCATGTTCGTACGCTTTTACATCGACCAGACCAAGTTAGACCAAGCCAGCAGACAAACCCATCAAGATCGGAGTTTAAACAGCTTCATTCAAGCCATCTCATCTCTTACTTTCCTTTCTTCCTTTATTTTATTTTCTCGTTAAAAGTCTCGTTCTAAGTTAAGTTTTGCTGTAAAGTTCGTTTACACGTCTCTCCTGCAACGCACTTCGAACTGTAAAGACTCTTGTTCATCCATCCGCCAACACATCACGTGACCGGCGGTTCAGAAACTCCAGCCAGGCACTCCAAAGACAACCAGCCACGCAGCCGGGAAACCCCTTTGACGAAGCACCTCAAATAGGGAATTCCCTGGCCTAAGCAACGCAAAGACAAGCAAGTACTCCAGACTGTAACTGACCTGGTGCTTTTTAATGTACATGTAATAACCTGTCTAAGAAACGAAGGTTTAAATTAATGCTTGGTGGTTCGTTCAGGTTTATGTCTTACAAGTGCCTCTCACTCTGAAAACTCACTCTTTCTCTCTCTTCCTTTGCGCCTTGTATGAATGTGTGTGTGTGATTGTGTTTAGACCTTAGTTTTATGTGTTTAGAATAGTTAATAAAGTCGTCCATATATTTGAAAAGATATTTGTCTTGTGTTTTGCTTACACATTTAATGTCTTGTACTGCCGATCTAAAGTTACCTTGCTAATACATAGTGTTTCACTATAAATTGGATAAATATCTGTTGCCAAGGTTAAAATTACGGCCCGTTCAAATGAACTCTAAACGAGTCATTTGCTCGGTTCCATAGTGATTCGGTCAATGATTCATTGCAAATCGATGAATCATTCCCTTTGAGCTAAATTGGCCTTCCGGCCCCCTTAAATACATTTTATGTATATTATTATTATGTAGGCTCGCTACACCGGTGTGAAGGCACATTCCAGCGGTGTTTGCATCCAGCTTGCAGCATTCGCCCCTGGGCGTTTCGCTTAAAAGGGCAGTTTCCTTGAAGAGCAAGCACCACCAGTCAGCGTCTTTTTCAAGATGTCTTTCCGTCTGTGTTTTTCTGGATTCGGTCCTTACCTGACTTGACTTGACTTTACTTGACTTCATCTGACTGCCACGATCGCTGTCTCTCATGCCTGGAAACAGCATGCTGAGAGAGTGTTCGTGGATGGTGAATGCTTTCACTGTGAGAGGATGTCCAAATTGGCATTGCTGTCTCGACTCACCTTCTTCAATACGAATGCACGAGTCCCCTCTGCTGCTACCCAGCCCCCCGCCGCTTGTCGTAGTAGAGCCGCAGGTCTGGTTAGCACTCTGGAAGATCTGAGGGTTACAGTGGGTGCTTCTTTCTATTGCCTACCCCCACAAACCACCCACTCCTCTAGCATGCAATTTGCCATCGAGTGTCGAATGTTGGTGCGGGTTCCTCACGTTGTGTCACCTTGTGTGTCATTCGGTGCTCCGGATGAGGATCAGATGTCGATCGCTGAATCGGGGAGTGGGCTTTTGTCCTCTGGAGTGGATGAGGAAGCTAAGCTGCCCACTCTGGGGTGGTAACTCACGCTGAATTGGATTCAGAGTTGACGGCCATGCTTTTCCGGGCCGTGGGTATCGGTTGCATGAGGAAGTTGAGAAAACGTGGAAGGCACCTTTGACTGCTTGAAGCCATTCATCTGCCTCCTCCACTCTCACTACCCTCGATGGCGGGGGCCACAAAGAGTTACGGGAACATTCCACAGGCTGAGCGTGCAATTGTGGTGCACTTGTGCCTGCAAAGTGCTGTCACCTGGTGGAATCGTCCCGTCCCATCCAAGACGTATAAGATGCTGAAAGCTGACGATGTCCACTCTGGTGGTCCAGGACTGTCATCTCTGGTTGGACCTGGCTGAGATGAACGACACCAACAAAGTTAGCTTTCTCGACACCCACATCTCCCAGGCCGGCCTCTTCGGCGACACTGTTGAGGACTTTGCCCAGCAGTTCTCAGTTCTCGGCAGTCTAGAAGCAGACAGACGCCATAAAGCACATTCTCCCCTGACACTGCCACCAAGCTGCCGCAGGCTAGCCCCTAGCCTGCTCGTCGCCGAGGGCATCCCCCTGCGGCTGCACCGGCTCTAGGAAGACCGGAGGCATCCCCCTCCCCACCTCCCCGAGCCACCCGCAGTAAGGCGATCCCTAAGAGTGGTGGCCCAGAGATTGATGGAGCTGCTGGCCCTGGGGCCCTTGGTACCCATATTCTCAACCTCTAGGTCATACTGGGTCTTTGCTGACAGTAAGCAACGCTTCGCTTCCTCACTCTCGGCCACACCCTCATTCGCCACGGGCAACAGGGGTCTGGGTTTTGAGGACGCACCACCTCCTCACTCCTCCTGCCCAGTCCCTCATGGGACCCACAGAGCCAGGTAAGTGCACCACACTCACTGCCTCTACTCTTGGAATTTGTATTTCTCATGTTCGGCCCCAGCAATCATCGCTACCATCTGCCAACCAGGCAACTACTTATGTAGTACTGCCCCACAGGACCAACCTTCGGGCAGGGTATGGTCTCCGTAGTGTTCCCCTCCTTTCTTACTGGGCACTCTTCCCCAGCATTATGGGACATGGCTGAGAAATGTTGAGAATTGAGTTCCAAAGCACTCTTTCCTGGGGTAGGAACAGCTGCTCCGATTGTCCCCAGAGTAAGTCATGTCCTTCCATCCCGTTTGGTATGGATGACTACCGTCGGACTTACTTTGCTGGGTAGGTTACGGCATTGTGAGAGCAGTTTCAAAAGAGCATGCGGCAGCTTGCCAACATCTGCGTTTCCAACACGTAACACAGTTCAGTGAACGCTTTCCATAGGACCCTAGCTAGAAATCTAGACGCACCCTAGCGGCAGCGAAAATCATTTCGCTGCCAGTGTGGTCTAGCAACTCTCAATATGCTTTTGAGCTGAAAACCAAAAACTTGTCAGGCCAATCACATTGTGTATAGAGTCGCGGGCGGGCTTAACACAATGACGGCACAGTTCATGACGTTCGTGATTTCCATAGGTGATTTCCTGCTACTTGAAACAATGAAGATGCAACGGTCTTTCGAATCGGCTTTGCCGCGACTCTGGAGGACTTGGAGTTAAGAGACGTCACTTAGTTATTCTTAAAAAAGGAAGATGTGTTCGGAGTTTTGACGACCGGATACGGCAAAAGTTTAATATATCAATTAGCTCCGCTAGTGAGAAAACGCACGGGACTCACTCATCCACAGCCGTTCGTCTCTGGTTGGTTGTAGCGTTATCCTATTGCGTGCGAGGGATTTTGAAGACAACGTTTATTCCGCCCTCGGATTGAGGTATGTCAATGGAGAGTTCCAGACCTAACATCTTGATGTAGGTCTGGCATGCCAGGCTATAGGACCCATGACTGAATTGGAATGAATGGGAATGTCTAGGGCTGAGTTTCCCGATAACGTTGTCTCTTAGCGCGCGACGAAGACTCTTAAGGTATAACTTAACTGAAGGTATACAATTTCTAGGCGTGTTCCCCGAACTATACCTTAGAAAGCTGCTTAAGATATACCTTCTTACGTGCGACGTTACCGGGTGCTGTCCGTGGCGATGGTGCTGAATCTGTTGATATCGATGACTCGAAAATCAATTATTCTCTCGTGCAGGGGCTGTTTATGTGAGAACGCGCTGTTCTTTATAAAAGAAGCACTTCAGAAAATAGTTGAAATTGCATTTAGCTACTAGGACTCATGGGATATTATAAAAATAATCCAAACTATAACAGCCTATAATAGCCTTGCCTACATATTTTAAAACTGTATCATATATTGCTGCCATAATAACCATTTAAATTTTTTATGTGCTTTCTTCTCTTTCCCATTTTTGTTCGCTGAGGTGAGCAGCGATGAAATATTGTTCTTGCAAATACTTTCAAGCATTTCAGTAATAAAAGTGTACGTCACGTAGCTAAAGGTGCTCGGCAGTGATCAAGTGAATTTTGAATCTCTTCTTGTAAACTCAGAGATGTGGATTCAGACGGCAATTAAATTACCACACGACCTGTTTGTCAAAAATCAGTAGGTACTAATTTGGACAGAGATTTTTACGCGGGTTGGGTGAGAAAAAAACGTCTCGGTTACGTATTTAACCCTCATTCCCTGAGTACAGGGAACGGAGACGTGTCGTCGGGGGAGTTCCCTGACGAATTGGGATCACGCTAGGGAGACCAATCAACTTCGAGTGAACTAAAACGAGCCAATAATATTGGCATGCAAGATTTGCATTCCGCGACCCGCCTGCCAGTGCGGGTATAAAGGGCGGAAGCAAACGCATACACAATGCTTTTTCGCTGAGGAGCCGAACAGAGTCCAGTCCTTCGCGAAGGTACAGCAACATGGCGAAGGGACGACACGTCTCCGTTCCCTGTACTCAGGGAACGAGGGTTACATACGTAACCAAGACGTTCCCTTTCGTCCTGGGAACTCCGACGTGTCGTCGGGGGAGTTCCCTGACGAATTGGGATCCCTAATAAAACGCCATGATGCTGGCCCCTTCCAGCGCCCAGCTTAGCTTCCCGCTAGAACAGTTTCTTACGTTATAAGGCGGGAGCTAGCTAGGAAGAATCACACTGCTGTTCCGCAAGACCCGCTCAGTGGATATTGGATAACACTGGGAAAGCGTGCCCAACCCGTAGGAGGGAACGCTGCGGAGCGCCTGCCCACCCGAAGGGGGGCACTGGAATACACGTATGTACTAACCCGTGGGGTAGTGAAACATACGGCAGTCCTTGAGGTAGTCCCAGCCCGAGGGGTGGGAGCGTACTCAGCAAGGACGACAGAAAGGATCTGTCGAGGGAAAGACACGGAGCTAACCCCTCCGACTCGTCGGAGTTCCCAGGACGAAAGGGAACACTGATATTATGGATTCGGACGGCACTAAAATAACCGACTTACCCCTATAAATGTTTAAAATACCGTACGAGCCCATGATAAACAAAATTAGCGTCCGAATAGGAATTAAATGACAGTAGCCTATGCTTTCACTGGCCTTTAAAAGCGCTCTTTAATTAAAATAAATGTATACAATTTTATTATATATAATAATATAATTAAAATTCTAACAACAATCAGTGTAATGACAGTTTTATTCTTTGCAAAACACTTGAATTAGCCTAATTGAACACTATCTGGGTGTATTAAAACTTCAGACTTATATTCATATAGACCTTTAACAGTGATAAGGTAAAGCTAAGAGTGGTCCAGACCAACCTTCCGAACGTATGATACAGAAGGTATACTTAACTTAGAGCGTTTCAGGAAACACGTATTAACGATAAGGTACAGCTTAAGGTGTACCTTAAGAACGACGTAGCGTTAAGAAGATTTTGGGAAACTCAGCCTCGGTTACTAATGTAACCTCCGTTCCCTGAAGGAGGGAACAGAGACGTTATGTCCACTATGCCACAGCCCTGAACCACCGCTGAATGGCCGGGATTCTGTCTCTTCTCCTCAGCAAGACATGAATGAAGTGAAGAATGCTCGTGGGTGTCAGGGCAGTCAGATCAATAATATTGTTGGATATTAAGTGTCCCCAACTAAGCAAGCCAAATGCAACAGTGGCAAGAAACCCAAACTCCATCAGGTGACAGAAATGGAGAAAAAACCTTAGGAGAAACCAGGCTCAGTTGGGGCCTGGCGAACGAATGAACACGGTGTCATTATGATTCAGGCTGCATCACAAGTCAGAATTCAGATCGGGATTGGGAAAAAACTAAAAAAGAATAGCAGGTACAGCAGCAATCATTCTCCCCTCCTTCATTTTTAAAGTTTATGGCTCGTCCAACTTGGGAATTTGAGTATCAAGATTACAAAAGAACTTAAAAGGGCAGGCTCGAATGCATCTTTTTGCATCTGTTTTCCCTAGTTAACTAGAGGAACATAATTGAGTACTTGACACCATGGACTACTTTTATGATACATGTGTCATCTGTTTGGAAATTTATAGCATCCATCCCCATCCCCTCTCACTGTATAGACAAGAGAAAAATCTGTAAACTTTGTGAGAAAGTCTGACGAAAGTCTGTTGATTACAGAATTTTCATTATTGGATGAATTATTATTGTTTCATTTAGTGAGCCTTCAAAACAATTAAATAAAAACTTAAAAAATAAACTTTTTCAGAACATGCTACCCCCACAATGAGAATATTTTAACTAATTTAGTCTGAACAAGGTCTAAATAATTAACTTATTTAACGACACCGGTAGCCAGTCACTATTGCTGCTTTAGCTTAAGAGTACAGTAAAGATTGCATATAGTCTTGCATGCACCATATTTAAAAATTCATACATACACTTTTAAATCACTTACTTTATGTTCCCTGGCTATTAAAACTCTGAGTGAGATAGCACATTATGGGCTGAAAGCTTCCTGTTTCCTGTTGCCTGTTGTCTTTGGCATGTTTATGTTAACACATAATCTAATGTGTTTAGGGAATGCCAGGTGTCTGTCTATGTATGGCAAAATCAGCCACTGTAGAGCTGTGGTGGGTCCGTAATTGCATACAGCTTTTTATAAAATTACATTTAGGTGACACATTACTGATATATCAACATGCATAAGCTTAAAATAATATTGAGGTAATTGCAAATCTGAAAACATTTTTAAAAATAATCCCAAAGCCCAACAATTACAGTTTCAGTTGTATCATAAGCAAGTTCGTTTGGTCTCATGGTTATGCATCTGAAAATGATCATCTCTCTGAAGACTTTGTGTAAGTTTAAACAAAACGGTTAATCAAATGTAGTTTCAAATGCGCCTCAATACGTCTTTCCTTCCGCCGACTCTAATGTGGCTTTGTGAATGAGGCTAAATGTAGGTCAGAGAGACAGCTGCAAGTATTTGTTTATTTATTTATTCTGAGAAAAGAATGAATTCCTATGGCTACATGTGGTGAGGTCTACTGTGCTGTATGTTATGACCCAGAATTCTGAGATAAAACATGTTTTAATTGCCTTGTTTATATCAGTGTTTCAGTCTGCAGTGGGATCTTAGGGAGCCATGATCCTCTGTGAGACCACCAAGATGTATTGTTACATTTGACCAAATACAGTTTCAATATAATGAATTTATCGTAATATTAATAGCCTAAATATTATATATTAGACACTTCCCCTCAAGGATACCACAGTTTGTTGATTTTATGTCTTTTAGGGGGTTGGTTTATCTGAAATTCATTGTGCCAAAACAATAGATAGATACAAATACACCGTTCAAACTATTAGGGTCAGTAAGATTTTTGAGTATGAATGAATCTTATGCTCACCAAGGCTCCATTTATTTGACTAAATACAGAAAAAACAGTAATATTATAAAAATCTAAAATGACAGTTGGCTATTTCAGTAAGTAGTTTATGCATGCAATTTAAGAAATTAGGCTGACATCATCATTAAAAAGCCAGTGTTGTCCTCAACTTCCTAAGGCTAAAGATCACCTTGGTTCCGTAGCAACAGTTTGTCAACTATATTTAAGCCATTTGTAGGTTGACTTCTCTACAGTTTGTGGCTTTATATAAATATTGTTCGGTTGAAATTCCATTTGGCATTGCTTGGGAATTTTTTTGTCAATTTATGTTATGAACAACTGACTAAAAACATCACAGCTGTTCATCTTTTAGTTAATCATCACTGTGTATTTATGTGTATTTCTCCCTTTGAGCTGTTCATTGTCGGCTGTCTCACATGTTGGCTTGTTATTCTGAGTTCATAATAAATCTTTGTATTTTCGTATGTTATCATCTTCTCTGGATCTGAGCGTTACATTAATTACTTAGAAAACTTGATTATGAAAAAATATCATGTGGTTGGTTCTAAAAGTTAGTCATAAAATTATATTAATTTCATTGGATTTTTCTGCATTGTATAATAAAAAAGTCAAATATCAAATCAAAATAAATCAACAAAAACATTATACATGACACCAGTCTTTCTTGATTGCATGTCAAAGACAAACATTTTCATTAACAGATTATTACGGCACATGAATGCTGGGAATATCTCTCCAAACTAATTTCCTTCCAGATGAATCAGGGTTTATGGCATGACCACGTCATGTGCTCAGCTAAAATAATTAATTTTTAATTCCTTCCTGGTTTGTAGAAGCAGCCAGGATGTATTAAAAATCTCAGAAATTAATAAATCATGTATACTTCATACATATATTATTGATCTTCTGCAAGCATATATATTGATCATGTGAACATTTCAACTTTCTAGCATTAAATGTTAAAATATTAAGTATATTAAAGTATTTTGCCATATGGTCACATTAATGTGAAATGAACTGTAAGGTGTATATGGCCATTATTAGATGAAATATTGAAATGTGAGAAACTTTAGAATAAAGGTTAAAAAATAAAATGTATCTGCAAGGAATGTTGAGGCAACAGTACGTTTTGGTGTCTCTCTTATCTGATACATCGTTTTCAGGCCTTCAAGTCACCATGCAATCAAAATTTACTTCTTTTTTTACAGAATGTTGCAGTGTATGTAAATAAATGATTAAAATCATATTCTTTTTAAATTCATATGGCCTCATCATTTTTAATCAAAAAGTTAAGCTCCCCATCCTGTAGAGAGAGACTAAGGGTGTGTGACCATTTAGTATTTTTTCCACGGCTATAGCATAAGTTAAAAATTGTTTTTAAAACAGCATGAGCCTAACGAGGTGCTGAGTGTCTATTCACGCTGAGTGCTCCATGGTTTTTACCGGTCGATGAGAGTTCATGAATGTTAAACTTTGGGTAAAACGCAGCGCTCATCACTGTCACTTTTTACCCAGCCGTCCAATCGCAGTGGAGGAGGGGCGGGACAACAACAAGATGACAACAAGCATAATAACAAAACAAAATAATTTAAAACAAGAGCCAGAGCAACTATTCATATTGACATTTTTAAACAAAAACAATACACAAACAAACTATCTGTGACCCCGCCTGTGAACCCCCGGCTAAAGTCGCAGAATCTAATTATAGGTAAAAGAGCGTCAAAGTAGTCATAGCCATAAAAATGACAAAAATAGGTCATGTGTGTTTATTGCTGTAAATGATAGATTATTCCAAGGGTTTTGAGATTCAATACTCAAATTTTTATTTATAACATGATAAATACTAAAATTAATGATTTTATTGACACTACGTCTACTTTTGCGTAACAAAAAAAACGGACGCGGCCCACGCGGGCTTCATAAACAATGATTTCAATCGTATCCGGGTTTATTTCTCGGCGCAACAACACTTGCTGATTCTTATCATTCAGTACAGGAACTTCTTTTTGACTTATTTTCTATTAGAAATAGTAAATAGACATTAATATCAATCCGCACGAGCGGCATAGAGAGCCTAAGTCCCTCCCCTTCCGGTCGACCACCATGGGACCTTAATTCGGAAAAATATTGTATGGTAGTCAATGGCGAGAGACAACAAATATTTTGATCTCGTTTGAATTGTGCCCTGAATTACACATATGATGTTTATCGATTTAAAAGATACATTTTAAAGTCAAGAAAGTCGCAGTTTGATGTAAAACTGTTGAGGTATAAGACTGAGAAGATACGTAATTACAAAGACTACAAACCCAAAAGGCGCACATTTTCTCTCAATGAATGACGATAACTTTACTGAAGCTAACGTCTGTCATTTTTTCTATATTCTTACGTTATAATCGTAACATTACGCCGTCATGCCTGAGTGTTTTGTTCCAGACTGCACACACGAGCAACGGATCTTGCTCGTTGTTTCACTTCCCGGGAGATGTAGTTCATTGAGCGATTTTCACATAAAACTAAATGTTACTCTTCTGTTTTATGACAAACTGCGACTTTCTTGACTTTCATAATTATCTTTTAAATTGACAAACATCATATGTGTAATTCAGGGCACAGTTCAGACGGAATAAAAAGATAACTTGTCTCTCGCCATTGACTACCATACATATTTTTTCCGAAATAAGGTCCCGTGAGCCGGAAGCGGAGGGGCGGGACTTAGGCTCTCTATTAGGTCAACACAATGAAAAAAAAAAAAAAAATGCGACTTCAGCCGGGATCAGATGTCTGAGGAGATTTTTCGTGTCATCGCCAAACATTAACTTAAGAACAGCTTATGTGTGTTGTAGCTCATTATTCTGCCAATAATATTAATTTTATTTGTGTCATTTAAGTGTCAATAATATAACTCGTTTGTTGGAGTAACTGTTAACTGCGTCGTTTTGACATCTGATATGGCAGCACCGAAGCATTACCGAAGCATGAGCAGGAACGTAAAATAGCTGATTGCTTAAACAGCTTGTTGGATATTAATCTCAGTGAAATTGCCCAAATTATGATTTAAGCGGTTTTATAGCGGATTAACGTTATTTTCTGGAGGATATGGTGATGATGAACAGGACACAGTCTTTGACGAAACTGACGAGGAATTTGACGGTAAGTTTTTGTCATTATAATTTTTTAATGCTATGTAATATATACTCAGTGTTCAGCCAATGTGATGCTAACACAGAATTCATCCTGTGATGCAAACATATAGTGGATTTAAATGTTTATTACATTTGTTCGTTGAAATTGAGTCAGTTTTTGAAATTAATTACGTTTATTATGTTTATTTGTTTGATTACACTCTGAAGCCATGACCACATAGCCATACCTGTTTCTTGTCCCTATGCCCTCCCTTAATTAATCCAATCCAGTCTGATATTTTCATATAAAATGCTTCATTATCCATTTTAATGTGGATTTAAAATGGATAAATCCCCCCACCCCCCATGTTTAGTTCTCCATTTAGGTCTCTTGCTTTGAATTGAAAAGATTCTCCTTGTTTTTTCAGGCAGTGTCCAACATGATGAGGACGAGCCAGTTTTGGTGATTGAACCTAAAGCTATTAGTCTGGCGAATCTGAAGAGGAAACACCAACAAGAAGAATTTGCTTCTAATGCTGGAAGTCCAGATGTGAAACTGAAAATAAGTTTCTCTTGCAACTGCAAGTATTTCAATGCTGAAAAGTGTTCTTCATTTTTCAAGGAGGGAGAGTTGCTGTCACTCAGAATGAGTCATTTGGAGATGGACAATACTGTACTCTACATGGTACTTTTAGCGCAAATACGAAGTCACTTGCACTGTGGGGAAGAAACCGCTAAATCAAAAAAAAAAACTATCAGACTTTTGTGAATAGAATCTATGAGATTATTAAATATTTTGCATCTAGACAATTTTAGAATGTGTACAAAATTTGAGAGTGATCTGTTAAAGGGATAGTTCACCCAAAAATTAGAATTCTGTTATTATTTACTCAGCCTCATGTTGTTCCAAACCGGTATGAGTTTCTTTCTTCTGTTTAACACAAAATAAGATATTTTAAAGAATGCTGGTAACCAGACAGTTGGCAGCACCCATTGACATCCATAGTGACACCCCCCCCCCCTACTATAGAAGTCAATGGGTGCCGTCAACTGTCTGGTTACCAGCATTCTTTAAAATATCTTATTTTGTGTTAAACAGAAGAAAGAAACTTATATATTGATCATGTGAACATTTCAACTTTCTAGCATTAAATGTGAGAGAGACTAAGGGTGTGTGACCATTTAGTATTTTTTCCACGGCTATAGCATAAGTTAAAAATTGTTTTTAAAACAGCATGAGCCTAACGAGGTGCTGAGTGTCTATTCACGCTGAGTGCTCCGTGGTTTTTACCGGTCGATGAGAGTTCATGAATGTTAAACTTTGGGTAAAACGCAGCGCTCATCACTGTCACTTTTTACCCAGCCGTCCAATCGCAGTGGAGGAGGGGCGGGACAACAACAAGATGACAACAAGCATAATAACAAAACAAAATAATTTAAAACAAGAGCCAGAGCAACTATTCATATTGACATTTTTAAACAAAAACAATACACAAACAAACTATCTGTGAAATGAGATACTAGTAACACTTGCGTGGATATTTCTGATTATAGCAAGCAAAGGGTCTCAACTGAAAAAAATGCTGCACTGCCAAAACTCCTTTCAGCATACTTTCCATGACAACGTCTGACATTTACATTGTAAGTGGCGTGAGAACATCACAATAACCACGTGACATGGATTTCAATCGAAAATCTGATTTGGTCTGACAGTCTGAATGTAGCCTATATATCCTCCCCAACTCACTGCAAACAGGCATTCAGATCTGCCTCCCTTTAGTCAGCAACACCCAACTTCCTACGATCCAATCAATTCCCGAAGAACGAAATACAGTCCCTTTATTATAGGATGCCCTTTACCATCTTTGTCAGACATTGCATTAAGTCGCACTCTCTCAAGAGCCAAAAACATCATCAAGGACAATACTCATCCAGGTCACCTTTTGTTTCAACTGTTGCCTTCTGGTAGGCGTTATAGGTCTATACAATCCAGCACCACCAGATTCAAAAATAGCTTCTTTCCAAATGCAATAGTTTCTATTAACAAATAGTCAGACAATCCAGTCACCCTTTGCACTGTGATTACCGTTTTAATTCAATTTTATATTGATTTTATACTGTTCTTATTTTTGTTTTATTAGATACATTATTTTATGTACTGTAAGGATTATTTAAATGTATTTATTGTATACACCAGTGGAGAGTGCTCCCAATTTCGTTGTATTGTAAAGTACAATGACAATAAAGGCATTCAATTCAATTCAATTATTTCCCTTTAAGCCATACATTTTTCTCATTCCAGAAGAACTTGTATAATTGATGTTTTGCAAGTATGCATATATTGATCATGTGACAAATTTCAACTTTGTAGAATTAAATGTTAAAATATTAAGGATATTACCTGTCAAATAATGCCAAAGACAAAACGACTATCGTTTCATGCTGACTTTATTCTCTCTACTAACAGGCAAAAATTTGAATCATGTGTGTTTGACTTGATATACAAACAGATTAACTCGGAGCTCAAGCCGAGCCTCGGGTTCGAGCCTTCTACAAGGACAGCAAGCCAAGTTAGTTTACTATTAACGTTTAAGGCTGAATTGGCAGGCGAACTAGTGAAACATTTGGAAATGCTTGAAAACAGCAGTAATCTGATATCCAGATTAATGTAGTCTAGTAATACAAATATATAGCCTGGCTCCACTCTCCTACGTACTTCCGCTCAATTTACATTTTCCTTCAGTCACACGTCTGGGATTCTGCTGTAGACTTTGGTTTTTTCTGATGAATTTTTTACCAGGCCAATCAGCGAACAGAGGGAGTGGCTGAGAACGATGGCGTTGATGTCGTGTGTTATTTTGAGTTGTAGTTCAGTAATGGCAGCGGAGAAAGATGCGAGCGAAGCCATTCGGTCCATTGTGGAAACGCTGCCGAATATCAAGAAGTTAAAGCCGGATCAAGAACAATCTTTGCTTAGTTTTGTTGGTGGCCATGATGTTGTGGCCCTCCTCCCCACGAGGTTCGGGAAAAGTTTGACATATGACATACGTCACGACCAAATGTTAGCGATTGGTTATGGCAGATCCAGAGTTATAGACTTCAATAGAGTACCCACCTACAGTACAATGAAGTTAACGCTTGTCAATGGAGCGGTGCCAGACTCGATGTACAAATGAAATGTATGGTGGGACCAGGCTAATACAAATCGACATTGACTCAACAGCGTGATTTGGGGACTATTTTAATTTTATTTATTTTTTGATCGATGGCTGACGGGGTGGGGAGTATTTAAAACTGTTTTTGCTGTTCCAATCTCAGAAATGACATGCTGAAGCTTTTAGTTTGATGCCATCACCTTAGAGTTTCAAAGTAGTTTCCCCATTGTTCACAGTGTGAGTATAAAACACGGACACCTCTTGTAAAGGTTCTGACTATTATGACCAGTTTTTAGACAGAACAGAATGAAGAAGCTCTATTTATAATCACATCTCACATCCTGCCCTTTCCTCTTCATGAATATTTTGTTACTCTAGAGCCTTGCCTTTTCCTATTGATCATTTCCTCTTTATTTCTCTCAGGAAAGCTTGGTGTGAAAAGGCTGAATATATTTCACTGTAATTGCCATAAATGATCTAAATCACTGTCTGTCATTATTTTGCTGCCAGTGCCTGAGCCAGGGGAGCATAATAAGAGGCTCCACTGAATGAGCCATTGATTTAGATGAAGACAATTTGACTCTGGAGATTGCAGAGAGGCAAGTTGAATGGCTGCTTCTCTTCCCAGGTGTTTGCATACGCATGACATATTAAGGAGCACTATAGCTGCCAATCTGCTCTCAAATCTTTGGTAGTAAGACATGACTTTTTTGGCTCATGGTACTGTAGTAGGATGTCTTGGTCCCATGGCTAATGATCCCAGCTGGTGACTGAAGAGGAACCCTTAAAGGGAGAATTCACAGCTGGCAAGATGAATGATGGCCACTGGATGATGTAAAATGACTCGGTTTGCATCATCTGGCAGACTTTTGCTGACAAACGAATGAGGGGATAAACATATCAGTTAGGAGTGTAACGAACGGTACACAGAAGTCACGGTTATGTATGTACCTTGGGTTTGGGTCACGGTTCGATGCGGGTTTGGTACAACAGGACAAAGCAACAAATCCCCTATGCTAGGATTCTTTTCATTTATTTTGAACAGACAGTAATGCAAATTACAGTTTGTTCTACCCAGCAACATTTAGTCCCCCCTGAGGTAGTTGTACGTTTGCCTGAATTGTTTGCTTGCTTTATTTCTTATTGTATAGCTTCTTATACTTTATACTTATACTTTTATAATGGATATTGATAATTTAAACAGCCATTTAACAAAAAAGGACAGGGTTGTGAAATTTCATTGATATTCAAGATAATCAGAGTACATATGTACATATTGCCTGAACCACTTATTAATGTTTCATATTTTTAAAATGTTTTATATTTGGAGTGGTTATAAATATACATGCGGTAAAGATAATCAATATACGCGTTGCCTGAACATTTGTGTTGCTATTAATACTTTTATGATTTAAAAAAAAAAAAAAAAAAAAAGAGGCAGGCTGGTGTACATATTTAGTTTTATTGTAAATATAGGTACAGATAACCAGAGTAGCCAAGGAGAGGTGAGTGACGTTATCAAGAACGCTGCTGTACCATTTGCAGAATCACTGAACTTGCGTCCTCCCGTCCTCGGGAGTTTGTAATCCTGAGATGGACTTGGTAAGTCCAAACTACCAAGGACTTGGTAATAAGTGCCCTTGTTTTAGGTTGGTGCATCTCTTCTTCTTCCTCTGATCTCTTCTTCCTCTGCTTTTTTTTCTGTTGTGGCGTTAGTAAACAGGGTTGCATTACCGCGCGCGCCACCTTCTGGAGTGGAGTGTGAATGGTCTTTTACTCACAGTATTCATCATCTGACTGTATGCACCGAACCGTGACGTCCATAGCATGACGGTTTGGGAAGAAAACATGTAAACCCCAACTATCAGTCATTCTAGCAAACACCTAGCAATTCCCTAACAACCAATCTTTTCTAAGTTTACACTACACTGTTTTCAACTAAAAATGAAAACGTTATTTTGGGGGCCTGAAAACGCAAACTTTTAAAAGTAATATTCAAATGCAAGTTTGAAACTATACCATAATTGCCTCTGTGTAAACTACAAAAACACAAATTTGTGAAAACAGTGATGTCATGCGAATACGAGTTACGTGTTCAGTCTACAGGCGCGTAGTGTCTTTACAAAGTGACATGGCCAACTACTGGCCTGGTGGCCGAATACAGCATTTTAGTCGTTTTCTTGGATCAGTGTGAATGGGGATCGTTTGACAACGTTGTCGTCTGTATGCGAAAAACACAAAGTCAGTCAGTCAGTCAGTCATATTTATTTATAGAGCACATTTAAAAACAACAGCTGTTGGCCAAAGTGCTGTACAAAGTGTAAACAGGTATGCATAAAACATAAAACCACAAATAAACAATGCACAAAACAATGCAATACCACTACATGGCATGTAGTGGACTGACGAGTGGGATTTTATTAATTTACCAACATTTTCCCATGCTACTAACAATTTACACTGCAAGAAATTATATATTTTTGAAGTTGTAAATAAAACATATTGTAAAGTCAGTGCAAGTTCATTTGCATTACAAAACTATTTAATTAGAGCCATGGCGCTGAGTGTTAAAAGGCATCATTCATTGCCATTGTCTCTTTCACTGAATGCCAATGTGCTTTCAGGGTACATTTCAGGGTACACCTGTACCATGGTAACATAAACGGTGACCAGCACTGATTTATTTTCATTCATTTATCATATGCTGTTCATTCAAAACTGATAAATAAACACAAATGTAAATAAAAAAGAGAAAGAAAAAAGAGAAACAGGAACCGATTATTGTATGATGTAAAATAAAAAAGAATAATTTAAGGTCTCAAACCAAACTATTTGCAAAAACAGTAATAATAAAGTGAAAATGGAAGCTTGTTCTTCCATCGAGGGATGTGAAAACTGACCGCATGCCTTCTAGAAATGATTTCAAATTATTTCAAGTAAATATGTTAGTAGTTGAAGACCCCTAATGTAAAGTGTTTACAGAAACGTAATATATCAGAGTTTTTGAAGCTGAATGCTCTTCAGGATCACATCTTTAAGTTTCTTTTTAATGAATTTACATGACATTTACAGCCATTTAACAAATATTTGTTAAAAACATTTTCTACTCATAATTTCTACCAGATCAAATCTTTTAGAGCTTGGCATAACTAGTCATTTTGAGGCCACCTTAATTAGGGTTAATATTGTGAAGCTAATATTGTGGTCTCTTTATATCAGTTTTGTACAACACATTTTCAGCGCCATTAAAACCACTCCAAATTTGTCCTCTAATGCTAAAGCCATAAAAATCCCACAAACTTGTGTTTTTGAAGCCACTAATGGTTCACACTCACTGCTCTAATAGTAAACAGCTTTTTGCTAACTGCCTATAAGATCCCCATCATTACACACTTCTTTATCGTATACCAAAATGCTTCCGTCCATTAATGAGGACACTCCTCTAATAAGGATGTAAAGTTGAGAGAGGATATGCTGGTGCCCAGAGGGATTTCTGGAGACACCACGGCTAATTTACAGCAGCATTAGGACTCAACAGAGAGGAAAGCTGGGTAATTTAATTGAAGCCCTTTAACTAGAATAAACATGCCTGTAGGCTATCACTACATAGGACGCTGAAAAGACAGGCTGAGTAGCTTTTGCGCCTCACCTGCTAACTTTAGCCTTGGTCTGCTATAGAGCAGTTTAACTACAAAGGCTTTAGGAATAGTATGACACTGTATCCCACAATGCAATGTGCTTGATTAGACATTACATTTCTAATTTTCACATATGAATAAGAGTAATCAGTTGCATTTTTAAATCTGCTTCTTGATTATTTGATCATACTGCCAAGATTTAAAGGGTTAGTTCACCCAAAAATGAAAATTTACTCACCCTGATGTCATTCCAAACCCATAAGACTTTTGCTCATCTTCAAAACACAAATGACGATATATGTAATGAAACCTGAGATGTTTTTGTCCCTATACTGAAAGTCCATTCCAACATGTCAATGCTTCTAAAAGTTCATAAAGACATTGTAAAAGAAAAAAGTATTTTGAAGACACACGGTTGATTTATATGATGAATATAAATAAAGTAGGATGTTATTCACATACAAACATTGATCAATGCAGATAGAGCACATCAAATATGGTGAATGTCCATGCTTGACATTAATGAGAACTAATGAGATTTGTTATTGCGCATCATGCAAACACATTTGAGCTTTCACAAAAACCAAGTACTGTGCGACATGAGGATAAGTAATTGATTACACAATTTTTATTTTTGGGGAACAGCTGTCACGTAGCTGTGGCTGAAGTGAAGCGCACAACAAAAAGGAATCCAAATAAACATTTATTTATTCATGGGATCATGGGGACATTTAATTTTGAATTTAACAATACTATTACAACATTATTTTCCTGTTATCTCTGTAAAGCTGCTTTGAAACAATATGTATTGTAAAAAGCACTATATAAATAAAGGTGACCTGACTTGGCTAAACAGTCCTTATAATAAAGCCAGCAAAGAATACAGGAGACCAGAGGAGAATAATCAAAACAAAAATTAACAGCCTATAACATTGACGATACCAGACAAGGAACAGAATGAAATCCAGGGTTTAAATGCAAAAAGCAAAAAAGGGGAATTCATTAAGACCAAAGTCAAGTCAAATCACCTTTATTTATACAGCGCTTTTTACACTAGGGATTGTTTCAAAGCATGCAGCTTTACAGTGATGACAGGAAAATAACGCAAAAAGGTTTGTTTTGGCTGTACATCAGATCTAGAAGAAAATAATGCCATAGTCCAGCTTAAGTAAGTTCAGTGATGGTTAATTTTTGTTGCAAAAAAGTAATTAAATTAGTTAATTTATCTATACAGCAGCTCTGGAGAAAACAGTGATGTCATCGTCCAGCTCAGGGGTGCGTTTCACAAAAGCATCGTTAGCCAAGTTCCAGCAAGTGCCGTCGTTATCAGCATAGTTAAACAAGTCGGCGTTTCCCGAAAACATAGTTCTAACGAACATTCGCAAACAGCATCGCGAAGTTGTGTGGTTTGAATGACAGCTCTTGACCTGTGGTTAGAAGCAGAGTTTCTTGTTTGCATGACATGTGGACTTAATAAATCCTTGTCTTGAGCAAAATAAGCAAGCTGACATTCAGTGGAATCTGTATCTTTTATTTAGAATACATACAAATGTCATTTACGTCTTTTAGTTTGTCAAGAGATGTAAAGCACCGTTTTTGAAGAGTGCGCATGTGCGCATGTTCCTCTGACTTAAGAATGAGCCTGGAAATAGAGCAAAATAACTGAGAAGAATTAGAAATAGTTCAACGCATTCTCATCCATTGGCGTCATATAGGTGACGCCATATGACATTTCGTCGAAATCTTACGCACATGGCACCCTTTAGCGTCATTATAACACGCACTGTTATGGGTAGGTTTAGGTCTGGGGTAGCGTTAGGTTATGACGCCTTGGGATCTGCGTCTCATATTGACGCTAAAGGATGCCATGTGCGTAAGATTTCGACGAAATGTCAAAAGCGTCACATGTATGACGCCTTGGGATGAGAACGGGCTGAATAGTCCTCAGATGCCATGTCTATAATTTATAAAAAAACATCTAGCATTAATCTCAACAGATTCAGTGGTTATTACTCCACCACCTGCGTGACATCATTCACCAACGTGGCAATATGGTTTGGGGAAACAGTCGTGACTAACTAGGGATTTCTTCAACTATGCAACAGACTATGGTAGTTATGCAGCGAGTTACATCGCTGTGTGGGAAACACACCCCTGTTCAGTTCTCATGTAACGGCGTCAATGCAGGCAGATCAATATTATTGTTGAATATTAAATGTCCCCAACTAAGCAAGCCAAAAGCCAAAGGCGACAGTGGCAAGGAACCGAATCTCCATCAGTGACAGAATGGAGAAAAAAAACAGTCGGGGGCAGTTCTCCTCTGGCCAACGAACGAACAGTGTATGATTATGATTTAGGCAGCATTACAGGTCAGAGGTCAGATTGGATTGGAACAGAATGATTAATTATTGAGTAACCAAGGTAACATACTAAGATATCAGCCAGACAAACAGAAAACATAACCAACGGAAACTCAACAAAACAGAACATGATCTTGACATCTACTTAAAGACTAATAATAATTATATTGAAACCAAATTAGATTAAAGATGCAGATTAACTATTTTATTTTCAAGGTTTTATTTACACCTCTCACTAATATGAGATCATGTAACATGCAGCGTACTATTGCAGCATACTATTGATTAAAAACGTTTTATCGATTACAAAAGAGGAATACTTTGCAGTATAACCTAAGCAGTTTGCTACTATAGTTGTCACATTGTCAGTCTGTTTTGATTTCTGTCTGAGGCCACATTTACACATAGTTGTTTCTCTAAATAGGTATTTAGAGAAACAAGTCAAAAAAGTTGTCATTTACATTAACCCGCATAAATACGCCATCGAGCGCCATCATAACTGTGCCAAACTGAGCGCTCACACGACGTTATCATTTTCTGCCGCATAATGTGATATTTGAGGACCTAAAACCCCGTTTCTCCCAGTTGACACAGCAACACATAACCGGCGTTATCAGAAATCTCCACTGTGGCCGGAGTTTTTAGAAATAATTGTTTTCTGTGGTTAAAAAAAAGCGGGTTTTCGTGTAAATGAGAGGCCAAACCACAGGGAAATATCTGTGTCTTCCCTTCGTGTAAACGGGGCGTGAGTTCTGTCAGTTAGTTCTGTCTTTCTCCGGCTCCTGCCTGTTTGTTTCTATGGTGTTTGATTGATTGTTAGTTCAGTTCCAGTGTGTCTTGTTAATTTGCTCTTCAGTTCTGTCTATGTAAACCCTGTGTTCTGTCTGGTTCTTTGTCAGTTATTAACGTTACTTGTTTTGGTTGTTCTGTTCCTGATCTTATTCCTGAGTATGAGTTTGTTAAAGTTTGTTTTTTGTCTAATAAAGCTGCTGCACGTAGATCCTGCTTCCTCCATCTGTGCAACTGGTTTTAACAGTATTCTCTTCTTCACATAGTCAGCGTCTCTTTGTATTTGACTTTATCAAATTCCCAAATGTCAATTTTTAAAAAAAAAATTTGTTTCTTCTATTGTTGTTTATAAAGGGTGGCACCCTAAATCTTTGTCCAGAAAGAAAACAGCTCATTTTGTTTAGGCAATATACAAACAGATATTAAAAATGTAGGCCATCACATCAGCACAGGCTGATTTACGACTTCATTTATTGTTGTTTGCTGTAGGGCGCTATCTGTGAAAGTAATGGCTGAACTGTGGCTGAGGATCTAATAGATTTGGTATTATTTCAGAGCCACTGAAGCAGTCAATCTTTCCACAAAGATAAAATTATGTCTTGGAAAATAAACAGTACTTCTATCCTGTGCCTTGAGTAAGAAACACTGTTATGTTGGCCTTTTTATAGCCGTTTGACTACTTAATGGCATCAGAAATTTGAGTACATTTCTTTTTTTTTGTGTAGCACTTTTCACAATACACATATTATATACACGTATACACATAGTATATACTGTTTATATATTTATGACTGGGCAATAATTTAGTTTTTTACATTTTGTGATACAAACAATCAAGCAGTTGAGATTTGCTATAATTGTATTGCCATACAGAAGTATACAACATGTAGGCCTATGTGAATAAAGTTTGATGAACATTTCCAACTTTATATATAGAGCTGTGCGATAAAATAGTTTACATTGTGCAACTGTATGAACAGCAGTTGAGATTTGCTACACTAAATATCACTGATTGTGAGAATATCCAACTGTTTCTGCATGCATACAGTATAGTCTCAATCTGTGGTGTTTCAGTTTAGTTTTACAAGGACTCTTAATTAGTTTATGGACAATTACTGTGTTTCTATTATCTTTACGTTTGTCACCATGGATATTCATTGAATTACTGATTATCACACACCTGTTCCCTATTTGTTGGTTAGATGTCTGTGTACATAACACCCTCAGTTTAGCTTTTGTTTTGTTTAATATATAGCTGTGCTATAATACATTTTGCAAAGATATAATCATGGATGAGATTTACTAAAATATACATATATCCCTGGACATGAGTGTATTGTATATTTGTGGATAAAGTTGGATATGCTATGGATATATGCATATGGATATTAATTCATTAGACGTATTGAGAATGACATAACCTTAATAACAATTTGGTGTAGTAAAACCTAAACTGTACAATTTGTTGATGTGTTTCACTGTCATGGTTAGATCATGCATATAAATGACAAAGGTAAAAGGATTAGTTCACTTTAAAAAAAACTTTTGCTGATAATTTACTCCCTCCATGTCATCCAAGATGTCCATGTCTTTCTTTCTTCAGTCGAAAAGAAATTAAGGTTTTTAAAGAAAACATTCCAGAATTTTTCTCCTTATAATGGACTTCAATGGGACCCAAACGATTCAAGGTCCAAATGACATTTTCAGTGCAGCTTCAAAGGGCTTTAAACGATACCAGACGATGAATAAGGGTCTTATCTAGCGAAACGATCGGTCATTTCAAAAATAAATAAAAGTTTATGTTTTAGAAGAACAAATGCTCGCCTTGCTCTGTTCTGTGATGCGCGTTCGTGACGTCACATAATACGAAATTACGTTGAAAAGGTCTCACAGAACAGAGCAAGGCGAGCATTTGTTCTTCTAAAACTTAAACTTTTTAATTTATTTTTGAAATGACCGATGGTTTCGCTAGATAAGACCCTTATTCATCGTCTGGTATCGTTTAAATCCCTTTGAAGCTGCACTGAAACTGTCATTTGGATCTTGAACCGTTTGGGTCCCATTGAAGTCCATTATATGGATAAAAATCCTGGAATGTTTTCATCAAAAACCTTAATTTCTTTTCGACTGAAGAAAAAAAAACATGGACATCTTGGATGACATGGGGGTGAGTAAATTATCAGCAAAAGTTTTTTTTTTTTAAAGTGAACTAATCCTTTAAAATTCATGACCTAAAGCAAGACAATCTTTTTTTGTTACACTGGTTTAAAATCTCTTCACATCATTTACAGATACTTCGAGAACCAGAACAAACTGTTGTGTGTGTGTGTATATATATATCTATATATTAAGCAAATGTAAAACCGCAAAGTAAGAAGCTTCCAGAAGGAATGAAATGGGGGTCTAAATGTGATTTCTCAATACACCCATTTCAGTGATATCTGTCAAGTGGTAATTTTACGTGTCACTCTTGTATTTCCACAGGGTGTTCAAGAAGGCAAGTCCGAATGGAAAGGTAATATTACGTTCATTTCGTCCCTCCTTCATGTCTACTCATCATGTTAGTGTGTCAGTTGTTTAGAATCTGATACTTCAAAGGTTTTCGGTCAGTGTCTACAGCATAGCCTGTTATGAAATGTTTATGTCTGAGCAACCCCAAATATTGAGCAACAAAGTATCTCTCGTTCCAAAATTTGATTTGATGCTTGTGATGGTTAGCCACACTGATGTCTCCCAGCTCACAATGGCTGTGCGGTTAGCATATAGCCTAGCCTCGAGTCTATATGTATCATTAGCAGGGAGACCTGTGGTGCGCCACAACAGTCCTTGAGCAGGAAGCGGGCGTGGGGCGAATATGAAAGAGGGGCATGTGACTCAGTACCCAGCCTTCTGCAAAGCTGGGAAAGGCTTTTCTAAGGATCGGCACAATACAACTATTATGTAAACATATATTTTCGAATGGTACAAATTGGTCTTGATCAAAATGCACCTTATGAACAAATTAGTGCTCATATATCTTAATAAAAGCATTTATTTTGATAAGGTTAATGAAAGATAAATATAGAACTGTGCATACACAATGGTGCAAATTGGCATTTTAGCTCAGTTCAAATTGTTCTGCGTTTGAATTATGCTGATTGTAATTTTATGATTGTTTTTTCAGCTAACTGTGTACCTTGGTAAGAGGGATTTCGTTGACCATGTGGACCTTGTGGATCCTGTCGGTAGGCAATAAGAATTACAATATTAAATTTTAGTTTAACTTTATGTTAGTAAACATGTTACATTGTAATTTCATTGTAATTAATAAATGAGTATGTGTACTTAATTTGTAATTACTTATAAACTCTTCCCTTACAACTTATTCCACCAAACCTGTCCCTAACATTACCTGTATCTGACTTCAATAACAGCAAAAGGCATGATCACAATAAGTACACTATACCTTAAACCTTTTTTATCTAAGTACATAGTAGTTAAAGACATCTTATATCAAGTGTGACCTTATAATAGTGCATTATTTTGCATTATCTGTTAAATTATTAATCAAAGAAACACGATTTTACCATTTTCTTTTTTTTAAATAGTTGATAATATAATAATAATAATATTATAATAATTGTATTAAAAATTAAAGTAATATAGAACAATAATTTTGTAGATAAGCTGTTATGTAGCTGACATTTTACCTATAAAATATATTTTTACTATTGCAGATGGTGTGGTTTTAATTGATCCAGAGTACTTGAAAGAAAGAAAAGGTGAGGAGCCTTTTTTCCACATTTTTTAAGAGCCATGGTTTAGCAATATGTTATTTATGTGGTCTCATAAAAAAAGCAATGGATTTATATCACAGTTGTTCCTCCTAAACAAGATTAAAGTGCCTCTACTATGCTTTTTTTCCGGATGTTATCCATTATGTACACTGTTAACCCTTGCTGTAATTTTTTTCCCATTAAAACAGTAAACATGAAATATTTGTCAATTTCGAGAAAGTAGCCTACAGGACAAGTCGACACTCAGAGGCTGTTCAAAGTCACACACTATACCCTCATTCATCCCTACATTAGTTCTCCAATACAGTCCACTTGACAGAGTGAATGAAAAGAAAAGAAGTGAGTGAATTGAGACACTGATGAACACCTGATAAGCAGAATCACTGAAAGACAGAGAAACAAGAACAGAAAAAAGAGAAACACAAGAACTACAACTGAATTCCAGCCACACTGAGTGTGAAAACAGTTTACAAACCAGTTTAACATTATTTCTTTCATACATGTACAAACGTACATGTTGAGAATTAACAGATATTTAGTTGTTGGTGTTTTATTGAATATAATAAAGTTTGTAGTCAACATGATGGAGATCATAATTTGCTTTAGTTGGGCTCTTGACCCTTGACTATAACATTAGTTTCTCTCTGGCTGCTGTAACTGAGTTTTTAAAACACATTTGTTCTGGTAATACAAAGTCAAGAGGAGGATGACCAGGTATTTATGGCTGTTCTGATGATGCCATAATCACCCTGGACTTGTCTGAGTCTATGATCATGTGTATAAGCTTTGAATTTATGGGTATTTAATATTTATCATATAACTGTAAATCTACAATATGAAATCCAGCAATGTTTCTGTAATCAGTTATTCTGAAAGATATTGAAATAATATAGTGCATTAAAACATTTTGAGGTCATGCTTGACTCAGACACAGACAGACATCAACAATCAGAATATGAATCTCAACAATGGTGACAATCAAAAGTTTCCTGTCGCAATGCATGCTGGATTCCAGGATAGTAACAAAATCCCAGCATGCACCGCAGTATGAATAAATAAAGAAAACAGTTATTGCCACCATTTTTGAGAGATGTGTGCTGATTTTTGTTATTTCTGTATTTCTACAAGACAGTGTAGCTCTGTTTCATTGGTTGTGTATGATGTGTTAAAAAAATTGTCACTGATTGCTGTAGTTTCACTTTTGATACAAGATTAAACTCTGAATGAGATCAGTGAATGTATATGAAAATCTATATGATGAGTTTTGTCATCATAATCAATATATCAAACTGCATTCACAAACCATGTGTGTGTGTACAAGTGTGGTTTGCTAAACAGCTCAAGCAGCAAGTGAAAAACTAATGCTAAAAAGTCAAGGGTCAGCATCCTAACTAAAGCAAACACTGATCTCTATTAAACATCTAACATTTTCAATTAAACATCTTAATAACAACTTATGTAGCTGTATGACAGAAATAGGGCCCTATCTTGCACCCGGCGCAAATGACTTTGTTCACTGACGCAAGTATCATTCCTATTTTGCACCCGCGCAAAGCGGGCTTTTCCCTCCACAGATGCACGTCGGTAAACTAGGGAATGAACTTGCGCTCCCTGGGCGGGTCGGCGCAAAAAGGAGGCGTGTTTCGGCGCAAACATTCCCTAGTGCTATTTTGCACTTCCAGAAAACAATTCCGCCACTGACCAAAAAAAACCTGGTCTAAAGTCAGTGGCGCGTTGCACGTTGTTCATAATGCTATTTTAAGCGCGCATGCTTGGCCATAATGTAGCGGGTGCACAACGCACATAGACTTTGATTCTCTCATCAACACAGATGCAGCAGTTTTTATTTTTGCAAATCATACATTATAACAGGGAAATATATTACCACACGAGGGAAATCATTGTGGTGT
Source organism: Chrosomus eos (assembly GCA_036326025.1). Taxonomy (NCBI): domain Eukaryota; kingdom Metazoa; phylum Chordata; class Actinopteri; order Cypriniformes; family Leuciscidae; genus Chrosomus; species Chrosomus eos. The sequence continues at coordinate 10,765,812 of CM070825.1, forward strand.
CCATGAAGATGTGAAAAAATAGGCATAAATCTAGCTTACACATTTACCCAAAATTTTCAGGCAAATTGTAGTAATGACGGATCAGACCTGTTTGCCCAATAGTGGCAAGACACATATGTATATAAGGACATCTGACAAATTAGTTTGTCCGTCAAGAACCAGGGAAAAAAAATCTGAAGACTGCAAAATCACCTTTACCATAATGTAAGTACATAAAAAATCTTACTCTTTAACTTACCAGTTAAGTTGAGCTTTCTCATATTTTTTTCTATTGATTTGGGTGCGTTTGTCCCATCCCCAATGTCACTTCTCTTTCTTTTACGGCTCGGCTGTGAACCGCTCCTGGCGCGCGCCAGGTTAATGCGCCATAATAATAACAACAATCCGCCATGCAACATGCGCACCTTTTCTTAAAGGGTATGTTGGATGACGCTCTGATTGGTTTATTTCACGTTACGCCCAAACCACACCTATGAATAATGAAGCTACTTCAGACCAACCTCTTTTAGATTTGCGCCAGGCGCAAGAGGCATTTATCCTGCCGGGAAAATAGCAACAGCGCCGGGATCCGCCCACAAAGTTACTTGCGCTTTGCGCTTTGACACTTGCGTTTCAGATCGTGCGCTGGGTGCAAGATAGGGCCCATAAAGTCATACTGGTTAATAATACATGTGATAATGTGTAATGGCTGGAAGTCAGTTGTAGTTCTTGTGTTTCTCTATTTTCTGTTCTTGTGTTCCTCTTTCCTTCAGTGATTCTGCTTGTTAACAGCAGGTGTTCATCAATAATGCTCAAAAATCACAATTATCTCACTGCAACACTGTCAATGTTACTTTTTACTCTTTGTAGTGTAGATTTGTTGCCAGTAGTTTTCTGTAAAGTTTAGTTTTTTGGGTCACAATTGGGCTGAAGAGTAGAGCCTGTGCTTCAGTGCAGGAGAAGATCTACAAACATTGATGATTTGCTGCATGTTGCTTTATTTAAAAGGCGGTGACTGTGTAGTTGCTAGTTCAGTGGAAATCTCTTTAATTACAATTTTAATAGTAATAGTCTCAAATGAAATAAGTTCACAGTAATACTTTGCTCACATTATTAGTGCATTGTACATGTTAGTTAATACATTTTAACGACAGTTTGTCAATTTAAGGCAGTCTGTTTCTGCAAGTGAAATGAATTATTAATTAATTTAGTGCATGGTATTTTTACAGTAACATACTGTAGATTACCATAAAGAACTGCACAATTAACAGTAATTTTACTGTTAAAAAGCCTGGTAAGGTCTAACAGTGTAGTGTGTTAAAAGCTGTTTTGAGTGTAAAAGGTCTGCAAAGTTTTAAATATCAAAGTGCAGGATAAATGAAGTTTCTCCTAAAAGAAAGAATCGATCTGAACTGACTGAAATGAATCGTCAGTAATTCCAGTCTTTCTTACTGCTCGAACGTATGTGGGTTTGTAACAAATCTGCATAATGCCAGCCTATGGTCTTCAGTGGCTGCCTGCACACATTGTCTACTTTGACCCTCACACACTGTAGTTGTAGCTGAGTCTGGAAGAGTTTGATCTGTGTTGTCGACATGTCGAAAAGACTATGTTCTCTGCACTGTCAAAGCAAATCCACTTTACATGCACTTCCAAAGGATGAGGAATCTGGCTCGAATTGATACGGTAAAACCGACACAATCACTACCATTCATATCGCTGTGTATCATGTGCTGAGGAAGGGCCATCTGACCAGTAATTTAGAGAGGCTGAATCCTTTATCGAACTGTTTCAGACACTGTGAGATAAGAGGTGATGATACAATTTAGATTATGAGAAGTGTTTTTTGACCATGGATGGTCAACCTATTGTTGGAGACCTCCAAAAGAGTTAGGAACCTTATACAATAGTGGTGACATAATGGGGGCGCTTTAAATGAAGAACCGATCATTTACACAAGTTCTCTGATGCACAGATATTTCTCCTAAGAAGACCCATAAGAGGTTTCAGTGTTATAAACCCTAAATACTCAGATTTTAAAGATACCAAAGTCTGGAATTACCATAAATCAGAGATCTCAATATAAACTCAAACATCACTCATTCAATTTTTTCCAAGACTAACATCTGAAAGGTGCAATCCACATTAATTTTATAGCTCTGTGTACACTCTATGTCAATAATTATTTCATTTGTTGCTGGTTTTCTTTTATTAGGAAATGGGAGAACAAAGTTGAATAAATCCATTAACTACATGGTTAATGTTACCCTGTTTTTTTTTTTTAATTCTCCCACAGTTTTTGTGACACTGACGTGTGCTTTCCGCTATGGACGGGAGGACTTGGACGTTCTTGGCTTGACGTTTCGCAAAGACCTCTTTGTGGCCAACATCCAGGCATTTCCTCCCGTGCCTGAAGAGAAAAAGGGCCTGACACGACTACAAGAGCGATTAATAAAGAAACTTGGAGAACATGCTTACCCCTTCACTTTCGAGGTGAAACTTCTGCTGACTTTCTTAATATAATGGCAACTATGTTATGCTCTGCATTGGATTCACTGTTGATTAAACTAGGTCCCTTCATCACCATTTCAATCTCAAGTTTAAATATCAAACCTTTACTCACAGATTACTCCGAATTTACCCTGTTCTGTCACGTTACAACCAGGGCCAGAAGATACAGGAAAGGTACATTTTCCAGCAAATAATGTTTTATGATGTTGGTTTTGATAGATATAAGTAAAAAGGGCTATGCAGAACTCTCCAGAATAACATGTTCTTTGTTCTTGTCTGCAAAGGCCTGCGGGGTTGACTTTGAAGTCAAAGCTTTTTGTGCAGAAAATGTTGAAGAAAAAATCCACAAAAGGTACAACCTTTCACAATGGCACCCAACTGAGTAACAGACACATAGCAAAACATAACATATTACTCTTTTTTTGAGCATTTTTGCAACATTGTTGGTATATGTTTCTGGAAAACATGTAGCATTTACTGCAATAATTAGGAAGGTGATTATCATTGTGCTGAAGAGGACACAGCTGTTACATTTTAAACATAGTAAGATCTAGTCAATGGCCTTCGGCCAATCGTTAACCGAACCACAGGCTCTACTCTTCAGCACAATGGTGACCCCAAAAACTCACACATTCCAGAAAGCCTTTTAAATTCCAAAATAATAGAACATTAACAGTAAACAGATCTCCCCCTTTATTAATATTGAGCAAAACACATTAAATAACACTTCATTTTAACATCTACTCACCTTTAACAGTCAGAAGCAAAGCATGCTGGGAACTAGAAATCTGCGGTGTACATTTACATTTATGTGGGAACATGTATGTGCAATATATGCACAAAATAAAGGATAAAACTTTATGAATATGGTATGTAATGCTATTTTTGTCTTCAATTCTCAATATTGTGTATGTATCAATATATAGCCACATGGTCAATGCATATCTCCAGCAGCCATATCACCCTGTAACCCAAGACCAGTTGCCCACTGAAGCTAGCCTGGCATGCCAGACCTACATCAAGATGTTAGGTCTGGGAACTCTCCATTGACATGCCTCAATCCGAGGGGCGGGATAAACGGTTACCTTTCAAAATCCCTCTGCACGCAATAGGATAACGCTACAACCAACCAGAGCAACAAACGGCTGTGGATGAGTGAGTCCCATGCGTTTTTCCACCAGCGGAGCTAATTGATATATTAAACTTTTGCCGTATCAGGTCGGCAAAACTGCAAACACATCTTCCTTTTTTAAGAATGACTTAAGTGACGTTCTCTTAACTCCAAGTCCTCCAGAGTCGCGGCCAAAGCCGATTCGAAAGACCGCTGCATGTTCATTGTTTTCAAGTAGCAGGGAAATCACCTATGGAAATCACGCGGAACGTCATGAACTGTGCCGTCATTGAGTTAAGCCCGCCCGCCGACTCTATACACGATGTGATTGGCCTGACCAGTTTTTGGTTTTTCCAGCTCAAAAGTCTATGGAGAGTTGCTAGACCACACTGGCTGCAAAATAATTTTCGCTGTCACTAGGGTGCGTCTAGATTTCTAGGCTACACTGAAGCTAAGTCAGTACCTGGATGGGAGACTCCTGGGAAAACCAGGTTGCTGCTGGAAGAGGTGTTAGTGAGGCCAGCAGGGGGCGCTCACCCTGTGCTCTGTGTGGGTCCTAACACCCCAGTGTAGTGACGGGGACACTATACTCAAAGAGCACCGTAATTCGGATGAGACGTTAAACTGAGATCCTGACTCTCTGTGGTCATTACAAATCCCAAATGGCCAAATTTGCCCCTTGGCCTCTGTCGATTCATTGGCCTGCTAATCATCCTCATGTCATGATTGGCTTCATCACTGTCTCCTCTCCACCAGTAAGCTGGTGTGTGGTGGGCATTCTGGCGCAATATGGCTGCCGTCACATACATCATCCAGGTGATGCTGCACATTGGTGGTGGTTGAGGAGATTCCCCCTTCCATATGTGAAGCGCTTTGAGTACCCAGAAAAGCGCTATACAAATGTAACGCATTATTATTATAATATATTGCAGTATATTAAAAAATTATAGAAATGTATCACGCAGTATATTGCCATATATTTTTGTTCCGTAAGTGTATTAATCTTGCTCACACTCATAAATAGTCTCACACCATTTGTGCCATGAATATAAATGATACTTTAAAAAGGCAATATGTTGAAGACAGATGTGCGATTATGGTCTAAATCAGGTGTGCCCAACCCTGCTCCTGGCGATCGACTGTCCTGCACAGTTCATCTCCAACCCTAATCAAACACACCTGAAGGTCTTCAATTAAGGTCTTAACAACCAATTAAGGTCTTCAGGATTACTTGAAAATTAAAGGCAGGCGTGTTTGATCAGGGTTAGAGATAAACTGTGCAGGACAGTCGATCGCCAGGAGCAGGGTTGGGCACACCTGGTCTAAATGATCCGGAAAAATGTCTGAACAAAAAAAAGACCAGAACATCGCTGAGATTTATTACATAGATTGCAACATCGATTTGTGTTGAAGTCAGTAAATGTCACAAATTATGATATGCTTCTCCTATTACTGGCCCTTCCACAGGAATTCAGTGCGTCTTGTCATCAGAAAAGTGCAGTATGCTCCAGAGAAGCCGGGCCCGCAGCCAATGGCTGAAACCACAAGGCAGTTTCTCATGTCAGACAAACCATTACACCTGGAGGCCTCACTTGACAAAGAGGTGGGTTTGTGGAGTTATTCAGCTGCTCTGAATAAGATTAAATATCTGACGATGGATTGAGGAAAGGCAACATCAGTAGGATTCTTCTATACTGATCTACATCTACATCTAGTGATGGAAAAAGGCCATTACAACTGAAATGCTGTGGGCGCAATGTTATCTATAGTAGTAGTATCTACTAATAATAATAATAGAAATTAAGCTTTTATTTTCTCTTTAAATTATTTTTGATATTACCCTATGCTAAACTTTGAAATTAATGCAGATATTATTGAAGCTTTAACCAAAATATAACATTAAAGACATTTGGCATTTGTATTGCTACATATTATTAAATCCTATGCATTCGTATTGTTAAACAGTTTTTTTGAGTATCTAAAAAAGGTTCTATTCTCTTCTAGAAGAGAATAGAACAGAAACAGAATCACAAATATTTAAGCCTAAATTTAATATTTATATACTTCGATTGTTTATGAAATGTCCATCCATTTGGATCACAAGTTATAGACAAAGTAATGGAAATGAGTATAGATAATAATTTAATTCCTTATCAGACTATACAATTTTTTTCAGAATCACAAACTGTACAAAGTACAGATTTTTTTTTGGACCTATGCTGCTAATAACAATTAATTTTGTTGTTTGCATGATGCTGTATGTGCATAATGTCTTTCAGATTTACTATCATGGTGAACCAATTAGTGTCAACGTCCATGTCACAAACAACACAAACAAGACAGTAAAAAAAATGAAGATTTCAGGTCATTCAGTTATTTATATAGATGGACTTTGTATTTATATCAGTAGGTAGTTAAGAAACTCTTGGCAATAACTTTTATATCTTTTATAAAACGTTGCAGTGCGTCAATACGCTGATATTTGCCTCTTCAACACCGCCCAGTACAAGTGTCCAGTGGCGACAGAGGAATCAGAGTATGTACACTGCAAACTAAACCATACACTTAATCCGTATGATCACACACCTTGACATCTGTCTCATTGCTCTCTGCTTTGTGCCATGTTCTAGTGATTTTGTGGCTCCCAGTGCCACATTTTGCAAAGTATATACTCTCACCCCATTCCTGGCGAATAACCGAGAGAAACGCGGCTTGGCTCTTGATGGCAAACTCAAACATGAAGACACAAATTTAGCATCGAGTACATTGTAAGTATAATCTCTGATTCTTCCATTTGAAAGTGTTGTGTTTCTTGTCATGTTTATTAATTCACCTTTCCATGGCATTGTTGTCTTAAAAGGTTAAGAGAGGGAGCCAATAAAGAAATTCTGGGCATCATTGTTTCTTATAAGGTGAAAGTGAAGCTGGTGGTGTCCCGCGGAGGGTAAGTTTGCATTTTTGCTCATCTTGTGTGGCATGTGATGGTGGAATAAAGTTTAAAATGTACAATTCGGTTAAAAAAATTTACATAGCACTTGCCAGGAATTTATGGCAGATGTGAAACCGCAAACTGGTTGAGGAAGTGTTGTGCTATATCACTTTTCTAAGCAATCGAACCTGAATTCGAACATCTCATACGAAGGACGGGTTGATTTTTATTCTTGAACTTATGATTTTTATGCGGTAGACCATAAATTTGGGTTGTGGGGGGGATAGATCCCAGAGATGCACATTGAATAAGGGACCAGAGTCACAGAATATCAGAGAGACTTGAAGATGGGCTCTTTTGACATGGGCAAACAACCACATAACAATTAATCGAAAAATGCTTGCAACTGTACAGCAAAAAACACCCACATAAACCTAGCTGCATTTGAAATCGCATACTTCCCTACATAGTAGTTGAAAAACAGAACTACATGTGACAAAAGAAGTATGTCCGAATTCACAGTACTCATAAAAAAGTACTCAGATGACTTCATACTTCTGGCGAGATTCTGCAGTTTACGATGGGACTCTTTACTATCCCATGAGGCCACGGGAGAGGATTTGTAAATGGCAGTGAAGCGACTAAAATGACGCTGGTAGATCACATGATAATGAAAACATGGCGGATGTAGTTTGTCCTGATTACATTCTTACTACACATATTCCATACTATATAGAACATGCTTTTTAGCAGTCATGAAGTAATTACTTATTCAAATTAATAACCTACTTAAGAGAGTATTCGATTTTTGGACGCAGCCTCTGTCAGTGTAACTGTGAGGAGGACCATTCAAAAAACCTTTAGAAAGTGTAAAAATCTTGTTACATTATTGGTCAAATTCCTTGAAAAAGGATTTTAACCCCAGAGTGCATGATATGTAAATGAGGCACAAAACATGGCTTAGTAGGAATACATAGAATATCAAATAATTTAATAACTGAAAAACATATCAAAAAATCACACACTAACCGATCAATTTGACACTCTTCATGCAATTCTAGGGCTACATTAAAATGACTTTGCCCAGTCAATGACACACCAAATCAATAATGCCTTAATTATTGTAATACAGTAAAATCATGTTTTATTGTTTTTTTTTCCAGACTGCTAGGAGATCTTGCCTCAAGGTACTGTGCTATTTTTGTTCATTCCCTTAGAAATTCTTCTGTTTCTGTGTAATGTGTGTAAATGTTTGACACATTCACTTTGAAATCGGATTAAAGCTGTTCCATTAGACTGCATGACCGTATACTGAAGAGTGTGTCTTACACAGCCCATTGTGCATACTATAGATTCCTATAATTAGTCAAGCTTTTGGCCAGAAACACAGACAGGCTCAGACACTTGATAAGATGCCATCAATTACTGGACCATTTGTGCTGATGCTTTTAGGCCAGTGATTCCAGCACTCTGTTAGCACCGCATGAGTGGTGGGATTGAGGTTTGGGAGCAGCGTTGACTGGGGTTTATTTGGTTATTATGTCTACTGGATGCATGATTTGTGTTTCCCTCTCCAGTGATGTTGCAGTCGAGCTCCCCTTTACATTAATGCATCCCAAACCATTGGAGGAATCGTTCTACAGAGATGGTATTTGCCAGACTGCCCTTTTATCTGCTTTCATATTGCTTTGTTGAACTAGTTATGATTTATTGTAGCATGTTCTGGCACCTAAAACATATACGTTAAATTGTACAGAAAATATAAATATATTTTTATGAATAACATAAAAATATAATAAATATTTTAATATTTATTAAACAAAATATATACATTAATATAAGACTTTTAACTTTTAAAGTTCATGTCCTAACATGTCAGTACTGAATTCCAGCTTTTAAAATATACAGAAGAGAGAAAAAAGTTCAATATTTTTTATTTATACCAACAATTATTGTTTTGTTGTTATTTTGGTTGAAAGGTTGCCAGCAGGGGGAAATTTTGTTACTCTAAAAATAGTTTTTTTAAGTGAGAAATGAAGTATATTACCTACAGAGTTCTAATCAATATTAATTTCTGTAACCTTTCTGTTCTAGCCCCAGAAAATGATGCCCCCATTGACACAAACCTCATTGAATTTGACACAAAGTAAGTGAAAGTCTTTTCTATGGCTTAATTGGATTTTAAACTACTAAACTGCTTTGAGATTTATAGTTATAAATAGTTACACATATGTCTTAAGATGCTCGTTTAATTTAATGTATTCATTTATTTTGTTTAATCAAAAATTCTGTCAGTCATATACTACCGGTCAAAAATTTGGAATAATTAATTAAGATTTGTCATGCTTTTGTAAGAAACGCTCCGCCACATCTGGGCCAAGGAGGACTCAACATGTTTTTCACACTAGAGTAATAAGGATGCACAGTAGGGTGCAGCAAGCCGACAAAGCCGAGCCTCTCAGTGCTTCTACCCGTTTAGGGAGGAGACCGACTCTACACGTAGACTATAATATCTAGTTAATGTTAATATCTAATGTTAAGTGTCACGCAGCCAGCAGCTCTACATATATCTTTTACATCCCAGGAGGATGCAACGCCTCTCGTTGTGTGAGCATGCAAACTGAGTGGGCAGGTAATGCCTTGTGCTTGGTAAGCCAAGGCGATGGCATCCACTATCCAGTGGGCCATCCTCTGCTTGGAGACAGCCTTTTCCCTTCTGCTGGCCTCCGTAACAGACAAAGAGCTGATCTGAGGTCCTGAGGCTTTGAGTTGAGTTGACTGTCCACGTACAGTCTCAGAGCGCAGACGGGACAGAGGAAAGCCAGGGCTGGGTCTGCCTCCTCCAGGTGGAGCGCTTTAAGGTTCACCACCTGGTCCCTGAAGGGAGTGGTAGGAATCTTGGGCACACAGCCAAGCCGGTGCAACATGGTTGTCACCCAGCCCAAACTCTAGGCACGATTTGTTGCCCGAAAACGCCTGCAGGTCCCCTACCCTCTCGATGGAGGCCAATGCAACCAGCAGAAAAGTCTTCATAAAGAGAAGCTGTAAGTCTGCTGATTGCAGAGGCTCAAAGGGAGCATCCTGGAGTGCTCGAAGCACCAGGGAAAGGTCCTAAGAGGGTATGGAGGGGAGTGAGGAGGATTTAACCATCTCGCCCCCTAAGGAACCTGACGACCAGGTCGTGCTTTCCTACTGTTTTACCATCTGTGTGGTCGTGGAATGCTGAAATAGTGGCAGCATGTACTTTGAGGGTGGAGGGAGACAGCCTTCGCTCCAACCCTTGCTGCAAGAAGGAAAGCACAGACCCTATCGAACATCTTCGGGGGTCCTCTCGGTGAGAAGAACACCACTCGACGAACAGGTACCACTTTAAGGCTCATAGTAGAGAATGTGAACACAGCGTTCTCTGAGCAGAACAATGGCTGCCTCTGCAAAGGCACCAGACTGGTTTCGGGCAGAAAAAGGTACCGTTCATGATCTAGTGACCTCATCATGCAGTTCAAGAAAGAAAGGTACTGGGGCGGGCCACTGAGAACCAGCACGGGCCACCCAGAGATACCAGTTGTCCAGCCACGAAAGTTCAGGAAAAGGGGGAGGGTTTCACTTGAGCCCGACACTTGTGGCGTCCCATTTTTTTTAATTTAAAATAGAAAAGACTTTTGTAATGTTACAAAAGATTTCTGTCACTTATGATCATAAGCATGCCCTTGCCTAATAAAAGTGTTAATTAATTAATTATTATTATTTTTTAAATCTTATCTGTAGTTCACGGTTTCCATGTTTTTTTTTTCAACATTGATAATAATCAGAAATGTTTCCTGAGCAGCAAATCATCACATTAGTATGATTTCTGAAGGATCATGTGACACTGAAGTAATGATGCTGAAAATTCAGCTTTGGTCACAGGAATAAATAATATTTAAAAATAGAAATTGTAATAATGTTTAACAATATTACGTTTATTTTTTCGATCAAATAAATATAGCCTTGTTGAGAAGAAGAGACTTTCAAAACATTATAAAATCGTAATTATTCCAAACTTTTGACTGGTAGTGTATAATCTATTGTAATTATATGTATAAATGTATATATATTTTATATTCAAATACATAATTTTTCTACAAAAGCATCAAGGCATCTACTAAAGGACAAAAAAATCTGCTTCTGCCTACAAATTCTTTAGAATATTTTTTTTGTCTATAAGAAAATGGATTAAAGCGTGTAATGCGCAGGGCAAAAAGTGCTTTTAGGGAAACACATCAACTGAATTATTCTATGACTGTTTGTCCCTAGTGATGATGACATCATCTTCGAGGACTTTGCTCGGCAACGACTGATCGGGGCAAAAGACGACAAAGATGAAGAAGAGGAGGGTGCCGATTCGCCCAAACTGAATGACAGATAGATGCGCAGATGAGAGTTTCCTGTGTTGTGACGATACGAGAGACCCTTTCGAGATAACCTGGAAAAATGGGACACCCTTTAACACACTCACAGTGGTGAAGTTGTTGTGTTCTTGTTCACATTCGTCTCTTCCATCCTGCGAGGGTGTAAAATAAAAACTTAAGTGTAGAAAAATGTGACCTTGTCGTTGAAGCGATTAGAAGGTGAGGTTTTAGTTGATAGGCCACCCACTGAGTGCCTCGGATATTTGAGCGTCTTTTGGGGTTGAGGCAATGGTTTCTCATCATAGCTAAATCAAACGTCAGTGGTAGCATGCCTTTAATGTTGCGTTGTTTCATAGATTCTTCCTTTGATTAGAACAGAGGAGGAGTTTGAGGGCCGTGGCTTAGTATTAAACCATATTTAATGTATGGAATTTGATCTGTTTTACTTACTCAAAAAGAAACTGGATTTAGTATTTTTATTATAAAAAGCTGCCAAATTGAATAATCTTTATAATGTCTTGTGTCTCAACTGAGAACTTTTTTTCCACTTTTCAAAAGAACCAATGTATCATCTAATCTAAAAAGTTATGGGTATGGGTAAAAGTTATGGGTATATATATATAAGATACATGACAATGCAACAACCGTTTATGACATTCTTTTTTCTCTTCAATCGTTTGTAAAAGTGGGTTTCTATGAAATCATTTAATTGTAAACAATGCCTATATATCTTTAAAGGGACAATATATTACTATATGATATTTTTACATAATTGAAGCTTCTCAAGCAAAGCACCTATGAATAGTTGTGCTACAAACATTCCAGTTACAATATCTATTCTGAATAAAGTATATGTATCCTTAAATCTGTTTTAAAACCATCTTTTGTGGAACCGAAAACGAGAAATTTTGAAGAATATACTGGTTATTTTTCCAGTGCTATCACAATCAATAGGGACTACAGCTTTCAAGTGTCAATAAAAACAATCATTAAAAATCACCCAAACATAAAAAAAAAACTAATCAAGAATCACTATTTGAACTAGCCAAGGAGATGTTGGGCAGATGCCAAGACTTTCAGTGTTTAAAGACTTAAAGGGATAGTTCACCCAAAAAGGAAAATTAGCCCATGATTTACTCACATTGAAGCCATCCTAGGTGTATATGACATTCTTCTTTCAGACGAATACAATCAGAGTTATAAAAAAATGTCCTTCCAAGCCTTGTAATGGGAGTCAATGGGTATATTTTTTTGTGTGTTCTAAATGGCTCTGGGGGGGCTTCTGAAATGAAGCGATGTGTTAGTGTAAGAAATCCATATTTAAAATTTTAGCAACTAAAATAACTAGCTTCTGGCAGACGGCCATACACAAGTCGACCTACGCCAAAAGAGTAACACTTGATGATGTATGACGTAGGAGTAGCATAAGCCTCTTACAGTTCAAACAATCAGGGCTGTCCAACCGCGTTCGTCATTACGTTGTGCGTTAAGTTCAAGGGTTACTCTTTTGGCGTAAGTTGACTTGTGTACGGCCGTCTGCCGGAAGCCAGTTGTTTTAGTCGATAAAGATTTATATGTAACCTCACCCACCCACCCACCCTCTCGTTTTGCAATGTTAAAAGAACAAACAGATATTTAAGTGTACAGACTCGCTTTTATAATTCTTTATATAGGATTTTGCTCCATATGGTCATATTACAAACTTGAAAGCTCCAGTCCCTATTTTAATTTTAACCATGCAGGTATATAAATTATGAGAGAATTTTAATTTTGGGGCAAACTATTCGTTTTGATCTTCTGTGGACAATTTCAAACTTGTCTGTACTCCTCAAGACTCATTCAGTAATTCTCTGAGCTGGAGAGCCACTAGAATCAAAAGACTCTTGGTTGGAAATGTAGCCATTATTACATTGCAAAGATTATGTGCTTTCAATATGAATGAGGCCTTGACTTACTGCATGAAACATGTCAATAATTTGTATGTTTTGTGAATGAAACATTTGTAAGAAAGGAAGAAAGACAGATAGAAAGAGAGCCAGAAAGAAAAAAAGATAAACCACAATTCTAAAATAAATAAACTTGATTATTGACATAAGGCAAGAAAATGATATTGATGATAAAATGTAAGGAGAAATTACAATATATTAAATACATACTATGTTGTATTTATCAAAGTCTTTGTTTCTTCTTTATATTCTATGTAAAGATGGTCTATGTAAAGACCCCATTTTTCATGAGCTGAACTCAAAGATCTAAGACTTCTTCTATGTACACAAAAGGCCTATTTCTCTCGAATATTGTTCACAAATCTGTCTAAATCTGTGTTAGTGAGCACATCTTCTTTGCCGAGATAATGCATCCACCTCACAGGTGTGGCATATCAAGATGCTGATTAGACAGCATGATTATTGCACAGGTGTGCCTTAGGCTGGCCACAACAAAAGGCCACTCTAAAATGTGCAGTTTTATCACACAGCACAATGCCACAGATTTCGCAAGTTTTGGGGGAGCGTGCAATTGGCATGCTGACTGCAGGAATGTCCACCAGAGCTGTTGCCTGTGAATTGAATGTTCATTTCTCTACCATAAGCCTTCTCCAAAGGCGTTTCAGAGAATTTGGCAGTACATCCAACCGGCCTCACAACCGCAGACCACGTGTAACCACACCAGCCCAGGACCTCCACATCCAGCATCTTCACCTCCAAGATCATCTGAGACCAGCCACTCGGACAGCTGCTGCAACAATCGGTTTGCATAACCAAAGAATTTCTAAACAAACTGTCAGAAAGCGTCTCAGGGAAGCTCATCTGCATGCTTGTCGTCCTCATCGGGGTCTCGACCTGACTGCAGTTCGTCGTCGTAACCGGCTTGAGTGGGCAAATGTCAAGTCAAGTCAAGTATATTTATATAGCGCTTTTCACAATATAGATTGTATCAAAGCAGCTTCACAGTATCAATCAAAATAACATAATGTTTGTTTCTTAGTGGAAAAAACATCCACGTTAGGTAGGGCTGATCAATGGTATTAATGATTGGTTAATTAATTTGAATATCCCCAAATGCAAATGCTCACATTCAATGGCATCTGGCACTTTGGGGAGGTGTTCTCTTCACGGATGAATTCCCCATGGCCCATGTTGCAAGGATCTGTACACAATTCCCTTAACAGACGTCACCCATTGAGCATGTTCGAGATGCTCTAGATCGGCATATGCGACAGCGTGTTCCAGGTCCTGCCAATATCCAGCAACTTCGCACAGCCCTTGAAGAGGAGTGGACCTACATTCCACAGGCCACAATCAACAACCTGATCAACTCTATGCGAAGGAGATGTGTTGCACTGGTTGACGCAAATGGTGGTCACATCAGATACTGACTGGTTTTTGGACCCACCCCGGACCCCCCCGATACGTTAAAACTGCACGTTTTAGAGTGATTACACATTATTGTTCTATGAATGTTTTGAGACTAATATGTTATGGTCTTGTAATGTTTTTTGTAGCTAATTTTTTTGTTAGAATGTTAAATGTTAAATAACACTCGCTAAAAACATTTTAAACATGTTTAGTGATAACATTGATAGAACCTTATCCCCTAACATTCTTATAAAGTTTTAGCAGGAAGTTTTCCAGCGGACACAGGACTGAACCTCTTAGAAGAGTTTGTTTGAAAGTAATAGTATGGTTTGGCATTGTAGAGGTGCAAGCAATGTTTGCTTTAGTTGGGCTCTTTGGTCTTGACTATTTGATGTTAGTTTTTCTCTGGCTGCTGTAAGAGTTTCTTATAGCAAGAGAAAATATGATCAACTATGTTGGCTTCTTGTTGATAATAAAGATATCATCATAATGTAGTGGCCTGACTTCATTCAGGGTCTAGTCTCTGGTATCAATTTTACATTATCATAATAATCAAGGATTTCTGTAGCATGAGATCCTACAACATTTTAATCAGAAAATCTAGAGTATTTCATATAACAAAATAAAAGCAGTGTACAGTAAGATTTAAAATTGAGACAAACACAAAACTTAAGAATCAGCTTGTGAATCTCAATAACGGTGACATGCTTCATGGCGCAATGCATTCTGGGTGCATCATACAAAACTCATCAGTGACTCCCAGAATGCATTGCGGCATGAAAGCATGTCACTGTTATTGAGAATCACGCGTTAATTATTGAGGTTTGAGTGTGTCTAAGTGAGCAAGTAGTACAAAATGTTTAGGTTTTGTTTTATCATTATACAGATTTTTTTATTTAAAAACTGTTGGGTGTCATGCTGTGGAAAAAATGCTATAATCAATTATATGAAATTAATAACACATAACAATCTAGAAGAGATCAGCTGATCAGAGCACTACACGATGATTATATCATCATCTGATCAATCAAATCAAATCAAATCAAATCAATCAAATCCCTTTATTGTCACACAATCATATACACAAGTGCATCAGTAGGTGAAATTCTTAGGTGCAATTCCGAGCAACATAGCAGTCATGACACGATGGGACGTATAACAATTACAGAAGGCAATCAGATTTACATATCTAAAGTGTGCACACTTACTAACAGTATCGTATACAGTAACAAAACAATAAATAATATACAAGGTACAATAACAACAATATACAATATCCAGAAAGAGGTATTTATACATACAATAGATACACGTGAGGTGAAAATATAAATAAATATATATATATATATATATATATATATATATATATATATATATATATATATAATATATATATATATATATATATATATATATATATGTGTAATGTGCGGTAGGTTATGTTGTGCTGAGTTGACAGTTAGACTGTTTATGGTTATTGATCATGAGGGATCAAGAGTTTAGGAATCTGATTGCTTGTGGGAAGAAGCTGTCATGGAGTCGGCTGGTGTGTGTCCTGATGCTGCGGAACCGCCTGCCTGATGGTAGCAGTGAGAGCAGCCCATGGCTCGGGTGGCTAGAGTCCCTGATGATCCTCCGAGCTTTCTTCACACACCGCCTGGTATATATATCCTGGAGGGAGGGAAGTTCACCTCCGACGATACGGCTGGCAGTGCGCACCACCCTTTGCAGGGCTTTGCGGTTACGGCTGGTAGTATTGCCATACCAGGCAGTGATGCAGCCAGTCAGGATGCTCTCGACAGTGCTGGTGTAGAACCGTGTGAGGATGTGGCGGTTCATTCCAAACTTCCTCAGCCGTCTCAGGAAGAAGAGGCGCTGATGAGCCTTCTTCACGACAGCCTCAGTGTGGACGGACCATGTGAGTTCCTCTGTGATGTGGACACCGAGGAACTTGAAGCTGCTGACTCTCTCCACCGGAGCTCCATTTATGGTGATGGGGCTGTGATCTCTGTCGTTCCTCCTGTAGTCGACCACTAGCTCCTTTGTTTTGCTGATGTTGAGGGAGAGGTTGTTCTCCTGACACCAGTGTGTCAGAGTGAGCACCTCCTCTCTGTAGGCCGTTTCATCATTATCGGTGATCAGACCTACCACCATCGTGTCATCAGCAAACTTGATGATGGTATTGGATCTGTGAGTTGCCACGCAGTCATTTGTGTACAAGGAGTACAAGAGTGGGCTGAGAACACAGCCCTGTGGGGCTCTGGTGTTGAGAGTCAGTGATGAGGAGATGTTGCTGCCAATTCTAACCACCTGGCATCTGTTTGACAGGAAATCCAGGATCCAGCTGCACAGCAAGCTGTTTAAGCCCAGAGCCCGGAGTTTCACATCAAGCACGGAGGGCACTATGGTGTTGAATGCTGAGCTGTAGTCTACAAACAGCATTCTCACATATGTGTTTCTCTTTTCTAGGTGGGAGAGAGCAGTGTGTATTGTAGATGCAATAGCATCATCAGTGGATCGGTTATTGCGGTATGCAAACTGCAGTGGGTCCAGTGAAGGAGGTAGAACAGAGCAGATGTAATCTCTGACTAGTCTCTCAAAGCATTTACTGATGATGGGGGTCAGAGCAACAGGACGCCAGTCATTTAAGCAGGTGATATTGGTTTGCTTTGGTACAGGTACAATGATGGACATTTTGAAGCAAGTGGGGACTATAGACAAGGAAAGGGACCGATTGAAAATGTCCGTAAAAACACCAGCCAGTTGATTCGCGCACTTCTTGATGACGCGGCCCGGAATGCCATCTGGGCCCGCGGCTTTACGGATGTTCACCCGTCGGAAAGATCGGGTTACATCCGCTACAGAGACGGAGAGTGTACTAACCTCTGTAGCTTCCGGCGCGAGAGCTCTTCCCGCGAGGGGGGTGTTAGTTCCCTCAAAACGAGCATAAAAAGTGTTTAGCTCATCTGGGAGAGAGGCAGCGTTGTTCACTGTGGAGTTTCTGTTTCCTTTGTAGTCCGATCACATTTTCTCTTACTGTTTTTGCCATAATAAACAGTTAAAACAGCCATAGAAATACCAACATTAAGGTCATGACTTGCACACCTACCTGCAAGACATTGACCTTCACTTACAGGCTATGGCCAATGTTACCACACGAGACAGGCTGTACTTGTTAAAGGGTACCTATTATGGATTTTTGAAAATTGCCCTTCATGTAGTGTGTAACATAGATCTAAGTGAACAAAAACATCCTGCAAAGTTTTAAACATGAAAGTTCACCGTATAAAAAGTTATTGTCTCTCAAAAGTAAGAGTCGACTCTGAGTCGCTGATATGAATCGTTGTGTCGATCGTTATGAATCGACGAATGATGCTTTTTCTCTAACTTTATGACGTCACTTGTACAAGTTATTTGAATAAGATACGCCCACTTATTGCTTTTGGAGAAAGGGAAGCAGGGAAAACTAACATCATGTCGACGAGACGCTGTGTTTTGAAGTGCGACGCAAAAGCAAACTTTTTTCATCTGCCCAGTGAGGAGCATTTGAAGACTAAGTGGCTACAGTTCATATATACAACTATACCAGCCGAACCTGCCTAAAAGGACTTTGACCTGTTCTGTGTTCGCGTCATTTTGAAAATGATTGCTTCACAAACCTAAATGCTATAAAGTATGGATTTGCGAGCCGGCTGATACTGAAGGAAGGTTCAGTACCGAGTTTATTTGGATCAGCTTTCTTCTCCGAATCACAACCTGTAAGTATTGTTAATATTAATTGTTGCTTTTATGGGTTTTGTAGCGTCGGGGGCGCGATGAGGGAAGGCGCAGTAAGAGTGTGTGTGTGTGTGTGTGTGTGTGTGTGTGTGTGTGTGTGTGTGTGTGTGTGTGTGTGTGTGTGTGTGTGTGTGTGTGTGTGTGTGTGTGTGTGTGTGTGTGTGTGTGTGTGTGTGTGTGTGTTGTGTGTGTGTGTGAGTGTGTGTGTAAGTTACGCTCAGCACAGCTTCTAGGTCTCCAATGTCAATTTTTTTTTAAAATGTGAAATGTTTGTCGCTGTTATTGGAGTTATCGTAAAGAATAGAGCAATACCTTGTAGTACTGCATTGCTTTATCAATATGTTTATGCGTTGGGCTAACACAAACAATAACTGACTGGGTCATATCATATGATCTGACCAATCACCGCAGATTAGCGTCACGCAAAGGAGGGGTTTGAAAAATGAGTTGAAAAACGAATCATTAGGGAGTCGGTGAGCAAATCAGGTAAAAATAAATGCATATTATAGGACAACAAAAGTGTTTTTTGTCATTGTATGCATGTAAAACTGTTGTTGGGGACTCCCAGAACAATATTAGGAACATTTTAAATGCCATAATAGGTACCCTTTAAGAATCACATCCAGCCGTGAAGCGCAAAGCTTCCTTGATCGGCAATCAGAAACTGTCAGATCGGATTACCAGCAGTTACATCAGGCCTTGATCAGAGAGTTTTCTGACCCAGAGTCAGAACAAGGACTGATCGCCGCCATGGAACTCAACCAGGACTGACAGGAAACACCACAGGCCTACTACCAATGACTTCGTCAGGCCTACTTCAGAGCACGGAACGAACCTGGAATGGAGGAGGACTTCAACTTCAGAACTCTGTTCCTCCGGAATCTGCATCCTCTAGTGAGCCACCATTTAGGGGTCCTTGCCTGCCCCGCAACAGCTAATGGACTTAGCCCTTAAGGCCTATGCCAAGCACAAAGCTGCTTCGGACAAGATGGTGAAACATCCAACCATCTACCCTGTCTCTGATCATCGTTCTGAGCTGATGGTAGGTGTAGCACAAGTACCCCACAACACAAGTCCGAACTCTCATCGGAGCAGAACAATGCGGTTACGTCTGAGTGAGTAGAGATCTTGGGGATACTAAAGGAATTCCTCCAGGATAGCTCTGCCAGGAAGATGAGGGGGACAAGTCAGACTTCCTATGACTAGGCATGAGACCTGAAGCCAATGACCACCTAGAATGCCCTCGGACTGAAGACTTCCCCCAGATCCCTGCTAACCAACCTTTGAACAGAAACAGCCATCGTGTCACCAAGTGACAGCGCCACATCCAGAGCAAGCCAACACTTCATCACATAGTCGATGACCAAAGGAGCTCAGACGACACAGTGTTCATGGGATCCTTCGAAAACCATCTCCATCCAGTTTGTCCTGCCTGGGCCAAGAACAGGTGTGCAGGATAGGACCAACACCTTGCAGTGTCCGCAGTATCTAACTACTTCACCTGTGAGACTGGTGAAAACACTGCAACTCTGACAATTAGGAACCACCAGAGACCCGAGCAACATGATTCCCTTGCCCATCACGATCCAACTGACCATCGTTCCACGGTGTCTCCACCTGAACCTCGTCTTTTGAAAGGGGGGAAATATGTAACGAATGGACTAAATCAAATTACTCTAGAGATCGTAAAACCTTCCTCCTCTCCCCTGCTGTCATCGGCCCTCAAACCAGTTCTCTTCAAAGACCGTTATCACCTCTGTTCACCTGAATGAACTCAGCAAGAGACTGTGTCTGCAACCCTCATAGACAGCACAGGAGACCAGACGGCACTAGCCATTTGGTCAAAGACTATAGAGATAAATATCATATAAAAATCACCCTGTAGCCCAAGATTGGTTGCCCACTGAAGCTAAGCAGTGCTGAGCCTGGTTAGTACCTGGATGAGAGACCTTCTGAGAAAACCAGGTTGCTGCTGGAAGAGGTGTTAGAGAGGCCAGCAGGGGGTGCTATCCCTGTGGTCTATGTGGGTCCTAACACCCCAGTATAGTGATGGGGACACTATACTGTCATAATAGCACCGTCCTTCGGATGAGACGTTAAACCGAGGCCCTGACTCTCTGTGGTCACAAAAAATCCCAGGATGTCTTTCGAAAGAGTAGGGGTGTAACCCCGGCATCCTGGCCAAATTTGCCCCTTGGCCTCTGTCCATCATGGCCTCCTAATCATCCCCATATATACTGATTGGCTTCATCACTGTCTCCTCTCCACCAGTAAGCTGGTGTGTGCTGAGCGTTCTGGCGCAATATGGCTGCCGTCGCATCATCCAAGTGGATGCTGCACATTGGTGGTGGTTGAGGAGATTCCCCCCCGTTCTATGTAAAAGCGCTGTGAGTGTCCAGAAAAGCGCTATATAAATGTAATGAATTATTATTATTATTATTATAAACTTCCTATACACAAGGACATTGACTCCATTCTTACCCACAAACTTTCCCAAATGTGTATAGTAATTCTCCTGTGTTTTATGCGTGTCCCTATAAGTTTTATTAACCTAATTAAGATTCTTTAGTTATGTTAGAGTAACTTCAAATGTTGATATCCAAAGATGATGCATCATGTAACACTGCTTTAATGTCTTTAAAAACCATACTGTTGTGTAAAGATTGCAAATTCTGTAACTAAGTTTTAACAGCCAGATGAACAAAGAGAAAAGTTGATCTGATAGTGCTAGTTCTGTTTTTACATAATCATAATTTGACCTTGAAGCAATGTCCTTGTACAGCATATATTTTTAGCATTTTCAATGTAATCAAAAGGATTTCTTAATATTTTTTTTGATACAACATTTAGATTTTTTTTTTTCATTCATGGCTCCCATCATGCATTGCGGTATGAATAAATTCGGATCTGAATTGGTTTAGTAATTTCCTTTATTCTTATAATTTTCTTTTCTTTCTGCTGTTTAGGTGATCTGTTTATCTGAATATGCTGTTTGTCACAATTGCTGAGATTCATACGCTGATTCTTGAGAAATTCTTTTGATTATTTTGAAAAAGCCTAATCTTATGCTTTAGGGTTAAGGTCATTAACTTTAACACTGCTTCAATGTTCATTTAACACTCAGATATTAACACTTAAAAGGCCAAGTTTGGTATTTTACACTGAAAGCCCTGTTTCAAGATCGTTTCTGATGAAATAGAACGGTTAAGATTAAAATTTGGACACTTGCTGCTGTCCCGAGAATTGTTGGTTTCTGTGGTCGCACCACCCCACCTCCACATAGGTGCACAGAAACAATCCTTCATAAAACACATTATACTTTAGTTTACAAAGACGTGAAACTCACCGAGTGGTCAGGGGTGTTCACTGATATGCTCAGACAAAAATCGCTGCAAAAGATGCTTTCCAACAGGTTTTAACGTTTTGTCCGACTCCATTTGACTTGACTTGGAGAAAAACTATGATAAAACCTGTTGGAAAGCATCTTTTGCAGTGATATTTGTGTGAGCATATCAGAACACTCCTGACCACTCGGTACCAAACTTGTCCTTTAACACTCTTGAGTGTGGAGCCAAATAAACTCTCAGGAGAGTTAATTTAACACTGAAGTTTTTGATGTGTGTGTAGTGTGATTCCAAGCTACAGCACATCGTCAATTCTTTTAAATGGTGGTAGCTTAAAATTACAATTTAATTAAATACATAAATAAATGAGAAGTATGTGATAAAATAATGACCAGCTTTTAGTTTGACTGGAAGTCAGAGTTGAAGTCTAACTGATTGTTGGGGACTGTGCTATGGTCTACAGCTGGTGAGGGGGCTGTATTGAGGTTTTAGGCGGTGGTCCTCCTAAGTCAAACATCTGGCCTGGATACAGGCTCTCTCTGGTAATCTCAGGATGGTAGTACTAAGAATGAGACTGATGTCTAAGCTAATATTAGTCTCTGCCTGTCTTTCACTTAGCATCAGAGTAAAAGAGTTGGGGAATAAGGGGTGTTTTTTTTTCCCAAATATATTTTGTGTTTTGTTACACTTAAAAAAAATGAAATACTGGGAAAAGGAGCAGAGACAAAATATAACTTTTTTTTTTTTTTTTTGCGGGACAGAATCGTGCTGGCATGGGGCTAAAAAAATCCATCCGGGCAGGCCTCTACAATACAAACATTCAAACAGCAACAACCACAAACTCTCCGGTCCCATCACGAACATAGTCAATATTCTCCTGTTGAGAAAGAGGGGAAACACACATACATAGGTTGGTGCACTTATCATTATGAGGACATTCCATAGGCGTAATGGTTTTTATACTGTACAAACTGTATATTCTATCCCCTAACCTTTTACCCATCACAGAAATGTTTCTGGTGTGACAGGTGTTGTCTCCCTCTCGTGGTTGCAGTCTGTACTGCTAAAGCAAAATATCTGTTTCCACTGACCATTAAATAAAATTACCTGAGGGGGAGATGCTCAGGTGGAAAAAAAAAACCCTCTCATAGTCGTTTATAAAAAATAAAAGTTACTTAAAATTCATACATATCTTTTAACTCATTGATTTTTGTATGTCTCTTGGACTCTTAGTTTATATGTTCTTCTTCCTGTGTTTAGTTCGTATTTTCTTTGTTCCCTTGGTTCTCATGTGCTGGTTTGTTTTTTTTGGGTAAGCTACAGTTTACATTCACCTTTTTCTAGTTTAGTTCATAGTTATGTCTGTGTATACTGATTCGTTTCTTCAGTTCATGACCCAGTATTGTCTTATTTTATTTATTTATTGTCTTACAGTTTTATAGTAACGCTGTTACATTTACATTCTCCAATTATCTGTTTATCATGTACACTTGTATATATCTTTGTTGTTTTTTATTAAATAAAGAAAATGCTGCATTTAGATCCTTATCTCCCCCTTTTGCCTTAACCCGCCATGACAGCAGGACTGTTCCCAATGAAATGAGCATTCAGAACTGGCTGTCACCAATGAAGGTAGGTCAGGAAGACATGGATGGTGCTTCACACACAGTGGTAAATTAACACTGCTCAGTGTTTATATGAGTCCACACTCAGGCCCTGTCCACACGTACACGGGTATTTTTATAACCGTGACTTTTTTTACGCGGTTCGGCCGTTCGTCCACACGGAAACGCAGTATCAGGTCACCAAAACCGAATGTTTCTGAAAACCCCTGCCAGGGTGAGGATTTTCAGAAATACAGTGTTGTCATGTAGACAGTGAAACCGGGGTTTTTGCCTTGCGACACCAGAGCGTGCGCCGTTATCCGCTGTGTTTGACGTCAGATTTGCGCCTACCGGAACCACTAATAACTTTTTGTTGGGCTTCTGAATGGCCAACGTGGCTTTACAGTTAGGGTTATATTGCCGCCTGCTGGCGTGGCATGCTCTTGATAGCGTGTTTTTGCATTTTCATGTAGACGGAGATTTTTTTTAAACCGTGTCCATGTGGACAAGGCCTCAGAGTGTTATAAGGCAATGAGATGAATGATTAATTGAGTGATGATTGAGCATTATTGAAAACACCTGATGTTAACAAGCAGAATCACTGAAGGAGAAAAAACAAATCACAAATTTAAGTCACCATTATGTTGATCAGTGTTGGGCTCTTGACCCTTACATTCTTGACTTTAGATTTATTTATTTTTTTAGCTGTTGTGACTGAGTTAAAACAGCCAGATGAACAAAGAGACAAGATGTTCTGGTGGTGTTGGTTGTGTTTTAACCAACCACCAATCAAAACTGAATCATGGGTCCCATCATGCATTGCTGAATAAATAATAAACTTAATTGTCTTGGTAATTTCCTTTATTCTTACTATTTTATTTCTGCTGTTTGTATGTGACTTTTTAGTAGCTTGGTTTCTAATGTTCTGAATTGATGTGTTTATCTGAATATGCTGTTTGTCAATATTGCTGAGATGCATACGCTGAATCGTGATGTCTGTTTGTGCCTACACTAAAGAGTTGTGTAATTTTTTGTGTCAGAACAACTTGTATGTAATCCTTAAGATTACATTGTTACATACGTTACTCAAGGGTTAAACTTAATTCTTTCTATCCTACTATTTCCCATCTCTGCAGGAGGGCTCTCTTGGTCATCTTTTCTTGGCATAAATTCTGGTCAGAAGTTTTTCAGTTTGTTTCTGAAGCTTATGCTTGTGAGCTTCCCTTGGATCCTGTGAATGCCGTTCTTGGCTGGTCGGCCTCCTTGCTGCGCCTTAATAAAGCTAACCGATTGCCTATACAGTATGGTTTTGGATGATTGCCAAAAATCTATATTCTGCATGTGGAAGAAAACTTCAAAGCCACTATTCAAGTTTTGGTGGTCTGAACCCTCCTCCACTCTGCACGTGGAAAGACTAAGAAATAGTATTTCTGGAAATATAGATACATTTGAAGCCTCTTGGAGGCCTCTTTTTCAATCACTTGTTAAAAACCAATAATGATGAAGCCATTTAAAATGTATTTCTAATAAAAAAAATTTTTACATTTTTTTTTATTGTTGACCTCTGTCTTCAATGTAAATATATCTATGTATATCTCATGTGGTCAAGTTGTACAATCTCACCTGGTATATAATGTCTCACTAGGCAACAATCTGTTTTGACATTCCTTGCCTGTGCCTGGTGATGTGGTTATCTTTTGTGTGTGTGTGTGTGTGTGTGTGTGTGTGTGGTCCTGTCCTGTGATTGTATTGTCTATTTGTCTGAAAATCAGAAAAAATGCTACAATATGTCACGGGTGTGGTGTGGGTAGAAGGCAGGCAGAGTCAGAGAGTTCCAATTCCAACATTTATTCCATTAATTCCAAAATCAAACGGGTACAGGCAGAGTAGAAGACACCAAAACACCAGGTAACATATACAACGACCGACAAGGACAGACTGAACAGAAGCAAACTAAATACACACACTGATGAACAGAAACAGGTGACACAAATGAAGATAATTAACTAGAAACAGGTGAGTTAACTGAGGGATGATGAGGAGCGGGAAAACTGAACAAGACTAAACCAAAATACAAGGGAAAAGGGGGAAACAAAGACTCAAATTGTGACAGTACGCCCCCTCCCAAAAAGGCGCGACTTCGCGCCGTATAACACCCAAAGGGGTGGGAGGGTGGGCGCCCTGGAGGCTGACGAGGCCATGGTGCAGGTCCGGGAAGCCTCCAGGGCGGAGCAGGCTGTGGGCGTGGCCAGGGCGGAGCAGGCTGTGGGCGTGGCCAGGGCGGAGCAGGCTGTGGGCGTGGCCAGGGCGGAGCAGGCTGTGGGCGTGGCCAGGGCGGAGCAGGCTGTGGGCATGGCCAGGGCGGAGCAGACTGTGGGCGTGGCCAGGGCGGAGCAGACTGTGGGCGTGGCCAGGGCGGAGCAGACTGTGGGCGTGGCCAGGGCGGAGCAGACTGTGGGCGTGGCCAGGGCGGAGCAGACTGTGGGCGTGGCCAGGGCGGAGCAGGCTGTGGGCGTGGCCATGGCGGTGTGAGACCCCTTCGGGTGGCCATGGCGGTGAGACCCCTTCGGGCGGCCATGGCGGTGAGACCCCTTCGGGCGGCCACGGCGGTGAGACCCCTTCGGGCGGCCACGGCGGTGAGACCCCTTCGGGCGGCCACGGCGGTGAGACCCCTTTGGGCGGCCACGGCGGTGAGACCCCTTCGGGCGGCCACGGCGGTGAGACCCCTTCGGGCGGCCACGGCGGTGAGACCCCTTCGGGCGGCCACGGCGGTGAGACCCCTTCGGGTGGCCACGGCGGTGAGACCCCTTCGGTGTGCTTCTTCTCTTCAGTTCACTCCACTCATCAGGTCAGGGAACTGGGACGGTCATGGCAGAAGCTTCATTTTGTGCTCCGTAACAAATTTTTGTGTTGATTTTGATGTTTGTTTTGGATCGTTGTCCTGATGGAAGATCCAACCACGGCCCATTATAAGATTTATAGAAGAAGGCGTCAGGTTTTGATTTTTTATCTGTCTATATTTGATATCCACGATGCCATGTGTCTGAACAAGAAGTCCAGGACCTCCAGCAGAAAAATATGTCCACAACATTAAAGATCCAACGGTGTATTAAATTGTACACATGGGGTACTTTTTATCCTTGTGTTCACTAAACCCATCTAGCGTGTTTTGCTGGCAAAAAGCTCTTTTTTTAGTTTCATCTGAACACAGAAGCCTGTGCCGTTTGAAGTTCCAGTCGTGTCTGACAACTGAATATGCTGGAGCTTGTATTTGGATGAGCGAAGAGGATTTTTCATGAAACCCTCCCAAACAACATGTGGTGATGTCGTTTTTTTTTTGGGGCTTTCTGACCCTCAAGACTCAACTAATCTCTGCAATTTTCCATCTGTGATGAAGAGTCTTTGGCCACTCAAACTCTCCTCCTCACCGTGCATTATGACAATATAGACACTCGTCCTCTTCCTGGCAGATTCATAACATCTTTAGTTGATTGGAACTTCTTAATTATTGCCCTGATGGCCAAAATGGGGATTTTCAATTCTTTCGCTATTTTCTTACAGCGACTTTCTATTTTGTGATGGTCAACAATCTTTTAATGCACATCAGAACTATATTCTTTGGTTTTACTTATTGTGATGAATGATTAAGGGGATTTGGCCTTTGTGTTTCCTCATATTTAAACTCCTGTGAAACAAGAAGTCATAGCTAGACAATCGCATGTTCCTAGTCACCCTGGTGTGCTAAAAAAAGGTAAATATTAATGGGAATATACATATTTTACTCTTAAAAAATTCTAGGGGTGCCAATAATTTTGGCCAGTGTGTTTTGGAGAAAAACATTTATTTCATAATGTGATTTTCCCCCACTTTCAATTATTTTACTTCAATGAAAGGTTAGAATTTTGCAAATTTTTTGAATGAAAGATCAAAAGGATTAACAATGCAGATTTATTTTTGCCCGATATGCATTTTTGATCATATTTACCAGGGGTGCCATTAATTCTGACCACCACTGTGTGATGGCATCAACAAAATAACACAGGCAATTGATTTGGGTAATGATTGCCATGGCGAAAGCTTTGATAGAAAGCAGCTTCTGGTTTATAATAATAATAATGATAATAATATTAATAATAATAAAAATCAGCTTTAAGTGAAATAATAAAGCAGCAATGAGAAAAAGATATGCAGGTTCATGCTATTCCAATTATCTCATACATTATTGTCTCCCTCTCCTGGTAGTAGTCTGTATTGCTGGAGCAAAATAACTTTTCCAGGGGCTGTTTTATATATATATTATATATATATATATATTTATATATTATATATATATATATATTATATATATATATATATATATATATATATATATATATATATTATATATATATATATATATAAAAACAATTCTCAAATAAAACAACAACCCTCAAATCTGTATATGAAGCTTAATTTACACCTCAGATTATCTGCAGATTCTAAGCTTTGGTACACCCTGAAAATGATTATATGGTTGAATACCTGATTTTTACGATATTCTGTGAGTTTTGTTTACTCCATAGAGATTGGTTTCTTAGAGGTGTGTATGCTGTAAGTAAGCACTAATAGAAAATATACAGGTAACAGGTTGCATTTCTCTTATTAGGAGAAAGTATATATGGAGTACAAAAAAATTATTTACTAAGCTTTATCAGACAGGCTTGAGAAAAAAATTTAGCTGATGGAGAATGCTGTTTAAAAAAAAATTTAATTCATTAATTCCTCCGCCAGCTCTGTATACAAAAATTTTGCTTAAGGATATGATTCTTGTAAATGACCATCAGTGTTTACAGTATGTTTATTATTAACTACATATTGTCAGTCTCATATTTTCAAATGGGCCTACATGGTCATTTTAAACGTTATATCTTTAACAAAACACACCCTTTTATAAAATGTTACAGTCTCAGCATATTATATTGTTGATCTTTTTTATTTTTTTAAAACGGATTTCTTTGCAAAGGAAATACTTGTACTTCTCTAATAAACTGAAGAAACCTTTGTCTTATTTCTTTTGTTCTCACTCCATAAACAATTGGGTTAAAACAACTTGGAAAAAGTAAGTACATTGTGCTCACAAATACACGACTACTGGTAGAAAAATTATTTCTTATTCTGTATGACATAAACGCAATCAGGGCAAAAATCAAACTACATGTCATAACAATGATGTGAGTAATGCAGGTGTTTATGGCCTTCATGTGGGCCTTACCAGATCTAAACACAGAGACAAAAATCACAGCGTAGGAAGCAGTAATGAGAATAAAATCTGCAGTTGGTATCAGGAAAGCAGACAAAAGTCCTACCAAGTTATTAATAGATATATCTCCACATGCTAACTGAACCAACGCCATGTGTTCACAAAAACAGTGATCGATCACATTTGTTACACAAAATGACAGTTTTCCAGCCAGAGAGACCATGGTGATATTCAGGAGTCCATTTCTGATTAATGGGACAATCATAAACTTTAGAAAGTTAGGGATTTCCATGTATTTATGATAGTAAAGAGGTTTGCATATTGCAAAGTAACGGTCCAGTGCCATCCAAAAAAGCAAAGTGGACTGAAATGCTCCAACGTAATGAATGCAAAACATTTGTATCAAACAACCTGTTAGAGAGATCTCGTTCCAATTAAATAAAAAACTAAGAAGCATGTTAGGTACAAAAAATATAGGCGAGATTAAGTCTACAACAGCCATTAAACCTATCAGTACATACATAGGAGAATGCAGAGACTTTTGACATATGATTAAATAAATGAGAATACTATTTGCTGTGATAGACAGAAAAAACATCAGAAAGAAAGGGATAAATAAAAAAGGCCTCCATTCTCCTAGGCTGTAGAAACCAATCAGATTGAAGTCTGTGAATGAAATATTTTGTGCTGACAGATTCTTCATGCTGTAAAAAAAAAAAGGAATTAATGCCTAAAGATAAAAAATTCTTTCCATGAAAGATAAAAAATATTTCTTTTTTCCATGTATGTCCAGTTGGCAATATTTAGGAGTGATAAATTAAAAAAATCTACAGTATTGCTCACAATTATGTGATTCTGCGAGTTCACTTTCACAATATGAATTAAAATGCAAAGTGAATGTGCTTTTCATATATTATAATTATGAAAGGCTTAGAATACACTTAATTTTACCTTATTTGTGAAGCCTCTTTGTTGTACTGTGTTGCTGTGGAGAGAAAAAAATCAAGCGGACTTTTACACAAATTAGATGTTCAATGAATGTTTCATTATATAAACAGCAGAAAATTGTAGTAATATAGTAAACAAGATATGATGTTATGTTTAATTACATAGGCCTTTCATGCATTAACCTGTGCCCTCCCCATTACATTGATGAACTGAAATCTTTGCTCATTTATTTAACTATTATAATTCTTTTTCTTGCATGTAAGAGTGAAATGAAAGCTTGACATGATAACATGGTCTCTAAATACACTATGCCATGTTCCCATGAGTCTGTAAACTAGTCCCATGTTGGAATAGAACCAGCCACAGGTTTTCACTTGCATTATCCCTTATGAAAAAATAAGTATAATTCAAGTTAATTTTATTAAGTAGGCTATACTTTAGTAAAGTTCAAGTATATTTTTAAGAATACTCTATGTAGTAAGTATATCAATGTACTAGAAGTTGTAACTGTACTGTCTCAATAATACTTGGGACTTAATTGGCCCACTTTTTTTAGTTTATAAAACGTCTCGGTTACGTATGTAACCCTAGTTCCCTGAGTAGGGAACGAGACGCTGCGTCATCACTGTGGGAACGCCCCTGCGTTGTGCGTCCTGAAGCACGTATCGAATCAGCCCAATGGAGAGATGGAACGTCATAGGCGGGTGACGTCATCGACCAGGAAACTATAAAGCACCCCAAACAACACAAGCACATCAGCTTCTGATAAGCCTGAAGGAAGTGCTAACGGGAGTGCCGGGAGTATGGCAGAACGACGCAGCGTCTCGTTCCCTACTCAGGGAACTAGGGTTACATACGTAACCGAGACGTTCCCTTATCCTAGGGAACTCGAGCTGCGTCATCGCTGTGGGAACGCGAATACCCACGTCGCCATAGGAGCAAGTGACCGTCATGTGAGAACTAGCGCACAGAGGACGAGAGCACCTGTGCCCCAGGGGTAGAACTTAAGTCTAGATCGTAGAACTTAATAAAAGTATGTGGTGAGGACCATCCAGCCGCATCACAAACATCACTTAGGGAAACTCCTGACAATAGAGCTTTAGAAGCAGCCATACTCCTAGTAGAGTGCACTCGTACAGCCAAAGGTGAAGGCTGACCAGCTGACTCATAAGCAAGTGAGATAGCCTCAACCACCCACTTGCTCATTCTCTGTTTAGACGCGGGACACCCTTTCCTGGGTGGCCCAAAACACACAAATAGTTGTTCTGATTTTCTCCACAGGGCAGCTCTGTGGACATAGGCGTCTAACGCCCTAACAGGGCAGAGCAAATTAAGTTTCTCCTGGTCAGATGACTGAAATGGAGGAGGACAGAAAGCCTGCAGAACTGTAGGTCTAACAACATTAGTAGGGACCTTGGGAACGTAACCTGGTCTAGGATACAGAAAAGCCTTAACCATGCCAGGCGAAAATTCCAGGCACGAGGGTGAAACCGACAGAGCCTGCAAATCTCCGATTCTCTTTAGGGAGGAGATAGCAAGAAGAAAGACAGTTTTAAGAGTGAGAAACTTCTCAGGAACTTCTTCGATAGGTTCAAACGGAGCTAGGGAAAGACCTTCTAATACAATGGCCAGATCCCAGGAAGGCACCCTCGTGCGAACTGCTGGCCTCAGCCTCAAAGTGCCATGAAGGAAACGAGTTATAAGCGGGTGTCTCCCAAGAGAAACTCCACTGAAAGGGACATGGTAAGCAGCTAGTGCCGCCACGTACACCTTTAGTGTGGAGGGGATAACCCTGCGGAGAAGCGCTCCTGCAAGAATTCCAGCACTGCACCCACTGGGCAGATAACTGGGTCCTGCAGGTGTTCTCCACACCAAGAAGTGAAAAGCTTCCACTTCAAGGCATAAAGCTTCCTCGTGGATGGAGCTCTGGAGTGAAGAATGGTCTCAACAACCTCGGTTGAGAGACCGGCATCTATGAGCTGGGCCCCCTCAGAGGCCAAGCCCACAACTTCCATAATTCTGGGCGGGGGTGAAATATCGAGCCGCCCGCCTGAGAGAGTAGGTCCCTCCTGACGGGGAGCTCCAAAGGAGAGCCGTCCAGGAGAGAGACCAGGTCTGCAAACCATACTCGGGCCGGCCAGAACGGGGCTACTAGTAGCAGACTGACCCCGTCCCGGCGAACCCTCTCCAGAACTCCCGGTAGCAGAGCAATCGGGGGAAAGGCGTACAGACGTGACCTCGGCCACGGCTGCACCATAGCGTCCAACCCCAGAGGGGCTGGATGACTGATGGAGAACCATAGATGACAATGCGTGGTCTCCTTGGAAGCGAATAGGTCCACCTCGGCGTGACCGAAACTCAACCAAAGGAGCTCCACCACCTCGGGGTGGAGTCTCCATTCCCCCGGCCTCGGCCCCTGCCTCGACAGGGAGTCCGCTACCATATTCAAATACCCAGGAAGATACATTTCTCTGAGTGACAGTAACCTCCCTTGGGACCACAGGAGGATCTGACGGGCCAACTTGTAAAGCCGGCGAGACCGCAGGCCCCCCTGATGATTTATATAAGAGACCACCGACGTCTTGTCTGACTGAACTAACACATGATGACCTCTCAGGTCTGCTAAGAAGAGTTTCAGAGCCTGAAACACGGCCAACATCTCTAGACAATTTATGTGCCATGATAGATGATGGTCCTGCCACAGACCTTGGGCTGGGCGACCACTCATGACGCCCCCCACCCTGTGAGGGAAGCATCCGTCGTTAGCGTTACGCGACGACAAAGAGCCCCCAACACAGGACCTTTGGATAGGAACCAAGTTTCTTTCCACATGACCAGAGCACGAAGGCAGCGCCGCGTGACTTTGATCGTGCGGAGCGGATTGCCCCTCGGGGAGAACCCCTTGGTCCTGAGCCACCACTGTAGCGGTCTCATGTACAACAGGCCGCAAGGTATAACGTTGGACGCTGCTGCCATCAGACCCAACAGTCTTTGAAACTGCTTTACAGTGAGCAGCTGGCCTAGCTTTACTTGTTTCACAGCTGAGAGAATCGAAGCGATGCGGGTCGGAGAGAGTCGCGCCCGCATCGAAACCGAATCCCAAACGACCCCCAGAAAAGTGGTCTTCTGAGAAGGAGATAAAACACTCTTCTTCGCGTTCAGCCTCAACCCCAACTTCCTGATATGAGCGAGAACGACATCTCGATGCCGAACCGCCATCTGCTCTGACTGAGCTAAAATCAACCAATCGTCGATGTAATTGAGGATACGAATGCCCTGAAGCCTCAGAGGCACTAAGGCTGCATCCATGCATTTTGTGAAAGTGCGAGGAGATAAAGCTAGGCCAAAAGGAAGAACCCTGTACTGGTACGCCTCGCCCCCGAAGGCGAACCTCAGGAACTTCCTGTGTTGTGGAAGGATGGAAATGTGGAAGTACGCGTCTTTTAGATCTATCGTGACAAACCAGTCCTCGGATCTGATTTGTGACACGATCTGCTTGATAGTGAGCATTTTGAATTTTAGCTTTGCTACCGAGCGATTCAACAGGCGCAGGTCTAAAATCGGACGCAACCCCCCATCCTTCTTTGGAACGATGAAATATCGGCTGTAATAACCTGACTCCAGACTGGGAGGAGGAACCCGTTCTATAGCCTCCTTTTGGAGGAGCGTTTTCACCTCCTGTTCCATTACCAGAGCCTGCTCGGGGCCCACCACTGTGGGCAGAACCCCTCTGAATTTTGGTGGACGACACCTGAATTGGATAGCATAACCATTTTTTATTGTGTGCAGGACCCACTGAGATATTTTTGGAAGGCTTTTCCACTCTGCCAGAAATTCTACTAAGGGTACCAGTCTCTCGAGACCGGCCTCTGGTGTAATTTGAGCAGCAAACGCAGCGCCCTGTAACGGCGCACCGGCAGGGAACAACTGGCTTAACTGCTCTGAAACCCTCCTCAGAGGGAGCGAGCGTCCCTCGGGAAAGCGCTCGCTGGGACCGTCTGTGCCCCGGCATGAAGGCGGGGTTGGCAGAACGGGCCCCTGAGGGCACCGAGGAAGAATGGGCACCGTAAAAAGAGGTGAACACCTTCCCGCCTCGGCAGGGACCACCCTCAGTGTCCTGCACGCTGCAGCGTCAGGACTTCTTCTTAGCCGAAGCCTTTTTAGCCAATATAACTGTCCTCAGATCAGGTCTATTGCTAGAAGATTTCGGCTGAGAGTGCCGCGGCTGAGCCCACTGTCCAGCAGGGGGAGCACGAGACGCGACACTCTGCTTCTGCTGCGCCCTATGTGATGAGCTTGTATTCGGCCGGGGCTGCTTCCGCCCAGCAGCCCCAGGGACGTGAACTTTTAACGGGAGAAACTTTTTAAAAGCTGCTGTTTGCTTTTTCTCTTCCTGGAATTTATCAATGACAGAATTTACAGCATCACCAAATAAACCCAGAGGAGAGAGAGGAGCGTCTAAAAGGAAAGCTTTTTCTTTTTCTTTTATATTAGTTTGATTTAACCAAAGATGTCTTTCTGTGGCCACCAGAGCTGCCATAGATCGACCCACTAGTTTGGCCGATTCTCTGGTGGCACGCAGGGATAAATCAGCAGCCTGACGCAGTTCGCGAATTACGTCAGCACCGACCTCCTCACTCTCACTCACGTCCCTCAGCAGATCAGCCTGGTATGCCTGCAATATAGACATAGTATGCAGACATGATGCAGCCTGACCTGCCGCCGAATATGCTTTACCCACCAAAGCCGAGGTATTTCTTAAAGGCTTGGTGGGTAACACCGGTGTTTTAAAGGAAGATGCAGCCTCGGAAGAGAGATGGCTCGCGAGCGTCTCTTCGACGCGAGGCATAGATCCATAACCACATAATTTAGCCCCCACTATATTCGAATATGTTGAAGTCTGGGGACTAAACACTCTATATGATACTGGCTTTTTCCATGATTTCGACACCTCAGTGTGGAGATCATGAAAGAAAGGCAGACACCGGCGAGGAGGCTGCACTCGTGACGGCAAAAATCTCTCATCTAGTTTCGATTTCGAAACGGACTCCTGTCTAGTCACTGGCCATTCAATACTGAGTTTTTCTACAGCTCTAGTTAAAACCTCCATAAGCTCATCATTTTCGGGAGTGCGAGGTGGCGAATCCTCCACATCTCCCATATCAATACTGACAACATCCAGCTCCTCAGAACTGGATAAATGTTATACTGGTGCCTCAGCCTGAGCGGAAGAAACCGCAAAGCGTGCTTCCGAACCCAGGACTGAGACACTGCATCTCACAGGTGAAAGGAGAGAAAAGGCAGAGCCCGTCTCTAACCCCGCTGCGAGATCCATCTGCGAACCCCACGATAAGAGCTTCCGCCCAGCCTCGGCTAAAGCGGGACCCAAACCGCGGGGAGCGCGCACCGAACCACTCTCCTCAAAGAGTGCCCGGCGGGAGCGGAGCGTTCTCATGGGCAAACGCTCGCAATGCTCACAATCAGCTCCCTCGAGAGAAGATTGGGCATGCTGCACTCCCAAACAAACAACACAAAGATCGTGTGTATCCCCACTCGTTAAATAACGCGAGCAGGGAGGGACACACTTCCTAAACTGCTGTTCGTTCGCCATATCTCTCTATATATATATATATATATATATATATATATATAATATATATATATATATATATATATATATATATATATATATAAATTGTTTGTGTGGTGCACAGTATGTAAGGACAGACAATATTCACACAGGGACAGATTCACATATAGCGCGACTGAAGGCACAGAAGCTGATGTGCTTGTGTTGTTTGGGGTGCTTTATAGTTTCCTGGTCGATGACGTCACCCGCCTATGACGTTCCATCTCTCCATTGGGCTGATTCGATACGTGCTTCAGGACGCACAACGCAGGGGCGTTCCCACAGCGATGACGCAGCTCGAGTTCCCTAGGATAAGGGAAGTTTTCACCTCCTGTTCCATTACCAGAGCCTGCTCGGGGCCCACCACTGTGGGCAGAACCCCTCTGAATTTTGGTGGACGACACCTGAATTAGATAGCATAACCGTTTTTTATTGTGTGCAGGACCCACTGAGATATTTTTGGAAGGCTTTTCCACTCTGCCAGAAATTCTACTAAGGGTACCAGTCTCTCGAGACCGGCCTCTGGTGTAATTTGAGCAGCAAACATATATATATATATATATATATATATATATATATATATATATATATATATATATATATATATATATATATATATATATATATATATATATATATATATATATATATATATAAATTGTTTGTGTGGTGCACAGTATGTAAGGACAGACAATATTCACACAGGGACAGATTCACATATAGCGCGACTGAAGGCACAGAAGCTGATGATTGATTGATTGAAGTTTATTTCGAGCAAAATGAAATATAATAATATATACATATATATTAACACATACAAAAATAAAAAAATAAAAATAACATAACACAGCTTATCTCCCATATACATAGATATAAATATATACACATATACACACATATTATTTACACTTATAATCATAGTTTGCTCGAAAGGGAGTGGAAAGAAGTATAACTTATTTGCTCCCACCCCCAATTCCTTCCTATATATTACCCCATATATCCGCTGCCATTAACAATTAAATAATTTTGATAATATTTATTTGATATTATAGTGTCTTACAATTACATTATGCTATTTCAATAATCACTATAATGCTATATAATAATCCTCATTATCGTAAACATTCAAATATGTCCCGACATCTATAATAATCACATCAAATATAACCATATCCTAGCATATTGTTTAAACATAGTTTTACAATAACAGTAATATCAATAATAATTATTAATAATCATTATCATTATTTACTCAGCTATATATATACATCTCCCACTCTATTGAAGTTGTGTCACCATTGACAATATCAAGATAACTAAATAGGAACCGTTTATAATCCTAAATACTTCCGTTTATTTTACAATAACCAGTACCCCTCCCAATCTCAAACACAAGAGCACCCAGATCCCTCACTCAGCCTCATATTTTGTCAACACCATTTCTTTATAATTATTAATAATCATTATCATTATTTACTCAGCTATATATATACATCTCCCACTCTATTGAAGTTGTGTCACCATTGACAATATCAAGATAACTAAATAGGAACCGTTTATAATCCTAAATACTTCCGTTTATTTTACAATAACCAGTACCCCTCCCAATCTCAAACACAAGAGCACCCAGATCCCTCACTCAGCCTCATATTTTGTCAACACCATTTCTTTAAATTTTAATTTGAATTGGTGAATATGTGCATTGCTTGAACTGTAAATAACTTTTATAATTATTGCCCCAAATTTCTATACAATAAGTTAAATAGGGCAGAACCAGTGAACAATACAATATATATAGTGCATTATATTCCAAGACATATTTAACTTTATTAATTATAGAAATGCTTTTAGATACTTTGCCTTGTATGTATCTGATGTGTGGTTTCCAGCTTAATTTGCTATCAATAGTTATTCCCAAGAATTTAATTTCTGACACTATTTCTAATGCAACACCATCAATACTAAATAATATTTCTGCGTTTTCTTTATAATTACCAAACATCATTACCTTCGTTTTATTTAAATTCAAAGATAATTTGTTAATATCCATCCACGTTTTTAGTTTTACTAATTCTTCATTTACAATTTTTATAAGTGTATTATAATTATCACAAGAAAAAAATATATTGGTATCATCAGCAAATAATATAAATTTCAGTAATTTAGATACACAAAATATGTCATTTATATATAAATTAAATAATTTAGGACCTAATACTGATCCTTGAGGGACCCCACAAGCAATGCCCAGACACTGTGACGTAAACTCGCCCAACTTCACAAACTGTTGTCTTTCAGATAAGTAACTTTTGATCCAGTTCGAAGCCACCCCCCTAATGCCATATTTTTCTAATTTAGTGAGTAAAATTGAGTGATTAAGTGTATCAAAAGCTTTCTTTAAATCGATAAATATTCCCACTGCATATTTTTTTTTGTCTAGGGTGTTCGTAATTTCTTCCACAGCTTCAACTAAAGCCATTGATGTGGACCTCTTTTTTCTAAAGCCATACTGACCTTCATTTATTATGTCATGCTTGTCTATAAATTTTTCTAATCTGTCATTAAATAGTTTCTCTAAGATTTTTGAAAACTGAGGTAGCAGAGAGACAGGTCTATAGTTTGTGAAGATGTGCTTGTTTCCATTTTTATATAATGGTATTATTTTTGCAATTTTCATTTTATTTGGAAATATTCCAGTCTGAAATGATACATTGCATATGTATGTAAGCGGTTTTGAAATACTACTTATTACTTTTTTAATTATTGTCATATCTATATCGTGACAATCAGTAGATGTTTTATTTTTGCATTTATTAACCATAGCTATAATCTCTGTCTCACTCACATCAGAGAGAAAGATGGTCTTTGCATTCCTTTCTATAATTGACTCATTTAATATATCACTTTCACGCTCAGGAATTGATGTGCTTGTGTTGTTTGGGGTGCTTTATAGTTTCCTGGTCGATGACGTCACCCGCCTATGACGTTCCATCTCTCCATTGGGCTGATTCGATACGTGCTTCAGGACGCACAACGCAGGGGCGTTCCCACAGCGATGACGCAGCTCGAGTTCCCTAGGATAAGGGAAGTTTTCACCTCCTGTTCCATTACCAGAGCCTGCTCGGGGCCCACCACTGTGGGCAATTCACTTCAAATCAATTCAATTCAATTCACGTTTATTTGTATAGCGCTTTTCACAATACACAGTCCATATTACAATTTAGAGTGATCTGTTATCAGAGGTAATTGTCTAAGTTAAGTATTTCAGAAATGTAAATATAAAAAATCACAGTTAGCTAAAAATGTATTAATTTAAACAATGTAATAATGTAATGATATAACAGTATAGGGCTAGGAGATGCATTATATGAATGCTAGGCTAAAGAGATGCGTCTTTAATCTTGATTAAAACTTGGAGAGCGAGTCTGAGCCCCTGATTTTATCAGGATACAAATCACAACATATAAATAGGAAAATGTTTGTGTTATTTTGTCACTTATTGGGAGCAGTATGCTAGCTGAAGCCATTTACTTCCATTCTTTGTGCTAAGCTAGGCTAGCGGTGTGTGCGTCAGACAGAGTTACGGGATGCACAGAGATGAAAAGATATGTATGGACTTATCTAACTCTGGGGGATAGCCTACAGTGAATAAGCTAAAGTCCCAAAAAGTCGGCGTGTTCCTTTAATTCCATAATGTCCTTAAACATAACAATATTGCTAGCCATAAAGTGCGCGTCAGGTGTGCGATACCTCGAGTTGTCCTAGACGCGGCGCAACGCTGCACTTCTCGTCCGGTGTGCGAGCCCCTTTAGACATACGGTAATATAGTAGGCTAATTCTTACATTGACTGATTTGTTAAACACATTCGAATTATAAATAAAATGTAATATAATGTGGTAACCTCCGACTGTCATGCTTTCCATCTATCAGCCTATGCTATTTGGATCGTTATCTCTAGGCCTACACTCAATGAACAACATCTCAACACTAAATTAAAGGCCTGTCTCATATAGACGCCTGTCTCAAATACAAGCCGGTGCAGTTCGGTGATTTGGGAAAATAAAAGCCCGGGCTATTATTTAAAGTTTTATGGTAATTATGTATAAGATAAAAAAAGCATGTTACCAAGGGATGGTTAGCATGACCCATTCTGGTGGATGTCACCGTTTGAGGCCTTTCATTGTTGCCAAAAAAGATTGTGTACTGACGATATACTTTTTACAAATGACATATAAACAAATATTCAATTTTTCAAATATTTTATTACATTATAGTAGATTTTACAAGTTTTTTATGGTGTAGATACGACATCTAAAATATGAAAAATGTTTCCCTAGAATTTTTAGTGATGATTTTCAATATTCAAGAAACTATCAAAAAGACATTATGTTTATTAAATAATACGAAATGGTTTGTTGTTTTGCACAACTCTATACTGTTTTGCACATATTGTACAAAAAAGTTAAATAATCAAGTAAATTTAAAGTTTCCGAAATATGCTTTGTGCCCTTCATACCACTTCTATGTATTTTTATTGTTTATGCATATGCTTTTATATTTTGTTTTCCTACTTTAAGCATTTGCCAGGTCTAGCAAGTGTATAAATCATGCAAATAACAATAAAAATAGATTGTCTCTTGATTTCATTTCATTGGTGTTATCAACTTGTACAAAAGTTTGTAGAAAAATGCAACTTTTAAAAGATCAAAGTTCAGGCTGTTTAAATGTGCATATGGTGATTTTCCATCTATCCATTATTTTTCCAAACTGTTCTTCCTATGTAGAGTAAGGGAATTTGAGACTATCACAGGCCAGTAAACTTATGTTTTGCTTTTGCTTTATTTTCCTATTTATTATAATTATTATAAGGTCTGACTGATATTTAAGAGTCATGGTGATAAACTTTGTGTAACTTTGCCCCCTTATGACAGTAGTTAGAGAACTCTTAGAAAGCTCTAATTCATCACTCATTATACTGGACTTTGTTTAGCTAGACCCATCTCAAGGGTCCTATATGTTTTTGTTGCTATAACAAGGGTCAAACTTAACACTTGGCGGTAAACACGCTAAGTAGCACTCAAGGGGAGGCTTAAGATTAGACTGAACCATGAGGTACAGTTGACATCAACAAGGGTCCAATTATCTTATTTTTGTGTTAATTAGACTTTGACCACTTATCACAAGAGATATCATATCTGTGTATTGAAAAAAGAAAAAAACAGGTTTATATTGCATCATTGGTCAGCTGCTGATTGTTTACTTCTAATTTATTTATTTCATTTTATTTGAAAAAGAATCAGGTGTTGAAACAATGTTGATGATAACATTCATTCACAACCCTTTTAAGTATGTCTTTAGTCTGGCAAAAATAAACAATATATGTTATATAAAAGAGTTTTGACTGATTGAAAAGCATTCGTTTTTAAAAGTAGTATAATAAATTTAGTGCATGATAAGAGTGTGTGTTAATACACATCTTCCTCCTATGTCTCACGGAGCTTATTTGTGGCAAGCTTGAAAGTAGTAGTTGGATCACTCTTGGCTTCAGGCTAGACAGAAATCTTTTTAATATCCATTGTGGTTTGCTGGTCTTCTCTCTTGCTGTGAAGACCTACAGCAGACTCTGCCTATCAGTTAACATTTCTAACTACGCCAGCTTTAACCATTAAAAACTAGGCAGCATCCTATCAGAGGACAACGATATCAATCACAAAATCCACAACCGGATAAAACAAACCTTTGCAGCCTTTGACAATTTCAGATGAAAGGCCTACAAAACATAGCCTGGTTCTACCAGACTCTCGTACATTTCATTTGTACAGAGAGTCTGGCATCGCTCCATTGACAAGCGTTTACTTCCTTGTAGGTGGGTATTCTATTGAAGTCTAAAACTATAGGATCTGCCCAGAGTTACTCTATCTGCCATAACCAATCGCTAACGTTTGGTCGTGACATATGTATTTTCCCGAACCCCGTGGGAGGATGGCCATAAACACAAAACTAAGCAAAGATTGTTCTTGCTCCGGCTTTAACTTCTTGATATTCGGCAGCGTTGCCACAACGGACCGAATGGCTTCACTCGCATCTGTCTCCTCTGCCATTACTGAACTACAACTCAAAATAACGCACGAGTCGACATCAACGTCATCGTTCTCAGCCACTAGCTCTGTTCGCTGATTGGTCCTACAAAAAATTGATTTCTGGAAACCGAAGTCTACAGCACAATCCCAGACGTAGTACTGAAGGAAAATGAAATTGAGCGGAAGTGCGTAGGAGGGCGGAGCCAGGCTAATCAAAACAAGCACCTTCACACCAAAGTTACTATCATTTAAGACCCTTGCAGTTGTAAATGTGACAAATCAACATATGAATCTCAACAACAGTGATGATATAAGTGCAGTAAATGATGGGAGCCATCAATCAAAACTCATCAATATCTCCCAGCATGCATTGCAGCGTGAATAGATTATGCTGAATTGCCTTAGTATTTTATTTTTGCTGTTGTTTTTGTTGCAACTTTTTAGTAGCTTCTTTTGTGATGTTCAAAGTTTTATCAGATCATTTTTTTGATTGTCACCGTTGTTGAGATTCATAATGTTGATTCTTGATATCTGTCTACAAAACTGTTTTGTACACAATGTGTTTTAAAGTTCTTCAGATTATCACTGTCACTGTTGGTTAGAAGGCGGTAGGGTCACAGAGCTATCAAAATCATGAGACAAAATCAGATTTTCTCTCCGATTTTCAGCCAAAGAAAATCTAAAGTTAGAAAGTCAAGGGTCAAGAGCCCCACTAAAGGAAACAATCATCTCCTTAATGGTCACTTCAAACTTTAGTATTTTCAATAAAATATCAACGTCTAAACCTCTGGTAATTCTCAATAATAACTTTTATGACAAATTGGTTTGTAATACAATATTTTTAAACTACAGGTAACCACAGCTGGTAGTTTTTTTTATCACTGAAGTTCAATGGCATAAAAACGTCTCAGGTTACTATTGTAACCATAGTCCCTGAGAACAGGGAACGAGACGATGCGTCGATATCGCTACGGGAACACCTTCTGCGTGATTGCGTCTGAAGCATCTATGCCAGTGGTCTCAAACTCGCGGCCCGCGGGCCATTTGCGGCCCGCGGGGTGATATTTTGTGGCCCCCTACTTGACATTAAAGTTTAAAATGTTTTTTTTTATCCCTTATGGGCTAACATAGATAGTCTCGTGACAGCTTACGGTGGGATTGTTGTCAATAGTTGTCATAGACAACCGCGAAGTACAAACATACTGCGCGCGTCGCTTCAATTATGAGCGCGCTTGCCGCGCGCCTACATTTGAAATAACGAACTTGAGCGCGCAAAATATGTGAGCGCGATATGCGAACAGGGCAACAGACCCCTTGGCGAGTTACCACCATGGTTACCACCAATCAGGCCACGAGCTACTGGCCGCTCGCGAGCGACGTGTTGGAGAGACCCTGCTCTAAAACAATGTGAGAATAATTGTCACAAGGTGACGAACCAGCAGCGGAACTATATATTCCACGGAGGAATGTTTCTGCCCGGAGCGCTCTCGACGCAACACCCAGTCAGCCTGATATGCGTCGCTACCATGGCAACAGCAGCCGCTGATGACAGAGTGACAGCAGGTGCGGCGCATCAAGGGGCTGTTTGGTGATTGGGACACACAGCGGCTTGAAACAGATAAAGATCAAGCTTTGGGAGACCAAGTGGGTAGTTCAGTGCAGTGGAAGTTCAGTGCAGTGTTCTGTGTTCGGTTTTTGGGTGCTGTGTCCTGACCTTGTTCCGTCGAGGAAGGCTGAGAGTTTCTGTGGGACAACTTGACTGGCGAGATAGATCCGCGGAAGGGAATCCGCTACGAAGGATTTGGTGGAGTGGAACAGAGAAGCAGAGGAGAAGTTGCCTTGGAAACATCAAGTCCCCTGCCTGGGTAGAGATAAGTGCAAACCTTTTACTGGCCGTATGATACGTGATTTATATACCAAGACACTGTATATGAAGAGAAGCGATCTAGGAACCGGAGTCTAGA
Organism: Chrosomus eos; assembly: GCA_036326025.1. Classification (NCBI taxonomy): domain Eukaryota; kingdom Metazoa; phylum Chordata; class Actinopteri; order Cypriniformes; family Leuciscidae; genus Chrosomus; species Chrosomus eos. The sequence continues at coordinate 10,808,672 of CM070825.1, forward strand.
CCCGTAATGTGAAGACAGCTGTTATGATGCACGAGTGAGATCGCTATATATTCTTCCGTTTTACTGTCCCTGCTGTTCAGTACAAGGAGGTGGGCTGTGGCCTTATATTTCACAGAGTGGTTAAGAGTGACGTGAGTTGATGCTGTGCTCACCGTGTGTGTTTGAAGTGAAGCTACTGCATGCTTACTATACCAAATTCTGTCACGTGCCCATCGGCCTTGCCCTGTGTTGCAGTTTGGAGCCGCTGCAGAAGAGATAAAGCGACGGTGGAATTTAAAGCTTGCGGTGTTCTGATTCATCGTTGATGTTGTCTGGAGAACGGAGGAAGTCCAGTGATCTGCTGTTCCGAGTGTCCCCCATCGGACGCCCCTTTCACAGCCGTGAGCCTCCTGCATTCCCTGTATAGGAAAGAACCAACCGGACTCGAAGTACCTACCTGCTGTCTAGTCGACGCCCCTTTCACAGCCGTAAGCTTTCCGCATCCTTTGTATAGGAAGGAACCAACCGTACTCGAAGTACCCACCTGCTGTCTAGTCGACGCCCCTTTCACAGCCGTGAGCTCTCTGCATCCCCTGTATAGGAAGGAACCAACCGTACTCGAAGTACCCACCTGCTGTCTAGTCGACGCCCCTTTCACAGCCGTGAGCTGTCTGCATCCCTGTATAGGAAAGAACCAACTGGACTCGAAGTACCCACCTGCTGTCTAGTCGACGCCCCTTTCACAGCCGTGAGTTTCCTGCATCCCCTGTATAGGAAAGAACCAACCGGACTCGAAGTACCTACCTGCTGTCTAGTCGACGCCCCTTTCACAGCCGTAAGCTTTCCGCATCCTTTGTATAGGAAAGAACCAACCGGACTCGAAGTACCTACCTGCTGTCTAGTCGACGCCCCTTTCACAGCCGTGAGCTCTCTGCATCCCCTGTATAGGAAGGAACCAACCGTACTCGAAGTACCCACCTGCTGTCTAGTCGACGCCCCTTTCACAGCCGTGAGCCTCCTGCATTCCCTGTATAGGAAAGAACCAACCGGACTCGAAGTACCTACCTGCTGTCTAGTCGACGCCCCTTTCACAGCCGTAAGCTTTCCGCATCCTTTGTATAGGAAGGAACCAACCGTACTCGAAGTACCCACCTGCTGTCTAGTCGACGCCCCTTTCACAGCCGTGAGCTCTCTGCATCCCCTGTATAGGAAGGAACCAACCGTACTCGAAGTACCCACCTGCTGTCTAGTCGACGCCCCTTTCACAGCCGTGAGCTGTCTGCATCCCCTGTATAGGAAAGAACCAACTGGACTCGAAGTACCCACCTGCTGTCTAGTCGACGCCCCTTTCACAGCCGTGAGTTTCCTGCATCCCCTGTATAGGAAAGAACCAACCGGACTCGAAGTACCTACCTGCTGTCTAGTCGACGCCCCTTTCACAGCCGTAAGCTTTCCGCATCCTTTGTATAGGAAAGAACCAACCGGACTCGAAGTACCTACCTGCTGTCTAGTCGACGCCCCTTTCACAGCCGTGAGCTCTCTGCATCCCCTGTATAGGAAGGAACCAACCGTACTCGAAGTACCCACCTGCTGTCTAGTCGACGCCCCTTTCACAGCCGTGAGCCTCCTGCATTCCCTGTATAGGAAAGAACCAACCGGACTCGAAGTACCTACCTGCTGTCTAGTCGACGCCCCTTTCACAGCCGTAAGCTTTCCGCATCCTTTGTATAGGAAGGAACCAACCGTACTCGAAGTACCCACCTGCTGTCTAGTCGACGCCCCTTTCACAGCCGTGAGCCTCCTGCATTCCCTGTATAGGAAAGAACAAACTGGACTCGAAGTACTTACCTGCTGTCTAGTCGACGCCCCTTCCACAGCCCTCAGTTTCCTGCACCCCCTGTATAGGGAAGGACCAACCGTACTCGAAGTACCCACCTGCTGTCTGGTCGACGCCCTTTTCACAGCCGTGAGCTTCCTGCATCCCCTGTATAGGAAGGAACCAACCGTGTTCGAAGTACCCACCTGCTGTCCAGTCGACGCTCCTTCCACAGCCGTAAGCTTTCCGCATCCCCTGCAGAGGAAAGAAACCTACCGTACCAGGAGTCCCTACCGGCTGTCCAGTCGACGCTCCTCTTCACCGCTGTAAACTTCTGTACTTGGGAGGTCGAGAAGAGGACAGTCTGCTCAGAGTCCGAGAAGGATAAGTCGTGCTTAGAGCACTTACCTGCTGGTCAGGTCCGCGCTCCTTCCATTGCCGAGAGCCTCGGCACCCGAAGAGTCCGAGGGGGTCGAGTGGACCCAGTCCCCACCTGTCGTCCAGCCGACGTCCCGGCGGCCACTGGATGCTGGGAAGGAAGGAGGAATTTTAATTAGGATACACAAATTCTTTTAATCAATAAAACCTGTTACATTTTATTTTCCTTGTCCGCCTGGTCTCTGGTCTGCTCCTCAGTGGTATATTCTAAAGGGAGGGGGTAGACCCAGTCGACCCTCCCGACCTGTGACAGATCATTGGCGTAGTCGGCAGGATTACCACTGAGTTGAGCCACCAGAAGCCGTTATGGCAGAAGAAGAGGCACCGGGAGCACGAAGACAAGCCATGCCCATATTCATGGGAGCCCCTTGGGCCCAAAAGTACCAAGGTCCGGGATCGGAGATGAGTCTGTCGACATGGAGGGCCCAGGTCGAATATTTAGTCGGGCTCCAAGGTCTGGATGCCCCTCAGGGAGTACAGTTCATCTTGAATTCCTTGGAAGGAGAAGCACTGAGGGAAGTGCGAGCAGCGCCAGAAGCGAACCGTACCACGGCTCAAGCTATCTTTGACTTCCTTTCGGGGCAATACGGCGATACCACTCCCGTAGCCGTTCTGCGAACACAGTTCTTCAACTGCAAACAAGGGCCGCGACAGACCATCCGGGCATTCACACTACAGCTGAGAGAGCAGTTCGCTAGGCTAAGAGGAAGGCAAGACCATGGTCTAGGGGGTGAAGAGAGCCTGCTGCGAGACCAATTCCTCCTGGGGCTACGGGAAGGCCCCGTACGCCAAAGCCTGCGAATACAGGTCCGCCGGAACCCGGACTTGTCTTTTGACGAACTGAGACAAGAGGCGTTGGCCTTGGAACGGGATCACACGGTAGAGCCCTCAACGTGCATGGCTGCGAGTGCACCCGTCGACCCCCCACGCCCGGTCGAAGCGGAATGGAGACGTGCGTTACGAGAGGAGTTGAAAAAGGACGTCCAGGAACAGCTGGCCGAGCTATCCAACTCCTTCAGAGAAGAGCTCCGGCGTGAACGTTCCAGTCCATTGCTCCGAGAGCGGACCTATTCAGCGGGGAGCCGATTCCCAGAGCGACGCCCAGCTAGGCCAATGGGGCCGCGGTTCAGGTGGGACGAACAGGGACGCCCCATTTGTCATGGTTGTGGAGAGCCGGGTCATTACTTCCGCCAGTGCCGCAAGCTTTCCGCGCCCTGGACAAATACGGGCTAAAGCTGCAACCTGACAAGTGCCAGCTTTTCCGGAAAGAGGTGAAGTTTCTGGGCCACGTGGTGAGTGCAGCTGGGATCGCTGTGGACCCAGAGAAGGTGTCGGCTGTGCAAGGGTGGGAGGCGCCGAAGACTGTGCGACAGGTCAGATCCTTCCTGGGTTTTGTCGGATATTACCGGCGGTTCATTCAGGACTTCTCCAAAATCGCCAAGCCCATTAACCAGCTGCTCGGGGGCACGGGACGTTCGAGGGGCCGGGGATCTCCCGCGGTTCAGTGGGACCAGGCATGTGAGGCTGCATTCCGGAGGCTTAAACAGGAACTACTACAGGCCCCGATTCTGGCCTATGCAGACTTCTCCCAGCCTTTCATCTTGTACACTGATGCCAGCCATCTCGGCCTGGGTGCCGTGCTAGCCCAAAAACAGCAGGGGAAGGAGAGGGTGATTGCATACGCCAGCCGAAGCTTACACCCGACAGAGAGGAACGATGCTAACTATAGTTCTTTTAAACTTGAGTTGTTGGCCATGAAGTGGGCAATGAGCGAAAAGTTCAAGGACTACCTGTGGGGGACCAAGGTTCTGGTGGTAACTGACAACAACCCTCTGGTACATCTTCAGACGGCAAGGCTGGGGGCTGTCGAACAGAGATGGGTGGCACAACTGGCGAATTTCGACTACCAGCTGAAGTATCGGCCAGGGAAGGAGCATACGAATGCTGATGTGCTGTCGAGGTTTCCGGTGGCAGGTCCAGTAGTTCAGGGGCCCAACTCTAGCTCCGAGGAGGAGGAAGGAGCAATGGTGGGGATCGTGGAAGCGCCTGGATCATCGCAGGAAGAGGCCCCCAATGGTTGGGGCTGGGACCCACAGTGTTGGAGGTCGAGACAAGCGGAGGATGAAGGGTTGCGGATGGTACGAGAGTGGGTCCAGACTGGGAAATGGCCAGAGGCCAGAGAACGCCGGGCTCAGACTCAGGCCGTCCGAGGGTTGCTAGGACAATGGGAAAGGTTGGCTTTGAGGGAGGGGGTGCTCTGTCGCTCCATCCGGGACCCTAACCTGGGCGAGAAGATCTGGCAAATAGTAGTTCCGGAGGGGCAACATCGGTCCCTGCTACAGGCCTATCACACCCAGTTGGGCCATCAGGGCCTGGAGAAGACGATCTCGCTATTGCGACGCCAGTTCTATTGGCCTGGGATGGAGAGGATTACCAAGGCCTACCTTCAGGGATGCCCCCGGTGCACCCTGTTTAAGACCAGGAAGGAGATCCGAGCCCCATTGGTCCCGATTCAAGCAAAGGCTCCCATGCACATGGTCGCCATGGACTATCTGACGCTGGGAAGGCCGGTGGACCGGATTCAGAACATCTTGGTGGTGACAGACCTATTCACCAAATATGCCTGGGCCATTCCCACCTTGGACCAAACTGCTACCACCACCGCGAATGCCTTGTGGAGGGCTGTGATTCAGCCTTTTGGGTGCCCTGAGATATTCCACTCCGACCAGGGGCCGAACTTTGAGTCCAGGGTGGTCCATGAGTTGTGCCAGCTGTACGGGGGTAGGAAGACCCACACGACACCGTACCATCCCCAAGGGAATGGAGGATGCGAGAGGTTTAACCAAACATTGCTGGGCCTATTGGGAACGTTGGAGATGGATCAGCAGGGCCATTGGGCAGATACGCTTCCGGCACTGATCCAAGCGTATAACAACAGCGTGCATAGCACCACTGGATATGCTCCAACATATCTGATGTTTGGAAGACACGTGCGGCTACCAGCCGACTTAGTAACGGGGGCTGCTACCCAAGGGGAGGAAGGGAGCTTGTCAGACTGGGTGGCGAGGCACCACCAGCGACTCCACTGGGCGTATGGCCGGGTCTCGGACCGGATTAACCAGGCGGGGGCAAAGAGCAAGAGACTGTATGACCGAACAGCTCGGGAAGCCCCACTGCTCCCGGGAGAGAGAGTCTTGGTGAGGGATAATCGTCGCCAAGGGAAGGGTAAGCTGAGCGATCGGTGGGAGCCTCGGCCCTATGTGGTCTTACGACAACCACGTCCAGATCAACCCGTGTATGCTATCCGACCCGAGGGGAGAGCGGGCCCAGAACGGGTGCTCCACCGGAATCTGATTCGCCCTTGCCCGAACTACCCAAATCCCAGAGAGGAAGCCCCCCCGGTTGTGGCAGCACCAGGACCGTTACTGGTAGGATGGGGAGTGGTCCCCAGGGGCTTGGGCCCAGCACCGGGACCGGTGAGACCCGAGTCTCCGCCGAGGCGGTCCCAGAGGGAGAACCGAGGTCGACCCCCGGTGAGGTATGGAGACTGGGAGAGCGGAACCCGTTCTCGGGACTAGAACGGATTGGCGGGGGAGTATGTCACAAGGTGACGAACCAGCAGCGGAACTATATATTCCACGGAGGAATGTTTCTGCCCGGAGCGCTCTCGACGCAACACCCAGTCAGCCTGATATGCGTCGCTACCATGGCAACAGCAGCCGCTGATGACAGAGTGACAGCAGGTGCGGCGCATCAAGGGGCTGTTTGGTGATTGGGACACACAGCGGCTTGAAACAGATAAAGATCAAGCTTTGGGAGACCAAGTGGGTAGTTCAGTGCAGTGGAAGTTCAGTGCAGTGTTCTGTGTTCGGTTTTCGGGTGCTGTGTCCTGACCTTGTTCCGTCGAGGAAGGCTGAGAGTTTCTGTGGGACAACTTGACTGGCGAGATAGATCCGCGGAAGGGAATCCGCTACGAAGGATTTGGTGGAGTGGAACAGAGAAGCAGAGGAGAAGTTGCCTTGGAAACATCAAGTCCCCTGCCTGGGTAGAGATAAGTGCAAACCTTTTACTGGCCGTATGATATGTGATTTATATACCAAGACACTGTATATGAAGAGAAGCGATCTAGGAACCGGAGTCTAGACCCGTAATGTGAAGACAGCTGTTATGATGCACGAGTGAGATCGCTATATATTCTTCCGTTTTACTGTCCCTGCTGTTCAGTACAAGGAGGTGGGCTGTGGCCTTATATTTCACAGAGTGGTTAAGAGTGACGTGAGTTGATGCTGTGCTCACCGTGTGTGTTTGAAGTGAAGCTACTGCATGCTTACTATACCAAATTCTGTCACGTGCCCATCGGCCTTGCCCTGTGTTGCAGTTTGGAGCCGCTGCAGAAGAGATAAAGCGACGGTGGAATTTAAAGCTTGCGGTGTTCTGATTCATCGTTGATGTTGTCTGGAGAACGGAGGAAGTCCAGTGATCTGCTGTTCCGAGTGTCCCCCATCGGACGCCCCTTTCACAGCCGTGAGCCTCCTGCATTCCCTGTATAGGAAAGAACCAACCGGACTCGAAGTACCTACCTGCTGTCTAGTCGACGCCCCTTTCACAGCCGTAAGCTTTCCGCATCCTTTGTATAGGAAGGAACCAACCGTACTCGAAGTACCCACCTGCTGTCTAGTCGACGCCCCTTTCACAGCCGTGAGCTCTCTGCATCCCCTGTATAGGAAGGAACCAACCGTACTCGAAGTACCCACCTGCTGTCTAGTCGACGCCCCTTTCACAGCCGTGAGCTGTCTGCATCCCCTGTATAGGAAAGAACCAACTGGACTCGAAGTACCCACCTGCTGTCTAGTCGACGCCCCTTTCACAGCCGTGAGTTTCCTGCATCCCCTGTATAGGAAAGAACCAACCGGACTCGAAGTACCTACCTGCTGTCTAGTCGACGCCCCTTTCACAGCCGTAAGCTTTCCGCATCCTTTGTATAGGAAAGAACCAACCGGACTCGAAGTACCTACCTGCTGTCTAGTCGACGCCCCTTTCACAGCCGTGAGCTCTCTGCATCCCTGTATAGGAAGGAACCAACCGTACTCGAAGTACCCACCTGCTGTCTAGTCGACGCCCCTTTCACAGCCGTGAGCCTCCTGCATTCCCTGTATAGGAAAGAACCAACCGGACTCGAAGTACCTACCTGCTGTCTAGTCGACGCCCCTTTCACAGCCGTAAGCTTTCCGCATCCTTTGTATAGGAAGGAACCAACCGTACTCGAAGTACCCACCTGCTGTCTAGTCGACGCCCCTTTCACAGCCGTGAGCCTCCTGCATTCCCTGTATAGGAAAGAACAAACTGGACTCGAAGTACTTACCTGCTGTCTAGTCGACGCCCCTTCCACAGCCCTCAGTTTCCTGCACCCCCTGTATAGGGAAGGACCAACCGTACTCGAAGTACCCACCTGCTGTCTGGTCGACGCCCTTTTCACAGCCGTGAGCTTCCTGCATCCCCTGTATAGGAAGGAACCAACCGTGTTCGAAGTACCCACCTGCTGTCCAGTCGACGCTCCTTCCACAGCCGTAAGCTTTCCGCATCCCCTGCAGAGGAAAGAAACCTACCGTACCAGGAGTCCCTACCGGCTGTCCAGTCGACGCTCCTCTTCACCGCTGTAAACTTCTGTACTTGGGAGGTCGAGAAGAGGACAGTCTGCTCAGAGTCCGAGAAGGATAAGTCGTGCTTAGAGCACTTACCTGCTGGTCAGGTCCGCGCTCCTTCCATTGCCGAGAGCCTCGGCACCCGAAGAGTCCGAGGGGGTCGAGTGGACCCAGTCCCCACCTGTCGTCCAGCCGACGTCCCGGCGGCCACTGGATGCTGGGAAGGAAGGAGGAATTTTAATTAGGATACACAAATTCTTTTAATCAATAAAACCTGTTACATTTTATTTTCCTTGTCCGCCTGGTCTCTGGTCTGCTCCTCAGTGGTATATTCTAAAGGGAGGGGGTAGACCCAGTCGACCCTCCCGACCTGTGACATAATCATTTTCAGCTTGTAATATGTGTCCAACAGGTTGATAAGAAGGTTTGCTTTGATTTGTGCAAAGTCAGTAATTTGAGACACATACATGTGTAGAAAGAATTCAATAAGACGGGCAGACATGACTCCAAATATTTGTATTTCAAAAGCAATAATTGTTTTTCTAAGTATAATAAAAGGAAATGTGCCTTCAAAAAAAAAAAAAAAAAAAAAATTCAATATCATTAATGTGTTGTATAAAGAAAATAAAAAGGACACAAGCAAATATAAATATCACAAATATGTGTTATAGGGAAAAGACAAAGAAAGTTTGTAAAATGAACTTCAACTGTAAGAAGGACAGCTCATGAAGAACCAATCACGTACAGAAAGGAATGTTCAAATTCATAGGAACAGTTCAGAAGAAACGTTAATAATAAATATTGAGAACTAAGATTGGATCAGTTTTGCTCCTTTTTTATAATACTTGAATACTATTTTTTGTGGAATACTTGATGCGGCCCAGCCTGACCCAGACTCTCCCTCCAGCGGCCCCCAGTTAATTTGAGTTTGAGACCCCTGATCTATGCCAACTAGTCCAATGGAAAAAGGGAATGAGCGTCACGGGCGGGTGACGTCATGACCAGGAAATGATAAAAGCACTTCCGCTGCGAAACGCCAGTTAGCTTCGAAATTGCCGAAATGCAAGCCAAGTATCGAAGGAAGGGAACTTTCGTAAGAGAGATGCTCGGCTCGAAAACGCTACGGGAACGAGAATACCCAATGCGCCATAATTCAAGTACCTGAGTGTCAGTTTGTTCAGCTAAGCACTAAGCACCTGAGAACCTGGGGTAGCATCCAGGTCTAGGCTGTAAAACCTCACGAATGTGAGCGGAAAGGACCAGCCCGCCGCATCACAGACATCTTAAAAGAGAGAAACCCCATGCAGTAAGGCTTTAGAAACCGCCATACTCCTGGTCGAGTGAGCTTGGACCACCAAAGGACAAGGCTGGCCCGAGTACTCGTAAGCAAGTGAAATAGCCTCGACTATCCACTTACTGACTGTCTGTTTGGAAGCAGGAAGACCTTTTTTAGGTGATCCAAAGCAAATCAATAGTTGATCGGACTTCCTGATTGAGGATGTTCAAGTGGGGGAGACCGAAAGAGCCTAAGGGTCACCAACTCTCTTGAGGGACGAAATAGCTAGCAGAAAGATAGTCTTAAGAGTAAGGAACTTCTCTGAGACCGAATCTAAGGGCTCGAATGGGGCCCTAGACCGGCCTTCTAGAACTATAGTCAAATCCCAAGCTGGCACCCTAGTGCGAGTTGCAGGCCTTAGCCTCAAAGTGCCACGAAGGAAACGTGTAATCAGGGGGTCTCGACCCAAGGATGTACCCCCCACCAGGGTGTGGTAAGCCGCAATGGCTGCCACGTAGACTTTTAGCTTGGAAGGGCATAAACCTGACTCAAAGCGCTCTTGCAGGAACTCGAGTACTGTGTTCACAGAACAGTTAACTGGATCCAAATGACGTCGGTGACACCATAAAGAGAAAACTCTCCATTTAAGCGCATATAGTTTCCTAGTAGCCGGAGCTCTGGAGTAGTGTTAATTTCGTCAGACGAGACGAGACTAAATATGTTCGTCAACAAACTTTTTTTCCAGGACTAAGACGAGACGATGACGAGACTGCACCAATGTCCAAAAACGCTGACTAAGACTAAATTAACATGCATTATTGTTGACGAAAAAAGACGAGACTAAAATGTTTTGCATAAAATAAAAACTAAGGTAAAATCTCTCTCCGTTTTCGTCTACAACCGTCTCTACTTTTTCATGATGAGATAGAATATTCAACTGTTACGCCTTCAAAATATTCCAAATGAGTTCGCGCTGTTGCTGCTCAGGTCTGCTGCCAATGAATTTGTCCAGTGACAAATGAATCACTCTTTTGAATCGATTCTGTTCAAAGACTTCATCAAACAAGTTGGCAGATCTGTCTTAATCGGTTCGCGAATCAGTTTGAATGATCTGTTCAGTTTCCTGCACGCACTGACTCATCTGAAGCGCTTTCAATTCACACTCGACTCGGATTTTTAGAACAGCAAAAGCATTGAATGAAGTGGCCGTGGACCTAGTAGTCAAGTGAAAGCATATCTGCAAACGCATCATATTTTTGCCAGCGATGAAGATCTTTATTAGTTGAACATCTTCGTAAGCTGTAGCACTATGTTAAATTCCACAGGACGAAACGATTTCATTTCATTCAGGTACATTTTACAACCAAACAGATTATTACGCCACGATAGCACTACTACAAAGTATGACATTACTAGTTTTTTGGACATATAGGCCTACATTAATTTATAGATTAAATAAGCTACCATTGTCCACAGTTTATATGAAATGAACACCCGCCATCCCGCGGTAATGTGTGTAGGCTATATTGCGCAGTGGCGAAACCGAATGCCTTTGCCTGCCTTAGACACAGTTAAACAGTTTAAAAATGCTTGCAGAAATATACATTTGATTACATTTTGGAGAACAGACAGAGGAAGATCCGTCGATGTGCATTTGATTGTTGTTTGTGTTCAGATGTTCATGCGGTCATGAGCGTGAGCACATGTGAAGTTTTTGTTGCAAAGATAGCCTATCTAATTATGATAATAATCATTTATATGAAAAATATCTAAATAATATCATGTTATATATATAATCATCCGAAGTAACAGCAGAAATATTAATTGCTAAGCTTTGTTTAATCTCATTTGTTATTTCTCAAGACCAACCTAGAATGTAAGGTTGTATTTTACACTACACTACAGTAGGCCTATTCTTTTCAGTTTTTCTGGGTATACTTATTTTATTTCTGCTCTGAACAGAAAAATGAGACACGTCACGTGGCAACCAAAAACAGTTTTAAAAACATTTGTAACCTGTCAGTCAAGATATATTGAGTTCTCTTTTGACTAAAACTAAACTAAAATGACGAGACTTTTAGTTGACTAAAACTTGACTAACAAAAAAAGATATGTGAATGACTAAATATGACTAAAACTAACAAGGACATTTGGCTCAAGACTAAGACTAAGACTAAATTAAAAATAGGTGACAAAATTAACACTACTCTGGAGCTTAGGATGGTCTCAGCAGCCTTAGCTGAAAGACCACTTTCTATGAGTTGGGCCCCCTCAGAGGCCAAACCCACAGATTCCAAATCTCTGGACGAGGGTGAAATATTGTGCCCCTGGCCTGAGACAGAAGGTCTCTCCTGATCGGGATCTCCAATGGAGGCCCGTCTAGAAGATGGACCAGGTCCGAAAACCAGATCCGACTCGGCCAGTGTGGTGCTACTAGCAGTAGGCTTATTCCAAACCGACGGACCCTCTCCAGAACTCCTGGGAGCAGAGCAACAGGGGGAAAGGCGTACAGACGTAGCCTCGGCCACGTCTGCACCATGGCATCCAGCCCCAGGGGGGCTGGGTGAGTAAGGGAATACCAGAGGGGACAGTGCGTCGTGTTGTGAGACGCGAACAGGTCCACCTCTGCTCTTCCATATGCCTCCCAGATTTTCTCCACCGCCTCGGGGTGGAGTCTCCAGTCCCCTGGCCTCAGCTCCTGCCTCGACAGGATGTCTGCTCCTATATTCTGGTCCCCAGGAATATACACTGCCCTCAGGGAGAGTACCTTCCCCAGGGACCACAGGAGGATCTGGTGCGCCAGTTTGCAAAGCGGACGCGACCTCAGACCCCCCTGACGGTTCAGATAAGAGACCACAGATGTGTTGTCTGTTCGAACGAGCACATTATGGCCTCTTAGGTCCGGAAGGAAATGTCTCAACGCATTGAAGACGGCCATCATCTCCAGGCAATTTATGTGCCACGAAAGATGATGGCTTTTCCACAGACCCTGAACCGAGCAGCCTTCCATTACCGCTCCCCAGCCGGTGAGGGAAGCATCTGTCGAGATGGTAGCTCGATGGCAAAGAGCTCCCAACACCGGACCCTGGGTTAAGAACCAGTGTTTCCTCCATATCTCTAAGGCACGAAGGCATCGCCGCATAACCTTGATCATACGGAAAGGGTTTCCCCTCGGGGAGAACCCTCTGGTCCTGAGCCACCACAGTAAAGGCCTCATGTACAGCAGGCCAAAAGGTATCAAGTTGGACGCTGCTGCCAGTAGACCCAACAGTTTCTCGAACTGTTTTACAGTGCGTGACTGACCTAGCTTTAGCTCTTTGGTGGCTGCCTTGATAACAGCTACACGAACGGGTGATAGGTTGGCACTCATCGTCACTGAATCCCATACCACACCAAGGAAAGTGGTTCTCTGTACTGGAGAAAGAACACTCTTCTTGGCATTGAGCCTCAACCCCAACATCTGCATATGGGCGAGAACGACACCTCGGTGCCGAACCGCCAACTGCTCTGATTCCGCTAGAATCAGCCAGTCGTCGATATAATTCAGAATGCGAATGCCCTGAAGCCTGAGAGGGGCTAAAGCTGCATCCATGCATTTCGTGAACGTGCGGGGTGACAAAGCTAGGCCGAAAGGAAGAACCCGATATTGGTATTCTTTGCCCCTGAAAGAAAACCTTAGGAACTTCCTGTGCTGAGGGAGGATGGAGATATGGAAGTATGCATCCTTTAGATCTATCGTGACAAACTAGTCCTCGGATCTGATTTGGGTCACGATCTGCTTGAGGGTCAGCATCTTGAACTTGAGTTTCTGAACTGACCGATTTAACAGGCGAAGATCTAAAATGGGACGCAACCCTCCATCCTTTTTTGGAACAATGAAATAACGGCTGTAAAAACCAGACTCTCGGTCGGGTGAGTACACCTGTTCTATAGCTTGTTTCGCTAACAGGGCCTTTACTTCTTGCTCCATTACCAGAGCCTGCTCGGGATGCACCACTGTGGGCAGCACCCCGCTGTAACGAGGAGGACGAGAGCCAAACTGTATTCTGTATCCTTCCTCTACAATCTGCAGGACCCAATGAGAAATATTCGGCAGAAGCTTCCACGCTGCCAGAAAATTTACTAAGGGAACCAGCCTCTCGAGGCTGGTCTCTGGTGTTACTGAGAGAGCCAAATCTGGAGCCTGAAACATAACGGCAGGAACTACCTGACCTGACTGCTCTAAAGCCCCCCTCAGAGGGCGCGAAACCAATGCTGTACCGCAGTATAGCATCAGCGACTCGCTGGAGACCACTGCGCCCTGAAGCACCGGAGGTGGCAGGGTTGGCAGGGTTGGCAGGAGGGTCTCGTGAGGACCCCGAAATGGAACGGGCACCGTATAATGAGGTGAACACTGTTCCACCTCGGTCGGGGCTGTCCTCACAGGCCTGATGTCTAAGCATCAGGACCTTTTTTTTTTTTTAACCGAAGCCTTCTTCGCCTGAAGAACGGTCCTCAGATCCGGCTTAGGCTTAGGCGACTTCGGTTGAGAGGGCTGCCTCTGTCTCCAGTATCTACGTGGAGGAACACGAGACGCAACACTCTCCTTTTGTTGCACACGGTATGATGAGCTAGATGGCTGGGGCTGCTCACGCCCAGCAGCCCCAGGGGGCTGGACACGGCGAGGGATTAACTTTTTAAAAGCCTCAGACTGCTTTTTAGACTCCTGAAACCTATCCACTACAGTGTGGACTGCGTCACCGAAGAGACCAGAGGGTTCAAGTGGAGCGTCTAATAAAAAAGTTCGATCTTTTTCTTTAATTTCAGAAAGATTGAGCCATAAGTGCCTCTCAGTGGCTACCAAAGCTGCCATAGACCGCCCAATTGCTCTGGCGGTCTCTTTAGTAGCCCTGAGAGAAAGATCAGTAGCCCTACGAAGTTCTTGAACATCGTCATGACTAATTCCCTCGCTGTTATCCAATTCCCCCAGCAGGTCAGCTTGGTAAGCCTGGAGCAGTGCCATGGTGTGTAAACACGCTCCAGCTTGACCTGCTGCCGAATAAGCTTTGCCCACTAACATCGATGTATTTTTAAGTGGTCTAGTGGGCAAAACCGGGGCTTTCAGAGAAGATGCGGGACCAGGTTAGGGTTAGGGCATCGACTCATAACCAAACTCTTTTAGCCCTCTAATCTTTGAATATGTTGTGGTCTGAGGGTTAAAAACACGAGATGAGAATGGTTTATTCCAGGATTTAGAAATCTCATTGTGTAAATCTGGAAAAAAAGGCAGCCCTCGTGGTGGATATAATGTGGCTGAAGGAAGAAAACGCTCATCTAACTTGCTTTTTGAGCGAGTGCTTTTTTTCTCAGATGGCCATTCAATATTTAATTTTTCTACAGCCCGTGACATGACATCCACCAGCTCATCATACGCCGGGGAATTAAATTGTGAATCCCTTTCCCCCGTGTGTGCATTTTCACTTTCAATACTCATAACGTCAACTTCCTCAGAAGAAGAACATTGCAGTAAAGGAGAGCTCTCTTCCCGGGCGGAAGAAACCGCAAAGCGTGCTTCCGACACCGGGAGAGGAGAGCTAGATCTCTCGGGTAAGGAAGGAGAAAAGGTCCTCGGACCCGTCTCCCCCCCTCCGAGAGATCCAATTGCGATCCCCAAGAATGCATTCTCCGCGCTGCCTCAGCAGACGCGGGTCCTGATCCTTGAGGATCGCGAGCCTGGCCACTCTGTTTGTCAAAGAGTGCCAGGCGAGAGCGGAGCATGCGAAGCGGTAACTTCTCACAGTGTTGGCACTCAGCCCCCTCGAAGGCTGAGACCGCATGCTCCACTCCCAAACAAATCACACAAAGCTTGTGTGTGTCCCCACCCGTTAAATAACGCGGGCAGGGAGGAACACACTGTTTGTAGACTTGTTTCGCCATACCGATACCAACAATATTGTAACAGACAACAATAAATAGACAAGACAGTATGACACAGATCGCTTGCTGAGGCACAGAAGCTAACTGGCGTTTCGCAGCGGAAGTGCTTTTATCATTTCCTGGTCATGACGTCACCCGCCCGTGACGCTCATTCCCTTTTTCCATTGGACTAGTTGGCATAGATGCTTCAGACGCAATCACGCAGTTCCCGTAGCGTTTTCGACGCATCTCGAAGTTGCCTTTTCGATAAGGGAACTAAATTATTACTACTGTATTACGTTACGGTTACGGTTAAAGCACTTGCAACCAGCTGCCAGTTTTTTACCATAATCTTTACACTCAAAAAATATGTTGGCTTTAATTAACTTTTTTATGTCAACAGGTTCTGATATGTTGGCTTTAATAAATGTTTTTATGTCAACAGGTTCCACATAACTGGGTTATGTTAAACAAACATAATATGTTCATGTAACTTCAACATCATGGAATGAAGTCATTTTAAGCGACCCAATTAAACTCTGAGCAGAGTGTTAAATGAACACTGAAGCTGTGTTAAAGGTAATGAGATACTTAAGTGAATAATTTAGTGATGATTAAGCATTATTGAAGACACCTGTTGTTAACAAGCAGAATCACTGAAGGAGAAATCCGGTTCTATACACTAGTTCAGTTTTTCGAGCCCACGAAGTGCAGCGATCGGAATCCGGAGGCCATTCTGCCCATAGCTATGAATGTAAGTTACGTGCCCGCTCACGAAACATTTCCGCCCCGGCGCTGCTTGCGCATCACAAAGTTATCACAAAACGTTCCCCGTTCAAAGCAATCGGGACGTCACATGTGAAACAGCCAGCCATCGCTGTCAGTGAGCTGCCGTATTCAAACACCAAGGGCGCCTGCGCCGCGCCCACACATCCGATTCAGTTTTTCAAGCCCACGAAGTGCGGCGATCGGAACCCGGAGGCCATTCTGCCCATAGCTGTTATGTAGAAGCATGGGAAGCGATTCCAGGGGTATCAGAATGGGTGCTGAGCACAATAAGACAGGGCTATTCACTACAGTTCGCTCGCCGTCCCCCGCGCTTTCGAGCACGGACCCTGACGAAAGTGAATGTGGAAGTAGCACATCTACTCCGCACAGAAATAGTGAAACTGCTGTGCAAAGGGACCATAAAACCGGTACCTCCTTCTCTGAGCGAGTCAGGCTTTTACAGCCGTTATTTTCTCGTACCGAAGAAGGACGGAGCTCTCAGACCTATGTTATATCTGAGATATTTGAACAAAGCTCTCACGAGAAGACCGTTCAAAATGCTCACGACCAGACAAATTCTCGCGCAAATTCGCCCGAGGGACTGGTTTCTCTCTCTCGATCTGAAAGACGCCTACTTTCAGATTCAGATAATACCCCGTCACAGGCCATTTTTGAGATTCGCCTTCGACGGTCAGGTATATCAATACACTGTCCTCCTGTTCGGCCTGTCTTCAGCACCCCGTACATTCACAAAGTGCATGGACGCGGCTCTCGCCCCCTTGAGAAATCAGGGCATGCGGATTCTAAACTATTTGGACGATTGGCTGATTCTGGCACAGTCAGAGATAGAACTCTTATCTCACATAGCTGCGCTCCTCAGTCATCTGGAAAGCCTGGGTCTCACGGTCAACTGGACCAAGAGTTCATTACTGCCCAGTCAGTCAGTTTCCTTTCTGGGGATAGAACTGGACTCTGTGGCTATGACGGCTCGTTTATCGACACAGCGCGCGCGCCGTGTTCAACAACTGGCCGCGTCTTTCCAGAAGAGCAGCATCGCTTCTCTGAAAACATTTCAGAGAATGCTGGGCTGTATGGCTTCAGCTGCAGCAGTGCTTCTCTGGCTGAACGCTCTAGTGCCTCACCGAGTTTGGGCTTCCGGCTGCAGACAAATCATAGTGACTCAGAGCTGCGTTTCAGCTCTGCAGCCCTGGTTAGCGACCGACTGGTGCCAGCGGGGGGTAACGATGGGAGCTGTCTTATACCGAAAGGTCATCTCAATGGACGCCTCCAACTTAGGTTGGGGCGCTCTCTTCGAGGGCAGACCGGTCTTTGGCCTGTGGTCAGACCGAGAGAAACGCCTTCATATAAACTGTCTGGAGATGATAGCGGTCGAGAACGCGCAGAAGCACTTCCTCCCGTTCATACGGGACCAACATGTTCTAGTCTGTTTGGACAACATGTCTGTGGTGTCCAGTTGCTATGGTGCTTTTTCGGCAAAGCGGAAGTCGACCTTTTTGCGTCAAAAGACAAAGCTCATTGCCCGATGTCCTTTCAAAGAACGAGGACATGCTAGCCCAGATCTGGCCCAGCCGCCCACTGTATGCTTTCCCTCCGGTCTCACTGTTGCCACAGGTAATCAAGAGAATCAGGGAAACGTGCCACTCTGTGCTCTTATCCCGAGGTTTTCCTGCAGCCTGCCGGATCCAGGCCGTTACCAGATTTGACGAAGGACCTTCGCCTGGACCCGATGACAACGCAGTGCTGAAGTGCCAACTAGCCTCTCCCTATGGAGGATCCCTATTCCACTCTACAGATAAAGCGCTATGAAATTACGGTTTCGCGTCCTTACGCCGAATTGATAAAATAAAATTCTGCGTCAAAATTGTTTAGGCATGGTTTGTAGCGAATTACGAACCTGCGCACACATATATTCAAACGCACATAACTATAGAATCAATTCTTAATGCGCATGTAAACGCCATCAGCGTTTATCACAGGTTCGTGTTTAAAGTCTATTTAGAGAGAACGGCGTCGTCTTAGCTGCCCCTAATTTAATAACAAATGATCATTTCGATGGAAGTGAATCAATCAAAACTAACTTTAGCTGGAAACAACATATTCAAGAACCGCTATAAAACACAAACCATTCTTTGTTACCTTAAATTATATGTTTGTCTCTGTAAAGCTGCTTTGAAACAATCTACATTGTTAAAAGCGCTATATTAATGAGGATGACTTGACTTGACTTGACTCTTAATAGCCCCGTGATGGGAGAACCAAATCTGGTTCCCGGAGCTGATGCGGCTGTCACGCACAGTCCCTTGGCCGATTCCGGTGAGGAGAGATCTCCTCTCTCAAGCCCGCGGCTCAATCTGGCATCCCCATCCAGAGCGCTGGTCTCTGCACGTGTGGTTGATCAACGGATACCCGTTGTCCTGCCAGAAGGAGTTATGTACACGATCACGCAGTCTAGAACTCCCTCTACGAGAAGGCTTTACTCGTCTAAATGGTCTGTGTTCTCCAAATGGTGCGTCGACAGAAATCTGGACCCACGTACGTGTGGGGTCTCGCGGTTGCTTGGCTTCCTTCAAGAGCTTTTGGAGAAGGGCAGGTCCCCCTCCACGCTTAAAGTATATGTGGCGGCCGTTGCAGCGTTCGCTGAGTCGACGTGCGACCAGTCAATAGGAAGGAACGAGCTTGTCATCCGCTTCCTTAGAGGAGCCAGGAGGATGAATTCCCCGTGGCCCCCGTCGGTTCCTATTTGGGATATTTCTTTGGTCCTAGAGGCCCTGAAAGCATACCCTTTTGAACCATTAGATTCCGTGGATCTAAAGTACCTCTCGCTCAAAACCGTTTTTCTGACAGCTCTGTCATCAGGAAAATGTGTGGGGGATTTACACGCGCTATCCGTTATCCTTTCAGGCGCTCGGAACAGCTCTTTGTTTCGTTTGGTGGGCGCACCAAAGGGTCTCGCTGCCTCGAAACAATGCTTGTCCAGATGGATAGTGGACGCTATAGCAGCTGCTTATGTGTCTAAACGTCTGCAATGCCCTTTGGGCGTCAGGGCTCATTCCACTAGAGGCGTGGCCTCGTCGTGGGCCTGGTCCAGCGGGATTTAGAGTATTGCGTAACCTGCCGTGCTCGCCCCCCCGAACGACTTTCGCTTTAGTCGATGAAAACCAGGGAAGCAGCCTCCGAGCCATTCTTTAATATGCTAAGCCACACCCATTCTGGCGGGCTGTGATGCGGGCGCGAAGTGCCCTCTTTGGGTGTGACGTCACGCAAGGCTCAGTGGTAGGCTGCTGCAGTAGCCGCAGGGCAGCCCATGAGCACGCTAGACAGCCTGCTCTAGGTCTGCTGGCTGCTGCACTGCGTTGACAATAAATACAAAATTAAGGATAATTTTTGGCTTCATATCTCGAGAAAAGATTACTTTACCCGTAGTGTAAGCAACTTACGCAATACTCGTTCCCTCTTTTTGAGAGAACAGAGATTACATTAGGTAACCAAGTACGTTTCATGTCACAATGCATGCTGGGTTACAGGATAGTACAACACCTGCATTGCAGCATGATTTTTTTTGCCACCATTGTTGAGATTCATGTGCTGATTTTTGATATCTGTGTTTCTACAAGACAGTGAAAGCTCTGTTTTGTTGTTGTGCATCATGTGTTTTAAAAAAAAAATGTCAATGTAACTTATTGCAGTAGTTTCAAAGTGGTGGTAATGAAACACTTTTGATAGAGGATTAAACTCTGAATGAGATTAGTGAATGAACAGGTTACTTGCTGATTTTGTCCTCATCATCAATATAAAAAACTGCATTCACAAACCGTGCGTGTACAAGTGGGGCTTGCAAACACAGTTCAAGTGACCTAATGTCAAATAGTCAAGGGTCAGCATCCCAACTAAAGCAAACACTGATCTCCATAATGATAACCAAGGGGTAATCCACCAGCCGGAAACTGAAGTCTCCCCGGGGGCCACCATTGGCTAACAAGCCTTCACCTGCTGTTAGCATTCCATTGACTCCCATTCATTTCGGCATCACTTTGACAGCGAATAACTTTACATCTGAGGCTTTTAAAAACTCCATTTGTCCATTTATTTCTAAAGAAACATGACAATATATAAAAGGCTTCATTACCTTGTATCTTACGTTGTGGCCCCGTAGAAGCAGTTTTTGTAAAAATAGGCAAACGATTGCATCATAACGTGCGACTCTCTGTCGCACAATAGAGAAATTACCATATAGACAGAAGTAGAAGCTTGTGCGCAATCGGGGGACGTGGAGGCATAAAGTCAAGGAAGAAGCCCAAAGAGAGTTGTAAAGTTGCTCCTGCTGCGAACTCATGGACAGCTAATACTCACGATCTCCGGCTCTGCAAGATTCAGAAGGGAATGATTCAGATTCCTCTTGGCACAGCTACTAGAAGACGTACAACTGTGAGACAGGTTGCTCACGTCACATCTACGTCATAAAGCTCAGTTTGAGCCTGCGCAGTGTGCTTGGCAATCAGGAAGTGAGTGCTTCTAATTGACTTCACTTTTCTCCGTTGAAGTCTATGGGGTCTCTGTGCACATTTCTTTTACTGTCTATGCTTCAAACCAAACATTTTCAATTAAACATCTCAATAACAACTTCTGTAGATGTATGACAGAAATAAAGTCATACTGGTTAATAATAAGTGTAATAATGTGTAATGGCTGTAAGTCAGTTGTAGTTCTTGTGTTTCTCTATTTTCTGTTCTTGTGCTTCTCTATTTTCTGTTCTTGTGTTCCTCTTTCCTTCAGTGATTCTGCTTGTTAACAGCAGGTGTTCATCACTAATGATCAACATTCACTTATAATCACTTAATTATCTCACTGCAACACTGCGCCAATGTTACTTTTACTCTTTATAGTGTGGAAATCTCTTTATTTAGAATATTTTTTAGTGGTCTCAAAATAAATAAGTTCACAGTAATACTTTGCTCACATTATTAGTGTATTCTAAATTTTAGTTAATACATTTGAATGACAGTTGGTCAATTTACGCCAGTCGGTTTCTGGAAGTGAAATTAGTTAACTAGTATTAGTTAATTAGTTTTAATTTAGTGCATGGTATTTTAACAGTAACATACTGTAGATTACAGGAAAGAATTGTACAATTAACAGTAAATTACTGGCAACAGAATTGCCAGTATTTTACTGTAAAAAAGCCTGGTAAGGTCTAACAGTGTGTATATATATATATATATATTGTTATATTATCCAGCCTTAAAAGTTCTATAGTTTTTTGTCAGTGTTTATGTTGTAAAGACTTTAGGCGGGTCTAATCCATGGGGAATTTGCATATCATAATTAATAATTGGTAATTAATAATTATTCATACATGTTTGGATTAGATCAGTCTTACATGTTAATAAATCTCCCTCTAAAGGAGAATGTCATTTTACCTGGATGTATACATGCAATCCTTTCATTTTAACAAGTTGATTGCAGTCAATTACACAGATCACGTCTTACAAATCAGGCAAAATTAATTTAGCTCAATTGTCAGAAGAATATTGAGGGGTTTTCCCCAATATCATCTTACTTTATAGGATTGCAGGAAACGCAATTCTCTGGCCAGAAGAATTGGGCTTCCTGCCCCATAATAAGTACTCTTTAAATTATTAATTATTGAAATAATTAATTAATTCGTAAAGCTTGTAGCATAAAAGATCTTCTTGGCACTTAAGAGACTCGAAATTGAGCAAAGAGGAAGTCCATCAGTCAAGTGAATATAATGATTTAATAAAGGCATGTCTACTTATATATATTTACTATGTTACAGGAATACATGTATTTACAAACATTAACACGAACGAAACACATTAAGACATTGATGAACGAGAAATGCGTAAAGTTTGGGCAATGGATGACTTACACGCGTTAGCGAGTAAGAGAGAGAGAGAGAGGGAGAGAGAGAGTGAGAGAACATTGGCATACTTCCTCCTAAGACATTCACCTTTCTGATTACAACACGAAACATCATCTTAATGCTCCTTAGAAGCGTTATAAAGAGATACTTGCACAAGTTATGGGTCTCGCTGTGTTGTCGCATTCCTGAAGGCCTGTCCCGGCCGCGTGCGTGAGCGGAGTCCTTTGTGTGTGTAAGCGTCACGTGTTGTCTCTGAGCGCTCGGGTGGCGCGGCGGTTTAAAGTCTTTGAGTAGCATTACCAATGAAAGTAGCTCGGCTACGTTTGTTTCACTCCGTGGAAGTAAACAGAGTCGACTATGGAAAACAAAACTTTGCCTTACAAAGGAAAGATATAAAGATCGGATCGGGTCTCCGAAGGAGACCACGGATCGGGTTACATGATGCAGCAGTAACGACGGGCGAAGCAAGAGAGTGGGCAGAGCTGCGCTCCTACATTTATCACATCGGCGAAGTCCAGCCTCTTCCCATTGACTCGGCCAATCAAGAGGTCGAAACTCGCAGGCGGGACTTCTGGTTTTTATGATCCCTTTGTTCTCTTAAGCAAGGCATTTGAAACCCTAATTTCATCGGGTGTTTAAAAGCAGAATCTTCCTAATTATTATAGTCATATGTGTAACAAAGTTTTAGCAAGATGTGATATCAATGGCTAACTGGGGCGCGACGATTGGAACTCAGAGACTCCAAACTTGTCACAAATGGATTTGGTTAAACATTAGTTGGCAAGGTTTGAAACATTATCCCAGTTTTCGAGAAACAGACCAAACACATAAAAGGCAAATCATAACATGAGATTAGATACATTGTTCTTACAATTCTAAAGGGGAAGTATAATAGAATATATATGACTGCAAAATTCAGTTCTCCTTCGTTAGAATTCTAGGGAATACGCAGTTACATGTAAAAATACATAATGGTAAACTCAGTTATTTCAATGTAACATGAACAAACAAACACATAAAACACATTGAATATTTCTGTTTACAATGTCTTTTAAAAAAAAGAAGTTTCTTTTCTCTGTAACATTAACTTCCTGTGGCACATTCCACATTCCTGGGGGTGGGAACGCTGGTGGAATGTGTGTGTGTGTGTGTGTGTTAATTTTGAGTCCTGGGGGTGGGGAACGCTGGTTTGGAAGCTTCCCGGCCTTTGAAGGCTCTTAGGATTTTAGTTATCCAGAATATATTTAATTATTCAGATTCACCCTAAATACGCTACATATTTCCCCCCTTTCGTCGGATGATGTCCCCGTGTGTTGGACATCATATGACGACAAATCATCACCATTGGCGGATGGCAGGTGAATCATGATGATTGGGTAGGAGGTGCTGTTAGGCTGAGGCTGAGGGCTCAGCTTGATAAAGTTCGACGCAGCCTCCAGCGTGGTACCCTCTTCCTGAGGGTCCCGTGGGCTTGGCTGTAGATGTTCGCATCTCGTTGAGCCTCCTGTGCAGGATGACTGTCGAGTGTCAGGGTGTAGTTGATAGATGTAATGTCAATTAGCTGGGATCTCCTTTTGCAAACCACAATTCCCTTCCTGGAGCTAGGGTGAGAGTGTGGTTCTTGAAGAAGGAAGGCTTTTTGGCACTTGGATGCGCGGCTCTGGCTGAGCAAGATGACACAGATCACTTACAATCTCTGCTTGGGTCTCGGTGACTGGAGTGCGAGGCTTGGCTTTAGCAGGGCAGCTTGTGCCACTGATCTGCAGCCCGCAGGTTCCGTCAGGGTTGTCTCTGAGGAAAGATTTGTTAGGGCAGGGATAGTAAATGTCTTTGGTCAATGTGCACATGTGTGGATTCGGAGCTGGGGACAGCTTGGTGTCGCTGTCATGCAAGGCAATCACGTACGGCATGCGGATCTTGATGTGAGTGCTGCCTTTCAAAATCTGACACGGACAATGTTCTTGAGCCGGTGGATTCGGCTTGACTATGATGGGTAAGTTCAGGGGAACGTCCCATTTTCTCTGCTTGTGGTGATGCAGAGTGGGATGGCACTACCCATGAGAGTAGGCAAGGTGTATTTTTAAAGAGTCAGTTGGCGTGGTGATGGCGGACGCCAGCACGGTTTGCATGAGGCCTAAGGGTATCCGGTGCGGTGGGATTCTACCCATGGCGAGGCTGTCGATGGAGGAGTTCACCCCCCCCCTAGCAGGTTTGTCATCAGGGCTGTTACCAGCTGAGTTCAAGCAAAGTCATTCTCAGTTCCCTTTAGTGACTTGTCGATGGTCTGCGGGGATGCACTCTGTTGTGAGTGGCTCTGTTCTCTGTGGAATCTCAGTCTGAATTTTGGCTTCATGCCGTCCGACGTTGGCGAGGTTTACTGCATTCATGCCGGACATACAAGTGTTAAACAGAGTTCTGACGGCAGTGCGGCGGCGGTTGTGGCCACCTGGCTCCGCTAGCGTGACAGTCATTTTCTCAAGTTGGTCGAGCATGTGTTCGACATCGGCCTCAGTGTGCGTGAGGGCCTCCTCTGTCCGTTGGCACCTACCCAGCTGTATTGTGTCGTTACGCCGGGGTAGTGCGTTCTGTAGGCGTTGTGAGGATCAGGTGGCACAGGCACTTTCTGAGTGCGGGTCCGGCAGAAAAGGAGTCTTGGTTGTTCCCTTAGGATGGTGCTTGGTGCCGGACCTGGTGAGATGTCCGATTGCGGCTGCCCTCTGGTTGGCTGGAAGCACAGCAGCATCCTGGTAAAAGTGACAGGGAGAGAGAAAGAGAGAAAGGGAGGAAAAATTTCAGCGAACATCGTCCTTGGTTGGCTAGGACAGTCTTTTCGCTTTGAGGGCGCCAGTATGCCACTTGCTTCGGTGTCTTGCAAGTGTCTCTGGTGCTGCGGGTTGCAGCACATGGTGCGTCATGGGCATAGGGCATACATTGTGGCATTACCCCCCTTTTGCACTGTGGCAGAACAAGCTGTGGCGCGGTGATGGCATCAGGTGCAGAACGCTGAATGTTGTCCAGTGCACGCAGCATGTGCTTGTTGACGTAGGTTGTGTGGGGCACCGGTTGTCGGTGGGTGCACACGACTTTCGTGGGTGGTTGGAGGGGTATGAGAGGTGGTTTCTCATAGTGTCCATAGTTTTGTGATAGTCTTTGGTAAGCTGGAAGGTTAAGGTCAGGTGAAGCAGGGGCTCTGTGACATTTTTGTCTTGTGGTGAGAGCCTAATGCATGACCCTAAAAGTTCAGAACCATGGTTTAATTGGTTCGCTAGGTATGTAGCATAAAGCTAGGTGTTTCACATGTAGCAAGCTAGTGAAGTGTGTCTTGTATCTTATCTTAGCTGTGGATGTTAGGAGGCTAAGAGGTATGTGGTTCCGAGATTATTCCATGGAAAGGGCATAGCCGAGATGAAATAAATGCCTTAAGATGGTTCTTATGACTAAATTATTTCTCTGGACTTAACTAGTGGTTCACTACGGCTTGAAGTGAATGATGGGGGAAAAGGACAGCTTTCCTATTCAAATTATGCTTATTATCAATCCTCTGGACTATAGTTGTGCCCTAGTAAATTGTTGAAGTTACTTGTGTTGCAGGGTCACAAAAATGAGTACACTTGTTGAAAATAAAACAAAATCACAAATAAAGGTGTCTCTGTTTCCTTTCTGGGCCCTATGGGAAATGGAACCACATTTGAACAAGAGAGGAAATAAAATAAATTTTAAATCATATAGATGACCGAAAAGTAAAGGGAATAGCTGAGTGCTATGAATATCAAGGTCAAAGAATAAAATAAATTTTAAATCATAGAGATGACCAAAAAGTAGGGGGAATAGCTGAGTGCTATTAATATCAAGGTCAAATAAAATAAAATGGAGAAAAAAAAAAAATTATTAAAGAAGAGCCAAAAGAAAACAAAAATTAAAATTAAAAGCAAAAGAAACAAAGTGATCAAAACAACGAGAATGATCTGAAGGCGAGAATAATCAGTGGCATTAGTGACTAAACTTTGGATTTGCCTGGGCCAACACTTCATAGTGGGTTACGACGGTTGCGTGTTCGAGGCCACATCGTGTGTGTCCCATCAAAGGATTAGTCACCTGCCGATGAAGATGGCTATTGCTATATGAATTCTTCTCTAGCTACACAGTTTACATGTAGTTAACTTAAGTTTAATTAACAGGGTATCTTCAAAGTTAGCCTTCGACGGTTAGCAAGGGCTATGCCTCAACTAGTAAAGGTGAACTTTAGCTAAGAAGAATTGCAAACACGGAACGTGAATGATTAGAAACCCTAACTGGTGTTAAGGAAAGTATTTTAGAATACTTTGCATTGTGTAAACACAAGCGGTGATTAAGGGCTTAAGTAAATTATGCTAACTGCTAATTGTAGAAGTTATTATTTAGCTTAGCCTAGGCTGGATGGATGTTAGGTTAGGTTAGCGTAGCGTAAGCTAGCTGGAGGCTAGGTTGGTTTAGCTTAGCGTAAGCTGGAAGGATGCTAGGTTAGCTTAGCGTAGCGTAAGCTAGCTAGATGCTATGTTAGTTTAGCTTAGCGTGAGCTGGAAGGATGCTAGGTTAGCGTAGCCACCTAGGCTGGTTTGTTTACAAAGTGACATCACAAGTTAGCACTTCCTGTGACAAGTCGTTGTCATGGAAACTAGAGCATGTCAGACAATTCAAACAGTCCCTAAAGGCTGTCTGTACATTTTACATGAATTATGCATGTTTAAACGGGTTAACCGGGGTGCAACTTTATTTTAAGTCTTTCTAGGACTCGGTGTTACATGAAGTAAAATGCAGATGTGTTTTGGCATTAGCTAATTTTACTCATGGAACTCTTCTCTTTATTTTAAGCAACTTATTCTATTTGTTTACAGAGTAAGGAAATAGATTTGCTGGGAGTCAAAGCTTGTCTAAGCATATATAGTTACATCCCTCTTGTGCACTACTGCTGACTTTTCAGCGATTACAACAGTTTTGATCACTAGGTAGCTCTCTGTTTGCAGATGCAGCTAAAGTTTAGGTGAATTACATCAATTAAACAATAATTTGTAAGGCCTTTACATTTGTAGAAAGGGGAGCGTCGCCCAGGTCTACCTAGATATAACTTTGTCCTGAGCTTTCTTTGTTAAGACACAGGTTTAGTCATACTGCAATTTGGATTTCTTTTAAGCAAAGCAGAATAAACATCGGTACAGTTTACAGGCTGTTGAGATGAGGTTTCTTCATCAAACAGACTGACGCTTTACTGCTTAACATGCTAATTTTAGTTGGAAATCTAAGGCTATTTTACTTAAAGTAGAGATGTCAATTTCAGCAATCGTTTATCTGCATTTAGACAAGCCAGCGATCAAAAATGCGTGCTGCACATTGTGTTTTAGTTGGATCGTAACGATTAAATGCACGCCCATAGGTTAACTGTAGTTTAAAGCTCAGGTGGTTTCACTCAACTCTGACGTCGCAGTGACGTATGCCCTATTTGGAGCTAGCGTTTCCTGTAACCCTTCATTGTCATAGAAACTAATGTTTAGCAGTGTCATTTCAACCAGCATGTTGCAAATGCTTGGTTTGAAAGAGTCGTGCATAGTCTGTTGGCAGGTGAGGCTTACACGTCCATTCAAGATTTTCTTTAAGTCAGTAAAATTCTAATTTTACGAATGCAGAGTCTTGCAACTCTTTGGGCAGACATTTTCATCTACTTTTAAAAGTTCTATGTTCTATGCTGATCAGGGACCCTTTTAGCAGAGTCTTGCACTGTGTTCGTGCAGTGTCTTCTGGTTTTGCAGTTCAAAGTCAGTGGGGTTTTAGGAATTCTTTCTGAGGAGGCCTTCTGTGTTAGAGGCCTTCTGCATTAGGTCACGCATCGTTGAGTGGGCATTGCGTGGTCTTTGGCGAGCTGGAAGGTGCAGGGTAGCGAACTGGAACTTTGACTTGGTGCTGAGGCTGTGTACCCCTAGATGGCTGCTGGAGTTCTTGGGAACTCTGACCTTGGAGTCTGGCTCTGGTGACCAGTGTGACTGGAGGGCCCAGACGGTCAGGTGTTTGAAGTCTAATGAAGCTTAGAGCGTTCTAGCAGGTCTTTGCCAATCAGAAAGGGGTGCGTGCTCATTTGTGAGATGTACACTGGGTGGGTAGGCCTCAAAAGGACCAATTGTCAGGTAAATGGGAGCTCTCTGTTCTAGCCGGTTGTACGTTCTGGTTGTACGACTGCACGTTCAGCTCACACATGTGGGGTATAAGAGTTCGATCTTCGCTCTTAGCTATAGCACTGAGTCTTTCAAAGAGTTGAGCTGACATTAAAGTGAGGTCTGAGCCGGTGACTTTCCCGTGTTTCAAGGCTCACCTCATTGTCTAGAGTGATGGGTAGGTAGAGTTTCCGGGCCCACCCCCTTTTGATCAGTTCTTTTGGGGTTTCGGTCCCAGCTGTGGGAAACTGTGCGGTCTCACTCAGGCTGTGCAGCTGTCAGCTGTGGTGGCTGTGTGCTGCTGTCACTTTGTGATTGTGACCGTTTGCTCTGTGTCTGTGGCTGACGAGCAGTGTTCTGTGTACCTGTAGGTCTTACGCTCAGGTATAGGATGTAAAGCTTGTACCTCTTGAATTTTTGGAAAGTCTTTTGTGAAGAAGCTTTTCAGCGACTTCAGGGTCTCGGCTGTCTCAGACGTGGCGGCATTGTGTTTGTCTGATGCGTGCTCAGACTTGGGCTTACCAGTGGCCTGGAACGGACTCGACTCTCTGTGAACAGGGCTCTGGTGTGATGGGGCGCCCTCTGGAGGCATCTCTGAGTAGTGTTCAGAGACAGTAGATCGTGGGGTTTTTCAAAGTCTTTTCGGATTCTGGATCAGAGAATTCTTTAATGAAGGCCTGCCGCAGCAGCTGGTAGTCTATAAGAGTGTTTCAACTCTGTGGAACAATGTCAAGTTCGGCTTTGAGATCGTGTCTCTGTTGAGTAAGTTCATGGATTTCAGCTCGGCCCGTGTGTAAGTGGTTTCAAGAGCCGTGGCTTTAGTGTCTCTTTCTTTGGGTTCAGTCTCTGCTGAACGAGCTTGTGGCTGGTAGCACGGGCCTCTTGCAAGTTTTTTCTTTTTCAGGCCGTGGCTTTCGAGTCTCTTTAAGTTCGGCCTCTGCTCTTTGCAAAGGGGCTTCACTTTTGTCGGAGTTTCTCGTTGGGTTCCTCTCTGGCTCTTTTCTCTGACTGTTCTCTGCGGTCTGTGTGTAGAAGATCAGACAGGGCAGGTTGAAGTCTTTTCACTTCCTTCTGTAGCTCAGGGTCGTTGTCATCCTCGGCTTGCATCCTTAGCGTTGCAACTTCATGGAGACGTGCTGGTGCGATGAGCTGGCAAGCGAGGTTTTGGACGTGTCTGGCCGGTCTTTGTCGTGGGAGCTTTGGCTTGGTTTGTGCGCCATCAGCTTGTCCACGTCGCTCTTGGCTTTGAAGCTCTGAGTCACTGGCGACCTTGGGCAGGAATGGAGGTGTCATGAATCTCAGCCATGTGTCCAGGTTGTCCCAGCGGTTGTGGGACTGTAGGACCGGAACATACTGGTTTCGACTGTGGGCGAGAGGAACACAACACACACAGAGAGACCAAGCAAGTTGTTCTACGTTTAACGAGCTATAATACGGGCTATGCCGCGTATGCAAATTGTGGTTAACTGATGCAGACAGTTAAATCATTCTGTGGGACAATTTGGTTAGGTCATCATGGGCCTGAATAAAATTTTAACAGGGCGGTAGCTTAGGGGGTCACCTGTTGATGCTAGCGGCTTGTTGTCTAATTATTATTCAGCGTTCCTTGTTGTCTCAGATAGGTTCTGTCTTCTAGGTGAACTGAAAAGAACAGAGCACGACAGAAAAGAGCAGTGGCAAGATAGCAGAGTTTGAAGTAACATGCAACCATCCAAGATGGGAAGGTCTGTAATGAAATGGCGTTAAGAGTACACAGGAAGTGTTACAGGGGAAGAGGAGGCCTAAGCCTGCGGTTTGTGGCTCGGAGAGGAGGAGGGAGCCAAACACTTCAATAACCGGGGGAATCTCTAGATTCTGTAGCAAATATTAAGTGGATGGGTTTAATACCTTTGTTCAGTTTGCCTGGGGTGGAATGAGGTCATTTGGGTTGGAGTCAGCATCGTGGTTGGTCTTTCTGTCGTCCCCAAACGTTTGACAGCAGTGTCCCGGGTCTTTCGTGCATCTGTACCGATGTGCTCCCTCTCACGCAACCTGACTTTGAATCACAACCGGCAGTGCCAAATTGGTGATGTCGTTGTTGCGGGCCGCACTAACGGAGAGATACAGGAAAGTCCGGGACTCGCGCTCAGTCAGTGCTGGTGACGCAGGGGAGATGAACCAGCGTGCTGGACTCCAAGCAGAGATGACTGTCAAATCACCACAGCTCTTTAGTGGTTTCTACATGTAAATACAGAACAGTGTGAACAAGTAGCTTAACAGTGAATGAAAGCTTTCTTGTTTAAACTGAATTGAGTAATTATGTATGTAGAAAATAGAAGCAAAGGTTTTCCTAAATAATGGTAAAAGGAAATTATGAAAATGATGTTATTTATCAAAATAACTTAACCCAAAAACAAATTCCTAAAAGAATTTTTTTTTTTTTTTTTATTAAATTCCTTTTATTATTATTACTTTTACTATTAATGGAAATTAATAATCAAAAGTAATAAAGTAGGGTGGACCCCGGGAGAAGACAGGCAGTAGTGGCGCGTTTGGGCCACAAAGGGGTTTGGGTCACTTCCTCCTAGTGGTCAACCTGGCTGACCGAGAACTTGATTTGAATTGCATTCAAAATGGTTTAAATACACTTCAAATCGAGCGTATGCATAGATGTTAAGTAACTTCTAGAATTGTTGTCATAACATATCAAATCAAAATTATTAAAAATAATTTGAGACCGGAAATATAGACGTAAAGCCATAAAACTCTTGCCCACAGGGAAGGAGACTTAATTCACATTAATCTTGAAATTTGTTTGTTTCAAATCAAATTTGAATAAGTGTAGGAAATTTAAGGTTGGCATTATGTATGATGAGGATAATATCCAACATAAAATCAACTGTGAGAAGGCCACTTCAAAACAGAATAAGAGTAGGAGATAGGAGATGAGCTGACTTAGCAGGGGAAGGCCACAAGGGGGCCGCACTACTAAGTGTTCATCAGGGACTGTTAATACTTACTTTTGAATATTTTTTTTTTTTTTTTTTTAAATTCAAATGTGGTTTGAACTAAATTCAAAATAAGTGTACACAGTCAGGAGTGAAAAATCATGTTAGTAACACTGGAACTTACACATGCATTGAAAGTTGGAAGCACAATATCAGGAATTCACTGGAAAAATCTGAAATTGTGATGGGAGAGAAAATGTTTAGGAAAGGATGACCTTGTTACTAGTGTCCACATGATGGCGACATTTCGCTCATGCAGGATGAAGCAAGGGGGCGGTACGTAATTCGAGAACTGTCAATCACTTAGGCTAAGGGTTGCCCTCTAGTGTTTGTCAGCGGAACAACAACCGGCCTGCTTCCATGTGTGATTCAAATTTGAGCGTGCAGACGCTTTGCTTTCTGTAGCGATCACACTTATCAAAACTAAATCTCAGCGGATTTTTTGATGCTATGTTTTAACAAACACGACTTGCAGAATTTTTTTCTGCGCTATGTAGGAGAAAACAGGAATTATACGTCTGTCGGTTGGATCCAAATACATTTATCAAATAGCATTTAATGATTAAAATGTTTTGGAGGTTTTGGATACTATATTTCACTAAACAGCGTGGCAAGATTTTTTCTACACACACACATAGGGTTCACAGGAATTAGGCATCTGTTTTTCGTTTCCCACAAATAATTAGCACTATGATTCATACGTGTTCGCTTATAAATTTCAAACCTCGGCGGGTTTTTCTTTTTTCGACACGTGTGCACGGAAGGATTTCTTCGCTTCCCCACATTAATAGGAATTATACGGACAACAGGAATTATACGTCTGTCATTCGAATCCAAATAACATTTATCAAATAGCATTTAATGATTAAAATGTTTTAAAGTTTTGGATTTTTTCTGTGCTATATTCTAACAAACACGTCTGGCAGGGCTTCTGCGCTGCGCATAAATAACAGGAATTATTCGTCTGTTTTTTCGACTCCCATAACATATTATCAAATAGCACTTATGATTAGATATGCTTTAGGTTTTACAATTGAGTAGCTACGTCAATTTTTAACCAGGAGTTTACCGTTAATCTAACGATTTAATATAAGGCCTTTTTAAGAATAGTGAAAGAGCATCGTTTCACTAAATCTTGTCTTCACCCTGACAGAAGAACATCGTTCGGACAGGGGAGTTTAATATTAAAAATGTCGTCGTTCAAAAGAGGTTTCTTCGTCTTTTATAGGACAAATTTAATACTGTGAAACTATGAAAACTGCAGTTTACTTCTTAGTTTCGCTGGACTGAAATGGCTTTTTGCCTTTAATCAGTCACGGTGAGTTCGCAATGCGTTCGCTCAACCGAGGTGCACGTACAATATTAAATCACAATATAGACAGATTGAAAACTGATCTCTTTTGCTCAAAACAAGTTTAAAGTGTGCCCGCATTCTCCACCATTCTTGTAAAGACTTTAGGCGGGTCTAATCCATGGGGAATTTGCATATCATAATTAATAATTGGTAATTAATAATTATTCATACATGTTTGGATTAGATCAGTCTTACATGTTAATAAATCTCCCTCTAAAGGAGAATGTCATTTTACCTGGATGTATACATGCAATCCTTTCATTTTAACAAGTTGATTGCAGTCAATTACACAGATCACGTCTTACAAATCAGGCAAAATTAATTTAGCTCAATTGTCAGAAGAATATTGAGGGGTTTTCCCCAATATCATCTTACTTTATAGGATTGCAGGAAACGCAATTCTCTGGCCAGAAGAATTGGGCTTCCTGCCCCATAATAAGTACTCTTTAAATTATTAATTATTGAAATAATTAATTAATTCGTAAAGCTTGTAGCATAAAAGATCTTCTTGGCACTTAATAATAATAATAATAAACTTTATTTTATATAGTGCCTTTAAAAGTAGCATCTCAAAGCACTTTACATAAAAATAATGAAATTAGAAAGATGCACAACAGTCTAAGCAGTAAAAACTAAACAAGCAATAAAAATAGAAGGCCAATATAATGACAAACACAGTAATCACACGAATCACATAAAAGCCGCCCTAAAAAAGTAAGTTTTAAGGGACGATTTAAAAACTATAAGGGATTCTGCATTCCTAATCTCTGAGGGCAGGGAATTCCACAATTTAGGAGCCAAAGAAGAAAAAGCCCGATCACCCATAGTTTTTAGCCGTGTTGTTTGGACAGTTAAAAGACCAGCTTCAGAAGATCGTAAAGCACGTGTAGGAGTGTAGGGGGTTAAGAGCTCACATAAATATTGAGGGGCCAAGTTATTCAAGGCCTTATAGGTGAGCATGAGAATTTTAAAATCAATACGAAAACTAACAGGAAGCCAGTGTAATTTTTCCAGGATAGGTGTGATGTGCTCCCTTGCACCGGTCCCAGTCAGAACCCTAGCAGCCGAATTTTGTACCAACTGTAGTTTACTTAGGGTAGCTTTTGAAACCCCAGCCAGCAAAGCATTACAATAATCAATACGTGAAAAAACAAAAGTGTTGATTAACTTTTCAGCCACAGAGAAGGTCAACATAGAGCGTAATTTGGCAATGTTTCTGAGATGAAAAAATGATGTTTTAACTGTGTTACGAACATGATGGTCAAATGTTAAATTGGCGTCAAATATCACCCCCAGATTTTTTATTTTAGTTTGCAATTTCAAAGCAGAGCCATCCACACTTAAGTTTATGGACTCTGCTTTACGCAACTGATGAGGTGAACCAATAAGCATCACTTCTGTCTTATCACTGTTTAGACAGAGAAAATTTTCAGACATCCATTTCTTAATCTCAGTAAAACATTGAGAGAGAAAAGACACAGGCATATTGGCATCAGGTTTTGAATGTATATAGATTTGAGTGTCATCGGCATAAAAGTGAAAGTTAAGACCAAGTGTTCTTAAAAGTTGGCCAAGTGGAAAAATGTAAATATTAAAAAGTAACGGGCCCAAAACTGATCCCTGGGGAACCCCAGAGTGCACCACACCGGCCTGAGACTTGCAATCACCCATCACAACAAACTGCTTGCGACCAGAGAGGTAGGACTTAAACCACTCTAATGCAGAATCAGAAACTCCAAAGATGGTCTCTAAGCGGTTGATTAAAATAGAGTGATCTATAGTGTCAAAAGCGGCACTAAGATCAAGAAGAATCAGTATAGATAGACAGCCCGAATCAGAAGCCATTAACAAATCATTAGTCACTTTGACCAGTGCTGTCTCAGTGCTGTGCAGTTTCCGAAATCCAGATTGAAGTGGCTCAAAAAGATCATTAGAGGAGAGATGAAAAAGTAGTTGAGAAGCCACTGTTTGTTCTAAAATTTTGGCGAGGAATGGAAGATTAGAGATGGGACGAAAATTATTCAGATTATTAAAGTCCATTTTGTTAGTTTTTGGTACAGGGGTGACCGCAGCAATTTTAAGTGCTGCTGGCACAACTCCAGTGCACAGAGAGTTATTGATAATTCTCAAAACCACAGGAGAGAGGGAATCAAAACATGATTTAAAAAGACAAGATGGTATCGGATCAACTCTAGAAGTTGAGGTTTTTAGTTTCGAAACCGTATTACACAGTGACTGGGAGTCATGAATTGCAAAGTTAGAGAGAGAGACACCAGAAAATGCAAAAGCATTTGAGGAGGAGGCAGAAACGGTATGGGTGGCAACAATGGGGTTACGTATATTGTCAATTTTGGTGCTAAAAAACTCCAAAAACATATTACAAAGGTGAGTTGAAGCAGGAACATTTGAGAGGCTGTGATTTTTAAGCAGCTTGTTGATTGAGTGAAACAGTTTTTTAGGGTTACTCTGATTGCTGACAATTATCTGAGAAAGATAATCAGATCTAGCTGACACAATTTCAGCCTTATAA
This sequence comes from Chrosomus eos, assembly GCA_036326025.1. Classification (NCBI taxonomy): domain Eukaryota; kingdom Metazoa; phylum Chordata; class Actinopteri; order Cypriniformes; family Leuciscidae; genus Chrosomus; species Chrosomus eos. Next base: position 10,843,444 of record CM070825.1, read on the forward strand.
TTGAGTAAGCTGTCTTTCCAGGCCTGGCGATGAACAGTTAAACCTGATGTGTGCCATCTACGCTCCATTTTGCGACACAAAGTCTTCATAGCATGCAGATCATCATTGTACCAAGGAGCAGAGCGTGCAAAAGAAACAGATCGTGTTTTCCAGGGAGCCAGCGTGTCCAGGCCAGACAACAATACAGAATTCAGCACAGAAACGTTGTCATCCAGATCATCAGATAGAGAGTCACAGTTTAAAAGAGAGTCAATAAAATCAGAAAAATCAGAGGGCTCAATAGATCTCCAATTGCGATAATGTATGATGCGAGAAGTGTTAGTGTTCATGACAGGTAATTCCAAATTAAAAAAGACAGCCCGGTGATCAGACAGACCTAAGTCAGAAGTTGACAACTGAGACACAAATGAACCATTGGAAATCACAAGGTCTAAAGTGTGGCCTTTGTCATGTGTAGGACAGTCCACTAGTTGGTTTAATTCAAAGCACTCCAATATGGACAGAAAGTCTTTTGTTATTGCAGAGTCATTTATATCCATATGAATGTTGAAATCCCCCAGTAGAAGAATTCTTTCAAATCTGAGGAAGAGGAAAGACAACATATCTGATAATTCAGATAGAAAGTCTTTATTTGTCTTAGGAGGCCTGTAGACAGTAGCCACTGCAGTAGAAAGGGGCGCAGAGACACTCAGAACAAGACACTCAAATGAGTCAGATTTGGGAACAGCCACGGGACACAAGTTGAACTGTTGACTGTGCAACACAATGATACCCCCACCTCTACCAGAAGAACGCGGGAGATCAAATAGTCCATAGCCAGCAGGAGTCAGTTCATTAAAAAGAAGACCGTCAGATTCTTTGTGCCAAGTTTCAGTTAAACAGAAAAGGTCCAGCTTTTTTTCTAAAATAATGTCAGATAAAAGGACAGCTTTGTTGTTGACAGAGCGCGCGTTAAACAGTGCTGATTTCAGCAGACGCGGGGGAGCAGATGAATCCGATGCAACCTCCTCACGTCTAAATGCTGATAAGTTATTGAAATTGACCCCTGTAGGTCTAAACGGCAGTCTATAGGGTTCGCGCAGAAATCTCGGATAAGCGACCGGTTTAGATGTTGAGCATAAAAAACTACGCCTTGAAGAGCGATGTATGTAACGCTTAGGTCGCAGTATTCCAACATGACTGCAGAGAGCACGTATATCATTCGCCGTATCTAAATGTCCGTTCAGGTTCAGCAACTGGCGAGCAGTGTACCTGATAGCCATTTGGGGAGGGTCCACACCAACAGCAGCCTCACAGCGGTGTAAGCAGTGTACGTCCTGGGCCAAGCAACCGAAGAGTAAATTCCAGTAAGCAGCACTCAGAGATAGAAGCAGTAGTCCAGCGTGCGAAGCATAATTCCACATCACGGTAGAATAATAAAATAAAATACAAAACACAGATAGACTTCACTGGCTCATAGCCAAATAAACTACTAAAAATAAAAGTGGGAGAGAGGAGCGGCAGCCAAACGCGCCAGCGTGCCCTTCAACCGGAAGTTTACTACAGAATCGAAATTGAGCAAAGAGGAAGTCCATCAGTCAAGTGAATATAATGATTTAATAAAGGCATGTCTACTTATATATATTTACTACGTTACAGGAATACATGTATTTACAAACATTAACACGAACGAAACACATTAAGACATTGATGAACGAGAAATGCGTAAAGTTTGGGCAATGGATGACTTACACGCGTTAGCGAGTAAGAGAGAGAGAGAGAGGGAGAGAGAGAGTGAGAGAACATTGGCATACTTCCTCCTAAGACATTCACCTTTCTGATTACAACACGAAACATCATCTTAATGCTCCTTAGAAGCGTTATAAAGAGATACTTGCACAAGTTATGGGTCTCGCTGTGTTGTCGCATTCCTGAAGGCCTGTCCCGGCCGCGTGCGTGAGCGGAGTCCTTTGTGTGTGTAAGCGTCACGTGTTGTCTCTGAGCGCTCGGGTGGCGCGGCGGTTTAAAGTCTTTGAGTAGCATTACCAATGAAAGTAGCTCGGCTACGTTTGTTTCACTCCGTGGAAGTAAACAGAGTCGACTATGGAAAACAAAACTTTGCCTTACAAAGGAAAGATATAAAGATCGGATCGGGTCTCCGAAGGAGACCACGGATCGGGTTACATGATGCAGCAGTAACGACGGGCGAAGCAAGAGAGTGGGCAGAGCTGCGCTCCTACATTTATCACATCGGCGAAGTCCAGCCTCTTCCCATTGACTCGGCCAATCAAGAGGTCGAAACTCGCAGGCGGGACTTCTGGTTTTTATGATCCCTTTGTTCTCTTAAGCAAGGCATTTGAAACCCTAATTTCATCGGGTGTTTAAAAGCAGAATCTTCCTAATTATTATAGTCATATGTGTAACAAAGTTTTAGCAAGATGTGATATCAATGGCTAACTGGGGCGCGACGATTGGAACTCAGAGACTCCAAACTTGTCACAAATGGATTTGGTTAAACATTAGTTGGCAAGGTTTGAAACATTATCCCAGTTTTCGAGAAACAGACCAAACACATAAAAGGCAAATCATAACATGAGATTAGATACATTGTTCTTACAATTCTAAAGGGGAAGTATAATAGAATATATATGACTGCAAAATTCAGTTCTCCTTCGTTAGAATTCTAGGGAATACGCAGTTACATGTAAAAATACATAATGGTAAACTCAGTTATTTCAATGTAACATGAACAAACAAACACATAAAACACATTGAATATTTCTGTTTACAATGTCTTTTAAAAAAAAGAAGTTTCTTTTCTCTGTAACATTAACTTCCTGTGGCACATTCCACATTCCTGGGGGTGGGGAACGCTGGTGGAATGTGTGTGTGTGTGTGTGTGTTAATTTTGAGTCCTGGGGGTGGGGAACGCTGGTTTGGAAGCTTCCCGGCCTTTGAAGGCTCTTAGGATTTTAGTTATCCAGAATATATTTAATTATTCAGATTCACCCTAAATACGCTACAATGTAAAACCGTCCAATTATGAAGAATTAAGATGGTAAATATTTAATTGATGAGTTGATGAGCTGATTCAAGTCACAACCTCAGGTATACCTCAGATTTCTTGTCAAATCTAGTTGTACTGTCAATCGCAAAGCTCTTTCCAGTCTTAGATGTGTTTTATGTGTTTTTCACAGCATTTACAGTGAAAACAAATGCTGCCGCTCAGACTTTTTGCACACTTAGTGGGCGTAACTGCAGTCATCCAGCCAGCCAGCTGTGACGTCACGCGCATAACCTCTATTTGCAAAAATACAAAAAATCAAAAAACAAAGAGGCCTCCTGAGACATGTTAGATGCTATAAGAACACTAGCGTAATGGTGACCCACAGTTCTTGTACCAATGGTTATTTCAAGGTGTATCACAGAAGGTATTTCAATTGTGTGTGTTTTAAGGTATAGAAAAATTTGCCTGATGTTCAAAAATAAATTTCAAAGTTGTTTATTGATATGTCACAAATTTATTTTTAAACCAAATTAACCTGAACATTTTATGTTTACACAATTTTTTAAAGTAAATATTAATCTAAAGTTAATTTATAAATATAGTATTGTTCATTGATAATTCATGTGTGTTCATAAAACAAATTTAACTTTATTGTTCTCAAGATAATAATGGAAACGGCTGTTTTTTTAACAGGGTTTAAAAATAATAGAAACATTGTGTACTTTCTTCTTCAGGTCAATGAAGTAACTCTGCCTGATGCAAAATGGAAAATGGGACATATTTTTACTTGATGTTGTTTGAAAATCTCGGATACATAAGATATGCTTTCTTCAGTTTAGGATTTATTCTGCACTGTGCTATCATATTATTTAATGTCCTTATTATGCTTGCAATATTTCTGGAAAGAACTTTACACCAGCCCATGTACATTCTAATTTCATGTTTGTCTTTCAACTCTGTGTTTGGAACAGCTGGCTTTTTCCCAAGAGCACTGATAGACTTGCTGTCTGATACACACTCAATCTCCCTTGAAGCATGTATCTTACAGAATATTGTAATTTTCACGTATGCCGCAAATGAATATACAATATTAATGTTAATGGCATTTGACAGATTTTCTGCAATCAGTAAAACCTTTACAGTATCACAACATAATTACACCAAGGTTTCTGATTGTTTCAGTAGGTATAAACGTGACTTATCCATTAATTTTACTTAGTATTCTTTTTCTTTTAAGTACAAAACTGAGAATGTGTGGTAACAAATTGTTTAAGGTGTACTGCCAAAACTATGAAGTAGTCAAGCTTTCTTGCGAAAGCACAATAATTACTAATGTTTTTGGCTTGTTTATATTAATCACAACTACTGCCATCCCTTTAAGTTCAATATTATATTCTTATGCAAAAATTCTTATTGTTTGTCAAAGAAGCTCATCACAGTTCAAGGGCAAAGCTTATCAAACTTGTATTCCACACATAGTGGTCCTTTTGAATTTCTCGATTGCTGTAATGTCTGAGGTCATTTTGAGTCGAGTTGTTACCTTAGAACTTCCTTTATGGCTGTCAGTTTTTTTTTCACTGGGGTTCCTTATTATACCACCCATCCTGAACCCTCTTGTTTATGCTTTAAACCTGCCTGATATTCGCAAAAAAATTATTGTCTTATAAACCTCCAGGTGATGCTTTTCTGGTGTAATAAATGTTACCAGAATATACAGACAGATATTTTTATAACAGTTATTATATGTTTTTTAAGGATTGTAACCAAAAGTTTCACACTCTAAATTATGAAATTCCATGCATATATTTAATGCGTAACACTTTAGAATAATTGGTCATAGTTAAACAAGTAGCTATGCAGGAAGTATATAGTATTGCATTAACACGTCTTATACATTAACAAATTAGGGAAGCAATATTAACTAAGCGTAGTAAACTAATTTGTAATAAGGTATTTCCTTGTAGTAGATATTACTAAAGAAATATATCTCATTGAAACTACTTTAACTAAGAAAAATAACCAATTAATTAACTAATCAAAAGTAACTATTTTAAAAGTGAACCTTATGTTTTTTTTTTTTACTCTTAAAATGGCATACATTCAGAAGCTTGTGCCTAAGAAGGGTTCTTTTGTGAACCATAATGAATATTAAATAACCCAATATTTTTTTTTTACAGTTGAATTGTGATAATCTTTCAAAGTGGCAATGGACGTAATCCAGTAATAATTTAAAATACCTACTGTTTAATTTCAAACTTACAAAAACCAGTTAATAATTAACGATAAATAATGATAATTTGTTTAAAATTTTAAATAATTAGGAAGTGATTCTGACATGATTGGATTAGTTCACTATTAGGAGCTCTTTTGAGTGTCAGTTCAATGTCTCAGACTCCAACGACCTACCTTTATGTTACAGTAGCCGCCTGAGGAGGACTTCTCTTTAGGATATAAACATTGATGTTCTCTTGTCAAAAACAATTTGCATCCTCAATGAAGAAATTGGCTGCATTTATGTTGCGATAATCGCAAAACCACATCTTCCAGATTACAATGTTTGTTTGAATATTACTAGTCCCTCACAAAAATGAATGCCTGTACAGTATGTGTCAAATATAAAATTAAATAACTTGTATTACTTGTGAAAAACATGCTAACTCCTCACTAATTACTCAAGCGTTACCATGTCATCCCGCAAGAACTACTAGTGATGTGGCCCATTATTTTAAAGTGTAAAACATGCTAACTCCTCACTAATTACTCAAGCGTTACCATGTCATCCCGCAAGAACTACTAGTGATGTGGCCCATTATTTTAAAGTGTAAAACATGCTAACTCCTCACTAATTACTCAAGCGTTACCTTGTCATCCCGCAAGAACTACTAGTGATGTGGCCCATTATTTTAAAGTGAAAAACACTTAATAAAACGTATAGTTTTTAAACACTTCACTATTATACTACTAGTGAATCACTAGTAGTTCCTGCGTGATGACAAGTTAACGCTTGAGTAATTATTGAGGAGTTAACATGTAAAATAATGGGCCACATTACTAGTCAACGTGATCTCATGAGAAAAAGTGTAGTTCTACCATACGTAGCCTATATTTATTTATGTTTTATACACACATAAACATATAATACTGATGTATTTACAGCACTAAAACGTATAACATTTACATATTGACAGCACAAAAACGTTATTTATTTACGTATGAACGTACAAATTTGTACGTTGCTATTTAACTTATGCATATAAAAGCGTGGCATTAATGTTTTGGCTGTAACGTTATTGCATTCAATTGTCTTATCAATTAAATGTTCAGTCGCATTTATTAATACAGTTTAACGTTACTTATAAATAATAACATTTCGCTCTGTTCGTGACTTCTGCTGCAAACTCGTTTCGGAGTAACGTTAGGCCTATATAAACAATAATACACTTAAAAATACCTTCTTTAATCGTTTATTTACCGTGAGACACAAAGGTGTTTTCTCCTATAGACCCATAATACACTAAAACACAACATAAATTCAAAAAAGACATCAATTTTATTAGCTTGATGTAATCCAAATCTTTATAATCCATACGTTGTTAGCAAGAAACAAATCCAAATTCAGCCCTTTATCCAGTGATCTTCATCTCCATTTCTCAGCAGAGACCGTAAACGTCAAATCCCGCGCTGGTGCCTGCCTGGTGGTGAATTCAATTTCAAATTCAAAAGTTGCCTCCGAAGCGTTACGACATGTTTTACGGCAGTGATATCAGACGCTCATTGGCTCTCGCGTGCATCGTCACAGATTACAACATGCCGTGTTTAAGTTGGTGTACTACATTTGAATTGGAGAAGCGTGCACGCCTTCACAGAGCGAACAGCGAACCGAAACTTGATTAACATTTTCATGGATTAATAACTTAAATTCTGCTCTGTAACGTTACCTCATACAAAACTATACTGCCAGAGAGGACTGCGACACATCGTCATGTGAACGACTTTTGGTACGGTTTTGACATTTTCTCAATAAATAAATTATTGTGATAGCTACGTGTCTGTCTGTTGTTTTTCTTTATAATTGTAGCCTACAGTTTTAAGAAATTCTTAGGTTTAGGGGTAACTTTGGGGTAGGATTAGTGGTTCAAACTATGTTTTAATGCTATATTGTTAATAAAACTGCCATTTCCCTACACATATCTGTCCATTACGTTTTATCCTTTTAATATTGTCTATAAAACGGGTAAGTTGTGTTTAGGTGTGGGAGTAGGGTTAAGAGATCTTACATTTATAATCTATAAAATGGTAAAAGAGAAATTATACAGTTATCTTTATAATATTAAATATTCGTAAAAAGTTTACCTTTTTATCTGTAAAATCGTAATAATATTACGTTTAAACGTTGCAGATGCGTCCATATTATACGTTTCAACATATATCGAAACGTACAAAAAAGTAAGTTTTCTATCTTTGAAAATTACGTATTAATACCTAACGTTACGTATTGACAATGAGACCAGGTTGCACTAGTAGATCCTGCGGGATGACATGGTAACGCTTGAGTAATTAGTGAGGAGTTAACATGTTTTACACTTTAAAATAATGGGCCACATCACTAGTAGTTCCTGCGGGATGACATGGTAACGCTTGAGTAATTAGTGAGGAGTTAGCATGTTTTACACTTTAAAATAATGGGCCACATCACTAGTAGTTCCTGCGGGATGACAAGGTAACACTTGAGTAATAAGTGAGGAGTTAGCATGTTTTACACTTTAAAATAATGGGCCACATCACTAGTAGTTCTTGCGGGATGACATGGTAACGCTTGAGTAATTAGTGAGGAGTTAGCATGTTTTACACTTCAAAATAATGGGCCACATCACTAGTAGTTCTTGCGGGATGACATGGTAACGCTTGAGTAATTAGTGAGGAGTTAGCATGTTGTTCACAAGTAATACAATTTATTTAATTTTATATTTGACACATACTGTACAGGCATACATTTCTGTGAGGCACTAGTAATATTCAAACAAACATTGTAATCTGGAAGATGTGGTTTTGCGATTATCGCAACATAAATGCAGCCAATTTCTTCATTGAGGATGCAAATTGTTTTTGACAAGAGAACATCAATGTTTATATCCTAAAGAGAAGTCCTCCTCAGGCGGCTACTGTAACATAAAGGTAGGTCGTTGGAGTCTGAGACATTGAACTGACACTCAAAAGAGCTCCTAATAGTGAACTAATCCAATCATGTCTGCATCACTTCCTAATTATTTAAAAATTTAAACAAATTATCATTATTAGTATTATTCTATGTTTAAGTTTGAATTAAACAGAGAACATACGTCCATCCTTTGGTAAGAGTAGTCACAATCTCAACCTGTAGCTAATGTATTTGGGGGTATATAATATTCATAAACTGGTTTCCACAAAGAACCCATTTGAGGCACAAGCTTCTGAAATGTTATGACCATGTTAAGAGTAAAAAAAACCCACAATTGTTCACTTTTTAGACATGTTACTTTTGTGATTAGTAATTAATTGGTTATTCTTTCTTAGTTCACAAGTAGTTCTCAATGAGGATATATTTCTTTAGTAATAATCAAATACCTACCAAGGAACTACCTTTGTACTAAATTACCTATTACTTACTGCTTAGTTAATATTGCTTCCATATTAGTTAATAGTATTAAGTTCGGTGTTAATGCAGTACTACCTATTACTTCCTGCATAGCTACTTGTTAACTATGGACCATTATTCTAAAGTGTTACCATTAATGCTTGTTGGACCAAATGGGTGTAATGGTATGATCATACTTGCCAACCTTGAGACCTTGAGATATAGGGGCTAGGAATCATATATCACAAACGCAAATTTTTTTTTTACAATATTTTTTGTATATATATATATATATTTGCATTGTCCTGCATAAAAATCATGGTCTTCTTGAAAGATGCAGACTTTTTCCTGTACCACTGCTTGAAGAAAGTATCTTCTAAAAACTGGCAGTAGGTTTGGGAGTTCATTTTAAGTCCATCTTCAACCCGAAAAGGTCCAACTAGCTCATCTTTAATAATACCAGCCCATACCATTACCCCACCTCCACCTTGCTGTCGTCTGAGTCGTAGTGGAGCTCTGTGTCCATTACTGATCCAGCCACGGGCCCATCTATCTGGTCCGTCAAGAGTCACTCTCATCTCATCAGTCCATAAAACCTTTGAAAAATCTGTCTTCAGATATTTCCTGGCCCAGTCTTGACGTTTCAACTTGTGTTTCTTGTTCAGTGGTGGTCAGATTTCAGCCTTCTTTACCTTGGCCATGTCTCTGAGCACTGAACACTTTGTGCTTCTGGGCACTCCAGGTAGGTTGCAGTTCTGGAATATGACAGTACTGGAGGATCATGGGTTTCTGGTAGCTTCACGTTTGATTCTTCTCAAATCTTTGGCAGTTAATTTGCGTTTTTATTTCTCAACACGTTTCTTGCGACTCTGTTGAGCATTTAGAAAAACTAACTGTTTTTAGAACTGTTTTAGAAAAACTATTTGTATATATTTATGCCGCAGCGCCCAAAACTCTGGCCGAGCCGCTCTCACTGTGGAACCGGCAGGAATCAAGCGCGTCTCCTCTCTGGTGTTTTTCATCTGGTGTTGTTAGCCAATCAAAAAATAGCACTATTGTTTCTGGGTAAGATTTCACGCAACAACCAATGACACTGCGTCGGCTGGGTGTCACTCTCGCACCAGCACTCGGAAATCGGGAGAAATTCGGGAGAAAGTTCGGTCCGGGAGATTTTCGGGAGGGGCTTTGAAATTCGGGAGTCTCCCGGAAAAATCGGGAGGGTTGGCATGTATGGGTATGATTTGTCCACAAGTCTCATTTTGCCCGCTTTTTGTCTCATCACACACAAAATCCCTTTGCGATAGCATCAGAGAAGAAAACTTTCAGAGAAATTTGTGTGTGTGTGTGTGTGTGTGTATGTACTTTAACAATGTAGCTCTTTGTTATAATCCCTTTACATCCAATATTGTGAAAGTGACTGCCCCTGTATGTGCGAAGGTTACTGTGTTACCCTGTTCTCTGGAAGGAAACAAGAAATTAACATATTGAATATATATTATAGAGTTTGTACAGTATAGACATCATTGTCTATCATAATGGCTATGGAATGTCCCCATTAAACATGAAAACCAAACGTGTGTGTGTGTGTGTGTGTGTGTGTGTGTGTGTGTGTCAGTGGCGGATCTAGAAAATTTTACATGGGGGGGCAAAGGGGTGGCAAGATGTCTTAGCAGGGTGGCAGGGGTAGACGCTTTAATAAAACATACACAAAAACACAGTAGTTAGTTTAATCGTGCCCTTACACACTACAAAGGTTTTTAATTCACAACAGGAATAAGCCCAGTGCAGTGTTCAAACAAAACAAAACTTTGCATCTTTTAAAAAGTAAAAGTATAAAAAGCAAAATGAAAATATTTTAAAAAGTACAATAATTGTGTCCAGGGACTTTTAGCCTTAATGGTTATGCTCCAGCTACTTTCTTTAACTACTCTTGCCAGCAAAAGTCAATATGTGAAAACCGGTTATCCTTGTATTACATTAGTCTACACTGTAGGGCCATGTAGCTGGGTCATTCCTGGTATGCGGTGACATTTTGGCTTCATAAGTGTTGGAAAAAAAGAACATGATTTTCATGTTTTTAGCATTCTACCAAAATAGTGACATGTTTAACTATAAGGAATACATATTGGTCAAGCTCAGGGACTCTATGATAATAATTATGGGTAGTTTGTTCAGACACTGTCCATGAAAATATTCCACCCTGTTAGGGACATATACATAGTTATCACAACATGTTAATAATGTAAATGTTAATCAATAATGAGCTTTTCTTGGATAGTATATGTCCCTTATGCCATCTTAGATTTTTTTTTCTTCTTGAAGCAGGCAAAATTTTTTTGATGAATAGAATATGTTTCACATTCCACCCTGTTAGGTTTATAGACCTAACATGGTGGAATCTAACAGGGTGGAAAATTCTGAGCTAAGTTAGCCATAGCTCTTTGAGTGATCAACATTTAGCTAGCTAACCTTCTACAGATGAACATGACTTTTATAACTATGTCAGATTTGTTTTTAAATGTTTTGATAGGACAAACATTCTCTATAACATAGGGTGGAACTTTAAGGGTGGGACAAGCAGGATAACATTTCGAAAACTAAAAAAAAAGTTAGGAGTGAGAGTTGAAATTTACTTCAGTTTGTACAGTTGAATTCCAGCAGGTAAAAGAAATTAAGTCACTTCTTGAAAATGGTCTCAATAAAATTGCAGTTCGATTTGGAAGGCAAAAAAGTACATACTAACAGGGTGGAAGATAACTTCAGGGAGGGACGCAGTAATTGAAGAAAATTTAAAGAAAAGACTTATATTTTCACATGATTTATATGTATGATTAGAGGCAATTTAGCCTAGTCTATAACATAAAAAAATATTTTGAGGTTTTTGTCATTTCATGGTTTATATTTCTTGCAGAAGTTGATTACTGTGCACTGAGGACATGATATAATTGAATGCATACATCAATTAAAATTGTGTAAAATACAAAATTTTATTTTTAATGTCTATTATCTCTGTTTAAATGGTAAAGAATTCTTAAATCTACAATTTAAGCCATTTACTATAAATATGTGACTCATTTTAGAGAAAATATGTGTAAATAAACCATTGGGACAGGAAAAGTCACCGCATACCAGGAATGACCCAGCTAATAAGTAGCCTATAACAAATATAAAATCAGAAATATTTATCACATGCACACACGCCAGTTATGTTTAGACTATATAATAATCCTGATTTTATTAGTTATTTCCCCAGTTTTAACCTGGTTTCATTGCTGTGATATCTGAGAGGAATTGGATTTGCTTAGCTAATCAAATGATCGATCTCCTAACTAGCACTGTATTGTGTGTTGTAACGTAACGTCGGCGTAACAGCGACCATCAGTTAATGTTATGGATACAAACAATTTATATTTTTTATTAAGCTGTTCTTGTCTTTACTAAAATCAAAATTAGGCCAATCAAAGAGAACAGTGCTCTTACAAATCATGAGGAAGCGATTTGACAGCTGATTTTGGCTAACGTAATAGACTCGCTGTTTTTGCTGATGCTGAATCGTCTTTAGCATACAATACATTCATTACAAATGTAACTTTAAGTTAAACGTTTGTTTAACTACACATGGGGAAACTCACTTCACCTTTAGAGGCTCTGGGGCAGCTCAGTCTCTCCAGTCGGGTCTCAGGGCCACCGCACCGCAGCAGACTCGCTGTGTGTGTGCGCGCACTGAGCGAACGCCGCTCTGCACGTTTGAATCAGGGACGTACTAAGTATTTGAGGGGCAGGGGGGACGGGCTTTAATAAAAATTTAATTGTTTACTTTTGGTAAATGTATCGTTTAGTTCACTGTTTTGAGAAGCTTGCGGGTTGTTTTTACAAATACAGTTTTTGGATCACCAAAGTTAGGGGGGCAGCTGGGGGGGGCAAGGCTCTAGAGTGGGGGGGCACCTGCCCCCCCTTGCCCCCCTGTAGATCCGCCCCTGGTGTGTGTTAACCATTTAGATCTTTGTTATATTCACTTTACATCCAATATTGTGAAACTCACTGTCTCTTTATATGTGCTGAGGTTAGTGTGTCTCCCTGCACTCTGGAGGGAAACATGAAATGAGCACAAAGCTGAATTCAGCTACTTATTAATCTGTTACTAATTGATGCGTGAACCTCACCACAATGCTATTTTAAAGGGATAGTTCACCCAAAAATGAAAATTCTGTCAGTAATTACTCACCCTCATGCTGTACCAACCCCATAAGACCTTCGTTCATATTCGGAACACAAATTAAGATATTTGTGATTAAATCTGAGAGCTGGATCACTCCTCCATAGGCTTCTAAAGGATTGAAACTTGACAGCCCCGAAAAGTTATTAAAGAAATCGTTAAAAGAGTCCAAGTGAGTACAGTGGCTAGATCTTAAAGTCCCTGTAAAGGCAATTTCTAAAAGAAAATCTAAACACATTATAAATGTTATAAATGTATTGCTAAAACATATTACAAAGACTGTGAACTGTGAAGTACTGAATTGTGGAGTTAGACCGTTAAACAGTTTTTCACCATTGATATTTTCCGGATTTTCTGGGCGGGGCTAAAACAGGGCTCGATGACGCACTGGAGCCCTTGAGCTTCTGGGAACTATCCCTTTAAGCCTTCAATGTCTATGGCGCTGTAAGTGCTGTTAGAAATGAATGAAGCATTTCTTTGCCCCCTGTATGGATGTGTTAATTGAATTGGTCTATTGATCTCGTCAACTATTAATTTTTAACACATTTTACTGTAGACCTATCATATATATTTTTTAATTGGCTTACCCAGTCAACACGTTGATCTCACAGTGATCTCACCATGTGATCACAATGTTAACAATCTGAGGTCACAGTGAGCTAAAAGTGTAACCTCATAGTCAAGTCAAGTCAAGTCACCTTTATTTATATAGCGCTTTTTACAATACAGATTGTATCAAAGCAGCTTCACAGTGATAACATGAAAGTAATACAACAAAGTTTGTTTCTATGAGAATATTGTGTCATCGTCCATCTTAAAGGAGTCATAATGTGCAATTTTCACTTTTCCATGAGAATCAATGTATGTTATGATTGACTAACGATTATACATTGGCCGGGATGCCAATATTCAAAAGTGAAGCGTTTGTTTACCCCAGGGTTCTTAAACTAGCCAACGTGCACGCGCACTCAAATACGAGATTCCAATTTCTCCCCCGACTTGACGTCAAGACGGGGCCGGATATACCACATATGGACACCGCAGAGGAGGCCCGCCCTGCCCCTCTCCCCATCATATTCAGTCAAGAAAGATGCAGAAACGTAGTGCACACGCGAGTTGCTCTGTGGTTGACTGTCATAATCCACATTCTAATGTTTTTTCTTTACCCAAAACTGACCAAACTACAAGGGACCAGTGGATGAAATTTATTTTTAATGACGCTGTTCCAACAATCATCTCAACTTGCTCAACGTTAGGTGTCTGCGCTAAACATTTCACAAAAGAATCTTTTACAAATTTGGGGCAATATCAGGCGAAGTTGGCATCGAAGCTACGTTTGGAAAAAGGTAAGACTGTGTTTTTATTACTATATTTTGTGCAACAAACCGCAGCTAACTACTAATGCGGTTAATGTATGTGATGTAAACACGGGGAATAGGCTCTATGCTAGCCACATCTTTCCACTTTGTTTTACACTACACATTATAGCAAACGTTAATCTCTATAACCACTGTAAACTGAAAATAAAGTAGACTACATCTCCGTTAATGTAATCTACATTAAATTAAAGCTAAACTTATGTGGGAGAAAATAGCAACAAACGTTTTAGCTCGTTACTGATGTTAATGTATGTCTCAGTCAAAACAAATTGTCTTTACCATTCAGAGACATGTTGATGTAGACGTCCTTCCGTTGACTGTTGTTCATCTTCCGTTTCCAGCTCTGGTTCAGAGTCTGGCTCAAACATATACGGTTGAATCCCGTAGGTCGCGGCCAGGTCGGGTTCATTCACAACTTGCGTCATGATGTCATTTTGGAATGATATGCTGAAGTTACCTGCGGCCTGCGGTGTATAGGTGTCAAGCCCCCTCCTTCCTGCCACCAATCAACGCGCCCCTCATTTGCATTATTAAAATGACCGTCCACGACAGCTAAAACCTCGCATCAGATCTCGCGAGACAATAATGCATTCAGAAATAAGGGTCACACGAGCTCTGTGTTTATTTTTTTCCAATTTTTCTTTTTTAGAAGGGCATGAAATGACTATAGTAGAGCGTGGGTATCAAAGTTAATACCACATTATGACTCCTTTAAGTAAGGCAGATCAATAATATTGTTGAATATTAAATGTCCCCAATTAAGCAAGCCAAAAGCCAAGGCAACAGTAGCAAGGAACCAAAACTCCATCAGGTAAAAGAATGGAGAAAAAAACCTTGGGAGAAACCAGGCTCAGTTGGAGGGCCAGTTTTCCTCTTGCCAACAAAGGAGCAGTGTATGATTATGATTCGGGCAGCATTACAAGTCAGATTGGATCGGAACATTTAGTGTATTTATCCATTTCCATCTGGTTGGAAGTCAAAGTCATCACGCCGGTATGGAGACGAGTTGTTGAGGATCAGTGCCGATGACTATGGTGTCAATGAGGCCTTCACAGGGCTGATGAGGCTGGCACTTCCCTTACGAAAGGAAAATATATTTACTAATATATTACTTGAAATATATTGTAATATGTTGTAATATATTATTTTTTCAATATATTATATATTGGAAATACATGGAATAATACATTATTGATGCATATATTATACAATATATTATATATTCATGCAATATATTGCAATATATTGCAAAATATACAAATGATTGCCGCTTTCCACATATTGCAATATATTGAACATGAATATATAATATATGTTTATATATCGTAAAATATATGCAATTTTATATTTATAAATAACCACCACAATGTATTGCGATTTATATGGGAAAATGTATTGATAATATATGTAAAGATATAGTGTCACATGTATGTTTAATATATGGAAGAATATATTTTAAATATATGTAAAATTATATGGAAATATATGTACATATATATTGTAAAATGTATGCACAATATATGTGTACATATGACGTATTTGCATCTGAAGAGATGAAAATCAGGGATTTTGGACTTGGCATCACGCCGGGCTCACTGGTAGGCTGCAGCAGTTTGCCGGCAGCCAATGAGCACGCGACTCAGCCTGCTCTAGGTCTGCTGGCTGCTGCACTGCTTTGACAATGTATACAAAACTAATATTAATATCGTGGGAGATCTTTTAAATAAATAAAAAATAAAAAAAGTGAATAAACTTATCCTAATTAACAGACCAATTTCATAAACCATGTTTCTTTCTCTCTTTTCATTCCGGTAAAAGGTATATTATCTATTAATATGTAATATTACATAAATATAAATGAAAAATCTGCTAAATAAAAAAGTAAAATTCCGTAAAACTACAGATTATATATATATATATATATATATATATATATATATATATATATATATATATATATATATATATATATAGTCACGGGGTGAAGAATCACACGACAAGGAGAGCTCATGCAAAGTGCCCAAGAGTGGATTTATTTACAACATGAAGAAAGACACAAAGAAAAACCCGGTGAAGTGTGTCGCCTCTTCCTTGTAGTGCAGCGAGTCTGGGCTGTGCTTCTTGGAGGCGGAGCTGTGCATCTTGGAGGCTGAGCGGTCAACTGATGCTTTCTGGAGAAAGATAGAGAACAGGCATTAACTTTCTGTCTCGTGCAGAGATCTCTCTCCCTTTGACAAAGTCCATGTGGCTTATGTAGCTGTTTGCTTGATGGAGCACGGCTGGGGCTGATCAGCCTGTGACGAGGGCATGCAGGTGTTCCTCGTCTGTTTCCAGGGCGACGCTGATGAATCCTCTGGGTGCTCGTCACACTCCCCCCCCCCAAGCGTCGTCTTGGTCCTGTGGATGATTTGAGACAATAGGGGAGAAATAGGGGGTGGGTGGGGAATTACCCCTGACAGACCTGCAAAAGCTGCCCAAATCCGAGAGAGGCCGTCAGCATTGGCGTTTGCGGCTCCCGCCCGATGGCGCACAACGAAGTGGAAGTCCTGGAGCGCGAGGAACCATCTAGTTACCCTGGCATTGGTGTCCTTGGCTCGGACCATCCACTGAAGGGGAGCGTGATCCGTGACCAGTGTGAACTTTCGGCCGAGGAGGTAATACCGCAGCTCCAAGACGGCCAGATTGACAGCCAGGGCCTCCTTCTCCACAGTGGCGTAGTTTTTCTCGGCTGGGGTCAGCTTTCTGCTGATATACAAAACAGGGTGTTCCTCACCTTCCTTGATCTGTGACAGGACAGCTCCCAATCCTGTGTCGGATGCATCTGTCTGTAACAGGAAGGGGCAGCTAAAGTCCGGTGCTAGAAGTACCGGTTCTGAGGTGAGGGCCATCTTAATGTTTTGGAACGCTTCCTCCTTTTCTGGAGTCCAGTGAACCTTTTCCGGCTGTCCCTTTCTAGTCAGGTCTGTCAGAGGGGCGGCTAAAGAGGAAAAGTTAGGGATGAAGCAGCGATAATACCCCGCCAACCCCAAGAACGCTCGTACATGGGTCTTTGTTTCGGGTCTTGGGGCTGAGTGGATCACCTCTACCTTTTTCTCTTGCGGTTGGATGAGACCCCTACCGACCTGGAAACCCAGGTACTTTGCGTCGAAAAGCACGAGGTGGCATTTTCGTGGGTTAGCGGTGAGCCCAGACTTCCGGAGCTCTGACAGCACCCTCCGCAGACGGTCCAGATGATCTTCCCAGGTCTCGGAGTGGACCACGACGTCATCGATGTAGGCGGCGGCGTAGGCCTGGTGGGGTTGTAGTAAGATGTCCATCATTCTCTGGAACGTGGCCGGTGCCCCGTGAAGGCCAAAGGGTAGGGTCCGGTACTGCCAGTGGCCACTAGGGGTGGAAAAAGCAGTTTTAGGCTTTGCATTTTCAGAGAGCGGTACCTGCCAGTAGCCCTTGGTAAGATCCAGTGTTGAGATGTACCGGGCCCTTCCCAACCGGTCAAGTAGCTCATCGACCCTAGGCATGGGGTAACCATCGAATTCAGAAACCTCGTTGAGGCGACGGAAGTCATTGCAAAAGCGGAAACTGCCGTCAGGCTTCGGTACCATCATGATCGGGCTGGACCATGGGCTGCGTGAAGGTTCTATCACCTCTAACTTCAGCATTTGTTGTACTTCCTCCTCAATAGCCTGCCGACGGGCCTCAGGGACACGGTAGGGCCGCTGCCTGACGATGACTCCTGGAGGCGTGCGGATGTCGTGCTGCAGGACGGTGGTCTGCCCGGGAAGAGAAGAGAACACGTCAGAGAACTGATCAATTAGGTGTTGCAGCTCCCCCTTCTGGGCAGCCGAAAGATGGGGGTTGACGTCTACCACCACGGGGTCAGAGGTGGTGAGGGCGGCGAGCTGGTCTCTAGTCCCAACCCATTTTTTTAGGAGGTTGACGTGGTACAGCTGCTCAGCTCGTCTCCTTCCCGGCTGCCGCACACGGTAGGTAACCAGTCCAATTCTTTCTATCACCATGTAGGGGCCCTGCCATGTGGCCAGGAATTTGCAGGCAGCGTTGGGGACTAGGACCATTACCCGATCCCCGGGCTGGAACTCTCGTGGTTGGGCGGCCCGGTTGTAGTGGCGCTGTTGGGCCTGCTGTGCTTTCACCATATGCTCCCTTACCAGTGGCATGACTCGATCGATCTTCTCCCTCATCTGTTTCACATGGTCCACCACGGAGCGATGGGCTGCAGGCTGTTGTTCCCAGGCTTCTTTTGCTACATCCAGGAGCCCGCGGGGTTGTCGGCTGAAAAGGAGCTCAAATGGGGTGAAGCCCGTTGAGGCCTGGGGAACTTCGCGGATTCCGAAAAGGACATAGGGTATCATGAGGTCCCAGTCGCGTTTGTCCTCCGCGACCACCCGTCTCAGCATCTGCTTTAGGGTCTGGTTAAACCGTTCCACCAAGCCATCAGTCTGGGATGGTAGACGGTCGTCCTCAACTGTTTCACCCGCAGCAGGCTGCAAAGGCTAGACATTAGCCGGGACATAAAGGGGGTACCCTGGTCAGTCAGGATCTCTGCTGGGATGCCGACTCGGCTGGAGAGCAGGAAGAGCTCCTGAGCGATGGCTTTGGCAGTGGCCTTTCTGAGGGGGACTGCTTCTGGATACCGGGTGGCGTAGTCGACGATCACCAAGATGTGTTCATATCCCCGGGCAGACTTAGGCAGCGGCCCCACAAGGTCCATCCCGATGCGCTCGAAGGGCACCTCAATTATGGGCAGAGGAATCAACGGAGTGTGGGGTGGAGTCCTGGGTGACGTCACCTGACAGGTCGGGCAAGCCTGGCAGAAGCGCTTTACTTCGGCCTCCAAGCCTGGCCAGTGGAAACGGTCACGGATCCGCTGAACGGTGTTAACGGCCCCCAGATGTCCCGCCATGGGGTGTGAATGTGCGAGTTCAAGCACGGTCTCCGTCCTTGTGCGTGGCACGACTAACAATGCTTTCTCCTCTCCCCTTCGCTGAGCGACACAATAGAGCAGGCCATTCTGGACAATGAAGTTTGGGAAAGGATGGGGGCCAGGCTGAGCTTCTTTGCCCTCGATGACGCGGACTTGGGTCCGACAGTGTTTCAGCCTGTCATCCTCACGTTGTTCCTTGGCGAATGAGCCCCCTCACGTCACCTGTTGGAACACATCATAAAAAGGGTTAGGATTTTGCGAGGGGGACTCACCGTCTCTTCCGCTGTCCGAGGCCAGGAGGACGGGGCGCTGACGAGGCCCCCGAGTCAGCCTCGGTCTTTGGCGGCTCCTTCTACGGCTGGCAGGCCGCGTCAAGGCGGCCAACAGGCGGTCGAACCCGGGCCAGTCTCTCCCAAGCAGAACGGGAACCGGCAGATCCTTCATCACTCCTACATCCACCGGCCAGGTCCCGGGGCCACCTGAGATGGTCACTCTGCGAGCTGGTACTTGTCGGGTATCCCTGTGGACACAGGTTATAGGGAGGAAGGAGGAAGACTCCGATCGGGGGGACAGAATGTTCGAGTGGACCAGGCTTACCGCACTGCCGGAATACAGGATGGCCCGAACCGGCTTCCCGTTGATCCTGACGTCGGCTTCCGGGCTCCAACTGGTAGATTGTTATGAACAATGCAGCCAGCGAGCCAAGTTCGGGCCGGAGGGGTAGAGGCCGCCGTTGGCATGGGCTCGTCCCGAGGTGAGGGAACTGCTGGCCTGTCTACTTGTCCCTGAGTGCTCTTTAGCGTGCGTTGCTCGAGGGTCAGCCTTCGAGGAAAGGGCGGCGCTCGCTCCCCAGCCTCTCGCTGCAGCATCTGCCAGTTCAATGGCTTCGACAAGTTCCAGGGTGGTGGTTGGGTTTCTCATCCCGACCGCCTGTCGGTGTGAACGGGGAAGAGCACGAAGTAGACGGTCGATGACAACGCGTTCCGCCACTTGACTGGCCGTTGGATCACCCTCCAGCAGCCAGTGCTGCGCGAACCGTGTGAGTTCAGCGGCCTGGGGACGGGCCGGTCGACGGGGCTTATACTCCCAATCAAAGAAGTATTGAGCAGCGCATACTGGAGACAAACCCAGAATTTCCCGCTTTACTTCGTCGTAGTGCTGGGCGGTGGCGGTGGGGAGAGAAAAGTATGTGCGCTGCGCTTCACCAGTTAGGAGAGGGGCCAATACCTGCGCCCAATCCTCACGCTGCCAACCTTCAGTGGTGGCTGTGACTTCAAACATCTGTAGGTACGCTTCTATGTCATCGTGGGGGGTCATCTTCGGTAATAACTTTGCGGCCTGAGTTCGGGGGTCCGGCAGTGGGACGCGTTGAGCGGCGTGCATTGCTGCGAATTCCCTCTCGCTCTCATCCTGGCGGGTAGCGAGATGCTCAACTATTCGTTGCTGGCGGATGCTAACCTCAGTGAGCCGGTTGAGAAGTTCCTCCATGTTGGGGTTGGATCACTCGCCTATGGCAGAACCGGGAGACAAAATAAAAAAAAAAATAATAAAAAAAAACAATGAGACGTGTAGGAGCTCGTTTGTCTGTGATTTTTTTTTTTTTTTTTTTTCACTCTCGTGCCCGCATTCTCCACCAAATGTCACGGGGTGAAGAATCACACGACAAGGAGAGCTCATGGAAAGTGCCCAAGAGTGGATTTATTTACAACATGAAGAAAGAAACAAAGAAAAACCCGGTGAAGTGTGTCGCCTCTTCCTTGTAGTGCAGCGAGTCTGGGCTGTGCTTCTTGGAGGCTGAGCGGTCAACTGCTGCTTTCTGGAGAAAGATAGAGAACAGGCATTAACGTTCTGTCTCTTGCAGAGATCTTTCTCCCTTTGGCAAAGTCCATGTGGCTTATGTAGCTGTTTGCTTGATGGAGCACGGCTGGGGCTGATCAGCCTGTGACGAGGGGATGCAGGTGTTCCTCGTCTGTTTCCAGGGCGACGCTGATGAATCCTCTGGGTGCTCGTCACAATATATATATATATATATATATATATATATATATATATATATATATATATATATATATTGCAGTATATTAAAGCATATAAAGACAAACTATTACATGTAAAAATATAGTGACTTTTTTGGTCTTGATTGCTATATATACACATATATGGTCTATGCATATATTGCAATATATTGCAAAATATAAATATTAAATCCCATATATGGAAATATATTGCTTAATATATCGCATGATACTTTCCAATATACTGCAATATATTTTGTTTCGTATAGGGTTCAGGATGCGTTGGGATGGATCCAGGCGCAGGTCCACCATAAAGACTTTGACAAGTTGACACTTCAGGACTGTGTTGTCATCGTGTCCAGGTGCTGGTCTTTCATCAGATCTGGATCCGGCGGACTGCGGTAAACCTCGGATAAACAGAGAGACTAATATTAGCGTAGATGCCATCATTCTTATGATGTACCAAATACATCAGGATTTACAAGAAGTGTTCCCGGTTCCAGCTGATCTAAACTATGCTGCCTAACATTGAATTATAGAAGTCTATATTGTGTTATGTGTATGCTAGGCCAAAGAGATGTGTTGTTAGTCTAGATTTGAACTGACAGAGTGAGTCTGCTTCCCTGACAATGTTAGGAAGACTGTTCCAAAGTTTTGGTGCTATATAGTTTTCACTGCATAAATTCATGCTTTTACAGGTTGGTCCCATGGACTTTTATTGTATTTTTCGATAGGTACCGAGTGCCTGACAACTGTGAGGGGGGTGAATTTTTTTCTAACTCGTTAGTTTAGATCATATTTAGATATAAACGTATGACAAATAAGGGAGTGGTTAACTTTGATTGACAGCTGATAACGGGCTGCGCCGAGTGAAATTTGACGTCTCGGCCATGATCTGACAACACATCATACCACCTCTGTATCCTTTCTGAACATTTGTATTGAAATATCGTACATAAAATGGGTTGCTCTGCTATAAACTGCACTAACCGACACTGTAGGAGTAAGCTATTTCGCTCCATTTTTTCCGGTAAGTGACATTCCACTACTATTTCACGTAGTTAGCAGTATTTGTATTTAGCATCAATGTTTGTGGGCAGTGGCACTGCAAAAGTTAGCATTAAATCGCCTCAGAGAGAGGTACGATTGAACTCTGTGTGTGTGTGTGTGAGAGAGAGAGAGACAGACGCAGACACCATCGAACGTGTGTGTGTGTGTGTGTGCGTGTGTGTGTGTGTTGCGCGGGCGCGATCGAACAGTGGAAGCATAAAAACATACTCTGTCATTTCGTTCATACAGGACATTCAATCTGCAAAGTGTTTACACAAATGTGTACACTCGCAATAGTAATGTTACAGATAGCTGAGGCTGCTTGGCTGAAGAGGCGCGTCCACCGGCCGGCTCAGTCTCACACAAAGCCCGCCCTTTTAACCATATATGGATTGACCAGAAGGTGGGCGGGGTTAGGCTTTCCCGAGATTTTCAAAGATGGCGCCGCCCATACCCCCCATAAACGGCTTCAGAACCGTTATTCAGAAAGTCTATGGGTGACGTCACAGACGCTTTGTCCATTTTTTTTACAGTCTATGCTGCATACCCATGTATTATTTTCATTTTAGTATAATCATGACGTCCCTAGATGTGTTAGATAAACTATGAATGCCTATATTCACGCATATGAATGTAACCTTGCTTTCCGTTCCTGTTTGTATGTCGCTCTTGGCATTGTAATCCTCTTGGTTTCCTATAGTCAAAAATGTACCTTAGGTTATGAAAAAATGCATCGGAATATGCTTTCCATTCTTGAGAGTACTACCCTGACCATAAACCATGCAAATTGGCTGTCAGAAAGAGACTTCTACCAGAAAGACTCGGGAGAATAATACTGAGACAATAACATTTATTTACGAGCTCAGCAAGCAATCAAATTCTTTGGCGTAGGCCCCGTCCGTAATTCGCATTCCGAGGGTACGGAATCTGCGCATCCCGCCTGAGATGAAGGCGGGGGCGCAGCCCACCCCCGCGAAGTAAGGAAGGGTGCCATCTGGTGGTGGTGGGGTGGAAGGAGGAGAGGACATCCTGGCATCTTCAGGGTAGAAGGGAGAGCCCGTCTGGAGGTGATGGGAAGGATGGAGGGGAGGACCCAGCGTAGAATGGTAGGGAGATGAAGGAAGGTCCTGTCTGGTGGGGAGGACCCGGCGTAGAATGGTAGGGAGATGAAGGAAGGTCCCGTCTGGTGGTGGATGGGGAGGATGGAGGTGGTTGAAGCGACAGCATCTGAGAACTCAGACATGAGTAAGTACCACCCTTTTATACTGGCTATTAGGATGTGATTGGATAGTGAGAAGGTAATACATGACGTGAACGATTGAGTCTTCCTGGCAGAACTAGCGCTTAGCTTCATTTCTCTCCCATGCAAAGTTCCTGAGTGTGATTGGTCCTTCCGCTCTAAAAGAGGTGCGGACTATTTGCCTTAAAAAAGGATGATGCTCGAGCATCTTTCTCTCTTCCTCCCTTCTTCGGTGGGCTCTGCCTTCGTGTTCGAGTTCCGACTTTTCTTATTTTCGTTCTAGTTCTTTTCTTTGTTTTAAACTGTGTGCTGTAGTCATTTTGATCTCCGGGTGAAACGAACTTAGTCTAATTTCCAGCAACTCACCTACACATAACGTTTTGAACTTCCCGCGAGCCATACGCGTCCTGGAAGTACCGAAAGAACGCTCTGACCTAAAAGGACACAACGAGGACCGAAACGTGCGTCCCAACAGCCTTATTCGGTAACATCAAGATCCATATGCAAGTATCGTTTCCATCGAAATTCAAATGCATTAAGTACTTGACCTGCTTTAAGGCGTTGTGATTCTTTTGCTGGCTTTCAAAGTAAGACAATCGTAAGAACCGATCTGTCGAGGTGCAGTTAATTCTGTTTAAAAGATATTCTGGAAAATTGATATAGCCTATCTGTGTATATATATATATATATATATATATATATATATATATATATATATATATATATATATATATATATATATATATATATATATATATATTCATAATTGATCGTAATTCGTTGTGGTTAATTGTCTATATATATATAATAGATATACAGATACATGGACTATATATTCCCTTGTTGGGCAATTTAAAATTGGTAGGTAATATTGTCTCATAACCCGTATAATCAGTTATTGATTGTGAATTAGTAATTATTGATTATACATTCCCCGTATTTGAGCTAGTTACCCTACAACGTGAAGGACTATAATGCGTTAAGAGCTCGCTCAAGTACTGGAGAGCTAAACCATTTAGTGCTTTGTAAGTAATCTGCAATATTTTAAAATGTATAAGATTATTTAATTCTTATACATTCTTCCAATGCAGTGTTGACAGAACCGGGCTAATATGGTCATACTTCCTTGTTCTGGTAATAACTAGCTATAATAACTATAATAACCAGCTGTAGTTTGTTTATTAAGCGTGCAGGGGAACCACCCAGTAGAGCATTACAATAATCTAGCCTTGATGTCATTAACCAACTGTTCTGCATTTTTCATTGAGAGCATATTTAGATATATTTTTAAGATGAAAAAATGCGGTTTTACAGATACTAGACACATAACTTTCAAATGAAAGATTGGTATCAAAGAGCACACCCAGGTTCCTAACAGACTCTGAGGACTTGACAGAGCAGCCATCAAGTGTTAGACAGTATTCTACACTGTAAAAAAAGTTAACTAATTATTTTGAGTTATCTTTTTGCATGGGTTTTTTTTAGTTTAACTAACTTATTTCGATAAGTTGAGGACAAGAAAACTTAAAATTGCTTGTTGTCTGGACAATCTAGTTAAAAAAATAAGTTGAAATAACTAAATTGCTAAAATATTTTTTACAGTGTAGGTTATTACGTGAGGACGTTTTTTGTTCAATAATTAGAATCTCGGTTTTTTCAGAATTAGGTAGAAGAAAAAATTGCTAGTCATTCAATTTTTTTTATATCAGCTATCCATTCTGTTAATTTTGTGAATTGGCAAGTTTTGTCAGGGCGTGAAGAATTATAGAACTGAGTATTTTCATTTACATTTATTCATTTAGCAGACACTTTTATCCAAAGCGACTTACAAATGAGAACAATAGAAGCAGCTAAACTAACAGTAGGGCAACAATATGTAAGTGTTATGACCCCTCTCAGTTTAATCTAACGCAGGCTTTTTTCTTTTTTTTTTAATATAAAAATAGAATAGAAGAGAAAGTGTTAGTATTACTGGATCAAGTGTTGCCGAAAAAGATGCATCTTCAGCAGTTCCTTGAAAGTGGCTACGGACTCCGCAGCTCTGATTGAGTTGCGCAGATCATTCCACCAGCAGGGAACAGTCATGGTAAAGGTTCAGAGAAAGAGATTCTGTGCCTGTTTGAGATGGTACCACAAGACGACATTCGCTTGCAGAGCGCAAGTTTCTGGATGGTACATAAGTATGAAGTAATGAGTTTAGGTAAAAGGGAGCAATGTCAGTGGTTGTTCTGTAGGCAAACGCCAGTGACTTGAATTTAATTTGAGCGGAAACTGTTTTGAGTGGAAAAATTTTGTGAGGAGAGGAGGGACGTGTGCTCTTTTCAGCTCATTAAAGACCACTCTGGCTGCAGCATTCTGGATTAGTTGTAGAGGTTTGACAGCGCAAGCTGGAAGACCAGCCAAGAGAGCATTAGTAATGCTCTCTTGGCTGGTCTTTTTTGTCCAATAATCAGCATAACAGTGAAAACTAATGCCATGCTTCCTAATGATATCTCTTAAGGGTAGCATGTACAGAGTGAACAGAAACGGTCCTATTACTGAGCCTTGTGGTACTCCATACTGAACTTGTGATCGATAAGACAACTCTTCATTTACTGCTACAAACTGATAACGGTCAGATAAGTATGATTTAATCCACACTGTTAGACCTTACCAGCCTGTTTTACAGTAAAATACTGGCAACACTGTTGCCAGTTATTTACTGTAATCTATAGTATGTTACCGTAAAAATGCACGAAATTAAAACTTTAGTTAAAGGATAATTCTGGTTTTTAGACTGAATTTTTTTTAGCAAAACGTTTCTTAAGTCTGTATGACCAGAAATTATGGAGTATTTTAAGTCTATTTTGCTGAAAAAAATTTAGCAAAATGTGCCGGTGCGATAGCCGACCACAGACAGTTAATACATTTAAATGACAGTTGGTCAATTTAAGGCAATCGGCTTCTGCAAATGAAATTAGTTAAAGGATAATTCTGGTATTTAGCACTTTGAATCTATTTTCTAGTTTGTTTTGGATGAACTAGAGTGGTGGACTTAGAAATTTTGACAATGGGTCCTGTCTGGACTTTTTGACTATTTTAGAATCGCCTCTAACCGCTTCAGAGTGGCTGTCTATGGGCATGCACAAACATGTCCTTAAAACAAACCTTAACGTTCGTTTTCAAAACTGTGCAACTCACCGAGTGGTTAGTGGTGTTCGTTGATGATTAAAAACAAATATATCGGCTCAATGTATGCTTTCAATCCGTGTTATTTACTATAGTGGAACTATTTTTTCAGATACCTCACAACCGCGTATAAACTTCCGCTCGATATTTGAGTCTGAAGTGTTAGCACACTCCCGACCACTTGATGGCGACAACCACTTTGCCGTGGTTGCTCTGCTCACGCAAGCTTACTGAGAGACGGAGAACCGAGTGAAAAGACTACAACCAAATGTAAACAGACCCCTTTCGGTATCCGGGAGCGCAGTAATATCAACGAGCAATGAGTCCTTCAACAGATATCAATGGCATTTTAAAAAATGGCAAATAAAACACGACAGAAACGTACTCGGTTACTAACGTAACCTCGGTTCTCTCTAGAGAGGGAACGAGTACTGCGTAATATCTTACGCTATGGGGAAACACTCTTTCCTCGAGATATTGAAGCCAAAAATTATCCTTAATTTTTAATCATGCAAAACGCTTTTGCAGCAGCAAGCAGACAAGGGCGAGACAGCTCGCGCGCCCATTGGCTGCCTTGCTGGAAAAGCTGCAGCCTATCGAGTGAGGCACTGCGTGACGTAATGACGAATGGGGGCGCTTCGCGCCCATTTCGTCATGTCCCGCCAGTAAAGGCGTGGTCTCGCCCTATAATACCCTCGATAGCTGTATTTCCTCTGATTTTTCAACGCCGAAGCGAACCAGAGCGTATTCCAAGCACGGCAAGATACGCAGTACTCGTTCCCTCTCTAGAGAGAACCGAGGTTACGTTAGTAACCGAGTACGTTCTCTTACGAGAGTATCTCTCGTACTGCGTAATATCTTACGCTATGGGGAACACCATGCAACACGCCGTGCTGGTAGGGATCCAACACCAAAGTCCCAGGGGCCGAAGCCCGGGGCGCATATAGTGCATAATCACCATAAACTCACAGAGAGTGAGGGAAGAGAGGCTAGAAGCATCATTCCCTGTAAATAGCATCCGAAGGAGCTGATCATGTGACAAATAGACCATACCGTCAGGGTGAACATTCAGCCTGAACTGGGTGGCCACAAGTGTGTCGACAATTTAATGAGCTGCTGTACCGGTCAGTGAGCAATACGCAGGTCAAACTCAGTATCTGAGCCGCACAGCGGGCAGATAGCACTGAACTTTATACCGCCAAAAGCTTAGCTTGCAAGGCGGGAACCTCCAGGTCATAGTATTTTATAAATGTAGACGGCGAGGCCCAGCCCGCGGCCATACAAATATCTTGCAGGGTAACCCCGCTAGACCATGCCCACGAGGAGGCCATGCCTCTTGTGGAGTGCGCTCTAACACCCAAAGGGCACTGTAGGCCCTTAGAAGTGTAAGCCAGCGCTATGGCACCGACTATCCATCTGGATAGGCTCTGTTTCGAAGCGGCAAGTCCCTTAGCACGGCCGCCAAACGAAACGAAAAGCTGCTCAGTCTGTCTGAAACCAGACGAGCGGGACACATAAGCCCTTAGTGCCCTGACAGGGCAAAGGAGACTCGCGTCCTTCTCCTCATTGAGAACCGGAAGGGCAGACAGGGAAATCACCTGTGCCCTGAACGGTGTGTTGAGGGATTTTGGCACGTAGCCGTGCTTCGGTTTGAGTATGACCTTTGAGTCATTAGGTCCAAACTCCATGCATGACGCGCTCACTGAGAGCGCTTGCAAGTCCCCTACGCGCTTCACTGAAGCGAGAGCCATAAGAAACGCTGTCTTGAAAGACAAGTGTTTGATGTCTGACGACTGGATTGGCTCGAATGGGGCACCTTTCATGGCCTCCAAGACCGTGGAAAGGTCCCATGTCGGAACTGAAGGGGCCCGGGAGGGTTTAGCCTCCGAGCTCCTCTAAGGAAACGCACGACTAAGTCGTTCTTTCCTAGTGACTGGCCAGACACCGGTTTTACAAACGTTGCTATGGCCGCCACGTATACTTTGAGCGTGGAAGGGGTCCTGCCCTTATCCAGTAGCTCCTGAAGGAAGGAAAGCACTTCCGTAACCCCGCAGTCTACAGGTGAAAAGCTCTACGCTTGACACCAAGCAGAGAACACAGACCACTTCGAAGTGTAGAGCCGTCTGGTAGACTCTAGCCTACGCGATCGTGTTTAACACTCCCTCTGGGAGGTCAGCGGGTACCCGTTGATGGCCCATGCGTGCCGGGACCACAAATCCGGGCGAGGATGCCAAATCGAGCCTCCCGCCTGAGAGAGGAGGTCTCTCCTCAACGGTAAAGGCCATGGGGCAGCGCTGGTCAGCTGCATCAGGACAGGGAACCACGACTGGTTTGTCCAGAGCGGAGCTATGAGTAGCACTGGGCATCCCTCCCTCCTGATTCACTCCAACACCTGAGGCAGGAGTGAGACAGGGGGAAAAGCATATAGGGGGGGCGGCGGGGCCAAACATGGGCCAGCGCGTCCCGGCTTTTCGAGAAGAATCTCGGGCAGTGAGCGTTTTCTTGGGACGCGAACAGGTCCACCTGCGCTTTGCCAAACGTTTCCCACAGCAGCTGGATCGTCTGCGGGTGCAGAGACCATTCTCCTGCTGGGACGTTGTTTCTGGACAGCCTGTCTGGCCCCACATTTAGGTGACCAGGCACATGCGCCGCTCTCAGCGAGAGCAGGTTGTGCTGAGCCCAGACCAGGAGGCGTTCCGTCAGCCTGTAAAGGTTTCGGGACCTGACGCCGCCCTGGTGATTTATGTACGCCACCACTGACATGTTGTCCGACCGGACCAATACGTGGTGGCCTATTATCTGGGGACAGAAGCGCCTTAGCGCTTTGTCGACTGCTATTAATTCCAAGCAGTTTATGTGAAGGAGCTTCTCCCGTACTGACCATAGGCCAGCTAGCGGTCTGCCCTCGAGCAGCGCTCCCCGCCCCGATGTGGAGGCGTCCGTAGACACCACCTTCACACCCGAGGCGATCCCCAGACTCACACCTGACTGATACCAGTCGGTCACTTTCCACGGTTTCAGAGCTGAAACGCACTGAAGGTCGACCCTGAGGCGAAATAGACCCGCGGTCCACGCCCTGGGGGAACTCGTGCTTTTAGCCATAGCTGCAGTGGGCGCATGCGGAGCAGGCCCAACTGGAGTACGGAGGCTGCTGAGGCCATCAGACCCAGCATTTTCTGAAACCTTCTGAGCGGGACTATAGAGCCGTGGCGGAAGGATCTCGCGACGTGCTGAATATTCAATCCGCGCTCCAGTGACAGGCGTGCTGTCATGGATAGCGAGTCTAACACTGTTCCCAGAAAGGAAATTCTCCGACTGGGGAGCAGTGAGCTTTTCGCCCAATTGACTGTAAGGCCCAGCTCCTCGAGGTGCTCGAGTAATGCGGCCCTGTGTTCTATGAGCTCCGTTCGTGAACGAGATAGAATCAGCCAATCGTCCAAGTAGTTCAAAACTCGCATGCCCCGAAGTCTCAGGGGGGCGAGGGCCGCGTCCATGCACTACGTGAACGTACGGGGTGCTATGGACAGGCCGAACGGCAGGACTGTGTATTGATATGCCTGGCCCTCGAAGGCGAATCTCAAGAATCGCCTGTGATGGGACGCTATTTGTATTTGAAAATAGGCGTCTTTCAGATCTATTGACATGAACCAGTCTCCTTGGCGCACTTGCGCGAGGATTTTCCTGGTCGTAAGCATTCTGAACTGGCGCTTCCCGAGCGTTCTGTTCAGCAGTCGCAGATCTAGAATGGGTCTGAGCCCACCATCTTTTTTCGGTACCAGAAAATATCTGCTGTATAAGCCCCCTTCGCCCTGAGATAGAGGTTCTATAGCCCCTTTTCTCAGTAGTTTCGCTATCTCGGCTCGAAGTAGATGAAACACTTCGCTATACACCGTAGTTTCGACTCGCGCCGTATAACGGCGGGGGCGTCGAGCGAACTGTAGCGAACAGCCTCTCGTTATAGTGTTCAACACCCATTCTGATACCCCGGGAAGCCTTGACCACGCATCTGCGTAAATAGCTAGGGGTAGAATGAAATCTGGGCTCTGGCCGCGGCAGGACGGCGGCTCGAGAGCCCCTGTGTACTGGGAACACAGCACCGTGTTTACAGCGTTCGAGGCGGGGGGCGCGCTGATCACAGCGGGCAGCCTGGCCGCGCTCAGCTTCTCTATGGCGGGACGCGCAGAGAAAGCGAGCGGGGCGAATCCTGTGGGATTCGGCGCGTGTGAGGGAATGTGGGCACATTTACTAAATGCGGCACATTTACTACACTGAGAATACTGTCAGCTCGCGCGACTAAATCACTGCTGTGTTTACAGCGTGCGAGGCGCGCGCTGATCACAGCCGGCAGCCTGGCCGCGCTCAGCCTCTCTGTGACGGGTTGTGCAGAGAAGACGAGCGGGGGCGAATCCCGTGAGATTCGGAGTGTCTGTGAGAAATGCGGGCGCGAGACAGCGGGCACATTTTCTGCACGGAGAACACTCGGCTCGCGCCGACTGAATCAACGCTGTGTTCACAGCGTGCGAGGTGCGCGCTAATCACAGCGGGCAGCCTGGCCGCGCTCAGCTTCTCTGTGACGGGTTGTGCATAGAAAGCGAGCGGGGGTGAATCCCGTGGGATTCGGCGTGTCAGTGAGGAAATGCGAAAACAGCGGGCACATTTACTGCACTGAGAACACTGTCGGCTCGTGCCGACTAAATGTGTGTTAGTTTCGTTTTTACAGAAACCAAGGGACACGCATCGTGTAGTGTAAGCGGGCATTGTATGGGCGCGTTCACTACATTTTCTGCACAACCAACATGAGTTGGTTTTATTTGTGCTAGCCCTGCACCGTGGCGGGCTGTGTCTGGGTGTGGGAATGGGCACTGGGACGTGGGCATTCTTACAACACTCGTAACACCATCGGCCGTGGCCGGAACACCAGAAAATGCACTCTTTATTGGATTTATCTGGGTAGCCATAGAAACGGCTTTTGTGCGCAGGCAAGCGGGCTGAGACACCGGCTGCTTCACTGCGAAATACACTGGGACAGTCACAACGCATGGAACTGAACGAGCGAGAAGTTTTGGTGGAAATCCGGCCGCAGCGGGATCTGAACACCGTCACTTTCCTAGAGAGACTAGGAAGGCCTTGAGACCTCGGGCTTTACCTCAATCCTCGGCCGGGGCCCGCGCTGAGGGGGGCGGCGTCCAGCAGAGCGAGAGCGCGGTGTTTGATCTCGGGCCTGGCGGCGCTGCTAGTTAGCTGAAACGATGGCCTTTGTGCGCAGGCAGCGGGCTGTGGAACCAGCTTGCTCACTGCGAAATACACTGGAACAGTCACATTGCTTGGAACTGAACGAGCGAGAAGTTTTGGTGAAAATCCGGCCGCAGCGGGAACTGAACACCGTCGCTTTCCTAGAGAGACTAGGAAGGCCTTGAGACCTCGGGCTTTATCTCAATCCTCGGCCGGGGCCCGCGCTGAGGGGGGCGGCGTCCAGCAGAGCTAGAACGTCGAGGAACACGGAGCGCTCAGCTTCCGTCATCTCGGTTAGCGTTATTCACAAATGTATCTCACCATTCAGGCCGATGTAATCCACGGCTTGAGAGAGCGGACGCATCGGCTCAGTTTCAATGCCGTCTCCGGTAAGTTTGTCGAGCTCAAGTGCGGACGCGACGGCAGACAGCGGCCGCTGTCCGTCTGGGAGCGACTCGAGCGAAGCCGGCGAAGCTGGCGGGCGAACCGGCGAGCTTTGGCGGGCTGGAAATAGCTCGGGCGCGCGCAGGGCGCGGCGCTTCTTGCGGCGCGGCATCACGGCGGGCTGGGATGCGGGCTCGGAGAACGAAGCTAGGCGAGTCCGCAGAGTCACCATAGGCAAGCGTTCACAATGATGGCATCCGCCGTCAGCGAGCGCGGTGGCCGCGTGATCCTCACCCAGGCAGGACACGCAGATGACGTGGCGGTCCTCGTCGCTGAGTGGGGCTCGGCAAGAACCACAGGAAGGCATCTTTAAAAAGACGCAGCTCTTTTAGAACAGTAGAAATGGGTGTAGCGTCACGTAAGCAAACACACACACACTTAGCAGAGTAAAAGGATATAGTACGCCGGAAAGCGCAGCAGGTACGGCAGTTGAAGGCGGCTGGGCCAGCGACTTCAGAAGATGGCACGTCCCGCTGAGAAGGCTACAAGTCAACGGCGCGGCTTCTCACTCTGGATCCCGCGATGCGTGAGCTTCGCGTGAAGAATGAAAAAATCAGAGGAAATACAGCTATCGAGGGTATTATAGGGCGAGACCACGCCTTTACTGGCGGGACATGACGAAATGGGCGCGAAGCGCCCCCATTCGTCATTACGTCACGCAGTGCCTCACTCGATAGGCTGCAGCTTTTCCAGCAAGGCAGCCAATGGGCGCGCGAGCTGTCTCGCCCTTGTCTGCTTGCTGCTGCAAAAGCGTTTTGCATGATTAAAAATTAAGGATAATTTTTGGCTTCAATATCTCGAGGAAAGAGTGTTTCCCCATAGCGTAAGATATTACGCAGTACGAGAGATACTGTATTTCGCTACGCTACTTGTTTTGGAACATCAACGAACACCACTAACCACTCGGTGAGTTGCACAGTTTTGAAACTGTGTCAACCGGCGGGATGACCCAACCCCTAACCAGATGAACTGGATAAATATCGTGAAAGTTCTGGTCCCATCTGACTCCTGACATTATGCTGCCTAACTCATAATCATACACTGTTCATTCGTTGGCCAAAGGAGGACTGGCCCCCCGACTGAGCCTGGGTTCTCCCAAGGTTTTTTTCTCCATTCTGTCACCTGATGGAGTTTTGGTTCCTTGCCACTGTTGCCTTTTTCGCCGCTCTTCGCCTTTGTCGCCATTGGCTTTTGGCTTGCTTA
The DNA here is from genome assembly GCA_036326025.1 of Chrosomus eos. Classification (NCBI taxonomy): domain Eukaryota; kingdom Metazoa; phylum Chordata; class Actinopteri; order Cypriniformes; family Leuciscidae; genus Chrosomus; species Chrosomus eos. The sequence goes on from CM070825.1 coordinate 10,876,933, forward strand.
GTTGGGGACATTTAATTTTGAATTGAACAATACTATTACAACATTGTTTTCCTGTTATCTCTGTAAAGCTGCTTTGAAACCATTTGTATTGTAAAAAGCGCTATATAAATAAAGGTGACTTGACTTGACTTGACTTGAAAATGAACGTTAAGGGTTATTTTAAGGATATGTTTGAGTATGCCCATAGACAGCCACTCTGAAGCGGTCAGAGGCGATTCTAAAATAGTCAAAAAGTCGAGACAGGACCCATTGTCAAAATTTCTAAGTCCACCACTCTAGTTCATCCAAAACAAACTAGAAAATAGATTCAAAGTGCTAAATACCGGAATTATCCTTTAACTAATTTCATTTGCAGATGCCGACTGCCTTAAATTGACCTAGTGTCATTTAAATGTATTAACCCTCTGGGGTCGGCTATCGCACAGGCACATTTTGCTAAATTTTTTTCAGCAAAATAGACTTTCTGGTCATACAGACTTAAGAAATATGAAAAAAATAAACTGTTAAATGTCTATGTTCAGTGACTGCTTTAGTTGGGCTCTTGACCCTTGACTAGTACCATTAGTTTATCTGTGGCTGCTGAAACTCTGTATTTATACGACACGTTGGCTATGGCAAGAAAGTCCGAAAGAAAAATGAATCTGGTGATGTTGGTTATTGAGGATCATGTAGTGACCTGATTCACTAAGTGTACCTCAGATTCATGTCAAATCTAGTTGTACAGTCAATCGCAAAGCTCTTTCCCGTCTTAGATGTGTGTGTTTTCACAGCATTTACAGTGAAAATAAATGCTACCGCTCAGACTTTTGGCCACTAAGTGGGTGTAACCGCAGTAACTCCAGCCAGCTGTGACGTCACGCGCATAACCTCTATTTACAAAAAAAATCAAAAAACAAAGAGGCCTTCTGAGACATGTTAGATGCTATAAGAACACTAGCGTAATGGTGACCCACAGTTCTTGCAACAATGGTTAAGGTGTATCACAGAAGGTATTTCAATTATGTAATGTGTGTTTTAAATTAAAACATATTTTTAAACCAAATTAACCTGAATATTTTATGTTTACACAATTCTTTAAAGTAAATATTAATCTAAAGTTAATTTATAAATATATTATTGTTCATTGATAATTCATGTTTGTTCATAAAACAAATTTAGCTTTATTCTTCTCAAGTTAATAATGCAAACGACTGTTAAAATGTTTAAAAATCATAGAAACATTGTGTATTTTCTTCTTCAGGCCAATGAAGTAACTCTGCCTGATGCAAAATGGAAAATAGGACATATTTTTACTTGATGTTGTTTGAAAATCTCGGATACATAAGATATGCTTTCTTCAGTTTAGGATTTATTCTGTACTGTGCTATCATATTATTTAATGTCCTTATTATGCTTGCAATATTTCTGGAAAGGACTTTACACCAGCCCATGTACATTCTGATTTCATGTTTGTCTATCAACTCTGTGTTGGGAACAGCTGGCTTTTTCCCAAGAGCACTGTCCGACTTGCTGTCTGATACACACTCAATCTCCCTTGAAGCATGTATCTTACAGTCTGTTGTAATTTTCACGTATGCCGCAAATGAATATACAATATTAATGTTAATGGCATTTGACAGATTTTCTGCAATCAGTAAACCTTTACAGTATCACAATATAATTACACCAAGGTTTCTAATTGTTTCAGTAGGTATAAATGTGACTTATCCATTGATTTTAATTAGTATTGTTGGTCTTTTAAGTACAAAACTGAGAATGTGTGGTAACAAATTGTTTAAGGTGTACTGCCACAACTATGAAGTAGTCAAGCTTTCTTGCGAAAGCACAATAATTACTAATGTTTTTGGCTTGCTTATATTAATCACAACTATTGTCATCCCTTTAAGTTTAATATTATATTCTTATTTCAAAATTCTTATTGTTTGTCATAGAAGCTCATCACAGTTCAAGGTCAAAGCTTATCAAACTTGTATTCCACACATAGTGGTCCTTTTGAATTTCTCGATTGCTGTAATGTCTGAGGTCATTTTGAGTCGAGTTGTTACCTTAGAACTTCCTTTATGGCTGTCAGTTTTTTTTTCACTGGGGTTCCTCATTATACCACCCATCCTGAACCCTCTTGTTTATGGTTTAAACCTGCCTGATATTCGTAAAAAAATTATTTGTCTTATAAACCCCTCCAGGTAGAATTTTTTTTTTTCTGGTGTAATAAATGTTACACAGAATAATATACAGACTATTATATATATATATATATATATATATATATATATATATATATATATATATATATATATATATATATATATATATATATATAAAGAATTGATTAACCAAATGAAAAGTTTCACACTTTAAAGTTATGCATTCCATGCTACATATTACAGTTTTTTTCTGATGGCTTAAGCAATTTATATTTAACTATTGGCTATTTTTGCAAAACTCTACACACAAATAAGAAAACACTTCACCAAATCAGCTAAACATTGTAATACTCTTGCAAAAGCAAATAAACCTTGCTTAACTCTTCAAACCTTTGTAAAAATTGTATTTTTGTATCACACAGTTAACACAAGCCATCACATTAATAAGCACACAATGTGCCAACTACACACTGATGGTATGAATCAAAAACACATCTGGCTTTTGCTTTCTCTGTGCACAAGATAGTCTATGTCAGTTTGAGGTCATACTTTTTTCATAGTTCTGTAAACATACAGGGATCCAAACTTCAAGTACTGGTGTTTATTTACACACATCAAAACAAACACAAGTGTTTTCTCCCAAGTCAAAACACAAAATAGTAATTTCACTGAAAAAAAAATGAATCAAAAATCAGTCTACATTGTGTCGTCTCTTTGGGTCTGGCCACAAAATTTCGTCTACATCACATGCAATGTCCTCTAGTCGAAGGCACCAGGAAAAATATCTTCTGGAATGCCGTATCCAGGCCTGACATGATGCCTGGTCAATATCCCCACATGGCTCCTCCATTGCCTGTAAAAGGGCTATGCGTTGATGGGGATGACGGTCATAGACCTTCCAGCGCCAGGATGGAGAAGAACTCTTCAATTGGATTCAAGAATGGAGAGTATGGGGGGAGGTTGAGTACAGTGAAGAGTGGGTGATATGTAAACCAGTTGCGGACTAAAGCAGCCCTATATGGAAACTAACATTGTCCCATATGATGATGTATCTGGTCTGCTCTGGTCTCTAAACATTAGTGAGCATGTCATGTAAGGTTTCCAGGAATGTAATAATGTGTGCAGTGTTATATGGGCCTTTGGTTGCATGATGGTGAACAACACCATTTTGACCTATAGTTGCACACATATTTATGTTACCACCACGTTGTCCTGGGACATTGCTTATGGCATGGTGTCCAATAATGTTCCTGCCACGTCTCCTTGTTTTAGTGAGGTTAAACCCTGCCTCATCCACAAAAAGCTGCTCATGACCCATGGCATCTGCCTCTAGCTCCATCACTCTCTGGACAAGACAAAACAAATGCAGCACAGCAGGCCCATGCACAGCACTATGCACTTCCAGATTCAGTTCCACTGATACTATAGCTTACCTGCACATTGTCATATCGCAGTTGTTTTACACGTTCACAGTTTCTTTCAAAAGGGACTCTGTCATCCGACATTTGTAATGTTATTATTTCAAATAAAAAAAACAATCACAAAAAAAGGGACTCTATCTGTTTCATTTGGATTCTGTTGCCCTAGACGGGTCCGAGTCATAGGAGGGTCGTAACAGCGGGCAAGTACACGAGATAATACAGAAATGCTCACATTGTGTATGTTTTGGAAGGTGGTGTCATCCTCAATTATGCTCTGCTGTATTTCTCGTAGCCTAATGGAATTATTTGCAATCACCATATTGACTACATGGGTCTCTTGTTCTGCAGTGAACATTCTTCCTCTGCCCCCAGCATCTGGACGTCTAGCAATTCTATAAAGTTACAATTTCAGTTTTTTTACATGTATGGTAATGTTGTGTTTCTCATTAGAGTATGGCAATGCTACAAAACTTAGTGCAAAGTGACTGTACTAACCAATTCTCATTTCGAAACGTCCTTATGATGCTTGCTACAGTGTAGCGGCTCAAGTTAGGCTGTAATAAAAGGTTATGAATATGAATATGACATTTTAAAAAGCTACTTGGTTTTATACTGAGGTTTTTTTTATCATAAAACTTAATTTTCTGAAATTATTTGTTTAGATGAGGCACATTGTTTTCTCACGAAACAGATACTTCTGATGTCATCATAAAACAAGTCAACATCTCCTTGATGTTCTGTAACATTCTCCACTTTAATATTCAACAAAATACTTATGGCACATTTCCTTATTGTTACTTGTTACCAGAGCCGGACAGTAAGGGAGCACATTTACTCGAGTACAATACTTAAGTACAATTTTGAGGGATCTGTACTCGATTATTATTTTTGGGGAGTAGCCTACTCATGACTTTACTTAAGTACATTTGCGAGGCAAATATTGTACTCTTTACTCCACTACATTTCTATCCATAACCGTGAGTACTCATTACTACTTATAAAAAAAAAAAAAAAAGGAAAAAAAGAAAAATCTCGGAAAACCTCAATTTGTTGTTTCCCTCTCAGGCCCTGTTTACACGAGAACGATTCCGGTGAAAACGTAAAAATATTTTATCGGATGTGCCTTTCGTTTACACGACGACGGCATTTTGGGGGCTTAAAAATGCAAAAAAGTGAAACCACCCTCCATAGTGGAAATCTTAAAAACGCTCCACCGTCACGTTCCCGTCTAAACGGTAAAAACGCAAATCACGGTGGCTCTCGTCGCGTGCGCGTTTACGTCACAGGCATGGGCCAGTCCAGGAAAATAACAACCAACATGTCGAATTATTTCCATACATCGGACCTTCAAGTTGCCCTAGCAGCTCTGATAAATGTTCAAGAGTCTTTTCAGCAGTTGTACAAAATATTCTCAGATATTGGTGTTGTTGTGTGGCAGTGCTTCACATTGCCACCTAGCCGCCTGGAGTGCATACTACATCGAATTTCACTCACTTTTGCGTCACCGTATGCACGCGGATTTCCCAACCATAATGCTCGTCTAAACGCAGAATAAAAAATGATAACGCAACGCCACTTTTGCGTTTTCTCTTCAGATCGTTTCCGTGTAAATATAGCCTCAAACGTGATTGGATTGTGCAGGCGCCACTGATTGGGACAGCCTATCAGCAATCACCTTCAGCTTTCCACCAAAGTCAACTCCATGGTCAGAAGAGTGGAGAAGGGGTGGTGGAGGGACGCTGCTAAACTGTCAGAAAAATAAGGTGAGACTGCTGAGTCTATATACACGTTTTAATCATGATTGCTGAGTGCTCTCCACCCGTGTTAATTATCTGAACGTGCTTCTCCCGAACTTTGTTAATAAAACAACATTTGTTTCAAAGGACCTTTACAGAAAATGTATGCGTCTCCATTACAATTTAGTATGATCTTTCATCAGAGCTGACTGTGAAAAAAATACGTTAGTAATTGTAAAGCGTTCCTATCTTTGTATAATATATTTATGAGGAGACAGTAGATTGTCTTTAGCTCGACTTTATTCCAACATGTCGTAACATATCCCACTGCGCAATGTGACGTTAGAGTGACGTCTTTTCTATGTAATTTCGGACGTCCAATTTCGGTCCACTGAAGGGGTTGTTTTGTAATGCCAGGCGACGTCTTTATTCGTCGTCTTTTGCACGTCTAATATTGACGTCGGTGGGACCAAATGTGGTCGTTTGTGGACGTCTTTTCAACATCAAATTTAGTATCTTCTATAACTTATATAACTGTAGTCCCATGTTTCAAAAAGGTAGAGGACATTTTTAGAAGATGTTATCTGTACCATCATACCATGTATTTACATTTATGCATTTGGCAGACGGTTTTATCCACAGTGACTTCCATTGCATTGCACATTTACATTCCTGCTTTCCCTGGGAATCGAACCCATGATCTAGGCGTTGCCCTAAGTGGCCGTTACACAAGCGCTAACGCTCTACTGTTTGAGCTACAGAATTACGCCTTTGTATGTGTCAATTACCACCTTCTGCTTGGAAAACTATCTTAAATAATTATAAATAATCTGTATTCATATGTATTAATCATGTTGATAACAACAGTGTTGATATTTGTAAATAAAAAAAATATTGCATATTAATCATGTAAATTTCCTGCACCTGTAATAGACGTCCAAATGAGGTCCAAAAACATGACCCAATTCAACGGTCAAATGTTGAACGTCAACATGACGTCCAAGTTGGGTGATGGTTGGACGTCCAAATAGTGGACCTATTTTGGACGTCGAATAGATGTCCAGAATTGGTCATGGACCGACGAACCTAATATAGACATGATCTGCACGTCTATCCGACGTCCAATGTTTAGTGAGATCACACGTAAATCTTTCTTTTTTTTTTAGAAAGATTCTCTCTCTCCTTCTTTCTCTTTCTACCTCCTTCGCTGTGAAGTACTTCAATAACATAGTACATCACTTCACAGATATCTCATGCACACATACACACACACATATGGACACTCATTCCTGTTAATGTTCATTCCTGTACTAATTTTTTTTTCTAAAAAATAATTGTTAAACCACTGTTTTTATCAGTTCCCTTATCGAAAAGGGAACTTCGAGATGCGTCGAAACGCTGCGGGAACGCCTTCTGCGTGATTGCGTCTGAAGCATCTATGCCAACTAGTCCAATGGAAAAAGGGAATGAGCGTCACGGGCGGGTGACGTCATGACCAGGAAAGGATAAGAGCACTTCCGCTGCTCGCCGGCATTAAGCTTCTGTGCCTCAGCAAGCGATCTGTGTCTAAACTGTCCCCGTCTATTTATTGTTGTCTGTCAATATTGTTGGTATCGATGGCGAAACAAGTCTACAAACAGTGTGTTCCTCCCTGCCCGCGTTATTTAACGGGTGGGGACACACACGAGCTTTGTGTGATTTGTTTGGGATTTGAGCATGCAGCCTCAGCCTTCGAGGGGGCTGAGTGCCAGCACTGTGAGAAGCTACCGCTTCGCATACTCAGATCCCGCCTGTCACTCTTCGACAAACAGAGTGGGCAGGCTCGCGATCCTCAGGGATCAGGACCCGCGTCTGCCGAGGCAACGCGGAGAATGCATTCCTGGGGATCGCAATTGGATCTCTCGGAGGGGATCGAGACGGGTCCGAGGGCCCTTTCTCCTTCCTTACCCGGGAGATCCAGCTCTCCTCCCCCGGTGTCGGAAGCACGCTTTGCGGTTTCTTCCGCCCGGGGAGAGAGCCCCTTATTACAGTGCTCATCTTCTGAGGAAGTTGATGTTGTCAGTATGGACAGTGATAATGCACACACGGGGGAAAGGGAATTACAATTTATTTCCCCAGCGTATGATGAGCTGGTGGATGTCATGTCACGAGCTGTAGAAAGATTAAATATTGACTGGCCATCTGAAACTAAAAACACTCGTCCCAAAAGCAGATTAGACGAGCGTTATCTTTCTTCAGCCTCAGTACACGGTGCCCGTTCCACTTCGGGGTCCTCACGAGACCCTCCTGCCAACCCTGCCACCTCTGGTGCTTCAGGGCGCAGTGGTCTCCAGCGAGTCGCTGGTGCTGTGCTGCGGCACAGCATCGGTTTCGCGCCCTCTGAGGGGGGTTTTAGAGCAGTCAGGTCAGGTAGTTCCTGCCGGTATGTTTCAGGCTCCAGATTTGGCTCTCTCAGTAACACCAGAGACCAGCCTCGAGAGGCTGGTTCCCTTAGTAAATTTTCTGGCAGCGTGGAAGCTTCTGCCGAATATTTCTCATTGGGTCCTGCAGATTGTAGAGAAAGGATACAGAATCCAGTTTGGCTCTCGTCCTCCTCGTTACAGCGGGGTGTTACCCACAGTGGTACGTCCCGAGCAGGCTCTGGTAATGGAGCAAGAAGTAAGGGCCCTGTTAGCAAAAGAGGCTATAGAACAGGTGTACTCACCCGACAGAGAGTCGGGTTTTTACAGCCGTTACTTCATTGTTCCAAAAAAGGATGGAGGGTTGCGTCCCATTTTAGATCTTCGCCTGTTGAATCGGTCAGTTCAGAAACTCAAGTTCAAGATGCTGACCCTCAAGCAGATCGTGACTCAAATCAGATCCGAGGACTGGTTTGTCACGATAGATCTGAAGGATGCATACTTCCATATCTCCATCCTCCCTCAGCACAGGAAGTTCCTAAGGTTTTCTTTCAGGGGCAAAGAATACCAGTATCGGGTTCTTCCTTTCGGCCTAGCTTTGTCACCCCGCACATTCACGAAATGCATGGATGCAGCTTTAGCCCCTCTCAGGCTTCAGGGCATTCGCATTCTGAATTATATCGACGACTGGCTGATTCTAGCGGAATCAGAGCAGTTGGCGGTTCGGCACCGAGGTGTCGTTCTCGCCCATATGCAGATGTTGGGGTTGAGGCTCAATGCCAAGAAGAGTGTTCTTTCTCCAGTACAGAGAACCACTTTCCTTGGTGTGGTATGGGATTCAGTGACGATGAGGGCCAGCCTATCGCCCGTTCGTGTAGCTGTTATCCTGGCAGCCACCAAAGAGCTAAAGCTAGGTCAGTCACGCACTGTAAAACAGTTCGAGAAACTGTTGGGTCTACTGGCAGCAGCGTCCAACGTGATACCTTTTGGCCTGCTGTACATGAGGCCTTTACAGTGGTGGCTCAGGACCAGAGGGTTCTCCCCGAGGGGAAACCCATTCCGTATGATCAAGGTTACGCGGCGATGCCTTCGTGCCTTAGAGATATGGAAGAAACACTGGTTCTTAACCCAGGGCCCGGTGTTGGGAGCTCTTTGCCATCGAGCTACTATCTCGACAGATGCTTCCCTCACCGGCTGGGGAGCGGTAATGGAAGGCCGCTCGGTTCAGGGTCTGTGGAAAAGCCATCATCTTTCGTGGCACATCAATTGCCTGGAGATGATGGCTGTCTTCAATGCGTTGAGACATTTCCTTCCGGACCTAAGAGGCCATCATGTGCTCGTTCGAACAGACAACACATCTGTGGTCTCTTATCTGAACCGCCAGGGGGGTCTGAGGTCGCGTCCGCTTTGCAAACTGGCGCACCGGATCCTCCTGTGGTCCCTGGGGAAGGTACTCTCCCTGAGGGCAGTGTATATTCCTGGGGACCAGAATATAGGAGCAGACATCCTGTCGAGGCAGGAGCTGAGGCCAGGGGATTGGAGACTCCACCCCGAGGCGGTGGAGAAAATCTGGGAGGCATATGGCAGAGCAGAGGTGGACCTGTTCGCGTCTCACAACACGACGCACTGTCCCCTCTGGTATTCACTTACTCACCCGGCCCCCCTGGGGCTGGATGCCATGGTGCAGACGTGGCCGAGGCTACGTCTGTACGCCTTTCCCCCTGTTGCTCTGCTCCCAGGAGTTCTGGAGCGGGTCCGTCAGTGTGGGATAAGCCTACTGCTAGTAGCACCACGCTGGCCAAGTCGGATCTGGTTTGCGGACCTGATCCTTCTGTTAGACGGGCCTCCATTGGAGATCCCTTTGAGGAGGGACCTTCTGTCTCAGGCCGGGGGCACAATATTTCACCCTCGGCCAGAGATATGGAATCTTTGGGTTTGGCCTCTGAGGGGGCCCAACTTGTAGATAGTGGTCTTTCAGCTGAGGCTGTTGAGACCATCCTAAGCTCCAGAGCTCCAGCTACGAGGAAACTCTATGCGCTTAAATGGAGAGTTTTCTCCTTATGGTGTCACCGACATCAGTGGGATCCGGTTAATTGTTCTGTCAACACAGTAATCGAGTTCCTGCAGGAGCGCTTTGTGTCAGGTCTATGTCCTTCTACACTAAAAGTTTACGTGGCAGCCATTGCGGCTTATCATACCATGGTGGGAGGTATATCTCTGGGTCGAGACCCCCTGATTACACGTTTCCTTCGTGGCACTTTGAGGCTGAGGCCTGCAACTCGCACTAAGGTGCCAGCTTGGGATTTGACTGTAGTTCTAGAAGGCCTGTCTAGGGCTCCATTCGAGCCCTTAGAATCGGTCTCAGAGAAGTTCCTTACTCTTAAGACCATCTTTCTCCTAGCTATTTCGTCCCTCAAGAGAGTTGGTGACCTTCAGGCTCTTTCGGTCTCCCCCACCTGCCTTGAATTTGCTCCGGGGATGGTCAAGGCGTTCCTTTATCCAAAACAGGGATACGTCCCTAAGGTGCCGACCTTGACTCCGAGGCCTATTGTGCTGCAGGCTTTCTGTCCTCCTCCGTTTGCAACTGCGGACCAGGAAAGACTGCACTTGTCGTGTCCAGTGCGAGCATTGGACACATATGTACATCGGACATCCTCAATCAGGAAGTCCGATCAACTATTTATTTGCTTTGGATCACCTAAAAAAGGTCTTCCTGCTTCAAAACAGACAGTCAGTAAGTGGATAGTCGAGGCTATTTCACTTGCTTATGAGTACTCGGGCCAGCCTTGTCCTTTGGCGGTCCGAGCTCATTCCACCAGGAGTATGGCGGCTTCTAAAGCCTTGTTGCATGGGGTTTCTCTCCAAGATGTTTGTGATGCGGCGGGCTGGTCCTCTCCGCTCACATTCGTGAGATTTTACAGTTTGGACCTGGATGCTGCCCCAGGTTCTCAGGTGCTTAGTGCTTAGCTGAACAGTCTGACACTCAGGTACTTGAATTATGGCGCATTGGGTATTCTCGTTCCCGCAGCGTTTCGACGCATCTCGAAGTTCCCTTTTCGATAAGGGAACGTCTCAGGTTACTATTGTAACCATAGTTCCCTGAGAACAGGGAACGAGACGATGCGTCCCCCTGCCATACTTCTGGCGTCCCTGCGATCGGCTTGCTTCGGCACTGTCGAAGCTTAATGCCGGCGAGCAGCGGAAGTGCTCTTATCCTTTCCTGGTCATGACGTCACCCGCCCGTGACGCTCATTCCCTTTTTCCATTGGACTAGTTGGCATAGATGCTTCAGACGCAATCACGCAGAAGGCGTTCCCGCAGCGTTTCGACGCATCGTCTCGTTCCCTGTTCTCAGGGAACTATGGTTACAATAGTAACCTGAGACGTTTTGTTTGGTACATCAATTATATATTTTTTAAATAAATTAAATAAAAAAATTTTTAAAACTTGAGGCTTCTTTAAAATGAAAAAATGGCTTTGTGTTTTTTATTACACCTTGCCTTGATATATAGTGATTTTTTTTGGTCACAAATACAGTAAAATAATGCCAAATGTTTTTGAAACAAGAAAAAAAACTGTTGAATTGCACTACTTGAAAAAAATATGCATTGCATATGATTGCATTTTAATACATTGTATTTTTAGGGCTTGCATTTTTATGGGATGAAATTCAGCATGAAAAGATAACAATAAAGTTTAATTCTGAAGAGCTACAACAAGCAAAGTCACCCATTAGGTGGAATGGCCCAGTTATCAGTAAACTGTAAGTGTTTCTAAACATGGTTTGCATTGGTCTAAATGTTAATTACAATTACACACTATATCTTCACAGTGAAGTTTTTCTTCTTTTGCCAGTCTTTAAACATACTCAACCACAAGCAAAAGTTTAAAAGTCTATAGACATGCTGGGCAATAATCCATTGTTTTTCAAAATAATTTGACAATTTAATGAATGCATTCATGTTTATTCAATTTGGTTGTAAATTAACTACAATATACAATGCATGAGCACAATAAAGCAGTTAATTTGGAAAATGTAATTTTTAAAACATTAAGTTATGAAATTAGTGCAATGGAACTAGCAGCAGTCTTAATACCAATAGAGAGCACGTCGTGAGTAAAATGAACTCAGGCACATATGTGTCACAAAACATTGGTTGCAGTACAAAGGAAGTTATCAGGATCCAGATGCAGCAGCTTCTCTTTATTAAACTTATTCAACAAACTCAAAACTTTATCGAATGCTGGAATAAATAATTAACCAATGCACTCAAAACATAGAACTGACCCTGAACAGAAAGACACACAGGGCTTAAGTACACTGCAAACAGAGGAACTAACAAGACTAATTAAAGTAACACTAAGGATTTTTCCTCTGCGGTCCCCTGGTTGGAAACGAAATTGTCCATTACCGCTGTCGTAAATAATTTAGCCTACCGTCGCACGCACGCTCGCTGTTTATCCAGCACCGGCTTTAGAATGAACGATGTCCACAGACAAGGTAGAGTATGTTACATGATTTCATGAAAGGATGATGTATTGTGACATCAGAAACGAAGAAAAACGAAATAATGACTATTGTAGCGCTTGACGTAAAGCAGTCGAATTGTGTAGTTCTTTTTGTGCACGGGTTCCTACCCGAAACCCGAAGTTACATAGTGCCAGTAAAAGCGATACAGACCCCGTCAGGCTATGGCAGACGTGTCATTTAGCTTATTTTAAGTCGATGTACCATCACAAGGGTCTTGGAAATATATTGTGAAGGTTGAAAATTGTTACTTAGTGTTACTTTAACTAGACACACCTGAACTCAAACTCTAATCAATATGTAACTATGGTGACAAACAGGCTGGGGAAACTGAGGATGACAGACAGCAAACTACAAGACTAGAAATACGGACATGAATGAAAACGCACATGAAACGTGACAATATGGTGAACAACATTTGAAGGATTTTTTTCTGCAGACTTGGATTTGACATCCTGGATGGAGAAAAAAATAAGCTAATAGACAATTTTGCACAAGACAATGACACAACTCTTTTTACAAATGTCTTACATGGAGTGTATTTGAGCGTCAATATGTAGTAACTTTATTCAATTTAAAAAAATTCACAATTTGAGTTCTAATTTCTGTGGTTCTGAGACCATAAATAATAGGGTTACATATTGCAGGAACAAGGTGATACAATGAGCTTGTCAAGATACGGATATCTCGGGGTATTGTAGCTACTCTATACCCAACAAATGCAGCAGTAACACTGATATAGGCTATTACTATGGTCATTATATGTGTGGTGCATGTATGAATGGCTTTGTGGCGGGATTCACCTGAAGGAGAGCGAAATATAACTACAAAAATGATGACATAAGAGCAGAATATCACAAAACAATCAGCAGATGTTATACCAAAAGCTACTGTAAGAGCTAAATAGTTTTTAGAAATATCATTACATGCTAGATTGACAACAGATGTATGCTCACAGAAACTGTGGTAAATCATATTTGTTCTACAAAAAGTAAGTGGCACAACTAGACCAACCATGGTAATAATGGCAACTGCGTTCCGAATGCTAAGAACTGCAGAGAAAATAAGTGAGTTTGTCATATTTACAAAGTTATTGTAACGTAAAGGATAAATAATAGCAAAATATCGGTCCACAGCCATCCCAAGCAATATGCTGGACTGAAAACAACCAGAAAAATGCATACAAAACATTTGTATTAGGCATTCATGTCGGGTAATTGTATTCCAGTCCAACAAAAAACCGACCAACATCCTTGGAATAAAGTAAATTGGCACACAAAAACCCAAAGCTGCAATCAGTCCAATTAAAATATACATGGGAGCATGCAATTTTCTATGCTTTGCAATGACAATAATCAAAATGGCATTAGCAAATGATGTATAGATTAAGATGACGCAAAAAGGAATGAAGAGTAGAGGCCGATACCCTTTAAGGTCTGTGAATCCAATTAACTGGAAATTAGTAAAAGAGACGTTGTTTGATTGGTCACCCATTCTGCTTTTTTAAAGTGTGTAGTACAGACCTTCAAAAATAAAACAGCAAAAATGAACAGCAGTTATTCCTCATGATTTGTCAACTGTATAACCTCAATCTCAAATACATGAAAATATAATTGTTTTAAATGTATACAAAACAAGGACAATACATTACCTATCCAAAATTAAACATAACAAATTAAGAAGAAATGGGCAAATGGATTGTTTTTCATATTTAGTTCAATAGCTCTTCTGTACTCCCATGAAACAGTCTGTATTATCTATCTGTCCTCTGTTCTGTCTCTCCCTACCACTGAGCAAACTCTTCCCTGCTCTTAAATACTCTATCTTTCCCTCCCTCAGCATCGCATGGGGATTTGATGCTTGTTAAATTGGAACACAATTAGTCACAGCATTCTTTTCAGACTGTTTTTCTTTTATTTTTTTTCTGTATTATATTGCTTTAAACATTTAGTAATAAAACTCTTAATTAATGTAGATGGACTATATAACTTATTTTACATTTAAATGAGATGATCACCCCTCAATAGAATAATAAAGTCTGCCATTATTTCTGTTTTAAAACATGATGCTTTTCATGGGTGAATTAATTAAACACCATTATTTTACCAGATACATCATCCAACATTCAACTACTGCATTAAATTCATAAAATATGTATCCTATGTGTCATTTACTAACTAAGCAAAGTTTTTCAACAATTTCACTTTTAACCATCATTAGTTCATTTTTTACATTATATGGGGTAAACTGTAACAATGGGCACCAAATAGTTATGTACACTAATTTGAAAGTAATATAAATGACCTGTAATAAAAAAGCAAGGGAAAAAAAAACCCTCAGGAAAGTGTGCTGTTCTCGTTCTTCTTGATCTTACGGCAGTAGATATTGTGCTGTGCTCGTTCTCCTTTATCTTACGGTAGCATTTGACACAAAATTCATTTATTTTAGAGCGTTTGTGTCAGTGGGTAGGGATCAAGGGAACTGCCCTTAAATGGTTTTCTTCTTACATAAAGTACAAAAGCTGGGGAAAAAATGGGACATTATTTCTCAGATTCTGCAGTGTGTGTTTGTGGGGTTCCTCAGGGGTCAATTCTGGGGCCCATATTGTTTTCTTTGCACGTTACCACTGAGCCCTCATCTGTCAAATATATATATTGTTGCATATCATTGTTATGCAGATGACACTCAACTGTATCTTTTATTGAAGGAAGATGATTGCACTGCATTAAATGCTTTGATTAATTGCTTGAGTGAAATTAAATTAAGGATGGCACATCATTTTTTACAACTTAATGAAGCTAAAACAGAATGACTAGTATTTGGCTCCATTAGGTCACCTACTCACATACTTGACTGTTTTGGCCCTCTTACATCTAATGTACATTAAGCCAGCAGAGAATCTGGGAGTTATATTTGATTCAAAGCTTAAATTTGATAAGCATGTAAATTCTGTGGTGAAGTCTGGCTTTTTTAATTTAAAACACAATGCAAACATTAAACCCAGGTTATACAGGCTTGTATATTTTCAAGGTTGGACTATTGTAATTCATTGTATCTAGGGCTTCATTGTATAATGTTGAATCGCCTAAAACTCTTACAAAATGCAACAGCTTTGACGGGGACCAAGAAACAGGTCAGTGTTTCCCCAGTACCCACATTTTGGCCGCAGAATTGTGTCGGCCAACATCTGGCACATGTGGAATGATGATATGGCCCACATGAGCAGTGGCTCACTCCTGTTTGCCAGATCTGGGCCAGAAGAAGGCCATAGCAATGCTACATGTCAGCCAAGAGCAAAGTTTTAAACCAGAACTGGACCTTATCTGAGCCACAAAATATGTGTATATTAAATATGGAGTCATGAATGTTAACTTGTTATGTTAACAAGCAGATTCACTGAAGGAAAGAAGAGAACAGAAAAAGAGACAAGCAGAAACAGAAGAACTTCAACTGACTTACAGCCACAGTCTTAGATTAAATCAAATAAATATAAAAGAAGACATTAAATCTCTCAAGATCTCAGCAGAGGAGGATTAAACAACTTTACAAACAGCATTCCCATACGGAAATGTAATATATGTACACATATGAAATATACATATATTACATATATCCACATAGAAAGTGAAAACATATATGTAGCCTACATATATCTAGCCATATATAAAACCTATTAGAAAATGGAACAATTTCATATATTGACATATAAAACTAGCCCATATATTTTATGCATGTATAATACAGTCTTTTATGTGTGATATTGGAACAATGCTCCAACTTTCATTATCCGTTTCTTCTTTCCACTCGACAAGAGCAAACATTCTTCATCCGTTGGTCTCTGAATGCGCGTAATTTGGCGGTCTTTTGATTGCGTTTGAATTACTTGTTCAAAGTTCAAGATGGTCAAATAAGGAAAACAAGGAATGAATTAATAAGGAACCATAAGCATGTAAAATGTATGTATGTTGTTTAAATAAATTGGCATATATAAATTAAACATATTGGTGAAATATATGGTTATAACATACAATATTATATAAACAATAATCATATATATTGTATTAATATATGTCAATATACTCATTTAATATGGACAATTTATATATGTTATAAACCTATATCAACATATATCTAGATATAATTATATATGTGATAGTAATATATTGTCTTATATTTAGCATATATGACAGCATCACTTGCGATATAGGGACATATATGTCATATATTACATTTCCGTATGGGTTTCTAGCTTCACTAATTGACTTTATTTCTGTTAGACATCTATACAAGTTTTTATTAAGAATAAACAGAGGTATATCTCCGTTTCCTTTGAATTCATCATAACGGTTTCCATTAATGTTTCAAATAGGTGGCCTCTGAACTCTTTTTATGTATCTTTTATCTTTTCTGGCTTCTGTGACAGTGTGTTTGTCAAACACATTTTCAGTAATAAATAATGCTAAAACTAACTGAGATCAGAGGGTTGTTCCATAAAACAAGATTAGAAAATAAGCCAGGCTTATTTTGGTTAGTCAGACTTATTGTCCGTGAATTCTGCTTCATAAAGCAAACTTAAAATAGTTCAAACTCAGTTACCCTGGAAACTTATGCTGGGAAACTAGCCTGGTCCGGGGCAGGCTAACTGTCAGGCTAAGCCTGAAATGATGCTTAACCAGAATACCGTTTTAATACTGACCCACTGGGAATGTGACATCGGACTCTCTGGCATGCTGCCCAGGATGCATAGTCATGGCGTGTCCTTTCATTGATGAGGTGGTGGATGAAGGAGCGATAATCATACGCAGGGCATTTCAAAGAGAACATACTTTCAGGGACAGGGCAGACCCGTTGGCTTTTTCTGACTACTACCTGCATGAGCGGTATAGATTCTCGAGGGAAGGGATAACATATCTTTGTAGATTACTGAGCCCACACGTCGTAAATAGCACATGGCACAATAAAGCGCTCACAGTCCCATATATAAATATATATATATTAAATATATATTTAAGTCCAATGTAGTGACCTACATTTTGAATTATTTAGATAATTTGTGATGATGCAATCTGCATCACAAATCTAGAGGCAAAATGGCCTGGCTCAGTGCATGATTCCAGAATCTTTCGGGCCTCTTCTCTTTCCCACCAACTGGCACAAGGTATGTTAGTCACTTAACATAGCAAGAACTACAGGTCATTCAGGTCAATTTTTTTTATTCAGGTCAATTCTCAGGAGTTTTGCTGGGAGACAAGGGATATGCATGCCTGCCTTATCTCTTGACTCCCAGCACAACTACAATATTGCCCATGCACGCACAAGAGCTCGTATAGAGATGGCATTTGGGCTCATCAAGTCAAGGTTCCACTGCCTGAATTACCTCAGAGTGATTCCACAAAGGGCATGTGACATTGTAGTTGCATGTGTTGTGCTACATAATATTGCCTGTCTGAGGAGAGGGAGGCAACCAAGGATGGTTGCAGAGCAAGACTGGAACGTTGAAGGCATTTTTGATGACAATGAAATAGGCAGGGTTATAAGAGACAGTTATGCCAATAATTGTTTTGGTTAATACTGTCCAAACCATGTTAAATGTTTTCACTTTCCCCTTAATTTACCAGACACACAAGTCATATTTATTTTTTTCTTTTATTTAGGTTGAAGCTGGCTGTTGGGGGTGAAAACATACAATTAAATGTGGTCAAAAAACAAAAAGGTCATGTGTCATTGTTTAAATATGGCAGTTCTACTTACATTTTTCTCAAGCTGTTGGATTTCCAGCTCCAACTTTCTCATCTTGAGTTTTTTATATTGGATGTCAGTATCTATGGCCTCCATTTGTTTCAGGAGATACCTTTTGTAGACTCCCTTTATGTTCTGTGTTTTGTAGGAGCAGACATTTAAGTTATCTCAATTTGATCTAGTGCTCTTGGCACTTTTTTTGTAATTTTTTAATACTCACTTGGTCACATGTGCTCCCAGACTGAGAGGGCTCAGCATCCTGTTGCCAAAAATGGAAATACACACAATTTAGCACCTCACAGGTAGGCTTTTAAATATATAATGTGGAAATCTGTGCCTACCTCAGGCCTCCTTGAACATACTGACACAGTCTCCTCATCCTCCTCAACTGTAGATGGGCCTTCAACCTAAAACCATTTATTAAACTTGGTTTAATAAATCACCACTTGAAAAATCACGCAAACATTATGACGGTGCTTGACAATGCCTTGGCACAAGTCCTTAAGACCAGCTCCCTCACCAGTGGTTAGCACACAGTTCAGGACCAGCCCACATTCGTTGCTGATGTTTGTCATCCACGTAGCTGTGTCCGCAATGCCTACATAAACAAATAATAAATAAACCAGATTACACAAAACACAAAACATATAGCCAACAAAACACCAACATTTCTGCGCCTGGGGATCAATTAAGTGTTCCCTTATCAATTTTAATCAATGACCATAATCAATTGATTAAGATTGAGTACCTTTCTTGTGGAGTCAAGCTTTAAGATCCTGCCGTATGTTGAGGTGATGACACCCTTCTCATCTCATCCAGGTGAGCAAGGATCTCATTGGCATGCACTGTTTCAAACCACTGTACCAGAGGTAGGGGACAAAAAGGTGGTGGTAGCTCATAGACTGCTTCCTCACACTGGTATATGGAGCTTTCTCCTTTTGTGAAGCTCACAGTCATACAAGTAGTCAATGGTCCGCCTTGCCAACTCCTCACTGTGAACTTCCTCCAGTGCTTTCTGTAGGTAACTGGAGCTGTTCCCTGCAGTTCGGGGTTTCAGCATTGTAACACACCTCCTGTCCAGAGCCAGCTGTGTTGTGAGAATAGCAGGGAATCGGTTTCTGTGAGCAGGATCTAGCTGTCCCAACATCTCAGTACTCCACGGACAGACGGGGATCATGCACTTACTGCATTGTGGGTAGTCCCCGCCAATCAAGTAGTACCTGGTGTCAATGTCAATCACTTCCCTTGCCTTAGTGTAAATCCCGGAGTGGTGCATCTTGCTGTTACACTGATGACACTTAAGCGGAATACCCCACATCCTCATTTGTGCCCACAGGAACATCCTCTGCCTGAAGTAGGTCATTGGATCAGGTGGTGCAGTTGTCACCTTTGGTGGATTATACTGTCATACTCACAGGGTTCAGCATGATGTCTGGTGGATCCAGAAAGCACACAAATTTGGCATCACTATAAAACAAAAAGATTTAGTTAGGAATGCAAGAATAAAAATAAATAAAATAAACAAAATACCTTTTAAGTAGTGATCTCTTATCCTGGATGGAATGGATCCAGATGCTGTCCCCCCCTCTATTCCCTCAATGGCAGGCCTCCCTTTATTCAGGTCTAATACCAGCTCCTCTGCAGGAGGAAAGTTGGCTGTTGGTGGCCCTCCCCCAGTGCCAGCAACCTCACTCCTTTTTTTGGCAGCTGCAATTATTAAACATCATGAGACTGGACAGTTGTAACATCAAGCTGGTTATGCTTAAGTACTTACATAGATTTATACTTTATGATTAATACTTACCATTCTGAACAATATTTTTATATTTTATTTTCACCTGCTGCCATGTTCTTTTTTCTTCACTTAATTTGCTGCTGTAACACACACACACACACACACACACACACACACACACACACACACACACACACACACACACACACACACACACACACACACACACACACACACACACACACACACACACACACACACACACACACACACACACACACACACACACACACACACACACACACACACTTCAATGTATTGTGACAAACATTTAATTTAACTAAAATATAGCAATGTAGGCCTACATTAATTGCTACTTACGCATTGAGACGATCAGCAATTTCCTGCCAGCCTTTTTCTCTCTTTTTATTAATTGCTGCGGTATTTCCTTTTTTTGTAATCATGTGTTTAAATTCTTCGTAAGATTCGATAAGTAATTGCTGCTCAGTTGCCGTGAACATCGCTGCTCTCTCTTTCCCTTTAGCTGCCATGTTAAATTGATGAATCTATGCTCCACCATCAGGGCTTCTTAAGAATAGAGTGCATGCGCAATTATCTAGACTAGATAAACCTGGTTCAAATTAATGAGATTTCGTGAACTTGAATTAGCTTTTATGAAACCGCCTTAAGCCCCAACTGATTTAATTCAAGTCGGGTTTTGGAGCTTAATCCCCGCTTTTCTAAGCTTCTTTTATGAAACAACCCCCAGATTATGATGGTTACCTGTTGATGGTTTTACAATCATCATGAAATAACCTGATGATGTCATTTGAATCTAATCAAATTTAACAGTTCCCTTATCGAAAAGGGAACTTCGAGATGCGTCGAAACGCTGCGGGAACGCCTTCTGCGTGATTGCGTCTGAAGCATCTATGCCAACTAGTCCAATGGAAAAAGGGAATGAGCGTCACGGGCGGGTGACGTCATGACCAGGAAAGGATAAGAGCACTTCCGCTGCTCGCCGGCATTTAGCTTCTGTGCCTCAGCAAGCGATCTGTGTCTAAACTGTCCCCGTCTATTTATTGTTGTCTGTCAATATTGTTGGTATCGATGGCGAAACAAGTCTACAAACAGTGTGTTCCTCCCTGCCCGCGTTATTTAACGGGTGGGGACACACACGAGCTTTGTGTGATTTGTTTGGGATTTGAGCATGCAGCCTCAGCCTTCGAGGGGGCTGAGTGCCAGCACTGTGAGAAGCTACCGCTTCGCATGCTCAGATCCCGCCTGTCACTCTTCGACAAACAGAGTGGGCAGGCTCGCGATCCTCAGGGATCAGGACCCGCGTCTGCCGAGGCAACGCGGAGAATGCATTCCTGGGGATCGCAATTGGATCTCTCGGAGGGGATCGAGACGGGTCCGAGGGCCCTTTCTCCTTCCTTACCCGGGAGATCCAGCTCTCCTCCCCCGGTGTCGGAAGCACGCTTTGCGGTTTCTTCCGCCCGGGGAGAGAGCCCTTTATTACTGTGCTCTTCTTCTGAGGAAGTTGATGTTGTCAGTATGGACAGTGATAATGCACACACGGGGGAAAGGGAATTACAATTTATTTCCCCAGCGTATGATGAGCTGGTGGATGTCATGTCACGAGCTGTAGAAAGATTAAATATTGACTGGCCATCTGAAACTAAAAACACTCGTCCCAAAAGCAGATTAGACGAGCGTTATCTTTCTTCAGCCACACTATCTCCACCGCGAGGGCTTCCTTTTTTTCCTGATTTACACGATGAATTATCTAAATCATGGAAAAAGCCGTTTTCATCTCGTGTCTTTGTCCCTCATTCTAATATATATTCTAAAATAAGAGGGTCTAAAGATTACGGCTATAGTTCGATGCCCCAGGTTGAACAAAATCTAGCGAGTTATCTCGCGCCTGGTCCCGCATCTTCTATTAAAGCCCCAGTTTTGCCCACTAGACCACTAAGAAATACATCTAGTTTAGTGGGCAAAGCTTATTCGGCAGCAGGTCAAGCCGGAGCGTGCCTGCACACTATGGCACTGCTTCAGGCTTATCAGGCTGATCTGCTGGGGGATCTGGATAATAGTGAGGGAATAAGTCATGACGATGTTCGAGAACTTCGTAGGGCGACTGATCTTTCTCTCAGGGCTACTAAAGAGACCACCAGAGCAATTGGGCGGTCTATGGCAGCTTTGGTAGCCACTGAGAGACATTTATGGCTCAATCTATCTGATATTAAAGAGAAAGATCGCACTTTTTTGTTAGATGCTCCGCTTGAACCGTCTGGTCTCTTTGGTGACGCAGTTCACGCTGTAGTTGAAAGATTCCAGGATGCTAAAAAGCAGTCGGACGCTTTTAAAAAGTTTATCCCTCGCCGTGTCCAGCCCCCTGGGGCTGCTGGGCGTGAGCAGCCCCAGCCATCTAGCTCATCATATCATGTGCAACAGAAAGAGAGTGTTGCGTCTCGTGCTCCTCCACGAAGATACTGGAGACAGACGCAGCCCTCTCAACCGAAGTCGACTAAGCCTAAGCCGGATCTGAGGACCGTTCTTCAGGCGAAGAAAGCTTCGGTTCAAAAAAAAAAAAAGGTCCTGATGCTTAGGCATCAGACCTGTGAGGACAGCCCCGACCGAGGTGGAGCGGTGTTCACCTCAGTACACGGTGCCCGTTCCACTTCGGGGTCCTCACGAGACCCTCCTGCCAACCCTGCCACCTCTGGTGCTTCAGGGCGCAGTGGTCTCCAGCGAGTCGCTGGTGCTGTGCTGCGGCACAGCATCGGTTTCGCGCCCTCTGAGGGGGTTTTAGAGCAGTCAGGTCAGGTAGTTCCTGCCGGTATG
Organism: Chrosomus eos; assembly: GCA_036326025.1. Lineage (NCBI taxonomy): Eukaryota > Metazoa > Chordata > Actinopteri > Cypriniformes > Leuciscidae > Chrosomus > Chrosomus eos. Next base: position 10,899,485 of record CM070825.1, read on the forward strand.
TTTCAGGCTCCAGATTTGGCTCTCTCAGTAACACCAGAGACCAGCCTCGAGAGGCTGGTTCCCTTAGTAAATTTTCTGGCAGCGTGGAAGCTTCTGCCGAATATTTCTCATTGGGTCCTGCAGATTGTAGAGAAAGGATACAGAATCCAGTTTGGCTCTCGTCCTCCTCGTTACAGCGGGGTGTTACCCACAGTGGTTCGTCCCGAGCAGGCTCTGGTAATGGAGCAAGAAGTAAGGGCCCTGTTAGCAAAAGAGGCTATAGAACAGGTGTACTCACCCGACAGAGAGTCGGGTTTTTACAGCCGTTACTTCATTGTTCCAAAAAAGGATGGAGGTTTGCGTCCCATTTTAGATCTTCGCCTGTTGAATCGGTCAGTTCAGAAACTCAAGTTCAAGATGCTGACCCTCAAGCAGATCGTGACTCAAATCAGATCCGAGGACTGGTTTGTCACGATAGATCTGAAGGATGCATACTTCCATATCTCCATCCTCCCTCAGCACAGGAAGTTCCTAAGGTTTTCTTTCAGGGGCAAAGAATACCAGTATCGGGTTCTTCCTTTCGGCCTAGCTTTGTCACCCCGCACATTCACGAAATGCATGGATGCAGCTTTAGCCCCTCTCAGGCTTCAGGGCATTCGCATTCTGAATTATATCGACGACTGGCTGATTCTAGCGGAATCAGAGCAGTTGGCGGTTCGGCACCGAGGTGTCGTTCTCGCCCATATGCAGATGTTGGGGTTGAGGCTCAATGCCAAGAAGAGTGTTCTTTCTCCAGTACAGAGAACCACTTTCCTTGGTGTGGTATGGGATTCAGTGACGATGAGGGCCAGCCTATCGCCCGTTCGTGTAGCTGTTATCCTGGCAGCCACCAAAGAGCTAAAGCTAGGTCAGTCACGCACTGTAAAACAGTTCGAGAAACTGTTGGGTCTACTGGCAGCAGCGTCCAACGTGATACCTTTTGGCCTGCTGTACATGAGGCCTTTACAGTGGTGGCTCAGGACCAGAGGGTTCTCCCCGAGGGGAAACCCGTTCCGTATGATCAAGGTTACGCGGCGATGCCTTCGGGCCTTAGAGATATGGAAAAAACACTGGTTCTTAACCCAGGGCCCGGTGTTGGGAGCTCTTTGCCATCGAGCTACTATCTCGACAGATGCTTCCCTCACCGGCTGGGGAGCGGTAATGGAAGGCCGCTCGGTTCAGGGTCTGTGGAAAAGCCATCATCTTTCGTGGCACATCAATTGCCTGGAGATGATGGCTGTCTTCAATGCGTTGAGACATTTCCTTCCGGACCTAAGAGGCCATCATGTGCTCGTTCGAACAGACAACACATCTGTGGTCTCTTATCTGAACCGCCAGGGGGGTCTGAGGTCGCGTCCGCTTTGCAAACTGGCGCACCGGATCCTCCTGTGGTCCCTGGGGAAGGTACTCTCCCTGAGGGCAGTGTATATTCCTGGGGACCAGAATATAGGAGCAGACATCCTGTCGAGGCAGGAGCTGAGGCCAGGGGATTGGAGACTCCACCCCGAGGCGGTGGAGAAAATCTGGGAGGCATATGGCAGAGCAGAGGTGGACCTGTTCGCGTCTCACAACACGACGCACTGTCCCCTCTGGTATTCACTTACTCACCCGGCCCCCCTGGGGCTGGATGCCATGGTGCAGACGTGGCCGAGGCTACGTCTGTACGCCTTTCCCCCTGTTGCTCTGCTCCCAGGAGTTCTGGAGCGGGTCCGTCAGTGTGGGATAAGCCTACTGCTAGTAGCACCACGCTGGCCAAGTCGGATCTGGTTTGCGGACCTGATCCTTCTGTTAGACGGGCCTCCATTGGAGATCCCTTTGAGGAGGGACCTTCTGTCTCAGGCCGGGGGCACAATATTTCACCCTCGGCCAGAGATATGGAATCTTTGGGTTTGGCCTCTGAGGGGGCCCAACTTGTAGATAGTGGTCTTTCAGCTGAGGCTGTTGAGACCATCCTAAGCTCCAGAGCTCCAGCTACGAGGAAACTCTATGCGCTTAAATGGAGAGTTTTCTCCTTATGGTGTCACCGACATCAGTGGGATCCGGTTAATTGTTCTGTCAACACAGTAATCGAGTTCCTGCAGGAGCGCTTTGTGTCAGGTTTATGTCCTTCCACACTAAAAGTTTACGTGGCAGCCATTGCGGCTTATCATACCATGGTGGGAGGTATATCTTTGGGTCGAGACCCCCTGATTACACGTTTCCTTCGTGGCACTTTGAGGCTGAGGCCTGCAACTCGCACTAAGGTGCCAGCTTGGGATTTGACTGTAGTTCTAGAAGGCCTGTCTAGGGCTCCATTCGAGCCCTTAGAATCGGTCTCAGAGAAGTTCCTTACTCTTAAGACCATCTTTCTCCTAGCTATTTCGTCCCTCAAGAGAGTTGGTGACCTTCAGGCTCTTTCGGTCTCCCCCACCTGCCTTGAATTTGCTCCGGGGATGGTCAAGGCGTTCCTTTATCCAAAACAGGGATACGTCCCTAAGGTGCCGACCTTGACTCCGAGGCCTATTGTGCTGCAGGCTTTCTGTCCTCCTCCGTTTGCAACTGCGGACCAGGAAAGACTGCACTTGTCGTGTCCAGTGCGAGCATTGGACACATATGTACATCGGACATCCTCAATCAGGAAGTCCGATCAACTATTTATTTGCTTTGGATCACCTAAAAAAGGTCTTCCTGCTTCAAAACAGACAGTCAGTAAGTGGATAGTCGAGGTTATTTCACTTGCTTATGAGTACTCGGGCCAGCCTTGTCCTTTGGCGGTCCGAGCTCATTCCACCAGGAGTATGGCGGCTTCTAAAGCCTTGTTGCATGGGGTTTCTCTCCAAGATGTTTGTGATGCGGCGGGCTGGTCCTCTCCGCTCACATTCGTGAGATTTTACAGTTTGGACCTGGATGCTGCCCCAGGTTCTCAGGTGCTTAGTGCTTAGCTGAACAGTCTGACACTCAGGTACTTGAATTATGGCGCATTGGGTATTCTCGTTCCCGCAGCGTTTCGACGCATCTCGAAGTTCCCTTTTCGATAAGGGAACGTCTCAGGTTACTATTGTAACCATAGTTCCCTGAGAACAGGGAACGAGACGATGCGTCCCCCTGCCATACTTCTGGCGTCCCTGCGATCGGCTTGCTTCGGCACTGTCGAAGCTAAATGCCGGCGAGCAGCGGAAGTGCTCTTATCCTTTCCTGGTCATGACGTCACCCGCCCGTGACGCTCATTCCCTTTTTCCATTGGACTAGTTGGCATAGATGCTTCAGACGCAATCACGCAGAAGGCGTTCCCGCAGCGTTTCGACGCATCGTCTCGTTCCCTGTTCTCAGGGAACTATGGTTACAATAGTAACCTGAGACGTTTTGTTGTGCCATTAATTTATTTACATTACAAGATAGTGATGTGTTGTTCACGAACGAGCGGGCTCTATGAGCCGATTCTTTGTAGCGAACGAGAAGAGCCGACTCCCATCAGGGAGAGGCGAATCTTCAGGCAGGGGTGGGACTTTATTTGGATGGGCACACCATGTGGCCTATCACAGCTCCGAAGATAGTGAGTGTAGTGGAACAGGCTAGGTACACAGAGTGACAGAGAGGTAGGGGAGCCGGACTTAGCACTTTGAATTTAAATTTTGTCATTGAATTGATGTAAAGTGCGTTATAGATAAAATGTATTATTATTATTATTATTATTTAAATACAAGCACGTTGGAGAAAGTGAAGAAATGAGCAAAAACCGAAAAAGAAGGTTTCAATGACATTGGAGACTGCAAAGCTGAGTGACAACAACAAACCTGCACAGACATCTAAGAACTGCCCTACCATCCGTGCAGCTGGAGGAGAGAGAGCGAGCACGCTTGCCATTCTCTGACCTTGAGCCAAGTACTTCTGCTGCAGCACCTACTGTCTTGCAGAGATAGACTATGTCTGTAGATAGACTATGTAGACTAAATCTGTAGATTTGTCTGTGTGTAAGTGAGTGTGAGTGTGTGTGTAGATAGACTATAGATAGACAATGTCCTTCTGTAAGTTAAACCCAGATGAGGTAATTTATTGTAAAACAAATGACCCCAGCCAAACTGATAAGTTTTGATGAGGAGCTGGCTTTCAGCCATTTTCCATTGTGAAGGACAAAGGGTTTAAAACTTTTGTCCAGGCCTTAAACCCCATGTATGTTCTCCCCAGTAGAAAAACCTTGTCCCAAATTTTTTTTCCACAACTATATAACACAGAGAGTGCATTTTGACAAAACAGGGTCAAAAAAGCTTCAGCAGTTTGCCTGACAGTTGACTGCTGGACATCCAGAACAACATGCTCATACATGTCCGTTGCTTGTCACTTTATTGAAAACTTTAAGATGACATCATACCTTCTTGACTGTTTTGAGTTTGCAGAGAGACACACAGCAGAAAACCTGGCAGAGGAGCTACAAAGTGTGGCAAATAGACGACAAAATTGTGAGCTGTGTTACTGATAACGCAGCAAACATAAAAGCCATAACATTTTTGCAGTGGACCCACCACCCATGTCTTGCACACACAATAAACCTGATGATTAAAGATAAACTGAAGTTGGTGAATCCAACTGTGGACAAGGTGAAGGCTATTGTAGAGTGTTTCCACAAAAGCACGGTTGCCACAGAGAAGCTGAAATCCACACAACGCCAGATGGGGATGCCAGAGCTAAGGTCCAAACAGGAGTGTGCTAAAAGGTGGAACTCAATATTTTATGTTGAAATGCATCCTTAAGTCAAAAGATACCATCATCTCCACCCTGGCTGTCATCAATGCTCTTGTTGATAATGGGAGACAATGAAAGAGGTCTGCACCATTCTGGAGCCCTTTGAGGAGGTGACTGTGGAGATAAGAGCAGAAAAGTACCTTGAACAATTTTGTTTTTACTTTACTACTACTTTACTACACAGTTAAAGTTTGCAGTAAATATACTATTTATAACAGACAAATGATTGCTTAATTGTAAAAAGAGCAATGTATCATATAACAAACAAAGCCTAATATTCATATTTGCCTTTTTCTCTTTTTCAGCTATGTCAGCCTCCAAAATGCTTCCTCTCTGCAAGGGTCTGCAGTGGGTAACAGCCCACCACCAACGGAGTGTAACAATGGATAAAGTAAAGGGGCTGGCCACCACTCTTTGTTCATCCATAGACAGAACATTTCTGAGAATGGATTACAACACTGCTTTCCGAAACCACAGCACTGGACCAACAGTGTAAAAAGTTAGCATTTAGCGACAACAGAGCTTTGGATGAGGCACTTCACAGGATAACTGTCAGCTCCTTCATCATCATCAGCAGTGGCTCAGTGGCTCATGTACCTACATGTACCTAGGTAGATTTGTACTTTGCTGGTACCCAGCATGCATTGTCACCATTGTTGAGATTCATGTGCTGATTGTTGATGTCTGTGTGTCAGCATTAGTTGACTCTTTGAGCTCATGGATTGTAGCAGAAACACAGGGTTTGAATACAACTGTTAAACCTCTGTTAATTCTCAATACAAACTTCTGTAGATGTCTGACAGAAATAGTCAGTCTGTTTACTAATAAGTGAAACTGGTAATGCTGTGAGTTTTTTAATTCTCTGCTGAGATTTCAGTTGATTTAATCTTAGACTGTGTCTGAAATCAGTCGTAGTTCTTGTGTTTCTGCTGGTCTCTTTTTCTTTTCAATTTCTTTCAGTGATTCTGCTTCTTAACAGGCTTATTAATGCTGAGATGACTCAATATTTAATATACACAGATTTTGTGGCTCAGATAAGGTCCAGTTCTAGTTTATTTCTTTGTTCTTGGCTGACATGTGGCACAGCTATGGCCTTCTTGTGGCCCAGATCTGGCAAATAGGAGTGAGCCATCATTCCACGCTGCATGTGGGCCAGATCATCATTTCACATGTGCCAGATGTGGGCTGGACCGGGGCCGACACAAAGTTGCTATGTGGGTACTAGCTTCACTGCAGTGGCTCCCAGGTTTTAATGTTTGTTTTTCAAGGCCTTGCATGGTGTAGCTCCCGAATATATTTTGGATCTTTTCCAGGTTTATCAGATGACAAGGTCATTGAGGTCATCTCAAACGTTAGATCTCTAAAGTCCAAAGGGGATCGTGCCTTTACTGTTGCTGCACCTTGCCTCTGGAATAATCTGCCTTTGGACATTACATGTTGTACTACATAGGGTATTTTAAAATCATATTTGAGGGTGAATTTCCTTATATGGTTGAGCTAGCAGTTGAGTGTACTTTGTTTTACTGTTGTATTGTGTTCTTGTGTTTTTTTTTGTTTTGGGTTTAATGTTTTTTTGTATTTTTTAAATTGAAAGCACTGTGGTGACCTCACATTGTTTTTAAATGTGCACAAATAAACTAAACTAACTAAAAAATATGCACACAAGGGGATCTTCATGTAAATTGCTCCTTTGTTTACTCTACCTAGTCAGTTTTTGTTCATTAACATTTTGAGCAACTCGGTCATGAGTGGCCAATTATGAACAGATGTATCCAGTAGATGGTTGTATAATTAATTTTGGAGTGGTTAATTGGCCCTCTCTTTGCACACTTGATCACTTTGGGATATTCTGATGATCCCTAAACTAATTTAATCTGTTGCCACTGCTTAATTTAAAGCCATTTCATTGGAGTTAGCATAATAGGTATAATGAGTTGAAGCAAATCACCAACCTGTGCCTTCTCATGTAAACAGATAGTGATAACGTATGGGACCCGTCAAGATAATTTAATTTGTAGTTGTTTTTGTGGGACTTATGAAATGAACTTAAAAATGCCCAGATATTAGAGGTCACAACTTTTTATTTTTTAAAGTTGTTTATAGGAGGCTACTTTCATCCAAAACTTAGTGTAGTCGTCCTGGAGAAAGCTTTAGATTAAGCATCTTTCAGGGCATCAGTGTAATAATGAAATACTTCCTAAATATAATTACTAAATACATTTTGCCAAAACCATATCTTTCTTGTGAAAAGAGGCTGCTGGAAACGTTTGCTCTTACTTTTTAATTGTTCACATGCAGACTATGCACCTAACTGTAATAAAACAGAATTGTTTTTGGTTTGTTCATTTCCACTTAACTCCACTTTGAATTGTTCGTAATATTAGTAACTCTGCTTCCTGATCCCCCCCCCCCCATTTTAGACAACCAATAACTTGATTTTTAGCAGGATAGATGTGTAATGCTAAAGCTACAAGCACACCGTGTACATTTTTTAAATTTTCACTGAAACTTAAATTTTATAGAAAAAACATCGATTTATTACAGAGAATTCATTTAATCCATACAGTGTACTGTATGACAATAAACAGAACAGCACTTGGAAATGTAAATCAAGACAGTGATTCCCGAATATTTTCTTCATTAACAAGATGAAGATGAAACAAAATGTTTTACAGTCTTTTACAATCTTAAAGTTTTACAGACTTTAATTCCTCCAAGGATGCAGATAACCGGTAACATGGTTTACTGGCGATGATCACTATTTCTGACATTGAAAGTCACTTTATAGGACTACAAACATTTCTATTGCAGTGGCTGAGATTACTAGATAGACAAAGTGTTAAATTGAATGACTTTAAATCTTTATTGTTGAAACCTTTACAATGGAAACTTTATTTATATTTATTTTGAACATTTTCAATAAAGCATTCCTTATTTCTTTTGTTCGCACACCATAAATGATCGGATTGACACTTGCAGGAAATACTATATAAGTAACACCCAGAAAGGTATTTACATCGATTGGGATTGGAATGTTAAGATTTCGTGATAGAAAGGTAATACTCCCCACTAAGTAAAAACACATCATAACCATTAAGTGTGTACCACAGGTATGAAAGGCTTTCCAACGATCCTCTCCAGCTGCAGCCCCCAACACAACATGCAAGATTTTCACATAAGAGAAGAAAATAACAGATATGTCAATTCCCACAAAACAGATTATCACAACTAATCCCATTGCATTATTTTTGCTTATTGAATCACAGGCCAAGCTAACAAGAGCCATGTGGTCACAGTAGCAATGATGGATAACATTAGACCCACAAAAAGACAAAAGTGAAGCCAAAGCAACCAGTGCAAACATTATAGTGCCACTTCTGATCAATGTAAAAATAAGCAGTTTCAAAAACATGGCTGAGTTCATGATTTCAGTGTAATGTAATGGCTTGCAAATGGCCACAAAGCGATCTAAAGCCATAGCTAAAAGTATGGTGGATTCTACAGAAGAAAAGAAATGAGTAACAAACATTTGTGTCAAACATCCGGTTAAAGAGATTTCATTCAAGTCAAAGAGGAAACCAAGAAACATTGCTGGGATAATAGCAGTGGGTACAATGATGTCGACAACCGCCAAAGCAGACACTAGAATGTACATTGGACTGTGAAGACTTTCTGTATTTTTGATTACGAAAAGCAACAAGGAATTCCCCAGCACGACCAAAATGTAACTTACAAAAAATGGCAGGAAAAGCAGGCGTCTGTATTTGTAGATCTCTGGAAATCCCATAAATAAGAACTTTGTGTGTGAGATGTTTGCTTCTTGGAGTTCCTCAATCATGGCACTCTGAATGTGGTCGTTGCAACCTATTTTACAGGGTAAGTACAAAGTGATTATTATTTATCACTTGATGGAATTACATAAACATCATGTTTGGGATGAGCCATATAGTTTAGCAACACATTGTGACCTCCGTTAACACATTTTTCAAATGGCCCTTATCACATATTTAGCTACTCAATGAATTGAAAACTACACACGATTACTCCAAATGACAGCAAATGTATCATCTATAAAATATCCACCAATTGTCAGGTACATTCTCCTGTCTTTGCCTTTCTTAAAGATTTTTTCATGAGCAACATTCTTGTTGGCATTTCATGACTTTGTACCCAGGCTATTTCTCACCCTGATCCATAGGTAGTAACTACAACAACGTACTTTTGTAAATTAAAAGACCTGTCAACAAAACAAATAAAACAATTATTTTAGTAAAAAATTGCAACATCACAACAATCACATCACTGGTAAACACCCAAAACAAAGGCAATTATGAGTCTTACAAGTTTATTTTCAATATAAATATACATTCATTCTTACATTTACATGAAAAAAAATACGTTATCAATTTTTCTGTTCACTTTGGTAATAATTGCTCAGATTCGGCTGTATGAAAACATACCTGTCTGAGTGTCTTGGTTTCTCTGTCGTTTGGTCATTCGCTGCAGAATAGGGGCCCACATTAAGACCTGAAGCAATTCGAATGGGAGTATATATACAGTGAGTTTGATCTATGTTCCCATAGGAATAAGATAACAAACTATACAGTCACTAACATTGTATACATTCTAATGACCTCATTCCATCCACTCAAACACGCAGATGGAATTATTGTTCCAGGAAGGATTAACCAATTACTAGATCAATTTTTTTTACTTGGTTAATTGGCTCTGCTGAGGAGGTTCATGTTTGTGGTTTTAGTTGCTATAGTATAGATAGTGTAAGTGCAACAGAATAATTAGCTAAAGAGTGTAACATCAAAGTTATTAGTTATTTTATTTTTCTCTAATTGTCCTGTAAGGCAGTGCAAACTCTTGCAAAATCATTGACAAGTCAAGTCACGTCACCGTTATTTATATAGCGCTTTTTACAATACAGATTGTTTTAAAGCAGCCTTTCAGTGATAACAGGAAAATAATGCAACAAAGTTTGTTTCAGCTGTACAGCAGCTCTAGAAGAAAATAGTGTCATCATTGTCCAGCTTAAGTAAGCTCGACATTAAGTGAAGTAAACATTAGTTATTCATTTTGTTCATTAATCTATACAGAAGGTATCGAGATAACTGTGATGTCTTTGTCCAGGTCAGTTCAGTTCTCACACAATGGTGTCAATGCAGTCAGATCAAAAATACTGTTGTTGAATATTTAGCGTCTCCAACTAAGCAAGCCAGAGGTGACAGTGGCAAGGAACCCAAGAATGGAGAAAAAAAAAAAAACGTGGGAGAAACCAGGCTCATTCGGGGGGCCAGTTCTCCTCTCGCTAACAAACGAACAGTGTATGATTTTGATTCAGGCAGCAATTAGAAGTCAGATTGGGATCAAAAACAATTGTCATAATAAACCAGTTTTCATCACGCTGGTTGATATCGGACAGGTTTTGTTGAGGATCTGTGCCACTGGCTGTCGTTTCGATGAGGCCTTCACATGGGTAAGTCTAGTTGACACAATCTCTGCTGACGTTCAGGGCTGCGTTGTGGTCGTGTCTAGGTGCAGGTCCACCATCTGATCTGGATAGGGCCTGGATCCGGCTGACTACGGTAACCTCGGGATAAACATATTATAGCAGGACACCATCAACATCATTGAAGACAACATCAACATCATTGAAGATAACATCATTGATTCAATGTAGTATATCCCTCAACCAATAAATTATTAAAATATTAGGTAACGCTTTATTTTACGACCCGCAAACAACTGCGTAAGTAAACCGAAATTACGGTGTACGTTTCTGTAATTATAGCGTACTTCCGTGTAGGTATAGGGGAACAATATGTTAAGTTTGGGGTAATAAAGGGGTAACAAGCAGATAGTATACAACCTGCAAATAACTTCGTAAGTAAACTGAAATTACGGTGTACGTGTCTGTAAATATAGTGTACCTCCGTGTAGGTATAAGGTAATAAAGGGGTAACAAGCTATGCAAGCAAATTATTTATAATGTAATTATTTTAACAGGTACCTATTATGTTAATATATTCCAGACAAAAATTGTACGTCTGTTGTATATAAAAGTTATCATCACATTTCTGGCAAAATATGTTCTTGTGCAATTTTACATTTAATTTTGGCATCTGTGGGTTGATTTAACATTAATTAATCTAGTAAAAAAAAGCCAATAAATTAATTTTTTATCATACTGTGCTTACATACAGCCATACACGTTTCATTTTCAACCCACAGATGTCAAAATTACCCTGTAAAATTGCACAAGAACATATTTTGCATATTTCCAGGACGCATGCGCGAGAACTGACGTTCTTCTTCTACTACTATGTACAGCACACGTCTTCCTCTGCTTGTAAGACGCACGCTGTGTAGTAGAAGAAGAACGTCAGTTCTCGCGCATGCGTCCTGGAAATCTCTTGAACTCCCGTCTCAGGCCCACATGGAAGCAATGGAATAGTCAAATAGAACGCTTGGCCACACAGACAACGGCCACTTGGCCACATTGAACCACGCCACTAAGGGCCACAGACCACTGGCCATTTCTTACATACAGGACAAGGCAACTTGTGCCACAAGGCCTTAAGACCCACACAGAGACAAGGCCCGCTGGGCCACAAGGCTGCTAAAGCCACACAGAGACAGAACCCCTCATAAACAAGGCCTTAGGCCACATAGAACCAATGCCAACTGGCCACAAGACCACGGGACGAGGCCACATTAGGCTACACGGTCACAGTAGACCACACTGAACATAGGAAGCCGCAAGGGCTGCGATATCATAAGCCCACACTGAGACGAGGTCACACGGACAACGGCCACTAGGCCACACAGAACCGAGGCCATAAGGGCCACAAGACCATGTAGGCCACACATAGGACAAGGCAACATTATGCCACAGGGCCTTGAGACCCGCACAGAGACAAGGCCCGCTGGGCCACAAGGCTGCTAATGCCACACGGATACAAGGCCAATGAGACACAGCCACTAGGCCACACAGAACCATGCCATAACTGGCCACAAGACCACGGGACAAGGCCACATTAGGCTAGACGGTCACAGTAGACCACACTGAAAATATACATCATGCATGCAATCCACTGAATTGGCTCTATCACTCTCTCTCCTCTCCACCTATAGCTGGTGTGTGGTGAGCGCACTGGCGCCGTTGTACTGTGGCTGCCGTCGCATCATCCAAGTGGATGCTGCACACTGGTGCTGGTTGAGAAGAGAACCCCTGATATGATTGTAAAGCGCTTTGGGTGTACAGTAGTACATATGAAAGCGCTATATAAATGCCTCATTCATTCATTTATGCAAATTATGCAATAATTTTTTTATATTTTCTTTTATATAGACCATAAAGACCACATGGGACCAGACCACAACGGCTACTACTGCCACATAGCGACACGGCCACATTAAGACAAGGCCACTAGGCCACATATAGACGATGACTCATTGACCATTTGTAAATGCAAGCAGAATTTAAGACCAATTGTGAGAATGGAATATCATGGCACCACCACCAGTAGTTGCAAAGGTTATTTACCTGAACCGTTTTAGTGAAGAGCTTGCTAAGCTTCGAGGATGATTTTTTGAATCGGGTCTTATACTGTATATGACTCTAATGCAGAGGAAGACCATCTGCCCAGGATCCTAGTCCTGAACTGGGCTTAGAGAGAAGTGCTCTGTTACTTAGGATAAATGGAGAGGAATTTTAAGAAATTAATCATAGATGAGAAGGGACAGAATTTATTACCAATTTATAAATTGATAATGTGATACAGAGCCTTGAGAGTCATTCTTTGAGTTCTTAAGAAGAGAGTAAAAAAAATAATTAGGTGAGAAACGCAAATCAGAAAAAGACCATGGGTAAAATCTGAGTATTTAGCTCCTGGAGTGAATCCCCTGGATTCATGAGCCATGAACGCTGTAACAGACAGCTACAATCTGAATAACAATAGAAAAAAAGACCATGCAGACAGGAGGTAATAAAAAAGGGTTGGATGGATTTTGCTTTTCTAACTTACGTGTGTAATGTTGCCGTTTAAGCATAACCAACATCTTCAAGGTTACAACACTCAAAGTTCAAGCAAATGGGAGAAATTCATTTAGGAATTGCTTTTAAAGACTACAACAGAGCTGAGAGGAGCTAAAGACATCCTCCTGGGTTAGTACATCACAACCTAAATTTACATGAATCCTGCCCACGGGACATGATTTATAGAATATCGAGACAGAATAACCTAATCAGTGACTAGAGATAGCTACAAATGAGCTACATAATGCATCAACGACCATCTGGAAAGTTTAGTATATTATGAAGACACTTCTTGAGACTCTCCATCTTTAACGATTCCGGTTGAACAAAGTGAAAAGTTTTCACCAAATCCCGCATACACACCCGAGACCCATACATATCCTGCGAAAAAAGGGGCACAATTATACACTTTATTTTTTTATTTTTATTCTTTTTATCTTTGTGATACAATGTGATTGGCAGGCGTTTATCAGAGGTTTACTAGAGGACCTGGCTATGCCTTAAATAGCAAACAAAAAGAAGGTACGGTGAACAGACTTGGATAATTTGAATGCCTGCGAGCAAACTATGAATGGAAGAAATATTGAATTACGATTTTCGTAATTGTAGACGAGGAAGGAACAACCGGCCGTGATCAGGATGTGAAAAGAGGAATCTAAATGATACTTGATCTGTCTTTTGAGCGTAGAATCCTTTTCTCAGATGTGCAGCATATGACTGACATGGCTCCCGAGTTGCTCTTTGAAGAAATAGCACCATTCATGGCTGGGGGAAAAATCACTGGCCACAAACAGTTGAGACTTGAAGAGAATGATACATGAACGTGTAAATCATACATTTGAGCAAAGACAATGAAACTCGAGTCTCCTTCACTTATTAGTTCTGGTGATTGGTTTGATTTGATAAAACTAATATGACTGTTAGTTCTAGGCTACTGAGATGCAGTTTTTGACTAAGTATGTGGCCTTTGACCGGAGCCAAGAAGCTGCATTGATCCTTAGTCTGCATTTCTCTGTACATTAATGTGGAAATACCACATAAATTATTTCTATCACACATATCAGTGGATTAAGTAGTCACCAGCCAGGAAAGGTTGATTATTACAGCGATTGTACACATTTCCAATGTTGTAGATCTAATTTTAAGTATTGAATGACTTAATATGAATTTTAAGTAGCCTAGGCCTAAATATGGTGAAAAAAAAAAGGTGTTTGTGAAATTACAACACTTATGTAACTTACTGCCACTACAGTAAGTGCATAACAGCCAACTGACAAACTTCTCTTTAGCTCAGTTTTTTTATTTATTTATTTTTATTTATTCTTACGCACACACGAACTCTGGTGAGTGAGCAGACGTTATGAAGAGCGCGACCCGTGATATTGCATATGCATTATTTGAATTCTAATCAGTTACGCAGTTGTTAGTGGATGGTTAGTGGGTATTTGCAAACTGCCAATGAGAGCGTGGTATTGACAACGCTGATATTATTAGATTACCACTGAACTGTGGAATCACGGTAACGCGAAACTTTGCTTACACTTGATACGAGCATTAAGGCGAGCTATCCGGCCCCGTTGCAGTCTGCAGATCAGCCGTAATAGGCTTTATGCACAGCTGCACTACTTCCTGAACTTCAGCCAGCTCCTTTGTTTCCTGTCTGCCATTATTGGACAAACTAATTAATCCAGGTGTGCCTGATTATTGTTACTGAGGCCAGGCACACCTGGATTAATCAGTTTGTCCAATAATGGCAGACAGGAAACAAAGGAGCTGGCTGAAGTTCAGGAAGTAGTGAAGCTGTGCATAAAGCCAATTATCAGATCGAGCCACGTCATCGTGGACACCAATTTGAACCGCTGGTGAGGAAGCAACAGATAAATACTTGACTGAATGAAGTGTAGAGGGTACATATTAACAGTGGCTGGTGGAAGCGCCTACCAAAAACTTGAAAAACCGACTTGAAAGCCTTGGAAGTGGAGCTTGAACTTGAAACCAGTGAGAGAAGATCGCCTCTCGTGACTTGCAGAGTTGTTGATTCATGACGGTGGATCGGTGATCTGCCGGATAAACGGCACCCGTACAGACAGCGAAGTTCTTTTGGTGGACAAGTTGAGGATGACATTGCAATTCTCTTCCTGCTGGATTATCCTGGCTGAGCTGGCGCTGATGGGTTACCCAGGGTGTTTTAGGCCTAAAGGAGCAGAACTTCTCATGAGAGGCCTTGGCTGATCAAAACTCTCCGAAGACCGCTGTGCCTACGGGGAGATGTGACACTAAACGCGGGAACCTCGACGTGCAGCAGGAGATACGGCGGGACATCGTCGGATCTCGATAATTGTAAGCAATATGCGTGTCCTGAAACATGTTGGCTGGTGAATGAACGAGAGCATGAATGAAAGCGTCAGCATCTGTGAACTCAAACATGTGTAAGTACCGGTCTTTTATACCGCAAGCATTAGATGCGATTGGATGGATGAGAAGGTAATAAGTGACGTAGCAATTGAGTCTTCCTGGCAGAACTTAACGCTAAAGCTTCCATTTCTCCTCTGACCAGCTAACAAACATGATCTCATTATGATTCAGGCTACATCACAAGTCAGAATTCAGATCGGGATTGGTAGAATTCAAATATTCATTCAGTTCCTTTTACTTGAAGAATGATTCATCACGCCTGCATGGAGCCAAAGCTGGCCATATAGGGTTTCCATAAATAGTTGGGGAAAAAACGACTTCTACTTCTGTATGGATATTGGTAATGGCAAAGCGTCAGTTTTTGGCTAAACACTGCTAAAAGCACAATGAAAATTTGTGATGTATACATCCACATAACATATACAGTATGTATATATATTATATATATATATATATATATATATATATATATATATATATATATATATATATATATATATATATATATAAACTAATAACATGTTCCTTCATGTACAATGGACCATTAAAGTAAAATGAAAGAGAGAAAGTTAATATGATTCAACTGTAAGAAAAAATTATGTGGACATTGAAGATCTCAAAAATGAAGTTTATTACAGCATAGCAGTAGCAAGGTACATGAAGCACCTTGGGTTCACCGGCGTCAGAATGAACCCAGAACATCCAAATCTTAAACCTTTTATCCTGTTACAGTTTACCACTCTTAATGTAAATGAAGTTGCTCTTGTTGAGACACCCCATTGTCTGAGATGGTTCTCGGTGTCCCAAACCCAGTCCCATTCTACAATTGACTACCATTTGCTCAGGATGTGATAAACCCAAATGGTGAAGAAACAATATGATATGATAATTAAGCCATTTTGTGGATGAGCTCAATCTAAAATATATTTTGGAGTGCAATCTGGGTCGAGGGAGACAACAATTTCTTACACAACCTTATTAGATAAATATTTAACAACCTGAACTCTGATTTCCTTTTTCTAATTCCATAGATTACTGGGTTAAAGCAGTTCGGAATAAGATGATATGACAAGGTGCTTAAGACGCGGATATCTCTAGGTATTGTAGGCACCCTGTAGCCAACAAATACAACAACAACACAGAAAAATGCCACCGCTATGACCATTAAATGTGTGCTACATGTCAAGATGGCTTTTTGGCGTGACTCACCAGAAGGAGAGCGAGATATAATGACAAAAATAACAATGTAAGAGCAGATTACAAATGCACAGTCACATGATACTATAATGAAAGCGATTGTTCCAGCCATATGGTTCTTGCTCACATCACCACAGGCTGTATTGACAACTGATGTATGCTCACAGACACAATGATAAATCATATTTGATTTACAAAAATAGAGTGGCCCAATCAGGCCGACCATCGAAGCAACACAAAGCAAGTTACGGAAAAAAAAGGACAAACAGAATATTATTGATGATTTAACGTTTATATAGTCATGGTACTGTAAGGGAAAAATAATGGCAAAAAATCTATCGACTGCCATCAAAACTAAAATTGTCGACTGGAAACAACCTGCCATATGCAGACAAAACATTTGAACAAGACATTCATCTTTGTAAATCATATTTCTACCAAACAGAAAACTGGTTAACATTCTTGGAACAAGAAATATTGGCTGTATAAACCCAAGAGCTGCCATAAACCCGATGAGAATGTACATGGGTGCATGTAACTTGCTTTCTTTTACAATCACTAGCATTATAATTGAGTTTGCGAACAACGTGAAAGCAAAGATTACAAGAAAAGGAATGAAAAGGTATCGCCGATACTCTTGCAGATCCGTGAATCCAATCAAGTAGAGTTCCCGATGAGAGAAGTTAAATGTCCTGACATCCATTTCTAGGATCAAAGTTTGCTTTGAATACATAAAAACAGTTCATAGTTACAGTTTAGTTTAACAGTTTACAGTTAATGCACAGAAAACGTTTACAGAAGCAATTAACAATATAAGCAAATATATATACATACATTTAAGCATAAATAGTGTCCGTTAACCTTCAAATGTGGTTTGCATTTTATGCTCAGACCTGCATCAAAGGAAGCTTTGAGATTTAATAAAGTATTAAAACATGCTAAAACATTAGATCAAAACATCTATTTCTCTTTTAATTTTTCAAGTCTGTAAAATTAAGCCTAAAATCTATAACAGCATGCGCAAAGGCTTTTTAACTCTTATTCTTATAGTCCCCCTCTTCTGATTTAGGTCATGCTACCTCTCTTAAATATTCCCTGCTCCCCTCCCCTGATACCTAGGACAACAGCTTGCCATTATTATTACAGTTATTTCTTGCTGTTTTCCTTAATGGGTATGGCTTGGGACAGGATTCACTTTTGGAAGGACAGAATAGGTTCTGCAATGTTAACAGGCCTTATTGTTTCAGCTAAATTGACGGTGCTATCAAGTCAATTGAAGGCATCACCTATATAAGATGACCTATATACAAATGAAAATGTTTTGTTGAGTCAAAGTTACATTTGATTCTATTACACGGAACGGGAATATAGAGACACCAGCCACCATAGTCACATGTTTGCCGGGAGCCAGAGCGCCTGACATCAAAGCAAATTTAGAAGTGCTGGCTAATGCTAATCGTAAATTCTCTAAGATTATTATTCACGTCGGCACCAATGATGTTCGACTTTGCCAGTCGGAGAAGTACGATGTCAGGCACTGTAATTTGCTCTGGCCCCCTTCCTGTTCGCAGGAGTGATGACATAGTTAGTAGACTGTCCTCACTCAATGGCTGGTTTTCTAAGTGGTGTCTGCAAAATAACATAGAATTCATAGACAATTGGAAAAGTTTTTGGGGCAGACCTGACCTGTTAAAAAAAGATGGTATTCATCCCTTCTGGGATGGTACTGCTCTTCTCTCTAGTAATATGACACATAGTCTTAGAGCTCAAACATGACAATCTGAGGCTCAGGTCAGGAAGCAGACAGACTGGCTAAACCGACCGTCTGCTAGCTGTCTCACGTCACTGAGGTCAGATAAATCCCATCACATAGAGACTCTTTCACCTATATAATCACATAGAGACTGTGTCTGTTCCCCGAATTAGGAAATACAAACTACTTCCAAACTTCCAGTTGATAATACCTAGAATATCAAAATCAACTGCTGGCGGTAGATCCTTTTACTATTTAGCACCAAAACTTTGGAACAGTCCTAACATTGTCCGGGAAGCAGACACACTCTGTCAGTTCAAATCTAGACTAAAAACACATCTCTTTGACCTAGCATACACATAACACACTATAGACTTCTATAATTCAATGTTAGGCTGCATGGATTAGGTCAGCTGGAACTGGGAACACTTCCCATAAATCCTGATGTACTCGTTACATCATAAGAAGAATGGTATCTACGATAATATTAGTCTCTCTGTTTATACCGAGGTTTACCGCAGTCCGCCGGATCCAGGCCGTATCCAGATCTGATGAAGGGCCTGCGTCTGGATGCGACGACAATGCAGTCCTGAAGTGTCATGAGTCCCTCCCTGTGAATGCCTCCTTCCCTTCCCTTTACCTCTGTACAGATAATCTTTGTTGGGATAATTCCGGTTCACGTGGCTACACCGAGGCGATAAAATTATGTATTATAAATTTTAAGGCCAGAAAGTAGTTTGTTGAGGGTTGGTTTTTTAGGGAAGAACTACATGCCTGCCCACATATATTCAAACACGCATACCTATAGAATGAACTCTTAATGAAGAATGTGCATGCCATCAGCGTTCTCACAGGTTTGTGTTTTTAAAGTTTTGCGTAGAGAGAACTTAAGAGTTTTCTGTTAAAACGGTGTCATGTTAGCGGCCCCTAAGTGATCGTTGCGATGTAAGTGAATACATTAAAACTAACTTTAGCTGGAAAATGACTTTATTCTAGAGCTGCCATAAAGCCAAAACAATCTCTGTTACTTTAATTTCCTATTATCACTGTAAAGCAGCTTTGGAACAATCTACATTGTTAAAAGCGCTGTATAAATGAAGATGACTTGACTTGACATTTACATTCATCTATATACAAAACAACTTTCCAAAATAAAGATTTTAATCTGCTTAAATGCCAGCAGGTAACTCATTTATTAGAACCATCAGTTAATGGGCACTGTCTAAATGTATGTTTGTATTCCACACACACACACACACACACACACACACACACACACACACACACACACACACACACACACACACACACACACACACACACACACACACACACACACACACACACACACACACACACACACACACGCATGTTGGTGCAACAGCATTATGAGGACTCTCCATAGGCGTAATGGTTTTTATACTGGACAAACTGTATATTCTATCCCCCTACACTGCCCCTATCCCCAAACCTACCCATCACAGGAGACATGCTGCATTTTAATTTTTTTAATAAAACATTGTTTTTTATATTTTTTAAGCCATTTGATTCATGAGGACTTTTGAAATGTCCTCATAAACCACCCATAAGTTGTAATACCAGTGTAATACACGTCATAATACAAATTTGTGTCCTCATAAATCACATAAACCAACCCCCCCCCCCCACACACACACACACAAAACGCACGCATATATATATATATATATATATATATATATATATATATATATATATATATATATATATATATATATATATATATATATATATATATATATATTGTTATTGTTGTTTATCACATCGACACCTTTATATTCTCTAAAAGTCATACTTATATAAAAACAATAACATATAATTGTGATAAATTAAAATAATTGTGTTTTTCATGAAGTTAATTTGGTTTTTACTTTGGTTTATTTTTTTTTGGTTTATTATTTTGAGGTGATGTCCTGGGACCAGGAAAAGGACAGGACATTCTCGTTAGTAAAGTGCTAATGATCAAAACACTAAGAGTACTTACTGTTCTCTGTAGCACATCCTGTTTTGATCATTCCTTTTAATTACTAAAAACATTCTCATTAAACAGGAAAACATGAACACACATGGGTCACTCTGTGTCCATGTCTCCCTCTGTTTCCATGTCTCCATGTAGAGTTGATTTACTAGAATCAGTCAGACCAATTAATTTCGGTTCACTATCAGAAACTATTGTCATAAGTGACTAATTATGACCACATGTATCCAGTAGCTGGTGATTTAATTAGCTTCAGACTGATTAAGAGTGGCCTTCTCTTTGGATACTTTCCTAGCTTCAGGGATCTCCGATGTTCCCTTGGCTCATTTACTGCTCTCACTGCTTGAACAGTCCGCTGGGAATCTTGGATTAAGTACTTCAAAAACAAAACTCTGACAAAGCAGAAATATGACTTTAATAACTCTAATTCTTGTTACACCCCACTTTAGTACCATTTCAGCAACTTCATCGTTAGAAAGCTATAGGCTATCATTAATATTTAAAATAAACTATAACATTTTACAAGTGCCCACAGAAATGTTGCCATGTATTAGAGCTGCACGATTCTGGATAAATTGTGAAGCATGATATTTTTTTGTTTCAAACAGAGATCATGATTCTCCCACATTTCTGCCACAATATTGTCAGGGTGCAAAACATCTTTAACCCAAGGTCGATGTAGGTGGTGCCACGACAAGGTGCTCGCCATCTATTTGGTGGTTGTGCAATCATTTTTCAATATTTTTGTTTAATAATCTTTAATCACTGAAAATATGAAATATTGTTTGTTTGATCCTAATTATATAATAAAAAGAAAGACAGATTAAACTAAATACAGTCTGTGCTTGCTAAGATAACATGGCTGTATAGGTTTATCTTTTGTTTAGTCCTTTTGTTTCCACGTTGCTTGAAAGGTAATATATATCATATATTATATCATCATATCATATTTGTCTTTTATTGTAGAATACATTAGAAAACGTCCTGTTGCAAAAAAAAAACAAACAAAAAAAAAAACGTCTGAATGCAGATCAACGATGTGTGAAATGCAAATTTTATAGCTATATATTATAATAAAATTAACATTACCTTGTTTTAATAGTGCTTTAAATATATCAATATGACTATATACATTATATTGTGCGCAATTTGTCACGCCCACTAGAGCCTCATCAATAGGGCACGCTTGCTCTGAACACCTCTGAAGTAAACTAACCCTCGAACTGAACCTGCTCCAGAGCAGGTTATTTTCAGAGAGTAGGTTGCTATGGCTACTTGCATACCCTGTAAGTTACCTTTGGAACCCAAAGTTGAGGTCTAAATGAGAGGAGGCCAACACATTCGCCACATGGTGATTATCAAGGCAGCCCACAGAGGTTTCAGCACAGTGCCCTTTAATCTCTCACTAAACCTAGGGTGGTTTAACAAGGAGGCCTCTCTGAGGTCCATACGCTTGAAATAGTGATCTTGCCTGGAGCTCAGAAGAGCGGTGGCTTATTTTCCAGAATAACTCTCTAACCAAAAGGAAGCAAACTCATTCAAACAGAATGATTATCAAGGCAGCCCTCTCTTTAGAGGGCCGGACTCTTGCCATATCAATGATCTGGAGCTCACCGTTTTGTTGAAATGACTCTTTTATTGAGAGGAGGCCAAGTTACTCACAACAGCTGATGTGTTTCATTGGCATATAGTAACAGTGTCACGATTGCTCCAGGGCCCCAGTTTTTTACCCTTTCATATTTTTCTGATACGGTAAATAAACATCCCCTTAATCCCTTTATAAAGGGAGTTGAGGTCCCTATAATTTTCTCGGTGGTGAAGTAACCTGCAAAGCTCAACCTGTGACTTCAAAAGTGGAGACCTTAATGTAAATGAGGCCTGCCATACCCTTACAGTCTGAAGGGTATAGCAGACTAACTACCAAGCCCTGCGACGGGCCTTCAGACTAGTTCCAAACGATGGAACACACTCATCATTAGCCCAGCCTCAGGCCTGATGTTATGAGCATCCGGTGGAGGAAAAGAGCACAGGGGGAAGGAATAAGGAAGAAAAGAGGGTAGATGTGCAGACCCTCAGAGGGAAGGATCGCTTCACTAGAGCTGGGAGCGCCTGTGCTGGATCACTTCCCTCAAATCCGGCTTACTTTTCCTCTGGTCGCACCTTCTCCGTGACGGGAGGCAACGCTAACTCTCTGGCGCTATCTGCGGCCTGGGTGCAGACTCAGATCGGTTCGGTATGCATGATTAAATTCCCCATCACACCCCTCGCCTCTCTGAACTTTTCTCATCACTGCCTCTACGGAGGTGCCGAAAAGTTCAGATGGCGAGACCGGGGCATCGAGGAGAAAGCCCTTCTCTTTCTCCCCAATATCCGCCAGGTGAATCTTCATTGCACTATCGCTGCCATCGACCCACCAACCGCGGCAGTGGTCTGCTTGGTGGCGTGGAGAGCCAGATCTGTGGTGCGACGCAGCTCGGATACCGCATCAGGGGAAGACCCTGACCCTGATCCAAGTCTTTCAGCAGATCAGCCTGGTAAGCTTGGAGCACTGACATAGTGTGCATTGAAGCACTAGCTTGACCTGCTGCAGTGTATGCCCTGCTGTTCAAGCGCGAAGTGTTTTTTTGCGCGAAGCTTTTTGAGTCTATGCCGGCCCACCCGCGAGAATTTCCCGCAAATGTCTCGTCGATCGGGGACATCGACACGTATCCATGTTCACGCATCCCTTCGACATTTGCATAGTTGGCATGTCTATGTCGGATGATGCTGGCTGAATATGGGTTCTTCCATGCCCTCTCGATCTCAGTATGGAAGGCTCACAGGAGCTGGAGGGTTATGGCCAGAATGAAACTGCTCGTCTAACCTGCCACGAGTGGTCTCTTCCCTAGCGCTACCATGACAGTTTGAGGCTGTCTGAAGCTCCATAACCCCCAACAGCTCATCATACGCGACTCGTCTTCCTCGCCCTCAACAACCATCTCCTGCTCTTCCTGGTGCCAGTAGAGCACTGTCCGCAAGAACAATTGTCCGCAACATGCATTGGATGCTGCATCCTCATCTAGCAGAGCACTCTCGTCAGCGGCTGAAGTGCGTTAGAGATTGACTCCTCTCTCAAACGTTTCTACCAGCTTCATCTGTGAGTAGCAATTTCCATCTGAAAAGTAGCAATTTCCTTTTTTATTCTTCTGGCTTGAGAGCATTAAATGCATGATGGTAGCCCTGTATAATATTAGGAGAGTTGTAATGCATGACAAAACAAAACAATAATTCAACAATTTTATTTGTTAAACAATTCAAAATTTGATCAGCAATTCAAAATAATTATTGAACTATATTCAATTGTTAAAGTAACACCAGGTAAAATTTAACTTTTGCTCACGGGGTTCCCCCTACAGTTGGGAAACAGTATTGTCCTCTACTTACTGTCGTAAACCGTCATGAATGTAGCACATGCATTTGTTGACATCCATGATAGCTGTGAACACTGTAGGAGGAGGTCACATGCAGGTGTTCTGCTAGCTTGCGTCGCGTGTGAAATGTCTTCATCCCAGGTACAGTGGCATATATTTCAGCATGTCATATGAATATAATTTCATGTTTTTTTTTTTTTCAACGACAAATGATCGCGATGCTCACGTTTACAAGCCAGCGTCATTATAGTAGGCTAGTCTATGGTTACCGTTTTACTGAATCTATACTTCAATGCAATGTTTGAGTGGTAGATAATAACCATATATCGTCAATATTATAATATCAAGCTATATTATTATATCAATAATGCGCGCGCGTGCATATTAATGCGTAAACTACTCTAGCACACACACGCAAGGTCTCTCGCGCTCTCCTTCTCTCTGTCGTGAGCACTTGTAATTAATGCGTACTCTAGCACACACACGCAAGGTCTCTCGCTCTCTCTCTCTCCCTCTCTGTCCTGCGCGTATTCAATTTAATAAGTCGGGACACTAAAATTAGAGTTGAAATACGGGACTGTCCCGGGAAAAACGGGACGTCTGGTCAGATCACCCTAGCTAGTATGCAAGCAATATACTTACTAGTACAAAAGCATGACAGCCCGCATCGGTCAGGCACCCCTCTTCCTCCTTCAGCTCACGCCAGCGAGAAAACGCTGGCCCAATTTTGATCCTTGTTCTGCCTTTAACGCGATCACTTTCTCTTTTGCTTTGCTCCAATAAAACCTTTGCTTTCTAGTTTTTCTGTGCTGCTTCAGCCATGACTATAACATTTGGCTCGCACGTCCGATTTTAAGGAAGTGGGGGTGGTGGTGGAAGTGACATATATGCCGTAAAGCAGTCAAATTTTGTAGTTCCCTTTCGTCCTGGGAACTCCGACGTGTCATCGGGGGAGTTCCCTGACGAATTGGGATCACGCTAGGGAGACCAATCGACTTCGAGTGAACTAAAACGAGCCAATAAATATTGGCATGCAAGATTTGCATTCCGCGACCCGCCTGCCAGTGCGGGTATAAAGGGCGGAAGCAAACGCATACACAATGCTTTTTGCTTCGGAGCCGACCAGTTGTGTCCT
The DNA here is from genome assembly GCA_036326025.1 of Chrosomus eos. NCBI lineage: Eukaryota > Metazoa > Chordata > Actinopteri > Cypriniformes > Leuciscidae > Chrosomus > Chrosomus eos. Next base: position 10,924,196 of record CM070825.1, read on the forward strand.
CTGAGTGGAATGAGCTTGTAGACTGCGAGTCTGCTGTTTCCTGAGATGACTCTCTGTGCTGGTGTGACGGCGCTTCAGCGGTCTTCGCGATCTCCCGTCTGCTGTCTGTTACTACACACGCTGTGTTTACAAAGAGCTGTTTTAACAGCTGGTATACGGTTGAGTGCATGCAGCGGGCTTGCAGTTTCCCCGCTGTGTTGCCGCGTTGATCCCTGTGTGCTTCAGCACAACTAAGAGAGTTTTTTCTCTGAAAGAGCAACACGGGTGAAGATCGCGTCCTTTTCAGGATGACGTTTTACCTGTGTGTTTCTGGATGCGGTCGTTTCCTGTCCTCATATGACGGCCACGTTCACTGTTTCACATGCCTGGGCTATAAGCGTGTTGAGACTGCGTTCGTGGGTGGTTCGTGTTCTCTCATGAGAACATGACCACGTCGGCGCGTTGTTCGTCTCCCCTTTCGCGTAAAGGCTTGAGCCGTTCAGCGTGCCGTGTGCCGTCGAGCCGCCGGCTGACAGCGCGGTTGTCACGGCAACCCAGCGCGCGTCATTCGGCGCTCTAGATGCGCGGTCGAGACTCAAGTGCCTCAAACGAGGTGGAGTCCCTTTGCATATTCCCCGATCTAGTTCCTCTTCTGCACCAGAAAAGGGCTACTTTGGCTAATAGCATTGGTGATCTGAGGATTACAGTGGGGGTACCCCTCACTCCTCTAGCGCATCGCAAACGTGCTGAAACTGTGTTCGTGGGTGGTTTATGCTCTCTTATGAGAGCATGACCACGTCGGCACGTTGTTTGTCTTGAAAGAGCTTTCAACGTGCCGTGTGTCATCAAGCTTGATGGCCACGTTCACTGTTTTGTGCATGCCTGGCAGCTTTACGGATGGAATTACTGGTGGTTCTCATGAGGAACCAAGTGTTTCATTCGGGGCTCCAGGGGAGGATCAGATGTCGATCGCTGCATCGGAGAGAGGGCTGTTACACTCCGGATATGGTGATACTGAGTCCCACTGTAATGGTGTGTGCGCTCATGCTAAATCAGGTCCAGACTTGACAGCCACACTTCCCGGGCTACTCTGGGGGCACAGTGCAACGCGTGTCGCCTCGCCCCGCCCCCGTGCTTGCCTGGATGTGTGTGAAAAACTTTTTGCAGTATGGAGGCATATTGGTGCCAAAATCTGTGAAAATTTTTCCTCTCTCACTACCCTTGATGGTGGTTTTGCTAATAGCAGACCACCTCTTCCCTGCATGTGATGGTCAGTGTATACCAAAAAACACGCAGTGCACAAGGGTAGTTCTGAGTCGGGGTTGAGCTGTGCTTAGTGACTACCGTGATTTTAGTCACAGCACTGGCCCTCGGTCAGACGATGTCCACACTGTGGTCCAGAAGTTTCCCAGGGCTAACCTTGTAGACGTACGAGACATCGCCAAAGTTTTCTTTCTCGATGCTCCTATTTCTCAAGGTTTGCCCTGTTTCGGTGACACTGTTGGAGACTGTGCCCAGCGGCTCTCCACAGTTCAGAAGCAGGCTGAGGAAACTACGAGCTTGACTCGATGTGCTTCCGAGTCCCCCATGCTCCTCCTCAGTCTGTTTGTCGCCAAGGGTGTCAGTCCCCTGTGGAAGCTGTCACAGCTAGCTCTACTGTGACATCTAGCTTCGCAGGAAGACGGCGCCACCTGTCTCGGCAGCCCTGAGACAGGTGACCCAGCGTTGTAGGGAATTGCTCTCTCGGAGACGGTGCACGCACCTCTCCCTCCCCCGGAGGAGGACGGGGTGGAGTATCTTTCATTCTGTTCCGCCGCTGGCTCCCCGGAGTCCAGTGGTACCCTCATTTTCTAGAGCAGTTTCTTCCATCTCTGGGTCACGAGGGTGCGGACTGCAGTGAGCAACGCTCCCATGCCTTGCCACTCCTTTCCCCCTCTTCCATTTCTTAGATGTCAGTGACGCCGCCACGGCCTCGTTCCTCTCATCTCCCGCTGGGCAAGGTGGTGCGAAAACCTGAACTCGACGCCCTCGGGCCTCGTTTCCCCTCCTTTCTTCGCCTCGGGACAGCCCGCAGCCGAACGCCTCCGAGCCTTCCCTGCCGTCTGTTTCTCTGTGGAAGCAGGTAGGTGTTGCCCCGCACACCCAGACCTCTCTCTCGGCCGCAGTAATGCCTCCGGAGTCTGGTCCCTGCCTTCCACCTCGCTGCCCCTCCGCTGGTACGCCGGTGGTCCGGGTGGGTTCGTTGGTACGATTCTCGAAGCCTGGCTAGCGCTTCTGAGGCCGTCCCGCTGGCTCACCCGTACTATCCGGCTCGGCTATGCAATTCAGTTTGCCCGCCGGCCTCCCAGGTACAGAGGAGTCCACTTCACTCGAGTGCGGAGTGTCGATGCCCCTGTCCTGAGGAAGGAGATCGACATCCTGCTGGCGAAGGATGCGGTCGAGCCGGTTCCTCCAGCCGAGATGAGGTCGGGGTTTTACATCCCTTACTTCATTGTACCCAAGAGAGGCGGGGGGTTACGACCAATCCTGGACCTGCAAGTTTTGAATCGGGCCCTGCACAAGCTCCCGTTCAAAATGCTCACGCAGAAACGCATCTTCGAGTGCATCCGTCCCCGGGATTGGTTTGCAGCGATCGACCTGAAGGACGCGTACTTTCATGTCTCGATTCTCCCTCGACACAGACCCTTTCTTCGGTTTGCGTTCGAAGGTCGAGCATATCAGTACAAGGTCTTACCCTTCGGCCTGGCCCTGTCGCCCCGCGTCTTCACGAAAGTCGCAGAGGCGGCCATTGTTCCCATGAGAGAACATGGCATTCGCATTCTCAACTATCTCGACGACTGGCTCATAATAGCTCACTCGCGGGATCTGTTGTGCGAACACAGGGACCTGGTGCTCCAGTACCTCAGCCGTTTGGGTCTTCAGGTCAACTGGGACAAGAGCAAACTCTGCCCAATGCAGAGGATCTCTTATCTCGGTATGGAGTTGGACTCGGTCGCTCAGACTGCGCGCCTCACCGAGGAGCGCGTCCAGTCAGTGCTCAACTGCCTCAAGTCCTTTCAAGGCAGGTCAGCGGTCCCACTGAAACAGTTTCAGAGGCTCCTGGGGCATATGGCAGCCGCAGCCGCAGTAACGCCGCTCGGTCTGCTCCATATGAGACCGCTTCAGCGCTGGCTTCACGATCGAGTCCCGAGATGGGCGTGGCAAAGCGGCACGTTCCGGGTCAACATTACCCCGCACTGTCTCCAAACCTTCAGTCCTTGGTCAGACCCTGCGTTTCTATGGGCCGGAGTGCCCCTAGTCCAGGTCTCCAGGCATGCTGTGGTTTTCACAGATGCCTCTGCCAACGGATGGGGGGCCACGTACAACGGGCATGCAGTTTCAGGTCTGTGGACGGGGCCTCAACTGCATTGGCACATCAACTGCCTAGAGTTGCAAGCAGTACGCTTAGCCTTGTCTCGCCTCAAGGGGCTGCTTTTGCACAAGCACGTTCTGGTCCGTACGGACAGCACTGCGACCGTTGCGTACATCAACCGTCAGGGTGGTCTATGCTCCCGTCGTATGTCGCGACTCGCCCGCCATCTCCTCCTGTGGAGTCAGAAGCATCTGAGGTCGCTTCGAGCCATTCACATTCCTGGTGTGCTCAACCGTGCAGCCAACGAGCTCTCACGGCAGCCACCTCTTCAGGTAGAATGGCGACTCCACCCCCAGATGGTTCAGCTGATATGACCCATCTATTACCTCTCGTAGGAGTTGTTATTAGACTGGGTGGCCTTAACACTGGTCCCTTCGGTGACCCATTTTTTCCACGTTCCAGCTACCCTCCGGGTTAGCTCCGTGTCTTCCTCTCGACAGATCCCTCTGTCGTCCTTGCTGAGTACGCTCCCACCCCTCGGGCTGGGACTACCTCAAGGACTTCCGTATGTTTCACTACCCCACGGGTTAGTACATACGTGTATTCCAGTGCCTCCCTTCGGGCGGGCAGGGGCTCCGTAGCGTTCCCTCCTACGGGTTGGGCACGCTTTCCCAGTGTTATCCAAATCCACTGAGTGGGTCTTGCGGAACAGCAGTGTGATTTTCCCTAGCTAGCTCCCGCATCTTGTTCAAGAAACTGCTGCAGGGTAGCTTAGCTGGGCGCTGGAAGGGGTCAGCACCATGGCGTGTTGTTAGGGATCCCAATTCGTCAGGGAACTCCCCCGACGACACGTCGGAGTTCCCAGGACGAAAGGGAACGTCTCGGTTACATATGTAACCCTCGTTCCCTGAGTACAGGGAACGGAGACGTGTCGTCCCTTCGCCATGTTGCTGTACCTTCGCGGAGGGCTGGACACTGTTCGGCTCCTCAGCGAAAAAGCATTGTGTATGCGTTTGCTTCCGCCCTTTATACCCGCACTGGCAGGCGGGTCGCGGAATGCAAATCTTGCATGCCAATATTTATTGGCTCGTTTTAGTTCACTCGAAGTCGATTGGTCTGCCTAGCGTGATCCCAATTCGTCAGGGAACTCCCCCGACGACACGTCTCCGTTCCCTGTACTCAGGGAACGAGGGTTACATATGTAACCGAGACGTTCTCTTTGTTCGCCGGTTACTACCCGAAACCCGAAGTCTAAAAGTACGATTAAAAACGCTACAGACCCCGTCAGGCTATGGCAGACGTGTCATTCAACCAATTGTAAGTCGATGTACCATCACAAGAGACATGGAAATATATTATAAAGGTTGAAAAGTTACCCGGTGCTGCTTTAAACGTTAAGAAAATTGTATTATTTAAAAAAAAAACGATGAATTTCCATGGATCTAACAGGTCAGTCTGAGTGGGCCTAGGCCCACGCTGGTCCACCTGTAGCTCAGACCCTGCTTATGTTACAACAATGCTGAGAAAACCCCAGAAAAGCTGATGCAATTTATTAACTTATTTTGTTATTATTCATACTTGACATGATGCCTATAAGAACGTATATGTGACAGGACATAAAATAAAGTTTGTGCTTGTTCAAAACTATGTCAACTGCATCTGGGCTAAATTTTGTGTTGATATCCCAGAGGAATCAATAGTTATGGCATTTGGAACCATGGTAGCCTTTTTATCAAAGTCTAAAAACCTTTCCAAACAAGTGATCTAAATGTTTTACTTAACATACAAACTGCCTATGTGTAAACTCCATACAAATTATATAGAATAAGTAAAACGTAAATAAGCATGATTTATATGTTTATTTACAAGACAACATTTGAATAATAATATCTTTATTGAAAACAATTGATTTGAAAATGCTGTTTATTGAAAACACATGATATAAAAACATGTTTTATAGGAAATAGGGTACTTTTCATTAATACAGACTTGAATATTTTGCTGTTTATTGAAAAAACAATTTGATAAATGTGTTTTTTATTATTATTTGTATTATTATTTAAGTGGATAGCATATGTATGATGGCCCATTGTATATTTATTAATTTAAAATATATTGTAGAGGTTCCTCCCTCAAAAGAATATCCTTTTATATTAAGGTCATATTTTAAATGTATAAGGTCACATTGAATGTATATCCTTTCGTTTATATACAATATATATATATATATATATATATATATATATATATATATATATATATATATATATATATATATATATATATATATATATATATATATATATATATATATAAAACATTCTTTTTTAAAATGTAAATACTTTTCTGTTTATAAACTTCAGAAATGTGTGTCTTATTTCTTTTGTTCTCCATAGATTACTGGGTTAAAACAACTTGGAAAACACAAGTACATGATGCTTATAACTATGCGGTTGTTGGAGGAAATGTTGTTTCTTACTCTGTAAGATAAAAATGCAATCAAGGCAGAAGTTAAAGCAACTGACAAAACAATTAAATGAGTAATGCAGGTGTTTAATACTTTCATGTGAGCTTTGCCGGATTTGAATACAGAAGTAAAAATCACAGCATAGGAAGCAGTAATGAGAATAAAATCAGCAGTTGGTATAAGGAAAACAGTCAATAGTCCTATCATGTTATTAACAGATATATCACCACATGCTAACTGAACCAACGCCATGTGTTCACAAAAACAGTGATCGATCACATTTGTTGCACAAAATGAGAATCTACCAGCAAGAGAAATGATGGTGACCATTAAGAGTCCATTTCTGATTAGTGGTGCAAAAACAAACTTTAGACAATTTGAGATTTCCTTGTATCTATGATAATCAAGGCAAGGCAAGGCAAGGCAAGTTTATTTATATAGCACATTTCATACACAATGGTAATTCAAAGTGCTTTACATAGGAGAAAAATAAAATAATCAAAACAAATAAGAATAATTAAAACAGTTTAGAATAAAAAATAAAATAAAGTACAGTAAAAACAGTCGGACGAACAGTGGCACAGTGCTCATTCAGTAAATGCATAGCTAAACAGATGTGTTTTGAGTCTGGATTTGAATGTGACTACTGTAGGAGCACATCTGATCTCTTCTGGAAGCTGGTTCCAGCTGCGGCTGGCATAGTAGCTAAAAGCAGACTCTCCTTGCTTAGAGTGAACCCTTGGTATTTCTAACTGATGTGATCCTAATGATCTGAGTGATCTGTTGGGTTTATATTCAGTGAGCATATCTGCAATATATTGAGGTCCTAGCCCATTGAATGATTTATATACCAGTAATAATACTTTAAAATCAATCCTAAATGTAACTGGGAGCCAGTGTAAAGACCTGAGGACTGGTGTGATATGTTCATATTTTCTGGTTCTGCTCAGAATCCTGGTAGCAGCGTTCTGTATGAGCTGCAACTGTCTTATGGTCTTTTTAGGAAGGCCCGTGAGGAGTCCATTACAATAATCCACCCTGCTGGTGATGAAAGCATGCACAAGTTTCTCTAAGTCTTGACTGGAAACAAAGCATCTAATTCTTGCAATATTTTTCAAATGATAGTATGCTGATTTAGTTATTGCTTTGACATGACTACTGAAACTAAGGTCTGACTCTAGAGACACACCAAGATTCCTGACTTGATTTTTAGTTGTTAGACCTCTAGAGTGAAGGTATGCATTCACCTTGAGAACTTCATCTTTGTTTCCAAACGCAATGACTTCAGTTTTGTCTTTGTTTAACTGAAGAAAGTTTTGGCACATCCAACCATTTACTTCATCAATGCATTGGCACAGGGAGTCAATGGGGCTGTAATCGTTAGGCGATAGGGCTAAGTAGAGCTGTGTGTCGTCTGCATAGCTGTGGTAAGAGATTCGGTTCTTTCTCATTATTTGGCTCATTGGGAGCATATACAGGTTGAATAGGAGTGGCGCAAGAATTGAGCCCTGGGGGACTCCGCATATCATGGATGTCCACTCAGACTTATGGTCTCCTATACTCACATAATAACCTCTCCCTTCTAAGTAAGACCTGAACCATTTTAGGACTATCCCAGAAAGCCCCACCCAGTTTTCCAGCCTGTCAATAAGTATGTTGTGATCGACAGTGTCAAATGCAGCACTGAGGTCGAGTAGTACCAGCACTGATAATTTGCCTGTATCAGTATTTAAGCGAATATCGTTTATTATCTTTATGAGCGCTGTCTCTGTGCTGTGATGCAATCGGAAACCAGATTGAAAATTGTCAAAGTAACCATTCAAGCTTAAGAATTTGTTCAGCTGATTGAAGACAACTTTTTCAATGATCTTGCCTATGAAGGGAAGATTTGAGATCGGTCTATAATGGCTTAATATGGTCTTATCTAGATTGCTCTTTTTCAGGAGGGGCTTGACAACTGCAGTTTTCAGGGAGTTTGGAAAACTCCCAGAGAGAAGTGAGGCATTTACCACTTCTAGGAGATCTGCTTCTAAGCTGTTTAACACACTTTTGAAAAAAGAAAAAAAGAGGTTCAAATCAAGAGGTTTGCATATTGCAAAGTAACGGTCCAGTGCCATCCAAAAAAGCAAAGTAGTTTGAAATGTTCCAACAAAATGTAGGCAAAACATTTGTATCAAACAACCAGTTAAAGATATCTCATTCCAATCAAATAAAAAGCTAAGAAGCATTTAGGTACAAAAAAGATTGGCAAGATCAAGTCTACAACACCCATTAAACCTATTAGTACATACATAGGAGAATGCTGTTACGAATTGCGTGGAAGCAAAGGCGGTAGTCGGATCTAAATGCAGTAACGTTAGTAGACTTTAATAAAACAGACGGGTAAACGTAGATACAGATACAAACATTCACTAATACATTCAATAACTGACCCCGAACAAAAGAGTACACAGGATTTAAATAACCAGAGGGATCAGGAACAAGACACAGCTGGGGCAAATCAGAAACAACGAGCGGAACCATACAAACTAACTGGACACACCTGAACCAAGGGACCTAATGATAGACATGACAGAATACAATTAACAAGGCAGAAAACCAAGGTACAAACTGAATGAAAAAAACCAAAGACAGTGAACAACAAACCAGAAACATGACAAAAACACTAACAAATGCAGAGACCTTTGGCTTGTTATTAAATATATGAGAATAGAATTTGCTGTGATAGCTAATAAAAACATCAGAAAAAAAGGGATAAATAAAAAAGGCCTCCATTCTCCAAGGCTGTGGAAACCATTTCATTTGAAGTCTGTAAATGAAATATTTTGTGCAGGAAGGTCCTTCATTCTGTTCAAACAAATAAAGTTGATCAATAATATAGTTGATTAAATTGACTTTTTAACAACACCAAGATACACTTTAGTTATAAATTGTACTGTGCTTAAAAAACGTATGTGTAATGAATAACAATAATAATAATAAACTTGTCAGAATTTAAGCTCTTTTTCTTTTCATATTTTCCAGAATCTATATTTCAAACATTATGGGCTCTCTTAGAGTTTACCTTAATTCTGAATTCCCTTTGTTATACCGTGATGTAAATCTGGAGAGTTAAATAAAAGCTTCCTCTGACACTTCTGCTCAGAAGTACAAGTCAAGTCAAGTCAAGTCACCTTTATTTATATAGCGCTTTTTACAATACAAATTGTTTCAAAGCAGCTTTACAGAGATAACAGGAAAACAATGTTGTAATAGTATTGTTCAATTGAAAATTAAATGTCCCCAACTAAGCAAGCCAAAAGGCGAAGGCAACAGTGGCAAGGAACCAAAACTCCATCAGGTGACAGAATGGAGAAAAAAACCTTGGGAGAACCCAGGCTCAGTCGGGGGGCCAGTCCTCCTTTGGCCAACGAATGAACAGTGTATGATTATGAGTTAGGCAGCATAATGTCAGGAGTCAGATGGGATCAGAACTTTCACGATATTATCCAGTTCATCTGGTTGGGTTGGGTCATCCGGCCGGTGAGGAGATGAGTGTGGTGATGTCTCCATGGGCCTTCACAGCCCTGATAATGCGTGTCGTTGTGTCCATGTGATGGTCCTTCATCAGATCTGGATATGCCCTGGATCCGGCGGTCTGCGGTAGACCTCGGGATAAACAGAGAGACTAATATTAGCGTAGACGCCATCCTTCTTATGATGTACAAAGTACATCAGGAATTATGGGAAGTGTTCCCGGTTCCGGCTGATCTAATCTATGCAGCCTAACATTGAATTATAGAAATCTATAATGTGTTATGTGTATGCTAAGCCAAAGAGATGTGTTTTTAGTCTAGATTTAAACTGACAGACTGTATCTGCTTCCCGGACCGTGTTAGGAAGATTGTTCCAAAGTTTTGGTGCTAAATAGGAAAAGGATCTACCGCCAGCAGTCGATTTTGATATTCTAGGTATTATCAACTGGCCAGAATTTTGAGATCGCAATAGACGTGAAGGACTATAATGCGTTAAGAGCTCGCTCAAGTACTGGGGAGCTAAACCATTTAGTGCTTTGTAAGTAATCAGCAATATTTTAAAATGTATACGATGTTTAATAGGCAGCCAATGCAGTGTTGACAGAACCGGGCTAATATGGTCATACTTCCTGGTTCTGGTAAGAACTCTAGCGGCTGCATTTTGAACTAGCTGTAGTTTGTTTAATAAGCGTGCAGGGCAACCACCCAGTAGAGCATTACAATAATCTAGCCTTGAGGTCATGAACGCATGAACTAATTGTTCCGCATTTGTCAGTGAGAGCATATGACGTAATTTAGATATATTTTTAAGATGGAAAAATGCGGTTTTACAGATACTAGACACGTGACTTTCAAATGAAAGATTGGTATCAAAGAGCACACCCAGGTTCCTAACTAACGTCGAAGACTTAACAGAGCAGCCATCAAGTGTTAGACAGTATTCTAGGTTATTAGGTGAGGAAGTTTTTTGTCCAATGATTAGAATCTCTGTTTTTTCAGAATTTAGTAATAGGAAATTACTGGTCATCCAATTTTTTATATCAGCTATGCATTCCGTTAATTTTGTGAATTGGTAAGTTTCGTTAGGTTTTGAAGAAATATACAGCTGAGTATCATCAGCATAACAGTGAAAGCTAATTCCATATTTCCTAATTATATCTCCTAATGGTAGCATGTACAGAGTGAACAGCAGTGGTCCTAGTACTGAGCCTTGTGGTACGCCATACTGAACTTGTGATCGATAAGACATCTCTTCATTTACTGATACAAACTGAAAACGGTCAGATAAGTATGATTTAAACCATGCTAGTGCAATTCCGCTAATGCCAACATAGTTTTCTAGTCTATTTAAAAGAATGTTGTGGTCGATAGTATCAAATGCAGCACTAAGATCAAGTAACACTAATAGAGAGATACAACCACGATCGGATGATAGGAGCAAATCATTTGTGACTTTAATGAGAGCAGTCTCAGTACTATGGTACGGTCTAAATCCGGACTGAAAATCCTCGCAGATATTATTTCTTTCTAAAAAGGAACACAGTTGTGAGGATACTGCTTTTTCTAGTATCTTTGACAGAAAAGGCAGATTCGAGATCGGCCTGTAATTGACTAATTCTGTAGGATCAAGTTGCGGTTTTTTAACAAGCGGTTTAATCATAGCCAACTTAAAGGTTTTTGGTACGTATCCTAATGACAAAGATGAATTAATGATATCTAGAAGAGGATCTATGACCTCTGGAAGCTTCTCTTTCAGTAGCTTAGTCGGTATAGGGTCTAGCATACAAGTTGTCGATTTAGATGAATTAACAATTTTGCAAAATTCTTCCTCTCCTATAGCAACAAATGAATCAAAATGTTCCTCACAGAGACTACAATATACTCCCTGATGCGATACTGTAGTAGACGGTTGCATAGTTATAATTTTGTCCCTGATATTATCAATCTTATAAGTGAAGAAGTTCATAAAGTCATTACTGCTGTGTTTCTTATAAACTTCTGGGCTTGAAGCTTTCTTTTTCGTTAGTTTAGTCACTTGTTCAAATAAATACCTAGGATTATGTTTATTTTCTTCTAATAGGGTTGAAAAATAATTAGTTCTAGAATCTTTTAAGGCCTCTCTGTAAGCAATCGAGCTCTCCTTCCATGAAATCCGAAATACCTCTAGTTTTGTTTTCTTCCAGTTTCGCTCCATTTTTCTGGCTGCTCTCTTAAGGGCCCGGGTGTGCTCATTGTACCACGGCGTTGGACTATTTTCTTTGATCTTCTTTAAGCGCAGCGGAGCAACTGTGTCTAAAGTGCTGGAAAAGAGAGAGTTAAAAGTTTCTGTTGCAATATCAAGTTCTTCTAAGCTATCTGGGATGCTGAGATTATGAAACTGATTTAGAAGATTATTGATAAAGCAATCTTTAGTGGCAGAAGTGATAGGTCTAACATATTTATAACACGGAGTCGGCTTTGCAGCCTTGGCTAAATGTAATTTACACGAGACTAGATAGTGATCGGAGATGTTGTCGCTCTGCTGCAGAATTTCAACGCCATCAACATCTATTCCATGTGATAATATTAGATCAAGAGTATGATTACGACAATGAGTAGGTCCTGACACGTGTTGTCTCACTCCAATTGAGTTTATAATGTCTTTAAATGCCAATCCCAATGCATCTTTTTCATTATCTACATGTATATTAAAATCACCAACAATTAGGACTTTATCTGCAGCCAATACTAATTCTGATAGAAAGTCAGCAAATTCTTTGAGAAAATCTTTATGGTGCCCTGGTGGCCTGTATACAGTAGCCAGCAGAATTCTCAAACGTGATTTATTGTTTACACTATAAATTTTTACATTAAGCACCAACACTTCAAAAGAAGTATATTCAAAACTAGATTTCTTAGTGGTTTTCAGAATATTACTATAAATTACAGCAACACCTCCCCCTTTGCCTTTCGGACGAGGCGCATGTTTATAACAATAATCTTGCGGAGTGGACTCATTTAAAGTAATGTAATCGTTTGGTTTTAGCCAGGTTTCTGTCAAACACAGCACATCTAGGTTATAGTCTTTAATCTTATCATTAACTATGAGCGATTTTGAATTAAGGGATCGAATATTCAGCAACCCAAGCTTTATCGTTTGCTCATCTGTATTATATCTGTTTTTTATTTGTTGAACATCAATTAGATTTTTAACCTTAGAAAGGTTTGGCAGTTTTTTGGATTTCCAAATTCGGGGAACAGACACAGTCTCTATATGATGATATCTAGGTAAAAGAGTCTCTATGTGATGAGATTTATCTGACCTTGGTGACGTGAGGCCGCTAGCAGACGGTCGGTTTAGCCAGTTTGTCTGCTTCCTGACCTGAGCCCCAGATTGTCATGTTTTATCTCTAAGACTATGAGCCAAATTACTAGAGAGAAGAGCAGCACCATCCCAGGTGGGATGAATACCATCTCTTTTCAACAGGTCAGGCTTGCCCCAAAAACTTTTCCAATTGTCTATGAATTCTATATTATGTTGCGGACACCAATTAGACAACCAGCCATTGAGTGAACACAATCTACTAACTATCTCATCACTCCTTCGAACAGGAAGGGGGCCAGAGCAGATTACAGTGCCTGACATCGTACTTGCGAGTTCAAACACCTCTTTAATATTAATTTTGGTGATCTCCGACTGGCGAAGTCGAACATCATTAGTGCCGACGTGAATAACAATCTTAGAGAATTTACGATTAGCATTAGCCAGCACTTTTAAATTTGATTTGATGTCAGGCGCTCTGGCTCCCGGCAAACATGTGACTATGGTGGCTGGTGTCTCTATTTTCACGTTCCGTGTAATAGAATCGCCAATTACCAGGGCACAATCAACAGCATTCTCAGTGGGTGTTTCACTGAGAGGGGCAAATCGATTTGTTATGGTAGCCGGAACAGAAGAGTGGTTTTTTGATCCGCGACTAGAGCGATTTCTCACCGTCACCCATCTGCCTGGCTGCACAGGCAATAACTCAGCCGGAACCGAATCATGTAAATGGTTCACTATGCTAGACGCATCCAAAGTAGTATCAAAAGCTCGAGCACACTTACTATCCTCAATTAAAGTTTGGATGCGTGTCTCTAATTCTGAAATCTTCTCCGTCAGCCTGACTGTCTCCTTGCATTTATCACATATAAACCCTATGCCGACGGGGAAGGCTATGGTAAACATATGGCATGATGTGCAAGTGACAATAACAGGACAAGACATTACTCACCGTGTTTGTTGACTGATTCTTACTCACCTGGGCTTTTTATGAACTCAGATGTGCGGGCGCGCACGAGAAAAATAAATAAATAACTGAGCGCACGGGTGGCGCCTTAACAGGCTAGCGAGATACTAGCGTGTTGTGCTAACAATAACGGAAGCTAGCGATGTTAGGTAAGCTGTAATTAGTAGTATAAACAACTAGAAATGATAGTAAACGATGGTTCAAAACAGAAAGAAATGCGAGGCTTAGACGGAGCTAACAGCCTCGGAGCAAACACACTCACACACAACAGCAGGCAGCGAGGCAGACAGGAGCAATCGATCGGCAGACCCGTTCGATCAGAATCCAATGGATTGACTCATCATATGACAAGCATAAAATTCATAACTCATACAGATATGATAATACATTTACCCACACTATTTGTGCTCCCCATTACCAAATAGAAACTATTTTTTTCAAGATAAGATGTCTTTTTGAAGTGCAATGAAAGCTTGACAAATATCATGGTCTTTAAATACACTGTTGTGTTCCCATGAGTATGTTTGCTACTCACATTAAAAAGAAAAGAGCTCACCTCCTTGTTGCTGTATCATAGGTCTGCAGTTTCTGTGCCAGTGGTAATTGTTTTCTAAGCTCTAGGATTTATATGACCAGTGGATGACTGTAGCATGCAACCCAATACATTTACTCAATGATTAAAACTTCTGTTATATAATTGTTTCCCAACCCTTTTCATGAAAGCACCCCAACAATACATTTTCAAACTCTTCCTAATCAAACATACCCGAATCAACTAATCAGCTCATCATTAGTAGACAATCCAAGAGCTGAAAATGGGTCAGATAAGTGAGACAGCCAAAATGTGCACCATTGGGGTGCCTTCGGGAACAAGGTTGGGAAACTACTTATATAAATGGTGTAATTTTCAGGAAGATTAGACACGTTTAATTGTTTATGGGCATTTTTGCCCCTTATCTTGAATTTGTTTATTGTTCACTTTTGTTCATTTTGGTGTAATTTTTGCCCCAAGCCCCTAAACAATCTGTCATGGTTTGGTGGAGGTAATGAGGGATGGGGAGAGGATCTTGATGCAAGTGGTGTATTTGTTTAAATGAAAACAAAGCACTCCGGAACTAGAAAATACAGAAGCCCAAGAAACCAAACCATATGTAGACAAGAACAGACAAATAACAACTGAAACCGAGGACTAGATATAGCTGCAATGTATATCTACTTTTAGTGAATTCAACTGAAATAAGTTCAGAGTACTGATTCGGCAATCAGTTTCCTCAAATGTAATGATATCTTAACTTATTGTATTTGACTTTGTGTGTGATATTGTGAGCTAGCAGTAACTGCAAGCACTCTGACTTCATTTAAAGTTTGTCATTTCACTGTTTTTACTCAATATATTGAAGTTTCAGCTATATAAAGTATTTAAATGCAGTGTAAAGTTTAATTGTGTATTAAGAAATATCATTGTTTTAGTGGACTTAATTAAAATAAGTTCAGAGTACTCATAACTATAACAACTTTTTTATAAACCTAATTGAATTGAGGCAATCGGTTTCTCAACCGCCGGATCCAAGCCATATCCAGATCTGAGGAAGGACCATCACATCGACACAACGACAACGCATCCCTGAAGTGCCAGCCTCATCAACCCTGAAGGCCTCATGGACACCTCAACAAACTCATCTCCACACCGGCGTGATGACTCCGACCCCCAACCAGATGAACTGGCTAAATATCGTGAAAGTTCTGATCACACCTGACTTCTGGCCTTTATGCTGCCTAAATCATAATCATACACTGTTCGTTCATTGGCCAAAGGAGGACTGGCCCCCTAACTGAGCCTGGGTTCTCCCAAGGTTTTTTTCCCTTTTTTTTGTCACCTGGTAGGGTTTTGGTTCCTTGCCTTTGTCGCCTTTTTTACCTTTCATCACCTTTCTTCGCCTTTGTCGTCATTGGCTTTTGGTTTGTTTAGTTGAGGACATTTAATTTTGAATTTAACAATACTCTTACAACATTATTATCCTGTTATCTCTGTAAAGCTGCTTTGAAACAATTTGTATTGTAAAAAGCGGTATATAAATAAAGGTGACTTGACTTGACTTGACTAAGGGTAGCATGTACCGAGTGAACAGCAACAGTCCTAGTACTGAGCCTTGTGGTACACCATACTGAACTTTTGACCGATCTCTTCATTTACTGCTACAAACTAATAACAGTTAGTTAGTTAGTTAATAACACTACTGCTAATGCAATTCCACTAATGCCAACATAATTTTGGAGTCTATTTAAAAGAATGTTGTGGTCGATAGTGTCAAATGCAGCACTAAGATCGAGTAACACTAATAGAGAGATACAACCACGATCGGATGATAAGAGCAAATCATTTGTCTCAGTACTATGGTACGGTCTAAATCCTGATTGAAAATTCTCACAGATATTATTTACATAGTTATTACAACTATTACATAGTTGTGAAGATACTGCCTTTTCTAGTATATTTGACAGAAAAGGTAAATTCAAGATCGGTCTGTAATTGACTAATTCTGTAGGATCAGGTTTCGTTTTTTAAACAAGCGGTTTAATCATAGCCAGCTTAAAAGTTTTTAAACCGTATAATGACAAAGATGAATTAATGATATTAATTAGAGGATCTATGACCTCTGGAAGCATCTCTTTCAATAGTTTAGTCGGTATAGGGTCTAACATACATGTTGTCGATTTAGTGATTTAACGAGTTTATAAAATTCACCCTCTCCTATAGCAATGAATGAATCTAATTTTTCGTCAGTGAGACTACACTGCACTGTCTGATGCGATACTGTAGTAAATATTAGTAGACCATTGTTATATTTTTTCCCGTGATATTATCAATCTTGTAAGTAAAAAAGTTCATAAAGTCATTACTGCTGTGCTGCTTGGAAACATCTGGGCTTAACGCTTTATTTTTCGTTAGTTTAGCCATGGTTTCAAATAAATACCTAGGTTTTTTTTATTTTCTTCTAATAGGGTTGAAAAACCTAGCAGTTTTTCTAGCAGATCTAGCGTATGCAATCTCTGTATGCAATCATGCTCTCTTTCCATGAAATCTGGGATGAAGATCATGAAACTGATCAGGAAGATTATTTATAAAGCAATCTTTAGTAGCAGAAGTGATAGGTCTAACATATTTGTAACACGGAGTCGGCTTTGCAGCCTTGGCTAATTGAAGTTTACACAAGACTAGATAGTGATCTGAGATGTCATCGCTCTGCTGCACAATTTCAACGGCATCAACATTGATTCCATGTGATAATGTTAAATTTAGAGTATGGTTACGAAAATGAGTAGGTCCTGACACGTGTTGTCTAACTCCAATAGAGTTAAGAATGTCTTTGAATGCAAATACCAATGTATCTTTTTCGTTATCTACATGTATATTTAAAATCACCAACAATTAGGACTTTATCTGCAGCCAGAACTAACTCTGAATGAAAGTCAGCAAATTCTTTGATAAAGTCTGTATGGTGCCCTGGTGGCCTGTATACAGTAGCCAGCACAAATCTCAAATGTAATTTATCATTAACACTAGATATTGTTACATTTAGCACCAACACTTCAAACTAATTATATTTGAAACTAAACTTCTTAGTAATTTTGAAAATATTAGTATAAATTACAGCAACACCTGCCCCTTTGCCTTTCAGACGAAGTTCATGTTTATAACAGTAATCTTGCGGGGTGGACTCATTTAAAGTAATGTAATCTTCTGCTTTTTGCCAGGTTTCTGTCAAACACAGCACATCTAGGTAATAGTTTGTGATCATATAATTAACAATAAGTGCTTTTGAAGTAAGGTGTCACAGGTCGGGGGGGCCAAGCCAGACTGCACCCACCCCTCGAACCCAGGACCACCTCGAGGAGCGTGCCAGAGACCAAACAGACAAGGAGAATTTCTAAAAGTAACAATCTTTATTGAGTAAAAGCAAAGGTTAAAAAGTCTTAATACTTTTTAAGGGGCTATGCAGGGGCCCGGGTTCCTGGCAGCCATGGAGGAGGGGGGAGTCGAACGCCCGTCTGGCGTGCAGGTACGTAATGCGGTAAGGAGGCTCTCTTCGACGTAATACAGGCGGACGACGGTTGGGGCAGGCCAGGGCCGGGACCACGGACCAGAAGGGGGCTCTCTCCACAGGACAGGTGGGTAGCAGGTAAGTAGTAGGGTAAGCAAGTCTCCTCCGTGACGTTACTGCACAGCAGGTGAAGGGTCTTCCGGGCGCCTCTCCGCCCTTGACGGCTCCAGCCAGGGACCAGGATATCCTCTAATTCGAGACAGACGTAATGTGGTAAGGAGGTTCTCTTCGACGTAATACAGGCGGACGACGGTTCGGGCAGGCCAGAGCCGGGACCACGGACCAGAAGGGGGCTCTCTCCACAGGACAGGTGGGTAGCAGGTAAGTAGTAGGGTAAGCAAGTCTCCTCCGTGACGTTACTGCACAGCAGGTGAAGGGTCTTCCGGGTGCCTCTCCGCCCTTGACGGCTTCAGCCAGAGACGAGGATATCCTCTAATTCGAGACGGAAACAAGTTGGCAGGTTCAATTCTATTTCGGCGAACTAGAGACTTACGGCTGGACGACGGTTCAGGCAGGCCAGGGCCGGGACCACGGGCCAGGAGGGAACTCTCTCCACAGGACAGGTGGGTAGCAAGTAAGTAGTAGGGTAAGCAAGTCTCCTCCGTGACGTTACTGCACAGCAGGTGAAGGGTCTTCCGGGTGTCTCCTCCGCCCTTGACGGCTCCAGCCAGAGACAAGGATATCCTCTAATTCGAGACAGACACAAGTCGGCAGGTTCAATTCTATTTCGGCGAAATAGGGACTTACGGCTGGACGACAGTTCAGGCAGGCCAGGGCCGGGACCACGGGCCAGAAGGGAACTCTCTCCACAGGACAGGTGGGTAGCAGGTAGGTGTCTCCCAAGCGTCCGCTATCCGGCAGATGATCGGCACAGGGGGCGACGGAGTCCAGGAGAGGGACTCGCTGCCGGTCAGGTAAGTAGGTCTCCTCCGTGACGTTACTACGCAACAGGTGAAGGGTCTTCCGGGATTATCCAGACGGAGACAAGGATATCCTCTAATTCGAGACAGAGACAAGTTGGCAGGTTCAATTCTTTTTCAGTGAAATAGGGACTCACGACTGGGGCGGGTGGTTCTGAACCAGCGGTGTAGTTGCTGGGATGTGTCTCTCCTCTGGGACGACAGCACCCAAGACGGCCAAGGCGGACGAATCTTCTAGTTAAATAGACAAAGCCTTTGATGCAAGAATGAACATAATCCCTTCATAACATGGAGGATCGGCTTACGGTTGGACTGGGCGGTTCCCACGGCAACACTCAGACTGGGGTGTGTCTTTCCTCCGATCAGGCAGTACACAAGACGGTGGTGGCAGAGGAACGTTCTATTTGGATAAACAGGACAAGTTAAACAAGACAATCACACTCCTCTCCCATATCATGGGACCTGGTGGCCGAAATGGAACATACACATCCAACCTGAGGCCTCGTTCTGCGAACACCGGTGAGAATGTGAACTGGAGGGTACTGGCGGTTAAATAACATGAATATCCACACACTGCAACTTCACGTCAAGTCCGATACTGTGTAACACTTCAATTCAGATACTGCAATCCACTCTCAAATATTAGTGCAATAAGGCCAGCACTCACCCAGCGCTCAATCCCTCCGCTGCTACGCCGAATCAACACTCAGAAGCAGATGAGATGCAGAGAATTTCGCATCGCCTGAGACACAGCGTAGTCAACACTCTTTCACACTCCGAGGAAGATATCAGGGTTTCAAAGATGAATCAGTGCACACTCTTAGTGGTAATTATATTTGTGATCCACACACTTCTCAATTCCTTATCCAATCCAGTGTAAGACATGCATGCACACGGATACAGTGTTTCCTTACTTATCTTTCTCTCTCTCGAGTGATGGCATTCTCCAATCCTGACTCGATCTCTACAAGGCACTTACTTCACATCCAATTCCCATTCCAGCTTGCACTTCCTCAATCATCGTTGCACTCCTTTACAGACAGGTCCTCACAGCCGCTCCAAGAGATCCCAGCGAATCCAAACCACTGCCAAAGTAATCGACTTTCTCCCGGGGAGTACCACTCTAATGCCTTTCCCTTCTCCTTTTAACTGCTTCTCAAAGCCTTGTTTCCCAATCACACATCCCCACACCAAACACCCGCACCTGGTACCGCTTAGCTAATCAGCTGCCGCTGTCATGGCAACTGACAACAAGCAAACCAGCGCGGTGTGTCAGCGAAATCGTCCCGGGGGGGAACGCACTCCTAGCGGAAACTAGTTCCGCTGGATTTGTCACCTTGTGACATACCCCCCCACCAAACCGTTCTAGGCCCTGGAACGGTGCTCGGCCATCCAATCGCCGTACCGTATTGGGGGCTGGCCTCGATTACCCCGCTGTGATCGCCTCGGCGGTGAGGCAGGATCTACTTGGCGCGGCTCGGCGCCCAGTCCCCTTGGGACCACTGCCCAACCCAACAGCAAAGGCATCGACGGTGTTTCCACCGGGGGGGTTCTCTCTACTGGTTTCGGGTAATTGGGACACGGGCGGATCAAGTTCCGATGTAACACCCGCTCTGGGCCAGCTCTCCCTTCGGGACGAATGGCATACACAGGCTGGTCTGGGCGAGGTTGCCGCTGCACCACGTATGGTTGAGACTCCCAGCGGTCGCTCAATTTACCCTTCCCTTGGCGGCGATTGTCCCTGACCAGTACTCTTTCTCCCGGTAATAACGGTGCCTCCTGGGCTGTCCGATCATACAGCCTCTTGTTCTTGACTGCTGCTTGATTTATCCGATCTGAGACCTGTTCGTAGGCGGTGTGAAGGCGCTGACGGTGTCCTGCCACCCACTCTGTCAGGTTACCCCCGTCCTCCGCTGGAGTGGCTCCCAACAGCAAGTCGATAGGCAGTCTCGTGTGTCTCCCAAACATCAGGTAGGTTGGAGCATACCCGGTGGTGCTATGCACGCTGTTGTTATATGCCTGGACAAGCATTGGGAGCTTGTCCACCCAGTGTCCCTGCTGCTCTCCTTCCAGGGTCCCCAGGAGACTCTGCAGTGTCTGGTTCAGCCGTTCGCAACCTCCGTTCCCCTGAGGGTGGTAAGGAGTGGTGTGGGTCTTCTTACACCCATACAGCTGGCACAGTTCGTGAATCACTCGAGACTCAAAGTTGGGCCCCTGATCAGCATGGAGTATTTCGGGACACCCGAATGGCTGAATGACATACTTCCATAAAGCATTTGCGGTGGTGGTGGCAGTCTGGTCCAAAGTTGGAATGGCCCAGGCATACTTAGTAAACAAGTCAGTGACGACAAGGATGTTCTGTATCCGGTCCATCGGTCGCCCCAGTGTCAGATAGTCCATAGCCACGATGTGTAGTGGGGCCTTAGCCCGAATTGGCACCAGTGGGGCCCGTACCTCCTTTCTCGCTTTGAAGAGCATGCAGCGTGGACATCCTTGCAGATAGGTCCTCGTAGTTCCCTCCATCCCAGGCCAGTAAAAGTGCCGCCGTAACAGGCACAACGTCCTCTCCGGCCTTTGTTGCCCTAGTTTGGAATGGTAAGCCTGTAGCAGGGAATGACGTTGCCCTTCGGGGACCATCACTTGGCAGACTTCCTCGCCCAAGGTTGAGTCCTGGAGGGACCTGTACATCACCCCTTCTTTCAGGAAGAGCCTCTCTTTCTGTCCCAGCAATCCCCGCACCACCCGTGTCTGGGCCCGACGTTCCTCGCCTTCGGGCCAAGCCCCTTCACTCAGCCAAGTCCGTACCAGCCTCAAATCCTCATCCTCCTCCTGCCACATCCTCCAACGCTGGGGGTCCCATCCCCAATTTGCAGGGGGTTCAACGGATGGCTGGCCCGGTGCCTCCACGATGCCCACCATCAATCCCTCCTCATGTCCCTCGTTCAGCGCTGATGTTCGACTCACGGATCGCGCTCCAGGAAGTCTGGACAGTACATCAGCGTTGGTGTGCTCTTTTCCCGGACGAAACTGCAGTTGGTAGTCGTAGTTGGCCAACTGTGCTACCCACCTCTGCTCAACTGCCCCCAGCTTGGCGGTCTGTAGATGTACCAGGGGTTATTGTCAGTCACGACGAGCACCTTCGCTCCCCACAGACAGTCTTTGAACTTCTCGCTCAGCGGCCATTTCATCGCCAGCAACTCAAGCTTAAAGGAACTGTAATTGCCGTCGTTTTTCTCAGCCGGATGTAAACTTCGGCTGGCGTATGCGATGACTCTCTCCTTGCCCTGTTGTTTCTGAGCCAGTACAGCTCCCAGACCCAGATTGCTGGCGTCGGTGTATAAGACGAAGGGTTGAGTGAAGTCAGCGTAGGCCAGAATTGGTGCTTGCAGTAACTCCTGCTTGAGTCGCTGAAACGCAGTCTCACAGGCTGAGCCCCACTGGACTGAGGTGATCCCCGGCCCCGGGACCGTCCCGTGCCCCCTAACAGCTGGTTGATAGGCTTAGCGATGTGGGAGAAACCTTTGATGAACCGCCTGTAATACCCGACGAAGCCCAGGAATGATCTGACCTGGCGTACGGTCTTAGGCGCGGCCCACTCCTGGACAGCCGATACCTTCTCCGGGTCCACCGAAATCCCTGCAGCGCTCACTATATGGCCCAGGAATTTCACCTCCTTCCGGAAGAGCTGACATTTATCTGGCTGGAGTTTCAGCCCGTATTTCTCCAGAGAGCGAAAGACTTGTTCCAGGTGCAGAAGGTGGGACTCATAATCCGGGGAGTAGACTATCACGTCGTCCAGGTATACTAAAGTGGACTCCATTAGCTGGCCGCCCAAGCAACGCTGCATCAACCGTTGGAAAGTGGCTGGGGCGTTGCACAGGCCGAACGGCATCCGGTCCCACTCATAGAGCCCAAAGGGGGTAGTGAACGCGGTCTTCTCCCTGTCCCGCTCATCCACCTCCACCTGCCAATACCCACTGGCCAGATCAAGAGTGGAATACCAGGCCGCTTGGGTCAAGCTTGTGAGGGAGTCCTCTACTCGGGGTAACGGAAAAGCATCTCTTTTCGTCACCAGATTTAATTTCCGGTAGTCCACACAGAACCTCCATGAGCCGGTCTTCTTCCGTACTAGGACAATAGGTGCAGCCCAGGGACTACTGCTCTCACGGATGATTCCCTTGTCCAGCATTCCCCGAAGGAGGGTGCGGACCTCAGAGTATAGGGTCGGGGGTACAGGCCGGTAGCGCTCTCTACTGGGTGCAGCTTCTCCAGTTGGGATCTGATGTTTGACTGCGTTGGTACGGCCGTAGTCCTCGTCATGAGTGGAAAACAAGTGCTGCCATTTCAACAAGAAGCCTCAAAGCGAGTTCGTCTGACCTCCTGTCAGACCTTCCCCCCACAGCGACTCTCCCTTGAGGTAGGCTGGAACTCCCTCCCCGGTTCCCTTCACATGCTGGTCTGTCTGTGCCAGGGCCACTTCTACTACTGTCGGACTCACCCGGTGGAATCTGATTACCCCTCGTTCTCGGACTTGCTGTGCCTTTACCGAGGTAACTCGGGCTAAGTGCTGATGGCGATATAAGTGGACAGGGAAGGAGTTCGTGTTTCTGACTTTTACACAGACCCGGCCCCTCTGTGCAGATGCCAATCCTTGCGCAACCTCTACCTTGGAACAATCCGGATGGGGTTCCACCAAAACCCACTCCTCTGGGCGATAGAGTCGGGAAGGCAGCCTGGCCCAGACTACGGCCTCACTCCGAGCTGGAATCTCTAGAGCATACTGACAAGCTACTCTCCCGGTGCCCTCGTGGTTCCCCTGTGACTCCACCAGGCAGACTCGACGACAATCAGCTCTCACACGACTCCATTCTCGGCCCTCCGACGTCGATACTGCTCGACTGGGTCCATTCCGGAATATTTCCTCCCAACACTCTGAGACGACATTCATGCCCAGCAGTGCGCGGTGGGACCCCAGGCACGCATCCCGTACAATCACCACTCCTTTCTGAGGCACAACAATCCCATGTATCTCCAGGTCAGTTACCAGATATCCCACGTACGGGATGTCGAGGCCATTGGCTCCCCGCAAGGTGAGCCATGGGGCTTCTGTCATGGGCCGGCCCTGGGCGCCAAACAACTCCCGAGACAAACTTTCTGAGAAGAGAGTGACTTGAGACCCGGTGTCCAGGAGGCATCCAGTACCTTCTGGCCATTTACCTGGACCATCACCACGGGGCAACGCCCCACCAAGCTCTCCTGGGAAGTCCTAGACGAACATGGGTCCAATGAAGGGGTCCCGACCACTTGACCCACAGTGGCCGGTGACTCTAAAAACCCCCCTGGGAGGCACGGCGAGAGTGGCACTGGCGAAGGTAGTGTCCTGGCTCCCCGCAACCGTTGCAGATGGGACGCCCTTGCTCATCCCACTGGAATCGAGTCCCGGCTGGCCGGAGTGAACGGTGTGCCGGAGGTCGATTCCCCTCTGAATAGGCTCGCTCCCTCGGCAAAGACAAGGAATGTAGGTGTTCTCGGCGAAGTTCTTCCATAAAGGATTTGGTCAGTGAGGACATTTGCTCACGAACATCCCTCTTTAGTTCTTCACGGAAGGCCTGCTTCCAATCAGACATGACAGGGGACGGAGGTCTACTACCAGCATTCGTGGCCATGCAGTGGGGAGGAACTACACTCTCAGCATGATCTTGCTCCAGTGCTAAGGCTTCCCTCCGTAGATCCTCAAAGGTGAGGTCTGGCTCTCGTCGGAACTGTATCCGTAAACTTTGGCGCACGGGACCTTCCCGCAATCCCAGCAAGAACTGATCCCTCAGCAGAACTTCCTCACCTCCCAGGCCATGTTCCTGTCTCTTCTTCAACCGGGAGAACTGCTCCCTAAGCTGCTGCGCAAATGCCCGGATAGTTTGTCGCGGTCCCTGCTTACAATTAAAGAACTGTGTTCGCAGCACAGCAACCGGGGTGGTGTCTCCATATTGCTCCGTAAGGAAATCAAAGATGGCCCGGACCGTGGTTCTCGTTGCTTCCGATGCTGCTTGCACTTCTCTTCTCGCTTCTCCCTCTAATGAATTTAAAACAAACTGCACTCCTTGGGGGGCACTTAACCCTTGGAGTCCTACCAGGTACTCAACCTGGGTCTTCCATGCCGACAAACTCATTTCCGATCCTGGGCCTCCATACTTCTGAGCCCATGGGGCTCCCATAAAGATCGGCATGACCGGTTGCCGCACCATAGGTGCCTCTTCGTCCGCCATCTTGGTCTCTGGCCGCTCAACTCAAGGTGGGACCCTGCCGACTTACGCCAAATCTGTCACAGGTCGGGGGGGCCAAGCCAGACTGCACCCACCCCTCGAACCCAGGACCACCTCGAGGAGCGTGCCAGAGACCAAACAGACAAGGAGAATTTCTAAAAGTAACAATCTTTATTGAGTAAAAGCAAAGGTTAAAAAGTCCTAATACGGGCTTCGTCTCTCTTTCCAGGGAGGAGGGGACCGAGGGGTTCACCGCAGGGGCCCGGGTTCCTGGCAGCCACGGAGGAGGGGGGAGTCGAACGCCCGTCTGGCGTGCAGGTACGTAATGCGGTAAGGAGGCTCTCTTCGACGTAATACAGGCGGACGACGGTTGGGGCAGGCCAGGGCCGGGACCACGGACCAGAAGGGGGCTCTCCACAGGACAGGTGGGTAGCAGGTAAGTAGTAGGGTAAGCAAGTCTCCTCCGTGACATTACTGCACAGCAGGTGAAGGGTCTTCCGGGCGCCTCTCCGCCCTTGACGGCTCCAGCCAGGGACCAGGATATCCTCTAATTCGAGACAGACGTAATGTGGTAAGGAGGTTCTCTTCGACGTAATACAGGCGGACGACGGTTCGGGCAGGCCAGAGCCGGGACCACGGACCAGAAGGGGGCTCTCTCCACAGGACAGGTGGGTAGCAGGTAAGTAGTAGGGTAAGCAAGTCTCCTCCGTGACGTTACTGCACAGCAGGTGAAGGGTCTTCCGGGTGCCTCTCCGCCCTTGACGGCTTCAGCCAGAGACGAGGATATCCTCTAATTCGAGACGGAAACAAGTTGGCAGGTTCAATTCTATTTCGGCGAACTAGAGACTTACGGCTGGACGACGGTTCAGGCAGGCCAGGGCCGGGACCACGGGCCAGAAGGGAACTCTCTCCACAGGACAGGTGGGTAGCAGGTAGGTGTCTCCCAAGCGTCCGCTATCCGGCAGATGATCGGCACAGGGGGCGACGGAGTCCAGGAGAGGGACTCGCTGCCGGTCAGGTTAGTAGTAGGGTAAGCAGGTCTCCTCCGTGACGTTACTACGCAACAGGTGAAGGGTCTTCCGGGTGCCTCTCCGCCCCTGACGGCTCCAGACGGAGACAAGGATATCCTCTAATTCGAGACAGAGACAAGTTGGCAGGTTCAATTCTTTTTCAGTGAAATAGGGACTCACGACTGGGGCGGGTGTTTCTGAACCAGCGGTGTAGTTGCTGGGATGTGTCTCTCCTCTGGGACGACAGCACCCAAGACGGCCAAGGCGGACGAATCTTCTAGTTAAATAGACAAAGCCTTTGATGCAAGAATGAACATAATCCCTTCATAACATGGAGGATTGGCTTACGGTTGGACTGGGCGGTTCCCACGGCAACACTCAGACTGGGGTGTGTCTTTCCTCCGATCAGGCAGTACACAAGACGGTGGTGGCAGAGGAACGTTCTATTTGGATAAACAGGACAAGTTAAACAAGACAATCACACTCCTCTCCCATATCATGGGACCTGGTGGCCAAAATGGAACATACACATCCAACCTGAGGGCTCGTTCTGCGAACACCGGTGAGAATGTGAAGTCAAGTCAAGTCAAGTCAAATATATTTATATAGCGCTTTTCACAATACAGATTGTATCAAAGCTGCTTTACAGTATCAATCAAAACAACTCAACAATGTTTGTTTATTACTGGACATCCAAAAAGGACATCCAAGTTTAGTAGAGCTGATCAATGGTATGATTGTTTAATTAATTTGAATATCCCCAACTGAGCAAGCCAAAGGCAACAGTGGCAAGGAACCGAAAAACTCCATCAAGTGACCCAATGGTGTCCTAAAACTCCATCAGATCACCCAATGGAGAAAAAAAAACCTTGGGAGAACCCAGGCTCAGTCGGGGCCAGTTCTCCTCTGGCGTTTATGAACTAGAGGCCGAATTTACAGTAACTGTAAGATAAAAATTTATATGAATGCCTGGCTAAATAGATGCGTCTTTAGTCTAGTTTTAAACTGGGAGAGTGAGTCTGAGCAACGAACAATATCAGGAAGGCTATTCCAGAGCTTCGGAGCTAGATGTGAAAATGCTCTCCCTCCTTTGGTGGATCTGGATATCCTAGGAATGACCAGAAGCCTCGAATTTAGTGATCTTAAAGAGCGCGATGGATTGTAAGGCGATAGAAGATCCGTTAAATAGACTGGAGCTAAACCATTTAGAGCTTTATAGGTCAAAAGCAATACCTTGTAATTAATACGGAACTTTATAGGTAACCAATGAAGTGATGATAAAACTGGTGTTATATGATCATATTTTCTTGATCTAGTAAGAACTCTAGCGGCTGCATTTTGGACTAACTGTAGCTTATTTATTGAGGATGCAGGACAACCAGCTAATAAAGCATTACAGTAATCTAGTCTCGAGGTCATGAATGCATGAACTAACTTTTCTGCATCAGAAACAGATAGCATATTACGTAGCTTAGCAATGTTTCTAAGGTGGAAAAAGGCAGTTTTTGTAACATATGAAATATGCTTTTCAAAAGACAGGTTGCAGTCTAATATAACACCCAGGTCTTTTACTGTAGCGGATAAAGTAACAGGGCATCCTACTATGTTAAAGTTGTGTTGTGAGAGGTTTTGTAGACGGTTTTTAGAACCGATAAGTATTACCTCTGTCTTATCTGGATTTAATAAAAGAAAGTTACGCGTCATCCAATCTTTTATATCTTTAACACAATCTGTCAATTTGGATAATTTAGCGTATTCATCTGGCCGTGATGAAATATATATTTGAGTGTCATCAGCATAGCAATGGAAACTAATTCCATGTTTCCTTAGAATATTACCAAGTGGCAGCATATATATTGAGAATAATAAAGGGCTGGAGGGTACTGGCGGTTAAATAACATGAATATCCACACACTGCAACTTCACGTCAAGTCCGATACTGTGTAACACTTCAATTCAGATACTGCAATCCACTCTCAAATATTAGTGCAATAAGGCCAGCACTCACCCAGCGCTCAATCCCTCCGCTGCTACGCCGAATCAACACTCAGAAGCAGATGAGATGCAGAGAATTTCGCATCGCCTGAGACACAGCGTAGTCAACACTCTTTCACACTCCGAGGAAGATATCAGGGTTTCAAAGATGAATCAGTGCACACTCTTAGTGGTAATTATATTTGTGATCCACACACTTCTCAATTCCTTATCCAATCCAGTGTAAGACATGCATGCACACGGATACAGTGTTTCCTTACTTATCTTTCTCTCTCTCGAGTGATGGCATTCTCCAATCCTGACTCGATCTCTACAAGGCACTCACTTCACATCGAATTCCCATTCCAGCTTGCACTTCCTCAATCACCGTTGCACCCCTTTACAGACAGGTCCTCACAGCCGCTCCAAGAGATCCCAGCGAATCCAAACCACTGCCAAAGTAATCGACTTTCTCCCGGGGGAGTACCACACTCGAATGCCTTCCCCTTCTCCTTTTAACTGCTTCTCAAAGCCGTGTTTCCCAATCACACATCCCCACACCAAACACCCGCACCTGGTACCGCTTAGCTAATCAGCTGCCGCTGTCATGGCAACTGACAACAAGCAAACCAGCGCGGTGTGTCAGCGAAATCGTCCCGGGGGGAACGCACTCCTAGCGGAAACTAGTTCCGCTGGATTTGTCACCTTGTGACAAAGGGATTGAATATTCTTATTTGTTGAACATCAATTAAATGTTTACCCTTGGGTTTGGAAGTTTTTTTGTATTTCCCTATACGGGGAACAGACACAGTCTCTATGTGATGATATCTACACTGTTAACCCTTGCTATTAAAAAAAGGCCAAATTCTGACATTATCATACCATTTTCCATTAAAACAGTAATACACCTTATAAAACAAAACTAGCCTACAGGAATATACTGTGAATTAACAGCTCTCAAAGTCGACACTCATACAATCTGTTCGTAATCATACACTGTTTGTTTGTTGGCCAGAGGAGAACTGGCCCCCGACTGAGCCTGGGTTCTCCTTCTGTCACTGATGGAGTTTTGGTTCCTTACATTTACATTACATTTAGTCATTTAGCAGACGCTTTTATCCAAAGCGACTTACAACTGAGAACAAAACCAAGCGAGTCATCGTGAAAAGGCAAAAACAACGCAAGAAGTGCTCAAAGTACAAAGTTCACACATAGCTCGGAGTAGTATAAGCCAAGCAAGCGAGGATTTAAAGGAAAGGGAAGGTTTTTTTTTAATTTTTTTTTAAATTTTTTTTTATTTTAAGTGCTCCATGAAGAGATGAGTTTTCAGTTGTCTTTTGAATGCTGTCAAGGATTCTGCATTCCGAATGACGGTGAGGAGATCATTCGACCAGCATGGAACCGTGAATGAGAAAGTTCTGGAGAGTGATTTTGTGGCTCGCTGTGATGGTACCACGAGCCGCCGCTCATTGACCGATCGTAGGCTTCTGGTAGGGATGTAGACTTGTAGTAGCGAGTGAAAGTAGGAGGGAGCTGAACCTGTGGTCAATCTGTAAGCAAGCGTCAACACCTTGAACTTGATGCGAGCAGCGAGTGGTAGCCAGTGCAGAGAGATGAACAGAGGAGTGACGTAGGCCCTTTTGGGCTTGTTGAAGACAAGACGAGCTGCAGCATTCTGGATCATTTGTAGAGGTTTAGTTGCACATGATGGAAGTCCAGCAATAAGAGCATTGCAGTAATCTAGCCTAGAAATGACCAGGGCCTGGACGAGAAGTTGTGTTGCATGCTCAGTTAGAAAAGGCCTGATTTTCCTGATGTTGTGCATAGCAAACCTGCATGATCGAGCTGTCTTTGTAATGTGGTCGGTGAAGGTCAGCTGATCATCAAAGATTACTCCAAGATTTCTGACTGACCTTGATGGGGTGATTGAGGAAGAGTCTAGCTGGATAGTGAAGTCGTGTTGTAGAGACGGATTGGCAGGGAGGACGAGAAGCTCAGTCTTTGCCAGGTTGAGCTGCAGGTGATATTCCTTCATCCATGCCGATATGTCCGCCAGACAGCTTGAGATCCGTGCCGTTACTGTGGGATCATCTGGTTGAAATGAGAGGTAGAGCTGGGTGTCATCAGCATAGCAATGGTAAGAGAAACCATGTGCCTGTATGATGGGTCCCAATGATGTGGTGTAGATAGAGAAGAGGAGCGGTCCAAGAACTGAACCCTGAGGAACCCCTGTGGTCAGTTGATGTGCTTTGGATACCTCGCCTCTCCATGCGACCCTGAAGGACCTAGCTGTGAGATAGGACTCAAACCAGTGGAGGGCAGTTCCAGTGATGCCCAGTGATGAGAGGGCGGACAAGAGGATTTGATGATTCACAGTGTCGAAGGCAGCAGACAGATCCAGGAGAATGAGAACTGATGATTTGGAAGCAGCTTTTGCGATCCGCAGGGCTTCTGTGACCGACAGTAATGCAGTCTCGGTAGAATGTCCTTTCTTGAAGCCAGATTGGTTGACATCCAGCTGGCTGTTCAGAGACAGGAAGGATGATACTTGGTTAAAAGCAACTCGTTCAAGTATTTTTGCAATGAATGGTAGGAGAGAGACAGGTCTGTAATTCTCTAGAAGTGATGTGTTTGATGTTGGTTTTTTAAGCAGTGGAGTTACCCGAGCCTGCTTAAATGCTGTAGGGAAAATGCCAGTGTGGAGGGATGAGTTTATAATGTGTGTAAGAGCTGGTAGAAGTGTGGGAGAGATGGCTTGTAGAAGGTGTGAGGGGATGGGATCAAGAGGGCAGGTGGTAGGATGACTGGAGAGGAGAAGTTTAGATACTTCTTCCTCGGTTAGTGGAGAGAAGGAGGAGAGAAGGTTATTGGCTGTGGGAGAGGTTAGTCTGGGTCCCTGTGTGTGTGAATCTGAGAACTGACTGCTGATAGTTGTAGTTTTGTTAGTGAAGAAGTTAGAAAAATCATCAGCAGTTAGCGAGGAGGTGGGTGGTGGTGGAGGTGGACAGAGGAGAGAGTTGAATGTCTTGAACAGTGTTCGTGTGTTAGAGGCACTGTTGATCTTGTTGTGGAAATATGAAGATTTTGCGGTGTGAACATCAACAGAAAAGGCAGAGAGCAGAGATTGATACCTACTGAGGTCAGATGTGTCTTTTGATTTGCGCCATTTCCTCTCCGCTGCCCTGAGCTTGGTCCGGTGTTCACGAAGAACCTCAGATAACCAGGGGTTAGAGGGAGTGGCGCGTGCTGGCCTAGAGGAGAGAGGGCAGATATTGTCTAAAGAAGAGGTTAGGATGGAGCATAAAGTATCTGTCGCAGTGTTCACATCCAGTGATGAGAAATGCGAGGGTGAGGGAAGAGAGGATGACACAGCAGAGGAAAGATGGGACGGAGAAAGTGAGCGCAGTTTTCGTCTGAAAGTAAATGCTGGGGAGGTTGCTGGAGCATGGGTAGTGAGTTGTAGATTGAAAGTAATGAGGAAATGATCTGAAACGTGGAGAGGTTTCACCAAAATGTTGTCAGTGGTACAGTTGCGTGTGTAAACCAGGTCCAGTTGGTTGCCTGACTTGTGAGTACCGGTGGTGATGAGCCGTGTGAGATCGAAGGAAGCTAGGAGAGAGCTGAAGTCAGTTGCATATGGTTTTGCTAGGTGAATGTTGAAATCGCCAAAGACTACAAGTGGAGTGCTATCATCAGGGAAAGAGGACAGCAGCACATCTAGCTCCTCTACAAAGCTTCCCAGTTGACCAGGGGGGCGATAAATAACTACATTATGGATCCTAGTGGGAGTTGTAAGTGTAATAGCATGATATTCAAATGAGGTGTTATTGCATAGAGAAGAGAGAGTTGAGTATTTCCAATTGTTAGTAATGAGAAGACCAGTGCCCCCACCCCTCCCCGACTGGCGAGGGGTGTGAGAGAAAGAGTAGTTGTTAGAGAGAGCAGCAGGGGTTGCTGAGTCTTCTGGACGGATCCAGGTCTCAGTCAAGCCCAAGATATTAAGAGTAGAATGAGATGCAAAGGCTGGAATGAAGTCAGCTTTATTGACTGCTGATTGACAATTCCATAGACCCATAGAAAGAGTGAGAGGTGAGTGTGAGGCTGAGAGAAAAGGGCGCAGGTTAGCAGTATTGCGCTGCCTTCTGTGTGCAGTGAGAGAGCGTTGTCGAGAGACAACAGACAACGGTTCCTTGCCACTGTTGCCTTGGGTTTTGGATTGCTTAGTTGGGGACATTTAATATTCAACAATATTATTGATCTGCCTTACTTCAGGTGGACGATGACGCAATTTTCTTCTAGAAATAAACTTTGTTGTATTATTTTCATGTTATCACTGTGAAGCTGCTTTGATACAATATGTATTGTAAAAAGCGCTATATAAATAAAGGTGACTTGACTTGACTTATTTTTTCCCACGTCTAGTACAATTATATGTTCTCTTACGAGAGTATCTCTCGTACTGCGTAATATCTTACGCTATGGGGAATACTCTTTCCTCGAGATATTGAAGCCAAAAATTATCCTTAATTTTTTAAACATGCAAAACGCTTTTGCAGCAGCAAGCAGACAAGGGCGAGACAGCTCGCGCGCCCATTGGCTGCCTTGCTGGAAAAGCAGCAGCCTATCGAGTGAGGCACTGCGTGACGTAATGACGAATGGGGGCGCTTCGCGCCCATTTCGTCATGTCCCGCCAGTAAAGGCGTGGTCTCGCCCTATAATACCCTCGATAGCTGTATTTCCTCTGATTTTTCTACTCTTCACGCGAAGCTCACGCATCGCCGGATCCAGAGTGAGAAGCCGCGCCGTTGACTTGTAGCCTTATCAGCGGGACGTGCCATCTTCTGAAGTCGCTGGCCCAGCCGCCTTCAACCGCCGTACCTGCTGCGCTTTCCGGCGTACTATATCCTTTACTCTGCTAAGTGTGTGTGTTTGCTTACGTGACGCAACACCCATTTCTACTGTTCTAAAAGAGCTGCGTCTTTTTAAAGATGCCTTCCTGTGGTTCTTGCCGAGC
The DNA here is from genome assembly GCA_036326025.1 of Chrosomus eos. Classification (NCBI taxonomy): domain Eukaryota; kingdom Metazoa; phylum Chordata; class Actinopteri; order Cypriniformes; family Leuciscidae; genus Chrosomus; species Chrosomus eos. The sequence continues at coordinate 10,957,058 of CM070825.1, forward strand.
CCCACTCAGCGACGAGGACCGCCACGTCATCTGCGTGTCCTGCCTGGGTGAGGATCACGCGGCCACCGCGCTCGCTGACGGCGGATGCCATCATTGTGAACGCTTGCCTATGGTGACTCTGCGGACTCGCCTAGCTTCGTTCTCCGAGCCCGCATCCCAGCCCGCCGTGATGCCGCGCCGCAAGAAGCGCCGCGCCCAGCGCGCGCCCGAGCTATTTCCAGCCCGCCAAAGCTCGCCGGTTCGCCCGCCAGCTTCGCCGGCTTCGCTCGAGTCGCTCCCAGACGGACAGCGGCCGCCGTCTGCCGCCGCGTCCGCACTTGAGCTCGACGAACTTACCGGAGACGTATGAATGGTGAGATACATTTGTGGCTAACGCTATCCGAGATGACGGAAGCTGAGCGCTCCGTGTTCCTCGATGTTCTCGCTCTGCTGGACGCCGCCCCCCTCAGCGCGGGCCCCGGCCGAGGATTGAGATAAAGCCCGAGGTCTCAAGGCCTTCCTAGTCTCTCTAGGAAAGCGACGGTGTTCAGTTCCCGCTGCGGCCGGATTTTCACCAAAACTTCTCGCTCGTTCAGTTCCAAGCAATGTGACTGTTCCAGTGTATTTCGCAGTGAGCAAGCTGGTTCCACAGCCCGCTTGCCTGCGCACAAAGGCCGTCGTTTCGGCTAACTAGCAGCGCCGCCAGGCCCGAGATCAAACACCGCGCTCTCGCTCTGCTGGACGCCGCCCCCCTCAGCGCGGGCCCCGGCCGAGGATTGAGGTAAAGCCCGAGGTCTCAAGGCCTTCCTAGTCTCTCTAGGAAAGTGACGGTGTTCAGATCCCGCTGCGGCCGGATTTCCACCAAAACTTCTCGCTCGTTCAGTTCCATGCGTTGTGACTGTCCCAGTGTATTTCGCAGTGAAGCAGCCGGTGTCTCAGCCCGCTTGCCTGCGCACAAAAGCCGTTTCTATGGCTACCCAGATAAATCCAATAAAGAGTGCATTTTCTGGTGTTCCGGCCATGGCCGATGGTGTTACGAGTGTTGTAAGAATGCCCACGTCCCAGTGCCCATTCCCACACCCAGACACAGCCCGCCACGGTGCAGGGCTAGCACAAATAAAACCAACTCATGTTGGTTGTGCAGAAAATGTAGTGAACGCGCCCATACAATGCCCGCTTACACTACACGATGCGTGTCCCTTGGTTTCTGTAAAAACGAAACTAACACACATTTAGTCGGCGCGAGCCGACAGTGTTCTCAGTTCAGTAAATGTGCCCGCTGTTCCGCATTTCCTCACTGACACGCCGAATCCCACGGGATTCACCCCCGCTCGCTTTCTATGCACAACCCGTCACAGAGAAGCTGAGCGCGGCCAGGCTGCCCGCTGTGATTAGCGCGCACCTCGCACGCTGTGAACACAGCGTTGATTCAGTCGGCGCGAGCCGAGTATTCTCCGTGCAGAAAATGTGCCCGCTGTCTCGCGCCCGCATTTCTCACAGACACTCCGAATCTCACGGGATTCGCCCCCGCTCGTCTTCTCTGCACAACTTGTCACAGAGAAGCTGAGCGTGGCCAGGCTGCCGGCTGTGATCAGCGCGCGCCTCGCACGCTGTATACACAGCAGTGATTTAGTCGCGCGAGCTGACAGTATTCTCAGTGTAGTAAATGTGCCGCATTTAGTAAATGTGCCCACATTCCCTCACACGCGCCGAATCCCACAGGATTCGCCCCGCTCGCTTTCTCTGCGCGTCCAGCCATAGAGAAGCTGAGCGCGGCCAGGCTGCCCGCTGTGATCAGCGCGCCCCCCGCCTCGAACGCTGTAAACACGGTGCTGTGTTCCCAGTACACAGGGGCTCTCGAGCCGCCGTCCTGCCGCGGCCAGAGCCCAGATTTCATTCTACCCCTAGCTATTCACGCAGATGCGTGGTCAAGGCTTCCCGGGGTATCAGAATGGGTGTTGAACACTATAACGAGAGGCTGTTCGCTACAGTTCGCTCGACGCCCCCGCCGTTATACGGCGCGAGTCGAAACTACGGTGTATAGCGAAGTGTTTCATCTACTTCGAGCCGAGATAGCGAAACTACTGAGAAAAGGGGCTATAGAACCTCTATCTCAGGGCGAAGGGGGCTTATACAGCAGATATTTTCTGGTACCAAAAAAAGATGGTGGGCTCAGACCCATTCTAGATCTGCGACTGCTGAACAGAACGCTCGGGAAGCGCCAGTTCAGAATGCTTACGACCAGGAAAATCCTCGCGCAAGTGCGCCAAGGAGACTGGTTCATGTCAATAGATCTGAAAGACGCCTATTTTCAAATACAAATAGCGTCCCATCACAGGCGATTCTTGAGATTCGCCTTCGAGGGCCAGGCATATCAATACACAGTCCTGCCGTTCGGCCTGTCCATAGCACCCCGTACGTTCACGTAGTGCATGGGCGCGGCCCTCGCCCCCCTGAGACTTCGGGGCATGCGAGTTTTGAACTACTTGGACGATTGGCTGATTCTAGCTCGTTCACGAACGGAGCTCATAGAACACAGGCCGCATTACCGCATACACTCAATGAACGATTTCTGCGCATGCACTCCTGATTTCTGCGCATGCGCGTGCGGTCTGTGTTTGTGTTTGGAGCTCCGTCGATTTGATTCATTAATCCTTGATTTTCTTCTTTACCACTCAATTATAAACAGGCACTTTCTATTTTTATATCATGTGAACTTATCCTCGATACTATTCCTTATAAAAAACAATCGGATTGCTTTGATATCGCTACTTAGATCCAACTTTCCGAATCTCGGCTACTAGCCTTTAGCCCGCTAGCATTTCACGCGTGGCCTCGAGCGTCTCATTTTAGACCCGTTTCTCTGAAAGCTTCTCTGAAAGTACAGACACACGTTGATTGTGCTTAGAGCCTGCATCAACGGGGCATAAGCACATGCGCGTGCGGTCTGTGTTTGTGTTTGGAGCTCCGTCGAATTGATTCATTAATCCTTGATTTTCTTCTTTACCACTCAATTATAAACAGGCACTTTCTATTTTTATATCATGTGAACTTATCCTCGATACTATTCCTTATAAAAAAAAACAAAAAACAATCGGATTGCTTTACTGATTACTATTACTACTAATTTACTGTTCATCTGTTATAATGGCGAACATATCGGATGTGTGTCTAACGTTACCTCTGAGTGCAGGTGAGGACACATTCGAGCTGATTTCGGTACGATTGGAGCTGGAGTCGGTGGAGAAGCAGATTCGTGTTCTGCTGGAGAAGCAAGCCGAGCTGCGAGATCGGCAATCAGCGCTTGAAACATCACGCGCCGATGCTCACAAGTCAGTGGTTAGTAACTTTGTGACTTTGACTCCGACTTCGTCTACTCCGTGCGTTTCTCTGCCCAGGAGGACGCGATCATCTCTGCCTTCAATCACTCCTGCACCCTGGGTCACGACACGAGCCAGGACCAGAGCAAGAACCTCTCCGCCCCTCCCGGTCTTCGAGATCTCCACCCGGAACCGCTTCTCCCCTCTTCGCGAGTCGGAACGCGACGACGCCGTGATCATCGGCACTTCCATGGTCCGCCATGTCCGTGCTACCTCGGGTAAAGGTAAGGTGCGCACTCACTGCTTTCCTGGTGCTCGTGTTCTTGATGTCGCTGCGCAGGTTCCCGAGATCCTGAACGGTGACGAGCGCGTCGGAGCTGTCGTGCTGCACGCGGGGACGAATGACATCAGGCTGCGGCAGACGGAGGTTCTGAAGAAGGACTACAGGAGCCTGATCGAGACGGTACGCAGCACATCGCCTAGAGCAACGATCGTCGTGTCTGGACCGCTTCCCACGTACCGACTTGGACAAGAAAGGTTTAGTAGATTATTTGCTTTAAATGAATGGTTAATGTCATGGTGTAATGAACAGAAACTGCTCTTTGTAAATAATTGGAATCTGTTTTGGGAGCGACCTAGGCTCTTCCGTCCTGATGGTCTGCACCCCAGCAGAGTCGGAGCGGCTGTTCTGTCGGACAACATCTCCAAGACGCTACACACCATCTGACTAGTAAGTCAAAGTCCAAATCATAGTCTTTGCTGTCCCAACTTAATTGATATAAGTACCAATGTAGAACATTATATAGATATGTGTCTATTCCTCGCTTAGTGAAGCCAAACAACAAATCTACTGTAAGATCTAGCAAGAATATTATTGTAATTAAACCAGAAAATCTAAATATCAGTGAACAAAAACAATTTCTAAAGCTAGGTCTTCTAAACATTAGATCGCTCACACCTAAGGCGGTTATTGTAAATGAAATGGTCACAGATAATAATTTCGATGTTCTGTGCCTTACTGAAACCTGGCTTAAACCAAATGATTATTTCGGTCTAAATGAGTCTACTCCACCAGGATACTGTTATAAGCATGAGCCCCGTCTGATCGGTCGTGGCGGCGGTGTTGCAACAATCTATAGAGATATTCTTAATGTTACTCAGAAAACTTGTCATAGGTTTAATTCGTTTGAAGTACTTGTGCTAAATGTTACGCTCTTAGATGTAAGAAAGAAATCCTTATTATCTCTAGCCATGGCTACCGTATATAGACCTCCAGGGCCATATGCTGATTTCCTAAAAGATTTTGGAGACTTTCTCTCAGACCTATTGGTCAATGTCGATAAAGCAATAATTATTGGCGACTTTAACATACACGTAGATAATACAAATGATGCGTTAGGGGCTGCGTTTACAGATCTATTAAACTCTTTTGGGGTGAAGCAAAACGTCAGTGGTCCCACTCATCGTCTAAATCATACACTAGATTTAATTATTTCATATGGAACCGATCCAACCGATATAGATATTATACCGCAAAGTGACGATCTCACTGATCATTACATGGTAACTTGCATAATACGCACTGCTGAAATTTGTCATGTTGCACCACGTTATAGACCAGGCAGAACAATCCTTCCAACCACTATAGATAGATTCTCAAATAGCTTACCTGATCTATCTCAGCTGCTCAGTAAACCCAAACAAACAGATGAACTAGAGGAAATGACTAGCAGTATGAGCAACATTTTCTCTAGTACACTAGATATTGTTGCACCAATTAGATTAAAAAAGGTTAGAGAGAAAACTAAAACACCATGGTACAACAGTGCTACGCATGCTATCAAGAGAGAAACTCGTAACTTAGAGCGTAAATGGAAACGAACTAATTTAGAGGTCTTCAGAATCGCGTGGAAAGACAGTATGTCACGTTATAAAAGGGCTCTAAAATCAGCCAGGGCTGAGCATATCCGCAAACTAATTGAAAATAACCAAAATAATCCAAGGTTTTTATTTAACACCGTGGCTAGACTAACAAATAATCAGACATCTCCAGGGCAAAATATTCCGTTACAATATAGTAGTAATGATTTTATGAATTACTTCAATGAGAAAATAGAAAGCATCCGAAACACAATTGTAAATGTACAATCCTCTATGGTGTCTTATGACTCTGCCTCAATTATGGCCCCTCTAGAACAACTACACCGCTTTACAACTATAGGACAGGAAGAACTAAATAAACTTATCATTGCATCTAAACCAACAACATGTTTATTAGATCCAATACCCACTAAACTACTTAAAGAAGTGTTACCTGTAGTGGAAGAGCCTCTTCTCAATATTATTAACTCGTCTTTATTTTTAGGTCACGTTCCAAAAATATTCAAGCTGGCAGTAATAAAACCTCTCATTAAGAAACCGCAATTAGATCCAAATAACCTAGCAAATTACAGACCCATCTCAAATCTTCCATTTATGTCTAAAATACTAGAAAAAATTGTGTCCGCTCAATTATACTCTTTCTTGCAAGAAAATGATATCTACGAAAAATTTCAGTCGGGATTCAGACCGCATCATAGCACAGAAACTGCGCTAGTTAAAATTACAAATGATTTACTCTTAGCCTCTGACCAAGGCTGTATCTCAATACTAGTTCTACTTGATCTTAGTGCTGCGTTCGACACTATAGATCATAAAATACTCTTAGATCGACTACAAAACTACACTGGTGTCCAGGGACAGGCATTAAGCTGGTTTAGATCGTACTTATCAGACCGTTACCATTTCGTCTGTTTAAATGGGGAAAAATCAAAGATAACATCAGTAGACTATGGAGTGCCGCAAGGATCTGTCCTAGGCCCTCTGCTATTCTCAATATATATGCTGCCACTTGGTAATATTATAAGAAAACATGGAATTAATTTTCACTGTTATGCTGATGACACTCAATTATATATCTCATCACGACCAGATGAAAACACTAACTTATCTAACTTGACAGAGTGTCTAAAAGATATAAAATGCTGGATGACGTGTAATTTCCTGCTATTAAATTCAGATAAAACGGAGGTATTACTTATTGGTCCAAAAAACTACCCACAAAATCCCTTACAATACAACTTTAATTTAGAAGGATGTCCTGTTACTTTATCCACTACAGTAAAAGATCTGGGTGTTATGCTAGACCGCAACTTGACTTTCGAAAATCATATATCATATGTTACAAGAACAGCCTTTTTCCACCTTAGAAACATTGCTAAGCTACGTAACATGCTATCTGTTTCAGATGCAGAAAAGTTAGTTCATGCATTCATGACCTCGAGACTAGATTACTGTAATGCTTTATTAGCTGGTTGTCCTGCATCCTCAATAAACAAGCTACAGTTAGTGCAAAATGCAGCCGCTAGAGTCCTTACTAGATCAAGAAAATATGATCATATAACACCAATTTTATCATCTCTACACTGGTTACCTATTAAGTTCCGTATCAATTACAAAGTATTACTATTGACTTATAAAGCTCTAAATGGTTTAGCTCCTGTGTATTTAACAGACCTTCTATCGCCCTACAATCCATCACGCTCTTTAAGATCACAAAATTCGAGGCTTCTGGTCGTTCCTAGGATATCTAAGTCTACTAAAGGAGGGAGGGCGTTCTCACATTTATCTCCTAAACTCTGGAATAGCCTTCCTGATATTGTTCGAGACTCAGACTCGCTGTCCCAGTTTAAAACTAGATTAAAGACGCATCTCTTTAACCAAGCATTCACTTAATGCTTACCTTTTATACTACTTCTGAATCAGTTCGAATGCATTAATATTATGAACATCAGCTATGCTAATTATTTCCCATCTGTCTTTCTGCTGTTATCTCGGGACGCTAGTCCCGAGGTAAATAGCGTTCGTCAGCTCCAGTTTGTATCCAGCCTCTCACGAAGACTTCAGATGCCCCAACACCTGTGATGAGACGACTAAACGCCGGTGGAGAGACGACTAAACGCCTGTGAAGAGACGACTAAACACCGGCGATATGTTATGCCTAAATTTATACATGATTAACTAACTGTATTTTTCTTTGTACATTTCTGAAATGCACTTTCTGTAAAGCTGCTTTGAGACAATGTGTATTGTGAAAAGCGCTATACAAATAAACTTGAATTGAATTGAATTGAATTACTCGAGCACCTCGAGGAGCTGGGCCTTACAGTCAATTGGGCGAAAAGCTCACTGCTCCCCAGTCGGAGAATTTCCTTTCTGGGAACAGTGTTAGACTCGCTATCCATGACAGCACGCCTGTCACCGGAGCGCGGATTGAATATTCAGCACGTCGCGAGATCCTTCCGCCACGGCTCTATAGTCCCGCTCAGAAGGTTTCAGAAAATGCTGGGTCTGATGGCCTCAGCAGCCTCCGTACTCCAGTTGGGCCTGCTCCGCATGCGCCCACTGCAGCTATGGCTAAAAGCACGAGTTCCCCCAGGGCGTGGACCGCGGGTCTATTTCGCCTCAGGGTCGACCTTCAGTGCGTTTCAGCTCTGAAACCGTGGAAAGTGACCGACTGGTATCAGTCAGGTGTGAGTCTGGGGATCGCCTCGGGTGTGAAGGTGGTGTCTACGGACGCCTCCACATCGGGGCGGGGAGCGCTGCTCGAGGGCAGACCGCTAGCTGGCCTATGGTCAGTACGGGAGAAGCTCCTTCACATAAACTGCTTGGAATTAATAGCAGTCGACAAAGCGCTAAGGCGCTTCTGTCCCCAGATAATAGGCCACCACGTATTGGTCCGGTCGGACAACATGTCAGTGGTGGCGTACATAAATCGCCAGGGCGGCGTCAGGTCCCGAAACCTTTACAGGCTGACGGAACGCCTCCTGGTCTGGGCTCAGCACAACCTGCTCTCGCTGAGAGCGGCGCATGTGCCTGGTCACCTAAAAGTGGGGCCAGACAGGCTGTCCAGAAACAACGTCCCAGCAGGAGAATGGTCTCTGCACCCGCAGACGATCCAGCTGCTGTGGGAAACGTTTGGCAAAGCGCAGGTGGACCTGTTCACGTCCCAAGAAAACGCTCACTGCCCGAGATTCGGGCAGCCCATGTTTGGCCCCGCCGCCCCCCCTATATGCTTTTCCCCCCTGTCTCACTCCTGCCTCAGGTGTTGGAGCGAATCAGGAGGGAGGGATGCCCAGTGCTACTCATAGCTCCGCTCTGGACAAACCAGTCATGGTTCCCTGTCCTGATGCAGCTGACCAGCGCTGCCCCATTGCCTTTACCGTTGAGGAGAGACCTCCTCTCTCAGGCGGGATGCTCGATTTGGCATCCTCGCCCGGATTTGTGGTCCCTGCACGCATGGGCCATCAACGGGTACCCGCTGACCTCCCAGAGGGAGTGTTAAACACGATCGCGCAGGCTAGAGCCCCGTCTACCAGACGGCTCTACACCTCGAAGTGGTCTGTGTTCTCTGCTTGGTGTCAAGCGCAGAGCTTTTCACCTGGCCATAGCAGCGTTTGTAAAACCGGTGTCTGGCCAGTCACTAGGAAAGAACAACTTAGTCGTGCGTTTCCTTAGAGGAGCTCGGAGGCTAAACCCTCCCAGGCCCCCTTCAGTCCCGACATGGGACCTTTCCATGGTCTTGGAGGCCATGAAAGGTGCCCCATTCGAGCCAATCCAGTCGTCAGACATCAAACATTTGTCTTTCAAGACAGCGTTTCTTATGGCTCTCGCTTCAGTGAAGCGCGTAGGGGACTTGCAAGCGCTCTCAGTGAGCGCGTCATGCATGGAGTTTGGACCTAATGACTCAAAGGTCATACTCAAACCGAAGCACGGCTACGTGCCAAAATCCCTCAACACACCGTTCAGGGCACAGGTGATTTCCCTGTCTGCCCTTCCGGTTCTCAATGAGGAGAAGGACGCGAGTCTCCTTTGCCCTGTCAGGGCACTAAGGGCTTATGTGTCCCGCTCGTCTGGTTTCAGACAGACTGAGCAGCTTTTCGTTTCGTTTGGCGGCCGTGCTAAGGGACTTGCCGCTTCGAAACAGAGCCTATCCAGATGGATAGTCGGTGCCATAGCGCTGGCTTACACTTCTAAGGGCCTACAGTGCCCTTTGGGTGTTAGAGCGCACTCCACAAGAGGCATGGCCTCCTCGTGGGCATGGTCTAGCGGGGTTACCCTGCAAGATATTTGTATGGCCGCGGGCTGGGCCTCGCCGTCTACATTTATAAAATACTATAACCTGGAGGTTCCCGCCTTGCAAGCTAAGCTTTTGGCGGTATAAAGTTCAGTGCTATCTGCCCGCTGTGCGGCTCAGATACTGAGTTTGACCTGCGTATTGCTCACTGACCGGTACAGCAGCTCATTAAAATGTCGACACACTTGTGGCCACCCAGTTCAGGCTGAATGTTCACCCTGACGGTATGGTCTATTTGTCACATGATCAGCTCCTTCGGATGCTATTTACAGGGAATGATGCTTCTAGCCTCTCTTCCCTCACTCTCTGTGAGTTTATGGTGATTATGCACTATATGCGCCCCGGGCTTCGGCCCCTGGGACTTTGGTGTTGGATCCCTACCAGCACGGCGTGTTGCATGGGGTTCCCCATAGCGTAAGATATTACGCAGTACGAGAGATACTCTCGTAAGAGAACGTACTCGGTTACTAACGTAACCTCGGTTCTCTCTAGAGAGGGAACGAGTACTGCGTATCTTGCCGTGCTTGGAATACGCTCTGGTTCGCTTCGGCGTTAAAAAATCAGAGGAAATACAGCTATCGAGGGTATTATAGGGCGAGACCACGCCTTTACTGGCGGGACATGACGAAATGGGCGCGAAGCGCCCCCATTCGTCATTACATCACGCAGTGCCTCACTCGATAGGCTGCTGCTTTTCCAGCAAGGCAGCCAATGGGCGCGCGAGCTGTCTCGCCCTTGTCTGCTTGCTGCTGCAAAAGCGTTTTGCATGTTTAAAAAATTAAGGATAATTTTTGGCTTCAATATCTCGAGGAAAGAGTATTCCCCATAGCGTAAGATATTACGCAGTACTCGTTCCCTCTCTAGAGAGAACCGAGGTTACGTTAGTAACCGAGTACGGTTTTGTTTCATTATTACAGTGTATACTTTTTTTCTTAATTTACCCCGAAAGAATGGAAGTGAAATGTGACAACATGCCCCTAACATGTGAGGGGCAACATGACCATATGACAGCTTAAAATGTTATCTGATCTAATAAAAAATATATACACAAGACAAACTAAAATATTTAGTCAATAAAATACAATTATTAACGTTTTCATGTAAAATAATGGCATTTTTTAATAATTAAAAATAAACACATTTTTAAATTTGACAACAAACACTGCAAAACACAGCTATACAACATAGTTCAAAACATAATAAAAATAAATCACTTCTAAACATTGACTCTCAGTCTTTATTCACCTTTTTCTCATGTTTTCTCAATAGAGAAAACATTATTTATTATATACGTTTATTTTCATAAACGTATATAATAGAATAGCATAGTTCTAATAGGGGCATGTTGTAACGCAGTGTTATAGCGTGCCGCACCTGCACAACTGAGATTTAAACTCTGCTAATGTCTTCTGCTGGTTAGTGAAGTATTAAAGAACTATCTCAACTGTCAAATAACAGATATCAGATTAAAATAATATGATATCTGATGTAACTAATTTTAAATAAACACAAAAAACTGAATTTTTTTTTCTTTTTTCTTTTTCTATATATAGTGTTGATATGGGAACTAATAAATACAATAAGATTCATCATGCTGGCATGTGTGGAAGGTTTTAAACCGTGTGTGTTACAACTAGACCCGTGTTAGTTTGTGCCCCACTACAAATTACACATCATTTGCATTTGTGAATCGGTTTCCATCTCTATTAGATGTTTTAGATGTGTTTTGTAAAGACATTAACTGCATTATTTTATCTTTGCATTTATCATGAAGTATCATTCAGCTTTTATCAAAACAATAGTTCCTTGTATAAAAGTTATGTGTTCTATGTATTATCATGTTGTAGTATCCATTCGTTTGTAAAAGCCATTCAGTTTTTTAAAGGAAAGACCTTTGCATTATTTATAAACTTCAGAAATGTTAGTCGTATTTCTTTTGTTCTCCATCCATAGATTAGCGGGTGTAGACAACTTGGAAACAATAAGTACATGATGCTTATAAATATACGGTTGCTAGAAGAAATGTTATTCCTTATTCTGTATGACAAAAATGCAGTCAAAGCTGAAATCAAACTAAGCGTCATAATAATAATGTGAGTAATGCAGGTATTAATGGCCTTTAAATGAGTCTCACCAGATTTAAACACAGAAGAGAAAATGACAACATAAGATACAGTAATAAGAACAAAATCAGCAGTTTTATAAGGAAAGCACACAAAAGTCCTACCAAGTTATTAATAGATATATCTCCACATGCTAACTGAACCAACGCCATGTGTTCACAAAAAGAGTGATCAATGACATTTGTTACACAAAATGACAGTTTTCCAGCCAGAGAGACCATGATGACAATAAGGAGTACATTTCTCATTACTGGCACGACAACAAACTTTAGAAAGTTAGAGATTTCCATGAATTTATGATAATGAAGAGGTTTGCATATTGCAAAGTAACGGTCCAGTGCCATCCAAAAAAGCAAAGTAGATTGAAATGTTCCAATAAAATGAAGGCCAAACATTTGTATCAAACAACCAGTTAAAGATATCCCACTCCAATTAAATAAAAAACTAAGAAGCATGTTAGGTACAAAAAATATAGGCATGATCAAGTCTAACACTGCCATAACTCCTATTAGTACATACATAGGAGAATGCAGAGACGTTTGAGATTTGATTAAATAAATGAGAATACTATTTGCTGTGATAGCTAATAAAAACATCAGAAAGAAAGGGATAAATAACAAAGGCCTCCATTCTCCTAGGCTGTGGAAACCGACTAATTTGAAGTCTGTGATTGAGATATTTTGTGTAGGTAGGTCCTTCATGCTGAAAAACTCTTCAGCACACACAGTGTTCTGTTCAAACAAATGAAGGTAATGAAACTGAGAAGAGAAATTATACAATAGTTGACCAAGTTTCAGTTTTTAAAACATCAAAATACAGCATTGTCATATGTCATACTGTGCCAGCAACCATAATCTCTGTAGTGTGAAGCTAATGCTAAAAACAACAACAATTAAAGCTGCAAGCAGCATTGAAAGGGCCCTCGCACCCGTGCCATCGCCACCCGGTGGCTTTAGGAATACAGACCACGGTGGGCAATGTGCATTTAAGTAGATAAATATAGTGGGAGTATGTCAAAGTCAGTTACAAAAATGTCCTTTATTATGGGTATAATAGCATGCTGTTAAACATGTCACTTCCTGTTGACAGCTGAATATGAGCATGCACATGTGTTCAGGGCAGGACTCTTATCAAATGTGTGAAGTTTGGGGCCGATTGGACATTGCCTTCTTAAGTAACAACAACTTCCTGTTTCATTTCATTAGCATGCTTTAGCACTTAGCTAAGAATTGCTAGCATGTTTTAACATGTTTATAACATGTTTATAACTCAATGGCATATTTACTATGTTGCCAGTACTGCATCACACTGTTAAACATGTCACTTCCTGTTGCCAGTAGGTGGCGCTATTGCTATAACTGAATATTGTCATGTAGATGTGTTCAGGGCAGGACTCTTATCAAATGTGTGAAGTTTGGGGCAGATTGGACATTGCCTTCTTAAGTAACAACAACTTCCTGTTTCATTTCATTAGCATGCTTTAGCACTTAGCTAAGAATTGCTAGCATGTTTAACATGTTTATAACATGTTTATAACTCAATGGCATATTTACTATGTTGCCAGTACTGCATCACACTGTTAAACATGTCACTTCCTGTTGCCAGTAGGTGGCGCTATTACTATAGTTGAAAATTGTAATGTAGATGTGTTCAGGGCAGGACTCTTATCAAATGTGTGAAGTTTGGGGCAGATTGGACATTGCCTTCTTAAGTAACAACAACTTCCTGTTTCATTTCATTAGCATGCTTTAGCACTTAGCTAAGAATTGCTAGCATGTTTTCACATGTTTATAACATGTTTATAACTCAATGGCATATTTACTATGTTGCCAGTACTGCATCACACTGTTAAACATGTCACTTCCTGTTGCCAGTAGGTGGCGCTATTACTATAGCTGAAAATTGTAATGTAGATGTGTTCAGGGCAGGACTCTTATCAAATGTGTGAAGTTTGGGGCAGATTGGACATTGTCTTCTTAAGTAACAACAACTTCCTGTTTCATTTCATTAGCATGCTTTAGCACTTAACTAAGAATTGCTAGCATGTTTTAACATGTTTATAACATGTTTATAACTCAATGGCATATTTACTATGTTGCCAGTACTGCATCACACTGTTAAACATGTCACTTCCTGTTGCCAGTAGGTGGCGCTATTACTATAGCTGAAAATTGTAATGTAGATGTGTTCAGGGCAGGACTCTTATCAAATGTGTGAAGTTTGGGGCAGATTGGACATTGTCTTCTTAAGTAACAACAACTTCCTGTTTAATTTCATTAGCATGCTTTAGCACTTAGCTAAGAATTACTAGCATGTTTTAACATGTTTATAACATGTTTATAATTCAATGGCATATTTAATATGTTGCTAGTACTGCATCACAGTGTTAAACATGTCACTTCCTGTTGCCAGTAGGTGGCGCTATTACTATAACTGAATATTCTCATGTAGATGTGTTCAGGGCAGGACTCTTATCAAATGTGTTAAGTTTCGGGGTTTCGGGGTTCGAAGTTACAGCAAATTACTATTTAATTGCAGTAATAGCATGCTTTAGCACTTAGCTAAGTGTTTGCTAGCATGTTTTAGCATGTTTCAAGTATGTTGATAGCATGTTTAGCACTTGCTGGCACTTTTTTATATGTTATTAGGAGTCCACAAAAGTGTTAAACATGTCACTTCCTGTTCCCAGCAGGTGGCGCTATGACTGTAACTGAATATGAGCATGGACATGTGTTCAGGACAGAACTCTTATCAAACGTGTGAAGTTTGGGGCAGATTGGACATTCCATACCTGAGTTACAGCAAATTCCTATTGAATTGCAGTAATAGCATGCTTTAGCACTTAGCTAAGTGCTTGCTAGCATGTTTTAGCATGTTTCAAGTATGTTGTTAGCATGTTTAACACTTGCTGGCACTTTTTTATATGTTATCAGGAGTCCACAGCAGTGTTAAACATGTCACTTCCTGTTGCCAGCAGGTGGCGCTGTGACTGTAACTGAATATGAGCATGGACATGTGTTCAGGACAGAACTCTTATCAAACGTGTGAAGTTTGGGGCAGATTGGACATTGTTTACGTCATATGCTCTCACTGACAAATGCGGAACAATTAGTTCATGCTTTCATGACCTCAAGGCTAGATTATTGTAATGCTCTACTGGGTGGTTGCCCTGCACGCTTATTAAACAAACTACAGCTAGTTCAAAACGCAGCCGCTAGAGTTCTTACCAGAACAAGGAAGTATGACCATATTAGCCCGGTTCTGTCAACACTGCATTGGCTGCCCGTTAAACATCGTATAAATTTTAAAATATTGCTGATTACTTACAAAGCACTAAATGGTTTAGCTCCCCAGTACTTGAGCGAGCTCTTAACGCATTATAGTCCTTCACGTCTATTGCGATCTCAAAATTCTGGCCAGTTGATAATACCTAGAATATCAAAATCGACTTCTGGCGGTAGATCCTTTTCCTATTTAGCACCAAAACTTTGGAACAATCTTCCTAACACGGTCCGGGAAGCAGATACAGTCTGTCAGTTTAAATCTAGACTAAAAACACATCTCTTTGGCTTAGCATACACATAACACATTATAGATTTCTATAATTCAATGTTAGGCTGCATAGATTAGATTAGATCAGCCGGAACCGGGAACGCTTCCCATAATTCCTGATGTACTTTGTACATCATAAGAAGGATGGCGTCTACGCTAATATTAGTCTCTCTGTTTATCCCGAGGTTTACCGCAAACCGCCGGATCCAGGGCATATCCAGATCTGATGAAGGACCATCACATGGACACGACGACACGCATTATCAGGGCTGTGAAGGCCCATGGACACCTCACCACACTCATCTCCTCACCGGCCGGATGACCCAACCCAACCAGATGAACTGGATAATATCGTGAAAGTTCTGATCTCATCTGACTCCTGACATTATGCTGCCTAACTCATAATCATACACTGTTTCGTTGGCCAAAGGAGGACTGGCCCCCCGACTGAGCCTGGGTTCTCCCAAGGTTTTTTTCTCCATTCTGTCACCTGATGGAGTTTTGGTTCCTTGCCACTGTTGCCTTCGCCTTTTGGCTTGCTTAGTTGGGGACATTTAATTTTCAATTGAACAATACTATTACAACATTGTTTTCCTGTTATCTCTGTAAAGCTGCTTTGAAACAATTTGTATTGTAAAAGCGCTATATAAATAAAGGTGACTTGACTTGACTTGACTTGACTTGTTTGCCTGAGTTACAGCAACTTCCTGTTTCATGGCGAAACATCAAAATTTGTCAGGCCGCCGAGGACACGCCCTTCGACGAAAACTCAAGATCTTCGCAATTTAACGTCGCAAAGGCCTTAAGATTACACTCACCAAATTTGAAGATGATCAGATTAAAACTGTAGGAGGAGTTCGTTAAAGTACGAGGCCTGAAAATGGCAAAAACTGCACAAAAATCTGAGAGGAAGTTCAAAATGGCTGACTTCCTGTTGTGTTTAGGGCTACGCTCCAAGAGACTTTTTTGTAGGTATTGGGCCATTACATGTATGTACCGAATTTCGTACACGTACGTGAAACGTAACGCGAGGCGCACTCCGTTGAACATTTATAGGTGGCGCTATCGAGCCATTTTGCCCCGCCCAATTTTGAAACGCATATCAGATGTAAATTTTCGCCAGTTCTGACGCGTGTGCAAATTTTCGTGAGTTTTCGTGCATGTTTAGGCCCTCAAAAATGCGATTCATTGCGGAGAAGAAGAATAATAATAATTAAAGCTGCAAGCAGCATTGAAAGGGCCCTCGCACCCGTGCCATCGCCACCCGGTGGCTTTAGGAAGACAGACCACGGTGGGCAATGTGCATTTAAGTAGATAAATATAGTGGGAGTATGTCAAAGTCAGTTACAAAAATGTCCTTTATTATGGGTATAATAGCATGCTGTTAAACATGTCACTTCCTGTTGCCAGCAGGTGACGCTATGACTGTAACTGAATATGAGCATGGACATGTGTTCAGGGCAGGACTCTTATCAAATGTGTGAAGTTTCAGGGTTTCGGGGTTCGAAGTTACAGCAAATTACTATTTAATTGCAGTAAGGGCATGCTTTAGCACTTAGCTAAGTGTTTGCTAGCATGTTTTAGCATGTTTCAAGTATGTTGATAGCATGTTTAGCACTTGCTGGCACTTTTTTATATGTTATTAGGAGTCCACAAAAGTGTTAAACATGTCACTTCCTGTTGCCAGCAGGTGGCGCTATGACTGTAACTGAATATGAGCATGGACATGTGTTCAGGACAGAACTCTTATCAAACGTGTGAAGTTTGGGGCAGATTGGACATTCCATACCTGAGTTACAGCAAATTCCTATTGAATTGCAGTAATAGCATGCTTTAGCACTTAGCTAAGTGCTTGCTAGCATGTTTTAGCATGTTTCAAGTATGTTGTTAGCATGTTTAACACTTGCTGGCACTTTTTTATATGTTATCATATAAGAGCATGGACATGTGTTCAGGACAGAACTCTTATCAAACATGTGAAGTTTGGGGCAGATTGAACTTTGCCTTCTTAAGTAAAAACAACTTCCTGTTTCATAGCATTAGCATGCTTTAGCACTTAGCTAAGAATTGCTAGCATGTTTAACATGTTTATAACATGTTTATAACTCAATGGCATATTTACTATGTTGCCAGTACTGCATCACACTGTTAAACATGTCACTTCCTGTTGCCAGTAGGTGGCGCTATTACTATAGCTGAAAATTGTCATGTAGATGTGTTCAGGGCAGGACTCTTATCAAATGTGTGAAGTTTGGGGCAGATTGGACATTGTCTTCTTAAGTAACAACAACTTCCTGTTTCATTTCATTAGCATGCTTTAGCACTTAGCTAAAAATTGCTAGCATGTTTTAACATGTTTATAACATGTTTATAACTCAATGGCATATTTACTATGTTGCCAGTACTGCATCACACTGTTAAACATGTCACTTCCTGTTGCCAGTAGGTGGCGCTATTACTATAGCTGAAAATTGTAATGTAGATGTGTTCAGGGCAGGACTCTTATCAAATGTGTGAAGTTTGGGGCAGTTTGGACATTGTCTTCTTAAGTAACAACAACTTCCTGTTTCATTTCATTAGCATGCTTTAGCACTTAGCTAAGAATTACTAGCATGTTTTAACATGATTATAACATGTTTATAATTCAATGGCATATTTAATATGTTGCTAGTACTGCATCACAGTGTTAAACATGTCACTTCCTGTTGCCAGTAGGTGGCGCTATTACTATAACTGAATATTCTCATGTAGATGTGTTCAGGGCAGGACTCTTATCAAATGTGTGAAGTTTCAGGGTTTCGGGGTTCGAAGTTACAGCAAATTACTATTTAATTGCAGTAAGGGCATGCTTTAGCACTTAGCTAAGTGTTTGCTAGCATGTTTTAGCATGTTTCAAGTATGTTGATAGCATGTTTAGCACTTGCTGGCACTTTTTTATATGTTATTAGGAGTCCACAAAAGTGTTAAACATGTCACTTCCTGTTGCCAGCAGGTGGCGCTATGACTGTAACTGAATATGAGCATGGACATGTGTTCAGGACAGAACTCTTATCAAACGTATGAAGTTTGGGGCAGATTGGACATTCCATACCTGAGTTACAGCAAATTCCTATTGAATTGCAGTAATAGCATGCTTTAGCACTTAGCTAAGTGCTTGCTAGCATGTTTTAGCATGTTTATAACATGTTTATAACTCAATGGCATATTTACTATGTTGCCAAAACTGCATCACACTGTTAAACATGTCACTTCCTGTTGCCAGTAGGTGGCGCTATTACTATAACTGAATATTGTCATGTAGATGTGTTCAGGGCAGGACTCTTATCAAATGTGTGAAGTTTGGGGCAGATTGGACATTGCCTTCTTAAGTAACAACAACTTCCTGTTTCATTTCATTAGCATGCTTTAGCACTTAGCTAAGAATTGCTAGCATGTTTTAACATGTTTATAACATGTTTTTTACTCAATGGCATATTTACTATGTTGCCAGTACTGCATCACACTGTTAAACATGTCACTTCCTGTTGCCAGTAGGTGGCGCTATTACTATAGCTTAAAATTGTAATGTAGATGTGTTCAGGGCAGGACTCTTATCAAATGTGTGAAGTTTGGGGCAGATTGGACATTGCCTTCTTAAGTAACAACAACTTCCTGTTTCATTTCATTAGCATGCTTTAGCACTTAGCTAAGAATTGCTAGCATGTTTTAACATGTTTATAACATGTTTATAACTCAATGGCATATTTACTATGTTGCCAGTACTGCATCACACTGTTAAACATGTCACTTCCTGTTGCCAGTAGGTGGCGCTATTACTATAGCTGAAAATTGTAATGTTGATGTGTTCAGGGCAGGACTCTTATCAAATGTGTGAAGTTTGGGGCAGATTGGACATTGTCTTCTTAAGTAACAACAACTTCCTGTTTCATTTCATTAGCATGCTTTAGCACTTAGCTAAGAATTGCTAGCATGTTTTAACATGTTTATAACATGTTTATAACTCAATGGCATATTTACTATGTTGCCAGTACTGCATCACACTGTTAAACATGTCACTTCCTGTTGCCAGTAGGTGGCGCTATTACTATAGCTGAAAATTGTAATGTAGATGTGTTCAGGGCAGGACTCTTATCAAATGTGTGAAGTTTGGGGCAGTTTGGACATTGTCTTCTTAAGTAACAACAACTTCCTGTTTCATTTCATTAGCATGCTTTAGCACTTAGCTAAGAATTACTAGCATGTTTTAACATGATTATAACATGTTTATAATTCAATGGCATATTTAATATGTTGCTAGTACTGCATCACAGTGTTAAACATGTCACTTCCTGTTGCCAGTAGGTGGCGCTATTACTATAACTGAATATTCTCATGTAGATGTGTTCAGGGCAGGACTCTTATCAAATGTGTGAAGTTTCGGGGTTTCGGGGTTCGAAGTTACAGCAAATTACTATTTAATTGCAGTAATAGCATGCTTTAGAACTTAGCTAAGTGTTTGCTAGCATGTTTTAGCATGTTTCAAGTATGTTGATAGCATGTTTAGCACTTGCTGGCACTTTTTTATATGTTATTAGGAGTCCACAAAAGTGTTAAACATGTCACTTTCTGTTGCCAGCAGGTGGCGCTATGACTGTAACTGAATATGAGCATGGACATGTGTTCAGGACAGAACTCTTATCAAACGTGTGAAGTTTGGGGCAGATTGGACATTCCATACCTGAGTTACAGCAAATACCTATTGAATTGCAGTAATAGCATGCTTTAGCACTTAGCTAAGTGCTTGCTAGCATGTTTTAGCATGTTTCAAGTATGTTGTTAGCATGTTTAACACTTGCTGGCACTTTTTTATATGTTATCAGGAGTCCACAACAGTGTTAAACATGTCACTTCCTGTTGCCAGCAGGTGGCGCTATGACTGTAACTGAATATCAGCATGCACATGTGTTCAGGACAGAACTCTTATCAAACATGTGAAGTTTGGGGCAGATTGGACATTGTTTGCCTGAGTTACAGCAACTTCCTGTTTCATGGCGAAACATCAAAATTTGTCAGGCCGCCGAGGACACGCCCTTCGACGAAAACTCAAGATCTTCGCAATTTAACGTCGCAAAGGCCTTAAGATTACACTCACCAAATTTGAAGATTATCAGATTAAAACTGTAGGAGGAGTTCGTTAAAGTACGAGGCCTGAAAATGGCAAAAACTGCACAAAAATCTGAGAGGAAGTTCAAAATGGCTGACTTCCTGTTGTGTTTAGGGCTATGCTCCAAGAGACTTTTTTGTAGGTATTGGGCCATTACATGTATGTACCGAATTTCGTACACGTACGTGAAACGTAACGCGAGGCGCACTCCGTTGAACCTTTATAGGTGGCGCTATCGAGCCATTTTGCCCCGCCCAATTTTGAAACGCATATCAGATGTAAATTTTCGCCAGTTCTGACGCGTGTGCAAATTTTTTTTCGTGCATGTTTAGGCCCTCAAAAATGCGATTCATTGCGGAGAAGAAGAAGAAGAAGAAGAAGAATAATAATAAACAGAGCAATTCCAAGAGGGTCCTCACACCATCGGTGCTCGGGCCCTAATAATAATAATAATAATAATAATAATAATAATAAACAGAGCAATTCCAAGAGGGTCCTCACACCATCGGTGCTCGGGCCCTAAATATAGCTGCGAGCAGCGATTACGGGCCCAAGCCGGTGGCACCGCAACCCTGGTGCACCAGGGTGGCGGTACCGCCGGCTTTGGCCCTTCATCGCTGCTCGCAGCTATATTTATATATATATATATATATATATATATATATATATATATATATATATATATATATATTATATATATATATATATATATATATATATATATATATATATATATATATATATATATATATATATATATATATATATATATATATATATATAAAAGCCGGTGGCACCGCCACCTTGGTGCCTTTAGGGTTATTGTGCATGACGTGACACAAAATATCAAAATATCTACTAGCTATCTGGCCAACGGCTCTGGTAGTTCCACTTCTGATTATGTTGTAGAAATAGTGCACTCTGGTTGGTCTGGATTATTCTGGATTTTTTATTTTATACAGAAATAAGTTATTTATAATTCAGATGAGAATAAAGTTAGTGTTGATTAAAATGAAGGGAAACAAACATATTGATCTGAAATATAGCACATTAATTTAAAATTCATGTAGGTTCAATTACCAAACATACAATCGTAAATTAAAGCAAACAATACATTTAAAATATATGGGTTGTAGCCTATGCATATTTTGTAATAAAAAAAAGATAGCACACGATGCAAGATGCCTGTTGTCCTCCAGCAAAACAAACGAGGCAGCTACATCGTTCATCGTCTCGTTCGTCAAACTGAACTATAATACATATAAAAGTCTTTTTTGTTTTTTTGTCATTTAGGACACTTTTATTCATATACACACACATACAAGTGTATGCATTCATGCACGCACACACCACATGATACGTTAAAGAGTAGCCTAACCTCCATCCGCCTCCCTAGTTTCATTAAAAATCATCCCCAATCTCCTCTTCTGCTCCACTTCTTTCGCCATGTATTTGTTCGTTTCTTTTATTATTTTATGCAATCCAAAACACTCCACGTTAACCTGCCGCGTTTCGTATCTCCAGAGCCTGTCTAACTTGTCCGCTTGTCCGGCACAAATGGATTTTTGAAGGACAAGTAAAAGAGAATTTTACTTGCCCGAACGTACAAGTCAAGTAGCCTGATTAGAGCATCAATAACAAACAAAATACATAACTAGGGAATCACTAAACCGAGAGAATGATTCTGATTTTATTACATTTATTGTATGTTGTTGCGATCGATTGTGGATAATAAATAGGTTGCGCTGTTGACGCTCGCGCAGCCACTCGAGGAGAAATCTATATGAGCGCAGCACACACACACACACACACACACACACACTCAGTTAACAACATACTGTAACTGCCTCTAAAAATCTAAATGTGGAGTTTCTATATTTTAACATATGTGTTAAGCAGCCTCAATTATTTTTCCTGAATACCATATCAAAATGTGACATTAATTTCCTACAACAGTTCAATAAACAGTTACAATTTAGTCACTTACATTTTAGATGTAATATTGGCTGTTTTTCTTCTGTTCCAGCAGCGAAAATAGTTCCAAACAAAAATCACAGCAGAACCACGGCACATCTCGCATGAACACTCATTGTTTTCATTACTGAATGATTCGGCATTTTGACTCGAATCGGTTCAGTTGAGTCAAAGATTCAATGACCCATTCTTAAACATCTGTCTCATTCTTGAATGAATCAACCGTTTAAACGAATCGTTTGAATGAATGAATAAATGACTCACTCATTAATACGGCCGCCTGCCGCCACCTATTGGCAGTTTAGTGTTATGTTTATAAGTAGCCTAGTATACTTCTTTCCACTGTTTCTTATTTGTACATTTAAATCAATTTCATAACATTATTTTATGCAATTGTAATTTTTCAGTGTAAATGATTTAATTTGATCAGCCCTACCTAGGGTAACAGTAGCCTATGCTTCATCTTTCATTTTAAATTCCTAAATTTGATCAATAATCAATATTTATAACAGTCTGTTTTATTTTGAGCCTTGAATTGGACTCTCAAGGGTTGGCTTTCTAAATATGTATGTGTTATTATGTGTCTATTCAGAATGACTTATGAGCAGAAACCTTTTTATTTTGGATATGTCAGGAATGCATCACTAGCCAAAATTGGGGATGACTAGAAAGGGCAAATAAGCTTTAAAATCAAGAGAACAATAGGACACAATTAGACACAAGAGGGCAGTATAGCCCTATTTATGATTTTGAGTTTCACCCGAAGAGATTCTAAAAGAATGGTAAAGTTTGATGTGTTGCCACGGCAACAGTATCTAAGATATCAATAATCCTTTCACAGGTCTACATCTGCCGTGTGTTTACATTATACACATAAAGTTTGAAGCAAATTGGGTAAAAATAAGAGGGTTTAATAATAAGAGATTTCAAAGCATTTAGGAAGTGACACACTTCCTGCTGCCAGTTGGTGGCGCTATAACTTTGACTCACAATAGTCGCATCCATGTGATCGGGCTCTTACAGCGAACACACTGCTGAAGTTTCATCAAGATCAGTTAATGTATGCAGAAGTTATAACACACTTCCTGTTTTCATTATTCGCCATAAATTCGTTTCCTCGCCACGGCCAAACCGTTCGAGATATCAAAAATCCCCTGGCATTTTCATCCTCAATGTCTTGACTTCGGCAACACCGAGTTTCGTGGCGATTGGTTGAAATTTTTCATCCTCAATGTCTTGACTTCGTGCACACCGAGTTTCGTGGCGATTGGTTGAATTCTCTAGGATTAGTATATCGAATTCCAGGGGCATACGCTTCCAAACAAACGATAATAGCCGACTTCCTGTTGGGCTGGGGTAAAAAGTAAAAGTACAAAGGATATATGAACCGATGAGATCTATATGTGTAGCGAGTTTCATATTATTACATGCAAGCGTGTTTGATTTATGGACCAATATTTTGGACCCCGTTCCAGGGGGCGCTGTCGAGCCCCCCTGCCATGCCCGGATACCAGCTTCAGCCCGGCCCTGATGGCCACGTGTTCTGACCCGTGTGCAAAGTTTCAAGAGTTTTTGAGCACGTTAAGGGCCCCAAAAGTGCGCTGAGAGTCTCAAAAGCATCCAACAATAATATTAAAGTTTGATGCGTTGTCACGGCAACAGTATCTAAGATATCAATAATCCTTTCTTAGGTCTACATCTGCCGTGTGTTTACATTATACACATAAAGTTTGAAGCAAATCGGGTAAAAATAAGAGGGTGATTTCAAAGCATTTAGGAAGTGACACACTTCCTGCTGCCAGTTGGTGGCGCTATAACTTTGACTCACAATAGTCGCATCCATGTGATCGGGCTCTTACAGCGAACACACTGCTAAAGTTTCATCAAGATCAGTTAATGTATGCTGAAGTTATAACACACTTCCTGTTTTCATTATTCGCCATAAATTCGTTTCCTCGCCACGGCCAAACCGTTCGAGATAT
Source organism: Chrosomus eos (assembly GCA_036326025.1). Classification (NCBI taxonomy): domain Eukaryota; kingdom Metazoa; phylum Chordata; class Actinopteri; order Cypriniformes; family Leuciscidae; genus Chrosomus; species Chrosomus eos. Next base: position 10,981,306 of record CM070825.1, read on the forward strand.
CAAAAATCCCCTGGCAATTTTTCATCCTCAATGTCTTGACTTCGTGCACACCGAGTTTCGTGGCGATTGGTTGAATTCTCTAGGATTAGTATATCGAATTCCAGGGGCATACGCTTCCAAACAAACGATAATAGCCGACTTCCTGTTGGCTGGGGTAAAAAGTAAAAGTACAAAGGATATATGAACCGATGAGATCTATATGTGTAGCGAGTTTCATATTATTACATGCAAGCGTGTTTGATTTATGGACCAAGTTTTCGGACCCCATTCCAGGGGGCGCTGTCGAGCCCCCCTGCCACGGCCGGGTACCAGCTTCAGCCCGGCCCTGATGGCCGCGGTTTCTGACCCGTGTGCAAAGTTTCAAGAGTTTTTGAGCATGTTAAGGGCCCCAAAAGTGCGCTAAGAATCTCAAAAGTATCCAAAAAGAATATTCAAGTTTGATGCGTTGTCACGGCAACAGCATCTAAGATATCAACAATCCTTTCACAGGTCTACATCTGGCGTGTGTCTACATTATACACATCAAGTTTGAAGCAATCGGGTAAAGCCTGTTTGATTTATGGACCAAGTTTTCGGACCCCGTTCCAGGGGGCGCTGTCGAGCCCCCCTGCCACGCCCGGGTACCAGCTTCAGCCCGGCCCTGATGGCCGCGGTTTCTGACCCGTGTGCAAAGTTTCAAGAGTTTTTGAGCATGTTAACGGCCCCAAAAGTGCGCTAAGAATCTCAAAAGTATCCAAAAAGAATATTAAAGTTTGATGCGTTGTCACGGCAACAGCATCTAAGATATCAACAATCCTTTCACAGGTCTACATCTGGCTTGTGTCTACATTATACACATCAAGTTTGAAGCAAATAGGGTAAAGCGTGTTGGATATATGGACCAAATTGTCGGACCCGTTCAAGGGGGCGCTGTCGAGCCCCCTGCCACGCCCGGGTACCAGCTTCAGCCTGGCCCTGATGGCCGCGGGTTTTGTCCTGTGTGCAAAGTTTCAAGAGTTTTCGAGCACGTTAAGAACCCCAAAAGTGCCCGAAAGCATAAAAAAGCATGAAAAAGCTTAAAAAAAGGAATATTAATGTTTGATGCATTGCCATGGCAACAGTGTCTAAGATATCAATAATCCTTTCACAGGTCTACATCTGGCATGTGTCTACATTATGCACATGAAGTTTGAAGCAAATCGGGTAAAAATAAGAGGGTGATTTAAAAGCATTTTGGAAGTGACACACTTCCTGCTGCCAGTTGGTGGCGCTATAACTTTGACTCACAATAGTCACATCCATGTGATCGGGCTCTTACAACGAACACACTGCTGAAGTTTCATCAAGATTAGTTAATGTATGCAGTAGTTATAACACACTTCCTGTTTCACGTTTCTCGCCATAATTTCGTTTCCTCGCCACGGCCAAACCGTTCGAGATATCAAAAATCCCCTGGCAATTTTTCATCCTCACTGTCTTGACTTCATGCACACCGAGTTTCGTGCCGTGTGTTTGAATTCTCTAGGATGAGTGTTTCACATTCCATTGCATGCGTTTTCCAAACAACCCTTAATAGCCGACTTCCTGTTGGGCTGGGGTAAAAAGTAAAAGTGCGAAGTATATATGAAACGATGAGATCTACATGTGTACCGAGTTTCATATTATTACATGCAAGCGTGTTTGATTTATGGACCATGTTTTCGGACCCCGTTCCAGGGGGCGCTGTCGAGCCCCCCTGCCACGCCCGGGTACCATCTTCAGCCCGGCCCTGATGGCCGCGGGTTCTGACATGTGTGCAAAGTTTCAGGAGTTTTTGAGCATGTTAAGGCCTCCAAAAGTGTCCAAAAGGTAGAAGAAAAATAATAATAATAATAATAATAATAATAATAATAATAATAATAATAATAATAATAATAAATAATCCTTAGGAAAACAATAGGGCCTTCGCCCTTTGGGCTTGTGCCCTAATTAAAGCTGCAAGCAGCATTGAAAGGGCCCTCGCACCCGTGCCATCGCCACCCGGTGGCTTTAGGAAGACAGAGCACGGTGGGCTATGTGCATTTAAGTAGATAAATATAGTGGGAGTATGTCAAAGTCAGTTACAAAAATGTCATTTATTCTGGGGATAATAGCATGCTGTTAAACATGTCACTTCCTGTTGCCAGCAGGTGGCGCTATGACTGTAACTGAATATGAGCATGCACATGTGTTCAGGACAGAACTCTTATCAAACATGTGAAGTTTGGGGCAGATTAAACTTTGCCTTCTTAAGTAAAAACAACTTCCTGTTTCATAGCATTAGCATGCTTTAGCACTTAGCTAAGAATTTCTAGCATGTTTAACATGTTGATAACATGTTTATAACTCAATGGCATATTTACTATGTTGCCAGTACTGCATCACACTGTTAAACATGTCACTTCCTGTTGCCAGTAGGTGGCGCTATTACTATAACTGAATATTGTCATGTAGATGTGTTCAGGGCAGGACTCTTATCAAACGTGTGAAGTTTGGGGCAGATTGGACATTGCCTTCTTAAGTAACAACAACTTCCTGTTTCATTTCATTAGCATGCTTTAGCACTTAGCTAAGAATTGCTAGCATGTTTTAACATGTTTATAACATGTTTATAACTCAATGGTATATTTACTATGTTGCCAGTACTGCATCACACTGTTAAACATGTCACTTCCTGTTGCCAGTAGGTGGCGCTATTACTATAACTGAATATTGTCATGTAGATGTGTTCAGGGCAGGACTCTTATCAAATGTGTGAAGTTTGGGGCAGATTGGACATTGCCTTCTTAAGTAACAACAACTTCCTGTTTCATTTCATTAGCATGCTTTAGCACTTAGCTAAGAATTGCTAGCATGTTTTAACATGTTTGTAACGTTTATAATTCAATGGCATATTTAATATGTTGCTAGTACTGCATCACAGTGTTAAACATGTCACTTCCTGTTGCCAGTAGGTGGCGCTATTACTATAACTGAATATTGTCATGTAGATGTGTTCAGGGCAGGACTCTTATCAAATGTGTGAAGTTTGGGGCAGATTGGACATTGCCTTCTTAAGTAACAACAACTTCCTGTTTCATTTCATTAGCATGCTTTAGCACTTAGCTAAGAATTGCTAGCATGTTTTAACATGTTTATAACATGTTTATAACTCAGTGGCATATTTAATATGTTGCTAGTACTGCATCACAGTCTTAAACATGTCACTTCCTGTTGCCAGTAGGTGGCGCTATTACTATAACTGAATATTGTCATGTAGATGTGTTCAGGGCAGGACTCTTATCAAATGTGTGAAGTTTGGGGCAGATTGGACATTGCCTTCTTAAGTAACAACAACTTCCTGTTTCATTGCATTAGCATGCTTTAGCACTTAGCTAAGTGTTTGCTAGCATGTTTTAGCATGTTTCTAGTATGTTGCTAGCATGTTTAGCACTTGCTGGCACTTTTTTATATGTTATTAGTAGTCCACAACAGTGTTAAACATGTCACTTCCTGTTGCCAGCAGGTGGCGCTATGACTGTAACTGAATTTGAGGATGGATATGTGTTCGGGACAGGACTCTTATCAAACGTGTGAAGTTTGGGGCAGATTGGACATTGTTTGCCTGAGTTACAGCAACTTCCTGTTTCATGGCGAAACATCAAAATTTGTCAGGCCGCCGAGGACACGCTTTGAAGTTTGAAGATGATCAGATTAAAACTGTAGGAGGAGTTCGTTAAAGTACGAGGCCTGAAAATGGCAAAAACTGCACAAAAATCTGAGAGGAAGTTCAAAATGGCTGACTTCCTGTTGTGTTTAGGGCTACGCTCCAAGAGACTTTTTTGTAGGTATTGGGCCATTACATGTATGTACCGAATTTCGTACACGTACGTGAAACGTAACGCGAGGCGCACTCCGTTGAACCTTTATAGGTGGCGCTATCGAGCCATTTTGGCCCGCCCAATTTTGAAACGCATATCAGATGTAAATTTTCGCCAGTTCTGACGCGTGTGCAAATTTTCGTGAGTTTTCGTGCATGTTTAGGCCCTCAAAAATGCGATTCATTGCGGAGAATAATAATAATAATAATAATAATAATAATAATAATAAACAGAGCAATTCCAAGAGGGTCCGCACACCATCGGTGCTCGGGCCCTAATAAACAGAGCAATTCCAAGAGGGTCCTCACACCATCGGTGCTCGGGCCCTAAAAAACAACAACTTACTTACTTTTTTTTGTATTGTTAAACTGTGATGCACATTTACATGCTACATTTGAAACTTTAAGTCAGAAGTAAAATGAATAATTCATTGTATGACCACCATGCAATTCATATATAACTGCAGTGAATCCAATATATTAAATATACTTGTTAATCCGAGCTCTTCCCATTGGATTGTTGAACAGATACAATTTACAATTGATTATATTTCAGATGTGTTATATGTTTTACTTGTTAGAGTGAAATGAAGACTTGACTCATATCTTGGTCTCTAAAAACACTGTGATGTGTTCCCATGAGTCTGTGTGCTACTCTCATTGAAGAGTAGAGTATACGCCACCTGTATCATGGGGTTTCAGTTTCTGTGTCAGCAAGTTTTTTCTGAGTTCAAGGATTTTTGTGACTAACAATCAAAAAAAGTAATCACAAATACAGTGTGAAATAAAAGATTAAGGAATTAAATTGTGTTGTGAGGGAGCATATCGATTTTCCTGGGTCCTATGCTGCCCAGCTTTATTTGGCACATAATGAACATATAAAAAAGGGTCCTATGTTCCCAAGTTCAGCTGTCTATTAACACACATTAAACAAACTTTATATACGGTCAGGATTAATTTTTTCCAGGGCCCTACTTCATGAACTTTGATCCTTAACCTAAGGAAGTTGACCATTTGTGATTTCATTACTACAACCATTTTAGTTCAGTTCCGTCAAGTCTAGCCTATAATACTGAGAGCCATATGGCAGTGCTGAGGAATAGAAAACCCGTTTGACAAGTTCCCAAAATGTCATATTGAGCGCATACAGATATTGTCATAAATAAATCCATATCATTTACACAGTAAAATCCCCGGTGCTAATTTAACACTGCTCAGGGTTTATATAATAATAATTCGTTACATTTATATAGCGCTTTATCTGTGACCTCAAAGCGCTTTGCATGGAAGAGGGGGAATCTCCTCAACCACCACCAATGTGCAGCATCCACCTGGATGATGCGACGGCAGCCATATTGCGCCAGAACGCTCACCACACACCAGCTTACTGGTGGAGAGGAGACAGTGATGAAGCCAATCAATATATGGGGATGATTAAGAGGCCATGATGGACAGAGGGCATGGGGCAAATTTGGCCAGGATGCCGGAGTTACACCCCTACTCTTTATCGAAGGACATCCTGGGATTTTTTATGACCACAGAGAGTCAGGGCCTCGGTTTAACGTCTCATCCGAAGGACGGTGCTTTTTAACAGTACAGTGTCCCTGTCACAATACTGGGGCGTTAGGACCCACACAGACCACAGGGTGAGAGCCCCCTGCTGGCCTCACTAACACCTCTTCCAGCAGCAACCTGGTTCCCTATCGAGGAAACTCGACAATGCATCGAGAATCGACACTTTGGGGACGCTCCCTTAGCGTGCGCCTCTGAAGTAAAAATGAAACTATTCCAATCCTGATTGGTGTTGCGTCGTGACGTAACATGTGACGGCATAACCGGAAGCATAAAGGTGACGCTGACGCATAGAATGCCAGCTATCGCTCTTCAGCAAGCGCTCTCTGTGAAACTGTCTGTCTTATTTGATGTTGTTTGTCTGTGCTAAGCTCTATATTATGGCGAGTGAACAATACACTAAGTGTGTGCACCCCTGCCCAAGATTATATGCCACGGGTGGGGACACGCATCTGCTGTGTGTGTGTGTATTGTTTAGGGGCGCAGCACGCACAGTCAGCGCCTCGAGAGGGCTGCCTGTGATACTGTAAAGCACTTCCTATTAGAGTGCTGCGCTCTCGCTTGGCTATATTATTTCACTGATGATGGCCAGGCTCGCGATCCCCGCGATTCGGGTCCCGCGTCCGTTGAGGCGGCGCGACGGCTTAGATCGCGGAGATCGCAGAAGGATCTCGCGGATGAGAACGAGACTGCTGAGGCACCTTTTCTCTCATCATCCGCAGATTCTATGACACTAGTTCACGACGCAGACGCCCGCGATGCGGCGGCTTCTGCCCGTGACGAGTGCCCAGTGCTCGAGCTATATGTTTATAAACAAACAAAATTATAAATAAGGAAGTAGATGTGCTCAGCATTGGGAACGAGCAACATGAGTCACACTCGCCGGCTTATGTTTCTGCTTATGTAGAGCTTGTATTGTTGTGATGAGTGCTGTGGCCAGTATTAAATAAATAAATAAATTATATATATATATATATATAATATATAATATTTAAATATATAAGCTGGCCACAAAATAAGCAGGATGATCCCCGTCAAAATGAACTAGACGAGAGATTCCTGCAGCACATTTCACAAACTCAGAGCCGGGGCTTACTGTTTTTCCCAGATCTTTATAAAAAAAATATATATATATGTGTAGATCCTGGGAGAAACCCCACACTTTACGTATCTCACCACATTCATTATATGTTTATTCGAATGTGGTGGGTGCGAGAGAGTCGGGTTTTGGCAAGATGCCACAGATGGAGGAAGCTTTAGTGAGTTTTCTTTCTCCTGATCTGGCATCTTTGCTTTAAGCCCCGGTGCTGCCCAACAAACTGTGCAGGGACACCTCTGCACTGGTTGGCTGGGCTTATATGGTGCAGGAAATCGATGTTGCTCTTCCCCCGTTAAAAACGTTTCGGGACACATCGGTTTCCAGCGAACGCAGGCTGCACTGTCCGCCCCACAGGCTTGCGGCCAGGCAGCTTTCGCGTTCGCCCATCGAGAATCGTTTTTCGGTCCAGCCCTGCCGGAAACCCGCTTCAGGGGGTCAGGAACGAATCCCGATTAATACCCGAAGCCAGGCTTGAGAGCCTGGTTCCTTTGGTAAAATATTTAAAAAAAAAATAATAATAATAAAAATAAATAAATAAATAAAGGGTCAGGCTGGTGCGTGCCTGCACTCTATGACGATTTTGCACGCGTACCAGGCCGATCTTCTTAAAGATCTAAATAAGGGAATATTTCCTGTTGGCCGCTCCGCTATCTCCTTCTGGCCTGTTTTCCAACGCTGTCACTACAGTCGTTGACAGGTTTCAGGAAGCGAAAAAAAAAAAAAAAAAAAGAGGGCTGCCCCCCCGCTGTGGAACAATCGAGGTTGTTCTAGCAGCAGGTGCCCTCGGGGAAGATGTTGTTGTCCCGCCGTCTTTGACGCTTCGGGTCACATCGATTTCCAGCGAACGCACACCATGGCGTTCGCCCCAAAAGCTTGCAACAGGGCACCGACTATGGTCACAAAATCTGTATCGACTTTTTTCCTGCCGGTCCACCGCTTCAGGAAGTCGAGAATAGTGCTCGAAAAACACCCGAGGCCAGCCTCGAGGGGCTGGTTCCCTTAGTAGATTTTGTAGAAGAATGGCAACGCCTTCCGAACATATATCTATATGGGTCCTGTATATTATAAAATATTATAAAATATGGGTACAGATTGCAGTTCGGTCACCGACCTCCCTAGTTTGCTGGGGTGGTACCGACTGCAGTGGTTCCAGAACAGGCTCGGGTTATGGAACAAGAGGTACAGACTCTACTGGAATTAAGGGGCCATAGAATGTGTTCCCCTACCAGACAGGGAGTCAAGGTTTTACAGCCGGTACTTTATAGTTCCAAAGAAGGATGGCGGACTGAGGCCTATTTTAGATCTAGGGCTTTTTGAATCATTCTTTGAGGAGATTCAGGTTCAAAATGCTTACTGTTACCATTATCGTGAACCAAATCAGATCCGAGGACTGGTTTGTCACGATGGATCTAAAAGACGCTTATTTCATGTCTCCATCCTTCCATATCACAGGAGGTTCCTGAGGTTGCTTTCGGGGGCGAAGCATACCAATATCGGGTTCTTCCGTTCGGCCTAGCACTCTCTCCCCGCACGTTCACAAAGTGTATGAATGCAGCTCTGGCTCCACTGAGGCTTCAGGGCATCCGTATACTGAATTACATCGACGACTAGCTCATATTGACCCAGTCTCAGGAAATGGCAGTTCGGCATCGAGATGTCGTCCTTGGCCACATTCAGAACCGGGGGTTGAGGCTCAACACTACGAAAAGATGTTGGACCCAGCTCAGAAGACTACTCTTCTGGGCGTGGTATGGAATTCTGTTACGATGCGGGCACGTATGTCTCCCGTTCGTATCGAATCCATCCTGGCCATGGGGTCCAGGATAAAGCTAGGCCAGGCCATCATTGTAAAGCAATTTCAAAGACTGCTGGTCCTCATAACAGCGGCATCCAACGTAATTCCTTTGGGCCTGCTTCACATGAGTTCCCTTCAATGATGGCTCAAAAGCCAAGGGTTTTTTCCCCAAGGGGAATCTGTTCCGTATAATAAAGGTTACGCGCAGATGCCTTCGTTCCCTCTTAATATGGAAGAAACCTTGGTTCTTGTCCCAAGGTCCAGTGTTAGGGGTGTCATGTCGCCGGGAAACTGTTTCGACAGACGCTTCCCTCGCTGGCTGGGGCGCGGTCTCGGACGGCCGCTTTGCCAGGGGTCTGTGGCAGGACCATCATCATTCTTGGCATGTAAATCGCCTAGAGATGTTGGCTGTGTTCAGGGCTCTGAGGAGCTTCCTCACAGACATCAAAGGTTACCACGTCTCAGTGATATCTTATCTGAACCGACAAAGGACACTCAGATTGTGCCCTCTATCCAGATTGGCGCATCTGATCATTTTATGGTCCCAAGGGAAATATTATCTATAAGAACAATATATGTCCCGGGGGTTCTGAATTAGGGAGCAGACATCCTGTCGAGGCAGGGGCTGAGGCCCGGGAATTGAGACTCCATCCAGAGGTGGTGGAGTTGATATGGCAGAGGTTTGGACCAGTGGAAGTGGATCTGTTTGCCTCTCGAGGGACTTCCGTCCAACTATCCACTTTGGTTCTCCCTGACTCATCCAGCCCCGCTGGGGCTTGGATGCCATGGTACAGGCCTGGCCGAGGCTTCGCCTGTACGCTTTTTCCCCGATCGCTCTGCTCCCGGGAGTCCTGGAGAGGGTCAGTCAGGAGGGCATCAGTCGTCTTCTGGTAGCCCTGTGTTGGCAAGCCCGAGTATGGTTTTCAGACTTAATTTCACTCCTAATAGCTCCGCCATGGCAGATTCCTCTGAGGAGGGATCTGTTGTCTCAGGCGGAGGGCACTATATTCCATCCTCATCCAGAGCTGTGGAAATTGTGGGTCTAGCCTCTGAGGGGGCTCAGTACCTAGATGCTGGTCTATCATCTGGGGTGGTCGAAACCATACTTATCTCTAGGGCTCCGTCTACTAGGAGATTATATGGCCTCAAGTGGAATGTTTTTCCACTTGGTGTAGAGAACTTGAGTTAGGCCCAGTTAACTGCCCAATGGCTTCAGTTCTGGAGTTTCTTCAAGATCGTTTCTCTGCGAATCTCTCCCCATCCACACGTAGAGTGTACGTGGCTGCCATTGCGGCATTCCATGCACCACTAAATGTTGGGCCTTTGGGGAGGCACCAACTGGTCATACTATTTCTCCATGGTATTGGAGGATGAGACCGACAGTCAGGTCCAGGGTTCCTTCCTGGGACCTGACGGTGGTTCTCGAAGGGCTATTCCTGGCTCCCTTCGAATACCTCCAGTCGGCTTCGCCTAGGACCTCACGTTCAAGATAGCCTTTCTCTTAGCTATTTCTTTACAGAGACTGGGAGATCTCCAAGCCCTGGCATTATCGCCAGCTTGCTTGGGATGTGCCCCCGGCGGAGTTAAGGCCATCCTGCATCCGAGACCCAGCTATGTGCCTTAAGTGCAATTTATCATGGCTAGGTCCATGGTCCTGCAAGTATTTTATCCTCCACCTCATGTGTCGGCAGAAAAGGAGAGGTTCCTTGCTCTGCCAGTCAGAGTTCCGAGTATTTACCTTGAGAGGTCCTCTTCTTGGAGGAGGTCGGACCTACTGTAGTGTGTTTTGGATCACCTATTAGGGGCTCCCGGCTTTACAAACCATAAGTAGGCCTACAAGGTGCGCAATTTGCCTTCACCTTTGGCCGTTAGGGCTCTTTCTACTAGAGGCATGGCGTCCTCTAGGGCCCTCCTTTCGGGAGTTCCCATCCAGGAGATCTGTGAGGCAGCCGGTTGGGCTACCCCACACACTTTTGTTAGGTTCTATATTCTGCTCCTCCCTAGTACGCCTGGCGCACATGTGCTCTCGTCCTAGCTGAGTGCCTGAATCAGTTTCACTCCGGGGCAGGCCTGTTTTCGGTGCGTGGCCTAGTGGGCATTCGTTCCCCAAAGTGTCGATTCTCGATGCATTGTCGAGTTTCCTCGATAGGGAACGTCTCGGGTTATGACTATAACCCTTGTTCCCTGAGAAGGGAACGAGACAATGCATCGCTCTGCCACGCCCCTCGAGGCCTTAGAGCGTCTTGCTTCATCGCGAGGCTGGCATTCTATGCGTCAGCGTCACCTTTATGCTTCCGGTTATGCCGTCACATGTTACGTCACGACGCAACACCAATCAGGATTGGAATAGTTTCATTTTTACTTCAGAGGCGCACGCTAAGGGAGCGTCCCCAAAGTGTCGATTCTCGATGCATTGTCTCGTTCCCTTCTCAGGGAACAAGGGTTATAGTCATAACCCGAGACGTTTTCTCAGGAGGTCTCCCATCCAGGTACTAACCAGGCTCAGCCCTGCTTAGCTTCAGTGGGGAACCAGTCTTGGGCTACAGGGTGATATGGCTGCTGGCAATATAAACCACACTACAGTGTTAAAAGTAATACTGAAGCAGTGTTGAAGATAATTAGATCAGTGTTTCTCAACCCTGCTCCTTGAGGCACACCAACAGAGCCCATTTTGTATGTCTCTTTTATCTGATCCACATATTTCTGGTCTTGGAGTCTCTACTAACAAGATCAGGTTTGATTGATTGGGAACAGTTGGAAATGTCTAGTGTTGGTGTGCCTCCAGGAACAGGGTTGGGAAACTGCATTAGATAATTAAGTGATTAATTCAGGAGCTGTTGACAGGACACCGTTTTCCACTAAAAACGTAAAACTTTGTATGTGTTTTGGCCGTTCGTTTACACGACAACACCACAACAACAGGTGCCTGAAAATGCAAACAAAAAAGTCTCCATGTAAAAAACAAAAACGTGAATCGCTGTAGATTATGACGTCATGCATATGCGTATTACGTGTTCAATCTATAGTGTTTCATCCCCATCATTTACGCAGATCTGTGTGATAAAAGTATGTACACGGAAAACCCAAAGGAAAAACATCTCTGTTTTAAGCATATCGTTGTCGTGTAAACATACCCTAAGTTGTGATTGACTATTAGTGATAACACCAGGGGCCCGTTTCAATAAGGAGGTTCAACCAACTCTGAGTTAAAACTTGAACTCTGAGTTGACTTACCCTGAAATGGGAAACTCTGAGTTTTCAGTTACATAACAGCTGAAATGAGTAAGTTCAATCAACTCTAAGTTGACTGCACGTGCACCACAACCACAACTATAAAAAGCCATTATCAATGGAGCGCAGATATTATGAGTCACCATGGTAACAGCGGCAGACAAAAAGAGGTCTGCGTATTTCTCACCAGCAGTACGCAAAAAAAAAAAAAAAATTCTGTAATATAAAGTAAAATATGATGTCATTGCATTAAATACTGCATAGACTATAGAACAGTTCTGTATAAATAGTGGATTTAACATAACATTTTAAAAGGTATATTTTTAATGTAACCTTCTTTCTCTACACACTTTGGCCAATTCAAGAATAATTAAAGCTGCAAGCAGCATTGAAAGGGCCCTCGCACCCGTGCCATCGCCACCCGGTGGCTTTAAGAAGACAGACCACGGTGGGCAATGTGCATTTAAGTAGATAAATATAGTGGGAGTATGTCAAAGTCAGTTACAAAAATGTCCTTTATTATGGGTATAATAGCATGCTGTTAAACATGTCACTTCCTGTTGCCAGCAGGTGGCGCTATGACTGTAACTGAATATGAGCATGCACATGTGTTCAGGACAGAACTCTTATCAAACATGTGAAGTTTGGGGCAGATTGAACTTTGCCTTCTTAAGTAAAAACAACTTCCTGTTTCATAGCATTAGCATGCTTTAGCACTTAGCTAAGAATTGCTAGCATGTTTAACATGTTTATAACATGTTTATAACTCAATGGCATATTTACTATGTTGCCAGTACTGCATCACACTGTTAAACATGTCACTTCCTGTTGCCAGTAGGTGGCGCTATTACTATAACTGAATATTGTCATGTAGATGTGTTCAGGGCAGGACTCTTATCAAATGTGTGAAGTTTGGGGCAGATTGGACATTGTCTTCTTAAGTAACAACAACTTCCTGTTTCATTTCATTAGCATGCTTTAGCACTTAGCTAAGAATTGCTAGCATGTTTTAACATGTTTATAACATGTTTATAATTCAATGGCATATTTACTATGTTGCTAGTACTGCATCACAGTGTTAAACATGTCACTTCGTGTTGCCAGTAGGTGGCGCTATTACTATAACTGAATATTCTCATGTAGATGTGTTCAGGGCATGACTCTTATCAAATGTGTGAAGTTTGGGGCAGATTGGACATTGCCTTCTTAAGTAACAACAACTTCCTGTTTCATTTCATTAGCATGCTTTAGCACTTAGCTAAGAATTGCTAGCATGTTTTAACATGTTTATAACATGTTTATAACTCAATGGCATATTTACTATGTTGCCAGTACTGCATCACACTGTTAAACATGTCACTTCCTGTTGCCAGTAGGTGGCGCTATTACTATAACTGAATATTGTCATGTAGATGTGTTCAGGGCAGGACTCTTATCAAATGTGTGAAGTTTGGGGCAGATTGGACATTGGCTTCTTAAGTAACAACAACTTCCTGTTTCATTTCATTAGCATGCTTTAGCACTTAGCTAAGAATTGCTAGCATGTTTTAACATGTTTATAACATGTTTATAATTCAATGTCATATTTACTATGTTGCTAGTACTGCATCACAGTGTTAAACATGTCACTTCGTGTTGCCAGTAGGTGGCGCTATTACTATAACTGAATATTCTCATGTAGATGTGTTCAGGGCAGGACCCTTATCACATGTGTGAAGTTTGGGGCAGATTGGACATTCCATGCCTGAGTTACAGCAAATTACTATTTAATTGCAGTAATAGCATGCTTTAGCACTTAGCTAAGTGTTTGCTAGCATGTTTTAGCATGTTTCAAGTATGTTGATAGCATGTTTAGCACTTGCTGGCACTTTTTTATATGTTATTAGGAGTCCACAACAGTGTTAAACATGTCACTTCCGGTTGCCAGCAGGTGGCGCTGTGACTGTAACTGATTATGTGCATGGACATGTGTTCAGGACAGAACTCTTATCAAACGTGTGAAGTTTGGGGCAGATTGGACATTCCATACCTGAGTTACAGCAAATTCCTATTGAATTGCAGTAATAGCATGCTTTAGCACTTAGCTAAGTGCTTGCTAGCATGTTTTAGCATGTTTCAAGTATGTTGTTAGCATGTTTAACACTTGCTGGCACTTTTTTATATGTTATCAGGAGTCCACAACAGTGTTAAACATGTCACTTCCTGTTGCCAGCAGGTGGCGCTGTGACTGTAACTGAATATGAGCATGGACATGTGTTCAGGACAGAACTCTTATCAAACGTGTGAAGTTTGGGGCAGATTGGACATTGTTTGCCTGAGTTACAGCAACTTCCTGTTTCATGGAGAAACATCAAAATTTGTCAGGCCGCCGAGGACACGCCCTTCGACGAAAACTCAAGATCTTCGCAATTTAACGTCGCAAAGGCCTTAAGATTACACTCAGCAAATTTGAAGATGATCAGATTAAAACTGTAGGAGGAGTTCGTTAAAGTACGAGGCCTGAAAATGGCAAAAACTGCACAAAAATCTGAGAGGAAGTTCAAAATGGCTGACTTCCTGTTGTGTTAAGGGCTACGCTCCAAGAGACTTTTTTGTAGGTATTGGGCCATTACATGTATGTACCGAATTTCGTACACGTACGTGAAACGTAACGCGAGGCGCACTCCGTTGAACCTTTATAGGTGGCGCTATCGAGCCATTTTGCCCCGCCCAATTTTGAAACGCATATCAGATGTAAATTTTCGCCAGTTCTGACGCGTGTGCAAATTTTCGTGAGTTTTCGTGCATGTTTAGGCCCTCAAAAATGCGATTCATTGCGGAGAAGAAGAAGAATAATAATAATAATAATAATAAACAGAGCAATTCCAAGAGGGTCCTCACACCATCGGTGCTCGGGCCCTAAAAAGCTGCAAGCAGCATTGAAAGGGCCCTCGCACCCGTGCCATCGCCACCCGGTGGCTTTAAGAAGACAGACCACGGTGGGCAATGTGCATTTAAGTAGATAAATATAGTGGGAGTATGTCAAAGTCAGTTACAAAAATGTCCTTTATTATGGGTATAATAGCATGCTGTTAAACATGTCACTTCCTGTTGCCAGCAGGTGGCGCTATGACTGTAACTGAATATGAGCATGCACATGTGTTCAGGACAGAACTCTTATCAAACATGTGAAGTTTGGGGCAGATTGAACTTTGCCTTCTTAAGTAAAAACAACTTCCTGTTTCATAGCATTAGCATGCTTTAGCACTTAGCTAAGAATTGCTAGCATGTTTAACATGTTTATAACATGTTTATAACTCAATGGCATATTTACTATGTTGCCAGTACTGCATCACACTGTTAAACATGTCACTTCCTGTTGCCAGTAGGTGGCGCTATTACTATAACTGAATATTGTCATGTAGATGTGTTCAGGGCAGGACTCTTATCAAATGTGTGAAGTTTGGGGCAGATTGGACATTGTCTTCTTAAGTAACAACAACTTCCTGTTTCATTTCATTAGCATGCTTTAGCACTTAGCTAAGAATTGCTAGCATGTTTTAACATGTTTATAACATGTTTATAATTCAATGGCATATTTACTATGTTGCTAGTACTGCATCACAGTGTTAAACATGTCACTTCGTGTTGCCAGTAGGTGGCGCTATTACTATAACTGAATATTCTCATGTAGATGTGTTCAGGGCATGACTCTTATCAAATGTGTGAAGTTTGGGGCAGATTGGACATTGCCTTCTTAAGTAACAACAACTTCCTGTTTCATTTCATTAGCATGCTTTAGCACTTAGCTAAGAATTGCTAGCATGTTTTAACATGTTTATAACATGTTTATAACTCAATGGCATATTTACTATGTTGCCAGTACTGCATCACACTGTTAAACATGTCACTTCCTGTTGCCAGTAGGTGGCGCTATTACTATAACTGAATATTGTCATGTAGATGTGTTCAGGGCAGGACTCTTATCAAATGTGTGAAGTTTGGGGCAGATTGGACATTGGCTTCTTAAGTAACAACAACTTCCTGTTTCATTTCATTAGCATGCTTTAGCACTTAGCTAAGAATTGCTAGCATGTTTTAACATGTTTATAACATGTTTATAATTCAATGTCATATTTACTATGTTGCTAGTACTGCATCACAGTGTTAAACATGTCACTTCGTGTTGCCAGTAGGTGGCGCTATTACTATAACTGAATATTCTCATGTAGATGTGTTCAGGGCAGGACCCTTATCACATGTGTGAAGTTTGGGGCAGATTGGACATTCCATGCCTGAGTTACAGCAAATTACTATTTAATTGCAGTAATAGCATGCTTTAGCACTTAGCTAAGTGTTTGCTAGCATGTTTTAGCATGTTTCAAGTATGTTGATAGCATGTTTAGCACTTGCTGGCACTTTTTTATATGTTATTAGGAGTCCACAACAGTGTTAAACATGTCACTTCCGGTTGCCAGCAGGTGGCGCTGTGACTGTAACTGATTATGTGCATGGACATGTGTTCAGGACAGAACTCTTATCAAACGTGTGAAGTTTGGGGCAGATTGGACATTCCATACCTGAGTTACAGCAAATTCCTATTGAATTGCAGTAATAGCATGCTTTAGCACTTAGCTAAGTGCTTGCTAGCATGTTTTAGCATGTTTCAAGTATGTTGTTAGCATGTTTAACACTTGCTGGCACTTTTTTATATGTTATCAGGAGTCCACAACAGTGTTAAACATGTCACTTCCTGTTGCCAGCAGGTGGCGCTGTGACTGTAACTGAATATGAGCATGGACATGTGTTCAGGACAGAACTCTTATCAAACGTGTGAAGTTTGGGGCAGATTGGACATTGTTTGCCTGAGTTACAGCAACTTCCTGTTTCATGGAGAAACATCAAAATTTGTCAGGCCGCCGAGGACACGCCCTTCGACGAAAACTCAAGATCTTCGCAATTTAACGTCGCAAAGGCCTTAAGATTACACTCAGCAAATTTGAAGATGATCAGATTAAAACTGTAGGAGGAGTTCGTTAAAGTACGAGGCCTGAAAATGGCAAAAACTGCACAAAAATCTGAGAGGAAGTTCAAAATGGCTGACTTCCTGTTGTGTTAAGGGCTACGCTCCAAGAGACTTTTTTGTAGGTATTGGGCCATTACATGTATGTACCGAATTTCGTACACGTACGTGAAACGTAACGCGAGGCGCACTCCGTTGAACCTTTATAGGTGGCGCTATCGAGCCATTTTGCCCCGCCCAATTTTGAAACGCATATCAGATGTAAATTTTCGCCAGTTCTGACGCGTGTGCAAATTTTCGTGAGTTTTCGTGCATGTTTAGGCCCTCAAAAATGCGATTCATTGCGGAGAAGAAGAAGAATAATAATAATAATAATAATAAACAGAGCAATTCCAAGAGGGTCCTCACACCATCGGTGCTCGGGCCCTAATTAATGCAATTGTATTGCTAATTTGAAAGCATTAAAAGTGCAGTTTATTGTCTCTTTTTGTATTGTTCAAGTGGTTGAGGTTGATATGGGATTTATAAAGTAATTAGTAATAAGTAGACTAATACTTTCTAGAGATAGTAATTATTACATTAATCTAATTACACTGTTGAAGATATCATTTGTAGTTAGTAATTAATAACTATTTTAGAGTAACTTACCCAACTGTTATAATATCAGAGGTGAAACTGGAAGAACAGTATGTTATTCAACCTAATTTTAATTTTCATGTAGGTGTAATCCTGCAGGCATTAAAAGAACATGGCAGCAGCTGAAAATTAAATATAAAAACATAATTCAATCAGGTAAGGCTTGAGCATATCATGGGTGTAGACTACCTGACTTTACAAACATTTGACATATCAAATAACTAAATAGCATCCAGTGTCTAGCAGTGCAGCAGCATTTTTTACATAGGTCTAATTAACACAATTAAATGTTCATTCTCATTTGACTTCTACTCAGCCAACAGAAAGAAGGAAGAGGCTCGCAAAGATGGAGAGGGAGATGGAGATGCAGAGGAGATGAAGATGGAGATGCAGAGGAGATGGAGATGCAGAGGAGATGAAGATGCAGAGAAGATAAAGATGCAGAGGAGATGAAGATGAAGATGGAGATGCAGAGGAGATGAAGATGAAGATGGAGATGCAGTGGAGATGAAGATGAAGATGGAGATGTTGGGGATGAAGAAACAGTTTCTGACGCCACAGAGAGGCCTACAGAGGTAATGTTAATATTATGTGTCTACACATCAAACAATCTACATATTCACGTTTCTTCACATTATTTATGTGGAGTAGCCTATAGAATCTAAGTTTATATCTAAGTATAAACAGATATTCTTATCTCTCCCGTCCTCAGAGTGTGGAAGAACAGCAGGAGAAGGTCCATCAACTTCTGATGCACAGATGAACACAGTTCAGTGATTTTCAGTGAATGCCATTCTGTAGAATTTGTTTAGATCTACATGATTTAACTCTAATCTACTGTATTTTCAGTTGCCAGTTAAGAAGTTATATAGACTTCATCTTATTAAAAAAATTGGGAAAAAAACGTACTCGGTTACTAACGTAACCTCGGTTCTCTCTAGAGAGGGAACGAGTACTGCGTAATATTTTACGCTATGGGGGAAACACTCTTTCCTCGAGATATTGAAGCCAAAAATTACCCTTAATTTTTTTAATCATGCAAAACGCTTTTGCAGCAGCAAGCAGACAAGGGCGAAACAGCTCGCGCGCCCATTGGCTGCCTCGCTGGAAAAGCTGCAGCCTATCGAGTGAAGGCACTGCGTGACGTAATGACGAATGAAGACGCTTCGCGCTCATTTCGTCATGTCCCGCCAGTATAGGCGTGGTCTCGCCCTATAAATACCCCTCGATAGCTGTATTTCTCTGATTTTGTACACCGAAGCGAACCAGAGCATAGTCCAAGCACGGCAAGATACGCAGTACTCGTTCCCTCTCTAGAGAGAACCGAGGTTACGTTAGTAACCGAGTACGTTCTCTTACGAGAGTATCTCTCGTACTGCGTAATATCTTACGCTATGGGGACCCCATACAAAACGCCGTGCGGACAGGATCCAACACCAGAGTCCCGGGGCCAAGCCCGGGGCACATCTAGTGCATAATCACCATAACTCACATAGAGTAGAGGAGGAGAGGCTAGAAGCATCACTCCTTCATAAAAGTCCCGTAGGGGTACCGACCCGTAAGGGCAACATAGCCGCATTGGCGGCCGATAAGCCCGAAGTTCAGACCGCCAAAAGCTTAGCTTGTAAGGCGGGCACCTCCAGGTTATAGTACTTGATAAATGTCGACGGCGAGGCCCAGCCCGCAGCCGTACAGATATCCTGCAGGGAGACCCCGCTATACCATGCCCACGACGAGGCCACGCCTCTTGTGGAGTGCGCTTTGACACCCAATGGGCACCGCAGGCCCTTGGAAGTGTAAGCCAGCGCTATGGCATCCACTATCCATCTGGATAGGCTCTGTTTTGAGGCGGCGAGTCCCTTAGAACGGCCGCCAAACAAAACGAAAAGCTGCTCGGTCTGCCTGAACCCAGCCGAGCGGGACACATAAGCCCTTAACGCCCTGACAGGGCAAAGGAGACTCCCGTCCCTCTCCTCATCGAGAACCGGAAGGGCTGACAGGGAAATTACCTGGGCCCTAAACGGTGTATTGAGGGATTTCGGCACGTAGCCGTGCCTCGGTTTGAGTACGACCTTTGAGTCGTTAGGCCCAAACTCCAGACATGACGCGCTTACAGAAAGCGCCTGTAAGTCCCCTACACGCTTCACTGAAGCGAGAGCCAATAGAAACACCGTCTTAAGGGACAGGTGCTTCATATCCGACAGCTGGATCGGCTCAAACGGGGCGCCTTTCATGGCCTCCAAGACCGTGGAAAGGTCCCAAGCCGGGACTGAAGGGGGCCTGGGAGGGATTAATCTCCGAGCTCCTCGTAGGAAACGCACGACTAAGTCGTTTTTCCCCAGTGACTGGCCAGACACCGGTTTAGCAAACGTTGCTATGGCCGCCACGTACACTTTGAGCGTGGATGGGGTCCTTCCCTTATCCATCAGCTCCTGAAGGAAGGCAAGCACTTCCTTAACCCCGCAGTCCACGGGTGAAAAGCCACGGGCTCGACACCAAGTAGAGAACACCGACCATTTCGAGGCATAGAGCCGTCTGGTAGACGGAGCTCTAGCCTGCGCGATCGTGTTTAGCACTCCTTCTGGGAGGCTAGCGGGTACCCGTTGATGACCCATGCGTGCAGGGACCACAGTTCCGGGTGAGGATGCCAAATCGAGCCCTCCGCCTGAGAGAGGAGATCTCTCCTCAACGGTACAGGCCACGGGGCAGTGCTGGTCATCCGCATCAGGACCGGAAACCAAGCCTGGTTCGTCCAGAGCGGAGCCACAAGCAGCACTGGGCATCCATTTTCCCTGATCCGCTCCAACACCTGAGGCAGGAGCGAGACCGGGGGAAAGGCATACAGGGGACCGCTGGGCCAAGTATGGGCCAGCGCGTCCCTGCCCTTCGAGAAGAATACTGGGCAGTGAGCGTTCTCGCGGGATGCGAACAGGTCCACCTGCGCTCTGCCAAACGTTTCCCACAGCAGCTGGACCGTCTGCGGATGCAGCGACCATTCTCCTGTCGGGACGTTGTCTCTGGACAGCTTGTCTGGACCCGTATTCAGGTGCCCAGGCACGTGCGCCGCTTTCAGAGAAAGGAGGTTGCGCTGGGCCCAGACCAAGAGGGGTTCCGCCAGCCTGCAAAGGCGTGTGGACCCGATGCCGCCCTGGCGATTTATGTACGCCACCACTGACATGTTGTCCGACCGGACCAATACGTGGTGGCCTATTATCTGGGGACAGAAGCGCCTTAGCGCTTTGTCGACTGCCATTAATTCCAAGCAGTTTATGTGAAGGAGCTTCTCCCGTACTGACCATAGGCCAGCTAGTGGTCTGCCCTCGAGCAGCGCTCCCCGCCCCGATGTGGAGGCGTCCGTAGACACCACCTTCACACCCGAGGCGATCCCCAGACTCACACCTGACTGATACCAGTCGGTCACTTTCCTCGGTTTCAGAGCTGAAACGCACTGAAGGTCGACCCTGAGGCGAAATAGACCCGCGGTCCACGCCCTGGGGGAACTCGTGCTTTTAGCCATAGCTGCAGTGGGCGCATGCGGAGCAGGCCCAACTGGAGTACGGAGGCTGCTGAGGCCATCAGACCCAGCATTTTCTGAAACCTTCTGAGCGGGACTATAGAGCCGTGGCGGAAGGATCTCGCGACGTGCTGAATATTCAATCCGCGCTCCGGTGACAGGCGTGCTGTCATGGATAGCGAGTCCAACACTGTTCCCAGAAGGAAATTCTCCGACTGGGGAGCAGTGAGCTTTTCGCCCAATTGACTGTAAGGCCCAGCTCCTCGAGATGCTCGAGTAATGCGGCCCTGTGTTCTATGAGCTCCGTTCGTGAACGAGCTAGAATCAGCCAATCGTCCAAGTAGTTCAAAACTCGCATGCCCCGAAGTCTCAGGGGGGGCGAGGGCCGCGTCCATGCACTACGTGAACGTACGGGGTGCTACGGACAGGCCGAACGGCAGGACTGTGTATTGATATGCCTGGCCCTCGAAGGCGAATCTCAAGAATCGCCTTTGATGGGACGCTATTTGTATTTGAAAATACGCGTCTTTCAGATCTATTGACATGAACCAGTCTCCTTGGCGCACTTGCGCGAGGATTTTCCTGGTCGTAAGCATTCTGAACTGGCGCTTCCCGAGCGTTCTGTTCAGCAGTCGCAGATCTAGAATGGGTCTGAGCCCACCATCTTTTCGGTACCAGAAAATATCTGCTGTATAAGCCCCCTTCGCCCTGAGATAGAGGTTCTATAGCCCCTTTTTCTCAGTAGTTTCGCTATCTCGGCTCGAAGTAGATGAAACACTTCGCTATACACCGTAGTTTCGACTCGCGCCGTATAACGGCGGGGGCGTCGAGCGAACTGTAGCGAACAGCCTCTCGTTATAGTGTTCAACACCCATTCTGATACCCCGGGAAGCCTTAACCACGCATCTGCGTGAATAGCTAGGGGTAGAATGAAATCTGGGCTCTGGCCGCAGCAGGACGGCGGCTCGAGAGCCCCTGTGTACTGGGAACACAGCACCGTGTTTACAGCGTTCGAGGCGGGGGGCGCGCTGATCACAGCGGGCAGCCTGGCCGCGCTCAGCTTCTCTATGGCGGGACGCGCAGAGAAAGCGAGCGGGGCGAATCCTGTGGGAATCCTGTCGGCGCGTGTGAGGGAATGTGGGCACATTTACTAAATGCGGCACATTTTCTACACTGAGAATACTGTCAGCTCGCGCGACTAAATCACTGCTGTCTATACAGCGTGCGAGGCGCGCGCTGATCAAAGCCGGCAGCCTGGCCGCGCTCAGCTTCTCTGTGACGGGTTGTGCAGAGAAGACGAGCGGGGGTGAATCCCGTGAGATTCGGAGTGTCTGTGAGAAATGCGGGCGCGAGACAGCGGGCACATTTTCTGCACGGAGAATGCTCGGCTCGCGCCGACTGAATCAACGCTGTGTTCACAGCGTGCGAGGTGCGCGCTAATCTCACCGGGCAGCCTGGCCGCGCTCAGCTTCTCTGTGACGGGTTGTGCATAGAAAGCGAGTGGGGGTGAATCCCGTGGGATTCGGCGTGTCAGTGAGGAAATGCGGGACAGCGGGCACATTTACTGCACTGAGAACACTGTCGGCTCGCGCCGACTAAATGTGTGTTAGTTTCGTTTTTACAGAAACCAAGGGACACGCATCGTGTAGTGTAAGCGGGCATTGTATGGGCGCGTTCACTACATTTTCTGCACAACCAACATGAGTTGGTTTATTATTTGTGCTAGCCCTGCACCGTGGCGGGCTGTGTCTGGGTGTGGGAATGGGCACTGGGACGTGGGCATTCTTACAACACTCGTAACACCATCGGCCGTGGCCGGAACACCAGAAAATGCACTCTTTATTGGATTTATCTGGGTAGCCATAGAAACGGCTTTTGTGCGCAGGCAAGCGGGCTGAGACACCGGCTGCTTCACTGCGAAATACACTGGGACAGTCACAACGCATGGAACTGAACGAGCGAGAAGTTTTGGTGGAAATCCGGCCGCAGCGGGATCTGAACACCGTCACTTTCCTAGAGAGACTAGGAAGGCCTTGAGACCTCGGGCTTTACCTCAATCCTCGGCCGGGGCCCGCGCTGAGGGGGGCGGCGTCCAGCAGAGCGAGAGCGCGGTGTTTGATCTCGGGCCTGGCGGCGCTGCTAGTTAGCCGAAACGGCGGCCTTTGTGCGCAGGCAAGCGGGCTGTGGAACCAGCTTGCTCACTGCGAAATACACTGGAACAGTCACATTGCTTGGAACTGAACGAGCGAGAAGTTTTGGTGAAAATCCGGCCGCAGCGGGAACTGAACACCGTCGCTTTCCTAGAGAGACTAGGAAGGCCTTGAGACCTCGGGCTTTATCTCAATCCTCGGCCGGGGCCCGCGCTGAGGGGGGCGGCGTCCAGCAGAGCGAGAACGTCGAGGAACACGGAGCGCTCAGCTTCCGTCATCTCGGATAGCGTTAGCCACAAATGTATCTCACCATTCAGGCCGATGTAATCCACGGCTTGAGAGAGCGGACGCATCGGCTCAGTTTCAATGCCGTCTCCGGTAAGTTTGTCGAGCTCAAGTGCGGACGCGGCGGCAGACGGCGGCCGCTGTCCGTCTGGGAGCGACTCGAGCGAAGCCGGCGAGCTTTGGCGGGCTGGAAATAGCTCGGGAGCGCGCAGGGCGCGGCGCTTCTTGCGGCGCGGCATCACGGCGGGCTGGGATGCGGGCTCGGAGAACGACGCTAGGCGAGTCCGCAGAGTCACCATAGGCAAGCGTTTACAATGATGGCATCCGCCGTCAGCGAGCGCGGTGGCCGCGTGATCCTCACCCAGGCAGGACACGCAGATGACGTGGCGGTCCTCGTCGCTGAGTGGGGCTCGGCAAGAACCACAGGAAAGCATCTTTAAAAAGACGCAGCTCTTTTAGAACAGTAGAAATGGGTGTTGCGTCACGTAAGCAAACACACACACACTTAGCAGAGTAAAAGGATATAGTACGCCGGAAAGCGCAGCAGGTACGGCAGTTGAAGGCGGCTGGGCCAGCGACTTCAGAAGATGGCACGTCCCGCTGAGAAGGCTACATGAAGGCTACATACGCCTATACTGGCGGGACATGACGAAATGAGCGCGAAGCGTCTTCATTCGTCATTACGTCACGCAGTGCCTTCACTCGATAGGCTGCAGCTTTTCCAGCGAGGCAGCCAATGGGCGCGCGAGCTGTTTCGCCCTTGTCTGCTTGCTGCTGCAAAAGCGTTTTGCATGATTAAAAAAATTAAGGGTAATTTTTGGCTTCAATATCTCGAGGAAAGAGTGTTTCCCCCATAGCGTAAGATATTACGCAATACGAGAGATACTCTCGTAAGAGAACAGCAATTAATAAATGTACCGAAATAATGAATGAGGTGTTTAAACAATGCTTCCTCTTTAAAAAGGGGAGGAGACCGAAATAAACTCTGGGTTTACGGAAGTAAACCTGCTCCCGACCAGGTTAGGTTCACAAAGTAAGTTACCATGGTAACTGATTCTCAGTATAAGTTATCTCTCTTTCAGAAACGGGCTTGACTTACCCTGCTTTCTGAAACAGAAAACCCAGAGTTTCCCTCATTTCATGGTTAACATACTCAGAGTTTTCACTTAACCTCCTTTCTGAAACAGGCCCCTGCTGTTAACAAGCAGAATCACTAAATGAAAAAGTAGCAACAATAACAGAAAGAAGATGAGCAGAAACACAACTATAACAATTATCTGTACAGAGGTAAAGGAAAGGAGGCATTCACAGGGAGGGACTAGTGACACTTCAGATTTGGATACGGCTTGGATCTGGCGGACTGCGGTAAACCTTAGAATAAACAGAGAGACTAATATAAGCGTGGATGCCATTCTTCTTATGATGTAACGAGTACATCATGATTTATGGGAAGTGTTCCCGGTTCCGGCTGATCTGAACTATGCAGCCTAACATTGAATTATAGAAGTCTATAGTTGTCACATTCACCTCCTTCATCTGTCTTCACTACACTTCCCAGCATTCCCGGTCATCATCACCTGCACCTCATCATGATCACCGTCACCTGTGTCCCATCACCAGCATAGACTATAAAACACTCACTCTCCCTGCAGTCACTGTCTGGTCTCGTCAATTCCATGACTCACAGACTCTCCGTCAATTCATGACTCACAGACTCTCCATCTACTAACCTGTTCCTTACCTGCTTCCCGATCCTTCCATCTTCCGTGCTTCAGCAAACCATCCATCTGCAAGAGAGAAAAGGACTTTATCCATCCAGTTAAGCTTGTTTATGTTATGAAGTCATTGTGATTCTCACCTGTTATCTCCGTCTGAGAAATCCATCTGCACTAATAAACTTTATAAAACTTACCATCCAGTCTGTTCCTTCTGTGAGCTCTGACAAAAGACCAGACCCAACAAAATGAGCTGGGAGCTCGCTGGACAGATCGCGGCATTGGCTTTGGATAGCCGCGATCTGTTCACCTTCACCAGAAGGTTTGTTCCTCTTGCTGCCTCCAGCTCTCTGGACGACAAGGCCATCATGGCATGTTATCGGCTGGGGGTGGAGTCCGTGGACCCGAGGGAGCTCCCAGACATCTCCGGCCTTGACTGGAGAGAGGCACTCTCCCGATGTCTGGAGAGCTTCCTCCCATGGCATGCCATGACCACCGGCCCAGCCGAGCCTTCGCCCTCACCGCTGGTCCCGTCCAGCACAGATCCTGAGCCTTCGCCCTCACCGCTAGTCCCGTCCAGCTCAGATCCTGAGTCATCACCGCTGGTCCCGTCCAGCACAGATCCTGAGCCTTCGCCCTCACCGCTGGTCCCGTCCAGCACAGATCCTGAGTCATCACCGCTGGTCCCGTCCAGCACAGATCCCGAGCCTTCGCCCTCACCACTGGTCCCGTCCAGCACAGATCCTGAGCCTTCGCCCTCACCGCTGGTCCCGTCCAGCACAGATCCTGAGTTATCACCGCTGATCCCGTCCAGCACAGATCCCGAGCCTTCGCCCTCACCGCTGGTCCCGTCCAGCACAGATCCTGAGCCTTCGCCTTCACCGCTGGTCCCGCCCAGCACAGATCCTGAGTCATCACCGCTGGTCCCGTCCAGCACAGATCCCGAGCCTTCGCCCTCACCACTGGTCCCGTCCAGCACAGATCCTGAGTCATCACCGCTGGTCCCATCCAGCACAGATCCCGAGCCTTCGCCCTCACCACTGGTCCCGTCCAGCACAGATCCTGAGCCTTCGCCCTCACCGCTGGTCCCGTCCAGCACAGATCCTGAGTCATCACCGCTGGTCCCGTCCAGCACAGATCCCGAGCCTTCGCCCTCACCGCTGGTCCCGTCCAGCACAGATCCTGAGCCTTCACCTTCACCGCTGGTCCCGCCCAGCACAGATCCTGAGTCATCACCGCTGGTCCCGTCCAGCACAGATCCCGAGCCTTCGCCCTCACCACTGGTCCCGTCCAGCACAGATCCTGAGCCTTCGCCCTCACCGCTGGTCCCGTCCAGCACAGATCCTGAGTCATCACCGCTGGTCCCGTCCAGCACAGATCCCGAGCCTTCGCCCTCACCGCTGGTCCCGTCCAGCACAGATCCTGAGCCTTCGCCCTCACCGCTGGTCCCGTCCAGCACAGATCCTGAGTCATAACCGCTGGTCCCGTCCAGCACAGATCCTGAGCCTTCGCCCTCACCGCTGGTCCCGTCCAGCACAGATCCTGAGCCGCCATGGCCACCCGAAGGGGTCTCTCCACCATGGCCACCCGAAGGGGTCTCTCCGCCATGGTCACCAGAAGGGGTCTCTCTGCCCTGGCCACCCGAAGGGGTCTCTCTGCCCTGGCCACCCGAAGGGGTCTCTCTGCCCTGGCCATCCGAAGGGGTCTCTCTGCCCGGGCCACCCCAAGGGGTCTCTCCGCCCTGGACACCCAAGGGGTCATCTGCTCCGCCCTGGCCATGACCACGTCCTGCTCCTCCCTGATCACGCCCTCATCCTGCTCCACCTGGACCATCCTGGAGTCTGTCCAGTTGCACCTGGTCCACCTTCCCGTCACGGACTCCAGGATGCCCACCCCCCCTCCCGTGTTCTGCCTTGTACGGCGCGGGTCGCGCATAGCGGGAGGGGGGAGTTATGTCACATTCACCTCCTTCATCTGTCTTCACTACACTTCCCAGCATTCCCGGTCATTATCACCTGCACCTGCACCTCATCATGATCACCGTCACCTGTGTCCCATCACCAGCATGGACTATAAAACACTCTCTCCCTGCAGTCACTGTCTGGTCTCGTCAATTCCATGACTCACAGACTCTCCGTCAATTCATGACAGACTCTCCATCTACTAACCTGTTCCTTACCTGCTTCCTGATCCTTCCATCTTCCGTGCTTCAGCAAACCATCCATCTGCAAGAGAGAAAAGGACTTTATCCATCCAGTTAAGCTTGTTTATGTTATGAAGTCATTGTGATTCTCACCTGTTATCTCCGTCTGAGAAATCCATCTGCACTAATAAACTTTATAAAACTTACCATCCAATCTGTTCCTTCTGTGAGCCCTGACAATAGTGTGTTATGTGTATGCTAGGTCAAAGAGTGTTTTTAGTCTAGCTTTGAACGGACAGAGTGTGTCTGCTTCCCCGACAATGTTAGGAAGGTTGTTCCAAAGCAGTCGATTTTGATATTCTAGGTATAATCAACTGGCCAAAATTTTGTTGACAGAACCGGGCTAATATGGTCGGTCATTCTGGTTCTGGTAAGAACTCTAGCGGCTGCGTTTTGGACCAGTTGTAGTTTGTTTTTTAACAAACTACTGGCAGGGCAACCAGCCAGTAGAGGATTACAATAATCTAGCCTTGATGTCATGAATTAATTGTTCCGCATTTGTCATTGAGAGCATATGGCATAATTTAGATATATTTTTAAAATGGAGAAAAATGCGGTTTTATAGATACTAGACACTTTCAAATGAAAGATTGGTATCAAAGAGCACACCCATGTTCCTAACAGATGACGAAGACTTGGCAGAGAAGCCATCAATTGTTAGACAGTATTCTAGGTTATTAAGTGAGAAAGTTTTTTCATTTTTAATTAGAATTAATAATTTGAATGTCTAAATAGTAGAAAATTACTAGTCATCCAGTTTTTTTATATAAGCTATGCATTCCGTTTATTTTGTGAATTGGTAAGTTTCGTCAGGGCGTAAAGAAATATAAAGTATCATCAGCATAACAGTGAAAACTAATGCCATGCTTCCTAATGATATCTCCTAAAGGTAGCATGTACAGAGTGAACAGCAGTGGTCCTAGGACTGAGCCTTGTTGTACGCCATACTAAATTTTGAATGACACGACATCTCTTCAATTACTGCTACAAACTAATAACGGTCAGATAAGTATGATTTAAACCATGCTAATGCAATTCCACTAATGCCAATATAATTTCCGAGTCTATTTAAAAGAATGTTGTGGTCAATAGTGGGGACATTTAATATTCAACAACATTATTGATCTGCCTTAAGGTGGACGATGATACAATTTTCTTCTCTTTTATTATTTTCATGTTATCCCTGTGAAGCTGCTTTGATACAATCTGTATTGTAAAAAGCACTATATAAATAAAGGTGACTTGACTTGACTAGTATCAAATGCAGCACTAAGATCGAGTAACATTAGTGGAGAGATACAACCACGATCGAATGATAAGAGCAATTCATTTGTGACTCTGATGAGAGCAGTCTCAGTACTATGATACGGTCTAAATCCTGACTGGAAATCCTCACAGATATAATTTCTTTCTAAGAAAGGAACATAGTTGTGAGGATACATTTTCTACTATCTTTGACAGAATTAATTGACTAATTCTGTAGGATCAAGTTTTGTTTTTTCTCCCTGATATTATCAATCTTGTAAGTAAAGAATATCATAAAGTCATTACTGCTGTGCTGCTTGGAAATGTCTGGGGTTGAAGCTTTATTTTTCGTAAATTTAGCCACTGTTTCAAATAAATACCAATGGTATTCTGTCCTAGATGCGCGTTCCATCTACGCAACACTGACAGATAGCTAACATGAGTCAGAAAAGGGTAGACGCTGGAGTAAAGTTGAAAGTTTTACTGTTATATTCTTTCCTCTTCTTTCTCTTTTTTGTAAAACTGAAATATACAAAGATTACAAATGTCTTGTTACAAAATGTTCTCAAAATAAACACAAATGAATTTACGTTGTTTACAAATATTCTCTGAGTACGTAACAAAAGGCTACAATCAGCTCTCAGTGTTATTGTTAACAAATTGCCATGACTGTTGAATAGTTCGTTTTTAAACTCAAACTTATGAATTTCAAATATATATAGATGCACATACATTTATGCAAACACAGAAAAAAGGTAATAAACTTACAGGCAAAGCCTTTCCGAAGCACAAAAATGTAAAGGAAACAGAGAGAAGGGACTTGTTGGCCAACCGCATGGAAAGATACTGGAACACTGTGGTTATTTCCTGGTTAACCTCTAACCCAAGATCACATGATCTAAACCAACCACTAAGAAACCATCTTACAGTCATCAATTTCTTTGTTGTAACACCAAACTACCACAAGATGGCGCTAAGAAATAAAAAAAAACAAATGTGTGCCATGACACTCCCCGTCTGGTATTATTTAGATACCACTATATAACCTGAGATTGTTCACATAAGACCTCATAAAATATCAGTCCTCTGTTGGCATGAGCAGAACTGTTTCCGATATAGGTCTGAGGAATGTCTTGATTGTCCCATTCCTTGCAACTCTTAGTTCAACCGTTCTGACTCTTTTGTCACTGCTGGTGAAAATCTTGGTTACAAGAGCCATAGGCCATTCATTGCGCTTACTTTGAGCATCCTTAAGAAGGACAACATCGCCCTCTCTTAGATTTCGTCGTTCCTCTTGTCATTTGCTTCGGCTTTGAAGCGTTGCGAGGTATTCACGCCTCCATCTGCCCCAGAAAGTGTTGGCGAGATGTTGCACCCTTCTCCATTGCTGTCTATAGAGATCGGTTTCCTGGAAGTCACCTGGAGGTGGGAAGAGTGTATGACCCTTTTGAGTTAGGAGCGTAGCTGGTGTCAACAAGAAAGGTGAATCTGGGTCTGTGGAAATAGGAACAAGGGGTCTTGAATTGATAATTCCTGTAACCTCTGCCATCAAGGTAGGCAACACTTCATGTGTCAAACAGGAAGGACTGATCTGTTGGAGCATGGAATCTAGTATGCGCCTGGAGACTCCTATCATTCGCTCCCAGGCTCCTCCCATGTGGGATGCGTGAGGTGGATTGAAGACCCATGAACAACCTTCTCCACCCAGGTACTTCCTCACACTAGGCTCTTGAGGATCATTCAGCACAATTTCCAGCTCCTTACATGCTCCTACAAAATTGGTCCCGCAGTCAGACCGGATTTGTTTGGCAGGTCCTCGTAGAGCAAAAAACCTTCTCAAGGCGTTTATAAAGGTGGATGAATCCATGCAGTCAATCAGCTCAATGTGTATGGCACGAATACTCATACAAGTGAAAAGAACAGCCCATCTTTTGCTTTGAGCTTGTCCTCCCCGCATGCACCTTGCAACGACTGTCCAAGGTCCAAAAACATCCAGACCAACATACGTGAAGGGAGGTTCAGTGCTCAGGCGATCGATGGGTAAGTCCGCCATCTTCTGCTCAGTTACCTTCCCTCGAAGCTTGTTGCATATGACGCACTTGTGTACAATGCTGTTGATAAGCTTCCTAACACCAACAATCCAATACCCTGCATTACGGATTGCTGATTCAGTAAACACACGACCCTGATGCTTGACTCGATCATGGTAATGCTCCACAAGTAGCTTCGCAGCATGACTGCGTCCTGGAACAATCAAAGGAAACTTCTCTTTGAGATCCAGAGTTGCATTTTTAAGCCGACCTCCTATCCTGAGAAGGCCTCCACTATCTACGTAAGGGTCCAGTTTTTTCAGAGCGCTGTGCCTCGGAATGTCATTTCGTTTCACGATGCATGTAAGCTCTTCTTGGTAAGCTTCCCTCTGAACACTCTTGATTACAACTTTCTCTGCTTGTAACAACTCTTTCACTGTACGAGGCTTAGCACAATAGTGCCACGATCTACAGGCACTTTCTCCATCGTCAGACGACTTGTAAGTCTGGGCGACATGTATGAGAAAAGCTATGGCTCTGACTAATGACCTCCAAGAAGAGAATCGCTCGAATCGTTGACATTCGAGAGGAAAATCCCAGGAGAAGATCATGCGAAGGGACTCAAAGATCTCAACTTGGAAGTTGACCCTACTCCCTGGGAAATCTTCGGACACAGTAGTAGCAAGAGGACGAATTTCTGTGTCCAACTCTGGCCTGAGGAGGTCAAATTCCTTCTCCTCCGGAGACAGATTCTGATCCATTTGCGACAGGAAATCAGGTCCTGTAAGCCAGGTAGTGGTGCCCAACAGAGCTGCTGGAACGGAGCGGGTGGCGTGGTCTGCGGGGTTATGCTTAGTAGACACATAGTGCCATTGCGTTGCGCTTGACACTATGTGGATACGCTGCACTCTGTTGGCTACATATACGTAGAAACGCCTTGTCTGGTTATAGATGTACCCCAGGACGACTCTACTGTCCGTGTAAAACTCCACAGCATCTAGAGTGAAGTCCAGCTCGTTTGTGATTGTCTCTGCTAACTCTGCAGCTAAAACCGCAGCTCCTAGTTCAAGCCTGGGAATAGTATGAGCAGCTTGCGGAGCTAGTTTCGCCTTCCCTAGGACGAATCCGATATGACATGCTCCTTCGGCGTTGATGACACGAAGATATGCCACTGCTGCAATAGCTCTGACAGAAGCATCAGAGAAAATGTGGAGTTCCTTTCTCAGAGCTGTAGAGAGGGTAGTATAAACGTATGTTCTAGGAATCTCCAACTGTTTGAGATCTTGTAGGGATTTCCTCCATACATTCCATGCTTCTTCCTTATCTTCAGGGAGAGGAGAGTCCCAGTCAAAAGCCTCACTTGAGAGTTCTCGTAGCAGGAATTTTCCTTCAATTATGATAGGAGCAACGAACCCAAGTGGGTCGAAGAGACTGTTGACAGTAGCAAGTATCCCTCTGCGAGTAAAGGGCTTCTTAATATCGGTAACATGAAAGGTGAACGTGTCCCTCTTGACATCCCAGCTAAGTCCGAGACTACGTTGGATGGGAGTAGGGTCAACTTCCAAGTTGAGATCTTTGAGTCCCTTCGCATGATCTTCTCCTGGGAATGCGTTCATTACTTCCTTGCTATTAGAAGCGAACTTGTGCAGTCTTAAATTCGATATGGCCAGCATTTTCTTTGTTCGCGTTAACAGATCGATTGTTCCTGCAGCTGAGGGTGTTGCCAAAAGTCCATCATCGACATAAAATTGTCTTTCTACAAAGTGTTTGGCGTCTGAACCATACTCCTCCTCACCATAAGCCGCTGCTCGTCGAAGACCATAAATGACAACAGCAGGAGATGGACTATTACCGAACATGTGCACCCTCATGCGGTATTCAATGATTTCTTTGCTGGTGTCATTATCCTTGAACCAGAGAAGACGAAGAAAGTCTCTATCTTCCTCTTTCACAATGAAGCTGTGAAACATCTGTTCGATGTCCGCAGTTACAGCTACCAGCTCCCTTCTAAAACGCAGTAAGACTCCCAAGAGGCTGTTATTTAAATCAGGACCAGAGAGAAGAACATCGTTCAAGGAGATGCCCTGTTTTTGCGCGCTGGAGTCGAAGACAACTCTGATCTGACCGGGCTTCTGTGGGTGGTACACCCCAAAGGTAGGTAAATACCAACATTCCTGGCCTTCTCGGAGAGGAGGGGCTACTTCGGCATGGTCACGATCAAAGATGTTCTGCATGAAGGTAACAAAATGAGACTTCATTTCAGGCTTCTTTTCCAGTGTGCGCAAAAGGGAGGTTAGGCGTGTTAATACCTGTTCTCTATTATTAGGGAGTCGTTGACGAGGTGTTCTGAATGGGAGTGGTGCGACCCAACTATTGCTCTCGTCCATGAACATCTCTTTATCCATGATGTCCAGAAAGCGCCTGTCTTCAATAGAGAATCCAACTTTATTATCCTCTTTTGTCCTCTGGAAGATGGTATCCCCTATGGCATTGTCATCAAAGATGAAATCGCCGTGTGCCAGAGATATCTCAGGCAGAGGCTTGATGTCAAACTTCTCCCTGACGCTGAGTTTGTTGGGACATGGAGGAAGTAGAGAAGGACGTCCATTATCAAGTACATGGGTGCGATAAACGCTAAGTGCTGCAGTCCTGTGCACGGATCCTAAGCAGACGTCTCCAACTACGACCCATCCTAGATCTAGTCTTTGAGCGTAGGGTGCGTTATTAGATCCATTACGTTGTTCTCGCACCTTATGCACCTGAAGGATATCACGACCCAAAAGAAGAAGAATTTGGGCTTCTGGATCCAAAGGAGGAATGCAATGAGCGATGGGCTTTAGGTGAGTGTACCAACGTGCTGCGTCAGGTGTTGGTATCTCGGCCCTGTCATCCGGCATGTTGTTGCATTCGATCAATGTTGGTAATTTCACCTTCGTCACTCCATCTAAAGACTCTATAATTAAACCTGTAGCTCTTCTTCCCACGGTCTCTGTCACACCCGCACAGGTACGTAGAGTATATGATGAGGTCTCTCCTTTGACATGCAGCAAGTCAAAGAACTTGGTTCTAGCGAGCGATCTATTGCTCTGGTCATCCAGGATCACATAAAGCTTGATTGCTCCTTCTGGGTAGCCTTCTGGGTAAACTTTAGCCAGGCAAATCTTAGAGCAGGACCGTGAACTTTTGCCATAACCACAAACTTCTGTACATTTGGAAGTAATAGCAGGTTGAGGCGTGTCTATCTCTCTCTCCCCTTCATGATCGAATAAGTTTGAAGGCGGCGGTCCTGGATGAAGCGCTGCAATATGAGCATCACTGCCACATTCCTTACATTTAATAACTGCCTTACAGTCCCTGGCCAGATGAGTGGTTGTTGCACAGCACCTGTAGCAAACACCTTTCTCCTTTAGGAAAGTCTTGCGCTCATCCAAAGGTTTGATCCTAAAACCTCTGCAACGATTGAGAGGGTGGGGCTTCTTATGAATCGGGCAGGTCTTATCCACATCATCCAACTCATAGTTTGAGCTGCCTGTTTGACTCCCAGTCCCTAATGACACTTCCGTCTTGTGAGTGTAGACTGGGCTTTTCATTTGTCTCTTGAATGGCTCCTCTGGTTTCAACACACTATGGATTCATGAGGACAGAGCAAAACTTGGATCGTTGCGTGTTCGAGCCTCTCTGCAGATGAACTCACAGAAGAATGAGAATGGAGGAAAGGCGACTTGATGTGCTGTTTTATACTGAGAACCCTGAGCCATCCACCTCTCCTGAAGACTGTAAGGTAACTTATCCACAATAGGAGCAACACCACGAGCGGTGTCAAGATAAGTAAGTCCGGGTAGGTAGCCTTCATGTTTCGCAGACTCCACTTCCTGTAGAAGATCTCCAAGTTCTCTTAGCTTTTTTGCGTCTTTGTTGCTGATTTTTGGAAAGCTATCAATCCTGTCAAAGAGGGATTTCTCAATCATCTCTGGAGAGCCATAGCAATCTTCCAAGCGCTCCCAAGCCTTTCTCAAGCCTGTGCTTGGATTACCCGTGTGCACAGCTCTGATCCTTCGCACATGATGTGAAGACTGTTCTCCCAACCATTTCGACAGAAGGTCCAACTGCTCCGCAGCTGACAGCTGCAAACCTTCAATTGCGTTGACAAAAGATGACTTCCACGCCCAATAATTCTCAGGACGATCGTCAAACTTGAAGAGACCTGAGTTAACAAGCTCTCTGCGTGCTAAGTACCTGGCGACCTCACTCACATTAGTGTCATTGGTGAACGATGGTTGTGGTGTTGTCTTATATGGAGTAGAAGTGAACGGCGGAACTTGGTATTCATGACAAGTTGTTTGCACTGACTTCTGAGGATGCTGTGTTATATACTCAGTATCAGGTTTATTGATGGAATCTCTGACATCCCAAACTACTGAGCGATGCTGTCTTGGGTGTGTTTCAGGCCCCAACACATGGACAATAGGATTTAGAGGTGTTTGACATGGTTCATCTCCAGCAGGAGACAATAACCTCAGTTGAGACTGATTCATGACGTAATCACGAGTGTGATCAGAAACTTCTCTCACATCAGAAATCCTTTCTCCAAGCTCACTATCTGCTGGTGCTTCCAAAACCTTTGCCTCAGCGATGGCTGCTGCCACCTCACTTTCATGCTTTATAGCTGACAGAGACGCTTCCATGCGTGCTTCTGTGACTTTCAGTTGTGCCTTTTCAATCAAGATTTCAGATTCTTTTTTAAGGAATTCAGTCCTGGCCCGTGCAGCTTCCAGTTTAGCGCGAGCCCTGGCAGCAGCTATGCTAGCCGATGAGCTTCTAGATCTGTTAGTCGAAGCAGAGGCTATAGATCTTGTTTCTAATACCTGACTTCGCTCTGTAGCTGCTTCAATCTCCGTAGCTGCTTCAATCTCCGTAGCTTTCTCCGCCATCATGAATTGATACTACCTTCTAGGAGTACAGTGCGTGATGATGAACGAGGAATGATGGAGTTAGAGCTTGCTTTCCTTGAACTTTAGTGCTCACTGTGCGGTTGCCTTTTTCTATTCTGTCCTAGATGCGCGTTCCATCTACGCAACACTGACAGATAGCTAACATGAGTCAGAAAAGGGTAGACGCTGGAGTAAAGTTGAAAGTTTTACTGTTATATTCTTTCCTCTTCTTTCTCTTTTTTGTAAAACTGAAATATACAAAAATTACAAATGTCTTGTTACAAAATGTTCTCAAAATAAACACAAATGAATTTACGTTGTTTACAAATATTCTCTGAGTACGTAACAAAAGGCTACAATCAGCTCTCAGTGTTATTGTTAACAAATTGCCATAACTGTTGAATAGTTCGTTTTTAAACTCAAACTTATGAATTTCAAATATATATAGATGCACATACATTTATGCAAACACAGAAAAAAGGTAATAAACTTACAGGCAAAGCCTTTCCGAAGCACAAAAATGTAAAGGAAACAGAGAGAAGGGACTTGTTGGCCAACCGCATGGAAAGATACTGGAACACTGCGGTTATTTCCTGGTTAACCTCTGACCCAAGATCACATGATCTAAACCAACCACTAAGAAACCATCTTACAGTCATCAATTTCTTTGTTGTAACACCAAACTACCACAAGATGGCGCTAAGAAATAAAAAAAACAAATGTGTGCCATGACAAATGGTTTTGTTTATTTTCTTCTAATAGGTTTGAAAAATAAGCAGATCTAGCAGCTTTTAATGCCTCTCTCAACGCAATTGTTCTCTCTTTCCATGAAATGCGAAAAAACTCTAGTTTTGTTTTCTTCCAGTTGCTCTCCATTGTTCTGGCTGCTCTCTTAAGGGCCTGAGTGTGCTCGTTGTACCACGGCATTGGACTATTTCCTTTAATCTTCTTTAAGCGCAAAGGAGCAACTGTCTCTAAAGTGCTGGAAAAGAGAGAGTCAAAAGTTTCTGTTGCAATCTTGAGTGCTTCAAAGCTATCTGGGATGCTGAAGTAAAGAGCTTATTAATCACGAAAATGATTATTTATTTTTGCTATTTATTATTTTATTTCAGTTTATTTTCAGTAACTGTTGTTAGTTTCGTTTAGTTTTTAGTTTTTCATTTATTATGAATTTTTAATTTTATTTCAGATTACGAAAACGTTTTTTTTGACCAATAGATTTAGTCTAAGTTTCAGTTTTCGTTTACGAAAATAACCTTGGTGTTGGCTAACTAATAGAGTTCAGAATGTCTTTAAATGCCAATCCCAATGCATATTTTTCGTTATCTACATGTATATTAAAATCACCAACAATTATGACTTTATCTGCAGCCAGTACTAACTCTGATAGAAAGTCAGCAAATTCTTCAATAACGTCTGTATGGTGGCCTGTATACAGTAGCCAGCACAATTCTCAAACGTGATTTGTCATTTACACTATATAGTGTTACATTAAGCACCAACACTTCAAAATAATTATATTTAAAACAAGACTTCTCAGTAATTCTGAAGATATTACTACAAATTACAGCAACACCTCCCCCTTTGCCTTTCAGATGAGGCTCATGTTTATAACAGTAATATTTGGGGGGTGGACTCATTTAAACTAATGTAATCGTCTAGTTTTAGCCAGTTTACTCTCAAGTTACCTGGTGCTTTTGAAGTAAGGGATTGAATATTCAGCAACCTGAGCTTCATTTGTTAATCTGTATTTTTTTTATCTGATTAATTTGTTAATCTGTTTTTTATTTGTTGAACATCAATAAAATGTTTACCTTTATATGGGTTTGGGAGTTTTTTTTATTCCTAATTCGGGGAACAGACACAGTCTATGATATCTAGGTGAAAGAGACTCTATGTGATGGGATTTGTCTGACACCAGTGACGTGAGACAGGTAGCAAACGGTCGGTTTAGCCAGTATTTCAGTCGAGTGATTGGGACAGTCTCATTTATAGGGAAATGTAAAGAATATATGGCTGACAAACTGGGAAATTTGATCAGTCCTGAAGCTGTAAGGACTGATGCTGTAAGCAGCTCTGCTCTGAAGCTCTTCGCAGAGTTCATTGATTTAATGGGAGGACATTATGGGAGTAGGTATTTGGGACCGATTTACCCTCTTTACCAGTCTAAAACATGAGAAGTGGATATTTAAATGGTCTATGGACAGATGGGCCCTTTAGCTCGTTCAAAGGCCACCTTTTACGGGGCAAATGAGTGGGGATCAGCAGAGGGGGGTCATCGCAAAAGGCTCGAACGACCATTATATAAAGGGCATTTGTCAGCCCAAATAATCCTACGGTCCTTCCGAGTCATTATGTGCCCTTTGTTATGTTATTTGAATGGGCTTTTGTCCGCAAACCCCCTATTTATACATCCACAGATACTTAAACAAGTCAGAAGTACAATTATTGGCTCATCATAATGCAAGCGTAAAATTCATATATAGCTGAGTAAACATGATATATAATAAACCTGTATATATTATCAGCTTAAATGTCTATACTTTTAGAATGAATTGAAAGCTTGCCACATACCATGAGCTCTAAATACATTGTTGCATTTCCATGAGTCTTGTGTGCTACTCCCACAGAGCTAATCTCTGTTAGCCTTATTATAGTTACAGTTTTTGTGTCAAATTGTTTCTCAGTTCTAGAATTTTGTCAACAACAATCAAAAATAATCACAAATTCAATCTCTTAAAAGGGAAAAAAAGGTGTTTGGGTCCAATGTGGATAGCCTGACAAACTTGTAACCTATAAGATAGTAACTTCTGTCAGTTTCTGACGTAGGATTGTCATTTTCCAGGAAGTATTGAGAAGACTGGTTAACTTATCAATA
The DNA here is from genome assembly GCA_036326025.1 of Chrosomus eos. Classification (NCBI taxonomy): domain Eukaryota; kingdom Metazoa; phylum Chordata; class Actinopteri; order Cypriniformes; family Leuciscidae; genus Chrosomus; species Chrosomus eos. The sequence goes on from CM070825.1 coordinate 11,019,448, forward strand.
GTAATGGATAGTAGGATCATATGGAACAGCACACTGTTCCCTTTCGTTCGTCACTCCGAGTTCCGTCGGATGACGACGAATGGGGTTTCGCATAGAAAGCCTATCAACTTCGAGTATACAAAACGAGCCAATGGCAAAGAAATGCCATGGGTCTGCGGAATTTGCATGACGTAACTCCGCCCCACCTCGTGGGTATAAAAGGAGGAAGTCCGGCAACATGCAGATATGTTTTCGCTTCGGAACCAAGTTTATTTCTTCACTCCACAAGCCATCTCTGAATTGTCAGCTTCACAAACGAGTTCCTCAGTGTTGGTGTGACGGCGATCTCCGGCGAGCGCGTGCTTCCTGCTTATCTGTGCAGTTGTTTGCCAGAGAGTGTGTGTCTCCCCGGGCGCTTCAACACTTGAGTGTTTCTCTCACAAAAGAGCTTGCACGCGGCACGTCTTTTTAAAGATGCCTCGCCCGTGTACTTCTGGTTGCGGCAGGTCGGTTTCGGACTCTGATGGGCACGAGGGTTGCCTAGTGTGTTTGGGCATTGAGCATGCTAGAGCTGCGCTCGTGGATGACTCGTGTTCTCTCTGTGAGAACATGACCATCGCGTCATTACGGTCGAGACTCAATGAGCTCGTAAGAGCGAGAGTCCCATCTGCCACACCCCGATCTAGTGTTCCCCCGCGGGGTGCTACTTCGGCTGGTGGCCAGGGTGATCTGAGGGTTACGGTTTGGAACAAGGCGCCGACTATCTGTCCACGCTCCAAACCCCCCTGCATGACGGTGCCCGCTAGTGAACAGTCGATTTCCACGGGTCTACTCTCGGGTGGCCCGTGTACTTCGGCTGAAGCTACAGAGGAAGATGCGATGTCTGTAGCAGCATCACTTGGTGGGCTTGAATCTTCTGGAAGTGAAGATTCAGCACAGCTGCCACCCTCTGGTGTGCATACGGTTGTGCCTGAATCGGATCCGGAGATGACAGCCATGCTTTCCTGGGCGGCTGCGAGCATCGGGCTTGAGTGGCGGCCACCACCCTGCCCTGAGCGCTCGCGCCTCGATGATTGGTTTTTGGGCCGAGCCGCCAACCCGCGTCCACAGAAAACCCCAATACCTTTCTTCCCGGATGTGCATGATGAGATCTCGAAGTCCTGGAAGACCCCGCTGTCTTCCCGTGACCGCTCGTTGGTCTCATCCGCCTTTCCTCCCCTCGATGGGGCGGCTGCCCGTGGGTACACTGGACTTCCCCCGGTTGAACGCTCTGTTGCGATGCAACTGTGTCCTCAGAGTGCTTCTTCTCGCGGCGAGTTTAAGCACCCCTCCAAAGCCTGTAGATTCACATCTAACATGGTGGCGAAATCTTACAGAGCCGCGGGACAGGCAGCCGCCTCTTTGCATGCTATGGCCACTCTGCAGGTCTATCAGGCCCAAATGCTGAGGGACATGCACGAGGGTAGGACAGACCCAGGCCTCTTTAATGAGCTGCGCGCTGCAACCGACCTTGCTCTCCGGGCCCTATCATGAGAGCCGAGATTGCCACCCTGCTGGCGAAGGGTGCAATCGAGACTGTCCCTCCAGCCGAGATGAGGTCTGGCTTCTACAGCCCTTACTTCATTGTCCCCAAGAAAACTGGTGGGTTACGGGCAATCCTGGACTTGCGCGTGCTGAATCGCTCCTTACACAGGATGCCGTTCAAGATGCACACTGCCAAACGCATTTTCGAATGCGTGCGGCCCCAGGATTGGTTTGCAGCGATCGACCTGAAGGACGCCTACTTTCATGTCTCCATTCTTCCTCGACACAGACCGTTCCTCCGGTTTGCTTTCGAGGGGCAGGCATACCAGTACGCGGTTCTCCCTTTCGGGCTAGCTCTGTCTCCTCGCGTCTTCACGAAGGTGGTCGAGGCAGCCCTTGTTCCCCTTTGGGTTCACGGGGTTCGCATCCTGAACTATCTCGACGACTGGCTGATCCTAGCTCACTCTCGAGACCAGGTTTGCGAACACAGGGACCTTGTGCTCCGGCACCTAGCTCGCTTGGGCCTTCGGGTCAACTGGGAGAAGAGCAAACTTTGCCCCGTGCAGAGGATCTCTTTTCTCGGTATGGACATTGACTCGGTCGCAATGTCCGCGCAGCTTATGAGCGAGCGCGCGTAGTCACTGCTGACTTGTCTGAGACAGTTCCAGGACAAGTGTGCGGTTCCACTGAAACTTTTTCAGAGGCTCCTGGGGCATATGGCATCTGCAGCCTCGGCAACGCAGCTCGGATTGCTTCATATGAGACCGCTTCAGCTTTGGCTTCGCGACCGAGTACCGAGGTGGGCATGGCAACATGGCACGCTCCGAGTACCAGTTACTTCGAGCTGCCGTCAGACCTTCACCCCGTGGTCGCGCCTCAGTTTTCTCAGGGCCGGTGTCCCCCTAGAACAGGCTACGAGGCATGTTGTCGTATCGACAGATGCCTCCGGCACGGGCTGGGGTGCCATGTGCAATGGTCATGCTACCGCGGACTCCTGGACAGGACCCCAGCGCCTATGGCATGTCAATTGCCTCGAGTTGCTGGCCGTACGCCTTGCCCTGCACCGCTTTCGAGCGCTGCTCATGGGTCAACACGTACTAGTCCGATCAGACAATACCGCCACAGTAGCGTACATCAACCATCAAGGTGGTCTACGCTCGCGCCGTATGTCGCAACTCGCTCGCCACCTCCTCTTATGGAGTCAGAAGCATCTGAGGTCCCTTCATTCCCGGAGATGAGGAGCAGGTCCTTCTGGTTGCGCCCTATTGGCCCACCCGGACCTGGTTCTCCGAACTCATACTCCTCGCGACAGCACCTCCTTGGCCCATACCTCTGAGGAAGGACCTTCTTTCTCAGGAACGGGGCACCCTGTGGCACCCTCTTCCCGACCTCTGGAGCCTCCACGTGTGGCTCCTGGACGGGACCAGGTAGGTTTGAGTACCCTACCACCTCCGGTGGTGGCTACCATCACTTCCTCTAGAGCATCGTCCACGAGACACCTCTATGCGTTGAAGTGGAACCTCTTCGTCAGCTGGTGCTCTTCTCACCGAGAAGACCCCCGGAAATGCCAGATCAGCGTTGTGCTTTCTTTCCTTCAGGATGGGTTGGAGCGAAGGCTGTCTCCCTCCACCCTCAAAGTCTATGTTGCCGCTATCGCCGCACACCATGACTTGATAGAATGTAAGTCTGTGGGAAAGCACGACCTGGTCATCAGGTTCTTTAGAGGAGCCAGGAGATTACATCCCCCTTGCCCTCCTCTCATTCCCTCTTGGGACCTCGCAGTGGTTCTAACTGCCCTGCAGCATGCTCCCTTTGAGCCTTTGCAAACAGTGGAGCTCAAGCTCCTGTCAATGAAGACAGTGCTCCTGGTTGCATTGGCCTCTATCAAGAGGGTAGGGGACCTGCACGCATTCTCCGTTGACGAAGCTTGCCTGGAATTCGGGCCGGCTTACTCTCACGTGATCCTGAGACCCCGGCCTGGATATGTGCCCAAGGTTCCTACCACTCCCTTTCGGGACCACGTGGTGAACCTGCAAGCGCTGCCCCCGGAGGAGGCAGACCTAGCCTTGGCACTGATCTGTCCAGTACGTGCTCTCCGCACCTATGTAGACAGGACGCAGTGTTTCAGGACCTCAGACCAGCTCTTTGTCTGTTATGGTGGGAAGCTGAAGGGAAAGGCTCTCTCCAAGCAGAGGTTGTCTCACTGGATAGTGGACACCATTGCTTTGGCATACCAGCAGCAAGGTCGACCGTGCCCCCTTGGTGTGACCGCCCACTCCACCCAGAGTGTGGCGTCCTCTTGGGCTCTAGCGCATGGCGCCTCGCTAACAGACATCTGCAGAGCTGCAGGCTGGGTGACACCCAACACATTCGCCAGATTCTATAATCTCCGAGTGGAGCCTGTGTCCTCTCGTGTGCTCGCTTCGACCAGCCGGCACTAGGAGCCGCTCAGGTGTCTTCGCTTGCTCGCCATTCCACTCCACGTACTGGATGCGTGCAATATTCTCCTCAGGTGAGCTTCCCCGAAAGCCCTGAGTTCCTCCTGCACTCCTGACGTCGACCCAGTGTCTCTTGCCTGAGCGTCGGCTAGGTGCCTCCCGTGTGCATGGTCCCTCTCCGGAGCAACCCCCACATGTGTATTCCCACTGTAAGCCTCTCTGAGCATGTGTCTTTCCCTTGGCAAGCCACCTTGCCCCCCTGGGGTTTAAAATTATTCCACCTGCGGCTGGATACCCCAGTGTATTCCCATATGCATCCTTGGGTCATATGTGTATTCTCTAAGTCCCCCCGTTTGGGCTGGCAATATTTTGCATATTTCCTCTAAACTATGAGAAATGCTCCCCATTGTACCTTGGTATTCCTGTGTTAAATAGGAGTCCTACTTGTCTAATGACCGGGATCTCAGATTTACGCAGGGCACTGGAAGACAGCTGTGAAGGTGGCGTGATTAGACTGGTAACCCCATTCGTCGCCATCCGACGGAACTCGGAGTGACGAATGAAAGGGAACGTCTCGGTTACGTATGTAACCCTCGTTCCCTGAGTGAGGGAACGGAGACGTTCCGTCTTCTTGCCACTTCCGCTGTATACCGCGGGGATCGCCTGAGCTCAGTCTTGGCTCCTCAGCGAAGAAACATATCTGCATGTTGCCGGACTTCCTCCTTTTATACCCACGAGGTGGGGCGGAGTTACGTCATGCAAATTCCGCAGACCCATGGCATTTCTTTGCCATTGGCTCGTTTTTTATACTCGAAGTTGATAGGCTTTCTATGCGAAACCCCATTCGTCGTCATCCGACGGAACGTCTCCGTTCCCTCACTCAGGGAACGAGGGTTACATACGTAACCGAGACGTTTTCAGAATGAGTTAAACATTTTTGAAAGCATACACTTCAATTGATTCTCTAATAGACCAAAATGTGTTGAATTGTGAATGGCAGAAATTTAAATTCGGAAGATTTAAAGCAGCTCTAAAAAGACAAAAGTCTCATTATTAACCTCAAGTCAGTTCAGTAATTCAGTTATCAATTATGAAACAAGTTCAATTCAGTTATTTGCAGCTCTACAGAAGGCAACGGTGTTGTAATTCAGCTCAATTCAGTTCAGTAACGAAGTTCTGCTCAAGACAATAGTGTCACCATTTAGCTAAATTTTTGTTCTCATATCGATAATATTACTGAATATAATGTGTCTTTTTAAACCCCAACTATGAAACCCAAAGGCGACAGTGACAAGGAACCCAAACTCCATCAGGTGACATGGAGAAAAAACCTTGGAAGAAACCAGACTCAGTCGCTGCGCCAGTTCTCCTCTGTAATAGTTAAACACAACAGAACCACCGTTAATAGGAGTCTATATGAAAAAAGGAACTCAAAAACTTATGCTTATTATTCAATTAAAAAGCAGTTAATTCTCACTGTTTGTGAGTGCCATGAAGTAATCATAAAGTGCCATGCATAGGCGCCGATTTATGTTTTACTCCGTGGGTGCTCATGGGCGCTGGCCCTTAAAAAAAAAAAAAAAAAAAAAAGTAGGTCTAGTCAAAAAATGTTTGCATTTCAGAACCTTACTCTTATCAGTTCTACTGCTGCAAGTGAATTTCGTTTTGTATAAATTGTATCTTCATTTTAATAAATGTTTTATCAACAAATTGCCTGGATTAATAAATAAGCAAGCAAATACAATGCGCCGCGTCACAACTCGAGCCTCGAGGTATCGCACACCGGACGCGCAGGTACACGAGCAATATTGTAATGTTATGTTTAAGGATATTATGGAATTCAGATCATGTCTGTACTATGTTATGTTATGATTGTAATGTACAATTAAATACAAACCTTGCTGTCTGCAGTCTTAAAGGGGTGGTTTACTGCTTTTTTTCTTTGCATGATTGTGTTTATGGGGTGCAATATAACATGTATTCGTGTTTTTTCTTTTTTTAAAAGTCTTATTTTTCATAAATTTCACCTTTATTGTAAGCCGCTTTCTCCTCTGTCATTTGAACGACCGGTTTGCTTCCTGATTCTATGAAACCACTCCCTCAGAAACAGGCAGTGGGCTCAGATTGGTTAGTTTGGGCCGGTGTGTTGTAATTGGCTAAACTGCGTCGCGCACGTTGTCCGGAACCGTCACGCCCCTTGCCTTTACGGGCATGAGTCTCATGTGCTCCATGTAAACAATGGAGTCGATACTGCCGTATCAGTTTGAGCCAGAATCAGACCCAGAAAGCGGCGATGAAGAGAGTCAAGCAGAACCTCCCCAAACACGGCTGTTACAAAACGTTTCTGAATGGTACGTTTTTGAATTATTATTATTCTATTCTTCTATTATTACATAGGAAGTTTGATAGCCTGTTATAATTGAAAATGCTACTGCTGCTTGTTAGCTTTTTGAGATACGTTTTTATCTTGATTAAACATTTTAAACAAATGATTACATGAGTAATACAGTTTTTTAAAGTTATTGTTTTATCGATATAATGAACAACCGTTTAGCTATTAACAAAACTTAGTTTACTCTGTGTATCGTTTTCTTAGCATCGATATAAACTGGCTACTATAAACAAACACTGTTGACATTGATCACGTTCATGATCAAATCGAAAAACTACGTCATAAAGTAGCTATACATGGCAAATACATTTACAAAATCTATATGATTACAAATTCAGGTCCAAAATGTTTGCACGCGTTTGCCATAGAAACACGAAATAGCATAACAAGTGACTATAAAGCCAGCGCTGGCATTTGTTTACGTCCTTGATAAAACGAAACCACGTCTAAAATTATACAAATACGTTTAAAATGATTAAGTCTTACTTACAGGTTGTGGCCCAAGAACTGCTGCTTCTGGTTTTAACGTTGGAACAGCTTCAGGTTTTAGCAATAGTTTCTTGTGGAATCCGGCATTGAATTGTTGGAGATTCAGGAAGCTGTCTTCAGTGAAATGTGCCGCACAAAGGGCTAAACTACGATTGTAATTGTCAGAAACATTATCAAACATAAATTGTAGCCACTGTTGACGAACTACAGCGTCCATAGGAAGCCCGAACACAGAAGACCTGACAGCTGGATGAAAATAACACACTTTTGACGGCATGGCTAGCTCTCCCCTGTAACTCTTCCTCTTCGGCAAAGCCGCAGAAATATGATCATGCCCTTTTTTGCCTATTCCGGAGGGAGGGTTGATGCAAATGTATGGGTTAGTGACGTCTAAAACCCAGCTGTAGTCCCAATCGAGTCGTTTTTGTAGGCATTTACACTTCCTGATTTTTAAAAGACGATATCTCTGCTTACATTGAACTTTCAGCGCTGCAACTTTGCAGATAATGTTCATGCACCAACAGCAACATTACACACTATGTAAAATGAAAAAAGAGAAATCGCAATCAACCACCCCTTTAACACTTTACAGTCCGTTAACTGAATGAGAATATCACCTGAAAATTCGTTAACATCAGCAATTTCAACATTTAGTTTACTGTAAATGAATGTAAAACTAAATGTATATTGCAGCACAGGGTGAAGTCAGTATACATTAATGACGATTTGAGACAAATAAATGTAAATTTAATATAAAACTATGTAAATCGCGCTCTGTGGCACGGCAGAATTTTGAACAAGGTCCTGAGCCGTTGCTGGACGCCGCGGATAGACGATGAATGGCGCCGCCGGTGTGTGTAAATTACACTCATAGAGAATATGTGTTCATGCCCCTTTTAGGAAATGGACAGCGGTCGACACGAACACACACACCTATTTACTTGATAATAAAGCAATAAAGTAGGCTCTCTTTCAACTCAGGACAGCACCACTTCTCACAAATACAGTCAGGATTGGAGATCAAAAGTGTAACTGACACATACATAGTAACCCCGATCAGAGGCGCTTTCATCCGAGAAACGCTGCCTGTGATTGGTGGATAGGATATGGAGCAGGCGAGACTGACATCGACATAACCAATCACAGTGACAGATGCTTCACATAGCACCAACTGCAATGTTTAATTTTAAATGAATGTAGCCTACTGGCAGTCTAGCACGTGGGTGCTCGGTATTTTCCGTGGGTGCTCGAGCCCCGGAGCACCCACGGTATTGGCGCCTATCAGTGCCATGTACTGTATTACAAGGTCTACAACACACACACACACACACACACACACACACACACACACACACACACACACACACTAAATTGTGTCAGTATGTGTCATACTGAAACATAATTTCTATTTAAACGGCAAGATGAAGTAAAAATGTTAAACAGCAATGTTATAACTAAAACATACACCGGAGACTATTTTATTACTTTTATTAATTAACAAATTCCTTTTGGGACAGCACAATTTTTTTTTATACTTTGTGAGCTCACCTTTAAACTTTATTATATAAATTTGAAACCGCACAAAGCTTTTTTTCTCAGCTCAAGTACACAATAGTATTACTTTCAGCAATTGTTGTAGGCTATTATTCCTTATAGAAGTGGTCCACCATGTGGACAAGGTGATGCTATTGCATTTACCAAAACAAGGCACATGAATCTCAGGTCTGCATATAAATAGGAGATTTTATATTTAAATAAGTACAGTATCTCATATTCTGTCAGAGAAAATGTATTTGGTATGTTAAAAAAGCCATTGACTGAATCTAAAACATGCCAGCTATTAAGCAATAAACAGATAATATTAGATAGATATTTTGAATTATTCACTTTATTATATTCTGTCAATAAGAAATAAGAGCTGTGGTAGGCTGCTAAATTTTAAAGCTTAATCTACAGTAAAGAGCCTTAAATCCTAAAATAAGAACACATTTGCTAAAGAAATAAATAAAGTTGGGGTCTGATTTAAAAGTCTCTTTGTTCAACATTGTGGAACAAAAGAACAACCCAACCCAAATATAACACTAGATGGTGACAAATCACCACTAAATCAGGACATTTGTTTGGCACGATTTTGAAATATGGGGGATTTTTACATGACAAATTAGAAATAATTGTGCATAAATAGTATTCATTGTTCTGTTCTACTCTATAATTATTCTACTCAGTATAAATACATTTTTTTATGTCAATAAAATGATCACACATGACATTGTAGCCTATAGTGAAACAAGTATCAGTACAAAATGAACAGGTAAAGCTATGAATTAACCAGCTTTTAGGCAACAGCCTATACATTTGATACATACATGTGCCTGAACATATTTAGATGCTAAACCTAACTTTTTTGTGGATGAAATTAAATGAGTGGGTTCAAATGTCTAAGACCACATTTACATTTTCTGAACACATTAGGATTTTACCCCCTTTAAACCTGAAAAAAGTGTTATCCAGAACGCGAACTGCACTGTACAAAGGTCAGATGTTCCTGAACTGAAACACATGATACTTGGAACATTCTCAAATTGTTTAGCGCTCATTATACTGTAGCTTGAGCCCTGCTGTCAAGAACACACACTAAACACTTGGAAATTGTGAAAATCTAATTTTCCCTCATATTGTTATGATGATAATATAATCTATAATGAAAAACACTGTAGGGTATTTAAAAATAATGAACACTAGAGGTTTTTGCACTAGTAGGATCAGACCTTTGTATCCTACTATATAAAATCTGAAAGTAGACAAAACATTGTACAATAATATTTCCTTTTAATCATGTCTTTGGTTTTCTATAGCTTTACATATAATTTAACACTTAATGCACATACAGATCATGAAATTGCAAATATTTTAGGTACTTTTAGTATTGAAGTATAATAACACATTGTTGATGCACACAATCTCTGGGTTATTTTAACAGTACATTTTCTGATCTCTTTGGTTCTAACACCATATATTACTGGATGCAAAAGTGGTGGCAAAAGTGTTATTTGGACTGATATAAAGACATTCATCTCACTAGATATAAGCACAGTGAATCTGTTATATATAACAGAAAAAACTGTGGCAATTGAAAAGTTTATGAAGATTATCAAATGAGGAAGGCATGTTCCAAGTGCCTTGTTTTGACCACTTTTTGACACTTTTAAACTAACAGAAAGTATTTTAACATAAGACAGCAATATAAGACATGTAGGGAGCACAGAATAAACAAACTATCATTAGTAAACCATACACATTGCTTAAAAGGCCAAGACTACCCGTATTACATGATATGTTAATGATTGAAAGGTTATCACAAAACAGCTTATTAAGAGTACGGCTGCATAAGGGAATTCTTGATGTCAAATATATTTGACCAGCTATTGAGAAAACAGGAACTAAGTTGCTTAACATGAGACAAATTTTAATTTTACTGGGATTCATGATAATATGGTACTGTAATGGCTTACAAATGGATACATACCTATCATAGGCCATTACTGTCAAAGTAGAATAAGTGCAAGCACCATAAATACTGAGCAAATATACTTGGAGAAGACACCCCTCATACGAACTAGTGTGCCAATCAGTTAGGAGATTTGAAATAACTTTTGGCCAAACAGCACTGCTTCCGAGCAGCCCACTGCACATCAGGTTAAACAAAAATATATACATTGGCTTATGGAGACTTGATTCTAAGTAGATAACAAGCATTATAAATATGTTTGCTAAGGTTGCAACTGAATAAACTAAGAAAATAAAAATAGTCAATACATATTTCCTTGGACCCAGCGATTCATATGATGAAAATACCAGATCCAAACCAGTAGACTTGTTCATCCTTCAGGCTGGAAAAGCAAACAATAAAACATGAAAACACATTGAATTACTTATTATACATTATATTATTATTATTAAAAGTAAATGGTTGCTACATAAACTATAATTATATCTCTCCACACATTGTGTAACATGCAGGACCTGCAAATATAATACCCAACAAAAATTCCTGTTGTACCTTATTGTTAATACAGACCAGACTCGGTGTGCACTGCTAAACATTGTGTCTGGGCTCAGTTCATGGACTGTTGTTTTATAAAACCCTTCTGTTGCTTGGCTGGAGATGAAGTCAACAGATTTCACAGAGATTTCTTTAGGGAGCAAATTTCCATCAATGTATCTTGAACATTTTATTCTCGGCTTGGATAATTGGAGAAATGAATAACCTTAAAAAAATATCTTCACTTTACAGAGCATACTTGCTAAAGGTCACTCATTAAACATCAGCCATAGAGGGTATGTTTATGGAGATGAAACTATGTATGATGTACAGATGTAAAAAGTTATGTCTGAAAAGAGAGGGGAAAAGGAAATGAAAGAAAAAAGGAAGAGTTGTGTAGTAGTTTCTCACACACCGCAATGTACAAGTAGTAGTAAGTTGCACCAAATCAATTTAGTGAGTTTTGGTCATACATCACTTAAGGTGAGTGTGAGGGTGAGGATGTTTCACCTACAATAAAGTACAATCAAGGAAGATTGTTAAATATGAATTAATGTGAAGGATTTGTGAGATGACAGTAAATTTAGCCTGTATGATCAACTCAAGGAAAACACTGTATTAACAAAAAAGAACAAATACTAAATGAGTAAGGAAGTAAAGTGCATGAGATTGATACTGTATATTAATGGTTGGAAAAAGTTGGATGTTAGTATGACAGAGTTAGCTGTCTACTTTCATTGTGAATAGGGTTGGGTATCGTTTGGGTTTTATCCGATACCAGTACCTACTCGGTATTTTTTAAACGGTTCCGGTGCTTAAACGGTTCTTGAATCGGTACTTAAGAAAACGAAACCACACACACTTTGTCAAAAAAGAATACCGTTTTATTTACAGGGCCAAACTGGACACAATATTAATTTAAATATTTAAACAATATAAATACAAGTAACATATGGTAATAATAAATAAACCAATATAAAATAAAAATTCACATTTACATAATATCAAATAAAACAATATTGTATCAAACGATGTAATAATAATGGAGATTAATAGAGATTACTACCAGGGTAATCTAATCTCGACATGGCTACAAGTTCCCATGTTTTGTCTGCTTGAACTAGTCATGTAAGTTATCTGGTCATTGTACTAGTTACGCAGCGCTTAGCTTGGCGAGTTTGGTATTTCGTTCCCACTGCGTTTTAGCTGCACAGCTTTGAGTAAACCTATGAAAGAGAACATCTCTGGTTACTGGTGTAACCCATGTTATCTGAATAGGGAACAAGATGCTGCGTTCGCTGCCAAACTCCTCGCGCTGCCAACAAGCTTCCTTTTTCGGCAGAGAAATCTGAGGAGCAGATGATGCGCGCGCTAATATAATATGACGACGTAAGAGCGTCAAGGCGTCACCCGTGCCATCAGCCAATGGATTGGCGTGATTCTATATTGGCTTCAGACAATCGGCACACCTAGAGGGCATTCTGACCTGTAATTTTACACGTGGAATGCAGCCAAACCTTGGAGCGTTTTGTCTTCGGCATCTTCATTAATCCCCTCGCTATCAGCAGACATTACGGGAGTCTCCTGCATATTGATAATGGCTCCCTGATGCCCGCAAATTAGCTAAAATCTCCCGGAATCTAGAGCAAGTGAGCAAGAGCAGGCATAGACATCATATAGATAGACGCTCTATCGACTGCTATTGCCTACTGGCGCGGACGAGCCGTGGGGCCGCCATCATAAACCGGTCACCCGCTCCACTCAGTGTAATCTGTTTGGCAGGTGCAATAAACTGTCAGCGCATTTAATTAATCATTATCTCACTGAATACAGAACTGATTTTCACGCGGGTTTCTTTGCTGCAAAGGTCATACATGTAGCTACGATACAGGACACATTAAATATTTTACTCACAAAATACAACCAATAGTACGGTAATGTTAAATGTTAAATCTTACTTGTGAAAAGTAATCCCCGAGTGATGGTCAGCCGATTTGAGCAGGAATATGCTGCACAGTGCTCTGGCATCTGCTGGCATCTACTGCTGCAATGCAACGCAAATAGGAGTATGACCGGTTTAAGATGGAGGCCGCATTTCTTGCGCCACAGTGGCAATAGAGCATCTAGTTCTATATGATGTCTATGAGAGCGGGCATGCGAGACAGAACAGACTGTGCTCCAAACCGTATAGTGGGCGCACGGTGGAGAGGGAGAGGGAGAGAGCAAGAGACTTTGTGTGTGTGTGTCTCATGACACAGAGACTCAGGCACCGAAATTTTCGTTCTTATTCGGTCTGGTTACTACCGTTTACGTCGGAACCTGTTCCCTATTGGCACCGCGTTTCGGTACCCAACCCCGGTTGTGAAACATGTGAAATCAGTCCAATTGTGTGGCTAAACGTTAGAGGCGAATGACGTCACGAACCAGGGAAATATAAAGCATGGCTAAAACAAACAGCGCTATCTTCTTAAAAGTCTGAATTAAGTTGATGACAGGCACGTGGAAGGTATGGCAAGGTGACGCAGTGTCTAGTTCCCTCTTCAAGGAACAGAGGTTACAGTCAAGAGTTCTTTCAAGGGAACTCGCGCTGGGTCGATTGACCCTGTGGGAACGTCTACCAATGCCACCATAGCGAGAAGTGACTGTCCTGTGTGAAATCATAAAGAGCAGCATTAGGATGAGAGCACCTAGGACCCTGTTGTAGAGTCCAGGTTAAAAAATAGAACCTTACAAATGTGTGCGGTGAGGACCACCCTGCCGCATCACGAACATCCTGGAGAGTAACTCCTGATACAAGGGTCTTAGAGGCCACCATACTCCTAGTAAGAGAGGAACGGACCGCCATAGGGGAGGGTTGTACAACCGACTAATAAGCCAGTGAGATAGCCTCGACTACCTACTTGCTCATTCTCTACTTAAATGCTGTGGACCCCTTGTTGGGGGGCCTGAAACATATGAACAGCTTTTCAGATTTACACCACAGGGCAGCTCTGTGGACATAAGCATCTAGTGTCCTGACTGGGCACAGCACGTTATTCTTTTCCTGGTCCGGATCATGAGGAGGACAGAAGGAGGAGGACACAAGGCCTTGGCCAAGCCAGGTGCAAATTCCAAGCAAAAAGGTGAAACTGACAAGGCCTGCAAATCTCCGATTATTTTAAGAGAAGTGATAGCAAGAAGGAGCAATAATTTTAAGGTCAAAAACTTGTCCGGAACCACCTTAATAGGTTCGAAGGGAGCCAGGGACAGGCCTTGCAGGACAATGGCCAGATCCCATGTCGGCACCATGGTACGAGCTGCAGACCTCAGCCTCAGAGTAGGCTACCATGGAGGAAACGAGATACCAAAGGGTTTTTGCCCAAAGACATTCCAACCAAAGGAATGTGGCAAGGTACCTAAGATGAAGGTGGAGTATGGGGAGGTGGAGGGATGCTGGAACAGCTGATGCTAAAGAGAGGTAAGTGGCTGCTTATATCTGGCTGTTGATTGAAAGATTAGATGGGCTCATTCCTCCCTAACTTACATTTAAGAACTTCATAAAGTTCAGCCGTTCATCAGTGGACCACTCCCAGCAAGGGGAGCAAATAATATTTTGAGCATCTTTTGGGCGTCAAAGTTCTACTTAGAAAGAGAACTAAGTTAAATAAGTGTAACAATTGTGTCTTTCTTTCTTCCTTTATATGTAAAAACTCTGACTGAAAGACATGAAAAAGTTATTATTGTAATGGTACACCTGTCTTGTACTTTGTTTTGCCTTCTGTTTGTGCACCATATGTTTCCTTATTTGTCGGTTTCACCTGTTACCTGTCATCATCCTCATCACAGACATCATCACTCACCGAGTGCACCTGTTGTCACTTAGTCTCCTCATTTGTCTGTGTATATAGTCTCCCCAGTTTCAGTTCTACCAGAAAGACTCGGGAGAATAAATACTGCAGCAATAAATAAATTTATTGATAGCCCAGCAAGCAATAAAGTTCTTTGGCGTAGTTCGCAATCCGAGGGTTCGGACTCTGCATTTCCTGCCTGAAGACGAAGGCAGGGGCGCAGCCAACCCCCTGGGAGGTATAGGAAGGGACCATTCTGGTGGTGGAGGGGAAGGGACCATCCTGGTGGTGGTGGGGAGGATGGAGGGGAAGGGACCATCCTGGTGGTGGTGGAGAGGATGGAGGGGAAGGGACCATCCTGGTGGTGGTGGGGAGGATTTTGGGGAAGGAACCATCCTGGTGGTGGGGGGAGGATGGAGGGGAAGGGACCATCCTGGTGGTGGTGGGGAGGATTGAGGTGAATGAAAGCGTCAGCATCTGCAAACTCAAACATGTGTAAGTACTGGTCTTTTATACCGCAAGGATTAGACACGATTGGATAGATGAGAAGGTAATAAGTGACGTAGCAATTAAATCTTCCTGGCAGAATTGCCTGCTTCCTGCCTGAAAGCTTCTATTTCTCCCTTGTCGGTTCTCGTCAACACAGTTGCTAAGTTTGGTACGTGTCTTGTTTGTGAATAAATACTGTTTAATCCTAAACCGTCTACTTCGTCTTCCTGAACGTGCCTCACGCAGCCAAATCGTGAAAACTATGGTCCAACACATTGTTTTTTACATGAAACATGCAAGGACCACTTCACATTTTCTTCTGGAAATGTACTTTTTTTTTTTAAACTGCACATTTATATCCAGAGCAGTATGTAACATATTAAACATATGCTCATATGCTGATTAATAATGCTAAATGAATGAAAAATGGTCAGTCATCTCTATGATAGATACAAATAATTGTATTAGCTGCATTCTCATTTTCTGCAATGTTTCAGCGAAAGTATCTATTTTGCTGCTCCCTATGTTTCTGCTACTATTGTTATCTTCATCTCCAGATCCTAATGTGGCACTTTACGTTTTTAGCGAGGGAGAGAAAGAAGCAACCCATATGGAGTGGAAAGGGCTTGAATAAAACACTTTTGGCTCTAGATACAAATATTATAGATATAGCTCTGAAAGATTATTTCCATAAACAACCCTGAGTGCTTGTGATGTGAACCGCTCCGTTGTTTTGACCCTCTGCTTACTTTAATCTGTAAAATAACGCAATTATGTCTCGCGGTACGGATGGAACCAAGCCGTGGTCCGGATCCGGACTGCAGTCCACCATTTTAATAACACTGATATATACTAATAACAACAATATAATTATTATTATTTAATAAAAAAAAAAATGGGAGTAGGGCCTTTAAGCAGATGACATCCACTGGAGGTGGGCCTTGTAGAATAAAACAGTATAAAGCTACAGCAGCTCAGATCCTCAGAAGACAAGAGAGTCTGTAAACATTAGGTAAATAGATATCTCAGAATATAATCCTTCAGTTAATATTGTATATTGCATATTTGTTCTAAAGTAAAATGCCTTTCTTTCTCTTTACCAGGAAAATGATTCTGCCAAGTTTGAACATCACTCTGATTTTTACCAGTTATGGACCACCTGGTGCTCTTAATTATGGAGTTTTTGTAATCTCTCTCGCAGTCTATCTTACAACTGTTTTTGCAAATGTAACACTGATGATGGTGATCTTCTTGGACACATCTCTCCATAAGCCCATGTACATATTTTTATTCAACCTTGCTATTAATGGACTAATTGGATCATCTGCTGTACTTCCTAAAATAATGGATAATCTTGTTGATGATATGAAAGATATACTGTATACTGACTGTATTCTGCAAGTATTTTTTATTAATATTTATGGAACATGTGCTTATGCAATACTGACACTTATGGCGTATGACAGGTATGTTTCAATTTGCAAGCCTCTACAATATCATAATATCATGACTCCGGGTAAAATAAGACTTCTGCTTTTTATTGTGTACTGTGTTCCTATCTGCTCTCTAGCTGTACAGGTTTACCTTACATCAAGGTTGCCTATGTGCAGGTATACAATAAACAAGTTGTTTTGTGACAATTTGGCCGTTGTTAATCTCTCCTGTGCCAAAAATACCTGGGGAGATCTGTATGGCATATGTCTGGTACTTGCTTTTGTTGTTCTACCTTTAATCTTTGTCATCTTATCATATGTGCGGATATTATTTGTCTCTTTGAATGCATCAGAAAACGCCCGGAAGAAGGCTTTAAAAAACATGCACACCACACTTGATTACTTTTATCAATTTTTCATTGGCCTCTCTTTTTTCTGTGATATACAATCGATTTAATTTTAGTCTTTCAAAAGAAGTTAATGTGTTTATGTCAATTCATTTTATCCTGATCCCTCCACTTCTACATCCACTTATTTATGGAATTAGAACAAAGGAGATCAGCAAGAGCCTCACAAAAATATTACAAAGAAAAATACTTGCACTTGGTTTTGATTTAAAGACTGAACAAAGGTGTAATGATGCACATTTTATTTCTACTAAATAAATGGCAAGGCCTATATGAACACATTTGAATGTCTTATATTACATTCTGTACATTGTTTAATGGCATTAGAGTTGGAATCTGAAATTGTGTATGTGTAACTGATATTTACATTACTCTTATGTCAATGCAAATAATCCACTTCAAATTACCCAGAATTTCAGAACAAATTTCACATAATTTTATTATATTGATGTTGCAGCCATTTTATAAAAGCAACTACATATTTATATACATACTTTACATAGAGTCATTCTCTTTTGTAGCTTTATATATAAAAAAGTAAAATAGAAAATGTTATTCAAATGTTTATATAGGTGAGATGGCACCTATTTACACAGATGGAAAAAAAGAATGTTAAACAATTCATACTTTATTCTACAAACAAACCTGTTCATCTTTTTATGCAACACCTTTTCTGTTTTTTATCCTCCATACTTGGCTTTCCATTTTTGGAAATTTGAATTAAAATACATTTGGTCATGTTATTTGACATATTTAACCTCCGTTTGGAGGTATATCAGTGTATGTGATGCATTAACTCACTGATTGACATTTAATGTTATTTACTTCCAATCATTGTGTAACATTATTATTAAAGGTATAAACGCTGTTTTGAGAAGGTGCATTTTAAATACACTTGCACAATGGCTCAAAAAATCTGAGGGGGTTGTGGCAAGAGTAAAAGCAGCCAAACAAACTCAATTTTTTTATCATAAGAAACATAATTGTCAGTCATAATCGGATTGCATTCATGATCTAAACTGTGACCATGTGCATACACTATAATTAGTTAAGTTATAAGTACAGAGTCTGAACTGTGTTTGGCTGATAATTCTTCCTGTTAGATTATCAAGACCAGTGGTTGAGCAATTTAACCATCTTAAGCGCATCTTAATCTTAGATATTGACTCTACAATATGTGGATGACGTAATTGGTTTATGACACTAACTCCCAAGGAGGCACACTCTCAGTTGTTAAAAAAATAAAAGAAAACAAAGCAAAACATGCCTACTTTTATACATGTGTAAGCTGGTCGGTTAGATGATGTTATCGGATCCTAACTCTACCCCAGACCTAAACCTACCCCGTCACCTACCCCGTCACCTAACTGACATTAAAGGTAAAGCGTCAGTTGTATGACGTCCCAGGATCGTCATATAACCGACGTTTAAGGGTACCCTAAAAAGGCGGATATTGACGTATGGTCAAAAGACGTCCCAAGACGTCAGTTATATGACTTCTTGGGATGAGACTGTGTTAGTTGGACATTATGACCCACCAGTAGATGCCACCTCTGAGCGCTTCATTGCTCAGCTGGCTATATAGTGTGACTACGACATCATCGTTGTGGTCGTGTCTAGGCGCAGGTCCACCATCCGATCTGGAAACGGCCCGGGTTCGGCTGATGACAGTAAACCTCGGAATAAACAAGTTGTTGGACTATTTTCTTTAATCTTCTTTAAACGCAAAGGAGCATCTGTGTCTAAAGTGCTGGAAAAGAGCGAGTCAAAAGTTTCTGTCGCAATATCGAGTTCTTCTAAGCTATCTGGATGCTGAGGAGATTAAGCTGGTCAGGAATATTATTAATAAAGCAATCTGAAGTGATAGATCTAACATATTTGTAACACGGAGTCAACTTTGCAGCCTTGGCTAAATGAAATTAGCCTGGTTCTACCAGACTCTCGTACATTTCATTTGTACATAGAGTCTGGCACCGCTCCATTGACAAGCGTTAACTTCCTTGTAGGCGGGAACTTTGTTGAAGCCTAAAACTATTGGATCTGCCCAGAGTCACTATATCTGCCATAACCAATCGCTAACGTTTGGTCGTGACATATGTCTTTTCTCGAACCCCGTGGGAGGATGGCCATAAACACAAAACTAAGCAAAGATTGTTCTTGCTCCGGCTTTAACTTCTTGATATTCGCCACATTGGACCGAATGGCTTCGCTCGCATCTTTCTTATTTTGAACTACAACTCAAAATAACGCACGAGTCGACATCAACGTCATCGTTCTCAGCCACTCCCTCTGTTCGCTGATTGGTCCTACAAAAAATTGATTTCTGGAAACCAAAGTCTACAGCACAATCCCAGACGTAGTACTGAAGGAAAATGAAATTGAGCGGAAGTGCGTAGGAGGGCGGAGCCAGGCTAAAATGAAACATTCACAAGACTAGATAATGATCTGAGATGTCATCGCACTGCTGTGTAATTTCAATGCCATCAACATTGATTCCATGATTGATTAGATCTAGAGTATGATTACGACATTAAATGCCAATCCCAATGCATCTTTTTCGTTTTCTACATGTATATTAAAATCACCAACAATTAGGACTTTATCTGCAGCCAGTACTAACTCTGAATTAAAGTCAGCAAATTTTTTGAAAAAGTCTGTATGGTGCCCTGGTGGCCTGTACAGTAGCCAGCTCAAATCTCAAACGTGATTTATCATTAATACTAGATAGCGCTACATTATGCACCAACACTTTTATATTTAAAACTAGACTTCTCAGTAATTCTGAAGATATTACTATAAATTACAGCAACAACTCCCCCTTTTTCTTTCAGACAAGGCTCATGTTTATAACAGTAATCTGGTGGACTCATTCAAAGTAATGTAATCGTCTGGTTTTAGCCAGGTTTCTGTCAAACACAGCATATCTAGGTTATAATCTGTAATCATATCATTAACAATAAGTGCTTTTGAAGTAAGGGATCGAATATTCAGCAAACCGAGTTTTATAATTTTTTCATCCGTATTATACTTTTTATTTGTTGAACAACATTTAAATGTTTACCCTTAAATGGGTTTAGGAGTTTTTGTATGTCCTTATTCAGGGAACAGACACAGTCTCTATATGATGATATCTAGGTGAAAGTGTCTCTATGTGATGGGATTTATCTGACCTCAGTGCCGTGAGGCCGCTAGCAGACGGTCGGTTTAGCCAGTCTGTCTGCTTCCTGACCTGAGCCCCAGATTGTCATGTTTGGGCTCTAAGAATATGTGCCATATTACTAGAGAGAAGAGCAGCACCATCCCAGGTGGGATGAATACCATCTCTTTTCAACAGGTCAGGTCTGCTCCAAAACTTTTCTAATTGTCTATGAATTCTATATTATTTTGCGGACACCATTTAGACAGCCAGCCATTGAGTAAGTAGTCTACTAAGTATCACTCCGGCGAACAGAAAGGGGGCCAGGGCAAATTACAGTGCCTGACATCATACTTGTGAGTTCACACAACTTTTTAATGATCTCCAACTGGCGAAGTCGAACATCATTAGTGCCGACGTAAGAAATAATCTTTCTAATTATCCTTAGCCAGCACTTTTAAATTTGCTTTGATGTCAGGCACTCTGGCTCCCTGCAAACATGTGACTATGTGGCTGATGTCTCTATTTTCACATTCCATGTAATATAATCGTCAATAACTAGGGCACATTCAACAGGATTCACATTGGGTGTTTCACTGGGTGTGGAGAACCTATTTGTTATGTTAATCGTAACGAAAGAGCAGTGTTTTGTCCCGCGACTACAGCATCTCACGGTCACCCAGTTGCCTTGCTGCACGAGCTCTACAGCCGGAACCGTACTATGTACCGAGTTCACTAAGCTAGTCGCATCCAAAGCAGAATCTAAAGCCCTTGCACTCTTACTATCCTTGATTAAAGTTTGGATGCGTGTCTCTAGTTCTGAAATCTTCTCTGTCAGCCTGACTGTCTCCCTGCATTTATCACATCTAAATCCTATATTGCTGACAGAGAAGGCTATACTATCCATGTGACATGAAGTGCAAGTGACAATAACAGGAGAAGACATTACTCACCGTGTTTGTTGACTGATCCTATACTTACCACAGTTATTTAATGGATTTGTAAGGCGCAAGAAAAAATTAATAAATTAAGATGGCAGGCATGGATGGTGCGAGAAAAAATGTAAAATAATAAAGACGACAGGCACGGATGACGCGTTAGGGCTAGCGAGCTACTAGCTTGTTGTGTAGGCTACGGCTAGTGAAATTACTAGCGTGTTGTGTAGTTATAAGGATTTAGATAGCAATGTCAGATTAATGTGTGGTGATGAGTAAGAAATAATTAGCAATATAAAAAACACGGAATGATAGTAAATAAAGATTCAAAACAGAAAGCAATACGGAGCTTACAGACGCAAACCACTAAGCATCAAGGAGAAAAGAATGTCTTTGTTTCTCTTCTGTTGATTTCATCTAAGGCTGTGGCTGAAGTCAGTTGTAGTTCTTGTGTTTCTGCTCGTCTGTTTTTTTGTTCTCTTCTTTCCTTCAGTGATTCTGCTTGTTAACAGAATTATATAGAAAGTCAAAATGTTGCTATGTGGAAGCTAGCTTCTTTGCACGAAGAACAACATAGTGACGAAACGCGTTTGTCCGTTCAGGGCCACTGTAGAAACATATCGGCACATTTCAATGTAAGGGGACCCGCGGTGTATGTAGATAGAAATGGCTCATTCTAAGCTAATAAAAACATAACGGTTCATTTTGTAAGGTCTTTATTCCCCACTGAAAACATAGTTATGTATATGATATTGCATTTCTGTCAACATATCCTTCTTTGAATTCAATTCAATTACACAATGCACCTCTAAAGATTAGCATTTGTATCATGTTTTTGTAAAAAAAAAGTTGTTCTGTGGTCTACAAAATTCATAAGAAGCATTAGTGAAAATCAAATAAGAAGCAAAAAGAACATTTTTTTTTTTTATAAATTCAGAGAAGCAAAATACGAACATTTTTAAAAGCACTATTAATTAGTTAATTTGCCTCTTTTTTTACAGATATTAGACAATATTTCTACATTATGAAATCGTCAATCATTATAACAGATTCTTAATAATCTTATCTTATAAGATTTTCTTATTTGGACAAATACAAACAACAGACATGCAAAACGTACTTACTTAAAAAGCGCATGACTTGCAGTACTAAGTTATTTTTCTACCTTATAGGTGACAATAAACAATTGTCTTAGACACTATTGTGATACAGGTTTTATGTGGTTCCTGGGGTAAATTAATTTTTTAAGTGCCATTTTTATTTTAGAAAGTCTCATACCATACATGATAGGATTGATGAGTGGCGGACACATCAGGAAATAAATTGAAAGAATCACACGTAGTACAGGAGGCATAGGAACCTTATCAAATCTGCTTTGAATTATTTCAAATGAAACGCCAACAGAGTAATTCAGTAGTGAGATAAGGTGAGGAGTACATGTGCTTAAAGCCTTTTGGCTCTTTTCTCTTGTGGCCTTTAGGCAGACTCTAAAGATTTTTGCATACGAGAACAAAATTAGCGCAAGAGGAGCAACAATGGTCACGGTGGTACCGATTATGCCAGAGATGTTGTTTGCTGTGGTGTCCGAGCATGCCAGTTTAACAAGCATGTAGTTGTCACACAATACTTTGTCCAGTACATTTCCACACAACTTTAGCTGTACATTCACTGATAAAGTAATGGAGAATTTGATAATTGATATCGACCACCCCAGAGCGATCAATGTAACTGTCCTGGTAGGAGACATGATTCTGTGATATTCCAACGAGTAACAGATGGCGGTAACACTTTATTTGAAGGGGTGTGCATAAGACTGACATGACACTGTCATAAACATGACATAACACCTGTCATGAACATGAAGGAGTCTTTATGAATGTTTATGACTGTTGTCATTAAGTGTCATTCGGTAAATTATGACACTTTTAATGCAAAGTTGACATTGTTTAAAATGTCTTTGTTATGACAACTTGACATTAACAAAGACAAAAAATTTCTTTGTTATGACAACTTGACATTACCCAAGACAAAAATGTCTTGATTATGACAACTTGACATTAACAAAGACGGAAATGTCTTTGTTATGACAACTTAATATTAACCAAGAAATCATAACCTGTCAACCTGTCACAAATATGTCATAACAGGTCTAATTATCAAACTTCAAGCATTTTGCAGTGTAATAACCCTTAATAACATCTTTATAACTAGTACAATGTGTTCCACTTTACTTGAGGACAAGTAAAATATTCATGACACAGTTATAATGGTGTCATGACGGCCAAAGTTGTCACAGGTTGACAGGTTATGATTTCTCGGTTAATGTCAAGTTGTCATAACAAAGACATTTCCGTCTTTGTTAATTTCAAGTTGTCATAATCAAGACATTTTTGTCTTGGGTAATGTCAAGTTGTCATAACAAAGACATTTTAAACAATGTCAACTTTGCATTGAAAGTGTCATAATTTACCGAATGACACTTAATGACAACAGTCATAAACATTCATAAAGACTCCTTCATGTTTATGACAGGTGTTATGTCATGTTTATGACAGTGTCATGTCAGTCTTATGCACACCCCTTCAAATAAAGTGTTACCCAGATGGCTACATACCTGTCATAAGACATGATTGCTAAATTACAGAATTCTACTGATCCATAAGTGTATAAAGCAAATATTTGAGCATGACAAAGGGTGAGTGAAACTTCTGGGATCTTTGACAGTAGCATATTACTTAAAAGGGATGGGAATAAAGCAATGGAGCCATACAGTTCATTTACAGACAAACTGCATAAAAAAACATACATAGGTTCATGCAAGGACTTCTCCTTGCATATTATTCCAATAATTAATTGATTTGCGACTATGATTGCAACAAACAAGAAGATCAAAATAATGAAACATAAATACTTAATATTCCCAATATCAATGTAACCAGCCAATATAATGGTTGTGAAATTAGATAAATTACCCATTGATGACAGATATTAAACATACATATTTAACAATTGATCAGATAATCAGCATATACTGAGGATGCCATTTGATTTACAAATTAGCACATGTAAAACAAGAGAAATTACAATCATTACAAACATCAATCATTGATAATGAGAAGATGTGAAAGGTGCGGATTGTCAATCGAATGTTATTTCAAAATATGTAAACCTACATTAAATATATGGCCAGAACAAAAATCTGTAGCTTGTCAAAACCTGCAATCAAAACGATCAACCTAGCAAATATAAACTAACCTTTTGGAAATCGACATACAAGAAACAGAGCTTAATTATGTTGTGCTGGTGAAGCATCTACATTTATAATACAAGACAAACACACAAGGGAATGTTGACGTGGATGTTCACGTAATTCATTTTTAGGTCTCTGAGCTTCACTTGTCAAAGAAATCACGAATGTAATAATGTTAAAAAAATTAAAAATGTATCATTACTTCAACTGTAGATTAACCCGAGCTGCAGAGTCCTTATCCATTTTCAAGAAACTGCTGATAACAGCATTTTTTTCAACACATCTTTTTCAGCAACACTTGACCCATTAATACTAACACTTAGTATGCAATATCTATAAAAAAAAAATGAAAAAAAAAAAAAAAACTGCTACTGTGCTGGACTGGGACTGGTCATGGCACCTGCATTTTGTTGTCATATTGTTGGTTTGATTGTTTCTATTGCTTTTCTCATTTTTAAGTAACTTTGGATACAAACATCTGCTAAATAATTAATGTTATGTTTTTACAGGACACTATTTTTGTTTTTGCATTCTCTGTTACAGTATGAGGTTTATTTTTGTATGGTTGCTTTTTGTATTTTGTTGTTGTTGCCTTTATTCAAAACATTTAGCAAAACATCATACACTTTTGACAAAGCTTATTTCCCTTGATGATTGGAAGTTGATGAGGAGAGCAAATGTAATGATGCAAATAAATCAGGGAGATGACATTTTGAGGCTTTACATGACTGAAAGGCACCTTTTTTGTGACCTAGGCATCACAGATTTGCATAACTATTCCCCCCCCCCCCCCCCCCCCCCCAGTTGCCATAGTATAAATAGAGCTGTTTCAGCTTGAAGGCAGTCATTCTGCACACAGTGAAAATATACAAATACACACAAATCACAAGGTACATTCAATTAATTTTTACAGAAATATTGTCAATATGTTATGTTTCGTAACTTGAATCATACGCCAGTTTCTTTGTTTCATATTTTATTTTATTGTATATATGTATTGTATACACTGTATTTTATTGATATGCATGTTGACATCTCGTGCAAAGAATAAGATGTCTTTTTTTTACAGCTTTTCAATAACTCATTTTTTTAGCTTCCTTCTCATCTATTTTTCTCTTCATTTAGGAAATCAAGCTATCATGAAAAATATTTCTTTCTTACTGGACGGATACAGAGGAATATATGACCAGAGATATATTTTTGTGTTTGTGCTATCTTTACTATACCCAGTCATGATCATTTCTAACAGTGTACTCATCTATGTAATATGTGTTGAAAGAGGGCTGCATAAGCCCATGTACATCTTTATTTGCAATTTGGCATGTATTAATTTATATGGCGGATCTGCTGTTACACCTTTTATTTTGACTAAAATTATTACAGAAAATTATCAAATAACATGGCTCAATTGCCTTGTGCAAATCTTTAGTATTT
Source organism: Chrosomus eos (assembly GCA_036326025.1). NCBI lineage: Eukaryota > Metazoa > Chordata > Actinopteri > Cypriniformes > Leuciscidae > Chrosomus > Chrosomus eos. Next base: position 11,045,223 of record CM070825.1, read on the forward strand.
TTACCTATGGTGGCTGTGACCTAACAAACTTAACAGTTATGGCTTATGATCGCTATATATCTATATGCTACCCTTTAGAATATGAAAAAATAATCACACATAAAAAAGTGGTTATATGTGTTGCAGTTTCTTGGCTTTTGCCATTTTTGCGATCTACTATCACCATCTCAATTACAGGGAATCTTAGCATATGTGGAGTAATTATTGAAAAAGTCTACTGTGATAATTTTTCTGTGGTGAAGCTAACATGTTCTGACACTTTAAGTAATAATATATATGGTGCATTTATGATGTTCCTTACCTCCCTGCTGGTTGTCATAATTTTCTACACTTATGTAAGGATCATCTTTATCTGCTTAAAGTTGTCAAAAGGAGGTCGAGTTAAATTCAGCACATGTATCCCACACTTAATAGCATTACTAAACTTTGTAATTGGTAGTTGCTTTGAATTGTTCCAAAGTCGTTTCAATATGCGTCATGTGCCTTACACTGTTCGTGTCATACTATCATTGTATGTTCTTATTCTGTCTCCTATTATAAATCCAATCATGTATGGAGTGAAAACTCAAAAAATAAGGGAGAACATAATTAAACGAATTGTTGTATGTTACACTTAAGTTAGCCTCTGGAATGTGTGGAACAAGTTATTGAAACTTGCTATGAACTTATTTGTTAATGGTAAAACAAATAAGTGATAACATACCGTTTTTTTTATCCTGTTATATGTAAATGCAGTGTAAGGACTTTGTTATTTTGACAGTCTAAGGGTTGCTGAGCAGTTCTGAGGTTTACACAATTTGCTCAGAAGTGCACTGACAAATACAGTATAACTCACTGTATTATTACCTACTCGCCTTCAGTTGTCAAACAAAGTTTTATCTGCCTTTATTTATTAATTTTTTGACAAATCAGAACCAGTGGCTTATGTCCACATAGATGCTTTACAGAGTGCTTTTGTTGTGTAACTGCTTTATATTGTTTTGTAGTATAAGCATTTGCAAACTATAAACGTATTGCTTGCAATTGAATGGTCAGTTTTTTTAAACCACAAACTTTACGTTTTTAAGCACAACTTGTAATTTCTGAAACATGTTCTAGAAAATGTTTATGATATCTTTAATGTTGTTAATAGATGCCTATAATCGTAATACTCATGTACTTTTTCTCAAATAAAACCTTCTTATTCTAAATCTACGCACCTTTTTGAGACAACTCATAGCACAGGCTATAGTGTTGGGTAAATCCAAACAGCTCATTTCAAACTAGGCCTCAGGCTCGTGGAAAGAGCACAGGTTGTCGTTATACTCTTATTGTTGATACATAGGCGTATTGTAATGAAATATAAATTTCTTCAAATGTCCATAAAATAACAAAATCCACTTTAATTTTTGAGACCTTCACTTGCAATTTCAGTACTGATTCAGTAATCAGTAATCCTCTGCTTTATGAAACCCATTACAAATCTTTATAATATGCCCGAAATATTCTATGCCCTAAATGTACATATATCCTTTTTGTGAAGAAAATGTACACATTTTTGAATGTATTGTATACAACAATCAAGCATTAAGCGTTTGTGATATTCTAGTTTTCTCACCATGTTTGTAGTTCCGACCCAACTACATGCCTCCAGTATGCAGTGGGTTATGGGCAATTTTAACCATTTATATGTGCATGTATTTGCACAGAAACACCAACAGAAATTAGACCATTGGGTCTTTGTAATACTTACTTCAACATACTGATTTGGGACACATTCATCCTAATCTACTATATAAGGTGATCTATATGGCAATTGGGATGCAGGGTCAGTTTCAAAACCTTTTTGATCGTTTGTCTCTAGTGGGCATTGGTTTGGTGAACCCATGAACCAGTGTCTATTTTATCAGTATATCAGTTCATGGAGCTTCTTCTAATGCTGTGATGATCTGAATAAGGTGTGTTAAATAAGGGGGACATACAAAATGTGCAGAGGGGTGGGTCCAGACCAGGATAGAAAACCGGTTAAACTGATCTCTGGTCAGTTTTATATTACGATTCAGCTTTAATTAATTTAATACATTTGATTCACATGCATGTATAATTAAAATGATAAGTGACTGTTAATTGGTGCTAATTGACCTATAGTTAGCCAAGCCCTGCCTAAAAAAAAAAAGAAAAAAAAGAAGCAAATTATACAAGCATTTCATATCAATGGTTTTTCATTAGTTGTACAAAACATTTAATAGATTGCACTTTCATGAAAACACTTACACTTGTTTTGGTAAAGGTGTCATTATACATCAGTGTTCCTCAAATCCAGGTGTTTCCGGCCAGCGTTTAGCTCTAACTCTAATCAAAGACACCTACATAAGCTAATCATGTACCTCTTATCAATGCATGTACCCATTAATCAGCATTAGTAACAAAGCCACTTATGACCTGTATGTAACTCTTCTAAGGCCCCATTTACACTGCATGGTTCAAGTGACCCAAATCCGATTTTTTCCTCTCATGTGGCACAGATCGGATATGACCCATGACCGTGTAAGCAGGAAAAAAACGCATGGATTCCGATTTTCTCAGATCGGATCCAGGCCTCACTCATATGTGGTAATAAATCGGATATGAATCGGATATGTGCATTTGCGTGTGCCATGTAAGCAGACAAATCGAATATTCCCCAGTAAATGCGAGTCGTACGTCATTAAAAAAGTGACGTCAACTCAGGGGGACACCACAACTGCGCGATCACATTCTTATTATAGGCGCAAGGGAAAAGGATACACACACAGTGGAGCGATGCGGAGGCTTTTAAGTGTTTGGGGCGAAGAGACTGTGCACGCAAAAATGCAGGGTTGTTACAGAAATAAATCCGTGTTTGAAGACATTTCACGAGATATGGGGAGGCACAGTTTTAAGCACTCGTGGCTACAGTGCCACCATAAGATACAAAGCTTAAAACAAATATACAAAACGAAAGCAAAACACTGGATAATTTTATTCGCATCTGCATCCATTGTATTTCGTGCTGTTTTACTTCCTTTTCCGGGTCAGAACGTCTACATTTGGTAGTTTCAGCAGTGTATAGTGTAAATGCAAAAATCGGATACGGGTCACTTTTAAAAGATGATGTAAGCGGGTCGTCAAAAAAAACGGATATAGTCAGAAAATCGGATTTGGGCATCAAGACCTGCAGTGTAAATGCAGCCTTAATGAACATTTTGTGGCTCCACAGAGTGTTTTGCTCCGCTGGTTCAAATTATGCCAGCACCATCAATTTCATGGTGAGTCTGTGCATACGTATGTGGCTAATTTAAGGTGGTTAGTGATTTTTTTATTCTGAGGGCTGCGCAATGAAATGATCCATGACCAGCTGAATAAACATACTAATAATAACAAAATTAGAGAAGCCATGCTGATACAGCCCGGTGACCTGACCTAGGGCAATGGCAGTAGCATTTAAAGTGGAAAGTGCTGTCCCTATATGCTGACAAGCCAAATTAACCCCACACACAGCCAGTTGACATGCATGGAAATAACCCCACGAGTCGAACAGTCACTTGACAGGTCTGGTTCTCATATCTCCAGAGCCCAGATATGCAGATATGAATTTGAATTGAATTGAATTGAATTTAGCCCTAAATCAATTACATTCCCCACCTTCTATTATCCACAATATGACTTCAGATCTTGTACTGTTTTACTGAATGATGTGTGTGTCGTGTCAACTAGTCTCTCCCCTGTGAAGGCCTCTTTCCCTTCCTTTTACCTCTGTACAGATAAAACGTTGTCAAACTGATTCCAGCGACCAAAAATTCTGTATCATGGTAAATGGACTACATTTATATAGCACTTTCAACAGACCAATGGCCACCAAAGCGCTTTACATATTGCCTCACATTCACCCATTCATACACCGACGGCGGTGTCAGCCATACAAGGCGCCACCCAGCTCGTCGGGAGCAGCTGGGGTTAGGTGTATTGCTCATGGACATCCTTGGACACTCTAGAAACACTTGGTCAGGTGGAACCGGGGATTGAACCATCAACCTTTCGGTTTGTAGACAACCTACATGAACCACATGCAGCCCCGGCCTGTTAGATCCATCTGGAGGGAAGGCGCCAGCTGGATTGCGGGTGTAAGCCTTGAATGCACTGTGAGTCTGTTGATCTGGCAGTTTAAATGTAGAAGTGAACACGGGTGATTTTCTGCAGTGTCTTGGTGAATATACGAGTGTGGGATTTGTGGTTCTGCTTTTCACTCGCGAATCACAGCTGATTATTTCCTCCCATGATGGGGCCGCTGAGCGATATGGTTTAAACAAATTAATGTGCCATATAGAGAAGTTTCTTTGTGGGCCATAGTAGCAGAGCTGCTAGTTAGATCCGAAGAGGCGGCCACAGTCTAGAACGCTCTGGTGGCATCAGCCTAATTCTGTTCGGTTGCATACTGCTAATTGACTTCGAATTTGTTTCCTAGCAGAAAGCTAACATTTGGAATCCAACGCCCACAGAGGAACCGTTATCCACTACCTGCCTCCCAGCTGAACCACTCTGCTCCACCATTTAAGCTTTGCTGCTCGGGTACTTACCTGTCTGGAATCCAAAGCCCACCGAAGAGGGACCGTCATCCGCTACCTGCCTCCTACCTGAACCACGCTGTTCCACCATTGCACCACTGAAGCTTTGCTGCACGGTATCTTACCTGACTAGAATCCAACGCCCCCTGAAGAGTAACCGTTATCCACCACCTGCCTCATACCTGAACTATGCTGTTCCACCATTGAAGCTTTGCTGCACGGGTATGTTACCTGACTAGAACCAAACGCCCCCTGAAGAGGAACCGTTTTCCAGCACCTGCCTCCTACCTGAACTACGCTGTTCCACCATTGAAGCTTTGCTGCACGGGTATCTGTCTGCCTGGAGTCCAACGCCCACCGAGGGGGAACCGTTATCCGTTACCTGCTTCCTACCTGAACCACGCTGCTCCACCAGTCAAGCTTTGCTGTACGGGTACTTATCTGACTGAAATTCAACGTCCACCGAAGAGGTTCTGTTATGCGTTACCTGCCTCCTACCTGAACCACGCTGCTCCACCATTGAAGGTTTGCTGCCCGGGTACTTATCTGACTGGAATCCAACGTCCACCGAAGGGCTACTGTTATGTGTTACCTACTCCTTACCTGAACCACACTGCTCCACCAGTTTAAGCTTTGCTGCACGGGTACTTACCCTTAGGGAGTCCAGCGCCCACCGCAGAGGAACCGTTATCCGTTACCTGCTTCCTACTTGAACCACGCTGTTCCACCATTGAAGCTTTGCTGCATGGGTACTAACCTGTCTGGAATCCAAAGCGCACCGAATAGGGATCGTCATCCGCTACCTGCCTCCTACCTGAACCACGTTGTTCCACCATTGAAGCTTTGCTGCACGGGTATCTTACCTGACTGGAATCCAACGCCCCCTAAAGAGGAACCGTTATCCGGCACCTGCCTCCTACCTGAACTATGCTGTTCCACCATTGAAGCTTTGCTGCAAGGGTATCTTACCTGACTGGAACCCAACGCCCCCTGAAGAGGAACCATTATCCGCCACCTGCCTACTACCTGAACTACGCTGTTCCACCATTGAAGCTTTGCTGCACGGGTATCTATCTGCCTGGAGTCCAACGCCCACTGAAGGGGAACTGTTATCCGTTACCTAGGCCTATATATACCCTTTCATCAGAATGTTCTAAATTCCCTGAATGTTTTGTTGAAAGTTTAGTATTTTCATTATTCGTGAGCACGCGCGTTTCATTTCAACGCACATATTACACTAGTATTAATTCCAATGGAAGTTGAGCTTTAAGCTCGCGAGTGAGCGGGAAGCTAAATGTCTATATGAACTGAAAACGCTCGCTCTGCTCATGGTCTGCTCTGCTAGGCTAATGGAAACGCATCATACAGATTCTGTGAGTGTGCTGTGCGGTTTTGCGTCCTTTCAACCGAAATGAAACTGCCTCGCAATGCTCATGTATATGTGAATCCACTACATAGCATCAGCCTTGCACTTTCACGTTGTACTATGCAAAAAAAAGTTGCAGAAAGAGGCAAGAGTGCAACCGAGTGAGTTTTTAAATTTTATTTTCAGTTTAAAACCTCACTAAACCATGTAGCTATAGAGACGTTATTGCAAGACCAGTCTAAAACCTTGGCATGTTTGCATTTCATTTTTCAATTGTCTAGATTCAGTTTTTACTTTGATCACATTTATACGTATCTTGAAGTGAAACAGTTGGGTTCACTAGTTCAAAAATGTTTAATGTTGCATACATGCTGTCATGTTTTGGGTTTTGTTCCTTGGTCCTGTTTCATGTATGTCATGTGATCCCTTGTTCAAGTCATGTGATCCTGCCATGTGTTCCCTTGTCTGATGTGTTATGAGGCTTGTATGACCTCATGCAGCTCTGCGCAGACCGATCGGCGGCTGACTTAAAGCAATGCATGCTGGTTAGAAATTTTGTTCGACTTGATACAGCGCCGACGCCACGTGACTGTGACATATGTCATCAAAGTACCACGAGAGCGATTCCAGAGTAGCCGGAGAACTCAGCCAGTGCAGCTTCTCAAGAGCGGCTTCAGGAGTTTTGATGACGACACAGGTGTTTCACGATTGGCCGGATTCACTGCATGACAATGATCACGTTTGTTTCGTGTTAATTCCATTTATTCTCTCACCTTTAGTTCCACTAAAGCTCACAAATATTTTTTTTTATAACAGTAAACACTCTTTTCATGTAGGTGCGATGTTATATTGTGTAATGTTTATCAAAATAAAACTGATTAAAAAAACGTTGATTCCACTTCATTGATAGTAGCTGTAGGCTTATGTTGAACTGTATTCTTGTTCAAACAGACGCTGTATGAAGCAGTACATAAACTATTGAATGAAAATGTCTCTGAAACATCTTGCAATTTTTTCATTTTGCAAATATTGCATTTATTTCACTTAAGCTGTGGTAAAGTATACAAACACCACGTGAGCGGCCACTACAGGAACCAGAAAGTGTCCGACTTCACGTCTCCGTTTGCAGCTCCTCCCCGCCTGCAAGCGGCAACTCTCGCCGATCAGTTACATCCAGCCGTAGCCGACGTCGAACTCACCTACTGTATGTTGTCACTGGTTCATTGTTTCATTGTTCACAGGTGTCCCTGGTTCATTGTTTCATTGTTCACAGGTGTCCCTTGTCTAGTCGTTAGTGTTGTGTATTTAAGCCCTCATGTTTGCCCTGTGTCTTTGTCTAGTATTGACTGTGTCATGTAACTACTGTTGGAAGCCCTGTTGATGTTCTTGTTTTGAGTTCCATGCCTTTGTTTGATCACGTTTTGTTAATTAAAGTTGCACTTGGGTTCTCATTTCAACTTGTCTCCAGAGGATTCTTTACAGAATACTAGACCAAGCATGGACCCAGAAATTTGTCTCTTCTGCCTCAGCCAATCTGACTGTCCAATTGAGGATTACGTGAGAGAGTTTTGTGAGCTTTGCCATGAGGTAGATTTTTGTGACGATATCTTAAAGGACATGTTCCGCCATGGACTTAATGAGCCTCTTAACCACCTCATGCCTGGCAATACAAATCACAACACTCTGGAGCAATATATAGAATTTGCCCTGTTGTGGAGCGGCTCGTCATTTACTGTGAGCTTTGCGAATGAGGCAAGCCCACGGTATCCTCTAACCCTGAGCGTCTAAGCCTAAGCCACTTCACGTCATGCCCACTCTAATGTTGGCAATTCCAGTGCTCACACCGCTCGCCAGCCAGTCACACCAGAGCTTCATCCTATCATGGCCGCTGCCGAGCCTGAGCTTCTTCACGTCAGTCCTGCCGAGCCTGAGCTTCTTCACCAGAGTTGCCAACTCTCGCAGGACAAATGTGACCCGTTACAGAAACCAGGGACACAAGTCGGCAGCACAACTTGCGAGCAAAATGAGAAACAAGTGTTTTTTTTCAAAAATTTGTGATTTCCGCTTTTTTGCAGAATCTGTTAGTTGAAATCACGAAGAAGCCTCTCCACGTTTGAGATAGCAGTATTGGTATATTTAAAAGCTTACATTTTGAGGTTGAAATCGGCTTGTTTTCGTAGATTCTAGCACGCAGTAGGGGCGTGGCGTGTTATTGTCTGTGTGTATTTCCATACTGAATATGGCGCTTTTGTCCCCGCCCTCCAAGTAAACCGCATGGCTACTTATTATGCTCTGCTCTGGTCGGCTCAATCTGATATCAAAATTCGATGAAGATGGTCGCCGCAAAGATTGTCGCAGACGAGCTGAACCGTGGCAGTTACACTGAAAATGTTTTCGGCGCACTTTGTGGGCTCGGGAAACTAAACTGGAGGTATCGGGCACGGCGCGCGCGCCCTCTGTGCTTGAATACGGCGGCTCGGCTCACTGACAACGGTGGCTGGCTGTTTCATATGTGACATCCCGATTGCTTTGCAGGGGGAACGTTTTGTAAACAGGGAACAGACTTAATGGATTTCGCAACAATCTTTCGATGTTGATGATATATTGTTTCATTTGAAGTTACCATGATGGAGATCAGTGTTTTCTTTAGTTGGGCTCTTGACCCTTGACTAATAACAGTAGTTTATCTCTGACTGCTGTTTATATGACACGTTAGTAATGGCAAGAAAATCAGAAAGAAAATTAATTGGGTGATGTTGGTTATATCTTGATGATGATGTAATCAACATGTAGTGACCTGATTCACTGAGCTGATGTAGTCTTAGCTTTGGTTATATGGGTCATTGTTTTACATTATTGATTGTAGCAGACCTATAGTTCTACAGCATGTGATCAATCAGTGTTGTGATAATCTGAAGAATTTTAAATACTTTGTGTGCAATAAAAGTTTGAACTACTGTATCTTTCAGACCCACACAGACATCAAGAATCAGCATATGAATCTCAACAACGATCATGATATAAGTGCAGTGCATGATGTGCGCCATCAATCAAAACTCAACAATATCTCCCAGCATGCATTGCAACATGAATAAATTATGCTGAATTGCCTTAATTTTCTATTATTATTATTATCTGATTTTATTTATGGTGTTTTTGTTGCAACTTTTTAGTAGCTTGTTTTTTGATGGTCAGAATTGTATCTGATTAATTTGTTGATTGTCATCATTGTTGAGATTCATACGCTGATTCTTGATATCTGTGTTGGTCTAAATTTTATAAAATAAACATTTATCTATATGGTTTTTGGCTTGCTTAGTTGGGGACATTTCATTTTATATTTGACAATATTATTATAACATTATTATTCTGTTATCTCTGTAAAGCTGACTTGAAACAATCTGCATTGTGAAAAGCACTATATACTGTAAATAAAGTTGACTTGACTCGACTATTCTTTCCTCCGAATCCTTAGGGGGGAGCCTCCAGTTTCTCATGTGTCTATCATGCGAGAAAAGGAAGTGAGGAAAGGTAACGAGGACACACAAATAAAAAATGAGAAGCATTCCCTGCTTTCATTTTGAAGTGAGTTCCACTTTGGCAAGTGGGCGAGGGAAGTTTATGTGGATAGGCCCTCGGCCCCTCGATTTTGACCGAGGGAGTGAGTCTACTCCAGAATTCACCCTACAATTCAACTTGATTGTGACATCAAAGCAAATTGCTCTTAACTGTAGTGCATGATATATTAATTATTTTTAAAATTAATCACATGATAGTGTTTAATATATTATAATATATCAATAGGTATACATACACTATAATTGGAAGCACATACAAATATTTAACATTCACAACTTGCATAGCTTGGCTTTGGTATAACATTTTCTCATTATAGCTTCCTTTATTGCATGACTTTGCATACCACAAATCACTGGGTTTAATAATGGAGAAAGAGAAAATACAAAGAGTGTATTACATGAAGTTAAATAATGCCATTAGATCTGGGACACAAGTGGTAAAGAGTTTGACTCATCCTCTCTTTGACAATTTCAAACAGATTAGAGTCCCCTTGATATCAAAATTGATTTTTATTTTTTTATTTTTTTATTTTAGTATGAATATATTAGCCTTACTGGTATCTACCTCTGTGAAAAAGTGTTTTAAGTTATAGATCTTACAACAGCTTGCCTTTGGTAAAACTTATTACAAAACATTCTCATTATAGCTTCCTTTATTGCTTGAGTTCCCATCCCATACATTATTGGGTTTATTAATGGGGAAAGAATAAGGAAATACAAAGAAAGTATTACACGAATTGTGTAGGGTAAGTGTTTCATATCAAAACGGCTTTGCAAAAGTTCAAAAGAAGTCCCAATAATAAAATTAAATAATGCCATTAGATGTGGGACACAAGTGCTAAAGAGTTTGACTCGTCCTCTTTTTGAAAGTGTCAAACAGATTAATATGATTCTTAAATAAGTGTAGATAATTATAAAAAATGGGAGTGCAACCACAAAGAAAAATATTATTGTGCTATGTATGTTGAAATATGAAATATCAGAGCATGCTAGTTTCACTATTGAATAATTATCACAATATACTTTTTCAATGATAACTCCACAAATGTCAATGTTTGCAGTAAATGAGAGAGAGATGGTCACTCTGAAAAAGGGGAAAAGCCAAGTGAATACAATAGCAAAAATCATCTTTGTGGGGGTGACTATTTTGTCATAATGTAAAGGATAACATATAGAAATATATCGATCATAAGCCATAAGTGTAAGGTTTGTTATATCGCAACTAACAAATGTATATATAAAGAAGATTTGCACAAGACAAGAAAGCCATGTTATTTGATAATCCTCTGTCAAGAAACTACCTATGATAAAAGGTGCAACTGCTGTGCCACCATATAAATTTATACATGCCAAATTGCAGATAAAGACGTACATTGGCTTATGTAGTTTTCTTTCAAGACATACTACACATATGATAAGTCCATTAGCAATGATGATGAGTGGAAAAAGTAAACCCAGCACAACAACGAAAACAAATTTCAGGTCATGTATTTTGTTATATGCATCCAGTGTGAAGGAAATATTTTTGCATTGTGCTTTTCAGCATGGCTCTGTAATTACATGAACAACAGAAGTAAAAATGGGTTAAAGAAATGCTACTGGAACAGAGAAAATCCATTATTCACAATTAATAATTCACAATTCGCCATTATTTTTAGAATATAATTACCTCAGTATAGACTGAAACATGAATCACAAAAAGCATAATAAATATACATCACATACACAGTACAGTATACAGTATGTATCTTACAGTTTCTCGTGTGTCTATCAAGCATCCGTTTGAAGACAGTCTTTCTTTATCTGTTGAAAAATGAATGAGGAATTTGAAGGATGGGGTTGTATTTATGACAGGGCCCTTACACACATGGTTTATGCAAATTAGCACATTGCTGATTCGATAGACAATGTACCCTAAACCGCAAATAGAAACAAATGAATTTAGAGGTCTTAAGAATCATGTGGAAAGGGAGTATGCCACACTATAATAATGCTCTAAAAGCTTTAAGGGCCAAGCATCTCCGCAAACTCATAAAAAAATAACTAAAAAACTCCAAGGTTTTTGTTTAGTACAGTGCTAGATTAACAAATAAACAGTTGAAACCTAAACTAAATAATTCATCACAGTTTAGTAGTAATGATGACTTTATGAATTTCTTCACTGAGGAAATGGAAAGCCTCAGAAATATAATAGTAAGTGTACAACATTTGACAATGTTTTAAGACTCAGCCTCAAATATTGTCCCTCAAAAAGTATTGCAGCTATAAGATAGGAAGAGCTATAAAAAAAACTATTTATATACCCTGCTGTTCAAAATTTTGGGGTCGGTAAGATTTTTAATGCTTTTTAAAAGAAGTATCTTCTGCTTACCAAGGCTGCATTTATTTGATTAAAAATACAAAACAAACTCAGTAATATTGTGAAATATTATTTCAATTTAAAACAGCTGTTTTCTATGTGAATATATAGTAAAGTGTCATTTATTCCTGTGATCAAATCTTAATTTTCAGCATCATTACTCCAGTATTCAGTGTCACATGATCATTCAGAAATCATTTTAATATGAGTATTTGATGCTCAAGAAACATTTATGATTTTATCACAGTTAAAAACAGCTATGCTGCTTCATATATTTGTGCAAACCGTGATTAATTGTTTTTAAAGTCAAGTCAAGTCACCTTTATTTATATAGCCCTTTTTACAATACAAATTGTTTCAAAGCAGCTTTACAGAGATAACAGGAAAATAATGTTGTAATAGTATTGTCAAATTTGTAACACTTTACTTGAAGGGGTGTGCATAAGACTGACATGACACCTTCATAACCATGACATGACATATGTCCTGAATGAAGTAGGGTTTATGCATGTTTATGACAACTGTCATTAAGGTTCTTTTGCTCAATAATGACATTTTGCCTGCAAATATGACTTTGTTTAAGATGTCTTTGTTATGACATCTTGACATAAACCAATACATCATAACCTGTCAGTGTCTTTGTCATGACAACTTGACATTCAATTAAGTTAAACTGTCGTGTGGTTGGTTTTGACATTGGCTGTCATGAGGCCATTATAACTGTCATTAATATTTTCCGTGACCTCAACTACAGTGGTACAAATTGAATTTGTCATTAAAAAGTTATAATGGCTTCATGCCACCTGACAGTTTAATGTAAAATAAAATAAACCAATAAATATAAGTGGTTTCTTAAGTTTGATAATTAATCTGCTATGTCATGTTTATGACAGGTTATGTTGTCTTAGTAATGTCAAGTTGTCATGACAAAGACACTGACAGGTTATGATGTATTGGTTTATGTCAAGGTGTCATAAAGACATCTCAAACAATGTCATATTTGCATTAAAAATGTCATAATTGAGTAAATGACACTTAATGACAGTTATCATAAACATGCATAAAACCTCCTTCATATTCATGACATGTGTCATGTCATGATTATGAAGGTGTCATGTTAGTCTTATGCACACCCCTTCAAGTAAAGTGTTACCGTTAAATTCAAAATTAAATGTCCTCAACTAAGCAAGCCAAAAGCCAATGGCGACAAAGGCGAATAAAGGCGAAAAAGGCAACAGTGGCAACGAACCAAAACTCCATCAGTGACAGAATGAAGAAAAAAACCTTGGGAGAACTCAGGCTCAGTCGGGGGGCCAGTCCTCCTTTGGCCAACGAACAAACAGTGTATGATTATGATTTAGTCTGCATAATAGGTCAGAAGTCAGATGGGATCAGAACTTTCACAATATTTATCCAGTTCATCTGGTTAGGGGTCGGAGTCATCACAACGGTGTGGAGATGAGTTTGTTGAGGTGTCCATGAGGCCTTCACAGTGTTGATGAGGCTAGCACTTCAGGGATGCGTTGTCGTCGTGTCCATGTGATGGTCCTTCCTCAGATCTGGATATGGTCTGGATCCGGCGGTTTGCGGTAAACCTCGGGATAAACAGAGAGACTAATATTAGAGTAGACGCCTTCCTCCCATGTACAAAGTACATCAGGAATCATGGGAAGTGTTCCCGGTTCCGGCTGATCTAAACTATGCAGCCTAATATTGAATTATATAAATCTATAATGTGTTATGTGTATGCTAAGCCAAAGAGATGTGTTTTAAGGATAGATTTAAACTGACAGACTGCATCTGTTTCCCGGACCATGTTATGGCGACAAAGGCAAAAAAGGAAACAGTGGCAAGCAACCATAACTCCATCAGGATACAGAATGGAGAAAAAAACCTTGGGAGAAACCAGGCTCAGCCAGTGGGCCAGTTCTCCTCTGGCCAACAAACGTCTCAGGTTGCGACTGTAACCTTTGTTCGCTGAGAACAGGGAACGAGACACTGCATCGAATGACACATTGGGGAATGCCTCAGGTGTGACAGGTGTCTGAAATTACTATCAAGTCACGGCAATCCTATTGACCGGCGACAACCCGTGACTTCATTAACATGCGACCTGGAAGTATATAAGGGTGCCTTGCAAACATGACATTCATTGCGAGTTCACACACCTCTTTAACATTAATTTTAGAGATCTCCGACTGGCGAAATCGAACATCATTAGTGCCGACGTAAATAATCATCTAAGATAATTTACGATTAGCATTAATCTTTTTAGATTATAAAAAGGTTTGGCCATAATTTTAGGCCAAATGGAGGGGGAAAAACTAAAAGAAAAAAACAAGAAACTTCTTTCATTTGCAAAGAAGAGGAACAAGGAACATCTTCTTCCCAACGTCCTTAAGCTAAACACTGTCGAGTACACGTGAGAAGACTATTGAAGTGTTTAATTTGTACCATAATGCTGTTTAATGAGTAGACAATGTACTACTCTCATTATAAGTACTACAAAGTACTACAATAACAGTTTTGTTAATTTGTTAAACCCTCTGTCAATCCCACTGTTCATGTTGACAAAAAAAAAAAAAAAAACACACAGGAATTTCTCGACACAGAGATAACACAGAGTGAGAGTTAACATTGTTCATGTACATATACTACCAACACTGTAACAATTCAAAGCGGGTTGAAAATCAGCAAACTTACAATCTAAGTCTTGTGGTTTATGCCAGATTTTTATACAGCCATTACCTATTCGTTAAGTAAAAAAACAAAAATGGTGATAATAGGCTATTATCACCATTTTTGTTTTTTTACTTAACGAATAGCTAAACTAATGAGGTCAATTCCCATGTGTTCTGTTGGTTTATGTGCCCCAGATAGTGTAGGCGGCTGTTATATTAACCGCTTACAGCTAATTCAGCAGTTGCCTCAGATCAAAGGCAACAACTAGTTCTCCTCACTTTTTCCTTCACTATTATGAGCATCTCTCTTGATTTTTACTTTAAAAAAATATTTATAGACTAGATTGAACAGAGTTCATCAAAAACTATTGGATGCTTTTTTCTTCAAATAACGGACAACAACTGAATCCATACCTTTATTTATCTGGCAATTTCATTGTTTTGACCAGCAAATGGAAAATGGAACCATGCCTTCATATTTCTACTTTACTTTGTTCAAGGAGTTTGTTCACATTAAATATTGCATCCTAATATTGACACTTGCAGTTTATTTAGCAATTATAATATTTAATGGCATCATTTTGTTTGTGGTGTTTAAAGAGAGATCCCTTCATGAGCCAATGTACATCCTTATATTTTGCTTGGCTGTCAATGATCTCTATGGGTCAGCTGGTTTTTTCCCTAGAATAATGGTTGATCTCCTTTCTGATATAAATACAATTTCTAGGCCAGCGTGTTTTGTTCAGATTTTTACAATTTATTCTTTTGCAATATCTGAATATACAATATTAACTCTGATGGCATATGACAGATATATTGCCATATGCAACCCTTTAAAATATCATACAATTATGACCTCAAAAGTAACAGCACCATACATGGCAATAGCATCACTTTATACAGCATTTTCTATGGGTCTTGGTATTTTCTTCTCTGCCAGGTTGCCTTTGTGTGGGACTGACATAGCTCGACTGTACTGTTCCAACTGGTCTGTGGTTCGGCTCTCTTGTGGGACTTCCACTTTGAGTAACAACATATTTGGATTTTTTGTCTCCACAACAACAGTTTTTCTCCCAGCCCTCTTCATTTTATATACTTATGTCCGAATTTTGATAATTTGTCAAAAAAGCTCCAAAGAATTTAGGGGCAAAGCATTACAGACATGTCTTCCTCACATTATAAGCTTTCTTAGCTACTCCATAGCATCATTTTGTGACATTGCTCTAAGTCGGTATGATTCAGACAAATACAAGATTGTGGGTATATTTTTTTCAGTGGAATTTCTGATTATTCCTCCTGTTATCAATCCTCTTATTTATGGCTTAAATTTGCCAGAAATTCGCAAACACATTTTATGCTTGTTCCAACGGTCAAAAATTGCCCATTTCCCATGAATAAGTAATTAAAGGAGAATATGACATTTTTAAAAGCTACTTGGTGTTACAGTGTTTTTTTTTTATCACAAAACTTCATTTTCTGAAATTATTTGTTTAGAGCTATAAGATAATGCACTTTGTTTTCTCACGTATTAAATACTTCTGATGTCAACATCACCTTGTATGTTCTGTAACAATCTCCACTTCAATAATCAACAAAATACTTATGTGACATTTCCTTATTGTTAATTGTTACTCTTCACTGTGCAAATATTATATATTAATGGGTGTAAATGAATATATTTTGCTAGTATTTGCATTAACATGCTTTGTCTAAACTGTTTTTGAATCTGGGTTTTTTTTCTTGCTTTAAGTAATTCACATTTCAATTCAATTCACATTTATTTGTATAGCTCTTTTCACAATACTGTACATATCGGATCAAAGGACCTTTACAGAAAATGCATGTGTCTACATTGCAATTTAGTATGATCTTTCATCAGAGCTGACTGTGTCCAAGTAATGTATTAAGAATTTAAGGCAGAAACAATGAGCCCATTGAAGTAATTATTACGAGTTGTGGACATAATGATTTTAATATATGGAAAAAGTTGCATTGGTGCATGTTGATTCAGAGTTTGCATCATCTGAAGTTTTCGCAGGAGTTGGTCATCTCTTCACTAGTTTTGGGCATCTGAAGTCTTTGTAAAAGGCTGGATACAACTGGAGCTGAAGTACTCTCTAGTTACCTCGGGATGGGGATCACCAGTTTACATTCGGAAGTTTACATTATGTATAATTAAAAACCCTATAAAACTTTAACTCTTTTAACATTCTGTCCTTAGGTATTGTATATACAAGGATGAATACATTTGCTTAAATGGAGCTATCAAAGCAGCACAAGTCTTGATTGTGTCCATGTCCCATATTCATTAAAGACAAACACACATTTCTTAAGAGGAGTTAAAAATGGACAAGGGAACATGTAAAACCATTAAAAACTACACAAATATATTACTATATACAGCGGTAAAACATGTCTCTTATGTGGCAGTGTCACAACCATACCACCCTGTCAGGCTCAGCTAGCATAACTGGGAATCATAAGCATCATTTGGTCAAGATATTGGAGTGAGTCACAAATGGCTTTCTCTTGTAGTATGTTAAACTACAACATAGATGTCTGAAAGTGTTCGCTATGGACATCAACGTTCCTCTTTTTTTCTATATACAAATATTACCCCCTGCAGAACAATGCGCTTTCACACCTTTCCCAAGGACTTCTAAAACTAGCACTTCACTGTCATTCACTAGCATACCTGTAAATTAACACCCTAAAGTAACACTTTATTTTACAGTGGTTTTGTTACACGTTTCATGTAATTATTATACCAATAATGTATCCTCACTAGTAAGTTATGCAAAGTTTTATGCAGCTAACCCTAAACCAAACACTGATCCTGACTAGTAAGTACATTTTGTTAATTAATATGACCCTGTACTTAATTGTATAATTAAAGTAAGGATACATTTTAAAAATTGAACAAATATTTATATGTGCTATGTGTGTGTCTTGGACAGAAAAATGCAATATGAATATATTGAAATATAAATATATGAACATTGCTTGGTCCGAATCAAATTTTTATTTAACCCCCTTCCTGGTCCCAGGTGATATTTTTTCAAAGGCATAAAGCAGTTTATATCTTATTTAATTTTATTATATGAATGTATGTCATTGTTTTCAGTGAAAACAACTATGAAATAAATCTGAAAAGTATACAAGTATACTCAATATTAAGTATAAGTTATAAGTATAAGTATACTCAATATTCTTCATCTAAAACATCAGTCATAGGCCTCACTTTGACAAGTTATTTGACCTTTTAAGCAAAGGGATTTAATTGTTATTGTAATGTCTAATTAAACCTGAAGGTCCATTTATCTCAGCCCACTGGGAGATGTGGTGGTCAAGATGCTGTCCTGGAATGGTCAAGGGACCATATTATAAGTGAAAACAAGTTAATGAGATGTTAATTACATGTTTTGAGTTACATCATTGGTGGTGCACTGTTACATGTCCGATGAATTACACAGCAACTGCCATTTGTGAATGCAATGCTTTTTATTAACAGCTCTACTTGTCAACATGATCCCATATATTCAACTGCCCACATCCGCGTGTTTGTTTTCCGTACATGCGCATCACGGGGGGAGGGGGGGGGGGGGGAGCTAATCGTTCTTAGCCCAGCACATTTAAAGTAACATGTTAATAATACACAAATTATATTGTATTTCTGTACAGATCGTTTATCACAATTATCTACATCCCTTTCTTTTGGTAGCTGAAACTACCAAATCAACAGATGCAAATCAAAATATGATCTCTATATGCACAAAGAAAACACATAATAAAGAATGATGCTGACAATATGGAAATGAGCATAGTCAACACATTTATCCGGCACTCAGAATAAGAACCAGAGCGAATGTCACTAATCCTCCCATTGTTGGTACCTTGGATTCGGCTTGCAAATGCGACCTGAACGCGTTATGTAAGGTGCATTATTGACCTTAGTGGGAGACTGTACTGTGTTCTTTGTCAACTTAGTAGGTGTGGATTCTGGTTGTGGGAGGTGTATTTGTGGTGAGTCTGGTATATGGGGAACAAAGTCCTTTGTATGGGTAGTGGTGCTTTGAAAGTCAATTTTTTCTCGGGTTAGCTGTGGGTGGGGGGGGGGGGGGGGGGGGGGGGGGGTCGGGGAGGGGCTCTGCTACAGGAAGGATGTGGCGTCGGTCCCTCCTGTATGTTCTCCCATTGCATTGGATGGTGTATGAGCGAGGCTCCTTGTTCACCTCTTTTACCGGGTCAAGGCGCTCATATCCTTTTGGCATTTGCATTCTAACAACTTGTCCCTCTGCCAATGGCTGCAGAGAATGACTTGATGTATTGAAGTATCGCTTTTGGGTCATCCTCTTTGCAAGAAGCTTTGCAGTGACTTGCTTGGTACATTTTGGGGCTGGCTCCAACAGTCTTGAGTTAACAGGAATGGCTGACCGTGTCTGTCGTGACAACAGCCGTTGTGCAGGGGAACCCAATGTTGGGTCACAAGGAATGTTTCTCAGATTCAGGAGGTTAAGAAACTTCTTAAGGTTAAGAGATTTCTCCATCAGCTGTTTTGCGCTGCGAACCGCTCTTTCTGCCAGGCCATTCGACTGTGGGTACTCTGGACTACTGTTGACATTAATGAAGTCCCACTGTTTGGCAAAGTCTCTGAATTGCTGACACATGTACTGACTAGCATTATCAGAAATGAGTGTATGAGACTGAGCAGACTGAGCATGAGAGGAGTTCTGCCATGATGTCAGCCGTCATCGTTGGCCAGAAAATGATACCTCTTGCTCTGTGTTTGGTAGAGTCATGGGCGTCAGTTTGGTTTGAAATGTGCTGGGGACAGAGACGCATTCGGAAGTGCATTTTCAAAAGTGCAGTGACACATAAACATTTTTTTCTCTTTCGCGCAGGTCTAATATATCTGTACGTAGGCTACATCAATTAGCTTGATGCTCTTTAAATATTTTGTTGCATTATTAAAAAGTTTCGGTGCATATGGAATCAAGACGGACCTATCCGCGATCGCTCTCCTTGGTTCTGACCAAAGAAGAGCGCTTTGGAATCTCCATACGCATCATATGGGCTGCGTTTCCCGATAAAAGAAAAAGAGGTGTTCTTTATAAAAGAACTTCATAAATAGTTGGAATTGCATTTATTAGGACTCATGGGATAGGCAGAGGCGCTGGCGCCGTCCTAGCAACGGCGCTGGTCGCGCTAGCTGCGGTAGTCGCACACGAAGATGTGCTAGGTGTGCGATGTGGATCTCATTCTCAGCTCTCCTTCATCTCCTGGCTGCAGTGATGACTCAGAGACTGTACGTGCGCGTTTAAGGTACCTAAACAACGACTGTTGCAACATTGTCCTTTACTGGAAATTATTTTCACACTTTCACAAGCTAATGATAAGCTGCAATATTTCTGGAGACATGGAGTGGGTAAAACATTATTTTGACCACTTGAGTTTTGTTTTGTAGAAAGACTTTTTTAAAAAGATTTTCGTTTAGTATAAATTGTCTAATAAATCTTAATTTTGATGACTATTTTATCAACCAATTGCCTGTATTTAATAAATAAGAAGTAAATATATAGCAGACAATGTAATAAGGCCGGCACGATCACTTGCATTGCACGACAACTGGAGCATGTTTCCGCCACAGAGTGGAAAATAAAAATTGTAATTGCGATTTTTTAATCTCACAATTCTGATTTTTATCTCAAAATTACGTGATATAAAGTGTCAATTGCAGGTTAGTGTTAAAGTCTTGTTTATTTTGTCATGTTTGTGGTTTCACTGTCTTTGGTTTTCATTCAGTTTGTACCTTGGTTTTCTGCCTTGTTAATTGTATTCTGTCATGTCTATCATTAGGTCCGTTGGTTCAGGTGTGTCCAGTTAGTTTGTATGGTTCCGCTCGTTGTTTCTGATTTGCCCCAGCTGTGTCTTGTTCCCTGATCCCCTCTGGTTATTTAAATCCTGTGTACTCTTTTGTTCGTGGTCAGTTATTGATTGAATGTATCTGTATCTACGTACCACTATCTTGTCTTGCCTGTTCTGAGTTACCCGTCTGTATTATTAAAGTCTACAACTGCATTTAGATCCGACTACCGCCTTTGCTTCACGCAATTCGTAACAGAATAACTGACCACCCAGGATCTAGCAGTTAGTAGAAGATCTCACCGTACCGTGATCCAGCAGCCATGCCCACCTGGAGTCCTGATGTCCAGATCATCCGTCTTCGCCAGGAGAATCGCGCCATCGAGGATTATGTCGCGGAATTCCTCGAGCTGGCATATCTCGCGCAGATGAACACCCACGGCTTGAAGATCTTCTTCCGCGGGGGTTTGTCTGAACCACTCCGGTTTCTGATGCCCGAACCTGGTCCGCACGGGTCTTTAGAATGGTACGTTGACCTGGCCCTGTTGTGGAGCGGTTCCCCGTTTACTGTGGGCGAGGAGGAGAAGCACCCTGAACCCGCAGTATCCCTTCAGACCGCGCTCCACAAGCCCGCGCCTCACGTGAACCGAGTCGAGCCCGCTTTCCACGACATGCCTGAGCTTCTTCCCGCCGAGACCACGCTCCGCAAGCCCGCACTTCTCGTCTGCCCCGCCGAGCCTGCGCCTCACATGAGCCCTGCCAAGTCAAGTTCCGAGTCAAGTGAGTCAAGTTCCGAGTCAAGTGAGTCAAGTTCCGAGTCAAGTGCCGCCGAGTCAAGTGAGTCAAGTGTCGCCGAGTCAAGTGAGTCAAGTGCCGCCGAGTCAAGTGAGTCAAGTGCCGCCGAGTCAAGTGAGTCCAGTGCCGTGTCAA
This sequence comes from Chrosomus eos, assembly GCA_036326025.1. Lineage (NCBI taxonomy): Eukaryota > Metazoa > Chordata > Actinopteri > Cypriniformes > Leuciscidae > Chrosomus > Chrosomus eos. The sequence goes on from CM070825.1 coordinate 11,066,561, forward strand.
GTAAGTCAAGTGCCGAGTCCAGTGAGTCAAGTGAGTCAAGTGCTGCCGAGTTAAGTGAATCAAGTTCGTCTGCCGAGTCAAGTGAGTCAAGTTCGTCTGCCGAGTCAAGTGAGTCAAGTTCGTCTGCCGAGTCAAGTGAGTCAAGTTCGTCTGCCGAGTCTAGTGAGTCAAGTTCGTCTGCCGAGTCAAGTGAGTCAAGTTCGTCTGCCGAGTCAAGTGAGTCAAGTTCGTCTGCCGAGTCAAGTGAGTCAAGTTCGTCTGCCGAGTCAAGTGAGTCAAGTGAGTCAAGTGCGTCTGCCGAGTCAAGTGAGTCAAGTGCGTCTGCCGAGTCAAATGAGTCAACCAGAGAGTCAAGTGAGTCTACCAGAGAGTCAAGCCCAGTAACGCGCCGTCGCAGAAGGAGAAGGAGGACTCGTTTGCCTCGCCAGGCTCCGGAGGGCGTTCCCAGACTCCTCGCCCTGCCGGCCCCGCCTCTGCGCCTCGCCCTGCCGGCCCCGCCTCTGCGCCTCGCCCTGCCGGCCCCGCCTCTGCGCCTCGCCTTGCCTGTGGCCTTCAAGCTCCAGGAGGCCGCTCTCGAACCAGTTTACAGCCCGGAGGTTCCTCCCCTGGATTTCCCCAAGTATTTTTTTTTGGGGGGGGGGGGGGGGGCAGTAGGTACCCTGAGAGGGCCATGGAGGCGACGCTGACATGGACCTCGTCCGAGTCTGCTCCGCCTTTGTCCCCGTCCAAGTGTGCTCTGCCCTGGTCCCCTGCCAAGTGTGCTCCGCCCTGGTCCCCTGCCAAGTGTGCTCCGCCCTGGTCCCCTGCCAAGTGTGCTCCGCCCTGGCCTTCGCCTCGTCATGCTCCGCCCTGGCCTTCGCCTCGTCCTGCTCCGCCCTGGCCTTCGCCACGCCATGCTCCGCCCTGGCCTTCGCATCGTCCTGCTCCGCCCTGGCCTTCGCCACGCCATGCTCCGCCCTGGCATTCGCCTCATCCTGCTCCACCCTGGCCTTCACCACGCCATGCTTCGCCATGGCCACAGGCACGTCCTGCTATGGCCACTCGTACCGGTACCGTCATGGAGTCTATGGTCCCTGTATACCCTGTCTGGGACTCCATGACGCCCACCCCTCCCGCCCAGGTCGTGTTCTAAATCGGCGCGAGGTCGCGCCTTATGGAAGGGGGGGATAATGTTACAGTCTTGTTTATTTTGTCATGTTTGTGGTTTCACTGTCTTTGGTTTTCATTCAGTTTGTACCTTGGTTTTCTGCCTTGTTAATTGTATTCTGTCATGTCTATCATTAGGTCCCTTGGTTCAGGTGTGTCCAGTTAGTTTGTATGGTTCCGCTCGTTGTTTCTGATTTGCCCCAGCTGTGTCTTGTTCCCTGATCCCCTCTGGTTATTTAAATCCTGTGTACTCTTTTGTTCGTGGTCAGTTATTGATTGAATGTATCTGTATCTACGTACCACTGTCTTGTCTTGCCTGTTCTGAGTTACCCGTCTGTATTATTAAAGTCTACAACTGCATTTAGATCCGACTACCGCCTTTGCTTCACGCAATTTGTAACAGATAGCTATAAAGTCAGAATTGCGTGATATAGGCCTAAAGTCGCAATTGTATGTTATTAAGTCAAAATTGCGTGATATAAAGTGTGAGAAATATAGCTTGAAATTCTAAATTTTTTCACAGAATTGCATGTTTATATGTCGCAATTCTGAGTTTATAATACACAATTGGGAGATATAAAGGCAGAATTGCATGATATAAAGTCGCAATTGCGTGTTACAAAGACAGAATTGAATTGTGAGATATAAACTATTCTGGGCTAAAAAAAATAAAAATAAAAAAAGAAGCATTTGTGACTTTATTTCACGCAATTGTGACTTTATTTCACGCAATTCTGACTTTATTTCACGAAATTCTGATTTTATATCTCACAATTCTGAGAAATAAAGTCAAGTCGCAATTATCTTTTAAAATGTTTTATTCTATAGCGGAAACAAGCTTCCAAACTATAGCCTATAGACTGCCTTATTTAATTAAATTAATATAAAGGGTCGATTTGTTTTTTTCCCCCTCATCAAAACCGATAATGTTTATCAGTGGTTGTATATCAAGCAGGGATGCGTTTGTTTGCATTTTGTTTTGCGATTTCACCGGAACGAATAGAGAATCTCCAACAGATTCAAGTCCGAGTGAAGACATTGCGGCGCGTGCCACAACAGAACACTGTATCCGCGCCACTAATAGCAGAGGCAACCAGCACATGATCACTTGATTAAAACAACAACACGTTAGCGCTAGATCAACTCTTATTTAACAAATGAACGAAACGAATGCTCTGCTAGTTAACTGGAGATGTTTTACTTGTATATTGTAGGCTACATCCGTACCGCGAGATGTTTCAAAAGTGGTGGGGACAAAATCGACCCTGGCAAATAGTCCCCCCCGTTAATGACCCCTATGGGTAGAGTCCAGCCCTGGGTGGCCTCTGTGGACTATTTCCATATATTCCCTCTGCAATGAGCGAGGAATGTTTTGTGGCCTTTTGTGGCCTTTCATCACCTTTTCCACAGCTAGCTCGTCTCTGTAGGGAAAGTACGAATGCACAGTGGGCCACACGCCATGTTCTTTAATTGGGCAACCTCGTTGAATCACAGTGCTTAGATCCTATAACATATCGTCCTCCGCCGTATGCTTTCTGAGTTCCTCCAGTCTAGCAGTGGAAATACAGTTGATAGACATGACCTCGAATGTGTCGTTTTCAGTGTCTGGTTGGACTTGAGTGTCTGGAGCTCTAGATAGGGTGTCTGCAAGGTACATGAGCTTACCCTTCTTGTACACCAGGGTGATGTCATAGCACTGTAACCTGAGCATCATCCTCGGTAATCGTGCAGGAGTTGTGTGGATTGTTTTTTTCAGAATAGTTACCAGGGGCTGGTGGTCCGTCTCAACGAGTGTAGGTTTCCCATATACAAAGTCCCTGAACTTTGTACAGGCAAATACGACGGCTAGCAACTCCTTCTCTATCTGCGCATACCGTGTCTCTGTGTCTGTGAGTGTGCGAGATGCATACGCAACTGGTTTTCCCTCCTGCATGCATGCAGCACCCAGACCGAAGCTGGAAGCATCACAGGTTAACGTAACTGGATTCTTCACGTCGTAGTATGATAATAGAGGTGGAGTGGACAAACATGACTTGAGGGTGTCAAATGCCTGTTGGTGTTGCTGGTACCAGCACCATACTGTCTCTTTGTGTGTCAGCTTTCTGAGGGGCGCAGCAATGTCGCTGAAGTTTGGGATACATTTCCCAGATAATTTACCATTCTGAGGAAGCGCTGTAATGCAAGGACATCCTTCGGGGCTGGCATCTCAGAAATTGCTTTTGTTTTGGAAGGATCTGCTTTTAGGCCTTCTCTTGTAAAGATATGGCCCACATAGCTGACTTGGTCCAGCCGAAATTTGCATTTGACAGGGTTTAGCTTGAGTTTGATCTCACGTACTCTGTTCAAAACCCTTTTCAGGTTGATGTCATGTTCCGCATGTTTGCGACCTCCGATGAAGATGTCATCAACAATAATCACACAGGGGTACCCTGAAAAGAGCTGCTCCATTGAGCGCTGGAACACCTCGCTTGCAGAGTTAATGCCAAAGGGCATACGGAGAAATCTATAGCGCCCAAATGGAGTGCTAAATGTTGTCATCATGGAGGACTTGTGGTCGAGGCGTACTTGCCAGAAAGAGCTCTTTGCGTCTAGCATGGAAAATACGGTTGCGTAATTGGAAATTCTCTGAGTTCTCTGAGCTGGTCAGTAAATAAGTCCTTGTACTCTGTAATAATATCTCCGGTGCTGCCCTCCATACTGACATGATGCACATCTGGGCTGATTGTAACGATCGCCATGTCAAGGCATGCACGGAATCCCAACAGCGGTTGAACATCTTGATCCACCAAAAAGAATGAAAGTGGATAGTTTTGCCCATTTAGGCTACATTGCAATGAGACCAAGCCTTTCGTTTCAATTTTAGCTCCACCATAAGCTACAAGGTTAGGGTCAGACTGTCTCTGAATGTTTCGCTGGCCGTTTGTTGTTGGCAATTTGTTCGAAAGTCTTTTGTGAAATTACGTTTCATTTTGCCCCAGTGTCAACTTTCATCTCGATTGGAGCTTTGTTTATGTGTACAGTGACAAATCCGTTGTTAACAGTGAGTTAACAACGTTGACACACTTGTCAAATTCAATGCCATCAACATAAAAGGTGTCATCATGGTCAGGGGGTTTATCTACCTCAAGTTCATGTACCGCTTTCCTGTGATTAAATTTCTTCTGACCAAATTGACTGCATGCTTTGCAACATTTCTAGTAGTGATTCATTTTCTTGCAGTTATGACATTGTTGTCCGAAAGCAGGGCATTTTTCTTTCTTTGCTGCATGATTACCTCCCCAATTTCTGCAATTGGTTATAGTTAAATCATGTTGTTCTGTTCCCTTTCAAGGGAACTTCGAGCTGCGTCAAGTGCTGTGGGAACGCCCCTGCGTTGTGCGTCACGAAGCACGTATGGAATCAGCCCAATGGAGAGACGGAACGTCATAGGCGGGTGCCGTCATCGACCAGGAAACTATAAAGCACCCCAAAAACACAAGCGCATCAGCTTCTGTGCCTTGCGAGCGTCTTCGTTAAGGACGCTCCGCTCCCGCTCCCGCCGAGCGCTCTTCGAGGAGGCACGCTCCCCGCGGTTCGGGTCCCGCTTCTGCTGAGGCAGAGCGGCGGCGCTTATCGTGGGGATCGCAGATGGATCTCTCAGCTGGGTTAGAGACGGCCTCTGCCTTATCTCTGCCTTAGCTCTGCCTTTACCTGTTAGATCCAGTGTCTCAGCCCCGGTTCGGAAGCACGCTCTGCGGTTTCTTTCACCCGGGCTGATCACAGTACTGCAACTTTCTAGTTATAAAAACTGATGAGATAAAAATAGCAGTGTTGATGAGGGAGATGTGAGATTCGCCACCTCACACTCCCGAAAGCAAAGAGCTCATGGAGGTTTTCACTCGAGCTGTATCAAAATCATTAAACATTGAGTGGCCAGTGGTTAGGAGTCTGTTATTAATCTAAGTTAGATGAAACATTTCTCCCTTCCGTGTGCAACCTCCACGCCGGTGATTGCCGTGTTTTTTCATGATCTGCATACTGAGGTGTCAAGATTATGGAAGAAGCCGGCTTCTAATAGACTAAGAATATTTATCATATTCTGATTTAGACTTTTTGAAAATAAAAGGCGGAGCTTTGCCGCGGGTAGAAGAGACGCTTGCGAGCTATCTCTCTTCCGAGGCTGCATTGTCATTTAAAGCACCGGCATACTTTCCAAGCCATTATGAAACATTTCGGCTTTGTAAAGTGTATTTGGCGGCAGGTCAGACTGCGTCGTGTCTGCACAATCTATATTGCAGGCATACCGGGCTGATTTGCTAAAGGACGTGAACGTGAGTGAGGAGGCAGTACTGACGTGGTTCGAGAACTGCGTCAGGTTGCCGATTTATGGTAAAATTAATTTTTCCAACATGAAAGAGAAAGAAAAAGCTTTCTTCTAATCTAGATGTTCCTCTCTCTCGGGGTTATTCAGTGACTTAGTTAATACTGGCATTGATAATTTCAGGAAGAAAATAGCAGGCAGCATCTTTTAAAAGGTTTCTTCCACTAAAAGTTCACGTCCCCGGGGCTGCTGGGCGGGAGCAGCCCCGGCCGTCTAAGAGCTCATTGCATAGGCGCAGCAAAGCAGAGTATTGCGTCTCGCGCTCCCCCTGCTGGTCAGTGGGACCAGACGCGGTACTAAATAAATAAATAAATAAAAAACAATAGAACTGATTTGAGGACAGTTATATTGGACTATGCTGAGGGCGGTCCCCACCGAGGGAGAAAGGTGTTCACCTCTTTTTACGGTGCCCATTCTTCCTCTGTGCCCTCAGGGGCCCGTTCTGCCAACCCCGCCTTCATGCCGGGGCGCAGGCGGTCCCAGCGAGCGCTTTCCCGAGGGACGCTCACCCCCTCTGACTCTGAGGGTGGTCCCCACTGAGGGAGAAAGGTGTTCACCTCTTTTACAGTTCCCATTCCCCCTCGGTGCCCTCAGGGGCCCGTTCTGTTAACCCCGCCTTCATGCCGGGGCGCAGACGGTCCCAGCGAGCGCTTTCCCGAGGGACGCTCACTCCCTCTGAGGAGGGTCTCAGAGCAGTCAAACCAGTTGTTCCCTGCCGGTGCACCGTTACAGGGCGCTGTGTTTGCTGCTCAAATTACACCAGAGGCCAGTCTCGAGAGACTGGTACCCTTAGAAAAGGGGTTCTGCCCATAGAGTGGGCCCCAAGCAGGCTCTGGTAATGGAACAAGAGGTGAAAACGCTCCTTCAAAAGGGGGCTATAGAACAGGTTCCTCCTCCCAGTTTGGAGCTAGGTTATTACAGCTGATATTTCATCGTTCCAAAGAAGGATAGGGGGTTGCGTCTAACTTTAGATTTGCGCCTATAAAATCACTCGGTAGGGAAGTTCAGTTCAAGATGCTCACTATCAAGCAGGTCGTGTCACAAATCAGGCCCGAGGGCTGGTTTGTCACGATAGATCTAAAGGACGCTTATTTCCACATTTCCATCCTTCCACAACACAGGAAGTTCCTGAGGTTTGCCTTCGGGGGCGAGGCATTCCAATATAGGGTTCTTCCGTTCGGTCTAGCTATCTCCCCGTACTTTCACGAAATGCACGGATGCAGTACTTGTGCCTCTGAGACTTCAAGGCATTCGCATTCTTAACGTCATCGATGATTGGTTGAGTTTAGCTCAGAGGGAGCATATGGCGGTTCGGCATCAAGATGTCGTCCTCGCGCATGTCAGGAAGTTGGGGTTGAGGCTGAACCGTGAAGAAAAGTGTTTTATCTCCTTCTCAGGAGACCACTTTTCTGGGCATCGTTTGAGATTCGGTCACCCGCATCGCTTCGAGTCTTCAGCCTTGAAACAGTAAAGACGCTAACGCTAACGACGGATGCTTCCCTCACAGGGTGGGGGGGCGGTCATGAGTGGTCCTTGTACTGAGTGGCAGGACCATCATCTATCATGGCATATAAATTGTCTAGAGATGTTGGCAGTGTATCAGGCTCTGAAACACTTCCTAGCAGACCTGAGAGGTCATCATGTGTTAGTTCAGTCAGACAACACGTCGGTGGTCTATTATATAAATCATCAGGGGGGCCTGCGGTCTCGCCGGCTTTACAAGGTCCTCAGGTCCTCATGTGGTCCCAAGGGAAGTTACTATCTCTGAGAGCAATGTATCTTACAGGGTATTTGAATACGGTAGCAGACTCCCTGTCGAGGCAGGGGCCGAGGCCGGGGGAATGGAGACTCCACCCCGAGGTGGTGGAGCTCCTTCGGTTGAATTTCGGTCGCGCCGAGGTGGAACTATTCACTTCCAAGGAGACCATGCATTGTCATCTGTGGTTTTCCATCAGCCATCCAGCCCCTCTGGGGTTGGATGCTATGGTGCAGCCGTGGCCGAGGTCACGTCTGTACGCCTTTCCCCCGATTGCTCTGCTACCAGGAGTTCTGGAGAGGGTTCGCCGGGACGGGGTCAGCCTACTGTTAGTAGCCCTGTTTTGGCCGGCCCAAGTATGGTCTGCGGACCTGATTTCTCTCCTGGACGGCTCTCCTTTGGAGCTAGCTCCCGGTCAGGAGGGATCTACTCTCTCAGACGGGCGATATTTCTCCCCCGCCCAGAGTTATGGAAACTGTGGGCTTGGCCTCTGAGGGGGCCCAGCTCTTAGATTCCGGTCTCTCAACCGAGGTTGTGGAGACCATCTTTCACTCCAGAGCTCCATCCACGAGGAGGCTATATGCCTTGAAGTGAAATCTTTTTACTTCTTGGTGTGGAGAACACCTGCAGGACCCAGTTATCTGCCCAGTGGGTGCAGTGCTGGAATTCCTGCAGGAGCGCTACTCCACAGGGTTATCCCCCTCCACACTAAGGTGTATGTGGCGGCACTAGCTGCTTACCACGTCCCTTTCAGTGGAGTTTCTCTTGGGAGACACCCGCTTATAACTCGTTTCCTTCGTGGCACTTTGAGGTTGGGGCCAGCAGTTCGCACGAGGGTGCCTTCCTGGGATCTGGCCATTGTATTAGAAGGTCTTTCCCTAGCTCCTTTTGAACCTATCGAAGAAGTTCCTGAGAAGTTTCTCACTTTTAAAACTGTCTTTCTTCTTGCTATCTCCTCTCTAAAAAGGGTCGGAGATTTGCAGGCTCTGTCGGTTTCACCCTCGTGCCTGGAATTTTCGCCTGGCATGGTTAAGGCTTTTCTCATCCTAGACCAGGTTACGTTCCCAAGGTCCCTACTAATGTTGTTAGACCTACAGTTCTGCAGGCTTTCTGTCCTCCTCCATTTCTATCGTCAGACCAGGAGAAACTTAATTTACTCTGCCCTGTTAGGGCATTAGACGCTTATGTCCACAGAGCTGCCCTGTGGATTAAATCAGAACAACTATTTGTGTGTTTTGGGCCTCCCAGAAAAGGGTGTCCCGCGTCTAAACAAAGAATGAGCAAGTGGGTGGTCGAGGCTATCTCACTTGCTTATGAGTCGGCTGGTCAGCCTTCACCTTTGGCTGTACGAGCGCACTCTACTAGGAGTATGGCTGCTTCTAAAGCTCTTTTGTCAGGAGTTTCCCTAAGTGATGTTTGTGATGCGCCTGGATGGTCTTCACCGCATACTTTTATTAAGTTCTATGATCTAGACTTAAGCTCTACCCCTGGGGCACAGGTGCTCTCGTCTTCTGTGCGCTAGTTCTCACATGACGGTCACTTGGTCCTATGGCGACGTGGGTATTCGCGTTCCCACAGCGCTTTACGCAGCTCGAAGTTACGGTTACGTATGTAACCTTAGTTCCCTGATAGGGAACGAGACGCTGCGTCGTTCTGCCATACTCCCGGCATTCCCGTTAGCTCTTCCTTCAGGCCTATCAGAAGCTGATGCGCTTGTGTTTTTGGGGTGCTTTATAGTTTCCTGGTCATGACGTCACCCGCCTATGACGTTCCGTCTCTCCATTGGGCTGATTCCATACGTGCTTCATGACGCACAACGCAGGGCGTTCCCACAGCGCTTGACGCAGCATCTCGTTCCCTATCAGGGAACTAAGGTTACATACGTAACCGAGACGTTCTTTGTTTATGTTTTGTGTTTTGGCGCCACCTGCTGGAAAATGGCTGTGTTGCATCAACGTCTTATTATTTTCTTCTGTCATTTCATGTATGCGACAAATTGAGATTGCTTTGATCAGAGTTAATTCGCTGTCTCTTAGCAGTACTTTCCTTAAGCTTTCATTGTTGATGCCACACACAATCCGATCACAGATCAGCTCATCTGTCAATTCTCCAAAATGACAACTTTTAGCTTTAATCCTGAGATCACTGATGAAAGCCTCAATAGCCTCACTGGTAACACTTTATTTTAAGGTGCTATTAATAAGCAGTAATTAACAGTTAATAAGACACTTATAAGACCTCATAAGATGCATATAAGATGCATATAAGCATTAACTACTTCATACTGTATAAGGGTTAATTAAAGCACAAGTGGTCATGACCCAGCTGGACCCCAGGGGATGGAGTCTACACTCACCCTGGCTGTAACTGTCGTGAGGCTCGTCGGCGGCACGATTGAGTAGAGCGGGAAAAGTGAAACAAAGCATCCTCAGAAGTTATATGAAGTAGTTTATGCTTATATGCATCTTATATGCATCTTATAAGGTCTTATAAGTGTCTTATTAACTGTTAATTACTGCTTATTAATAGCACCTTAAAATAAAGTGTTACCGCCTTGTTTCTGATTCCTTGAGTGAAACTTGTGCCTCTCCATTGTTTTATTTTGTTGTGGGTTGCATATTTCACAAATTTCCTTTTCAGGCACTCCGGATCCTCTCTGGATTCCACGGGAGTTACGATCGCGCCGCCCTTGCCTGGTGCACGCACCTCCGCTGCATAGACAAATGAACACTCCCATTCAATGGCTTCCGACCCTGCAAGATTGATATATGCCCTTGTCCTGGCAGGCTTGTCATAGTGTGCTGCGGCGATGAAAATGTCATACTCTTGCTCAAAAATTCGCCAATTGTCGGCGATATTTACATCAAAAGTGAGCGGGTCTGGTCTTCTAAAACAGACCGCCAATATCACTCACTGCGTGCGCAGTCGTGAGAAAACTATAACGAGCAGTACAGCCTATGTCTTCTTACACCGTTGGTTTTCCTCACGGGCGAAAGGTCCGTGTCGTCTTCTGATACCATGTGACATGTCCGATGAATTACACAGCAACTGCCATTTGTGAATGCAATGCTTTTTATTAACAGCTCTACTTGTCAACACGATCCTGTATAATCTACTGCCCACATTCGTGGGTGTGTTCCGTACATTCTTAAAGAAGAACAGACGTTCTTAAAGAGCCCAGCACATTTAAAGTAACATGTTAATAATACACAAATTATATTTCTGTACAGATCATTTATCACAATGATCTACATGCACTAAAAAGAATTGTATTAGCTACCATACCACTGAAAACTATTTGACATTGAAACAATTGAACAAATTTGCAAACTGCAACACCAAAAACCCTTTTGCACATTTTATATTATTTGCCTATTGCCCATCATATTTCGGCTACTGAAGATATCACGTTACAGTTATAGCCTTGGTCTGCATTGTTCCGTGAACACAGCATGCTATAAGCCAACTTCCTATAATAACAGCCTAATAGTCACAAATCTCAAGTTAAATATTAGTCAACCATGCATAATACACTATGACACACTCACACACATAGAGCATATCAGTGTCAAATGCATAATTTACACCACGCCTGGTGCAACTTACGAAGAGTAATAAAAACAACTGGCCTACTCACGTTCTTAATACAGCTGAAGTCGACGTTTTTGGGAGTGGAATCTCCTCATGAGTTTCTCTTTCCATTCGTTTCTGAATAGGCAAAACCAAACACGTCACATCGCTATAACTTTACTACGATTTGTAGGCCATAGAGAATGTGCAATATGTCAATTGTGTATTTTGTAGGCCAGATAGAGTGTGCAATACATAAGTTGTGTATACTAGGGGTGCTATTAGTGTGCAGTATGACAATTGTGTATCATATAGGCCTTGTGGAATACATCAGTTGTGTATTTTATGGGTACTATAGAGTGTGCAGTATGCCAATTGCGTATTTTATGGGCCATGTGCAATATGTTAATTGTAATTTTAATGTGTGCTATGGAGTATGCAATATGCAAGTTGTGTATTTTTGTAGGCAATATGGAGAGTGTGCAATATACCAGATGTGTGTTTTTTTGTGTGCAGTATGCCAGTTTTTTAATTATGTAACAGTTTTAAATTTTTTATATAAGTGCCAATGGAAGGCGTTACTGTGTCTACTACTATACATATGTACCTATTTAAATGTATTTGAGAGAATGTTCGGGAGAGGATGTGCTAAGGAAATGTTGTGAACTGTCTTTTGTGCCGTCTCTGTAAAAGCTACGGAATGGACAGTGTCCAAAACAAATTTCCCTTTGGTGACAATAAAGGGATCTAAGTGTAATTGTATGGTCAGTGGGGTTTAATTAAAATGTTATCATTACAAGATAATTATCTGTTCTGTTATCCCACTGAGAGCAGCTCTGGACAGAGAGGCCTTCTGGGTATAAGGACTAAGGCAATATGAGAGTGGAATCATACATAATGACCTTAAACAACCATGTTTATTAAAGTCAAATTAGGCCATATGGGGACCCATGTGAATTACATCATTTGGTCTGTTGCATAATGATTTCAGTTATTAGCCACAAGCTAGAGAAAAAACACCATACCTGTATTTTAAAAATGTCTCTTCTTGATTTTTTTAAAACCTTTCTACAGACCTTCAACATTATTTAAAATTAACTGAGATTATTAGCCTTTGTTTGTGAACATTTCTGACATTTTGTTACGTACTGCTCTGAGACACGAAGGTTGATGATCCAAATGCAGTTTATTTTGAAAGGGTAATTCAAAGACGTAATCCAGATAACAGGCAAGAGGTCATAAACACAAAATAAGCAGTCCAAACAAACAAACAAACAAACAAACAAACAAACAAACAAACAAACAAACAAACAAACAAACAAACAAAAAAGGCAGGGGACACAGGAAAAAGGGGGAATCCAAAAACAGGCAAACAACAGAGAAAATGCATTGCAGCTCGGCATTGCAGTAGAAACACTAAACAAGATTTAGCAGAGAATGAATAAAATAAGCAGGCTTATATGGTGAGCTAAACAACGTAATGACATACAGGTGGATGTGATCATGGTTTATGGGCAAAGGATTATGGTGAATGGAGTCTGTGGATGTGTGGTGATTGTCGGGGTCAGAGTGCCCTCTGATGGTAATCAGAAGACTAAAATGTCGAACATCATTAGTGCCGACGTAAATAATAATCTTAGAGAATTTACGATTAGCATTAGCCAGCACTTTTAAATTTGCTTTGATGTCAGGAGCTCTGGCTCCTGGCAAACATGTGACTATGGTGGCTGGTGTCTCTATTTTCACATTCCGTGTAATATAATTGCCAATAACTAGGGCACATTCAGGAGGATTCTCAGTGGCAGTTTCACTGAGTTAGGAGAATCTTATTTGTTATGGTAATCGGAATGGAAGAGCGATGTTTTGTTCCGCGACTACAGCGTCTCACGGTCACCCAGTTGCCTGCACAGGCTCTACAGCCGGAAATGAACAATGTAAAGAGTTCACTAAGCTAGTCGCATCCAAAGCAGTATCTAAAGCCCTTGCATTCTTACTATCCTCGATTAAAGTTTGGATGCGTGTCTCTATTCCTGAAATCTTCTCCGTCAGCCTGACTGTTGCCTTGTTCGCCTCTCTTCGCCTTTGTCGCCATTGGCTTTTGGCTTGCTTAGTTGGGGACATTTAACATTTAATTTTGAATTTAACAATACTATTATAACGTTATTTTCCTGTTATCTCTGTGAAGCTGCTTTGAAACAATTTGTATTGTAAAAAGCACTATATAAATAAAGGTGACTTGAATTGACTTGACTGTCTCCCTGCATTTATCACATCAAAAGCCCTCTGTGCTGACAGAGAAGGCTATACTATACATGTGAAACAAAGATCAAGTGACAATAACAGGAGAAAACATTACTCACCGTGTTTGTTGACTGATCCTACGTACCAAAGTTGTTTGATAGACTTGTAAAGAGCGTGAGCGCAAAAAAAAAAAAAAAACGGTAAGCATAGATGGCAGGTTAACAGGCTAACGAGATACTAGCAGTGTTGTGCCTGAACGCGTTCAATGAACGATAGTTCATGAACTCGTTCATATTTTGGGCGAACGTGAACTGAACGTACTGAATTACTGCCTGATGAACGTTACTGTGAACGCGTTCATTCTGGTGTCTGTGAACGCACGCTCTCTCAGTTTAACTTCGTTCAATAGGGTGCCAGATTTCTATAAAGCCTTCCAGGCGAAAACGCCTTAATATGTAGCGAAAAAAACACCCAATCTGGCAACATCAGCCACCAGTGTCGCACGCACTGCCGCATGCGTCATCAAAACAAAAAGTCGACAAAGCAGCGAGCGAGGCGTCGTATGATCATTTAAACGAGTTTTATGACAAGGTCGGTGAGGATGAGAAAATCTTACATTTCTGTGCAAACTTTGCCAGTCGATAAAATAATTGCTGTCTGTGGTTGTATATGGGCTGTGGCAATAAAAAAAAAAAGAAGCTCGCAGCAATATGGACTATGAACTAGAAAAAAAGAACTATGAACTAGTTCATTTTTTGAAGTATGAACTATGAACTGAACTAGTTCATTTTAAAATGTGTGAACTGAACTTTGAACTAGTTCATGTAGAAAATGAACTTTCCCAACACTGGATACTAGCATGTTGTGCTAGCGATAACGATTTAGAGAAAAGCTAGCAATGTCAGATTAATGTGATAGGCAATAAAGACAATATCTAATATATGTTGATGAGTAAGTTATATAGCAATATAAAAAAAGGAATGACAGTAAATAGCGATTCAAATCAGAAAGCTATACAGAGCTTACAGACGCAAGGCAGACATGAGCAATTGATCAGCAGCAAGGCAGACAGGAGCAATCGATCAGAATAGAACCAATAGTGTATAATAATAACCAATAGCCAGTTGATAATATCTAGAATATCAAAATTGACAGCACCAAAACTTTGGAACAGTCTTCCTAAGGAAGCAGGAACACTTCTCATAAATCCTGATGTACTTGTTGCACACACAGAAGAGGCTGTTTTCTGGTGGCACATATTGTTTTTATTGCTGTCACACACTGTAAGATCTGCAAATCCAACAAAGACAACAGTAAATTAGTTTCGTTATCACAGTGTTGAAATAGTTGGCAGTGTGACTTCTTCATGTGAACAAGTGAAACTACACTTTTTCCATAAACTCATTCCACATTTATCTGTAATACAGTATGGTCACAGTAAATCAAAACCGTGTATTCCACCAAATAAACATATACTGACATAAACATATATTGACATTTCAGTAGCCTACTAAGCTTATACATCTCAATATACATATTCAAGCACTTTAAGTAGCAATTTAACGTTATAACTGTAAACTCTCTTTACTAAAATATGGAGTGCACTGAAACGGAATTAATCTCATTTAAACATTCATTGTAAGGCCGCGATCTCCCGCCCGACATCCGACAGCGCGGCCGCGGACATCCACCTAAGCAGCGCGGGCGAACGCATCCGCCAGCGCGGTCGAGCAGGCCGCACACCAGCCGCGGGTGCGTCGATGCGGTCATTCTTATCAATTCCATGAAACAAGTGCATCAAACTAAACATTTAATTTACTTACACACCAGTTATGATGTCACATCACTTTTCTTACCTGCAAATCCAACAAAGACAACAGTAAATTAGTTTCTGTATCACAGTGTTGAAATAGTTGGCAGTGTGACTTCATGTGAACAAGTGAAACTACCCCGCGGCTCCCCACTGTCCCCTAGTGTCACCCGCCAGTATACACAGGTTTTAGTGATGATAACAGACATCTATACTTAATAATGTTAACCAGCAATACATAATAACAATAACACATATGAATAACAATAAGAGTATTTAAATCTATATGACTACACCCTCCCCCACTAAAAAAAAAATGTTCCTTGACATTTTACCACAACTTCAGAAAAATATTTCCCCGGCTGACCCGTTCCTGGCTGCAAAACAAAAAGGTAGGTTTTCAGGTATTTTAATTCTGTGCATGGAATCAGTCATCCCCTGTTTGCCATGGCTTGTTTAAAAAAACAACAACAACAACAAAAAAGGGGTCACTCACTAATGCTACATTTTCTGACTATTGCACTTTTCCATTAATCTGATTATTTCTACCGGCAATGTTAGTATATGTAAACAGTTACATCTTAATTAGATGAATCTTACCATGTAACTAGACTCCATAATTACCGGCCACCTATTCACTTAGTCTTGTTACCTCTCTCTTTTTTTCTGTTTACTTTACAGGTCCCAGATCTCAGGTCACACGTCTCAGGTATGTAATCTTTTTCTATTTTCTTCTTCTATCCTTTTTTTCTGCTGTGATAGTCAATTGTCTTTAGTTTACTACCATGTTGTTTATTAAAGTCCATGGCCTCCACAGGTTCTGACCGCAGGCAGTCTGGAAGTCGATCTTCTTCAGAACTAGATTTCTCCGTTCCACTGTCGGTTCTCCCAGTTCATTATAAGTCAACATCTTTGGCTGATGTCTCTGTCTTTTTGGGTAAGTTGATGGTTGTGGAACCTCCGGTTCACTCACAGAATCTCGATCCTCCTCCTCAGAAACACTGTTTTCCTGTGGAACATTCTCCTCTTCAGCCCCAGTGGCGTCTGGATTCTCTTCTCCTCCAGAATCAGGCATGTAGGCGGGTAAGTCCTCATTCAGTATTGCTGGTTCGAATGGTTCTGCCTCCGGATTCAGCGTGATGGGTTTCCCACATTGTTTAGAACAGGGAGGAAATTTACAGTACAGTTTATACCCTTCGTCATCATCACTGTCAGAGTCAGGGTTGGATTGTTGTTCTGGCTCCTTCCTGCTCTTAGCTGTGTGCTTTCTTTTCTGTGTTTGACATTCTCTGGTGTCCAGCTTTTCCACAGGTAAACTGTCACAGGGCAGCAGGAGGTTCCGGTGTACCACCCGACTCTGTCCTCCTTTCTCTGGTCTGATCTCGTACACCGGACCATCAGGGCTTTTCCTACTTACTACTGTATACACACAATCTTCCCAGTGTGAGCGCAGTTTACCTGGCCCTCCTCTCTCACTTAAGTTCCTTAGTAAGACTCTGTTGCCAGGCCAAAGTTCAACACCATGGACTTTCTTGTCATAGTATTTTTTTCCTCTCAAGGCCTCTTTCTTTGCAGTCTTTGATGCAATTTGATAAGCTTCCTGTATCCGTGTTTGCCAGTTTGCCACATAATCTGTATAACTCTGCTGTTTTTCATTCGCCTGCAGGTTGAACATGAGATCGATGGGAAGCCGGGGTGAACGACCGAATAGCAGGTAATATGGAGAGAACCCAGTCGCTTCACAGCGGGTGCAGTTGTATGCATGGATCACTTTGGACAGCGAGTTCTTCCAATCAGCCTATTTGTCATCACTCAGTGTCCTGAGCATGGACAAGAGCGTCCTGTTGAACCTTTCAACTTGCCCGTTGCCCATTGGGTGATATGGGGTTGTGTGAGATCCACGCACACCACAAACCTTCTGCACCTGATCCATCAGATGATTCTCAAATTCTCTTCCCATGTCGTGGTGGATTTTCTCAGGGAAACCAAACTTGAGGGCAAAATCACAGAAGACGTGCTGTACCACAGTTTTTGCCGACTTATTTCTTGTGGCGTAAGCCTGGGCAAAACGTGTGTAATGGTCCATCACTACAAGTATGTACTCGTACCCATTTTTGCACTTCTCAAGATGAAGAAAATCAATGGATACAAGCTGGAAAGGGTATGTTGGTTTGAATGGGAATCAATGGGGCTTTAGTAATCTTGTGAGGTTTTTTTCTTTTCAGACACGTGTCACAAAGTGCTCAGTCTCTTTTTTCATATGGGGCCAATAGAATCTCTCACGTATCAAACGTAGAGTCCTCTCAGTTCCGAGATGCCCCATCTCCTGATGCAACTCCTTGTAAACCATTTGATGATGTTCTTTTGGTAGGATGAGTTGGTTTCTCTTTCCTGCTTTTCTGTACAGGACTCCGTCATCATCCAAGTGCAATCGTGTCCACTGTTTCAGCAGGAGTCTGGCATCCGGAGATTCTTTTTTGAGAGTACGGCCGAATGGGCGATTGTTATTGTTTTTGTACTCCAAGACACGGCTGATAACAGCGTCTCTCTGTTAAGATTGCTTGATCTGCTCCTGCGAAAGACACAGATTAGTGGGCAGTGAGATTCTATCTTCCACCAGGTGTACAGCTTGAATGTCTATTGCACTTGTCCACAGAGGAGCATCCTTGAAAGTTAACACCACACCCTGTACTGTAGCACTTATCACGTCTTGGTTGATCTCCTCTGTACACATTTTTATGTACTGGTCAATGTTTGGCGGCATCCTCGACAAGCCATCTGCATCTGCATTGTATCTCCCTGGCCGATATTTGATGGTGAAATTAAAATCGGCCAGCTCCGCGACCCAACGGTATCCTGTTGCATTGAGTTTGGCTGTTGTCAAAATGTACGTTAAGGGATTATTGTCTGTGTACACTTCGAAATGTCGAGCATGAAACAAATAATCCCTAAAGCGTTCACAAATAGCCCAGAGCAAGGAATTCTAGTTTTCCTGAATGCATGTGATAGTTTTTCTCAGGTGGTGTAAGTGCCCTTGACCCATATGCAATCACTGATATCTTTCCCTTTTGTCTTTGATAAAGGACTGCCCCCAGGCCGTCCTGTGACGCATCACAATGGAGGACAAACGGTAGAGTCAGGTCAGGATTAGCAAGAATTGGTGGCTCTGTTAAATGGTCAATCAGTGTGTTCAACGCATCTTGATGAATCTGTATCCAAGTGATGGGTGTGTTAGGGGATGCCTGACCTTTTGACTTGGTACTGACTCTTTTTTTCTTTCCCCTCATCTCAACAGGTAATGTGCTTTGTGGTGGTGCGGCGATCAGCTGATAGAGAGATCTTGCCAGACGAGAGAAATTGGGTATGTATGTTCTATAATAGGAGAGGAATCCCATAATTTTCCTCAGATCTCCTACTGTAGCTGGTGTTCGGAGCTTCAGGGCCTGTACCGGGGCTATTTCGGCTGGATCCATGGAATATCCATCCTCAGACACAATGCGGCCCAAGAAACGCACTTTCCGTTGAAACATTTCACACTTGTGTGGGCTGAGTTTGACTCCATGTTTCTGGTATCTCTGGAGGACTGTGCGAACATGGTTCACATGGTCATCAAAAGAGGTACTATGAACAAGGTTATCATCTAGGTAAGGCTGACAGATAACATCTCGCAGATCCTCCAGACAAGCTTCCATGTTCCTCTGGAACTCGGCAGGAGCTGAGCTAAGGCCAAATGGAATCCTGTTCCACTGAAATAGCCCCCAGGGTGTTATAAAGGCTGTTAAGGGTCGGCTCTCAGCATCAAGGAATCCTTGGTGATAGGCCTTCCCTTGGTCCAAAACTGAAAACCAAGAACTGCCACTCAGGGAGTCCAACATATCCTGGATCCTGGGAATGGGGTGCCTGTCTGGTACAGACTTACGATTTAACTCGCGATAATCGCAGCAGAGTCTCAAGCTTCCATCCTTTTTCCTTACACATACCACGGGGGAGGAGTAAGGAGATCTTGACTTGCTTATCCACCCTCGATTCAGCAGATCTTGAAGGTATTCCTTCACCTCCTGTAAAAGTGGTTTGGGCACAGAGATATAAGTCTTTTGCACAGGTGTTTTGTTATGGAGTGTGATATGCATGTTAAGTGAGGGGATGTAACCAACATCATTATCATCAAAAGCAAAAGCATTGCATTCTTCCTTTAACAGTTGTCGTGCAATCTGTTGCTGGGACTCTGTTAAGTGTTCAAGTTTTATTGGGGGATCCCAATGACTTGGTTTCTTTGATGGATATGGTGTAACACTCACCCCACATGTCTGTACCGTGGATGTTGGCTGTTCTATCAAAGAGTCTGTTGTTGCTGGGTAAGTTGTCTTTATCACTTCCAGGTGGCCTAGTATGAGCCGTGGCGTAAGTATGACTGGGTGTTTGGCTGTATTAGCGATGGCAATTGGCACTTTCGCCGTCTTCTCTGTACCGACTTTGACTACGCCTTCTTGTATTACCAAACCCTCAGGTAGTGGTGATGGTTCACTTGGAGAAAATAATAGGCTTTGTTCTGGAAATCGCCCCCCAATGTTTGCTTGCGCATAGACAGTGGTTATTTGCCCTGCGTGGAGTCTGATCTTATGTCTACCCACTCGCACTGTTCCAACAGTCACATTTGAATTCACAGTCTTCAACAGTCTCAGCATCGATCTTGCCTTATTTATTGATATAGAGAAAGCTTTGCTTACCCTACCGACAGTACTGGATCGTGGACCCTGTTTCTCCCACCTGCCAATTATCTCCTCAATGATATTTTAACCAATGATAGGGTTTTCTGCCACGCTAGAATCAGTTGCCACGAGCATGGGCACTTGCAGGGTCCCTTCTGAGCCTTTATCATCATTCAATCGAAAGCTCACTTCCGCCCAGCCATCAAAAGGGATCTCTGTGTGATTGGCAGCCAATTCAGTCAGTGTTCCTGGCCCTAGGAGCTCCTCAATCGGTCTCACGGTGGTATGTGGTAAGTGTCGTTTTCTCCAGTCCGTGTTGATAATGCTGGCTTGGGCTCCTGTGTCCCATAAGGCTTCAACTGGGACATCATTGAGCAAGCAGTGGATCAGGCACCTTTTTCCAATAATGTTCAAAAGTCCAGGCGAGGTAACTGACAGTGACTCATCAACAGGAGTGATTTCATCTGTGTGGATAGTAGGTTGGATGTTATTTTCTTCACTGCCTTGCTTGCTATGTACAGACCTGGATGGCTGTAGCACTTCTAAGCTTGCTTGGGACCCAAAGACAGAATAGACTACTGGGGGGTCCAGTTCAGCAGTCCCCTCCGGTTTCCCGATGCTGGCCTCCGTTGTCGACAGCCC
Organism: Chrosomus eos; assembly: GCA_036326025.1. Classification (NCBI taxonomy): domain Eukaryota; kingdom Metazoa; phylum Chordata; class Actinopteri; order Cypriniformes; family Leuciscidae; genus Chrosomus; species Chrosomus eos. Next base: position 11,086,795 of record CM070825.1, read on the forward strand.
CGTGATAGATGTCCATCTTGTCCACAGCGAAAACAGTGCCTGCACTCTTCACCCTTTTGGGCCTCCTGGCATGAACGGCAGCCTTTGGCCCTCCTTTCAGTCCGTAGTGGAGTAACGGGTGGATGAAACTGTGATCTGGTCGCTTCCATTGTCTCTCTGAACACTTTGGTCATTTCCATAACGTTTGCTCTGAGGTCTTCGATTGCTTTAGTAGTGTAGTTGTCATTCTCTTTGCTTTGTGCCTGTTTCTTCTTGTCTTTGCCAATGAGAATGTCTTTCATCAATGACTCTTTTTTTTCTGGCCTGGAGTCTCAATTTCGCTGCTCATATGTCGCTCAGTGTCACAGGCATGTTCTACTGCTTGAACTTCACTTAGTCTGAGGGGTTTTGGAGTCGCTGCTTTCTTTAACTTTGTTTGTCTCTCCAATTCCAGATTAGCGGCTTCACCAATTTTCTCGATCAATACTTCATCTGCCACTTTAGGATCACTGAGGTATGGTTTGACTTGAAACTTAAGTGCATCATTCAGGAGGCCTGTCTCCACAGAGCGAAGGAACTTCCTTTGAATGAGCTCAGGGCTAAACTGCTCTCCATCCTGCTCCTCTCCAGATGTCCACAGTAGTTTCTCCCTCAGTTCAATGGCTCGGAAGAGAAAACTTTGAGCAGACTCCTTGGGTTCCTGTGAGATGTTCATGAGTCTGTGCAGCAGATCTGATGAAGAATCTATTTTATAATGTCCTCTGAGGATGGTCTTCAATGTGGAAAGTGTGAGGTCTCGCTTTATTTCAAGGAGTTCCCTAAGGGGAAGGCCTGGACTCACTGCTCTGATAACTGCTTCAATTATTTCTGCCTCAGCGTACCCCTTTCTCACTCCTGATTCGATCTGGTTGTTGAGGCTAGTGTAGGACAGTTTTTCATTTTGGCCAGCCTCCCCAATTTGTCCGAAGATTCGGAATTCCCTCCTCATAGTAACTTCAGGGATTGAATCGTGTCTTGTGGTTTTCTCTTTCACATTTATTTCAACTTTTCCTCCCTGACGTTTTTCTTCAAGTAGCTCGATCTGTTCCTCTAATGCGCGACGAGCATTTGCATGTGTCTGTTGTAGTTCTGCATACTCTTTTCTTAGCTTCTCTATCTCAGCCAGATTTACTGGTGGCGGTTCGAGCTCGGCTGGTTTCTTAAGGGACTCGATGAAACACAGAAGTTCATTAAGGATCTCTGCATACTCTTCCCGTTCTAAACTTTCCTCAATTTCATCCAACGTCTTCTCAGCCACTCTTATTAGTGCTCGCCTTGTTTGACCTGGGAAACCTTCACTCGCTGGTTCGCTGCACTTTAGTCATAGGCAGACTTTTATCAGTTCAGGCTTCTCCAGCGTCAGAAACTTGGAGCTAACACAGTCTTGAAGTTGTTCCATTTTTTTATTTTTATTATGTACCTTATTCTCTGTATTGATGACTTTCTGTTAATTCTAGGTTCGTCTCAAGGAGGAGCTGTCTCTCTCACATCCAATTAGCAGTCCTCCTGGCTGGCTCGCCATGATTATGTTGCACACACAGAAGAGGCTGTTTTCTGGTGGCACATATTGTTTTTATTGCTGTCACACACTGTAAGATCTGCAAATCCAACAAAGACAACAGTAAATTAGTTTCTGTATCACAGTGTTGAAATAGTTGGCAGTGTGACTTCTTCATGTGAACAAGTGAAACTACACTTTTTCCATAAACTCATTCCACATTTATCTGTAATACAGTATGGTCACAGTAAATCAAAACCGTGTATTCCACCAAATAAACATATACTGACATATAAACATATATTGACATTTCAGTAGCCTACTAAGCTTATACATCTCAATATACATATTCAAGCACTTTAAGTAGCAATTTAACGTTATAACTGTAAACTCTCTTTACTAAAACATGGAGTGCACTGAAACGGAATTAATCTCATTTAAACATTCATTGTAAGGCCGCGATCTCCCGCCCGACATCCGACAGCGCGGCCGCGGACATCCACCTAAGCAGCGCGGGCGAACGCATCCGCCAGCGCGGTCGAGCAGGCCACACACCAGCCGCGGGTGCGTCGATACGGTCATTCTTATCAATTCCATGAAACAAGTGCATCAAACTAAACATTTAATTTACTTACACACCAGTTATGATGTCACATCACTTTTCTTACCTGCAAATCCAACAAAGACAACAGTAAATTAGTTTCTGTATCACAGTGTTGAAATAGTTGGCAGTGTGACTTCTTCATGTGAACAAGTGAAACTACCCCGCGGCTCCCCACTGTCCCTAGTGTCACCCGCCAGTATACACAGGTTTAAGTGATGATAACAGACATCTCAATATTTGTCCCATTGGTCGTCTGTTGACTGCTGTATATAAAACCCCTTTAATATAGTTGTTGCAGGGGAGGAGGGGAGTCAGCAAAAAAATAAATAATAATAATAATAATAATAATAATAATAATAATAATAATAGAGTACCGGCACCTCTTTTGGGCCACTTAAAGCACTGCACTTAATTATCACACTTAATAATAGACTAACACAAAGAACACAATATTTCTGTGAAAACCCCTTTCAAAACAACAAACAGTTAGCATTTTACAACCATGTGACCAACACGATTAATTTTGCATTAACCATGTCTTTGGGGGACATGTCTTTTAAGTGCAGCCCCATCTCACATTATCTACATCCGTCTCCAAACAGGCAAGGTGAGCTGTCCTCTGTCCGAAGCTGCATGAAGACACTGGAAATTACAGGATGTAGGTCTACATCTTTTCTTTTGTTTTATCACTATCACTTTTTTATATTCATTTATAGATGTATTTGTAGACAGTATGAAATATGTGTGAATAACAATCATGCACTGTTTTCCTTCCCATTCTTGATATTGCAGGGTCATGACACAAAGCACAAAGTCTAATATCTCTTTTATACTGGATGGATACATTAGAACTCATGAACTGAAGTATGTTTTTGTTGTCATGCTATTTTTCCTCTACACAATCATTATCACTGCTAATGCTCTGATCATCTATGTAACTTACACTGAAAGAAAACTGCATAAGCCAATGTATTTCTTTATATGCAACATGGCATGTATAAATTTATATGGTGGTACAGCAGTTGCACCTTTTGTCATAACTAGATTCTTGACAGAGGATTATCAAATATCATGGCTTTCTTGTATTGTACAGATCTTTCTTATATATACATATGGTGGATGTGATATAACAAATCTAACAGTTATGGCTTATGATCGATATATTTCTATATGTTATCCTTTAATGTATGAAAAGAAAGTCACTCCTAAGATAGTGATTATAGGTATTGCATTCACTTGGCTTTTCCCTTTTTTACGATGTACCATCACTGTCTTACTTACAGCAAACATTGACATCTGTGGTATCATCATTGAAAAAGTCTACTGTGACAATTATTCAGTAGTGAAGCTAGCTTGCTTTGATATTTCATATTACAACATATATGGCACAACAATGATGTTTTTTTCAGTTGTGCTCCCATTTTTTATAATTTTCTACTCGTATTTAAGGATCATCTTCATCTGTTTAAAACTGACAAAAAGAGGAAGAATCAAACTCTTTAGCACTTGTGTCCCACATCTAATGGCATTATTGAACTTCATCATTGGGAGTTCCTTTGAACTTTTACAAAGACGATTTTATATGAACCATGTGCCCTACACTCTTCGTGTAATACTTTCTTTGTATGTACTTATTTTGTCTCCAATCATTAATCCAGTCCTTTATGGGATGAGAACGCAGGCAATAAAGGAAGCTATAATGAGAAAACTTTGTTATAAGTTATATCAAAGGAAAGCTATTGCAATCTGTCAAAGTTGAAAACCCTGTCAATAGCAGCTCAATAGCAGTTTTTATTTGTAAACCAATTGTAAAACAATACTTGGCAATATGTTGTTTTTATGGTTGAGTGTAGCTTTAACACAAACAAATTAGTGATCTGAATGTGATTCATATTTTTCAGTCATTAATGAAACAGATAAGATTTATGTAATTTTATTAATATACTGAATGTGATTTCATATTTGTCAATCATACGTAAATCAAACAGGTAAGATTTATGTAATAGTACACAGCAAAACGCCATGTTAAATTAACACTGTTCAGTGCTCATATGTGCACACTACAGAGTTAAAGTACCATTGAAGCAGTGTTGAAGTTAATGAGATAAGTGTTGATTGAGCAATGAGCATTGCTGATAAACACGTAATGCGCATGTGCATGAAGTCATCACTGTCACAGATTCACGTTTTTGCTGTTTACACGGAGATCGTTTTCAAAAACTTGCACTTGAAAACCCGTTTTCAAAACGTTGCGGTCTCTGGCACCCAAAACGCTGTTGTCGTATAAACGAACGGCCAAAACGCATAAAAAGTTTTAAGTTGAAAACAGTGTCGTGTAAACATTCCCTTAGTTGGGCTCTTGACCCTTGAATCTTTAATATTAGATTTTAACTGGCTGCTGAAATTTTGTGTTTATAAAGCACATTTGTTGTTGTAAAAAAAAAAAAGCCAAGACAAAATATGAAACAGTTGGCTGTTTATTAATGATGACATAATCATCATGATGTGGCCTGAATCCCTGATCCATTCAGTGTCTAATGCTTTAATTATAGGTAATGTGTTATTGGTTTTGTTTTATTCATAATAGTAGCTATGTGATTTGACAGTATCATGTTTATTTGATCACAACTATTACAAAAATCTGTTTAAAAGACTGAAAAATATGAATTACATTCATAGATATATATATATATATATTATATATATATATATATATATATATATATATATATATATATATATATATATATATATATATATATATATATATATATATATATAAGTTCCAGTTACTCACCTGTTTTTATACTATGTGTTTCAATAAACTCTGCTTGGATTTGACCTTTGTCTGCATTCCTCTGTTCCATGACAAATAATTCAATTTAATTCACATGCTTTTGTAATGCCTTTCAGAATACATATTGTTTAAAAACAGCTCAAAGTTATGCATTTCAGAAATTTTCATATACAAATTACACAGTTATACAGTGGCCCAGTAGTCCACAACACAACAAAATGTACAGTTTTTTTTTTTTTTTTTTTTTTTTTTACAGTCGCTAGGACATATTTCTCAATACTTAGGTCACTTTTTCAAAACTCTTCACACAGTTCTTCAAACCAACATTTGGTTCAAAATGCACTAAAACTAACAAATCAGTTCATACATGTCTCAAATCAACACATTCTTTCATCACACTAGCAAAGCAATGACAAAACAATGACATAGAAACACTAACAACAGGGAGCATTATACAATGTTTTCTTCTGTAAAACCTCTCTACTGTTTAGAATTCACTGCAATATGTGTTACTGGAATGAATCAGACATGATGCAGTATGCTTCAATATATTTTGTCTTTTTTTTAAAGTAATTCCAAAATACAATAATTTATATACACACCATCCACCGATACAGATACAATAGAAATCAGCTGTGGTTGGTCCAATAGTCCAATTGTTTTTATAGCATTTCATGTTTAGATTTGAAATATATTTCATTACAATATTACTGTAGAAATGTAGCAAATTGCTGTCATATTCAGTTTTGTATTATGTTATTGTTTTGAACTTAGGTTTACCAGTTTTGAAAACAGTGTGTAAGCATGTGCAAATTGGCCTGTAGGTACACAGAGTTTTGGCGGTTGTTGTGTCGAAGTGAGAAAATAATTAATGTAATTTGAAAGATGTAGTCATTGAATGCATTTTGTGCCAAAGCAATGATAAATGATCCACAGTTTAGCCCACATATACTTCTGTTGTGCTCACTGTGAAAAGAGTTTTGAAAAAGTGACCTAAGTATTGAGAAATGTGTCCTAGCGACTGTAAAAAAAACGTCTCGGGTTATGACTATAACCCTTGTTCCCTGAGAAGGGAACGAGACAATGCATCGAGAATCGACACTTTGGGGACGCTCCCTTAGCGTGCGCCTCTGAAGTAAAAATGAAACTAATCCAATCCTGATTGTTGTTGCGTCGTGACGTAACATGTGAAGGCATAACCGGAAGCATAAAGGTGACGCTGACGCATAGAATGCCAGCCTCGCGATGAAGCAAGACGCTCTAAGGCCTCGAGGGGCGTGGCAGAGCGATGCATTGTCTCGTTCCCTTCTCAGGGAACAAGGGTTATAGTCATAACCCGAGACGTTCCCTATCGAGGAAACTCGACAATGCATCGAGAATCGACACTTTGGGGAACGAATGCCCACTAGGCCACGCACCGAAAACAGGCCTGCCCCGGAGTGAAACTGATTCAGGCACTCAGCTAGGACGAAAGCACATGTGCGCCAGGCGTACTAGGGAGGTGCAGAATATAGAACCTAACAAAAGTGTGTGGGGTAGCCCAACCGGCTGCCTTACAGATCTCCTGGATGGGAACTCCCGAAAGGAGGGCCCTAGAGGACGCCATGCCTCTAGTAGAAAGAGCCCTAACGGCCAAAGGTGAAGGCAAATTGCGCACCTTGTAGGCCTACTTATGGTTTGTAAAGCCGGGAGCCCCTAATAGGTGATCCAAAACACACTACAGTAGGTCCGACCTCCTCCAAGAAGAGGACCTCTCAAGGTAAATACTCGGAACTCTGACTGGCAGAGCAAGGAACCTCTCCTTTTCTGCCGACACATGAGGTGGAGGACGAAATACTTGCAGGACCAAGGACCTAGCCATGATAAATTGCACTTAAGGCACATAGCTGGGTCTCGGATGCAGGATGGCCTTAACTCCGCCGGGGGCACATCCCAAGCAAGCTGGCGATAATGCCAGGGCTTGGAGATCTCCCAGTCTCTGTAAAGAAATAGCTAAGAGCAAGGAACCTCTCCTTTTCTGCCGACACATGAGGTGGAGGACGAAATACTTGCAGGACCAAGGACCTAGCCATGATAAATTGCACTTAAGGCACATAGCTGGGTCTCGGATGCAGGATGGCCTTAACTCCGCCGGGGGCACATCCCAAGCAAGCTGGCGATAATGCCAGGGCTTGGAGATCTCCCAGTCTCTGTAAAGAAATAGCTAAGAGAAAGGCTATCTTGAACGTGAGGTCCTAGGCGAAGCCGACTGGAGGTATCCGAAGGGAGCCAGGAATAGCCCTTCGAGAACCATCGCCAGGTCCCAGGAAGGAACCCTGGACCTGACTGTCGGTCTCATCCTCTAATACCATGGAGAAATAGTATGACCAGTTGGTGCCTCCCCAAAGGCCCAACATTTAGTGGTGCATGGAATGCCGCAATGGCAGCCACGTACACCCTACATGTGGATGGGGAGAGATTCGCAGAGAAATGATCTTGAAGAAACTCCAGAACTGAAGCCATTGGGCAGTTAACTGGGCCTAACTCAAGTTCTCTACACCAAGTGGAAAAACATTCCACTTGAGGCCATATAATCTCCTAGTAGACGGAGCCCTAGAGATAAGTATGGTTTCGACCACCCCAGATGATAGACCAGCATCTAGGTACTGAGCCCCCTCAGAGGCTAGACCCACAATTTCCACAGCTCTGGATGAGGATGGAATATAGTGCCTTCCGCCTGAGACAACAGATCCCTCCTCAGAGGAATCTGCCATGGCGGAGCTATCAGGAGTGAAATTAAGTCTGAAAACCATACTCGGGCTTGCCAACACAGGGCTACCAGAAGAAGACTGATGCCCTCCTGACTGACCCTCTCCAGGACTCGGGAGCAGAGCGATCGGGGAAAAAGCGTACAGGCGAAGCCTCGGCCAGGCCTGTATCATGGAATCCAAGCCCCAGCGGGGCTGGATGAGTGAGGGAGAACCAAAGTGGACAGTTGGACGGACGTCCCTCGAGACGCAAACAGATCCACTTCCACTGGTCCAAACCTCTGCCATATCAACTCCACCACCTCTGGATGGAGTCTCAATTCCCGGGCCTCAGCCCCTGCCTCGACAGGATGTCTGCTCCCTAATTCAGAACCCTCGGGACATATATTGTTCTTATAGATAATATTTCCCTTGGGACCATAAAATGATCAGATGCGCCAATCTGGATAGAGGGCACAATCTGAGTGTCCTTTGTCGGTTCAGATAAGCTACCACTGAGACGTGGTAACCTTTGATGTCTGTGAGGAAGCTCCTCAGAGCTCTGAACACAGCCAACATCTCTAGGCAATTTATATGCCAAGAATGATGATGGTCCTGCCACAGACCCCTGGCAAAGCGGCCTTAGACCGCGCCCCAGCCAGCGAGGGAAGCGTCTGTCGAAACAGTTTCCCGGCGACATGACACCCCTAACACTGGACCTTGGGACAAGAACCAAGGTTTCTTCCATATTAATAGGGAACGAAGGCATCTGCGCGTAACCTTTATTATACGGAACAGATTCCCCTTGGGGAAAAAAACCTTGGCTTTTGAGCCATCATTGAAGGGGCCTCATGTGAAGCAGGCCCAAAGGAATAACGTTGGATGCCGCTGTTATGAGGACCAGCAGTCTTTGAAATTGCTTTACAATGATGGCCTGGCCTAGCTTTATCCTGGACCCCATGGCCAGGATGGATTCGATACGAACAGGAGACATACGTGCCCGCATCGTAACCGAATTCCGTACCACGCCCAGAAGAGTAGTCTTCTGAGCTGGGTCCAACATCTTTTCTTAGTGTTGAGCCTCAACCCCCAGTTCTGAATGTGGCCAAGGACGACATCTCGATGCCGAACTGCCATTTCCTGAGACTGGGTCAATATGAGCCAGTCGTCGATGTAATTCAGTATACGGATGCCCTGAAGCCTCAGTGGAGCCAGAGCCGCATCCATACACTTTGTGAACGTGCGGGGAGAGAGTGCTAGGCCGAACGGAAGAACCCGATATTGGTATGCTTCGCCCCCGAAAGCAACCTCAGGAACCTCCTGTGATATGGAAGGATGGAGACATGAAATAAGCGTCTTTTAGATCCATCGTGACAAACCAGTCCTCGGATCTGATTTGGTTCACGATAATGTAACAGTAAGCATTTTGAACCTAAATCTCCTCAAAGAAAGATTCAAAAAGCCCTAGATCTAAAATAGGCCTCAGTCCGCCATCCTTCTTTGGAACTATAAAGTACCGGCTGTAAAACCTTGACTCCCTGTCTGGTAGGGGAACACATTCTATGGCCCCTTAATTCCAGTAGAGTCTGTACCTCTTGTTCCATAACCCGAGCCTGTTCTGGAACCACTGCAGTCGGTACCACCCCAGCAAACTAGGGAGGTCGGTGACCGAACTGCAATCTGTACCCATATTTTATAATATTTTATAATATACAGGACCCATATAGATATATGTTCGGAAGGCGTTGCCATTCTTCTACAAAATCTACTAAGGGAACCAGCCCCTCGAGGCTGGCCTCGGGTGTTTTTCGAGCACTATTCTCGACTTCCTGAAGCGGTGGACCAGCAGGAAAAAAGTCGATACAGATTTTGTGACCATAGTCGGTGCCCTGTTGCAAGCTTTTGGGGCGAACGCCATGGTGTGCGTTCGCTGGAAATCGATGTGGCCCGAAGCGTCAAAGACGGCGGGACAACAACATCTTCCCCGAGGGCACCTGCTGCTAGAACAACCTCAACCCTGCTAGGCAGCCCTCTTTTTTTTTTTTTTTTTTTTTTCTTCGCTTCCTGAAACCTGTCAACGACTGTAGTGACAGCGTTGGAAAACAGGCCAGAAGGAGATAGCGGAGCGGCCAACAGGAAATATTCCCTTATTTAGACCTTTAAGAAGATCGGCCTGGTACGCGTGCAAAATCGTCATAGAGTGCAGGCACGCACCAGCCTGACCCTTTTTTTTTTTTTTTTTATTATTATTTTTTGAAATATTTTACCAAAGGAACCAGGCTCTCAAGCCTGGCTTCGGGTATTAATCGGGATTCGTTCCTGACCCCCTGAAGCGGGTTTCCGGCAGGGCTGGACCGAAAAACGATTCTCGATGGGCGAACGCGAAAGCTGCCTGGCCGCAAGCCTGTGGGGCGGACAGTGCAGCCTGCGTTCGCTGGAAACCGATGTGTCCCGAAACGTTTTTAACGGGGTAAGAGCCACATCGATTTCCTGCACCATATAAGCCCAGCCAACCAGTGCAGAGGTGTCTCTGCACGGTTTGTTGGGCAGCACCGGGGCTTAAAGCAAAGATGCCAGATCAGGAGAAAGATAACTCACTAAAGCTTCCTCCATCTGTGGCATCTTGCCATAACCCGACTCTCTCGCACCCACCACATTCGAATAAACATATAATGAATGTGGTGAGATACGTAAAGTGTGGGGTTTCTCCCAGGATCTACATATATATATATATATATATTTTTTTTTATAAAGATCTGGGAAAAACAGTAAGCCCCGGCTCTGAATTTGTGAACGGTGCTGCAGGAATCTCTCGTCTAGTTCATTTTGACGGGGATCATCCTGCTTATTTTGTGGCCAGCTTATATATTTAAATATATTTATTTATTTATTTAATACTGGCCACAGCACTCATCACAACAATACAAGCTCTAAGCAGAAACATAAGGGGGCGAGTGTGACTCATGTTGCTCGTTCCCGATGCTGAGCACATCTACTTCCTTATTTATAATTTTTTTTGTTTATAAACAGATAGCTCGAGCACTGGGCACTCGTCACGGGCAGAAGAAGCCGCATCGCGGGCGTCTGCGTCGTGAACTAGTGTCATAGAATCTGCGGATGATGAGAGAAAAGGTGCCTCAGCAGTCTCGTTCTCATCCGCGAGATCCTTTTGCGATCTCCGCGATCTAAGCCGTCGCGCCGCCTCAACGGACGCGGGACCCGAATCGCAGGGATCGCGAGCCTGGCCATCATCAGTGAAATAATATAGCCAAGCGAGAGCGCAGCACTCTAATAGGAAGTGCTTCACAGTATCACAGGCAGCCCTCTCGTGCTGCACCCCTAAACAATACACACACACACAGCAGATGCGTGTCCCCACCCGTGGCATATAATCTTGGGCAGGGGTGCACACACTTAGTGTATTGTTTACTCGCCATAATATAGAGCTTAGCACAGACAAACAACATCAAATAAGACAGACAGTTTCACAGAGAGCGCTTAGCTGAAGAGCGATAGCTGGCATTCTATGCGTCAGCGCCACCTTTATGCTTCCGGTTATGCCGTCACATGTTACGTCACGACGCAACACCAATCAGGATTGGATTAGTTTCATTTTTACTTCAGAGGCGCACGCTAAGGGAGCGTCCCCAAAGTGTCGATTCTCGATGCATTGTCGAGTTTCCTCGATAGGGAACTGTATTGTATTTTGGAATTACTCTGTGCAAAAAAAAAAAAAAGACAAAATATATTGAAGCATACTGCATCATGTCGGATTCATTCCAGTAACACATATTGCAGTGAATTCTAAACAGTAGAGAGGTGTGCCTGTTTTACAGAAGAAAACATTGTATAATGCTCCCTGTTGTTAGTGTTTTTAGGTCATTGTTTTGTGGGTGACAAACTGTTTGTTGTCTGTCAACCTTTGCCAGTGTGATGAAAGAATGTGTTGATTTGAGACATGTATGAAGTGATTTGGTAGTTTTAGTGCATTTTGAAAGTGAAATTAACTGCTGAAATTAACTAGCGAGTGTTAAAAACTGTAAACTCTGAATCAGCATACATCAATGCAACGTTTTTCTATATGTTCAGCGTTGTAACAGGAGGGCTTCCACAGATGGTGATCTTCCTTCTAGATGAGGCAAGCATCACTGGCAAAGGGGCCAACTGTGTGATCAGTCTCCTGGACTACTTTTTTGAGAAATATGGTGTGAAGGAGATCCACTTGCACTTACATGCAGACAATTGCTCAGGACAAAATAAAAACAATGCACTGGTTAAATACCTTCTTTATAAAAGGAAAGCATCAGAGGATCACTCGGTTTCACTTTATTTTGATGGTCCCTTTAACACATTCTGTTAAATATAAGTAACCTTGCACCTACATGTTTACTAACTCTCATTAGAGTGTTAGTAGAGTATTAGTAGACTGGTAGGGTTAGGATTGGTTAGGATTAGAATAAGTTGACATGTTGTTCCAAAATTACTTATAGTCAGTAGAGTGTTTGTTGGAGGACCATTACAATAAAGTGTTAGCAGATATTAAGCAGAAAGTCTACTTATAATCTAATGAGAGTTAGTTGACATATAGTTGCAAAGTTACTTATAGTCAACAGCACGTTCAAAAGGGACCATCAAAATAAAGTGTTACCTATCACTCTTTCATTTATGGTGGCTGGTCATACAAAGTTTGCTCCCGACACCATGTTTGGCCTGTTCTAGCGCAAGAACAGGAATTCAAAGGTGGACTGCTTGGCTGATATTAAGCATGTTGTGTGGCAGGCTTCTCCAAGTGGTGTGCTGATTCCCCAAATTTGTGGTGATGAGATGGCCAATGTTATTGTCCCCATGTATGGCTGGAATTCCTACCTGTTACAGTTACAGTTTTTCAGTAAGTTGCCGTCAATCAAGCCACTCCATCACATTGAATGCAAACTGGATGGAAGTGTAATGTGCAAGATCCTTTCACAGTCAAAGCCAGTCACATACAAGCTGCTGAAGTGTGACCCAGATGACGTGCCTTGTGAGAAAACTGCCACTCTTGTGCCAGAAGGACTTAGCAACTAGTGGAAAATGTACCTCTTCAATGAGATTTGGGAATTTGTGGCAGAAAGATGTAGAGATTTTGGCCCTGATCCAACAATGCAGAACAAGGTTCAGAGTGATGAAAACAACAACGTTGTCCATGCAGAGGTGCTGACTCCTGCTCCACCCCACACCCATGCTGTTAGAAGACCAAAAAAGACCCCACATGGTCTTGGCAAAAAAAAAAAAAAAAAAAAAAAAATGGCTTACCTTAAATCAGGTGTGCCCAACCCTGCTCCTGGAGATCGACTGTCCTGCACAGTTTATATCTAACCCTGATCAAACACACCTGCCTTTAATTTTCAAGTAATCCTGAAGACCTTAATTGGTTGTTAAGACCTTAATTGAAGACCTTCAGGTGTGTTTGATTAGGGTTGGAGATGAACTGTGCAGGACAGTCGATCGCCAGGAGCAGGGTTGGGCACACCTGCCTTAAATGATAGTGTAGTCTCTGTGAAGCTGCTTACATACATACTCTTCTTTCTATTTTTAATATTATTTTTAGACTTTTAATGACAAAATTATATACTTGTGAATAGAATCCATGAGATTATCAAATATTTTGCATCTAGACAATTTAAGAATGTGTACAAAGTTTGAGACTCATCTGTTAAAGGGATAGTTCACCCAAAAATGATTTACTCATACTTACCCTTATGTTATTCCAAATCTGTATAAGTTTCTTTCTTCATAACCAGACAGTTGGCGGCATATGGCGGCACTTCGATGGTGTTTTTTTTTTTCTATTTTAAAAAGTCTATGGGTGCCGTCAACTGTCTGGTTACCAACATTCTTCAAAATAAGTGTTCAGCAGAAGTAAGAAATTCATACAGGTTTGGAACAATATGAGGGTGAGTGAATGATGACAGAATTGACATTTTTGGGTGAACTATCCCTTACATTTTTATTTATTTTTGTATTTTTTACTCCTGCTTTACTCAATGTTACACCGTGGCCCAGTAAATAATGAGATTATTTCCACTGATATTTAATTTTACAAGTCTGTTTTTGAATGTTAAAAGTCATTTTAATTACAGTTTTTTTCAATTGCTTGCACACTAAAATTAAAACTTTCCCACTATAAGCAAAACCTTACACTCAAGGAGCAAAACACCGGCCTAGATTTACACAATTGTAAGCATGTTGTCAGCTTCACCCTTTTTGCAAAACATTACACACAGTGATTTGTAAAACTCTACACACATTTTCACACATTAGACACAGATAAGGATTGTGAGCTTACTTCCTTGTCATTACAAAGCCCCGGTTTGCCATTGACCACACTAATGAACGAATTAGATATTCACATCCACCAGGTATGGAAGCACACATGTGCTAATTTGAAAACGCAGCACTCAGGTGTGCTATAAAAGGTAGCAGGTAAGTTCACCTGTCTTCAACAAAAATGGAAGGAGCTAGAAGAAGAATAGTGAGAATAAGAGGGGGAGCTCAAAGAGGAGAAGAAAGATGTAGAGGAAGAGAAGAAGGAGGTAGATGAGGAGAAGGAGGTAGAGGAAGAGGAGAATGAGGTAGAGAAGGAGATAGAGGAGGAGGAGGAGGAGGAGGAGGAGGAAAAGGAGGGATAGGAGGAGGAGAAGGAGGTAGAGGAGGAGGAGAAGGAGGCAGAGGAGGAGGAGGAGGAAAAGGAGGGATAGGAGGAGGAGAAGGAGGTAGAGGATGAGGAGAAGGAGGTAGATGAGGAGAATGAGGTAGAGGAAGAGGAGAAGGAGGTAGAAAAGGAGAAGGAGATAGAGGAGGAGGAGGAGAAGGAAGTAGAGGAGGAGGCCCAGGTAGAGGAAGAGGAGAAGGAGATAGATTAGGGAGGAGAATAAGTAGATAGAGGAAGAGGCCCAGGTAGAGTGAGAGGTAGAGAAGGACTTGAAGAGTTGATGGAACCTGAACAAAGAAGACGAGGGTCAAATTTGACTCAAAAAATCTGTGCAACACTTATTGACCATGTTATCAAAGGACTGACACCGATGGAAGCTGGACAAAGAGATCAACCAAATCTCTGGTTTATACTGTACCTGAATAGTTACAGTATTCTTGTTGCTTTTACAGTAGTTTTTCTTCAGAGTCAAACTGTATGTACTTCATGCATTAATTTTTATTTGTTTATTTGTTGGTTGATTACTGTAACTGAATATGGTAAGAAATACTGTAAGTATTGAAATAAATACTTGAAATATTCAGTCGGCAGAAATCAGTGTTGTGCAGTGCTTGGTAAGTTTATAGTAGGCCTATTTGTGTACATTCTCCATAGCTCAAACTAATCATGAATAATGTTGTGGGTTTGTCACTATTTTTTTTTTTCATCTAAATTATCCCTCCTAACAATGTCTGGCCAAAAATCTAGCACATGCTATTTCCTAAAAATATTTTTTTTACAATTGTGTTTTTTATTTATCACAGCAGTGTGAAATTGGCTGCAATAGTGTCTGATCATTGAGGACTGTGTTGGTTAAATGAAAACTAATAGCATTTTCACAAATATGTGTATATCTTTTTGACTGAAGTGTGTATGTTTTGACAGAAGTGTGTCATTTTCCAAACAATCTAGGAATTATGCAAATTGAGTGTGGTGTTTGGATAATTATTATAATATTTTGACAAAAAGAACCCGGTTTTTTAAAGTACAAAAATGTTGTTAAATTTTGCTGAAATATTAAAACTATTAGATTAAAATTTATGGTCTAGACGATCATATGTTAAAAGTGATGAAACATTTAGTAAAATAGCTAACATAAAACACATTAAAACAACAAAACGGGCAGGTATAATAGACAACAGACGACAGGCCATACACAACGGCGCTATCTTGTTCAGTCTTCAAGTAATTCAAAAGATAATACAATATCCAATACATGGGACACACCAACATCTGCATTTATATTTACATGATTCAAAATAAACTTTTGATTTGAACTTTTTAACCTTGGTTTGTACATTCTTCAAATAGAAATTGATTTTCTGCCACTGTTGTCATGTGCACTGTTGTCACCACTGTTGTCATTGTGATCTCTGTGTCATGTTTGACCTTCCATTGAAATGATGCAATTTTCTTTATTTACAACTCAGTCCAAAGCCTCGCTGGGACTGGCCATTTGACCAAAGGGACTTAATTAAAGTGTTGCAATGTCTAATTAACCCTGAAGGTCAATTTAGCTTGGCCCTCTGGAATATGTGGTAGAGAAGATGTTTTCTTGTGATGGCCAAGGGACAATATTGAGAGTGGAAAATGTAATGACCGGTTAATAACATGTTTTTCTTTGTAACATAATTTGCAGATAAAATATGGCCTATTAATATTGTGTGCTCTTTAGCCTGAATCTATCTCTAATAAATTGAACTTTTAATTTAAACTTTAATCTTAATTGATCTAACATCTAATATCATGTGTTACAGTTTTTTCCAATCGCTATGACAGTTTTTTCAATACATTTAACAAGCTTAACGCACCAACACACCTAAAACACACAATTGGCAAAACGGTTAATTTCATGCTCAAAATCACACATTGTAAACTAAACTCCAAAACTAATTTTCAAAAAACAATAACACACTAGCACAATACACTATGTCTACCAAAACACTAAACACACGTTCTCTTCCAACAGGAAGATTTGGTCAATCACAGCACAATGTCATAAAAACACTAACATGAGATGGAATTACAGAAACTGCATTATTTTATATACAGTATGTCAGGTCTGCCCTTATACGATAGACAGTATATTGTATTGTTTATAGATTGTTTTGGACCGCAGATTCTTTTGAAGCCTCTCTACAGTTTTGTTTTGTTTGGGTTTAGCAAATGTGTGCATTTTGTTTCCTTTGCTGTAGAAATTCAATAAAAAAAAAAATGACAGTAATGACCCTTCTCATAGTAGCAGTAGAATGTACGGTTTATGAAAAAAAGAAGACAGAGACAGAATTGGTGCAGTAAAGGCTTTATTTGCAACAGGACATTTCTGCAAGATAACAAAAATATGCAATACGTAACTGCCATTTGCAGTATTAGGCCTACTGTATGTGAATATACAAAATATACAAACAGAAAAAAACATCTTCTAATCATCCCGGTCTTTTCCATTTGACCACATGTTCTCATCCACATTTACATTTACATTTAGCAGACGCTTTTATCCAAAGCGACTTACAACTGAGGACAAAACCAAGTGAGTCATCGTGAAAAGGCAAAAACGACGCAAGAAGTGCTCAAAGTACAAAGTTCACACATAGCTCGGAGTAGTATAAGCCAGGCAAGCGAGGATTTAAAGGAAAGGGAAATGTTTTTTTGTTATGTTAAGTGCTCCCTGAAGAGATGAGTTTTCAGTTGTCTTTTGAATGCTGTCAGGGATTCTGCATTCCGGATGACGGTGGGGAGATCATTCCACCACCATGGAACGTTAATGAGAAAGTTCTGGAGAGTGATTTTGTGGCTCGCTGTGATGGTACCACCAGCCGCCGCTCATTGACCGATCGTAGGCTTCTGGTAGGGATGTAGACTCGTAGGAGTGAGTGAAAGTAGGAGGGAGCTGAACCTGTGGTCAATCTGTAAGCAAGCGTCAACACCTTGAACTTTATGCGAGCAGCGAGTGGTAGCCAGTGCAGAGAGATGAACAGAGGAGTGACGTGGGCCCTTTTGGGCTCGTTGAAGACAAGACGAGCTGCAGCATTCTGGATCGTTTGTAGAGGTTTTGTTGCACATGATGGAAGTCCAGCCAGAAGGGCATTACAGTAATCAAGCCTAGAAATGACCAGGGCCTGGACGAGAAGTTGTGTTGCATGCTCGGTTAGGAAAGGCCTGATTTTCCTGATGTTGTGCATAGCAAACCTGCATGATCGAGCTGTCTTTGTAATGTGGTCGGTGCACATTACAAAGACATCACACACTTCTCTGGCAAGGCTTCTTGGTAAAATCATTTGGCATTCCTTATCTCTGGCAACGTTCAGTGATGTCTTAGCATGCAGCATCCATCAATCCAGGAGGGACATTTGGTCCTGTGGATGATGGTCAAAAACCTTCCATCTCCGGGATGAGAAAGGGAAAGGGGAGTAATGTAATGGGCAAGGAAAATGGACATCATCCTCTGATGGGATCAAACCAGGCTGTGACTACACTGGAATTGTGAAATGCCACATTGTCCCATATTTGCATAATTCAATCAGTTGTTTCTCAGTAACAATAGAATAAAATACAGGGGATATATTTGTGTTTCAATTCACAATATAAACAGCTGTTCACCTTAACTTTAGCATGTAAGGTTAGGTTTAGAGCATGGTGTTATCTGTTCTGACATACAGTGTTAAAGCATTGGTAAATTTGCCAGTAAAAATCCATTGTTTTGGTCTTGTTTGAGCTTGTGTGTAAAAGAAGTTCAAGCATTTTAAATTTGTGTTAATTGTATGCATTTTGTGTTAAAGCAACAAGAAATGTGTTAATAGTATAGCTTACACAGACGGATGTAGTGCTAACTGTGTTAAGAGTTTTGGAAAATTGTTAAAAGTATTGAAAAATCTGTCATAGCAATCGTAAAAAACTGTAAATTGCTAAATAAAAAGTACAAGATTTTCTTTGTAAAAACATGTGCCACAGTAATTAGCACCCTTAGAAATTCCATTGAATATCAATGTACCTGAAATATCTTATATTGTATGTTTTCACCTGAGTAATTATGAATGAATAAATGAACGAGGTATTTAAACTAAGTATATATATAGCGCATTTTCTATGTGCTAATGTACACCTAAAGAGCTTTACAATTATGTTAGGAGTTTATTCTTAAAGGTCCCCTGACATGAAATTTTAGCAGCTGTCTTCTACGTTTCTATCAAAAATCCCTGCTCTAGCCAATAGAGCTCCGGACGTCACGTGACCTACTCTGTTTATACCGCCATATTGGCAGGCAGGAGGCGGTCCGGGACGCGAATGAATGAATGACGGCAGAATGAGTTTCAAGGCAACAGAGTTCACAGCGCACTTTAATTCAAAAGACAGACTTGTACTAGGGGTGTCACGATTCTCCAAATCCTCGATTCGATTACATTTTCGATTCTAAGGTCACGGTTCGATTCGATTCTCGATTTTTACATTTATTTTTTTTAAGCACAGTTTGCGATGCCATTTTTAGACTAGACTTTTATGTAATATAATATATGACCTTTGTTCGCAATGTACCACACTGTCAAATTTAAAACATTTATTAACAAAATAATGTTACAATAACTTATATCTTCAGTCAATTAGAAACTTAAGCAAAATAACCTGCCATGTAGTTTCTCTTTTGTAACTGCAGTCTTATTCACAGAAGATGACATTCAAGTTCACAACACAACAAACAAGGTTTAACAGATACATCTATGTTTTCCTTGCTTTACCTCGGTCTTAAAGTACAAACATGACTGTGAAAAATATTAGTATTTAATGTGGAATTTAATTAAATGCATTTATGATGAAATTACAACATTTTAGTGTCATGTTCATTTTGACCACGAACTGTGCGCTGTCGCGTTAACTCGGCGCGTGCAGCAAAAATAGACTAGGTGCGGAAATGAACGACACATGTCTCATTCGTGGAGGTGGAGAATCAAGTTATTTGTGACATGCTAGATTTATTGTATAAATAGTTATACTGTTCTGAGTCTGCTGTTTTTGTCAATTTAAAGTTTTAATTTAAAAAGTGGAAGAATATGGTACACGCACGCACTGACGCACATACAGTAGCAGAGCTTGCAAAGTGTGGCTTTTTTTAAGCGCGAACTTTGAACGCGAATGTGAACGTTGTCAACATAACTCACTGGAAATCAGAAATACTCCCACTGTCCCACACCGGCGACTTTAGTGAAAGAGGAGGTCAGAAGTCCTGTCGATGGGTCTCCTGCATCTGCAGCCATGCTATCTTTTGACTGGCTGTAACTGAGGTAGAGGACTCGCAGCACTTCAACGCTGTTTTTTTCCGCTTTGCAAACCGACTGGACGTGACATGGGGGCGTGGCAGTATCGACGATTCCATTTTTGAATTCGATTATCGAGATTGTGACTTAATTTCGATCGATTTCGATTTAAAAATGAAATCGTGACACCCCTAACTTGTACATAACAAAACTTAATAGATTAAACATAACAGATCCCTATAATGCCCCCGGGGTGCTTTTCATGTGTATTGATAAAGGAACTATAGCTTTCCTGACCTGCAGTATCCTGATATCTACAACTACCTCATCAACTTTCCCTCGTCTTACTCCGGAGACTCTTTAAAAGCCTACAAAAGCCTGGAGGGGTACAAATGGATGCAATCAAATTTTGTAATGAATATTCAACTTTGGAGTCTGCCAGCTAAATCCTGTTCTGTCGTCATTGGAAGGGTAAGTCAACCGTGTTGTTAGCTAATCCAAACGTAATCGACCCTAGCTGTCATTTTAGCCAGCATAGTAATATCACTGAGTACAGTACCTAAATGTCATGAAATCTTTACCCTTAAATCCCAAATTTTTCTCAGACATGAAAATATCCTAATGATGTGTCATTAGTTGCCCATTGAAATAATTAATAAAATAAAAAATAAAAAAATGTTTATGTAAAGTGTGTGAAAAATTGTGTTTTATGTTCAGTCACAATTGTGTCTAATGGGATAATGTGTATACTGATATATATTTCACGAGTTCACACTTACCAATGATTAGAGAATAAAAATGTTTATGCGTATTTGGCATGCTGTCCGGGGGGAGGGCTCCGAGCTCGGAAATTGGGCCTGAACCCAGAGTACTCCCCCCGTATCTCTGTTTAGGAAGATAACTAGGCAAGTGTGAGGAGATGGGGTGGTGGAGGGATGCTGAAAACTGTCGAGGAATATGGGTGAGTTGACTGTGTGTATTTATAGGCTTTACTTGTGCTGATTGAGTGGACCAGTTGATTACTGATTGCTGACAGCTGGCTGACTTGATTGTTTGATCATTAGAACGTGTTCCTCCCGAACCTTGTTAATAAAACATCAAATAGTTCAGATGCAAAGGCCTCTAAATGCCATCTGAAATGTTCTTCTAAAATGATCATTTTTATCACAGTGAGTACATTGACCTTTTTATCATTGTTTTGTAAAGTTTTCTCATTCAGCGCAGTTATATTTATTTTCTCTTTTAACAACATATTTTCAGTCCTCATAGCTTTACATTCCAATTCCAAAGATTGAGTGTATTTCTTACAGTTTTCATTATCACATGGTGAAGCTGATGTATCTTTTTCTTCATGAATAGGATCAACATTTTCAAGTTAATTGTGGGTAATGTTTGATTCCTTCACCTGGTGTGCAGTAGGATGCTTGCTGCCGTCTTGAGGGCACACTGTTGAATGGGATACTGCTGAAGCTGGTGACTTTGCTGCTTGCTCTATTCTTTGGAGTTTGCTCTTCTGTCTTCTGTTGAACACATCTAACTTCCGCTTTCTTCCTCTCTTCTCTGGGGATGGAACATGGTTGAAGATAGATGGGACGAAGTCGGGTGAAAGAGGGTTGTCACTCTTTTTCCCTAAAACATTAGTAAACAGAAAATGGCAACAATTTAAACATTTTAGCCGAGCTATACATTAACATCTAATCATTTATCTGACACTTTAATCCTAAGAGACTTACAAGTAGCCCAAGTACTAACATTGAAAGTTACAAAGCAATGAACTTTAGTTAACAGAAAAGAATACCAACTAGTAATTAGCTTGACAGAGAGATACAATTTCAAGCGTTCAGTCAGTGTGTTCAGCGAGTGAAATTAAATATATGCTAAATGTATACGTTACTATTACACATTGACGTAAGCTCTAGTCTCCCAGAGTGAAGATTTAGTCGCATATGCTTTGTAGAGGGTTGAAAACTTAAACGTAATGGCATTACAATCGTCAGAAACAATATTAAACATGTTAGCTAGCCAAGTTACATTAGAAAGAACATACCTGATATGAAGTGATCACTGCAAAAGCGAAATCCATTGCTTGATGGCTCCCATCTCACTGTTTTGTTGAGTTGGTTAGCACGTTTTATTGCAGTGAGCCATTTCAGTCGTCTATCAGGATCCATAGGAATACGATAAAATGATTTCCCCTTTGCTTTCCTCCGCCTGTTCTGGCATCCAGGCGCACAGCAACTGTCCACCATGTTGAAATATTATGGTTTTAAATTTTAAATAGACTTTAAATCATTCGATCGCTATCGATATCACTGCTACAGCCGCTCTGGCGCTCTCCTGATTTGCCTGCCAAAATGGCGGAGTTTAGATTGCGTGACGTCAGCTTCCAGAGCTCTATGGGGACATTGTTGAGCCAGAGGATGGGGAACTCCATGATGACGGCCCCCCTGATCCCCACAAACTTGCAACAAGAGTGGGAGAACATGTGTGGGACAATCTGGCTGCTGCTGTGTCTGCTCCGACATCCCTGTGCCTGCTCTCCATGAGCACGACTACCTTTAAAACATTTAAAAATATTAAAATGTTTTACAATTCATGTTGTCAGTAGGGCTGGGGTAAACGATTATTAGCTAAACGATTAGTTGGGCGATTCTTTTATTGATTAGTCGACTAATCTGACGACTAATTGGACGATTAAAATAAAGATTATTTTTCTGCTGCTCGATTAATAAAAAAACATATTGTATCTCAAATACGAGCTAGCGTACTGAATCATGATACTATAAGCTGGCTAACGTTAGTCTAATGTTATGTATTTTGAACACCGTCATTAGAACTCTAAAACCGCCAAAACCATGTTATTAAAATGTTATTACAAACATTTTTTATCATAGAGAATGTTTAAATACTAATATCAGCTTACGAGGTAAACGGAGGCGGAGTTAGTGGTGCTTCTGCTGGAGATGATTCAGGAGAAGTCTTTTCCGCTTTACCGATCAGAGCGCGCGCTGACAGCGCCTTGTTTAAGGCCAATTTATACTTCTGCGTCGAGTGTGCGCCGTAGTGTACGGCGTAGGCTACGCACGTAGGCGACGCCGTCATGAGCATTTATACTTCTGTGTTTAGGTCTGCGTTGCTCTGCAGTACAACGCCAAAATGCTAGTTGGCGTCGGAGGGTTTTAATGTTCCACTTTTAGATCTTTTAGATTCCTCGCGACTGTTTTGAGTTTAGGTTACTACAAGCAATGGCGACTGAAAGAGAGCGGATCACGTTGGAGTTGAAGCATATCGAGGTGGAAAAGCAGTTAATTTTTAGTTTTTTTAACAGTTTCGCTGTACTTAGAATTAAAAAATGGCGGGCGGTGCAGAAGAACACGCCAGAAATGCGTAGGAGGAAACGCGATGCTACCAAGCTGACCAATCACAGATCTTGCGGTCCGCGTCGTCGCGACGTGTATTTACATTTTTGAGGAGGTGCGCGTCAGGTTAGAACGAAGGGTACGGCGTATGGTACTCGTCTGTGCATATGCTACGCCGTACCTACTGTTCGCACCCGACGCAGGAGTATAAATTGGCCTTGTTTATACTTGACACGTCCGCACGAGCGCGAAGGTGCGCACGGGAAAAAATGACGCGTTGGGTGCGCGAGACCAGCAAGACACCGTTTCGCTTGGCTGTGTGCAGGGCTGCTTTTGTAACCGCGAGTGCGGCGCCGCGTCCGAGGATGAATGACTTCAAGCTGAATCTGCCCGAGCCGTTCATCTCACCGCACCGGCACCCATTTTTCGCGTCTAAATTGCAACGTTTTTTTTGTTTTTGTTTGATAAGGATTTGTTTACTGTGTGTTCATTGAATGGAAAGCACATTCACTTCTAGTGGTCTTCGTCCTTCATTCTGCAATGTTTCATTCTCCCACGTGTGGTGGCGAGCTGTACTGCCGTAAACGGTGCAAAAAATACATAAATAAAAAAGTGTCGACGCAAAAAAATGGCGTTGACGTAATTTTGACGTCATCGATGCACCGCTACAGCACTAGTTGTCAGCATCCCGTTTCTTTCAAAAATGTCATTTTATAGGTTTACAATTACATGTTAGTTTTTTAATAGATTTATTACTTTTGTTGTGTAGTGGGCTAAACCACTGAACTGGTAAGCAGTAGATTTCTGGTCAATCTCCACAGCCGCCACCATAGTGTATCCTTGAGCAATGCTCTGTACTCCAGGTTGATCCAGGGTCATGGTCTCTGTAATAAATGCACTTTGAGTCACTTGGATAAAAACATCTGCCAAATGCAAAATTTCTAAATTCAAATGTTTTATGAATTGTCTCAGGCATAAACGTTCATAAACATTTTTGCACAGTACTCTCTCTCTGTGTGTGTGTGTGTGTGTGTGTGTGTGTGTGTGTGTGTGTGTGTGTGTGTGTGTGTGTATATATATTTATATATATATATATATATATATATTATATATATATATATATATATATATTATATATATATTTATTTATTTATTTATTTATGTATTTAAATATATTAATAAATCTATTTATTACTGTTTCTGTCACGTGTCGTGTAGGAGTGAGGACCCAAAAGCAAAAGGCAGTTTGACAATGTTTAATAGTTCAGGCAAAATAACACAGGTGGCCACAAGGCGAATAAATCCAACGGAAGATAGTCTCATCCAAAGGAAAACCGAAAGTCTTTCAGTAATTGAACAGAAATATGCGGACAGGGCCGGCAACGGGAAACCCCGGAGGATGAGACAGGCTGGGTCAGTAGAAAGCACGGGAACGCCAATCCTTGACCACTCACGTTTGCTGAAGATGTAACGAAGCAGAGACGAGGTAATAAGGTTGACAGATAGAGGCACGCACCAGACAGGACACGACAGAGACAGGACTTGGTTCAGCAGGCAAACAGGTACGTAACATACATTAGGCAATAATCTGACAAAGAACAAAGGACAGGAAAGACTAGAAATACAGAGTCTAATCAGAGAAAGTGGGAAACAGCTGGGAAGGAGGAGAGAGAGAGAGAGAGATGAGGTGATGAGACACAGCTGAGAGCGGATGAGATAATGAATGGGAGTGTGTGTGTGTAAATGGATGTAATAAAGAGTGTGACCAGAAGAGGGCGGTAGTGTGTAAGAGGAGAGTACCGGGATCATGACAGTTACTTTATGTAAATTTATGTATTATATTACATTCATGTATTGTAAACTACACAATAGCGCATACATCACTCAGATCTACTTAATTTATATTAGATGTACTCATCTGCAATCCTTATCGAAGATTTTCCTGCCAGATTTTAAATAGACATAATTTTGTAATCGTATAACATATATACAGTATGTGGTTTAAAATGAGTGTAAATCTATTTTGGAGATGTGCGTGTGCTTACTAGAGCTCCTTAGCTAACTATAGACCTTATTCGCAAACACTGGAAGTAGCTCACCGCGGCCATTTTGTTGACATAACAACTGTCCTGCCCTTAGCTAGCCGCGCGGAGATTTGAGTTGAGGGGAGCAGTAACGTTAGCCTAATGGCTTCGTCTCGTCGATATCAAGACAAAATAAGCTTGTTTGGTGTGGACCCGTATCAAATAGACCCAACAGCCTTTAGTAAAGATCCATCCTTATTGTCAGCCGTTACTTATCCGGATATTTACAACTATCTCGTTCACACTGTATCCGCACACACTTCGCAGGAGCTGAAGGCCTTCAAGTCACTTGAGTCATATAACTACTTCATCTCTGGCAAAGTTGGCAACCTTCTTACTTGTGTTCCACCAACGACATCGGCAAACATTGTCGTGATCGCAGAGGTATGTAAATGTTTTTTTTTATGTGATGCTTAACGTTAACTTACTTGCATAACTTGATGATGATTGCTAGCTAACGTTAGCATACCAGCACGGGTTTGCATCAGCTGTAGCTGTAGCACACCGTAGTAGGCTAGCTCGATAGTTAAATGCCATATCAATAAATGTGGTCTCTACTGGATTAGTAGTAAATTAGATGCAGTGAATAAAAAGGATGCAGGAAAAATGTGGTTTTAGGATTAGTGAGTATAATTCTGTGACATTTCATGTTTTACACAGACCCAAGTTGTTATTCGGAGTAATGTTGTAACTTAACGTATCTCCGTGGTGCAACATTTTATTTTAGTGAAGCATAAATCACAACTTCGTAATAATTTACTTTGTAATTAAGCTACCTTTTGAACCTACACACAGCTGGTGCAACAGGCTGCAGAATAACATCTGAAGCTATTGCGTTTGTTGTCATTATACTTTTTTTCTGTTTCTGCTTTAGATTCTATACCACGATATCTGAAAACCTTTTGAAACTGTGTTTTGTGAAAATAATAATCTAGGCATGTGAATGTTTGAACTGCAATTTGCCAAAAGAATAGAAGCTGCCATACACACAATTACAGAATTAATGTCATGCATGTATCTTGTTTGAAATCTTGAATGCAATTCTGTGTTTTGTGTTTTCGTAGGTTAAACACAGTCAGAAGTTAAGTGCACCACCTCTGCGCCCATGGGTTACTGCCCAGAAGGATGGCATTATCTTGGCTGCACACTGCACATGCATGGCGGGATTAGGCGAGACATGTAGCCATGTTGGAGCGGTTCTTTTCGCCATCAAGGCAGCTGTTTTGCTCCGTGAGTCCCAAACTGTGACAGAAAAACCTGCATATTGGCTACTTCCAAGTGGACAACCAGAGAAAAAGTACCTTGAAGTAGAAAACATTCACTTTCACTCAAAAGCTACAATCAAACACAGACTGGACACAACATTTTTAGAAGGGAAACCAATACAATACAAGGACAAACAAAAGCTACCTGATGTGTCAGAGCCAACCGATGCTGAGATCGCTACTTTCCTGGGAGAGCTGCATGGTACAGGTGATAAACCAGTCTTGCTGTCTGACATGAAAGACTATGCAGAGTTCTATGCTACAGTGTGGAACACTGATACTGGCCAGCCCCTGAGTGAGCTATTCGATGAACAGTGCATTTCTATGACAAGCGAACAGTTTATCTTGCACTGTAGTACCATTGCAGTAGACATTTGTCAAAGACAAGCTGACACAATAGAACAGCAGACAAGAGAACAGTCTAAAAGTAAAGCCTGGTATAGATTTAGGGCTGGCAGAATTACAGCCTCACGCATGAAAGCTGCTTGTTCCACACCACCTGAAAATCCATCACAAAGCCTCATCAAAAATATTTGTTACCCTCTAAGCACAGGCTTTACAAGTAAAGCAACCACTTGGGGTGTGATAATGAACAACAGGCACTAACTTGTTATCATCAGAAAATGCATTCACACACCAATTTCAGATGTGAGACCAGTGGTTTTGTAATAAATCCAGAACTGCCTCACATAGGTGCTACACCAGATGGGATAGTACATTGCGACTGCTGTGGTGATGGTGTAGTGGAGGTTAAATGTCCGTTTTGTGCACATGATAGCGTAAGCCTCAAAGAATGTGTTGATGGCAGATTCTGTTTGGAGGAATTTAATGGCAAATTACAGCTCAAACATTCACATGCCTACTATTTTCAGCCTACTATTTTCCAGACACAGATGCTTGTATGCAAAAAGGAGTTTGCTGATTTTGTTGTATGGTCAGAAAATGATGTACACATAGAAAGGATAGAACCAGATATTGGACTCTGGGAAGTAATCAAGTCAAAATCTAGGGATCTTTTTTTCAAAGCCCTTCTCCCAGAGCTTGTGGGGAAACTTTTCTCAAGGCCATGTCCATCAGCATTGCCGACTGACACAGCTGATATGACTGAAATGGGTCCCTCTAAAAGCAGAGAAAAACCAATACCATCAGACATCATCTGCGTGTGCAGGCAACCATACAAAGTTCGTGACCGTGTGGTGCGTTGTCACAGTGGGGACTGCCTTCATATATGGTTCCATCTGTCATGTATGAACATGAAACGTATGCCTAATAAGGGGAGAAAATGATACTGTTTGGTGTGTAGAGCTGAAGTGTGATGGTACAGTATGACACATGAGATTCTGATGTAACAGGTTTTTATTATAATTTTTATACATATTTGTATTTACATAGTTCATTGTATTTTGTCATTCTATACAAAAAATATGAAATTCAGTACCATTTCTAATGAATGTCAGATATTAAAATGTAAGATGACTATTAAAATAACTTTTATTCATTATCTACTTATTCCATACTGAACCTGACTTTTTGTGATTAAGATGTTAAGATAACACTATGCATGTATTAACAACCCGTTTTACACACATCTAATCAAAAGGTACAACTGAGGAGCACATGTTGGTAAGGCAACAACACACTGTAGTTATCTTATCAATAACTGCTATCTCAGATCCTGATGTCACCAGGTGGGAGATGGGTATCTTTTCTGACAGTATCGCATATTTATTGCGCACCAATCCTATCACTCTTTCTACATGTATGCGGACATGTGCGATTTTGCGGGTGGCCTCAACTTCAAGAGCAGACAGCTGTAGTTTTCCTCGAGTATAACTGGGTGTTAATACTTTTGCACATTTTAACCCTACACTCTCTTGTATATTAAAATGCCTTGGTTACAAATGTAACCTCGGTTCCCTGAAGAGGGAACGAGCGCTGTGTCGAAATTGACGCCATGGGGAACGCTATGCGTTACGATGTCTTGAAGCACATGTAAAATCAGTCCAATGGTGTGGCGGAACGTCAGATGCGGGTGACGTCACGTACCAGGAAGCTATAAAGCCTGCTTGAGAACAGAGAGCGACAGCTTCGTAAAGTCTGAAGTAGTCGCTGACAGGCATGAAGGAGGTATGGCAAGGCGACGCAACGCTCGTTTCCTCTTCAGGGAACCGAGGTTACATTTGTAACCAAGGCGTTCCCTTTCAAAGGGAACTCCCGATGCGTCGAAACTGACGCCATGGGGAACGTCTATACCAACGCCACCATAGCTACGAGATGTCTGTCTTGTGTGAAATCGGGTGAGCAGCACTAAGAAGACAAAACCTGAGTGTAGAGACCCTGGTGTAGAGTCCAGGTCCAGAGAGTAAAACCTGACGAAGGTGTGCGGTGAGGACCAGCCTGCCGCGACACAAACATCTTGAATGGAAACTCCTGATATAAGGGCCTTGGAGGCCGCCATACTCCTAGTAGAGTGAGACTGGACAGCCAAAGGAGAGGGCTGTCCGGCCGCCTCATAAGCAAGTGAAATGGCCTCAACCACCCACTTGCTCATTCTTTGCTTAGATGCAGGTGACCCTTTCCCAAGGGACCCAAAAAACACACAAATAATTGATCAGTTTTACGCCACAGGACTTCAGCTCTGTGGAAAAGCATCTAATGCCCGAACTGGGGAAAGCAAATTATTTCTTTCCTGGTCCGAATACTACGTCCCACGGAGGAAACGAGATACCAAAGGTCTTTCCCTATAGACATTCCACCCAAAGGAATGTGGTAAGCATGTAGGCCGCCACATAAACCTTTAGAGTGGATGGGGTTAGACCCGCAGTGAACCGTTCTTGCAGGAACTCCAGTACTGTACCACTTGGGCAGTTAACTGGGTCCAGCCGACGGTCACTACACCAGGAAGTGAAAACACTCCACTTCAGGGCATAAAGTTTCCTCGTGGAGGGAGCTGTGGATTGTAGAATGGTCTCAACAACCTCAGTTGAGAGACCTGACACTATGAGCTGGGCCCCCTCAGAGGCCAAGCCCACAGATTCCACAGTTCTGAGCGAGGGTGGAATATTAAGCCCTCTGCTTGGGACGGAAGGTCCCTTCTGACGGGTAACTCCATGGGAGGCCCGTCGAGAAGAGACACCAGGTCGGGGAACCATACTCTGCCCGGACAGCGCAGGGCTGTAAGAAGTAGGTGAACCCGGTCCCTGCGAACTCTCTCCAGAACTCCCGGGAGCAGAGCGATTAGGGGAAAAGCATACAGCCGCAGCCTCGGCCACGTCTGTACCATAGCGTCCAATCCGAGAGGAGCTGGATGCGTGAAGGAGAACCATAGTGGACAGTGAGATGTCTCTCGAGACGCAAACAAATCCACTTCCATATCTGCTCCACCACCTCGGGGTGGAGCCTCCATTCCCCGGGCCTCAGCCCCTGTCTTGACAGAATGTCTGCTCCTACGCGACCCTCTAGGATCGCCCCCCAGCCTGTGAGAGATGCATCCGTCGTTAGCAACTTGCGACGACAAGGAGCTCCCAACACAGGGCCCTGGGACAGGAACCAAGGTTTCTTCCACATAACCAGGGCACGTAAGCAACGCCGCGTGACCCTGATTTTGCGAAATGGATTGCCCCTCGGGGAAAACCACCTGGTCCTGAGCCAAAACTGTAGGGGCCTCATGTGCAGCAGTCCAAAAGGTATCACGTTGGAAGCTGCTGCCATAAGTCCCAACAGTCTCTGAAACTGTTTTACAGTAAGTGACAGGCCTAGCTTTATATTCTTCACGGTTACAAGAATAGATTCTATACGAGGAGGAGACAGGCGTGCTCGCATCGATATTGAATCCCAAACCACGCCTAGAAAAGTGGTCCTCTGAAGTGGAGAAAGCACACTCTTTTTGGCGTTCAACCGTAACCCCAACTCTTTCATATGGGCGAGGACGACATCTCGATGCCGAATCGCCAACTGCTGCGTTTGAGCTAAAATCAACCAATCGTCAATGTAGTTCATGATACGGTTGCCCTGCAGACGCAGCGGTTTCAGGGCTGCATCCACGCATTTAGTGAAAGTGCGGGGTGATAAAGCTAGACCGAATGGAAGTACTCGATATTGGTAAGCTCCGCCCCCGAAAGCGAACCTCAGAAACTTCCTGTGATAAGGGCGGATGGAGATATGCGTCCTTGAGATCTATCGTGACCAGTGTTGGGGGTAACTCATTACAAGTAACTTGAGTTACGTAATCAGATTACTTTTGCAAGTAACTAGTAAAGTAACGCATTACTTTTTCAATTTGCAACAAAATATCTGAGTTACTTTTTCAAATAAGTAACGCTAGTTACTTTTTCACATGTATGGACTGACAATTCTCCTGTCCTCATATTGATAGAAACAAAGTGAGGAGGTGGTGTGTGTGTGTGTGTGTGTGTGTGTGTGTGTGTGTGTGTGTGTGTGTGTGTGTGTGTGTGTGTGTGTGTGTGTGTGTGTGTGTGTGTGTGTGTGTGTGTGTGTGTGTGTGTGCGTGCGTGCGTGCAGAGTAAACATGATGCTTATTGTAGTTCTAGACTAAATATGAACATGCATTTACTCATCTCACTTGCAGGAAAACATTCAGCATTCCTCAAAATGAATAAAAACAGTGAAATGCAATCTCAGAATTTTATGCAAAACTTTTATAATTAACTATAGTAAATTACACAAATATATTTTATGTATTTAATATCAATTTATTAACCAATGCTGCTAACCTTCAATTATCTAATTCAACTATACTAATAGGCAAAAATTACTCAAGATTAGATGTAGAAATAAGCGTGTTGAACTTCCTTCTCCTGTATCCTATTGTTCTGTAATGAAGAATGGCTGAACAGTTTGTTTGAGCGGCGCCCTCTACTGTACAGGATTAAACATGCATTTCCTTGCATTTATCACTTTTGGTGTGAAAGGGCATTAACATTTGCCAAAAATAGAACTTTTTTTGTTGTTATTAAAAAACAAACAAGCAAGCCCAGCCCAAATGAGAAAAAGTAATGCAAAAGTAATTTAACGCATTACTTTTCATAAAAAGTAACTAAGTAACGCAATTAGTTACTTTTTTTGGGAGTAACGCAATATTGTAATGCATTACTTTTAAAAGTAACTTTCCCCAACACTGATCGTGACAAACCAGTCCTCGGATCTGATCTGTGGCACTATCTGTCTCAATGTTAACATCTTGAACTTGAGCTGCATGACTGAGTCGTTCAGCACTCGAAGATCTAAAATAGGACGCAGTCCTCCATCCTTTTTTTGGAACTATGAAA
Organism: Chrosomus eos; assembly: GCA_036326025.1. NCBI lineage: Eukaryota > Metazoa > Chordata > Actinopteri > Cypriniformes > Leuciscidae > Chrosomus > Chrosomus eos. The sequence goes on from CM070825.1 coordinate 11,118,413, forward strand.
TACCGACTGTAAAACCCGGTTTCCTTGTTGGAGGGAGGTACATGTTCTATGGCCCTCTTTCTCTGACAGAGTTTTTACTTCCTGTTCCATAACCAGAACCTGCTCGGGGCCCACCACTGTGGGTAGGACCCCCATAAACCTGGGTGGGCGAGACCCAAACTGTATTAAATACCCTTTTTCTATGGTCTGCAGGACCCAACCAGAAACATTTGGCAGTAGCTTCCACGCTGTCAAAGATTCTACTAGAGGTACCAGCCTCTCGAGACTGGCTTCTGGATTTTGTTGTTGTTGAGCAATCAGTCCGTCGCCCTGTAACGGAGGACCGGTAGGGAACGACTGAACAGACTGCTCTGATTCCCTCCTGAGAGGGGGCGGGTATCCCGAGGCCACTACGTTTCCAGGTGGTCCTTGAGATATGTGCTCGCCGGAGACCGCTGCGCCCCTGAAACACCATAGGTGGCAGGACCGGTAGGGAACGACTGAACAGACTGCTCTGATTCCCTCCTGAGAGGGGGCGGGCATCCCGAGGCCACTATGTTTCCAGGTGGTCCTTGAGATATGTGCTCGCCGGAGACCGCTGCGCCCCTGAATCACCATAGGTGGCAGGGTTGGCAGAACGGTCCCCTGAGGGCACCGAAGAGAGACGGGCACCGTAAAAAGAGGTGTTGACCACACTATTTCGGGGGGAACTACCCTCATTGTCCTGAGCCCTCGAGCGTCAGGACTTTTTCCCCCACAGTCTTCTTGGCAATAATAACGGTCCGCAGATCCGCTCTACCCCTCGAAGGCTGCTGGGTTTGAGAGCGCCCTCTGCGTCCCCGAGCTGTCTGCAGGGGAGCACGAGAGGAAACGCTCACACGAGATGATGGGGTTGGCAGAACGGCCCCTGAGAGCACTGAAGGGAGATGGGCACCGTATAGTGAGGTGTTATCCATTTCCCCTCAGGAATTTCACCATTTATTTCCTCAGAATTAAATGCAACCAAAAGATCAACCAGACAAGTAAACACGGTCTGGATGAAAGACTGAATACTATATTAATACAAACATCTAACTCCTCAGAGATCAGATAAATTAATTATTAATTTCTCAAAATAATGCAGCCAAATATAAACCAGACAAGTAGAAACGGTCTAGGTGAAAGGCTAAATATAGTGTATTAAAACCGACATAAACTCAGATGAGTAGGCCTAATTAACATTTAATTTCATCACAATTAAATGCAGCCAGAAATGAGCTCAGATAGAACTTGGTCTGGATGAAAGAATGAATATGTTATTTTTAGGGCTGTTTTCGACTAAGGATTTTCATAGTCGAATCTGATTCGTTAGATTTTGCCATAGTCGACTGATAGTCGAACCTTTTTTTTTTTTTTTTTTAGATGGCGGCTAGATTTTTTCCATTTCAAACAAAAGAGCTAAAAAAAAATAAAAGGAAAACATGGTGTGTAACAAATACCTTTTATTAATTTAAAGCCAGATGAACAAAACATATCACACATAGGGTCACCAGACGTCCCGTTTTTCCCGGGACATATTTCTCTCATATAACTCTAATTTTAGTGTCCCGACTTAGGCTATTATGAAAAAAATCATGATTTGTCCCGTATTTCATCGTTAACATATATGTATTTTTATATATTATAGGTTTCGTTGAATACGCGCAAGACAGAGGGAGGGAGAGAGAGCGAGAGACCTTGCGTGTGTGTGCTAGAGTCCGCATTAATTACACGCGCGCAGGACGGGAGAACGCGAGAGACCTTGCGTGTGTGTGCTAGTGTAGGCTACTCATTAATACGCACGCGTCTTCCCCAAAATTATAATAATAATAATAATATAGGGTTTATGTCTGTATTGACAAAAGAGTGGTATAACTGTTTGTTTGTTTTTCTTATTTGTAAAGTTAACAAGCCTTACCCGTTTCAAATGAGCCATGCTGGTTGTCGTCGTGTGATATGAAAGAAGCTGCTGGCACAACTTGCAATTAACTTTCTTTGGGTCATCTTTAACCTTCTCGAAATACTCCCACACTTTTGATGATTTTTTTAGAAGCCATTGTGAGTCAATAAATCCGTAAATGCTAACAAATGTGGTCCAGACGTTACAGGCATGTAGTGTGCTGCTGCTCATTCACTGCATACCGCGCGCCTATTTTGAAATAACGAACTTGAGCGCGCAAAAGACGCGATATGTGAACAGACCCCCTACTATTCGACTATGAGGTTCATAGTCGAATCAGACCTCTCCGAATCGAATCGTCGAATCCTCGACTATTAGAAGTCAGCCCTAGTTATTTTATCCATCTACTTCCAAATCCAGACAAATATTTAATTTAATTCTCAAAATTAAATACATATTATAATCTCAGACACAAACAGAACCATATAATAATAGTGTGCAACACACCAGTTCGCACACAATCATACAGTAAGAGAAAGAGAGAAAGGGAAATTCCCGTCTGCTCAGTTCCCTGCGCATATTGCGGACCCACTATATACACGTTGCCTCGGCAAACGCGAGAACTGGGCAAATAGATTCTTATTGGAGAGATGTAGACAAATAATCAACGCACTGCCTCGGCAAACGCGCGATCTGATCCATAGATCCTTATTGCAGAAGCATAAACTACGCGCTGCCTCAGCAAACGCGCGATCTGAGCCATTAGATCCTTATTGCAGAGGTGCAGACCCACGCTTTGCCTCGGCAAACGCGAGATCCAAGCCACTACACTCTTATTCAGCCCCGTAACCAACGCGCGGCCTCAGCACACGCGAGATCCGAGATCGAGTCACAGAATCTTTATTGCAGACACGTCATTTACGCGCTGCCTCAGCAAACGCGAGATCCGAGCCAAATAATATTTATTGACTTTCTTCCCTCGAGAAGAAAGCCAACAGGAGTAGAGCTCAAACTCTCGATAGTGCATATGTAACACATCATGAATTTAAGAATGAACACTGTCAGCCCCCTTTTACTAGAGCTGACCGAGCATGCTCTACTCCCAAACAAACAACACATAAATCGCGTGTATCCCCACTCGTAATGAAGCAAGGGCAGGGAGGAACGCACGATACAAAATGCAGTTTGCTCGCCATTATATTCCTGTCTAGATATATAATATGCTTGTGGACAAACAACAATAAATAAACAGAGACAGATTCACACAGAGCGCTACTGAAGACACAGAAGCTGTCGCTCTCTGTTCTCAAGCAGGCTTTATAGCTTCCTGGTACGTGACGTCACCCGCATCTGACGTTCCGCCACACCATTGGACTGATTTTACATGTGCTTCAAGACATCGTAACGCATAGCGTTCCCCATGGCGTCAATTTCGACGCAACGGGAGTTCCCTTTGAAAGGGAACCTCTGTCTGCCAAGATGAAATCACCGGGGGTAAGTAGCTCGAGTAAGCCTGAGTTTTCTGTGACATGTTTATCGGTAGTACGCCCTCCCCATGCCTTAGAGAGGAAAGAAATGGATCCCTGAGGTGTGATGCCTATAAGGTATTTGATAGTGTTATGGTGTTTATATGAAGACCAAGTGAGACTGCGTGCTGTCAAACTTAAAGGCCTCTCTATAAAAATTTCAAAGAAATCTATTATTACTGTAACTCTTGACCCAAAATGTTGTTTAAAGGTTATTGGCATAGACTTCCAAAGCTCATCTCTCCTCGGCCAAAAGATAAACTTCTTAAGTTTCACATACAAAACATGTATGACACAAACAAAGGTTTTGGACACGGTAGACTGTGAAATGCCAAATCTGTAGGCAAGGTCATTTTCTGGGAAGTTGTGGCGGAGTTTCATCAGTACCAACACAAGTTTTTGAAACTTGTTTAGTGAAGTTTTAATGCTGTCAGTAAGGGAGCCTTCAATGAAACTATAAAGCACCATTAATGTAGCAAAACTGGGTAAACCTGTATAAAATCAGACTTTTTTCTCATCATCCCTGAGTGTGTCCATGCTTATCTTTTCTGTGGCTAGCTGACATTTCAGAGTAATATTGTCAGTAAGCAGTCTCTGGTGATCAGCTTGTATTTTTGAGCACACTTCAGATGTGCATGTATCTTCCTCTACAGTCTCAAAAGCATCCATAACCTCATTGTAAGCCTCTGTGGTGTTCATCCCTGGGCTGTCTTGCTCCTGTGCCACACTCCCTGAACTTGATGCCTGTGTTCTTCGCTGTTGCACCCTGTTGTACCTGGCCATTGCACATCCTTTTCTTTTTAATGTGAAGTCTGTTGCTCTCTCAGCCTTTCCTGTCTGACCTATCTCTCCTACCAGCTTCAATGAGGGGGCCCAATCAGGATGAGTGCTGTCATGTATATATGATGGCTTACCTAAAAGAAATTCACACTAAAGTTACTGTTCACCCTCAACCTAATATAGGTCAGGGCTCCAGACTAACGTTTACTAGGAGCACTGTAACAAAATAACACATCACACAAGCACTAATTCCCTACCTAGTATCAATGCCAGCCCTATATGTTCATAGGTAAGCTACTGCAACTACTAACTGCAAATTACTGCATGATATTGATGTCTGATCATGCCTGAAAACTCTCAGTGAGTAGGTATAAACTGTGTTTTGGGGATCTAGCTCCCCTAAGCCCACAAAAGACAATATCGTATTAATACTCATTTAATAATTGTCTAAATTTATGCCGCGGTGCAACACTGGTGGCTGGTGTTGCCAGATTCGGTGTTTTTTTCGCTACATATTAAGGCCTGTTTACATGTGTTTTAGCTGGGTTTTCGCCTGGAAGGCTCTATAGAAATCTGGCACCCTATTGTACGAAGTTAAACAGAGAGCGTGCGTTCACAGACACCAGAATGGATGTGTTCACTTTAACGTTCATCAGGCAGTAATACAGTATGTTCAGTTCACGTTCGCTCAAAATATGAACGCGTTCATAAACACACTGTTTATAAACAAACACAGTATTTGTATTTGTGTTCATTGGACGCGTTCAGGCACAACACTGGTTACCTGTGGTGAAATGATGGAACCAGACTTTGCTGTGGGGAGTTGGCTGACAGTTTAGCCTGTTTATCCTAGCTAGCCACAAGTCTCTCCTGCGCTGGCTCAACTCCTCTGTCTCCTTCCCTTCATGCTTTCTGACAGTCGGTATCGTATAAAAACTAACTCCGGGGTTCTTATTGCTGTTGTTGGAACAGCCGTGTATAACACAACACACCATTGCGCTGTTTTTTGTTTTAAATACAGCGATAATACCAAAATTGTCTCTGATAATACCGACGTTGCCTCGCTTGTCAATTGACAGACTGACAGTTGCCGTGGTTTCTATGTCAACAACATGGCCGCCACGAACACCAGTGACGTAGATCGAATAAGGTCTATACTATTTCGCATTACACCTTCAAAAATTCAACAGTTCAGTAGTTCAGCAAATGCAAATTAAAACAAAGGAACCGTGTTTTTTGGTTTTGTAATACTCACATTTAAAAACACCTGTGTCACCGTTCTCCGTCATGTTTGATAATGACTTATCCTCTTCTTCTTCTTTATTACGTATCCTCTCCCGTGGCCTCCTGGTATAGAAAAATATTCTTCTACGAGCTCTGGGCTGAAGTAGTAAGCCATCCGGGAACTTCTCGCCTACTCTTTTATGAGTACGGAGGTTTCACATACTGTTGTTTCTACTATATAGTACAGTAGGAATATTCTGACGCACTATGAGTGTACGCACGCCCGAATCTCGCGAGAATTAGTACGTCACTCTGGTAATTATCGCCTACTCTTTTATGGATACTAAGGGTTTGGACATACTAGAATATTGTCTTTGAACTTCCGTTTTTGCAGTCGCTCTGTATATTTCTATGGCATCGCTGTCCAGGAGTAATTAGCTGGTGAAGTTGAATTACTTATTGTAAAGTTAATGAAAGTTATCATGAGCATTTTAATGTTTATCATAAGCATTGTAAAGCATATGTCTTAACAAATGGACCTTGGACATTTTTTAAATGAGCCGTTCATTCATAACTACGCAAGATCGCTGTGAAAATACAGACATTGGGCTCTATCTTGCACCCGGCGCAATTGACTTTGTACACCGACGCATGTATCATTCCTATTTTGCACCCGCACAAAGCGGGCTTTTCCCTCCACAGACGACCGTTGGTAAACTAGGAAATGAACTTGCGCTCCCTGGGCGGGTCGGCGCAAAAAGGAGGCGTGTTTCGGCGCAAACATTCCCTAGTGCTATTTTGCAGTTCCAGAAAACAATTGCGCCACTGACCAAAAAAAACCTGGTCTAAAGTCAGTGGCGCGTTGCGCGTTGTTCATAATGCTATTTTAAGCGCACATGCTTGGCCATAATGTAACGGGTGCACAACGCGCACACACTTTGATTCTCTCATCAACACAGATGCAGCAGTTTTTATTTTTGCAAATCATACATTATAACAAGGACATATATTACCATACGAGGGAAATCAGTGTGGTGTCCATGAAGATGTGAAAAAATAGGCATAAATCTAGCTTACACATTTACCAGTGTATACTGGTAATTTTTCAGGCAAATGTAGTAATGACGGATCAGACCTGTTTGCCCAATAGTGGCAAGACACATATGTATATAAGGACATCTGACAAATTAGTTTGTCCGTCAAGAACTAGGGAAAAAAATCTGAAGACTGCGAAATCACCTTTACCATAATGTAAGTACATTAAAAACCTTACTCTTTAACTTACCAGTTAAGTTGAGCTTTCTCATATTTTTTTCTATTGATTTGGGTGGGTTTGTCCCATCCCCAATGTCACTTCTCTTTCTTTTACGGCCCTGACGAGAACATCGATATCCTCGGCTGTGAACCGATTCTGAAGCGCGCCTGGTGCGCGCGCCATAATAATAACAATCCGCCATGCAACATGCGCACCTTTTCTTAAAGGGTATGTTGGATGACACTCTGATTGGTTTATTTCACGTTATGCCCAAACCACACCTATGAATAATGAAGCTACTTCAGACAAACCTCTTTTATATTTGCGCCAGGCGCAAGATGCATTTATCCTGCCGGGAAAATAGCAACAGCGGCGGGATCCGCCCACAAAGTTACTTGCGCTTTGCGCTTTGACACTTTCAGATCGTGCGCTGGGTGCAAGATAGGGCCCCGGAAGTCAAAAGACAACGAGCTCAGCGCTGAAAAGGGGCGTGGCTACATAAGGTCTATAGTAGGAAACTATGCGGTTTCGGACGCAGCCATTAGGCTACCAATTCTTATAGGCAACTTTCTCGAAAATGACGAATATTACCCAGAATGCATTGTTTTCGACGTATTTTATTGTTTTAATGGAAAGTAGTTTGATATTGTCAAAATTCTTTTTTATAGAAAGGGTTAACAGTGTATTACCACCAGTTTTGTTTTTTTACTTAACGAATAGCTAAACTAATGAGGTCAATTCCCATGTGTTCTGTTGGTTTATGTGCCCCAGATAGTGTAGGCGGCTGTTATATTAACCGCTTACAGCTAATTCAGCAGTTGCCTCAGATCAAAGGCAACAACTAGTTCTCCTCACTTTTTCCTTCACTATTATGAGCATCTCTCTTGATTTTTACTTATGAAATATTGAAATATTTATAGACTAGACTAGAGTTCATTAAAAACTATTGGATGTTTTTTTTCTTCAAATAACTGACAACAACTGAATCTATACATTTATTTATCTGGTAATTTCATTGTTTTGACCAGCAAATGGAAAATGGAACCATGCCTTCATATTTCTACTTTACTTTGTTCAAGGAGTTTGTTCATATTAAATATTTCATCCTAATATTGACACTTACAGTCTATTTAGCAATTATATTATTTAATGCCATCATTTTGTTTGTGGTGTTTAAAGAGAGATCCCTTCATGAGCCAATGTACATCCTGATATTTTGCTTGGCTGTCAATGATCTCTATGGGTCAGCTGGTTTTTTCCCTAGAATAATGGTTGATCTCATTTCTGATACAAATACAATTTCTAGGCCAGCGTGTTTTGTTCAGATATTTATAATTTATTCTTTTGCAGTATCTGAATATACAATATTAACTCTGATGGCATATGACAGATATGTTGCCATATGCAACCCTTTAAAATATCATACAATTATGACCTCAAAAGTAACAGCATCGTACATGGCAATAGCATCACTTTATGCAGCATTTTCTATGGGTCTTGTTATTTTCTTCTCTGCCAGGTTGCCTTTGTGTGGGACTGACATAGCTCGACTGTACTGTTCCAACTGGTCTGTGGTTCGGCTCTCTTGTGGGACTTCCACTTTGAGTAACAACATACTTGGATTTTTTGCCTCCATAACAACAGTTTTTCTCCCAGCCCTCTTCATTGTATATACTTATATCCGAATTTTGATAATTTGTCAAAAAAGCTCCAAAGAATTTAGGGGCAAAGCATTACAGACATGTCTTCCTCACATTATAAGCTTTCTTAACTACTCCATAGCATCATTTTGTGACATTGCTCTAAGTCGATATGATTCAGACAAATACAAGATTGTGGGTATATTTTTTTCAGTGGAATTTCTGATTATTCCTCCTGTTCTCAATCCTCTTATTTATGCCTTAAAATTGCCAGAAATTCGCAAACACATTTTATGCTTGTTCCAACGGTCAAAAATTGCCCATTTCCCATGAATAAGTAATTTTTTTTATCATAAAACTTAATTTTCTGAAATGATTTGTTTAGAGCTATAAGATAAGGCACCTTGTTTTCTCAAAAAACAGATACTTCTGATGTCATCATAAAACAAGTCAACATCTCCTTGATGTTCTGTAACAATCTCCACTCTAATATTCAACAAAATACTTATGGCACATTTCCTTATTGTTACTTGTTACTACATATTTTATATGTATTAATGGGTGCAAATTAATATATTATGCTGGTATTTGCATTAACATGCTTTTGTCTGAACTGTGTTTGAATCTGGATTTTTTTTTCTTTAAGTAATTCACATTTCAATTCCATTCACATTTATTTGTATAGCGCTTTTCACAATACATATTGTTCCAAAGGACTTTTACAGAAAATGCATGTGTCTCCATTACAATTTAGAATGATCTGTTATCAGAGCTGACTGTCTCCAAGTAATGTGTTTAAGAAATGTACATGTACAAATCACTAGCTAACAATGTATAATTTAAGGCAGAAACAATGAGCTCACTGAAGTAATTATTATGAGTTGTGGACATAATGATTACAATATATGGAACATTTTGCATTGGCACATGTTGATTCAGAGTTTGCATCATCTGAAGTTTTCACAGGAGGTGTTCATTTCTTCACAAGTTTGGGGCATCTGAAGTGTTCGTAAAAGGCTGGGTACAAAATGGAGTTGATGTACTCTAGTTGCAGAAAAACAAATAAATAAATAGAAAATAATTAGTGTAGCTGTTGTACTGTACTGTCACCAGTTTAAATTTGGAAGTTTAATATTTACATTGTATTTTTAAAAATGAATGTGCAATTAAAAACCCTATAAAACTATATCTGTTGTAATATTTTGTCCTTAGGTAAATACATGGGCATAGAGTATGAATACATTGGCTTAAATGGAGCTTACAAAGCAGCACAAGTCTTAATTAACACAAGTCATGATAGGTAGAGTACCATATCCATTAAAGACAAACACACATTTCTTAAGAGGAGTTAAAAATGGACAAGGGAACATGTAAAACCATTTAAAACTCTGATGTCTGACAGTGTTTGCTATGGCCATCAACTTTTCTCTTTATTCTATCAACAAATATTACCCCCTGACTTCAGAACAATGCACTTTCACACCTTATTTCTTTTCACAAGGACTTCTGAAACTAGCACTTCACTATCATTCACTTGCAATCCTGTAAATTAACACCCCACTGAAACATGGATTTAACTGAAATATTTGGTAACACTTTATTTTACAGTGGTTTTGTTACATGTTACATGTATTTATTATACCAATAGCAGTAAATTATACTAACCCTAAACCAAAAACTAATCCCAACTAACAATATAGTATGTACATTTTGATAATTAATGACTCTATACCAGTGGCGTAGGTTTGATTTTGAAATTGGTGGGGACGGCAGTGGCGTAGCCCTCCCTCTAGGCGGGTTCGGGGGCATGCTCCCCCATAAGAAATTTTTGTACATTTTAAGGTTAAATGCATCAATCTGGTGCACATTGAGAGCTCAAAATTAAGAGCTTCAACCGGCTTCGACCCATGAACTGTGCACATTGAACAAAGAAAAAGCATTGACTTGTAGCCTACCTAAAGAGGGCTCAAACATCTTTTTAGTTATGATATAGAGTCTCTGTCTACATTAGGCTACATTATATTTTGTATTACGCTATAGAATAGGAAAATTGAAATTACTTTTGTCCTAATTTCTTTACTTGTAAGAAATAAACCATTGAGCTTTTATTTAGGAGAAAACACCAGATCACCATGCTGATCGTGTGAGCAAGAGCGCACTTTTCTTTAAATCAGGCAGCACAAACAGAATGCCTAACGTTACTTAATTAAAGTCTTGTGCTGACTTGGCTTTAGCCAAAAAAAAAAAACGAAATATAATACCGAAAACACATGTCAACAAAACATAAACATAACATCTTCCCTAACACATATCAAGCCTATTTAAAAACCTCGTTCAAGGCATAAACACTCATTCTAAGTACCTGGAAAAGGGAGATGTAAATAACTATATAACCATAAGTCCCCGCTTCCTCAGAGCGAGCTGACCGATAAATCTAACACATCAAGAGAGGCGGGACTTAAGGCATAACAGCCAATCATCAGCTGCTCACACTCAAAGCCGGTGTCATGTTTGAGAGGAGGCAGCCGCAGCGAGCGCACACACAGAGCGCCAGAGAAACGGAGGAGCGACTGTAGTAGTGCGTTTGTGCAAAACTCCAGAAAAAGTGCGGGTGTTGAACCCTCTCACCGGGAAAAATGTGGGTGTTAAAACACCCACATCCCCCACGGGTGCGACGCCCCCGTCAATATATAAATATATTTTAAGTTTTGATCGAAATTATTGCTAGGGATATTTCAGTGTCACTGGATATTGGTAGGGACACGTCCCTAGCGTCCCTACTAAATTCTACGCCCCTGCTCTATACTTAATTGTATAATTACAGTTAGGACACACAGAAAAAGTAAACAAATATTTATATGTGCTATGTGTGTGTCTTGGACAGAAAAATGCAATATAAATATATTGAAATATAAATATATGAACATATTGCTTTGTCCGAATCAAATTTCAATATAACACCCTTCTTGGTCCCAGGTGGTATTGTCACCTAGTGACCAGTGTTGAATAATAAGTTACCCAGGTCCCAGCCGCAGATACGCAACAGACAGTCGAAGTCAAATACAAAAATACACTTTATTTAAGGGTCAACAAACCATTTTATTAGTTCTACCAGGGCGGAACTTGATGGTATACCGGTAGTTGGCCAGCTGGTTCACCCAACGTTGCTCCACAGCTCCCAGGTTGGCAGTGGCTAGATGTACAAGCGGACTGTTGTCTGTAAAAACTTCTATGGAGGCCCCCCACAGGTAGTCTTTGAACTTCTCTGTTCTGGCCCATTTCAGAGCTAAAAGTTCGAGTTTAAATGAGCTGTAATTTTGGTCATTTCTTTCCGTGAGGTGCAGATTCCGGCTGGCAAAAGCTATGACTCTCTCTTGTCCATCCTGTTCTTGGGCCAGTACTGCTCTCAAGCCTTCCAGGCTGGCATCAGTATACAGCCGGAAGGGAAGAGAGAATTCGGCATATGCAAGGACCGGGGCACACACCAAGTTTTTCTTAAGCATGTCAAAGGAGTCCTGGCAAGATTCAGTCCAATTCACCTGGGTATTTCCCAGTCGAACAGTGGCCGTTACTTTTAGCAAGGTATGAAGAGGGGCAGCAATTTGTGAAAAGCCATGAATAAATCTCCTATAATACCCCGCAAAGCCCAGAAAGGAACACACCTGTTTGATGGTTAGTGGGACAGGCCATTCCTTCACCACGGCTGTCTTCTGAGGGTCAGTGGCTACTCCCTAGTTGCTGAAGACATGGCCCAAGTAGGTTACCTGTTGCTGGAACAACTTGCACTTCCTTGGTTGCAACTTCAGACCATGCTCATGCAACTTCCAAAAAACACCTGCTCCAAGTGGTGAAGATGGCTGTCAAAGTAAGGGGAAAACACGACCACATCATCTAAATAAATTAACAGAAAGTCATGCACCATGGACCCCAAGCATCTCTGCATGAGCCTCTGGAAGGTTGCTGGAGCATTACACAGACCAAAAGGCATGCGGTCAAATTCATAGAGGCCCATGGAGGTGGTTAATGCGGTCTTCTGACGGTCTTGGGGGTCCATTTCTACTTGCCAGTATCCACTAGTGAGGTCGAGTGTGGAATACCATTGGGCCCTCTTCAGACCGGTGAGGGACTCTTCGCTGCGAGGTAATGGATAAGCATCCTTGTGCGTAACTGCATTCAGTTTATGATAATCCACACAGAACCTCCAACTGCCATCCTTCTTTTTAACCAGGACTACTGGGGCTGCCCATGGACTGGAGCTTTCACGAACCACCCACTGTCCAGCATGCCCTGGATAAGGGTCCTCAGTTCCGGATACAGACGTGGGGGGACGGTAGTGCTCTCGACAAGGCAGAGCAGCACCCGTGGGTATCTGATGCTGTACTGCATTGGTTCTGCCAAAGTCATCATCATGCGAGGCGAACACGCTGCTCCATTTCTTTAAGAGCTGCAGGAGGCATTGGTGTTGATCTGAGTTTAGACCATCTCCCCCAATGGGAAAGACAGGATGGAGATCTGTAAGCATAGAGGGTTCAGAGGGGTTAGTCACAGCTCGAATTGGCACTTCCACAGCTCCAGAGTCGTCAGGCTGGACCACTAACTCCTGTCCCATTTGGACATCACACTCATTAGTCTGTGTCACCTTAGCCAATGGCCGGCGCAGTGGGACCTCTACTGGATAAGGATTTGGGTTGCACATCCTCATTGGCAGCTTACCTCCACTCACCACCACTAGGGACTGTGCTACATACCATTCCCCATCCTGATCCTAGAGGGGTTCTATTAATGCATTGTGGACTGTCTTGGGGGATCCTTCTTGAAGTTGAGCCCATACCACCATCTCAGACTCAGGGGGATAACCACTGGTGGCTGCCGGGGCAGTCGAGCAACCCTTGAAAGGGAATGGCAGGCCCTTCAGCTGTCACTGGCACAGCTGGCAGGCCCTTCCGAATAGGAATATTCTGACGCACTATTAGTGTACGCACGCCCGAATCTCGCGAGAATTAGTACGCCACTCTGGTAATTATCGCCTACTCTTTTAGGGATACTAAGGGATACTATTGGACATACTTATTCGCTTGCCAACTGCTTTTTCCCTACTAGACCTTATGCACCAGAGAAACGAGGGTGCCGCCGTCTTTAGAATATTGTCTTTGAACTTCCGTTTTTGCAGTCGCTCTGTATATTTCTATGGCATCGCTATCCAGGAGTAATTAGCTGGTGAAGTTGATTTACTTATTGTAGAGTTAACGAAAGTTATCATGAGCATTGTAATGTTTATAATAAGCATTGTAAAGCATATGTCTTAACAAATGGACCTTGGACATTTTTTAAACGAGCCGTTCATTCATAACTACGCTAAGATCGCTGTGAAAATACAGACCGGAAGTCAAAACACAACGAGCTCAGCACTGAAAAGGGGCGTGGCTACATAAGGTCTATAGTAGGAAACTATGCGGTTTCGGACGCAGCCATTAGGCTATCAATTCTTATAGGCAACTTTCTCGAAAATGACGAATATTACCCAGAATGCATTGTTTTCGACATATATTATTGTTTTAATGGAAAGTAGTTTGATATTGTCAGAATTCTGCCTTTTGTACAGAAAGGGTTAACAGTGTATTACCACCAGTTTTGTTTTTTTACTTAACGAATAGCTAAACTAAGGAGGTCAATTCCCATGTGTTCTGTTGGTTTATGTGCCCCAGATGGTGTAGGCGGCTGTTATATTAACCGCTTACAGCTAATTCAGCAGTTGCCTCAGATCAAAGGCAACAACTAGTTCTCCTCACTTTTTCCTTCACTATTATGAGCATCTCTCTTGATTTTTACTTATGAAATATTGAAATATTTATAGACTAGACTGGAGTTCATTAAAAACTATTGGATGTTTTTTTTCTTCAAATAACGGACAACAACTGAATCTATACATTTATTTATCTGGTAATTTCATTGTTTTGACCAGCAAATGGATAATGGAACCATGCCTTCATATTTCTACTTTACTTTGTTCAAGGAGTTTGTTCATATTAAATATTTCATCCTAATATTGACACTTACAGTCTATTTAGCAATTATATTATTTAATGCCATCATTTTGTTTGTGGTGTTTAAAGAGAGATCCCTTCATGAGCCAATGTACACCCTGATCTTTTGCTTGGCTGTCAATGATCTCTATGGGTCAGCTAGTTTTTTCCCTAGGATAATGGTTGATCTCCTTTCTGATACAAATACAATTTCTAGGCCAGCGTGTTTTGTTCAGATTTTTACAATTTATTCTTTTGCAATATCTGAATATACAATATTAACTCTGATGGCATATGACAGATATGTTGCCATATGCAACCCTTTAAAATATCATACAATTATGACCTCAAAAGTAACAGCATCATACATGGCAATAGCATCAATTTATGCAGCATTTTCTATGGGTCTTGTTATTTTCTTCTCTGCCAGGTTGCCTTTGTGTGGGACTGACATAGCTCGACTGTACTGTTCCAACTGGTCTGTGGTTCGGCTCTCTTGTGGGACTTCCACTTTGAGTAACAACATACTTGGATTTTTTGTCTCCACAACAACAATTTTTCTCCCAGCCCTCTTCATTTTATATACTTATGTCCGAATTTTGATAATTTGTCAAAAAAGCTCCAAAGAATTTAGGGGCAAAGCATTACAGACATGTCTTCCTCACATTATAAGCTTTCTTAGCTACTCCATAGCATCATTTTGTGACATTGCTCTAAGTCGATATGATTCAGACAACTACAAGATTGTGGGTATATTTTTTTCAGTGGAATTTCTGATTATTCCTCCTGTTCTCAATCCTCTTATTTATGCCTTAAAATTGCCAGAAATTCGCAAACACATTTTATGCTTGTTCGAATAGTCAAAAATTGCCCATTTCCCATGAATAAGTAATTTGTTTTTTTATCATAAAACTTAATTTTCTGAAATGATTTGTTTAGAGCTACAAGATAAGGCACCTTGTTTTCTCAAAAAACAGATAGTTCTGATGTCATCATAAAACAAGTCAACATCTCCTTGATGTTCTGTAACAATCCCCACTCTAATATTCAACAAAATACTTATGGCACATTTCCTTATTGTTACTTGTTACTACATATTTTATATGTATAAATGGGTGCAAATTAATATATTATGCTGGTATTTGCATTAACATGCTTTTGTCTGAACTGTGTTTGAATCTGGATTTTTTTTTCTTTAAGTAATTCACATTTCAATTCCATTCACATTTATTTGTATAGCGCTTTTCACATTACATATTGTTCCAAAGGACTTTTACAGAAAATGCATGTGTCTCCATTACAATTTAGAGTGATCTGTATCAGAGCTGACTGTCTCCAAGTAATGTGTTTAAGAAATGTACATGTACAAATCACTAGCTAACAATGTATAATTTAAGGCAGAAACAATGAGCTCACTGAAGTAATTATTATGAGTTGTGGACATAATGATTACAATATATGGAACATTTTGCATTGGCACATGTTGATTCAGAGTTTGCATCATCTGAAGTTTTCAAAATGGAAAATGGAGCTGATGTACTCTAGTTGCAGAAAAACAAATCAATAAATAGAAAATAATTAGTGTAGCTGTTGTACTGTACTGTCACCAGTTTAAATTTGGAAGTTTAATATTTACATTATATTATAAAAAATGAATGTACAATTAAAAACCCTATAAAACTATATCTGTTTTAATATTTTGTCCTTAGGTAAATACATGGGCATAGAGAATGAATACATTGGCTTAAAGGGTCATGAAACCCCAAACCAAATTTTATGAGATTTTAACAGAGGTATGTGTGTTGAACACCATTGAAGACAATGTTAGCATCTGTTAGATTTAATAGTAGGGTTAAAATGGTTAAATTGGAGTTTTCTTCCACTTTTTTCGTCTTCCGGGTTTAAAATCTTCATCGTGTCCACGTCACAGGCTGTGACGTGGCCGTGCACTGTGAGTGCTTGATGACTCATCGGTGTCTCATAATTATTAATGAGACTGAGTTTTCATATCCTATGAGAAGATACTGTCTCTTAATTATTCATGACACCACGTGGATTTTTCCAATGACAGACATGTCAAACTGTGATATCCCGTAGTAGATGAGAGAGCCAATCATGGGACGCAAGTGTTTGTTTTCATCGTGCAAAAGTCCAAGTGGGTTGAATATGTTTCCTCGCGATGCTGCCAGGGCAGGGCTAGACAACCATGGACACATCTAAACTATGTGTGCCGCGAACATTTTTCTCGAGAGAGAGCTTCGAGAATTGGAGAATGGTGGACTTCGCCTTTGTCACGCTGCTGAGTGAGGCAAGTTCAAAAGAGTTCACGAAGGCAAGCAAATCCAAATAATAGCAGTTTATTCCAGAAGACGAAGGGAGCACGCACACATCATGGTGATACAAACAATACCGGACAACAGACAGAGCACAAGCAGGAACTAAATACACAGAGATAATTAACTAATGACTAACAGGTGTGATGAAGGTGATTGGTGTCCATGGTGACTGATCAGTGGGTAGGGTAGGGACCAAGGGTAGGCAGAGGAAGCTGGAGGAGGTTCGGGCGGCGGATGGATGACAGGGAGGAGACAGAACTGAAGGGTCCAGGGTGGTGCAGATCGTAGTGAGAGCCAGTGAAGGGCCTTAGGCAGGGGCGTGATGGAAGGTGCCCAGGCCACAGCCAGAGTGGTGCCCCACGGCGGCGTCGACGGAGGGAGGAGCCATGGAGGAATAGTGAAGAGGGCCGCCATGGGGGTGACCGGAGGCAACAACGGCGAGGATGGAGCCCACCGCGCAGTCGATGAGCCGAAGTAGTGGAGAGATGGTGAAGATCCTGGTGACCGCGACGGAGCCGCCCGAGAGTGAGGTGGAGATCCGGAGGTCTGAGGGCGAGTTAGAGCGACCGAGGGCGGAGGTGGAGCCTGAGGTAGGGCGGAGCAACCCGTAGCAGAAGGGGTGGAGAACCAGAGAGCAGTGGACGGTTCGCAAGTCCGCAGCGGAGGTGAAGTGATGTCTGACCTCGGTGGAGCCGACGTGCCGAGGGAGTCCGGCGAGACCGAATGGCTGATGGTGCACGCCGAGGTCGAGGGTGGAAGGAGCACATGTTCGGGAGCCAGGGCGACAGGTCAAAGCGGAGCGAGGCGCACCGAGGCTGCAGGCGGAGCTACGGGCTCATCTTGCTCAGGAGAAGATGGCTCCCGACAGGTCCGAGGTGGTACCCCACTACTGAGAGGCAGAGGTGGTACCGAGGGACTGAAGGGTGACAGAGTTGACTGGGTGGTACAGATGGCTGGAGACTGGGGAAGAGACTGAAGTCCAATGCAGAAACCAAAAAAATATATAGTGTTCGGGATGTTTTGGAGAGGTGGTGGAAGAGGGAGGTTGGGCGGGGCTAACAAGACAGGCTGATGAATGACAGGATCGGGATTGACAGGTTTGGGTAACAGAACTGGGGCTAGACAAAACTCCTCTCCAAACTCAAAGTCAAAAGGTGTTTTAGCCAGAGATGCTCACTTCTGAACCCTCGAAATCCACCAGTACTCCCTCAGCGATGGATGGCTCGGCCGGCTCACACACCTGATCAGGCGCACGTTGCTCGGGCTCCATGGCGATGTGATCCTTAGTCGCTCTTATCGCCGCGGTCTCCGTCGCGCTACCTGCGGTGGGCTCAGGTTGACAGTCCTCGCTGTCGGGGTGGTTCTGGCTGGGCACTGGATGGGGAGTGGGGCTGGCGGCATCCTCGACGGTGAACGCAGATCCGCAGGAAGCCAGCACACACTCCACATATGATGCGAAGCTCCCTCGAGGAACCTCCCCGGACAACTGTGCACGTTCCTGCGAGTCGGACTCAACACTGCCACACGTGCACAGTTGTCCGGGGAGGTGGTCTGATGGGCGAGATCCAAAAACACTTCCAAGTGTTCCTCGAGGGAGCGTTCTCCCTGCTCAAGGCACATGAGTCTTGGCACATGAACACAGACAGGGAAACACATGTGAGGAGTGAAACTGTGACAGCCTTGTTGACAACCAATGCAGGTTGCGTCTTGTTGCGAGTGATGCGGTACCAAGTCCCGAGGACTTTTCGATCCCTTCAGAGGTATGTGTGTCTGTCTAAAATGAGAAGTCATCCACCTCCACAGAGCCATCTTTATTATGGGGGTTCAGGGGGCGTGTAGATCTAGGCTATGCACGGAACGTTTTTTTTTTAAGCGGAAAATTAATAATTTTCAAATATGCATTTATAGTGTCTATATAAACAAATATATATTTTATAATGACATTATAATTATACATGTAGCCTACATTCATATGTTTTAAATAGAATTACGATTACTGTAGGCTAATATATGTAGCAGGGCATTCAGTTACTTTTGAAAGGACAATAAATAATAAAGTGTTAGTGTATTTCATAAGACTTTAACTTTGCCAGCTATACATTTTTTTAGCATTTCCTCACATTTTACCACTGCTTTTTAGTGACAGTCGATATGCATGGGACACGATGACAGTGATTGGCCATACCACACCCACTCCCTTCTTCTCACAGCCATCCACACCCATTTAAGTTGCATTTTTTCAAAAAGATTGTGAGCTAGACTTGAGCTGAAAGAGGGGGGTTTCTTGATCTTTAAATGGAGCTATCAAAGCAGCACAAGTCTTAATTAACACAAGTCATGATAGGTAGAGTACCATATCCATTAAAGACAAACACACATTTCTTAAGAGGAGTTAAAAATGGACAAGGGAACATGTAAAACCATTTAAAACTCTGATGTCTGACAGTGTTTGCTATGGCCATCAACTTTTCTCTTTATTCTATCAACAAATATTACCCCCTGACTTCAGAACAATGCACTTTCACACCTTTCTTTTCACAAGGACTTCTGAAACTAGCACTTCACTGTCATTTACTTGCAATCCTGTAAATTAACACCCCATTGAAACATGGATTTAACTGAAATATTTGGTAACACTTTATTTTACAGTGGTTTTGTTACACGTTACATGTATTTATTATACCAATATCAGTAAATTATACTAACCCTAAACCAAAAACTAATCCCAACTAACAATATACTATGTACAATTTGTTAATTAATGACTCTATACTTAATTGTATAATTACAGTAAGGACACATAGAAAAAGTAAACAAATATTTATATGTGCTATGTGTGTGTCTTGGACAAAAAAATGCAATATAAATATATGAACATATTGCTTTGTCCGAATCAAATTTCAATATAACACCCTTCCTGGTCCCAGGTGGTATTGTTTCAAAGGCATAAAGCAGTTTATATCTTATTTCTTAGAAATCACTTGGCGCATGCTCTGCTGCGACAACACAGTTTCCGTACGCGTCTCGTCTGAGCTCCACGGCTTGTCTAAGTCTTGTCTTAAGTCTAAAGTTTGTTTTGCTTCTCGTCTTGTGTTCTCGATCTGTCAACTATGGCATAAATCTTTAAATTATTGACTGTGCTGGTGCTTATAAGACAATTTTTTATCTGCAATGGCCTCACAGTGCAACCGGTGATAGATGGAGGGTTACTCACCTATAGCCGAGAAGACCTGCTATTATTACGGGACTCACCGGCAAGTATCATCAAGCCCGTGGCGGCCGTACTCCCGGAGATCCGACCCAAGAAAAGGGGCAAACAGGGAGGAATCCGAAGCAGGATAAGAAGACGCCCCTTCAAACCACCTCTTCCCTCCATCATCCTGGCAAATGTCCGGGCCCTCCGCCCGATGCCGTCTGGAAAGAGCCTTTAGAGACATCTGTATTATCGCCCTTATCGAAACCTGACTGGACGGGGCTATCTCTGACAACGAGGTAGCCCTGGATGGCTTCACCATCATCAGGTCGGACAGAACGGCTCAATCAGGTAAAGATGCAAGGGGGAAGCGTTTGTTTCTACATCAACGACAGATGGTGTACTAATATCAAAATCCATCAAAAGATATGTACACCAAATCTGGAGATGCTGACTGTATCACTGCGCCCCCACTATCTCCCCTGTGAATTCCCAACTGTTGTGTCTGTGTTTGTATCCCCCCAAATGTTAACATCAAGACAGCATCTGAGCTGGTGGCTGAAGAGGCTAACTCGATGCTTGCGAAGTACCCAGGGGCTCCAGTGCTTATTATGGGGGACTATAACAGTTGTAGACTAGACACTGTTCTGCCATCATTCCACCAGTATGTTGACACCCCCTTCAAGTCAGGTCAAGTCACCTTTATTTATACAGCGCTTTTTACAATACAAATTGTTTCAAAGCAGCTTTACAGAGATAACAGGAAAATAATGTTATAATAGTATGTTAAATTCAAAATTAAATGTTAAATGTCCCCAACTAAGCAAGCCAAAAGCCAATGGCGACAAAAGTGAAGAGAGGCGAAAAAGGCAACAGTGGCAAGGAACCAAAACTCCATCAGGTGACAGAATGGAGAAAAAAACCTTGGGAGAACCCAGGCTCAGTCGGGGGGCCAGTCCTCCTTTGGCCAACGAACGAACAGTGAATGATTATGATTTAGGCAGCATAAAGTCAGGAGTCAGATGTGATCAGAACTTTCACGATATTTATCCTGTTCATCTGGTTGGGGGTCGGAGTCATCACACTGGTGTGGAGATGAGTTTGTTGAGGTGTCCATGAGTCCTTCAGTGTTGATGAGGCTGGCACATCAGGGATGCGTTGTCGTCGTGTCCAGGTGATGGTCCTTCCTCAGATCTGGATATGGCCTGGATCCGGCGGTCTGCGGTAAACCTTGGGATAAACAGAGAGACTAATATTAGCGTAGACGCCATCCTTCCCATGATGTACAAAGTACATCAGGAATTATGGGAAGTGTTCCCGGTTCCGGCTGATCTAAACTACGCAGCCTAACATTGAATTATAGAAGTCTATAGTGTGCTATGTGTATGCTAAGCCAAAGAGATGTGCTTTTAGTCTAGATTTAAACTAGACAGACTTAACAGACTGTGTCTGCTTCCCGGACCATGTTAGGAAGATTGTTCCAAAGTTGTGGTGCTAAATAGGAAAAGGATCTACTGCCAGCAGTCGATTTTGATATTCTAGGTATTATCAACTGGCCAGAATTTTGAGATCGCAATAGATGTGAAGGACTATAATGCGTTAAGAGCTCGCTCAAGTACTGGGGAGCTAAACCATTTAGTGCTTTGTAAGTAATCAGCAATATTTTAAAATGTATACAATGTTTAATAGGCAGCCAATGCAGTGTTGACAGAACCGGGCTAATATGGTCATACTTCCTGGTTCTGGTAAGAACTCTAGCTGCTGCGTTTTGAACTAGCTGTAGTTTGTTTATTAAACGTGCAGGGCAACCACCCAGTAGAGCATTACAATAATCTAGCCTTGAGGTCATGAACGCATGAACTAATTGTTCCGCATTTGTCAGTGAGAGCATATGACGTAATTTAGATATATTTTTAAGATGGAAAAATGCGGTTTTACAGATACTAGACACGTGACTTTCAAATGAAAGATTGGTATCAAAGAGCACACCCAGGTTCCTAACTGACGACGAAGACTTAACAGAGCAGCCATCGAGTGTTAAACAGTATTCTAGGTTATTACGTGTGAAAGTTTTTTGTCCAATGATTAGAATCTCTATTTTTTCAGAATTTAGTAGTAAGAAATAACTGGTCATCCAATTTTTTATATCAGCTATGCATTCCGTTAATTATGTGAATTGGTAAGTTTCGTTAGGTTTTGAAGAAATATACAGCTGAGTATCATCAGCATTACAGTTAAAGCTAATTCCATATTTCCTAATGATTTCTCCTAACGGTAGCATGTACAGAGTGAACAGCAGCGGTCCTAGTACTCAGCCTTGTGGTACACCATACTGAACTTGTGATCGATAAGACATCCCTTCATTTACTGCTACAAACTGAAAACGGTCAGGTAAGTATGAGAAGGGATAACATTTTGTATTTATGCTACGGTAATATTACCGATGCGTATCGCACACGCTCCTATCCTCCACTTGGACTTGCGGATAACAACATGATCTGTTTACTTCCGGTATACAAACAGAAACTCAAAACACATAAGCCAGAGACATACAGCACCCCTAAATGGACGGAGGACGCCATTGCGCAACTCCAAGGCTCCCTGGCATGCACTGACTGGGACATGGGGAACTAGATGACAGGTTCTCCATCATCTCAGATTACATCAATTTCTGTATTCAGACTACCATAACAGTTAAGAAAATAAAAAAAATACCCTAACTCTAGACCATGGATTACACATCAGCTAGGAAAAACACAGAGCTTTCAAGCTCAAGGACTGGACAGCACTTAATATAGCAAACAGAGCAGTAAAAAATTAGGTATTTAAAGCCAAACAACTATACAAGAATAAACTGGAACAAAAATTCAGCTCCATGAACACCAGACAAGCCTTTCAGATGACCAAAACACTGATAGGAAATGCACCTAGACCCAGCACTCTAATCTCACCAGAGCGAGGACATCAGCTGAACATCTTTTTTAACTGGTTCGACTCAGTTGACTACTCAGAGGAGTGTCGCAGTCAGTTGGATGCACTCCCCCTGCTGGACCCAAACGGCCCAGCCCTCTTTTCAAAGGAGGACGTCAGGCGGCAACTGAGGAGATGCAACCCAGGCAAGGCCCCAGGGCCTGATGGGATTCCAGCAAAGGTGCTTAAGATCTGTGCCACTGAACTCTCTGCAATAATCCATACACTCTTCTGTGAAGTCTACCATCAATGCAAAATCCCTACCCTCTGGAAAACAGCTACAATAATTCCAGTACCCCAAAAAACACGTCCCAAAGAACTCAATGACTTCCGGCCCATTGCCCTTACACCCATCCTGATGAAGTGTCTGGAGTATTTGTTGCTACAAACCATCCTGCCACTTGTCCGTCCACATCTAGATCCCCTCCAATTTGCCTATAAGGCCAAGAGAGGCACTGAGGATGCTGTAGCATGCCTGCTGCACCTCGTCCTACAACACCTGGATTCTCCAGGCACAACTGCCAGGATCATGTTTGCAGCCTCTACACAAACGACTGTACCAGCCCTTCATCCAACATCATGTTCCTTAAGTATGCCGATGACACTGCAATCCTTGGACTACTCACAGACACTCATTCAACTCAAGAATATCTTGACAGAGTCTCTCACTTTACGCAGTGGTGTGGAAATAACTATCTAAAACTCAACATCAGCAAAACAAAAGAAATGGCTTTTGGATCGGCACAATTCCACCACCCCATTATCATTAACAACGAAACAGTAGGGATAGTAGACCATTTCAAATATCTTGGACTCATAATTGACAATAACCTCACCTTTGAACACCACACAACAGACATACAGAAAAAAGGGACCCAAAGATTGTCAGCGGTGCATAAACTAAAAGGATTTCATGTTGCCCCCCATTTACTCCTAATCGAGCACAGCGCTAGTTCAGACATGCCACGTAGGCATCGGCTGCGATCAGCTGACGCGGTCAGCTGTCAAA
The DNA here is from genome assembly GCA_036326025.1 of Chrosomus eos. Taxonomy (NCBI): domain Eukaryota; kingdom Metazoa; phylum Chordata; class Actinopteri; order Cypriniformes; family Leuciscidae; genus Chrosomus; species Chrosomus eos. The sequence continues at coordinate 11,142,266 of CM070825.1, forward strand.
TCGCTCAAACCACTACCGTTCTCCTATTAGACCGGAAGTATATATATACGCGGCACTTCCGCCTGGGACGTATGCTTAAACTGCTCGCAAGCACCTGCTTTACAGCTAACCTCAGCATGAAATTTAACTCAACGATATTTCTATCACTTCTTACCTGCTGGTTCCTGGCGATGGACACTTCAGTCACCCTAGGACAAATATCTGATGATTCTCCGGACGAGAGTCAGGATTGTCTCACCGAGGACCTCGATCCAGCTCAGTTAGTGAGGCGCAGTTCTAGGATAGCAGCAAGGAATCCCTCTGTTAATGACTGGCCCAAAGATAGGATCCTGTCCACCCTGTACTCCCTCAACATACAAGCTCCTCCGAATATGAGTCACGATCAGCTCTGGAATTTTTTACAAGAAGTCCAAGACCCGCAGCCCATTTCTACCAACGAAGCGCCATCTCTCCCCCGAGCCACCGGCCGTAAAGCCACCGAGAAAAGAAGGAATGCTTCCACTGACCAGACGAATCTAACTCCAAAAAAGGCAAAATCATCTCACCCCTCCCAGGCGCCAGCAGAGCAAGGAGATGACAGGATCTTCTCAGCGCTGCTTTCAATCCAACGATCCCTCTCCAGCATGGACAACAGAATCCAAGCGCTGGAATCACAACGCTCAGTTTCCGCACATCTGGCGATCTTCGACGGGCAGACTTCCAGCTCGGCTCCAGATCGCGCCTTCACTACCGACCCGGCTGCTAATCTTCCTAGGAGAACTCTCGGATCAGCGTTACCAGCAGCTTCCACAGGTGCTCCTTTCTTTCCTCCAGCAGCTGCTATCTCTCCTCAACTGCACGCTCAAATTCTGTCAGGTAACGATATCAACCTAGTGAAAATTTTGTTATGTGCAGAAACTAATGAACGAAGGATTGTGGATTGCGGGGACGTATCAGTCGTTCTAAAAGATAGTGACCTAAGACTCACCAAGAGTTTAACTATGGCGGAGTTTAACGTCGCTTTCGGCGTGTTCAGAGATATCATCTGTGAAGCGTATCCAGAAAGAAGAAAGGAACTAGACACTTATCTAGCTATTATATCGGATCTCGCCATGTCTTACGGAGGAACACTTTTTTACGAATATCACAAATAGTTTTCATCTAAAGCAGCAATGTACATACAATGCTTTAATCAGCGACTGGACTGGTCCGTAGTCGATCTCGCTCTCATTAGCAGGCACTTTACAGGCCACCGAGCGCTGTCATGCTCACTTTGCGGCTCGTTTTCCCACACCGCATCTCTCTGTCCTAAGACTGCTTCAACTAACGACACCAGCGCCTCGGCACCTGAACAGGTGAAGCCTGAAAGACAAACTCCCTTTTGTTTTAATTTCAATGAGAATGTCTGTACTCGTAAAAATTGTAAATTCTTTCATGCTTGCAGCTATTGCGGGAACAGTCACCCGAAGTTTTCATGTCCACGCCGTGCAAAATTCCAAAAAAAGAAATAAACACCCCGGTGAACACCAAAGAGCTAGGGGAAGCTCTGTCAAAGCATCCAAACCGCTGTCTCGTATCTTACCTTATTTTAGGGCTCATGCACGGTTTTCTAGCTGGTCTTTCCTATCTGCCCACACTTTCCTTCACCTGCCAAAACCTTCAGTCGGCTATTAAAGACCCGCAGGCCGTAGAAGAACTGCTGGGGAAAGAAATCGAAAAGGGATATATGATTGGACCTTTTGATCAACCTCCCTTCAAACTTTTCCGTATTAACCCTTTAGGAATTGCAGTCAGGAAAACTCAGGGAAAAAACGTCTAATCATCGATTTATCCGCTCCCCACTCCACCGAAGGGGTCCCAAGCATCAACAGTTTATTTCCCTCAGAACCTTTTTCCCTGTGTTATTCCACCGTGGACAACGCAATTAAACTTATTAAATTAGCCGGCAGAGGAGCGTGGCTCAGTAAAGTGGATATCACCGACGCATTCAAAATAATGCCCTTACACCCGTCCCAGTGGCATCTTTTCGGCGTTAGTTGGCGAAACAAATGTTATTTTTCAGTCAGACTCACGTTCGGGTGTAAAAGCAGCCCTAAAATTTTCGATACTTTGTCCGAAGCACTATGCTGGGTCCTACGTAATAATTTTAAACTGCCATTCGTTCTCCATCTGTTGGATGATTTTTTGCTCATCGACTTTCCGAATGAGCAGAAAATATAGAAGAAAATATAGAGACATCAGTCAAACTAAATTTATTCACAGACGCAGCTCCTTCCATAGGGTTCGGAGGGATATTTAATAATCAATGGTTCGCAGAAAGATGGCCAAAAGAACTTCAGGAACTAGCTCCCTCAATCCAATCAACAGCACTCATGGAATTATATCCTATAGTGATGGCTAGCTTGTTATGGGCAGATAAATGGACTTGGAAAAATATTCTCGTTTTTTTGCGACAACGAAGCTACGGTAAACATTATTAACAAAAGTCGTTCCTCAGTGCAGTTTATTAACCGTTTCATTAGGCGACTAACCTGGATCTCGGTCATGAACAATTTTACCATTAAAGCCACTCACATTCCCGGGCTGGATAATAAAATAGCTGACTCTCTGTCTCGGTTTAATTTTCAGGAATTCAGACGCCTGTGCACGGGAGCAGCTTCATCACGACTGGGCTGCCCGGACTTCAGCCAAACAGTCCTAGATTAAATGCCTTACTACAAAAATATCTCAAATCAGCCGCTCATCACATGAGATCAGGGCTAGCAAAAACGACACTTAAAACATATGACTCAGCGTGGTTGTCTTTTTCAAATTTCTGTAACGCGTTCTCGGTGCCTAAAATTCCATCAAACATCTCCATCATATGCGCTTTTATTACGCACTGTTTCGATTCCAGGAAGCTTCAGCCTTCCACCATCAAGATTATGATTTCAGGCATCCAATTTCACATTAGATTTTTAGATCCATCCTCTCAAAGCCTGTTACAAAATCCCTCTATACACCTCCTTCTCAACGGTCTTAAAAAGGAAAACCCCGCAGCTCCAGACAAACGATTGCCGCTGTCCCTCTCCCAGGTACACGCAATGGTAAATCAACTAAGATCAGTGTTTTTTAATACGCACGCAAACTCTCTCCTAGAAGCAGTATTCCTCACCACCTTTTACGGATTCCTCAGAGGAGGAGAATTCACCATCAACCATAAAAAATTCGACCCCTCACACGATCTCTCATTTAAAGACGTATCATTTCACGCCGATTACTTTTCCTTATACCTGAAACATTCTAAAACAGACAGAGATGATAACGGAACCCCAATCAACATTTCTAGAACCAACGACGGGTTTTGTCCCCTCTCAGCCATGAACCGGCTTTTAAGCTCACGCAGCAAATCCGATCTCACAGAACCCCTCTTCATCACAGAGAAAGGAGAAGCTATGTCGAAGTATTGGTTCGCTTCACATCTCCGGTCCGTATGCATTCAGTGTGGCATGGACCCGCGCTTTACACCAGCCATTCATTTCGCATAGGCGCGGCCACCACCGCAGCTTCAACAGTCTCCATACCCATGCTAAAAGCCATGGGTCGGTGGTCATCATCAGCGTACCAACGTTACATTAGGCCTAGATTTCAGGATTTAATATTAGCCCAAAAAGCTTTAAGCGGATCCTTCCAAAATTGAAAAAAAAAAAAAAAAGGCGCACGGATATAGAAGTATTAGTAGTATTCCATGACACCACAGGGGTACACAACCACCCTACCCTTAAAAGATTATTTATTTAAAAAAAAAAAAATCTATTTTTTCTCTCTAAGAGGACCTGCCGTTCTTCTCCCGCTGGAGAGAACATCCCTCTCGCTCCTATACATGCAGGGGCCTGCTGTTCAATCCCTCAGCGAGGGACGAACACCCCTCGCTGCTTAAACTAAAAGAGGGGCCTGCTATTCTCCCGCTGGTAGAGAATACCCCTCTACCAGCTATTAGCATATACTTCATTTGTCTTTTCTCTTTGCAGGATCGGAACACAGATATAGTTTGGGGGGGGGGGGGGGGTTATTCTTCGAGCTGTAATACCTCCTCATGTTTGGGGGGGTTAATGATAAAGCTACGTATGTCATTAATCTAAGGAGCAAGAACCCCCATAAGGAACCATACCGCCAAAGATAAATTGTGTTCAATAAACTCAAGTAAACTTGCCAAAGTGGTCTCGTCTGAACTACTGTTTATTAGCATTGTTCAACCTATCCTACTATACTGTTCCACTTGCTTTTACAACATGCTTACTGTAAAAAACTGAAATAAACTTACCCAGATAACCAATACCGTCACCAAAATAATAGGTTTGCCCACTCCAAAGCTACATGAACTAAACACCAAAGCCATCAAACATATCGCTCATGTAATATCCCTGGACATTACTCACCCACTAAGTCGATACTTCTCACTCCTGCCCTCTGGCAGAAGGTTAAGAAGCATAAGATGCAATAAAACTCGCTTCAGCAGAAGGCTAATTCCGTCAGCTATCCAAACACTCAATAAGGTCAAAGCCACACAGATAAAATAAATCGTATGCAGTGCAATGATATATGTTTCTCCCATATATGGCTATGTTAAATGTCTACTGTGTATGAAATATTTATGTTTTATATGTGCCGTGAATATACACGTGTATGAGGCAAAACGTTTATGGAAATGTGAAAAAGAATTTCCCTAATGGGACACTAAATATATACTACTACTACTTCATTTTATTATATTCATATATTTCATTGTTGTCAGAGAAAACAACTAAGAATTAATCTGAAAAGTATACATTATCTCTGTTTCATCAACCATTATAATGACGCAATATTCTTCATCTAAAACGTCAGTAATACGCCTCACTTGGACAGGTTTTTTGACCTTTTGACCAAAGGGATTTAATTGTTGTTGTAATGTCTAATTAAACCTGAAGGTACATTTATCTCAGCCCACTGGGAGATGTGGTGGTCAAGATGCTGTCCTGGAATGGTCAAGGGACCATATTAGGAGTGAAAACAAGTTAATGAGATGTTAATTACATGTTTTGAGTTACATAATTTGGTGGTGCACTAAAAAGATTTGTATTTGTATACTATACCACTGAACAATATTTGACAGTGAAAATTAGCAAATTTACAAAACATGAAATAAAAAAGTGCTAAAAGGTAGTATTAGTATTAGCAAGACTAATGATTAGAAGTTATTTAAACTATTTTGAGGTGTCCTCCTTATGGTGTAATTATATTATTAAGTACTGAGTAATATTAATTAACTACAGGGTCCGGAGTAGTGTTTGGTTTTGGGTTAGTTGCTTGTAATTAAGCATATTTTTTTTGTTATTACTGTAGTAACTTGTAACAGACACTGTAAAATAACTTTTTAATTTTCCAGCAGTTAGAGGCTAATAAATGCCTAGTCCCAGACTAAAATGCATGTTCGAGGTGTTTTAACTGGAAAGCAATTTGCATGGACAATTTTTAAATATGTAAGTGCCATTATTTTGTCTCAATATGCACATCAGAAATATTTTTTTCTAAGGCATGTATATAAAAGCTGCTTAAATGTCCTAATTGTACAGAGCTCCTAAAGGGACGTGGACGTTTTGCGTTCTCCCGAGAAACTTTGCGTTCCCTCACAAAACTTTTGCATTCCCTCGCAAAGATATTTGTGTTCCCTCGCAAAAACTGTTGTGAGCTCGGTCAAACCCTTCCTGCTTAATGTCCCATTGGCACTGTTTCAGATACACGTTACATTAACAATGGAGCGGTTCATAGTGTTTGAAATTGGACTCAATTATAAAGAAATGCGGTCAGTGAGTGCTTAATTCAAGGAGTTTAGTAAAGTTGGCAATATATGAAGTTCCTAAACGTAAGTTAGGGTGGAGTGAGCCAATCTAATCTTTCAATCAACAGCCTGAGTATATAAGCAGCCGCTTACCTCTCCTTGGCATCCGCTGTTCCAGTACAGAGCTCAGTCTCTCTTTCGGAGGTAGTCATTTTTATACATACCATGCTTTTTTCAGCTAAATGCGCCACCCACTGGAACCAGTGTGTTAGGATCTCAAGAGACGGAGGATTCGAATGCAAGTAAATGGTAAGTTACTCAAAGCGCTTTACATGGAAGGGGGTGGGGGGTCTCCTCAACCACCACCAATGTGCAGCATCCACCTGGATGATGCGACGGCAGCCATATTGCGCCAGAACACTCACCACACACCAGCTTACTGGGGGAGAGGAGACAGTGATGAAGCCAATCAGTATATAGGGATTATTAGGATGCCATGATGGACAGAGGCCATGGGGCAAATTTGGCCAGGATGCCGGGGTTACACCCCTACTCTTTTTCGAAGGACATCCTGGGATTTTTTATGACCACAGAGAGTCAGAACCTCGGTTTAACGTCTCATCCGAAGGACGGTGCTATTTGACAGTATAGTGTCCCCGTCACTATGGGGCGTTAGGACCCACACATCACAGGGTGAAATTATCAGGTCCTACATTTAGTCACTGGGGGGTATATCAGAGCTCGAGTTGAAGCTGCTTCATCGAGCCCCTCTCCAAGCCAAATAAGTTTAACCTAATATCTTAAAGATTTTAAGGGCAAACAAACTCATTAAATTCACAGATTCAAACTCGTGAGCTAAACGTTAAAACACAAATGACACCTATACAATCATAGTAAAGTAACGATCTACAACCCAATTTTCCTCAAAACGAGCTTTATAATATTTGGGCTCTATGAGCAGGCGGCTAAGAGACGAGTCAGAATAAGGGACTGTCTGCAAATTGCAAAACCAAAAAGCCTTTTGCACATTTTACATTATGAAAAATACACTGCACTGTCACCAAATTCAGTTCACACATCACTGCTCCCCTGACACATTCATATGATTATTTATTATGAAACAAAATTAATCACTCAAATTCAGTAAGCAATTATCATGCAAAATATATGGTTGGGTTGTAGCATTTTTTTTTTTTTTCAATCAAACTAAGTGTTGTTATATAACCAGGAGACAATTGATGTGTAAACTGAATTTGGTGACACTACAGTGTGCAACATTGAAAATGAATGAATATTTTTGTAGTAACTAATTAATTTAATTACTACTAGCAATTTTGGGGTTTTGCGCTTTGCTGACGGCCCCTTCTGACTTGTCTCTCAGCTACCTGCTCATAGAGATCAGTTTATATTAAAAATCTCGTTTGGAGGAAATTATAAATATGTGTCATTTGAGTTTTAACAACATTTAGCTCATGAGTTATTGATCCGGGAAGTTCGAATCTGTAAATAAATTGCTAACTTCGCTGAACTCCTTGAGTTAAGCACTCACTGACTATAATTTCTTTATATTTGAGTCCAAGTTCAAACACAATGAAACGCTCCATTGTTAACGTAAAGAGATGTGTGAAACACTGCCAGCGGGACATTTGCCCGAGCTCACAACAGTTTTTGCGAGGAAAAGCAAATATATTTGTGAGGGAACGCAAAAGTTCCCCCCAAGAAACTTCCAAGGGAACGCAAAAGATTTGAAAAATATTTGTTTCCACCACCATGTCCCTTTAGAGCTCCTTATAATTGAACTAAGGCCTAATACTGGCTTAGTCTAAACCCTGTCTGTGAAACCAGGCCTATACGTCTTTAATTGTTTTAATTAATTACTTAATTAACTACGTTGTTATAAACAATGAAAAGTTGTGTTATATGACCAGCCTATTTTGAACATTATTTGTTCACCTTATTTTTAAAAGCCAAATGGTCTAAATGTTTGGAAGACTGGAAGGCTGGAAACAGGAAGCATAAAAACGTTGTCCAAGCAATGGAAGTACCTTGTTTAAATGTCACCATTGAGTGTAGTCTGCATTCATTTCTAGTTGATTGTATATTATTGCAAAATTCTAAACTTCTCAGCTCAATTGCTGTCAGCACAAGCAATAAGTACTTCACTGAAAGATCTGAGTTTTAAGATTCAGGGATTTTAATGTCCAATAGTATATAATGTGACACAATGCTATATAATGAAGTGCTCATTTGCATATTACTTTAATGACATGTTTAGTATAGACTGACATTTTTAAAAAAAAAAAATCTCAAGAGAGCTTTTGATAAGTCTTGCACGTGTTCACAAACAAGACAATTAGCATGAGGATAGTCTCCATATATATATCACCAGATCAACCTTTCACAACACTGTCAAACTAACAAAAAGAGATTGTGGTAAGTATTTCTTTGCTTGCATTTGAATAACCAGCATATTCTACCTTTAGAGTACTGGATATTTCCGTTTATATAACAGGAATAAATAGCAGTCTATCTGAATGACTTTTTAAAATGATCTAACTTTTGATTTCAAATCAACACATTTTTTATTATGATGTGCATAATGATATCACTATCATAAAACTCTGCATATAATTCCAGATGCAGCCTCCACTAGAGAATGAATCCATTGTCTTAGTGTTTACACTCTCTGGACTAAATGAAACGATGGGGAAAAGATTTGTGTTTTTTTCATTGACTGCATTGTATTATCCATTAATTGTGTTGTGTAATGTAACCATAATTTACACTGTAATCTCGCATAAGAAGCTTCATGAGCCAATGTATGTCTTTATATGTAATTTGTGTGTAAATGGACTTTTTGGCACTGGTGGATTTTACCCTAAATTCATGTATGATTTATTATCCCAGTATCATGTGATTTCTTATGCTGGATGTTTGATTCAGATATTTGTCATTTATTCATCTATTCTGTGTGACATTTCAACATTAACAGTGATGGCATATGACAGATATGTGGCAATATGTAGACCACTGGAGTATCATTCAATAATGACCAATCAGAGGGTTCTTGAATGTATCCTTTTCTGCTGGCTCTCTCCATTTTTTTGCATGTGTGTTTTAATTGTATTAACATCAAGACTAACATTATGTGGCTCTATTATTGAAAAGCTATATTGTGAAAATTGGTCAGTTGTCAAACTTTCCTGTTTTTCTACAACTGTAAATAATGTGATTGGGTATGTAATCATTATTATATATTTTGGACATGCAATATTTATATTTTTCTCATATATTTACTTGGTTGAAAAATGCAGGAAGTCAATAGAGGGCAGACACAAATTCATACAAACATGCGTACCACATCTTCTTGCATTGCTCAATGTGACTGTTGCTTTGCTGTTTGATGTACTGTACACTCGTTATGGTTCAAAGAGTTTGCCACAAGATTTGCGTAATGTCATGGCCCTGGAATTCTTACTCGTACCACCCATTTTAAACCCCCTCATTTATGGACTAAATCTGACAAGACTACGGAAGGAAGTCATGAGACTGCTTTTCAAAAAAGAAGTGGAAATATCTGATTGAATATTATTTTGTCACAAACAATTTTATTACCCTAGACATTCTAACACTATGTAAATTGGTTTATTGAATTGGACAACATAACAATTGTGATAGCTAGATTTTTCTTTTCAGCCATACTACACTATATACATTTTTTTTGTATGAAAACATTAAATGATGCAGGCTTACACTTGAGAGTGTGAGTTTCAAATGTTCAAGATTTGTATGTTCCTTTGATGTTATGTAACTGTCATACACTGATTGTGCTTGAATTGAGCTATCAAAGCAGCACAAGTCTTAATTGTGTCCATGATGGGTAGAGTCCCATATTCATTAAAGACAAACAAACATTTATAGAGGAGTTTAAAATTGGGCAAGGGAACATGTAAAACTATTTAAAACTCTGATGTCTGACAGAGTTTTCTATGGTCATCAACTTTTCTCCTTATTCTATCTACAAATATTACCTCCTGACTTCAGAACAATGCACTTTATTTCTTTCACAGGGACTTCTGAAACTAGCACATGACTGACATTCACTTGCAATCCTGTAAATTACCACCCCACTGAAACATGGATTTAAATGAAATATTTGCTAACACTTTATTTTACAGTGGTTTTGTTACGTTACATGTAGTTATTATACCAATAACATTAAATTATGCTTAATGGTATGCAACTAACCCTAAACCAAACACTAATTCCAACTAACCATATAGTTGTCACAATTAGATCCAAGGAAGACGGAGATCATTAAAGAGTAACAAGTTTCTTTAATGAGTAACTAAGAACACAATCAACAGGTGAGACAGCATGCAACACATAAACCATGTGCACTTAACACAAACAATACCAGACACCAAAATGAAGACAAGCAGGAATTTAAATACACAGATGATGACAAGACAATGACAGAGAGCTGTGAAGAACATTAGGATCCATGGTGATTGATGACATGCAGGTGATAGGTCAGGTGATGGCCGATAGTCTGTACTTAATTGTATAATTACAGTAAGGACACATTATAAAAAGTGTTAACAAATATTTGTGTGTCTTTAAAATTTAAAAATGCAATATGACTATATTGAAATATAAATATATAAACATATTGCTTGGTCCGAATAAAGCAGTTTTTATCTTATTTAATTTTAGTTGATACAATTTTATAGTTAAAAGTTGTCAGAGAAAACAACTAAAAAAGAAAATCTGAAAAGTATACATTATCTCTGTGTCATCATCCTTTATAATGTTGCAATATTCTTCATCTAAAACATCAGTCATAGGCCTCACTTGGAAATGTTTTTTGACCTTTTGACCAAAGGGGTTTAATTGTTGTTGTAATGGCTAATTAAACCTGAAGGTCCATTTATCTCAGCCCACTGGGAGATGTGGTGGTCAAGATGCTGTCCTGGAATGGTCAAGGGACCATATTAGGAGTGAAAACACGTTAATGAGCTGTTAATTACATGTTTTGAGTTACATCATTTGGTGGTGCACTAAAATGATTTGTATTTGTTACTATACCACTGAACGATATTTGACATTGAAAATTAGCAAATTTAGAGATCACTGAAAGCTATGATCAGCCCGAAGGGATGTAAGTGTAATTGTATGGTCAGTGGGGTTTAATTAAAGTGTTATCATTACAAGATAATTATCTGTTCTGTTAACCCACTGAGAGCAGCTCTGGACAGAGAGGCCTTCTGGGTATAAGGACTAAGGTAATATGAGAGTGGAAACATACATAATGACCTTTAACTACCATGTTTATTACAGTCAAATTAGGCCACACTCTAAAAACTTTTACTATGATTTACAGTACTAAATTTTTTTGGTGAAACATTTTTACACTTAAACATATTGATTAACTTTTAAAGCAGTGAAATCAATTACATATACTGTATGAACTAGGTAAATGTAAGTACAATTTAAATTAATTTAAGTAGATGTACTACTGAGTAACTGCATTTGGTACATTAACATTTAAAATTGAGTATAAATAATTAGGGGAAACCATTTAAAAAACAATATTTATGAGTAATATTAAATGTTTTTATTTATGAGTTATATTACCTTTTTATTTCATCTAAACCTTGTATGGGTTAACCAAAATATGCCATACAACCACCGGTATAACGTTACATGACATTGGCCTTTATTGTCGATGAGTACAGCAATACAGCATATTTTATACTGTTTTAACATGTATACAATATTGCCTACATTTAAACTCATGTAACAAACATTTTAGAGGTATAGTCGTGTGTTTTTTATGCAAGGCGTTACAATCACACGAAAAGACAGGCGCCGCAATCGTTTGCTGCTGAGTGGTTTGCTTCTGTAAGCTCCGTATTGCTTTCTGTTTTGAATCTTTATTTACTATTATTCCGTGTTGTTTATATTGCTAATTATATCTTACTCATCACCACACATTAATCTGACGTCGCTAGCTTCTATCTAAATCGTTATCACTAGCACAACACGCTAGTAATTTCGTTAGCCTGCACAACACGCTAGTTACTCTCTAGCCTGTTAAGGCGCTGTAGGGATCACAACATATGGACCCAGCCTAGCACAAGTTCCACCAGTGTATACGAGTGGTAGGCCTAGCATCAGTTGCTCCACCACATCCATTGCCGAAGGGGAGTGGAGGAACTCAACAGGGTTCGGCTAAAGGGGAAATCAACTGTGGTTCTATTTGATGGTGACAGACCGCCAGAGACGGTCGAACATAGTGGAAAGAGCCATATCGAGAATCTCGCATTGATTTGTCACCTGGGACCCTGACCGATGGCGTGTCGGAAGCTATATCCGCTCCGTTCATGTCACGGCCGTTCTCTTTCTCATTCTCGCGAAGAGATCTTGCTCGAGCGTGCACAGCGTTTTTGGTGAGCAACTGCTCCCAGCTACAGCTGTATCTCGGGAGAAATATTTGGATTATAATTGGACGTGCATCGGACCATATACCCACTGGTTGTCCAGGGTTTGTTTGGAACCGATCGCTACTAGCAGTGTTGAGGTGAACTCAGTGGTTAACCAGGGTTCTGTTATACTGCGTGTGGTATTGTTTATTGTCAGAAACTACTATTTTATGTTATGCTTATTGGTTAACCAGAGTGATACATTGATAAGGCTTATTGTGGATAACCCCATTGGTTGACCAGGGTTTTTTTCAACTACTGGGCTGAAAGTGATGGCAGCTTCATGTTCCCTCTGCTCCGGTCCAATGGATCTCATGGATGCTCATATTCAATGTCCTACTTACCTAGGCATTGATCACCTCCGAGAGGCTTTAGTAGACCCATGCCCTGAATGCGGTTTGATGTCCTTGGAGATGAGACAGCATCGACTGGCTGAATTAGACCCTGAGTTTGAGAATTCTGCTCCATCAGCTGGGACAGCGTCGCAAGTGAGTAGCAAGCGTGTGGCCAGTGGGACTGGAAGGCCTTCAAAGAGGATGCGAACCTCCTTGGAGTCAAGTACATTGACCCAGCAAGTAGCTGAGCTTGCGAACGCAGTTCAGGGTATTCTGGCCTTCAGGATGCGCCGCCTTCAGTTGTTTTCTCTCTGCAGGGCACACTCAGGATAGCGCTCGCTAAGCGGAATTTGGATCCAACATTTTGAACTCCTTAGACACACCCTTAGACACACACAGACATCAACAATCAGATTGTGAATCTCAACAATGACAATCAAAAGTTGAATGTCACTATAAATTATGGTTTCCCGTATAAAACACCCAGCATGCACTGCTGCATGAATATATAATAAAAATAAATAAAAATAAATGATTGACACCATTGTTGAGAGACATGAGCTGGTCTTTGATATCTTTGTGTTTCTACAAGACAGTGTAGCTCTGTTTCTTTGGTTGTGCATGATGTGTTTAAAAAAGTGTGTCATTGTAACATAGCTGTAGTTTCACACTTTCACACATTGGTGGTTATGTAACACTTTTGATACAGGATTAAACTCTGATCAGAGAATGTACAGGCAATATGATGATTTTTATCACCATAATCAATATAGCAAACTGCATTCACAAACCATTTGTGTGGCTCGCAAAAACACAGTCAAGCAGCCAGACTAAATCTGATATCAAACAGTTAAGGGTCAGCATCCCAACTAAAGCAAAACTGATCTCCATAATGGTAACTTAAAATCAAACATGTTCAATTAATCTTTTCAATAACAACTTCTGTATATGTATGACAGAAATAAAGACATATTGGTTAATAATGTGTAATGGCTGGAAGTCAGTTGTAGTTTTTGTGTTTCTCTATTTTCTGTTCTTGTTGTTCCTCTTTCCTTCAGTGATTCTGCTTGTTAACAGCAGGTGTCCATCACTAATGATCAACAATCACTTACATATTCACTCAATTATCTCACTGCAACACTGTGTCAATGCTACTTTTTACTCTTTGTAGTGTAGATTTTCCTGTGGGGTTAAAATAGTTAACAGTGTAAGATAAAAATACACACCCACGAAATGTATTTTAACAGTAATAAACTGTAAGTTATAATACAGGTATATACTGGCAACACTGTAGTTTACTGTAAAATTTAGTTTGTTGGGTCACCATTGTGCTGAAGAGTAAAGCCTGTGCTTCAGTCCAGGAGAATTTCAATTTAGTGCATTTTTACAGTAACATACTGTAGATTACATTAAATTACTGGCATCAGTGTTGCCAGTATTTTACTGTAAAAAATCCTGGTAAGGTCTAACAGTGTACATCTTGCAGACAATATAAACAAATAAATAAATATTAATGAGGTTATTACAATTGCTAGATTTATAAATAGCACAAGCAGTAAGAACTTAACTGAAAAATCTGGGTTTCAGGATTTGGGGATTTTTATTTCCAATAATTAATACTATAATGTGACCAAATTTTATATAATGAAGTGCTCATTTGCATATTAATTTAATGGCATTTTTAGAATAGACTGAGATATTTTTTAAAAAACATTCTCAAGAGAGCTATTTAAAAGTCTTGCAAGTGTTCACAACATAGACTGTAAAAAAATATGGACGTAGTGTCCGTGACATCACCCGTAGGTTTCTGAAGAGCGTTTTTGAAGCCTAAAGTGGGCGGGGCCAACCGTCGCCATCTTGGCAGCGCATCATCTCTCGTCACTCCCGGATAACAGAAAATGGGCAAAGAGGCTGGACGTGGGTGGAGCTGAGGTGCTAATGCTATGCTACTGGCCTTGCACTAAAGTGACAGCTGATTAAATAAGTAAAGCCAACAGTTAAAGTTCATGTTTTTGCCCTTCGATATACTATAATACTTTAAAAGACGTAACTAAAAGTGAGATTGTGTATGGTGATGCATTATTATTCTGCAAAACGTTATTAAAAATGTATAATGCAGATGCAGTAACTTACAATATTGCTCTGAGTCTGAGCTTGTGACAGTGATTCATGCGCACATGTCAGTCAGCGCGGCATCGCACGTCAAGTTCATAAAGAGCTTTATTCAGTCCATTTTAAAATATGATTTTGGCCGCCTCACAATTTCTCAAATGTATTAAACCAAAGATATTACCTTAGAAGTTCAAGTAAATGCATTAGAAATCCGCGCTCATTCATGGGTGCATCTGCATGGACGGACAGAAAGCACTGACACCTGCAGGATTTCATCTGACGGTACTTTTTATTTAACACAAAGTTAATTAAGCATATGCATATTTGTTCCGTGAGAGCAACAGTACCTCATAACGAGATTTAAATCTAAACTCCAAAAAGCAACGACATTTTCAGACATCCATTAGTGCATGCGAGGAAAACAACTGGAAACACAGCGCTGGTTGTTCTCTCCATACTCGACGTAATCCAACAGCATTGGCGAAGGTATAATGCGTGTATTAAATTGTATGAAATAATCCCGGAAAAAGCACAAACACGGCAGAGATGGCGAGTACAGCAGCTGCTGGAATTATCTGAGGGCGACGCTAACTAACAGACACCAGACAAACGGCTGTCACTCAAGTGGCCACACCCTTAATTATGCAGAACTGTAAGGCTTAATATAATTTAAACGGATGAGTTGTAAAAAAAAAAAATCACCCCCCTCACAGTTGTCATGAAGGGCAAAGTTAGCTATATAGACCAAAACAACTTTTGAAACCAGGCTGTAAACATATCTTTTGCTGCTGTAAAATTGGGCCTTTTACCATGGGGGAGATACAGTTTTGACTCACTTCTGCAGCCAGCCTCAAGCGGCCAGTCGATGAATTGCAGTTTAATTCACTTCCGTGTTGGTTTCAAGAGAGAGACGGGGAGGTTGCCGCTTGGTTCACAAACAAGACGATTAGCAATGGGATAGTCTCCATATATATATATATATAACCAGACCAACCTTTCACAACACTGTCA
This sequence comes from Chrosomus eos, assembly GCA_036326025.1. Taxonomy (NCBI): domain Eukaryota; kingdom Metazoa; phylum Chordata; class Actinopteri; order Cypriniformes; family Leuciscidae; genus Chrosomus; species Chrosomus eos. The sequence goes on from CM070825.1 coordinate 11,157,988, forward strand.
AAAAGACAAATAACAAAAGAGACTGTGGTAAGATTTTAATTATTTCTTTGCTTGCCTCTTTGAAGAACCAGCATATTCAACCTTTAGAGTACTGACTATTTCCGTTTATATAACAGGACTAAATAGATGACTATCTGAATGATTTTTTTTTAATTATCTAACTTTTGATTTCGAATTATCTCATTTGTATTATGATGTGCATAATGATATCACTATCATAAAACTCTGCATATAATTCCAGATGCAGCCTCCACTAGTAAATGAATCCATTGTCTTAGTGTTTACACTCTCTGGACTAAATGAAACGATGGGGAAAAGATTTGTGTTTTTTTCATTGACTGCATTGTATTATCCATTAATTGTGTTGTGTAATGTAACCATAATTTACACTGTAATCTCGCATAAGAAGCTTCATGAGCCAATGTATGTCTTCATATGTAATTTGTGTGTAAATGGACTTTTTGGCACTGGTGGATTCTATCCGAAATTCATGTATGATTTATTATCCCAGTATCATGTGATTTCTTATGCTGGATGCTGGATTCAGATATTTGTCATTTATTCATCTGTTCTGTGTGACTTTTCAACATTAACAGTAATGGCATATGACAGATATGTGGCAATATGTAGACCATTGGAGTATCATTCAATAATGACCAATCAGAGGGTTCTTGAATGTATCCTTTACTGCTGGTTTTTTCCATTTTTTTGCACTTGTGTTGTAATTGTATTAGCATCAAGACTAACATTATGTGGCTCTATTATTGAAAAGCTATATTGTGAAAATTGGTCAGTTGTTAAACTTTCCTGTTTTTCTACAACAGTAAATAATGTGATTGGGTATGTAATCATTATTATATATTTTGGACATGCACAACTAATATTTTGCTCATACATTTACTTGATTGGAAAATGCAGGAAGTCAATAGAGGGCAGACACAAATTCATACAAACATGTGTGCCACATCTTCTTGCATTGCTCAGTGTGTCTGGTGCATCAATGTTTGATGTGCTGTACACTCGTTATGGCTCAAAGAGTTTGCCACAAGATTCACGTAATTTCATGGCCCTGGAATTCTTACTCATACCACCCATTTTAAACCCCCTCATTTATGGACTAAATCTGACAAGACTACGGAAGGAAGTCGTGAGACTGCTTTTCAAAAAAAAAGTGAAAATATATGATTGAATATTACTTTGTTAATATTAAAATAAACCAATTTTATTACCCTAGACATTCTAACACTATGTAAATTGGTTTATTTAATTGGACAACATAATTGTGATAGCTAGACTTTTCTTTTCACTCATATTACACTATACATATATTTTTTTTGTATGAAAACTTTAAATGATGCAGGCATACACTTGAGTGTGAATTTCAAATGTTCACGATTTGTATGTTCCTTTGATGTAATTTAACCATCATACACTGATAATAATACATTTAAAAATGACTGTAATAATGATTTGAAATCAATTTGAAAATTTGGTTTTTAAAGAATGTTTCATTTGCATTTTAAAAGAATGTTTTTTCTTTTGGGTGATTTTTTTACTATTATTTTTAAATAGGCTCAGTTTACATTGCAGGATAGTCTGACCAAAAAACTATAGTCCATGAACCAATAATTTGTGATGAATGAAAGGTGAGCTAAATTCACAGACTAAAAGGGATAATTGAGAACTTTTGGTTCTAAATGTAAATGATGTAATTCAATTTATTTTACAATAACAACAACTTTGGCATTGATGAGTTTAGTTTAATTGTTTTTGTGGCAGAGTAGTAAAAGCTTAGTTAAGGGTAGATATAGTGCTGGAGATTGAACAGTTAAAGTATATGGTAAGTGCATCCCAGGATTAAAATATACTGCCTGTCTTTATCAAATAAATGTCTGCATTTATCCATGAAACAAAATGTTCAAAATGTTTGATGTCAGTTGCATGTGAGTGTATAAGCAAGCGAGCAGAAGCAATAAATACATCTGTTCTAAATCGTTTGACATTTTACAAGATGCGAATAATGCAAGGAATAACAATTAAGCATAATCAAAGCTAGCATGAGAACATGCATTTTGAGTCATTAATAACAACAACAACAGCAGCAGCAGCAGCAGCAGCAGGAAGACAACCTTGTTATGAGCATGCATGCTTGCTAAGGTGGTTGCTGGGAGTTATTTTCATCACTATCAGCTTGCAACGTTATATCCTTTGTTAAAATCACACATAATGCATGTTCTAATTAAATAAGTGTGAGCCATATTGGCACATATGACTCAGGCACATGGCAGGTTTATGTTAATAGTTAAACAAACCTAAGGGTATGGCAACCAGGTTTACATTGCTAAAGTAACTAGTTAAATATCTCTGGGCTTCACTAGCCCAGATACACATAAGTCAAGCCACTAGATATTAAAGGAACACTCCACCGTTTTTTTGAAATAGGGCTTATTCACATTCTTTCCTACATTTAGATGTGTGCAAATGCATTTTTGTCTTAGTGCATGCATTGTTTTAGTTTGACAGGGTCGGCACTAGCTTAGCTTAGCACAATGAATGGAATACTTTGTTGCCAGCTAGCATGTCAAGAGTAAAAGTGATTAAAACAATAAACAAACCCACGTAATTACTTCTTGTGGCCTGCGTATTCACAACGAGTACAAATAGTGATGCAAATTAACACTAGGCGATTTCCTAGGCAGATAAGCTAGCCCCGACCCTGTCAAACTAAAACAATGCATGCACTGAGACAAAAATGCATTTGCACACATATCTAAATGTAGGAAAGAATGTGAATAAGCCCTATTTCAAAAAACGGTGGAGTGTTCCTTTAAGCCATTCAGCAAAGCAGGCCCAGGCACACATATAGCAAACATGCTACCCAGATAGCATCAATGTTTCGGCCCAGATCCGGCCTACGTCTGGCACTTGTGGCACTTGGAATACTGATCTGGCTGCTTGGAATGATGGCACATGGGCGGACCGCTCCTGTTTTCCAGATCTGGGCCACAAGCAGGCCATAGCAATGTCAGCCAGAGCAAAGAAATGAACCAGAGCTCTTTCCATTTTAGATGTGTTTTTCGCGGCATTCACAGTGAAAACAAATGCTGCCTCTCAGACTTTTTGCCACTTAGTGGGTGTAACCACAGTCACTCCGGCCGACGGTGACGTCACGCGCATAACCTCTATTTGCAAAAATACAAAAAAAACAAAAAGCAAAGAGGCCCCCTAAGACATGTTAGATGCTATAAGAACATTGGCATAATATTGACTTACAGTTCTTGCAACAAGGGTTATTTCAAGGTGTAGAATGTATTTCAATTATGTTATGTGTGTTTTAGAGTATAGAAAAAATTGGCTGATGTTCAAAATAATTTTCAAAGTTGTTTGTTGATATGTCACAAATCTATTTTCAAACCAAATGAACCTGAAGATTATATGTATACACAAATATTTAAAGTAAATATTAATCTAATTTTAATTTATAGATATATATATATTATTGTTCATTGATAATTCATGCGTGTTCATAATTCATTAAATAATGAATTATGTTAACAAATTGAACTTTATTGTTCTCAAATTATTAATGCAAAATACTGTTTTTTTTTATGTTTAAAATTCATAGAAACATTGTGTACTTTCTTCTTCAGGTCAACGAAGTACCTCTGCCTGATGGAAAATGGGACATATTTTTACTTCATGTTGTTTGAAAATCTTGGGTACATAAGATATGCTTTCTTCAGTTTAGGATTTATTCTGTACTGTACTATCATCTTATTTAATGTCCTTGCCATATTTCTGGAAAGAACTTTACACCAGCCCATGTCCATTCTGATTTCATGTTTGTCTTTCAACTCTGTGTTTGGAACAGCTGGCTTTTTTCCAAGAGCACTGTCCGACTTGCTATCTGATACACACTCAATCTCCCGGAAAGCATGTATCTTACAGTCTGTTGTAATTTTTGCATATGCCACAATTGAATAGACAATATTAATGTTAATGGCATTTGACAGATTTGCTGCAATCAGTAAACCTTTACAATACCGCAACATAATTACACCAAGGTTTTTGATTGTTTCAGTTGGTAAAAACATGGCTTATCCAATTATTTTACTTAGGTAAAATAATTTGGTCTTTTAAGGGATCGGATATTCCTTTCCCAATAGCCTTCAAAGTGTGGAGCACCAGGGGGGTTTAACTTGAATCAAATCTGTTGGCTGGCTAACTGGTCTTTTAATGTTGGGTGAAGTGCAGAAAAAGCTTCTTGTAACTCTCGATCACCACCCCAGAAATTCGTCCCATGATCTGAGATAATCTCAAATGGCTTCCCCCTACGGGATATGAATCGTCTGAAGGCCATTAAAGGAGATCTCCGGTCAATTTTAACATTGAGCTCATTTTTTTGTACATTTGGAGTGCTGTCAGTACAGACAAAAACGACAGAAATCGGTTTCCTACACCGTGTTATCCTCTTTTTAAAATTCGCACCCTGTTGACTTAAACGGGGCAAGTTCTAAACCTGCTTTTAGCCTCTTAACATCCTTGATTTGTCATTACAAGTGCACAGTCATGTGAGTGGTGTTATTAAGAGTGACCACGGTGAATCTGACTGCAGTAGATGTGAAAGATATTAATAAAAATGATGTCTATTCAGCCAGCTCACATACCTGTATTGTCTTCCTGTTTTCGGTCGAAGTCCACAGTAGTCAATTGTCGAGTTTGCCCGCGCAATCATTGGTAACTAGATAACTAAGGATCGCGCGCGCGAACTCGACAATCGACTACTGTATGAATGAATGAATGAATGAATGAGGCATTTATATATCGCTTTCATATGTACTACTGTACACCCAAAGCGCTTTACAATCATATCAGGGGTTCTCTCCTCAACCAGCACCAGTGTGCAGCATCCACTTGGATGATGCGACGGCAGCCACAGTACAACAGCGCCAGTGCGCTCACCACACACCAGCTTTAGGTGGATACTGTGGACTTCGACAGGAGTTCTCCTTTAAGAATGAGTCAGTGTCTATGTTACTGAGGATGTCTAAATACATAAGACACACCAGTGCGAGCACATCTAGTTTGAACCAGTGCAGTACAGTCCTAAGTAAACTTAATAATATTTGGGTCCTTCAAGCCGGAGCATTGTGCTTACACTGGACCAGAATGGATGAATATCAGAATCAAAGTGCACGTCCTAGACGTTCAGTCCGCCATCCAGCCTACTTGGATGAATTTAAAGTTCAGTATCCAAATCAAACTAGAACTTCTCTGATGGCACAGCAGTGACATGGGCATTAAATATAAGCCCCCATCGTTTCTCATTTATGTGTCCAATTTTAATGAGATAGTTGAGCCCCCGTTGAGTAGTAGGCCGGTTGCAATAAGCTGATTGGAAGGTCAGCCATCTTCTGAGAGCTTGGCTTACCTCTCCATGTTTTACAGCCTAAACAAGATCTTTGATGTTGCCGAATAACTTCGTTGCCCTTCAAGATCTAGTATTTGCGTCGCACTTCTGCAAATACACAATCTGCTCCTGGATGGTGCAGTTTTGCATCAAAATCTTGAATGATCAACTTGCTCAGGGGATGTCTTGAGTCAAGAACTATGGGGTGAATTGCAAATAGTTGTTATGTCCTTCTGAGGCAATGGCACTATTCGCGGCCGCCCCATGCAATACCCGTGCAGTAGCTTTGATTAATTTGTCATAGGACTGGAACTGACCACAATTTATGGCTGGAACAGTAAGCCCGCAAAAAGTTGCTGGTTTCACCTCCTCATCCTCCCTCTGTAGATGGAGAAGTAGACTCTGAGGCCACTGATCTGTGTGCAGAGAGATAAATGGTAGGCCCTGGTTTCACCGGCTTGGATTGGACAACTAAGCCAAAGTTTTGCCACGTGTGATGTTGTCAGCTGGATTTGTTTTGGAATCTACATAATGCCAAGCCCCTGGGTCGGTCAATTCCTGTATCTCTGCTACTCTCATTCCAACAAAAACCTTAAATCTACATGAGTCAGCTTGGATCCAGGTTAGTGCAGAATCAGACCAGAATGTGACATGTTGGATTGGAATCCTAAACTCTGACATCAGAAGCTTAGCCAGCTGAGTTCCAGTTAAGGCAGCACAAAGCTCCAAACGAGGGATTGATTGCCGCATTTTGGGGGAAACTCTTGAATGGGCAGTCAGGAAAGCTACTTCTATGTCTCCCTGAGGATTCTGTGTCCATAGATAGGCTACGGAGCCATAGGCTTGCTCTGAGGCATCGCAAAAGATATGTATCTCTCTTAGACATTTGGTGTTGTCTAACTCTGCAGTAACATAACACCTGGGGAGAGAGATGAGTTGGAGGTCTGGCAACTCCAATTTCCATGTCTGCCAGGCGTGGATTAACTCACTTGGTAGTTGGGGATCATCCCATTCCCTTATCTTGTCCCACAGGCACTGTATTAATATTTTAGCTCTTGTAGTGTAAGGGACAATGTATCCCAATGGGTCATATTGGCTGGCCAAGACCTAATAAATGTTGCACATTGTGGGGACTGAGTAGTCAATGGGACGGTACTTGTATGACAGTGTGTCCGATATACAGTACCAGTGTAGACCAAGGGTGGATTCTTGAGCATCTGGTTGACCTTGTGTCAGCCACAATTCGATGCTGGTGGACCTAGCATGAGATGGGTCATGGCTCAGGACATTAGGGAAGTTACTAGCCCATTGTCTTAAATCAAACCCACCTGTACTGCCCTGCTGTCACGAAGTGCGATGAAACTGAGATGAGGCTGGATCCAAACGCAGTGTCTTTATTAACAAACTGTAAACTTTAGCCAGAAACAGGATACAAGAACTAGAAACTGGAATCACCAACATAGACATGAAACATTAATTTAACAACTCACAAGGACAGGGCAGAAACACAGGGCTTAAATCATGAAGTACAAATGAGTTAACAGGATAACAAGGGGGCGTGGGAAATAGGAAACACCTGGGATCACTAATAAACAAGACAGGGAACCACTGAACATGACAAAACAAGACAAGACGCAAAACCCACATTACGACATAACCCCCCCCCCCCCCCCTTAAGGGCGGCTCCTGATGCCCAATAACACCAAAAAAGTCCAGGAGGGGCGGTCTTGGGGGAGGGATGGGGGGCCAGGCCCATGCAGGGCAACAGGACCTGGACCTAGGCAAGGCAGGCCTGGGCCGTGGAGCGTAGGCGGGCCTGACTGAACAGGTGGCCAGGGCGGAGCAGGACCAGGCAGAGGCCAGGGCGGAGCAGGACCAGGCAGAGGCCAGGGCGGAGCAGGACCAGGCAGAGGCCAGGGCGGAGCAGGACCAGGCAGAGGCCAGGGCGGTGCACACTTGGCAGGGGACCATGTCAGCTTCGCCTCCATGGCCCTCACAGGGTACCTACTGCCCCCCTCCAAAAAATACTTGGGGAAATCCACGGGTAGAAACTCTGGGCTGGAAACGGCCTCAGGAAAAGCCTCCCTGAGCTTGTGAGACGTAGGCAGGGCGAGGCGCAGAGGCGGGGCCGGCAGGGCGAGGCGCAGAGGCGGGGCCGGCGGGGCGAGGCGCAGAGGCGGGGCCGGCAGGGCGAGGTGCAGAGGCGGGGCCGGCAGGGCGAGGCGCAGAGGCGGGGCCGGCAGGGCGAGGAGACTGGGTACGGTCACCGGAGCCTGGCGAGCCGAACGAGTCCTCCTTCTCCTCCTCCTGCGACGTCGAGTCACTGGGCTTGATTCACTTGACTCGGCAGACGAACTTGACTCACTTGACTCGGCAGACGAACTTGACTCACTTGCCTCGGCAAACGAACTTGACTCACTTGACTCGGCAGACTCACTTGACTCGGCAGACGAACTTGACTCACTTGACTCGGCAGACGAACTTGACTCACTTGACTCGGCAGACGAACTTGACTCACTTGACTCGGCAGACGAACTTGACTCACTTGACTCGGCGGCGCTTGACTCACTTGACTCGGCGGCGCTTGACTCACTTGACTCGGCGGCGCTTGACTCACTTGACTCGGTGGCGCTTGACTCACTTGACTCGGTGGCGCTTGACTCACTTGACTCGGTGGCGCTTGACTCACTTGACTCGGTGGCGCTTGACTCACTTGACTCGGTGTTTGATTCAGCAGAGCTCACGTGAAGTGCGGACTCGGCAGGGCTGACGTGAGTCTCGGACTCGGCTGGGCTCATGTGGAGCGCGGACTCGACCGGGCAGACGTAAGTCGAGGGCTCGGTGGGGCAGACGAGTAGTGCGGGCTTGTGGAGCGCGGTCTCGGCAGTGCGAATGCGGTGCGGCTTCCTCAGAGGTCGGATGAAAACTCTCTTACGTGAACTGTGCTTGGAATTACCTTGAACGGTCTTGACGAAATGCCCTGGTTTGGGAACACAGCTGATTTCCTCCGCAAGTCCTACAGTGAGTGACGAACCGCACACCCACAACGCTCGGTCCAGGAACTGCACAAAAGAGAGGTGCTCCTCATCTAACAGAAGCATTGCGCCGAGCGTGTCGTCCATCCCACTCCAGAAATTATACTTGAGTGTTTCCTCACTCAAATTTGTCTCATGATAAAACTCTAGGTAAGCCCCACGTACTCCTCAAGCGACCGTCCATTCTGGTAGAATACGTCCTCCATCATCATACCTCTTGCTTTAACGTCGACAGATATTCTCCCAGAGCCCGGTTGCTGACAACTGCTGGATCCTGTCTTGGTGAGTTGTTCTGTCACGAAGTGCGATGAAACTGAAATGAGGCTGGATCCAAACGCAGTGTCTTTATTAACAAACTGTAAACTTTAGCCAGAAACAGGATACAAGAACTAGAAACTGGAATCACCAACATAGACATGAAACATTCATTTAACAACTCACAAGGACAGGGCAGAAACACAGGGCTTAAATCATGAAGTACAAATGAGTTAACAGGATAACAAGGGGGCGTGGGAAATGGGAAACACCGGGGATCACTAATAAACAAGACAGGGAACCACTGAACATGACAAAACAAGACAAGATGCAAAACCCACATTACGACACCTGCATAGGCAAAAGACCTTAACTCGCTAGAGTGTGAAACTGAGAAAAATGACTTTAAAGTTTCTGTTTTGTCCAGACAAAAGTATTATAGGTAGGACTCCCAAAATTTGACAACTAGTTGCTACAATTAAGAAATGTTTGTATGCAAAAAATCTTGAGCTCAAAATTGACCTTTGACCCTTGTTTGGCAGTTACTGTACTCTGCCTTTGTATTATGAGCGAAACATAAGGAGTCGTGCAAAGGCAAAAGGCAGTAACTGACATCAATATTTGCTTGCTGTTCCTCATACTTACATCCATTATAAGAACACCTAACCAAGGTCTAGTCATCATAGTATGTGTTTTAAATTATATAGAAGACCTTTGGTTGTTCCTATTTAGTGCTATAATGATCAGGATAGTGCGGCAACACTAACACATTTAAACATTATTTGGTCAGTAAGGAAGCTTGGCTGTCCATCTAGTGACAAAGTATGTTACTGCGCCCAAATAAAATCTTACTGAAAGCTCATTTTTTGAGATATCAACGTAAAATTTGGAACACAATTTGTCCAAAGGTCTATTACAAAGCATTATTAAATTACAACCATTTAAGTTTGGATAGTGATTTTCATGTCTATGCGAAAAAAGGGAGGGGAGAAGGGGTCGGTGGTGGTGTGGTGACAGTTAAAGGGTTAACTGCTCAAGATGCACAGTCAACGAACTCGACTTGGATTACTGCTTTTTAATTCTGAGATAATAGACAGAGTCAACCGAAAAAAAAGCTGGAATTACTTTTACCATTTAGGTTAGCATACTTTGTACGGATGTTAGCGATAACTAGCTTAGTGATTTGTGATTTGTGTAAGATCTGACATGAACACCTGCAAGAAGGAAATATGGCTCAAACACAAATGGATTGTTGTGGATACAGCAGATGACGTGCATTGCTATGGATTATGGATTTTCCATGGATAATATCGGATTGCATGGAAAGGTAGGATGCCTGTGTATTTAATAATTAATTTTTGGCGTCTCTGAACGTTAGCGCTAATTTACGTGACACAGATTAAATTTAGCTAGCTCCGGGCTGTCACTGACATTATTGACAGATCTGAACCAATCGCCCTGAACGAAAAACAACATGTATGACAACCTATTAGCTTGCATGCCATCTAAGTAAAGCTTGTTCACCTTGCTTTGTTTCTGATTGCATACTTAGCAGTTTGTCTGGCCAGCAAAGTTGGTGGTATGTTGTTCTCGCAAACTTGCTGAATTAAGCAGAATGCAATCGAAAATGTATCATGTTTATAATAAAATTTTTGGTATGTTCTTACCAAAGATGTGTCGTGTGTATGTTACGTGGTTTAGTGACAATTAAAGAGTGGCAAAATTTGACAGTATGACAAAGCCAGAGTACAGTAACATCACAGCGGCACCGTAACTCTCTCTTGATGCCAGGCTAAACAAAGCCAGAACACCTTAACTCAACTTCAGCGTGCTGGAACAAAGGCAAAGAGCCGTAACAGCTGTTATGGCGTTCTGCTGTGGTTTCTCATATGGTTTTGGAAGTTACGGTTGTCATAGCCCTTTACTTTCTCAAAGGATAACCCTCTGGGGACCAAGGTGTTTTGGGGCCCTTGGGATGTTTTGAGATGCACTGACATTTGTGCTTTTTTCAGTTATTTCTAAACATGTTAATGGCAAAGGTGTAAAATCACTCTATATAGCACAAACAGGGCTACCATAATATGTGAGCAACATGTATGTACATGTTTGTATTTTTGAGAGAATATTGTTTATACATGGTTATTGAAAAAACTAAAAAATAAAAGTTTCTGAAATAAGGCCACAAAAGACATTCTAAATATGTGTCCACAAGACTTTTGACTAATGGAAGTTGTCGCCTATAGTTTTTGCTTCAAAATGATGTGAAAATCATCCTGCCTAATCATTCACATAACACAATAGGTTGATTAAAATTGTGAAAAACATTTTTTTGTTTGCCAAGGCAATATGCGAATGGGCGTCAACGGCCCAACCCACTTGTGAATAATTAGTTGGTTCACACCTGACACACCAGACAAAGACCTGCATAGTAATGAGCCTTTCATCATTCAGGTGTGAGAAAGAATGCAAGGACCCCAAAGAATGCAAGGACAATATATATATATATATATATATATATATATATATATATATTATATATATTATATATATTATATATATTCTACTCAACTCGTCTTAGTTAAGGGAATAACATAGTTTAATATGAAAAACCAGTAGAGTATCCCTTTAATCATTTTAAATAAATTGAAAAATTTGCATTTCTTTAGATAAGGCTTTTATCAAAATCAGAGCAACTATAAACAAACAGTTATTATTCTTAGATAGACAGTTATATGAAAAAGTGATGCAACAAAATGTTCCATAACTGCCGACAAAAGTGATTAAAAGTTAAGAGATATTCATTACAACAAATCACAGTACTCATATGAGAACTAGACAACTAGCAAGCTACCAAAGTAATAAGCTACTTGTTCAAAAAGAATAAACAATCCAGCAACAAAACAACAAAAACATAACTCACTTGGCGCTGTGGTCTTTTGCTCTGCTGATTAGCCATTTTATGTCAACGTCTCACTTTTTGAAACACATTCTCTTCTTTTATAGATCTCTTCCTCTTCCGCTGTCAGTATTACAGGGAGTCTTGTGATGTTTGAGCATTGCAACCCAAAAGTTTGCTTGTGCACAGCACATTTACAGAGGACTTCTATCCGAACCTGGGAGAGTACAATGCAGGCTATATACAAAGATCACTCATGTCACCGGGTGATTATGAAGAGGAGCAGCAGGTGTTGGGTGGGAGGAGTTTGCCTGGTGATTGGGGCACATGCTCCCAGGTGGAGTATAAAAAAAAGCCATTTTGAAGAGGGAGACACACAGGAACGGAGACGGAGCGTGCACGCAGCAGGGGGGAGGCCGAGGGGCCGAGGGGCTGAGGCTGAGGCTGAGGCCGAAGCAGCGGAGGGAGGCTGTGAGAGAGAACGAGATTGCAGCTGGATTGCGGGTGTAAGCCCTGATTGCACAGTGAGTCTGTTGAATTGCAGTTCTATTGTGAGCACGAGTGTGGGAATGGTGTTGTTGCTGTCCACTCGCAGTCCCAGCATGTTTGCAGCTCTCTCTCTGGAGAAGAGAACGCGGAAGCGGGTTTTAACTCTCCCTCTGCTCGAGCCTTGAGAAAGAGACCTTGTGAATCATCCTCCTGAAGTGAGTCTGCTGACTGCTGTGCTGTTCTACGAACGAAAGAGACCTTGTGAATCATTCTCCTGAAGTGAGTCTGCTGATTGCTGTGCTGTTCTATGAACGAAAGAGACTCTGTGAATCATTCTCCTGAAGTGAGTCTGCTGACTGCTGTGCTGTTCTATGAACGAAAGAGACCCTGTGAATCATTCTCCTGAAGTGAGTCTGCTGATTGCTGTGCTGTTCTATGAACGAAAGAGACTCTGTGAATCATTCTCCTGAAGTGAGTCTGCTGACTGCTGTGCCGTTCTATGAACGAAAGAGACCCTGTGAATCATTCTCCTGAAGTGAGTCTGCTGACTGCTGTGCTGTTCTATGAACGAAAGAGACCCTGTGAATCATTCTCCTGAAGTGAGTCTGCTGACTGCTGTGCTGTTCTATGAACGAAAGAGACTCTGTGAATCATTCTCCTGAAGTGAGTCTGCTGATTGCTGTGCTGTTCTATGAACGAAAGAGACCCTGTGAATCATTCTCCTCAAGTGAGTCTGCTGACTGCTGTGCTGTTCTATGAACGAAAGAGACCCTGTGAATCATTCTCCTGAAGTGAGTCTGCTGACGGCTGTGCTGTTCTCTGAACGGAAGAGACTTTTAAAGTTGTTTTAAATTGTTCAATAAAGAACTTATATTTATTTTAATCCTGTGTCTGCCTTTCCATGTGTTCCACGGCACGCTCCCGGGCGGTGGTCCGCTTTAGAGGGGGTGGGCGGCCCGCTGGCGCCCGCCCCCCACCTGTGACACTCATCTTTGTGAAAAGTTGTCCTTCAAGTCGTGCTTGCAAAGTTGGTTCCGATCAATCGGTTTTATCATCTGTATTTTCAGACCACACTCGAGGCTCGAAATATGACATTATTTTTAACTATGTGTTTACAAATGCTTTAGAAGCCTTGGAAGCTGAAGCTCACGATTATGGTATGGGGCGATACATTTCCGATACACGCTTGATGTGTTTGGCCAATCACAACACACTAGGTCAACTGGCCAGTCAGAGCACTCTGATCTTTTTGGAAAGGAGGGGCTTTGAAGAAATCAGAGTGTTTCAGACAGACTGTGAACAGAGGAGCTGCAATAATGTACAGTATGTGAAAAATAATGGGTTTTTTTCCACATTAAAGCATGTTACACCCAATAATCAAAATAATGAACTTTTAAAATAGCATCTAATGTGCCACTGTGCAGACTGATCGGTGCCTGAGTAACACGATGCAATTGGGCTAGAAAGTTTGTATCCGACTTTGATCGGTGCCGCTGCCATGTCACGATCATGTGTGCCATCAAAGTACAGTGGAAGACAAGACCAGCGGCCTGCGTCAATTGAAATTATAATATAATTGTATCTGAACAATAGGTACGTAATGACGGCAGACATGTCAACAGTGTTAAGCTAAATTTTAAAGCTTTAGTAAAAACATTTTTGAATTCTAGTTTCCAATATGATAAAGTTATTCATTCGTTTCTTTGCTGTTACAGAATGTACTGTTGCATAAGCTAATTTAACTGTCTATTTTCAGTCTTCCATTATTTATTTCATTAATTAGTTTCTAGGGAATTCAAATCAATAGGGTTTTAGGTCCTTTATGCAAAAGAAGACTATCGGAGGCTCCTGAGACATGTTAGATGTATAAAAAATGAACATGTGCTGGTGACCCACAGTCATTTTAGCACAATAAATGAGGAAGCATTGGTGGTCATTTCAAGGTGTATTAAAGAGGCATTTCAATTGTGCAATGTCTTTTTAGGATACTGATTGCATTTTTGTTTGATATTGAGTGTACATATATATTTTGCATATATATATATATATATATTTTTTTTTAAAGTTGTTGAAACTTTGCATCTATACTGTTAAACTGACAATATATAACACAACTGTGAAGAAGGTAAGGTATTATGAACTAATAGATTGTATCTTATTGAATCAGTATATGTAGAATACACAAAAACAAAAGTTGATAACATATTGCTCATGTTTTTAAAATGTGTATACATCATAAGATATTTGTCTGTTGTCTTAACTCAGGTAAATGAAGGTTACCTTTGTTTTTCAGAAAATGGAAAATGGAACGCATTTTTACTTCATGTTATTTGAAAATCTTGGATACATAAAATATGCTTTGTTCAGTTTGGGATTTATTCTATACTGTGCTATCACACTATTTAATTTCATTATAATGCTTGTAATATTTCTGGAAAGGACTTTACACCAGCCCATGTACATTCTGATTTCATGTTTGTCTTTCAACTCTGTGATTGGAACAGCTGGCTTTTTTCCAAGAGCACTGTCCGACTTGCTATCTGATACACACTCAATCTCCCGTGGAGCATGTGTCTTACAGTCTTATGTCATTTTCACATATGCAGCAAATGAGAATACAATATTAATGTTAATGGCATTTGACAGATTTGTTGCAATCAGTAAACCATTACAGTATCACAACATAATTACACCAAGGTTTCTAACTGTTTTAATAGTTATAAACTTGACTTATCCAATGATTTCTCTTGGTATTACTGCTATTTTGACTTCCAGACTGACATTGTGTGGTAACAAATTGTATAAGGTGTACTGCCACAACTTTGAAATGGTGAAACTTTCTTGTGCAAACACTGCTGTTAATAATGTGATGGGTTTTTTTATATTGATCACAACTGTAATCATTCCAGTAAGTTTAATATTATATTCTTATGTAAAAATTCTTGTTGTTTGCCGAAGAAGCTCATCACAGTTCAAGGGCAAAGCTTATCAAACTTGTATTCCACACATTGTTATCCTTTTGAATTTCTCAATTGCCATTATTTCTGAGGTCACTTTGAGTCGGGTTGTGACTTTACAACTTCCTATATGGCTGTCAGTTTTACTTTCACTTGAATTTCTTGTTATACCACCCATCCTGAACCCCCTTGTTTATGCTTTAAACTTGCCTGATATTCGCAAAACAATTATCCGTCTAATAAATGGATACAGGTAAATTATGGCTATAGTAAAATAAAGGTTACACAGAATATTACAAATTGTCTATAAGGACTATAAACCAGCCAAATTGCACACTAAATTTGAAGGAAGTTTGAAATCATTGTCCAATCAAGAAGCCAGTCTTCATTTTTCTCTCAAAGTTTTGTTCCCCACTTCATATTATATTTTGTTTAAGACATTAGTTTGTTACTTTATCAAATAGTTGCTGTGCATGAGTAAGGAACTTTTCTCTACTTCATGTAAAATTTATTCATTTGAAAGTTATTTGGATTATTATACAGATATACAGTTGTATTTGTTTCATGTGTTTGTCTATATATGACAAATTAAAGAACCTAAAGAATTTGTTAACATACAATGTTACAACAATGTTATGAAGTTAATGAAATGCAAACACTAAAAATACTGGCTAATGCATTACTTTCACAGTAATTTACAATAGAAATTGACTGTGAATCACTGTGTGACTGTGAAAAAAAACAGTTGTGTACTCTGATTTTACAGTTAGTTACATAGCAGACTTGTAAACACAGTAATTTCACAGTGCATAATTGTTAACAGCTGTCATTTACTGTTTTTTTGTCTGTGTGTATCAACCAGAATATTAATATAACCAGTAGCCAGGAATTAACACTACATTAAATACAATGATTACAGAATAGATGCTTACAATTAGATTAAACAGTAATATTTCCTCATCTTTTTATTATTATTTTTTCACATTTCATACACAAAAAACCCCACAACAAACATGTTACATTAAATTATTAGAACTACATGTGTGTAGTGCACATTAATTTAAACTGTAACATCGCTGAAAAAATTACAGTATTCCCAGAACACATTCTTCCACAAAATACAGTGACTACATGACAAGAACTGATAACAGGTTGAAAACGTCTTGGGTTGCGACTGTAGCCCTGGTTCCCTGATAACAGGGAGCAGGCACAGTGGGGGAACACCACAGCATGACTGAAGCACATGATTGATTCATAAAACAAAGGACTTTCAAAGGTTACTCAAGACTTGGAACCAAAATCTTCACTCTTCTTTGTGAAGAGAATCCTTTAAGGGAATACAGTTCTTTTAGAGGCCCTGGCCAGTCACTATTAGGGGGACATACGTCAACCCCCAGAGCCTACAGGGAGACTAGCTAGCCAACAACCTGTCTGTTTCTTTAAAACAGAGTCTCGACACAAAGATGAGGGCATCCTGGGGAGCACAACTAAGCACAAGTATGATCTCATTTGAAAGCTGACACCTGGCAGTTTATTGCAAATGTAGAATTAATTATTGTCATAATGAAAAAAAATAGTTATAAATAGCTTCAAAGTTTTGTCAAGTTATTAGAAATTTATTTTTATGAAATATTTTCATGAAAATAAAATTGAAGTTGGCATTGTATCAATCTAGAAATGCACTGCGGCTAAAGCCACATGTCTGACCATTTTATATTTGAAATCTGAAGATGATATGTCTAAAACTCTATTTAGTTAAATATTTTTTCAAGATCATGTCACACGACTTTATTTTGATTAGATTCTAAAATGCAAACTGATGTTTATTGTCATGTTCTAAGCATCTATTCAGTCTATTGTCTCTATTGTTTATGTGGTGTAACGGATCTCTATTCAGTGTCAGTCTCCCCTGTACAAATTCACACCTCTCCAGCCTGATTATGGCTCTAAATATGCTTTCTTTTGTCTGCATTATAATTACTAACGACTGGCTATTCACACTGTTTCAACCCCTAATCTCTTTTAGGGAAAGTTCTCTAAGTTCTCACCTTACATTTGAAACTATATAAAATGACCTTCTTGATAAAAAAGAAACATTGCTGAGTTTTTCGCACTTCCGGGTAGGCTTCATTTATGAGATTGGAATGTTGCCGCTTGGTATATATTCAACCCATTAAACAGTATGCTTATCGCTGTGTAGCGTGGCTGGCCACATAAGGGATGAATATTTATATTGCTGTGAATTATTCTAATTATTCTTATAAGACAGCTACTATTTTATAATTATTCTACCTGTGTTTATTGCCCGGATATGTGGTTGAGTTCCAGTTTTACTCACGCGAGAGTTCTGTCGCGTAGCTCCAGGGAATCTCCCGTGACGTCGAATCAGCTGAATGACTTTTCTTCCGATTAAAAGGAGCCGGTAACCCGGCGTTCGGGGGCAACAATTTGGCGCTCAAAGGGATTACTGATCGATCGCGCGAAAATATATCACATCAAGCTGTTCCAGACTGTGAGTGTGACAGGAACAAACATTGTGGAATTATCATTATTTTCTTGGATTTTTTTGCCTTTGGGATTTCGTCACAGAACAGTGCTGCTTCACATCGAGCTCTCGAAACACACACACACACACACACACACACACACACACACACACACACACACACACACACACCCCACACACACACACACACACACACACAACACACAACACACACACACACACACACACACACACACACACACACACACACACACGTTGGATGGGTTTTTTTCTCTCTTTTTTTTTTCTTTCCAATTTGCAAAATGACAAATGTTGATTTAGTGGAAGTACCTGATGAGAATACGGATAATCCTGTGAAACCTGTAAATGTCCAAAATGATCCAGAACATAGGCCTACAGATTTGGATTTTACTGTAAGCCCATTTGTGAACAGGTGTAATCCGACTGCAGAAATAACTTCAATGATTAGTTAATAGGCTATATGCACGCATAACTTCCGCATTTGACGCAATGCTCTTCAGTTTCCGTTTGGGGAGATTAAAGCGGAGGAAAACCGAGGAAAACGGGATTATGGCAGAGTCTTCAAAATTTACTGTCCTCCCGTCTTTGAAACGAAACTTTCATATGTTTAGATGTAATTTTATATATAGTTATGTTTATTTAATATAATTTTGAAAAGAAGCATAAACACAACGAGGGGTGTCTGTTTTGTCTGTTTTTGTGACTAACGTTTCTTTAGTATGGAGTATAAAATTCAATATAAATTCTCAGTATTGCATTGGACTGATCGGCGGAAGTTATCGAGCATCCTCAGACCTTTACCGGAAATACCGCCGTGCATAGAGCCCATTGTACATTTCTGACTCTGAACATTCTGATGATGATCATGGTGATGAGAGTAGTGTACGGAATGTAGACATGGTACAATCGATACATGCAGACATGTCTCAATGTAAAGGTGATTTATTGGCCCTAAATAAAAAATTACACACTTTGGAATACGATTTCAAACAGTTAATGGACAGTACAATAAATCGGGAAACAAGCTTTAGGCAAGTTTATTAAATTGAAAAATTTGCTTAAAAATGCTTTTTGCATCTATGAAATACTACTGGGTTGCAGTTCTTGTGAGGTTGCCAGGTTTAAATTGATGTATCTGTAAAGCACTTTGGTCAACAAAGGTGTTAAAAGGTGCTATAGAAATAAACTTTGACCTTGGCCTTGTGGACTCTAGCATGGCAGGGTTGGAGGATTATTTTGTTAAGGCCCTGGAAAAAATGAGAAAAGGCTGTAACAAATTGTTTTCTGAGGAGAGATGCAAAATGGGAAAGTCAATTGATAAAAATGAGGCTCACTAGCACCAGATTCCACCCACTTTTCCAATGTCGAACAACCACTGACCCCAGCTCTAGTATCTAGAGAGAAAATTCCCACTCATAAACAGTGGCAAAATACAAAGCAGAAACAAAAAAGCTATTTTGATCTCTTTTTATTTACATTTCAGACCAACAAAGTAGAAACAAAAACCATGTTTCCTACTTGAATATAATGTTGCTCTCCTTTATATACAGTCCCTTTCCAAAAAATTTAATATCATGGAAAAGTTAAATTAGTTTAGGAATTCAACTTAAAATGTGAAACAAATTTTTATAAAAAAGGCTCATTGCTTGCAAAGTGAGATATTTTAAGCCTTGATTTGTTATAATTTTGATGATTATGGCTTACAGCTTATGGAACCCACGAAATCAATTTTTGAAAATTAGAATATTACATGAAATCACACTGTAGTAGTTACACAGTAATCCCATGGTCATTGAACCAGGTTTTGGTTATTTTGGCAGTGTGGGCAGGTGAAAATCCTGCTGAAAATCATCTTCATCTTCATAAAGCATCTTCATAAAGCTTTTCTGCTGAAGGAAGCATGAAGTGCTCTAAATGTCCTGGTAGACGGCTGCATTGACTCTGGACTTCCAGGACATTAGAGCACTTCATGCTTCCTTCAGCAGAAAAGCTTTATGACATTTAGATTTTGTGGGTTTCATAAGCTGTAAGCCATAATCATCAAAATTATAACAAATAAAGGCTTGAAATCTCTCACTTTGCAAGCAATACGCCTATATAATATATTAGTTTCACATTTTAAGTTGAATTCCTGAAATAATTAACTTTTCCATGATATTCAAATTTTTTGGAAAGGGTCTGTAGGTCTCTACCCTCTGGTTATCTTCGGGGTCTTTTTAATCCGCAAATGACTTTTGGTCAAATAAAAAAAAAATGTTCTCTTTGTCCAAATGGTATGAAACTTTCTACAGCTCTTAACACTTCATAGATCTACAAAAAAAATAATTTAGGATGATATCTGTTATTATGTTGGCGTGAAAAAAATAGTCACACTTGTTGTCTTCGGGGTCCCTGGAGACCCCGCATAGTAAACATATAATTATTCATCATCAAAATCAGAAACAACGCAGATCACATGGACAGCAATGAAATGGCACACTTCCAACAATGTAAAAAACATCCACAATGCAAAATGATCATGCTCGCCACACACACACACACACATACATACATACACAACCACACATACACACAGGAATACATATGTGTAAGGCTATAAAAAAGTCTTATAATTTGTCAAATAAAATGCAAAACCACCACAAATATAAATTGGTGACACTGACACAACAAAAATACCACACACACACACACACACACACACACACACACACACACACACACACACACACACACACACACACACACACACACACACACACACACACACACACACACACACACACACACACACACACCACAGGAATACATTTGTACGGCTATAAAAAAGTCTTATAATTTGTCAAAAAGTTCAGAACCACCACAAATATAAATTGGTGACACTGACACAACTAAAATACACACACACACACACACACACACACACACACACACACACACACACACACACACACACACACACACACACACACACACACACACACACACACACACACACAAACTTTAAATCTAATCTGATTTAATCTAAAATCTAAAGACTCCAACATATCTCTTTGTAACATCTTGTTCAGGTTTGATTCTAATCATAAAGTAACATTATTGAAAAACTTTTTTCAATACAAAATATGCTAAACTTTGACCAAAAGTTTATAATTCTTTTTTATAATTTTGATTTTAAAATATTTATATATGAATCCAACTGAATCCAACTTGTGAAAAGATGCATTTTGGTTAATCAAACAGCAAATAGCATATAATGGAGCTCTATAGCCATCTAGTGGTTAAAGTGAAAAAAATTTATTTTAAAACTGCATTTTCCAATAAAAGGGCAAAAATCTTAGATTAAATCATGTACAATTATCCATGTTATCCCCATAAATGAAAGTTAGAAATCTGGGTCTTTTATAAAGTGAATTTTACATAAAATGCTGTTTTTGTAAAAAAAAACTATTTATTTAAATATTTATTTATTTTTAGAATTTTAAAAGATATCAAAAATCCTCCAAAAACTGCACAAATGTTGAGTAAAAACATTAATAAACAGAGTAAAATTACATTTGTAAAAAAAAAAATTATTATACTTTTACAAAATGCAATGTTATTGTCTGGGGTCCCTGGAGACCCCAAAGATAACAAGTGTATACCCTAAATGAAGATAATCAGAGGGTTAAGTGAATTCTCGTTATCTCCGAAGAAAGGGTCTGTACATTTCAGACCAACAAAGCAGCAACAAAAAGCATGTTTCCTACTTGAACATAAAACAATGCTCTTCTTTATATACATTTCAGATCAACAAATCAGTACCAAAAAGCATCTTTCCTACTTGAACATAAATTTAGCTCTTCTCTCTTTCCTTTCTTTCCCGGCGTCTCTTTGTTGGCTGAGAACCACTGTTTTGTTCACCAATGGAGTGGAGAGAGTTTCTGCAAAGGACAAAGCTAATTTATTATAATATTGGCAAAAGAGAGAGAGTTAATAATGAAAGAGAAACCAAATAATTATCATATTACAGGAATACAGTTACCTGATCTTTTGTATTTCCTGTTGGAACTGTTGGATGCTCACTTTGATATGGACCGAATCAATGTTCTTCTTCTGGAGCTTGGCATAGAGGAAGTCTACATGTGGCATGATGTGGTGATAAAGTTCCAGAAAGAACTTAAAATCATCATCCTCCAGTAGCATGGCCAGGGCACCTGCTTCTCTGACAGTATTGGGGTCAAAGTCACCTGAGTCTTGTATACTCTCAAAACAGTAAATGAGCTCCTCTCTGTGCTCAAAAACTGTATTAATGGCACGGCTATGAAAGTTCCATCTGACATTGCTGGATCTTGGCAGTCTATGGGCAACCACTTTATCCAGAAAACATGTCCGCTTGGGTGACTTAGAAAAAAAGCTGGCAAATCCAATAATGTTAGAAAAAAAAATTCTCGTCTTGGATATGTGAGACATGGCCTGCTGCATAATCAGGTTGAGCTGATGAGTGTAGCAGGGGATATAGTGGGCATTTGGATACACATCTTGTACGTTTCTCTGTACACCTGCAGTGGCACCCCTCATCACGCTGGCTCCATCATATGCCTGGCAGATGAGCTTACTTTTCTGATCCTCGGGGAGGATAGAAGCAAGACGCTCTTTTAGTGCAGTAGCAATGGACTCAGCTGTAGCTGACTGCAGAGGGATGAACTCAAAAAATCTTTCCTGCACGTTATTTTTGTCGTCGATGTAGCGCAAAACAAGCACAAGCTGGGCCAGTGTGGCAATATCTGTGGTTTCATCTGCCTGGATTGATAAAAAAACTACTTGTCTGGACTTCTTTGATAATTTCTTCTCTTGTAACAGATAACATACAGTCCAGAAGCTCGTTCTGTATAGTTTTCGACGTTCCCTTAAATACAGTAGCACTGTCAAGATGCTCTTTCAATGCTCCATCAAGAGAGGCCACAAAATCCACAATCCGCGAAATATACCAGGGTTATCTGAGCTCTCACTCTCATCATGACCACGTAAAGCCAACTCAAATGCTCCACAAAACTTTACACAGTCTATTATCCTGGACAGTATGTGTCGATTTTTTGTCACCTCTTCATTGTGCCTCCTAATGCCAATCCTGTAGCCTTCATCTAGTTTCGCAATGCTTACTTTGCCCAAAAACTTTAGTTTCACGCTATTCTCAAGATGGCTGCGGCTACTTTCATGACGTTTGCATTTGTCAGATAGATGTTTGAGGTCGCTTACCCCCGTAGTTGTCCACAAAACTTCAGTGCCGACACTTTGAAAAAGAAGACAGGGAAAACAAAACAGGGCATTGCTAACATCACATCCAGTCAGCCAGCTCTGATTTTCGTAACAAGCGCGGGTAAAGCTCCGTTTGTAGCTTCGTCCTCTGTCACTTGCCTGCTGCTGGATGTGTAAATCTGGTTGTTCCGGTATGAGATCCTTAATCTTTTTTTTTCCTTCAAGCGAAAGTCTCGAGAAAGTTTTTTTTTTTGTAAATAAATAACAGAATTTGGATTAACTGCTGCCATTGCATAATAAAAAGTGATCAGCCTTGTAGCAAGCAAGGTTATTTCCCGCCGCGTATAGTTGAATGACAGGTGACGTGAACCAATCAGATTGGATAAAATAACATGTATCCAATTATGATTGGCCAGGGACGCAACGACTTGCGACCCGAGGAGGATCTTTAAGAAAACCAATCAGAGACCAGATTCAGGTCACATGCTGCCCAAGAATTTGTGTACTCACATAGACACCCATGTGTTCGGCGTCCCTCGTCCATGAAACGTATTGAAAAACATAGTAAATAGTTAATCAATTAAAGACATTTTTTATTAAATTCTGAGGCTCTTACTACCAGCCGGCACATGAGTAAACTATTTTTTATTTGATTAATATTTCATTTTAATATAATGGTTTTACACATGTTAATTTCTGAAATGTTGATGGGGGCGGCGCCCCAGCGCCCCTATGGACAAGCCGCCACTGCTCATAAATCTCTCAATGATACTTATGACGTTCAACATCCTGTACATGCTCACCACCCTAATGTGCTTACCACCTCTGTAGTGGCAGGTTCAACCTCATTCTGTGCCCAACTTCCTATCCGCATCGAGTTCCCCTCTTTCGGCGACTCCTGTGAGATGGCGGAGGTGCTCAACTTCATCGAGCAATGTGAGAACTTCCTGGAGATCCGGCCCCTTCCCAGTGCTGAACTACTAGGAACCTGGAGCTGGTGAAAGGCAGAGAAGGACAAGGTAACGGATTGGAGATCCTTCAAAAGAGCATTCATGGCTGCTTTTCTTTCAGACGGTTACCTCTCAGAAGTGGAGGAAAAGCTGAGGATTATGGTTCAGCAGCCACGACAATGCCTGAGGGACTTTGCATACGACTACCGGGCCTGAAATGGAAGCCAGAAATTTCTGAGGAGGATCTAGTAAATCGGATACTTCACAACATCAACCGCAGGGTTGCCGGGTGTATGAGGGCGACAGTCAACTCGGTTGAGCAGCTGGTGAAGGTTGGATATATGGTGAAAAGGACCACATGGGAGCCAAAGACTACTGGCAAAAAGTGGGCACTCAGATCAGCAAAGAAAAGACCAACAAGAAATCTGCTGAACGTACCTTCAACAAAAACCTGGCCGGAGTAACACTAGCTCAACCCCATTCAGTGTCATCTCTCCTTGTGTTGCCTGTAAAGCCTCAGACACACCGGGGCGAATATCGGCTCGCGCTATTCGTCAGCGTTTTTCAACGCGTTTTTTGTGTTCACACCCAAGCGATTTTCGCTGACGATGAGTCGACTGAACATGCAAATTCATTCCCTGACATTAGATGGCGCTAAAAATACCCCGGTCCACAAAGTGCTTCTGACACTCGCTTGTCACTCAGAAGAAGAGAGCAAGTTTGTCATGTTTGTCATATAGTTCTTTATTCTCGTTGGTGTCTCTTTATATAGACAACAACAAGACCAGCAGCTCAACATTCATCTTGCCTTGTATCTTCCTCGTCTTATTTCTTCCCAGCAGAGTGTAGAAGCTGTATATCTTCTTCGCCGTTACGTATGTGTGCTTGGCAAGAACGTTTTGTGTTTGAGCGCCCCCAAGTTGTGTTTAACTGTAACTTCAGAAGCTCCAGACACGTGAGCAAAAGCGCCAATCTCATTGGTCAGATAGTTTTTGACGCGGCGCGTCAAACAAAAAAAACGAACCCGAGGCGCTTTAAAAAATAAATTACGCTTTTACGCGTGGCGTTTTACGCGTCGGTGTGCACACTCACATTGGCGCCCATTGTTTAGTCACGAGGCGTTAAACGTTGACGAATATCGCACGCAAAATTCGTCCCGGTGTGAACAGGCCTTAAGGGTGAATGGAAATAATGTGAGGGCAGTATTAGACACAGGTAGCACTTACACTTTAATGCAAGAAAACCTGTGGAAACAGTTGAAAGGTGAGACGGAACGATTCACCAGTCACGGGACCTGCAAAGGATTAGGTTTCAATGGCATGACCACAACTGCAGTATGGATACTTGTATCCTAAAAGACACTCACCTCGCATTTCCTCTTATTGCTGGTCTGGATTTCCTGAGGGCCACGGGAGCTGTCCTGGAAGTGGGACGAGGCAGATATGGGTTAAGATCTGACAAAGGATACACCTATTACCCTTTCTTGCCATCACAGATTCCAACAGGCCCAGCTACCCCGTCTGGTCAAGTTCTTTCTCATATGAATTTAAATTAATTTATACTATGCCTTACCCGAAACTGGTAGACTTCCCGAACTCGGGTCCATTTAACCGAGATCACTCCGTGGGACTCTGACAATCAGGAGAAGTTACTGAAGTTGATCTCCGCCTGGCAATGCACCACTTCAAACACCATGGGTAAGACATCAATAGTCCAACACAAAATCACATTATCGGATGACATACCTCTCAAATCCCGATCATACAGAGTTTCTCCTCTTAAGAAACCGATCATTGAGGAGCAAGTAGATCAGATGCTGTGAGATGATGTCATTGAACTATCCTTCTCTCCTTGGTCTTCAACTGTGGTCTAACTAGCTTAACAGCAAGACGTTAATTCACGACATCCTTGAATCCCTGGAAGGAGCCTCCTGGTTTAGTTCCTTGGATCTGCAGTTTGGGTACTGGCAGGTGGAGATGGATGACCAGAGTAGGGAGAAAACTGCTTTTATCTCCACCAATGGGCTATTTTCAGTTCAAATCAATGCCGTATGGGCTCAGAAATGCAGCTGCTACCTTCCAGTGTTTGATGGAGAGAGTTATGTCTGATTTGAGGGCGGAATTTCTATTCAAAGTCAATAGAACAACACTTTCAACATTTCAACATGGTTCCACATAGACTTACCCAAGCCAACCTGACACTAAACATGAAGAAATGGCACTTCTTCAAGCGACAGCTCAAATTCCTCGGCCATATAGTGTGTGAGAGGAGAGTGGAGATTGACCGAGAGAAGACCAGGGCCGTTGCGGAGTTCCCCCTCACCGCAAGATCTCAAAGCCGTGCAACGATTTCTGAGACTGGCGGGGTGGTATCATAAGTTTATTTCCCACTTCGCTGACATTGCTGCTCCATTGAACCACCTCAAAAAGAAAAGAGTTAAGTGAAATTGAACTCCAGAGTGTCAATCTAGTATGGATGCACTTAAACAAGCATTTACAAAACTCACCGCTGTTAATACAACCAGACATTAACCAAGGCGTTTTGTCCATGAATCATCATTTTCACAAAATAACACAACTTTTAAGAATTTTGAAGCTTAAATGCAACTGGCAGAAGTAAAAAAAAAGTTAGACTATAAGTTAGACTAACGTAGACTATAAACAAAGTACACCACGGTCCTACGTCTTCAACATTACCACCACTAAACTTCCAACAACTCTTTCAGTTTTTATCTAATAAAAATTTCTCAGAAAGTTTGATTTAGAATAGTTTTTTAAGAGTCCAATTATAAGCATTACAAGGCTGTAAAAGTGGACTGAGCTTACATATTCGCCGTGATGATGTTTAATATCCCCCACAGTAGTCCCATTTAGCCAGTTTTTAGCAATTGCCCTTTTCAAAACCCATAACTTTTAAAATCATGAGACACATTTTTTTTTGTCATAGAATAAAATGTGAAAGAATCTTGAGCACCACAGACCTTATTTCAGCCATTTAACTAAAAACCCATTTAAAAAAAAAGCATTTCCTTTGGGACAATGGAACCGGAAGTGCCTAATTTGTTTCCTGTTTTGGCCTACACATGTACATCATACCTGAACCACTCTATTTAACAAGCTTAGCCTCCATTACTTCTAGTGTTGTCACGATACCAAAATTATTGTTTCGATACCGATACCAAGTCAAGTATTGCGATTTCGATACTTTTTCGATACTTTTCCTGAAAAGGGAGAAACACTCTCAAATATCATTGCTGTGCTTTATTTTAAAACCGGGACAACATTCTAATCATACACCACACTAATAAACAAACATATGAACAGCAGATATGTTAAACATTTGAACAAAATATAAAAAATAAATTAGAGCAATGTAGGGTTTTCGGTCCATAAGCTCTTTATCAATTTTAAGTTTGGGGATAGATATTCAATAACTATTAATCTATGATCAACAAATTATTGAATACAGTTTGAACCGGGTCCTTACGTTAATAACTTCCCCACGAAGGGGTGTACAGCGTACCCGTCTGTTCAGGGTAAGTATATAACAACTAAACACAACGAATTATGGTTAATTATTAATATACATCCTACACAGAGGAATGGCTGATCTTCAACAATACCAAAGCATTTGACCCCTCCTCGCTCATTCACACGTCCGCCGTGTCTTCAGGCTAGAGGATGCAAATGACTTATGGTCTATTTTAGCTTAAATTAACTGACAATGTTTTGTGCACTTAAACGATTATCAGATTGTAGCTAGGATCTTTTATATTAAAGAGGCTTTGTTATACGAGCAACAACCACAGAGTCAATAAAGTATAAAATGAGGTTTAATGAATGAACTAGACTACAGTTTCAGGATATAGGTTAAACAAAATGAAATAAAACAATAAGAAAAGAAAACACAAGGAAAATACAATTGCTAGCACAGTTTAGAGTAAACCCTTTAGAGACAGCCACAGGAGATATACTTTACAACGTCTAAAATTTGGTTTGAACAAGTTTTTGCATTCAGACCTGTAAGTTCTTGGTGTGCGGGCGGCGTCCAGAGAGATGGAGGGGGGTTTCTTTGACTCCAAGCGTGGTTGATTCGCGGGAGATTCAAACGTTCTGGCTTAGTTCTGTATGCGTGAAGAGAGTCTTTTCACCGGAGTGCTGACAAGACTTACGAAACGCACGTGGAGGTCTCAGTCGGGAGACGAGAACACTAAGAACAGACTAGCTATGCGCAAAATGAAACGAAGTTAAAGTAAAACAGGAACATTAAAATAAAATACGAAGATTACAAAGAATACACAGGAACAGGATACACACGGACAGAGAGAGCGATTGTCTCTGTGTTGGAGAATTTAAAGATGAGCTGGGCACGCCTGGGTAAGGCGCGCCGGCCAATGATAGCATCCCATATCGAGGAGCGCGTACGCCCCTGATTGGGGTGGAGATCAGCGGTAATATGAATTTATGACCAAGTAGAAAATTAAGCTTACTTTGGTAATAGCATATGCATGTAGTTATACATTTCACGATATGGATATACAGCTTAATAGATGGATCAGATTTGTAGGATTACAACGATATCAAACATTTCACATCACAGACGTACTATTACAGAGTTACATCTGGAGGCACACATTCAGGCACTCATAAGGATCGTACATTCCTGAAAACATTCGTAATACAAGTTTGCACACTCACAGTTCTTTTACATGTATTTAAAACAGCAAATATATTTTAGTAACGATTTACAGATAGGAAATCAGAGTTCATATGTATGTGCGTGTGTGCGGGGACGTGGGTGTGAACGCGTGTTGCGCTCGGCGGGAAACAGACAAAGGAGCATCTGTTTTTGCGCTTCTCCCCCTGATTTCCGCTGGGAGGGAGAAGATGGCCTGGGTGTTGTCTCAAGCGAAAGAAACCGCTGTTTGGGGAACACTTAAGACAATTTGTCAGCGTAGATGACACCTTTAGGGTGTACTCTCTAGACTTGAAGACGCCAGTTCGGGAGATAGAGGTTCCGAGGGCTGACCACATGGCCTTTTAGGAATGTCTGTTAAAGTTAGGTCCCTTTGTTCTGGATTTAAATTGGTTGCGAGTTCGTGACTCAATAAAAGAGAATTAATGAAAGCTCCCGAGTCTCTACAGCAATGACATTCAAGGTAAAAAAATAATAAATTTAGCACCATTATCTCAGTTATCATAAGCAACATAAGAGTTAACAGGAACTGATAAGATTTTATCAATATCCATGCCACTGAAGATTCTGCTAATCGATCCGATTCTTTAACGATTCTCTTATCGATTCCTGATAGCAGTGTGTGGAAAAAAGTAGTCTCATGCTAACAAGTGGTTTTATTTGTTTTAAAGCTTACACTTGAGTAAGCAAACTGTATTTTTATGTAATTTATGTAATAAATGAAACCTTATTGTAAAGTGTTACCAATTAGTTATAAACCGATTCAGATGTCTCGTGAGTTCAGTGTTGGACAGATCAGTTGTTTAAACCATTCATTAAAACGAATCGGTTCAAATGAGTCATTAGTTCGCGAATTGGACGTGTCATTATCGGACGTGTGCGCGTTGTGTGATTATCCCCGCAGTTTAGGACATCCCACAAGATTTGTGTCATCACAGAAAACATCATCACTGGATAGGTTTGTTTTCGTTTATTTAAAGTTTGGTTTATATCAGCTGAATGTGCGGAACGCTTTTCAGAGAAGATAATTAAGGCAACATATTTTAGCACAATTCACACCCAGCGGTAATTCAGGAAAACAAATCTCCGAATGCTCCACATGAAAATTTAGTTTTCAGACCATACCATCGTGTCGATTTATTTTGATTAATATGTGGGAGAGAGCAAGACAGCGCTTAGTTTTGAGACGGAAGCCTTGTTTACTTTCGCCTGGCTCCGCAGATAGAGTGCGTGCGCACGCGACCATGCAGGTCTCTCTCTCTCTCTCTCTCTCTCTCTCTCTCTCTCTCTCTCTCTCTCTCTCTCTCTCTCTCTCTCTCTCTCTCTCTCTCTCTCTCTCAGTTAGACATGCGCCCTGTCACACGCGCATCTAAGTTACATTACTCGCCCTGTCACACGCGCAAGTAAGTTACATTACTCACCGATCAAATAAGACTTTGGCGGGACAAAAATTCGCTGTAGTGTTTGTCATGAGAGCTGCAGCTTCTTTTGCTGCGTGCGTGAGGAGAAAAAAGTATCGATACTAATAAATTTAGGTATCGTGACGTTTTTAATTTCCGAGTATCGCGATACTTTTGAAGTATCGGTACACCGTGCAACACTAATTACTTCTGTACACAACAGAAGGTGTGTCGCCATGTTTTCGTTTCTGTTTTTGCGCAGGGAAAATAAACACTGAGTTTAGGGCAATCGGTTCAGAGCTCTGCTTCAACTGTGCGATACCCTCACGAGGGGTGACCAAAATGTCTGACACGCAGAAATTCATCCGACCATCCGATTGCCGTTTTGGAGAGGTTCATTGCCTCGACGCACGAAAAAGCTAAAATTCGGACCCTATACACAATGGTGTCTTGTTTAAAAACAAACGCGAAGTAAAATAAAGCAGACAAACAAACAGTGTCTTACTGATGCGTTCTGGAACTTTGTCAAAAAGATACTTCATACACGCTTTCTTAATGTTAGGATTAGAAGGAAGGCAATGCAAAGACTGTATATTTCCACAACTGCAAAACATCTTACGTAATCCTCAGAGGCATCTCTATCATTTTGATGCTGGAGTAATCCTGTGGTTGCATCTCTCTGTCCTATTTACTACAACATAACTTGCACGGATCAGTGGGCGGGGTCAAAAAAGCAATGATGTAGAAGTAGGTGTTGCACACACAGAAGAGGCTGTTTTCTGGTGGCACATATAGTTTCTATTTCCGTCACACACAGTAAGATCTGCAAATTTCAGTTAGTTAGTTTCTGTATCACAGTGGTGAAATCATAGACATAATAAATACATAGATGCCCTATTGGCCGCTTTGGAACGTTGCTGCAATACGTCAATGTGTCCGCCATTTTGCTGAAGGCAAGACTGCACTGTAAACAAATGCAAGTAAACGGGTGAGCTGCGGTTTTCCTGGACAAAAACAATAATAACGTTTACATTTATCAGCTGATTTCAGTGGTTTGTACGTGGTGTACGTTTCTATTACTAATTATATAATGACCAAATACAACCCAAATTGTTTTTTCAGTCTTGTTTGTGAAAGGTAATTCCCCGAGACCAGTGCAACACACACACACACACACACACACACACACACACACACACACACACACACACCACACACACACACACACACACACACACACACACACACACACACACACACACACCACACACACACACACACACACACACAGTTCAATCGTGCCTGCCTCTCTCTCTCTCTCTCTCTCTCTCTCTCTCTCTCTCTCTCTCTCACACACACACACACACACACACACACACACACACACACACACACAGTTCAATCGCACCTCTCTCTGAGGCGATTTAGGCCCATCCACACTACTGCGTTTTAGTTTAGAAACGGAGAATTAAAACGAATACGATCTCCGTCCACACCAGCGTTTTATCTGCGTATCAGAATTAATCTCCGTCCACATTAAAACGACTGAAAACGCGGATCACGTGACCACTCACCTACACTGGGTATGCGTGTGCCGGTGTAAACACAACACAACTTCATTGATAAAATTATCCCACCATGCTCTGGTTCTTCCCGGCTTAACCCAAAACCGACGCTCCATGTACGGTCGATACCGCCGCTGCACACGGCATGGGAATTGTCATAGATCGCTGGAATAATAGCTTGCCTCTGGCGCATGTAGGCAGTTAACGTTACAGCATCAGGGAAGGATACGTCATGCTGATGACACCCAATCAGAGAGCGAGCGTCTGCGTCATCGTTTCTAAACTCCTCCGTTTTGACCCGTCTACACTAAAACGCCCTCCGGAGATTCAAAATGCAAAACGGGTCTGCAGCGTTTCTAAACTTCTCCGTTTTAGGTCTTCTTTTTGCCGTTTTAGTCTGGGCGGGAGGTGCAAACGTAGCAAAAGGTCTCCGTTTCTAAACGGAAACGTAGTAGTGTGGATGATGCCTTAATGCTAACTGTTGCAGTGCCACTGCCCACAAACATTGATGCTAAATACAAATACTGCTAACTACGTGAAATAGTAGTGGAATGTCACTTACCGGAAAAAATGGAGTGAAGTAACTTACTCCCTCAGTGTCGGTTAGTGCAGTTTATAGCAGAGCATCCAATTTTATGTAATATATACAAATGTTCAGAAAGAATACAGAGGTGGTATGATGTGTTGTGTCAGATCATGGCCGAGACTTCAAGTTTCAGGAATTCCACTCGGTGCAGCCCGTTATCAGCTGTCAATCAAGCTGTCAATCAAAGTTAACCACGCCCTTATTTGTCATACATTTTATATCTAAATACGATCTAAACTAACGAGTTAGAAAAAAATTCACCCCCCTCACAGTTGTCAGGCACTCGGAACCTCGAAAAATACAATAAAAGTCCATGGGACCAACCTGTAAAAACACGAATTTATGCTGTGAAAACGGACATTTTATCATGGGGTCTACGGACATTTGCTCCCTTTTGGGACCTGCCCCTAGCGAATTTTCGATGTATTGCAGTTTTTCGCACTTCCGGGTAGGCTTCATTTATCAGATTAGAATGTTGCCGCTTGGTAATTACTCACCCTCATGTTGTTCCAACCCCGTAAGACCTTCGTTCATCTTCGGAACACAAATTAAGATATTTTTTTATTAAAGGGGTGGTTTACTGCTTTTTTTCTGTGCATGATTGTGTTTATGGGGTGCAATATAACATGTCTTTGTGTGTTGTTTTTTTAAAAAAAGCCTTATTATTCATAAGTTTCACCTTTATTGTTATCCGCTATCTCCTCTGTCATTTGAACGACCGGTTGACTTCCTGATTCTATGAAACCACTCCCTCAGAAACAGGCAATGGGCTCAGATTGGTTAGTCTGGCCGGTGTGTTGTAATTGGCTAAACTGCATAGCGCACGTTGTACGGAAACTTCACACCCATTAACTTTTTATGGGCAAAAGTTGCATGTGCTGCCATAGACATCATGATGTCTATGTGTGCTGCGGTCAAATGTAAATAATGGTGTCACAGTTTGAGCCAGAATCAGACCCAGAAAGCGGCAATGAAGAGAGTCAAGCACAACCTCCCCAAACACGGCTCTTACAAAACGTTTCTGAATGTTACATTTTTTTATTATTCTATTCTATTCTTTTCTACTATTATTATATAAGAATTTCGAGACACTGTTACTTAAAAATGCTACTGCTGCTTGTAAGCTTATGAGATACGCTTTTCTCCTGATTAAACATTTAATATAACTGAATAAATGAGTAATACCGTTTTTTAAAGTTATTGTTTTATAAATATTATGAACAAGCGTTTATCTATTCAGCTGAAGTTTGCTGTTGCGATTACATATCATTTTTTGAACTTTATACACGATTGTCTTACTGTGCGTTCACACCGCCGCCGGCGAGAGCGTCAAAGTGGGCGGAAGTCATTCATTTTCAATGAGAGCCGGCGGCGAGCTCCGGCGAGAGCGGCGCGGCGCGTCTTGGACGGTGAGAGCGGCGAGGAGAGTTGAAGTCAGGTCAACTTTATGGTAATAAGCAATGACGCGGTTCGGCGGCAACCGGCGGCAACCAAAGCGGAATATAGAAGTGCTCCGTTTGAGAGGAGTCCAGAGAACGCAGTCCTGTGAACTTTGGTTCCGACCACATTAGTTCCCAAGCAAAATAGAGGAGGTTGATCATTTGAATTTGATAAGAAGGCGCGCAACACTATTTATAGGCAATATCGGTAACACTTTATTTGAAGGGGTGTGCATAAGACTGACATGACACTGTCATAAACATGACATAACACCTGTCATGAACATGAAGGAGTCTTTATGAATGTTTATGACTGTTGTTATTAAGTGTCATTCGGTAAATTATGACACTTTTAATGCAAAGTTGACATTGTCTTTGTTATGACAACTTGACATTAACAAAGACAAAAATGTCTTTGTTATGACAACTTGACATTACCCAAGACAAAAATGTCTTGATTATGACAACTTGACATTAACAAAGACAGAAATGTCTTTGTTATGACAACTTGATATTAACCAAGAAATCATAACCTGTCAACCTGTCACAAATATGTCATAACAGGTCTAATTATCAAACTTCAAGCATTTTGCAGTGTAATAACCCTTAATGACATCTTTATAACTAGTACAATGTGTTCCACTTTACTTGAGGACAAGTAAAATATTCATGACACAGTTATAATGGTGTCATGACGGCCAAAGTTGTGACAGGTTGACAGGTTATGATTTCTCGGTTAATGTCAAGTTGTCATAACAAAGACATTTCTGTCTTTGTTAATGTCAAGTTGTCATAATCAAGACATTTTTGTCTTGGGTAATGTCAAGTTGTCATAACAAAGACATTTTAAACAATGTCAACTTTGCATTGAAAGTGTCATAATTTACCGAATGACACTTAATGACAACAGTCATAAACATTCATAAAGACTCCTTCATGTTTATGACAGGTGTTATGTCATGTTTATGACAGTGTCATGTCAGTCTTATGCACACCCCTTCAAATAAAGTGTTACCGCAATATCTTCGCGCTAGAACGCTGTTTTTCAGCGGGAATGCACTTAACCATGAACACAAAAGCCACACCACACAAATGGCTTTTCATTTGATTATTTCATTAGCAAACATGTCACTATAATTGTTAAGTTCTTTCCATCGATCAATTTTCTGCAAAAATAACGATCGACGTGCTTGTTTGCTTTGTGGCCCCTTTAAATACAGTTGTAAAAAAGACCACGCGTTCGATCTACGTCAGAGCATCAGAGCGTCCACGAATCTTTCCACGGCGTCGCTGGCAGGGCGGCGAGAGCGTTTTTTGCCGCTCTCGCCGGCGGCGGTGTGAACGTACAGTTATACACACAAAATAGCATCAAACTAACTGGCTACTATAAACAAACAGCGTCTGCATATTTACGTTCTTGATCAAATCGAAAAATTACCTCAAAGTATACATGGAAAATACATTTACAAAATTAGTACATAAATACAAATTCAGGTCCAAAATGTTTGTACGCGTTTGTCATAGACACACGAAATAGCATAACTAAGTGGCTACTAAAGCCAGCGCTGGCTTGTTTACGTCCTTGATAAAACTTAAAACATTACGTCTGAAATTATACATGCAAATACATTTAAAATTATTAAGTCTTACTTACAGGTTGTGGCCCAACAACTGCGGCCTCAATAGGAAATTTCTATTTGAACTAATCCTTTAAGTCGATGAAAACAAGATAGTATATAAGCATTCAGTCTTAAGGTGACAGCAGCCTAAAATACCTCTGTGTCATTAATGTTAATCAAACAACAAAATATGTTAAATAAATACACCACCTAAAGGATTATTAGGAACACCTGTTCAATTTCTCATTAATGCAATTTTCTAATCAACCAATCACATGGCAGTTGCTTCAATGCATTTAGGGGTGTGGTCCTGGTCAAGACAATCTCCTGAACTCCAGACTGAATGTCAGAATGGGAAAGAAAGATGATTTAAGCAATTTTGAGCGTGGCATGGTTGTTGGTGCCAGGCGGGCCGGTCTGAGTATTTCACAATCTGCTCAGTGATTTTCACGCACAACCATTTCTAGGGTTTACAAATCGAATGGTGTGAAAAGGGAAAAACATCCAGTATGCGGCAGTCCTGTGGGCGAAAATGCCTTGTTGATGCTAGAGGTCAGAGGAGAATGGGCCGACTGATTCAAGCTGATTGAACAGCAACTTTGACTGAAATAACCACTCGTTACAACCGAGGTATGCAGCAAAGCATTTGTGAAGCCACAACACGCACAACCTTGAGGCGGATGGGCTACAACAGCAGAAGACCACACCGGGCACTCATCTCCACTACAAATAGGAAAAAGAGGCTACAATTTGCAAGAGCTCACCAAAATTGGACAGTTGAAGACTGGAAAAATGTTGCCTGGTCTGATGAGTCTCGATTTCTGTTGAGACATTCAGATGGTAGAGTCAGAATTTGGCGTAAACAGAATGAGAACATGGATCCATCATGCCTTGTTACCACTGTGCAGGCTGGTGGTGGTGGTGTAATGGTGTGGGGGATGTTTTCTTGGCACACTTTAGGCCCCTTAGTGCCAATTGGGCATCGTTTAAATGCCACGGCCTGCCGGAACATTGATTCTGACCATGTCCATCCCTTTATGGCCACCATGTACCCATCCTCTGATGGCTACTTCCAGCAGGATAATGCACCATGTCACAAAGCTCGAATCATTTCTAATTGGTTTCTTGAACATGACAATGAGTTCACTGTACTAAAATGGCCCCCACAGTCACCAGATCTCAAGCCAATAGAGCATCTTTGGGATGTGGTGGAACGGGAGCTTCGTGCCCTGGATGTGCATCCCACAAATCTCCATCAACTGCAAGATGCTATCCTATCAATATGGGCCAACATTTATAAAGAATGCTTTCAGCACCTTGTTGAATCAATGCTACAGTATTAGTATGGTGTTCCTAATAATCCTTTAGGTGAGGGTATATAAATAAAAATACTGTACCTAAAACCCGTAGATCATTTAATTTGTATCTCTATTATATTTGTCCTACTGTTTGTAATTAGCTTCTTTGTTCTTTTTTGTATACAACAAAAATAAAAGAACTATATCATTATTATTTAAAATAGTGTGATATATATATATATATATATATATATATATATATATATATATATATATATATATATATATATATTATATATATATTTGTCAGGATTCAGACTCGGAGACAGAGGTAAGTGATAAACATAAATGTATCTTTATTTAACTCAGAGGTAAGTTTGCAAGGTTTCAGGAGTTCAAAGGTGATCTGGAAGAGGATACGTGAGGCAGGAATGCATCCAGGTGAGTGAATCCTCTTCTTAAGGAATAACGTGACGGATAACACAGATCAGTAACTTGAGTTTTCTCTCTTTTCAGGTCGTTCGTGGATAGACGTGATTCAGGAAGGATTCCAGGGAAGTAGATCCTTTGAAGTGCACTTGCCAATGAGCTAACCAGTTCAGTGATACTTTCACTTTCTCTTACAGCGCATCCAGTGGGAAACGGGACTCGTAACGGATTCCAGGAAACGGAGAACATGAGTCATGGAGCGGATCCTGGGAACATCAAAACAGGGACAACGAGGTTAGTTTCTTTCAGGTGAGTATACTTTACTTTCGCTGCTGACGGATGGCTCAGAGTGGGACAAGTAGTGACTGGTAGGGTCGTTCCTGTTTGACAATGACTGTGAGTGAGTCGGGTGCTTTTGTGCTGGCTGGGAAGTGAGTGCTGAGTGGAGACAGGTGCAGGTGATCAGTAATCTGGGGACAGTGATCTTTGCGTGGTGACATGTGAGGGATCTGATTGGCTCCTGACAGTACCCCCCCCTCCAGAGTCCGCGCCAGCGGACCTTGGACCTCGACGCCGTGGGGGTCTGCCTCTGGGTCGTGGTGCAGGTTTCTCGGGATGCTGAGCATGGAATTCTAGGAGCAGATTGGGATCAAGAACATCATTACGAGGTACCCAGCTTCTCTCTTCTGGCCCATATCCTTCCCAATCAATGAGGTATTCTAACTGACCTCCTCGACGTCGAGAGTCCAAGATCTCCTTGATGAGGTAAATGGCCTCTGGTTCAATGGGTGGTATCGAGGGGTTTTCTTCGGGTTCGACCTCGTTGACTGACTGGGGAACCTGTGGATGATGGGGTTTCAGAAGTGAGACGTGAAACGTGGGATGGATACGGTATTCTGGGGGCAACCGGAGCTGGTAAGTGACTGGATTGACTTGCTTGACAATTGGAAAGGGTCCGATGTACTTGGGATTTAATTTCTTACATGACTGGCGCAGTCTGATATCTCGAGTGGAAAGCCAGACTAGTTGCTCAGGCTGGTATTCTGGCGTGGGTCTTCGGCGGGTGTCAGCGAACTGTTGTTGTCTATTCACAGCTTGTCGGATGTGCTGATGAGTTTGGTTCCAGACCTGTTCGCTCTCCTCAAACCATTTGTTAACCGAGGGCACTTCTGAAGGTTCACCGGACCATGGGAATAACGGAGGTTGGTAACCAAGGATACATTGGAATGGAGTCAATTTCAATTTCAATTTATTCAAGGATAGCCTCTTGAGATGCAACATCTCATTTTCAAGAGGGTCCTATAAACACAAATACAAAAAAACAAATCATAAATAACAATACATAACAAACTTTAAAAATACATATAAAAAACTCATTCATACACAACTCATTCATACACAAGCTCTCACACCCACTCACACCAAACCCTCATATTAACCTATGTTTTATTCCAAGTTAAATAATACAAGTTATAATAATAATAATAATAGCAACAGCAACTTCACCAGTAAATTAATAAGTTTAAATTAGATTGAATGAAATAAGAAAAAGTAAAAACAATATAAAATAAATAAATAAATTGACATACAAAATGAGAAAAATTTGATCAAATAAACAAATGAAACAGTGATTACATTTAACTTGGTTAAAAGCATAGACAAGTTGTTTTAAGGTATAGAGATAGGGATGATCTGAAATGGCGAAAAGACGTTATAGATCTCAAAGAAAGAGGGAGATTATTCCAGTCACTTGGAGCTTTATATTGAAACGTTCTACGTCCCACTTCTTTATAAATTCTGGGTACAAAGAAAAAGGGATATTGCGTGTGTCTGAGAGGATATGACAAACTGCATGGAATTAGATACTGTTTTAGATAGGAGGGGCAGTTAAAATAAACACATTTAAAGATAAACTGAACCCAGTGGAATTGCCTTCTTGATTTAGGTTGCAACCAGTTTAGTGATTCATACAGTAAACAGTGATGAGTTCTATAAGGACACCTCAAAACAAATCTACAGAGCGAGTTAACTACAGCATTAAGAGGCATTAAATTAGTGTCAGTGGTATTCTGATAAACAATATCAGCGTAATCAATAATAGGCAGTATCATCTGAGAGATTATTCTTTTTCTGACATGTAGAGTGAAACAATTAATAGAACGATACAGAGCGTTTAGACAGCCATATGATTTTTTAGAAATAAAGTCAATATGTGGTTTAAAGGAGAGTTCAGGGTCAATCCAAAGTCCAAGATATTTGAATGAATCGACTTTCTCTAGTAGGGTCCCATTATCTAAATTAATTTGTAACTCAGAGGAGTAAACACGATTACGTCGAGTTCCAAACAACATACAACATGACTTCTTCCTATTCAGTATAAGTTTGTTACTATGAAGCCATTTTAGTACCAGGTGGAAGTCAGATTGTAAGGAATTCTGAACTTGTGATAGATTTGAGTTAGAGGTATAAATAACAGTGTCATCAGCATACAGATGAACAAAAGACTTAGAGCACATTTGAGGCAAGTCATTAATAAAAATAGTAAAAAGAAGTGGTCCTAAAGTGGAACCTTGTGGAACACCCTTATCTACAAGTAGATAGTCGGACTGGCAACCCTGAAAAACAACGCACTGGCGTCTGCCATGAAGATAAGAGTTAAACCAAAGAAGCGCATTTTGATTCAAGCCAATGGAATAGAGCTTGTCAAGAAGAAGATAGTGATCTACCAAATCAAAAGCCTTAGTAAGATCAATAAAGATTGCACCTGTGAATTGAGATTTATCGAAGGATAACAACACATCATTTGTAAACTTCAGTAGAGCGGTAGTAGTGGAAAAATTCGGTCTAAATCCAGATTGTGATGGAGATAAAATATTGGATTGACTTATATACTTAGATAATTGATTAAAAATAAGTTTCTCAAAAATTTTAGCAATAGTACAAATAATAGAAATTGGGCGAAAATTGTTCATATCAGATCTATCACCATCTTTGAAGAGAGGAGTGACTCTAGCACATTTCCATAAGGAGGGAAATGCACAAGTATGTAGAGATAAGTTAAATAAATCCGCAAGAGGATACATTAATACATGAGCAGCAAGTTTAACAAATTTTGCTTCTAGACCATCCGGACCTGCATTACTCTTTTCTTTTAGCTCACAAATGGCATGAAAAACCTCAATTGGAGAAATTTTACTAAAAGAAAAATAATTATTAGTATTAATTAAATTCGCGGTCTCATAAGAGTTAAAGTGATAGGAATCACAAATTGAAGAGAAATGCTGATTAAAAGACTTCGAAATAAGTACTGGGTCTGAAATAATTTCATTATTTATTTTTATCTGATTTATAGGGCTTTTTTTTGTTTTATTAAGAATGTGATTCAAGTGATTCCAGAACTGTCTAGAATTACTAAAATCTTGAGAAAAACTATCTTTATAGTAATTGGCTTTGGCGTTCCTTGTTTTTGTCTTACATAGGTTCCTGAGGTATCTAAAATTTTCCCAGTCAGTAGAATCTTTAGAGGAACGATATTTGGCCCAGGCTTTATCCCTTTGTTTAAAAAGAGTTATAAGATTCGAGCTAATCCAGGGTAAATGCCTGCCTTTAACTCTACTAGTTTTCATGGGAGCATGTTTATCAATTATATTAGTAATTTCTGAGTTAAAAAAAGTCAATGCATCGTCCGCATAAGGAATTAACTGAAATCTTTCCCACCTAATTGCAATTAGGTCCTGAATAAAACAATGAACATTAATATTTTTACATTGTCTCGCTCGAATAATTCTGGGAGGGGAGCTTCGAATTTTAATTTTCCACACACAAAATATAACAGAATGATCACTTAAACAGTCTGACATCACACCCGATTTAGCTATTCTTTCAGGATGGGTGACTAAAATCCAGTCCAACAGGGATGACGATCGATAATCAACTCTAGTGGGTTCCTTAATTAACTGAGTGAAATTTACACTGCTAATTAAATTTCTATCAATGGAGGAGGACCGATCAAGCCAATTCCTATGGAAATCTCCCAAAATAATCATTTCATTCTGCCTGCCAAGAGAATTAATAGTTGCTAATATACATTTTATAGAGTCACTTGCGGAAGACGGAGGCCTATATATGGTACCAATTGTTAAATGTTTATTATCATGAAGGGTAATATTAATAAAAAGACTTTCAAAATTAACTGGTTCTTCATTCGGAGTAAGACATTCAGAAACTAGGTTCGAAGCAACATAAGAGGCCACCCCACCACCTCTAGATGCCCTATCACATCTATACAAAACAAAATTATCAATTCC
This sequence comes from Chrosomus eos, assembly GCA_036326025.1. Taxonomy (NCBI): domain Eukaryota; kingdom Metazoa; phylum Chordata; class Actinopteri; order Cypriniformes; family Leuciscidae; genus Chrosomus; species Chrosomus eos. The sequence goes on from CM070825.1 coordinate 11,199,080, forward strand.
CACACTTTCATCAGTGATATTACTGTGTAGCCATGTTTCTGAAATAGTAATAATATTAGGTTTATAATGAGTAACCCAGGCTTATCATCAGGTTCATCAATTTTTGATACAAGACTCCTAATATTAAAATGAATTATTCTCAAACCTTTAATTCCTTCTATTGTATTTCCTGAAAATATAATAGCAACAAGTCAAAACAAGAGAGTTGGATGAAAGCAGTGAAAGTGCAACAGCCACACATCCGATACACACAAGCATTATTCGTAACACATAGCAGCACACATAAGGTACTCAATACACACACCATAAACACATACCAACAAAAAATACACACACAAGACGATAAAAAATTATAAATAAAGACAGATACAAAAGCAAAAACAAAAATAAGCTGCATAATAAAACAACATACAGCTCAGCCTGCTTAGCTCAAAAGTAGCGGCAAAGATGAACAGAACCAAGAGTCCGTAGACTACTAATTCATTTTAATGTTTTGTCAATTGACATCCATAAATCATAATATTAACAATTAACTAAAGAATACCAATTATATTTCTTTCCTATTAAAAAGTCAAACCTCCAATTCAAGACTTTACGACAGCAGCAGCTACTCCAGTAGGCTACAGTTAATGACAAACTTAGGAAAAGAGAATTTCTTATTGCTCAATAGCATTAGCTTCAGATATCAAGGAGAGTCAGTGGAGAGATCAGTGAGGAATACTTCAACTTCTTCAGGAGATTGGAAAAGGTTTACCTTGCCATCATGGATTACTTTCAGCGTGCACGGGAAGATCAGTGAATATTTAAAGTCCAAACCCCGAAGCTTTTTCTTTACCGGGTCAAACTGCCGTCGCTTCGTGGTAAGAGCAGCGCTGAAGTCCGGGTAGATATGAATCCGTGATCCATTGTAAACAAGCTCTTTTTTATCCCTTGAGAGCTTCAGAATCTTTAACTTGTCCTGGAAATGAAGAAATTTAACCAGGATTGGCCTTGGTCTGGTGGAGTTGAACTTATCAAAGAGAGGAGTGCGATGACACCGCTGAATAACCAGAGGAGCAGGAAAATTCTCCCCACCTAGGAGCTGCGATATCAGGCGATTCATAAAGCTGTAGATATCACTACCCTCAGATTTCTCAGGAACAGATATAAAACGAAGGTTGGAGGCACGACTGCGATTTTCCGCAGCTTCAGTACGATCAATCAGGTAGGAGTTTTCCTTTTCTAGTGTTTTCACTCGTTGTATCAGGTCGCGCACATCGTCCTCATTGGAACTCACTCTCTGCTCAAGTTCTGTTACATGTTCACCAAGTATAGCAACTGAGCCTTCAATTTTGTTTAAGCTCTGATTGATAATATCCAGTTTCGAGTCCAGATGGGAAATCATCTCAGTCTTAATTTGCTGCATCCCTTCCCAAATTTTTTGGAGGGAGATTGGCTCCTCATTCGTCATTATGAGTTGTACGTCTCCACTTCTTGCACGAAAGTAAATGGAAAAGTATTCAACTAATATTTTGGAGACCTCGAATACCTTAAATTATTGACCATAAATAAAAGAAAAAAATATATCTCATAAGAATCTTAGTTGACAAAAGTATGAGCAAGCAGGCTTCAGCTTGTTAGGCACACTCACACCGCGGCAGCCATTTTTGCTATGAGTCAATTTTTGCATTTTGAGTCAATTGAGTGGATGCTTGTCGGAGGGAATTCTGTGAATATTCTGCCCAGATGAGGTACCTACTCCAGATGTTCTGGTTGGAGTGGCAGAATGTGCGCAAGAACCGACCTAGATCCTGGATCTTTCTCTCGGTTTGTCCATTGGTTTGTGGATGATACCCGGAAGACAGACTCACTGTCACATTCATGAGAGTGAAAAATGAGCGCCAGACTCGGGAAATGAACTGTGGCCCTCGATCGGAGACAATGTCCTCTGGCAGACCGAAATTTCGAAAGACATGTTCCATGAAAAGCTCAGCAGTATCAAAGGCGGTTGGAAGTCTCTTTAATGGAATGAATTTGCATGCTTTCGCGAAACGATCGACGGCTACTAGGATACAAGTATTCCCATCAGAAATCGGAAGGTCAGTGACAAAGTCCACTCCGATGTGGGACCAGGGTCTATTTGGAATGGGCAAGGGGACCAGTTTCCCCACTGGTAGATTTCTTGGGACCTTGGAGATGGCACATGGGATACAACCTTGAATGAACTGAGTGATATCTTGGCGCATGTGAGCCCACCAATACTTCTCTTGAAGTGTGGCTAAGGTCTTGGTTATCCCTGGGTGTCCAGTGGCCACTGAAGAATGAGCTGAGGAAATCAAGGCGTTGCGAAATCCTTCAGGGACATGAATCTTCCCGGGGGGACATCCGGGAACTCTGGGTTGCTGATGAGCCAATTCTTGAAGTTGTTCGTTGATTTCCCACTGGATAGGATTTACGAATAACCTCTCAGGTAGAATGGTCTCAGGTTGATCAACAGGGCTCTCAGGGGCATGGATACGGGAAAGAGCGTCTGCACGGGTATTCCTGGATCCGGGACGGTAGGAAATCTTGAAATGGAAGCGTGTGAAGAATAACGCCCATCGGGCCTGACGTGGATTTAACCGCTTGGCATCTCTCAGGTATTGGAGATTCTTATGATCGGTTAGGACTAGAAATGGGTGTTTGGCTCCCTCTAGCCAATGCCGCCATTCTTCCAAGGCAAGTTTTACTGCGAGAAGTTCTCGATTTCCAATATCGTAGTTTGCCTCTGCTGGAGAAAACTTCTTGGAGAAGAATGCACAAGGTAGTGGCTTTGAGGAGAACTCGGAACATTGGGACAGGATTCCTCCAACCCCAGTGGTGGAGGCATCGACTTCCACCATGAATGGTTTTTCAGGGTCTGGATGGTGAAGCAAAGGGGCACTGGTGAAGGCAGATTTCAGAGCATGAAAGGCTTTCTCAGCCTCGGGGGTCCATTGCAGGGTCTTAGGTTTTCCTTTTAGCAAGGAGGTTAATGGAGAAGTGAGAAGACTGTACTGGTTGATAAATCTCCTATAGAAATTGGCGAACCCGAGGAATCTCTGAAGCTCCTTCACGGACTTGGGAGTTGGCCAGGACAGGATGGTCTCGGTCTTTTGTTGGTCCTTCTCCACTCCTCGATCGCTGAGTATGTATCCCAGGAAGTCGATGCTGCTTTGATGAAATGTACACTTCTCAGCTTTCAGGAACAGAGTGAATTCTCTGAGACGTTGCAGGACTAGAGACACATGTCTCTGGTGTTCGATTGGATTCTTGGAATAGATCAAGATGTCGTCGATATAGACCAGAACAAACCTCCCTAGAAAGTCTCTGAGGATCTCATCCATGAAACTTTGGAAAACGGAAGGAGCGTTGACCAATCCATATGGCATGACCAGATATTCGTAGTGGCCAGCAGGGGTTATGAAAGCAGTCTTCCACTCATCTCCTTTTTTGATACGGATTAAATTGTATGCACTCCGTAAATCAAGCTTTGTGAACATCTTTGCCTCTCTGAGTTGTTCAAGAGCAGCGGGTATGAGAGGCAAAGGGTAGCTAAACTTCACAGTGACTTGATTCAAGGCTCTGTAATCAATGCATGGTCTTAAACCACCATCTTTCTTGGCCACGAAGAAGAAACTTGCGGCGGCAGGAGATGTGGAAGGTCGGATGTAACCTTGATCTAAAGCTTCGTGGATATATTTTTTCATGGACTCTTGCTCTGGAAGGGACAAGGAGTAAATTCGACCCTTGGGGAGACGTGCATCAGGGATCAGGTCTATAGCACAATCCCATGGTCGATGAGGGGGTAACTTGGAAGCAGTGACAGGACTGAAGATGTCAGAGAACATGGAATAACAGGCTGGGATACTAGTTGACAGGTTTTCTGTGGGACTCTCTATGGACGTGGAGTTAACCTTGAGCACTTGGTTCCTTGGGTTACTGGATGAACGGGATACTGGATCGTTGATCCTTGGACATTGACATCCCCATTGCAGGATTTTCCCAGACGTCCAATCAATGGTGGGTTGGTGATGAACGAGCCATGGTCTACCAAGGATGAGGTCTGTTCTCCAACTGAGGAATCATCTACGGGTCGTCCGAAAACTTCCTTAAAATGATTGACAAACTCTCGAACTGACGTAACCACTGTGGATTCCTGCACCCATAGCGCCTCTGCCCACCTCAGAGCTGCTTCAGAGAGTTGCTGAATGATAAATGCCACTTTCGATCTCTCATTGGGATAGAGCTGAGCTTGCTGTTCCAGAGCTAGCGAACACTGGAGTATGAATCCGTTGCAATCCTCCGCCCGGCCAGAGAAGGGCGCTGGGCGCGACGGGGGAGTTGCAAAGCAGGTAATCGAAGAAGCGGCGCTCACGGAAGTTCTCACTGGAGTAAACATGGGTTGTGTCGGAGGATCGATGGTTAGCGTGGAGCTGGTAGCGACAGCAGGCTGTTTAGAATCCATTTCTCACTTCTTTCTGTTGTTAGGTCAAGCCTTCTGTCAGGATTCAGACTCGGAGACAGAGGTAAGTGATAAACATAAATGTATCTTTATTTAACTCAGAGGTAAGTTTGCAAGGTTTCAGGAGTTCAAAGGTGATCTGGAAGAGGATACGTGAGGCAGGAATGCATCCAGGTGAGTGAATCCTCTTCTTAAGGAATAACGTGACGGATAACACAGATCAGTAACTTGAGTTTTCTCTCTTTTCAGGTCGTTCGTGGATAGACGTGATTCAGGAAGGATTCCAGGGAAGTAGATCCTTTGAAGTGCACTTGACAATGAGCTAACCAGTTCAGTGATACTTTCACTTTCTCTTACAGCGCATCCAGTGGGAAACGGGACTCGTAACAGATTCCAGGAAACGGAGAACATGAGTCATGGAGCGGATCCTGGGAACATCAAAACAAGGACAACGAGGTTAGTTTCTTTCAGGTGAGTATACTTTACTTTCGCTGCTGACGGATGGCTCAGAGTGGGACAAGTAGTGACTGGTAGGGTCGTTCCTGTTGGAGGCTTGACAATGACTGTGAGTGAGTCGGGTGATTTTGTGCTGGCTGGGAAGTGAGTGCTGAGTGGAGACAGGTGCAGGTGATCAGTAATCTGGGGACAGTGATCTTTGCGTGGTGACATGTGAGGGATCTGATTGGCTCCTGACATATATATATATATATATAGGGTGACCAGATTTCTGATGAGGATATAACTATCTATTCCATATTCATGTAGTTTGGGACCTAATATTTTGTCAAGAATGATTGGTAAGATTGATTGGTATTGGTAAGATTTCAACTGTTTTGTAACAAAAAAAAGTATGCTACTGTTATAGGATTTGATGTTTGCTTGTCTGTGTTTTTCATCTACAGACTTCCTATTGACAGTTTCAATTCAACTTGATACAACTAATTAGTTTTCAAATAACTTTCCAAAAACAAAATCCACATAATATTTATATATCATTGAAGATGCAGTCACTGTTAAAGAATAAGTCGAGTGTCTTGGTATTTACACTCTCTGGTCTGAATGAAACAATGGAAAATAGATATGTTTTGTTTTCTCTTACCGCACTGTACTATCCCCTGCTGGTCTTTTGTAATGTAACTATAATTACTACTATACTCTTACATAAGAAGCTTCATGAGCCGATGTATGTGTTTATATGCAATCTGTGTGTAAATGGACTTTTTGGCACTTCTGGATTCTACCCTAAATTATTGCATGATTTATTATCCCATGATCATGTGATTTCTTATATTGGATGCCTGATTCAGATATTTGTCATTTATTCATCTATTCTGTGTGACTTTTCAACATTAACAGTGATGGCATATGACAGATATGTGGCAATATGTAGACCACTGGAGTATCATTCAAAAATGACAAACCAGAAAATTTTTAAATGTATCCTTTACTGCTGGCTATCTCCCTTTTTTTCCTTGTCTGTTCTAATTATTTTATTATCTAGACTCACCTTATGTGGCTTTAATATTGACAAGTTATATTGTGAGATTTGGGCAGTTGCTAAACTTTCTTGTTTTTCTACAACAATAAATAATGTGTTTGGGTACATTGTTATTCTTACATATTTTGGACATGCAGTATTGATATTTTTCTCATACATTTACTTGATTAGAAAATGCAGGAAGTCAATAGAGGGCAGACACAAATTCATGCAAACATGTGTGCCACATCTGCTTGCACTGATCAATGTGACAGCTGCATTTATGTTTGATGTACTGTACAGTCGTTATGGCTCAAAGAATGTGCATCAAGGTGTGCGTAATTTCATGGCTCTTGAATTCATACTTGTACCACCTATTTTAAATCCTCTCATTTATGGACTAAATCTGACAATAGTGCGCCAGCAAGTTATGAGAATGTTTTTCAAGAAACAAATGACAATATCCGAGTGAACATTTCTGTGTTTCAGAAAGAACTAAAAAGTAGAGAGGAAGAATATTTTTTAAGATGTTGTAGCAACTCAAAATGTAATAACAAAGCATAATGTAATAACTGCACATTATGTTATAGGTATTAAGCCTTGTCTGTGAAACGCAACAGTTTCATTAAAAAAAAAAATGTAATGATGACATGCTCCATTATTTTGAGTCACTTTAACCCAGAAATACATTAAGATTTATGCTCTATTTTAAAAAAAGTAAAGTTTCTGCTTTCTATTGTTGTAATTCTACATTTTTAATCATTTTTGAGATATAGTCATTTAAATGGTTGTCATAAAAACATGTTTATACTGTATTATACCAAAATGCATAATAATTATCAAGCGTAGTGTCAGTTCTGGCAGGTCACGTTAGTCAAGCTCGCATCAGCTTACTCTTAGCTGATCCACGTATACCTATAGGAATATGACACCTGTAACTGTATACATAAATAATCTGCTTTTTTATTATCAGCAGCAATCACGTTTCTCAGGAGTGAATTACCCTCCTCCATCCCCAGCTCCTCCTCTCTTCCAGTCAGGATTTGGCATTCTGTTTCCCCTTGAATCAGAATAATTTCTCAAATTATGTACTTTAAAATCTTGAATTAATGATATCTGCATACATTCATGTTGGTTCTGTTCTGTTTACCCTAAGGGATTTATTGCTGCTCTCCCTTCTCTTATCAATGCTAGGCTGCATGGATGCGCAGGGAGTTCTAGCCCAGAATGGAACCATACCACCAATCCAACTTAATGCTAATTGTCAATCGTATTTGACGATAGTTGTCCTGACAGAATTAGCTATTGTCTCATATTGTCACATGCTGCTTGTCAGTAAACACGTCGAAGAGGGATATTCACTTAAGTCAATGCAAAAATACGCAAGATGTCAGAAAAAGCTAACAAGAACAGCTGAGATTTATTTTGAGTCAATTTAGGTGAATAAAGGTTATTACAGATGATACCATTACAGATGAGCTTGCTGATTAGTTAATTCTGAAGTTATATTTTCAGTGGCATTGCATAGGTTGTTATTTCACATTAAAGGTGCAAAGTTCTGATTTTAATTATCTTTCTTTCTTTTTTGCGGGCGGGGTGTCACTGGGGCGGCAGTGGCTCAGTGGTTCATGTAGAATGTCTACAAATCGAAAGGTTGGTGGTTCAATCCCCGGTTCCACCTGACCAAGTGTCGAAGTGTCCATGAGCAAGACACCTAACCCCAGCTGCTCCCGACGAGCTGGATGACGCCTTTCACGGCTGACACCGCCGTCGGTGTATGAATGTGTGAGTGAATGGGTGAATGAGAGGCAACATGTAAAGCGCTTTGGTGGCCATTGGGTCTATGAAAGCGCTATATAAATGCAGTCCATTTACCATTTACCATTTTGCATCACAAAACCAAACTGTTTTATTAGGGGTGTGCAGACTTTTTATAACCACTGTACATTATGGAAAGTTGTACTGTGTTTTTCAACATGCCCTCTAATAAACCTTCAGGCTTTGTTTTGCTGCTTGTATTAAAAGAGCAGCCAGATTAATGGAGCGAAACTGGAAGAAAACTAAACTAGAGTTATTTCGCATTTCATGGAAGGAGAGCTCGATTGCATACAGAGTGGCCTTCAAAGCTGCTAGATGTGCTTATTTTCCAACCCTATTAGAAGAAAATAAACAAAAACCCTAGATATTTATGTGAAACATTTGCTAAACTAACGAAAAATAAGCCCAGATGTTTCCAAGCAGCACAACAGTAATGACTTTATGACCTTCTTCACTTACAAGATTGATAATATCAGGGAGAAAATTATAACTATGCAACCGTCTACTATAGCATCGCATCAGGGAGTGCATTGTAGTCTCCCCAAGGAAAAATTCAATTCATTCATTGATATAAAAAACTGAAGAATTTTCTAAATTTGTTAAATCATCTAAATCGACAACATGTATGTTAGACCCTATACCAACTAAGCTATTGAAAGAGATGCTTCCAAAGGTCATAGATCCTCTTCTCAATATCATTAATTCATCTTCTTCACTAGGATACGTACCAAAAACTTTTAAGCCGGCTATGATTAAAATAAACAAATCACTTGTTAAAAAAACGCAACTTGATCCTACAGAATTAGTCAATTACAGGCCGATCTCGAATCTACCCGTTTTTGTCAAAGATACCAGAAAAGACAGTATCTTCACAACTATGTTCCTTTTTAGAAAGAAATTATATCTGCGATGATTTTAAGTCAGGATTTAGACCGTACCATAGTACTGAGACAGGTCTCATCAGTCACAAATGATTTGCTCTTATCATCCGATCTTGGTTGTATCTCGCTATTGGTGTTACTCGATCTTAGTGCTGCATTTCATACTATCGACCACAACATTATTTTAAATAGACTCGAAAATTATGTTGACATTAGTGGAATTGCAATAGCATGGTTTAAATCATACTTATCTGGGGCCGTATTCACAAAGAATTTTATCTTACCACTAGGAGTACTCCTAAATCGCACTAAAATATTTTAGCTAGGAGTTTTCTCTTAAAAGTTATTCACAACGCCTTTCAGACCTACTCTTAGTAAGGAAAAATGACAACTCCTAAACTAAGAGTGAGTCTTCGTTGCTATGGATGACGTCAATTCTCATGCACGAGCTTCCTCGCAATGATCACAGTGATTGGTTGTTAGATGACAGGGCCATCATGCCGAACATAACACAGACGCAACAAATCACGGAATTACACATCTAAATATGTCCTACACAAAATAATAATAGTAATGTCATCGAAATGCATATCATGTTTGTGCAGGCCCCAGTGAAGTGTAATTCTAAAAAGGCAGAGAGAGAGAAAAAAAGTCGTAAATTAAATTAAATTAAATTAAATCAATAATTTACAAAATACCCTAATGAAAACCGCCACTTGCCTAATAATGAAAAACGACACTTGCATTAACACTTTGCATTAACACATTAATTGACATCATATACTAAATAGACTACTTAAATCAAGGAAATGTTGCTCCTATTGAAGTAATGTAATAGTTGAATGACGGTGGATTATGAACTCGCCAAAACGGAAAAGAAAGCCCATAACGCAGGATCAGTTATGGTGTGTTCACACCGAACGCGAATAGAGCGTCAAATACGCGTCTATCGCGTCTAGTAGACGCTTGAACATTCCCTCGAGTTCAAATTTTTCAACTTGCGCGGAAGACATTCGCGGCAAACGCGTCGCCCAATTCGCTTCATTCACAACGCCCGGCCCGAATGATGCGTCTATTCGCATCTTTGTAGACAGATATTATTGGCTTTGCATTGACTTTGTATGTAATCTACTCGCGCAAATAATTCAATTTGCGTTTGGTGTGAACACATCATTAGGCTACTGCTGCTGGCTCAGTTGGTGCTGGAAAAAAATTGATAAATGGAAAATTCGGCACTTGGATATCAAGCAAAACACATGGGAGAGGATTTGTTTGCAGATCAATGCAGCATTCCCGCTTGTGTCGCGGACCCGGGACGACTGCGAGAGGCGGTGGTGTGCGCTACAATCCTTTGTGAATAGGTCTTAGTGAGTTAGGAGTCCTCTCGACTTCTTTTAAGCTGTCCCAGACCTAGGTGCTACTTTTAGGGCTAAAATGTTTCGTGAATTACTCTTAGTGAAAAAAATTAGGAGTCCTAAAGTTAGGAGTGACACGCCCATTATTTTTTAGGAGTTGCTCCTAAATTCGCCAGTTAGGAGCTACTTTTATCCTTAAAATTCTTTGTGAATACGGCCCCTGATCATTATCAGTTTGTAGCAGTAAATAAAGAGATGTCTTATCGATCACAAGTTCAGTATGGCACTCTGTACATGCTACGCTTAGGAGTTATCATTAGTAAGCATGGCATTAGTTTACACTGTTATGCTGATGATACTCAGCTCTATATTTCTTCACGCCCTGACGAAACTTACCAATTCCGAAAATTAACGGAATGCATAGCTGATATAAAAAATTGGATGACCAGTAATTTCCTGCTACTTAATTCTGAAAAAACAGAGATTCTAATTATTGGACAAAAAACTTCCTCACATAATAACCTAGAATACTGTCTAACACTTGATGGCTGCTCTGTCAAGTCTTCATAGTCAGTTAGGAATCTGGATGTACTCTTTGATACCAATATTTCATTTGAAAGTCACGTGGATAGTATCTGTAAAACTGCATTTTTCCATCTTAAAAATATATCTAAATTACGTCATATGCTCTCATTGACGAATGCGGAAAACTTAGTTAATGCGTTCATGACATCAAGGATAGATTATTGTAATGCTCTACTGGGTGGTTGCACTGCATGCTTAATAAACAAACTACAGCTCAAAACGCAGCAGCTAGAGTTCTTACCAGAAACAGGAAGTACAGTATGACCATATGAGCCCGGTTCTATCAACACTGCATTGGCTGTCTATTAAACATCGTATACATTTTGAAATAATGCTGATTACTTACAAAGCACTAAATGGTTTAGCTCCCCAGTACTTGAGCGAGCTCTTTAGCATTATAGTCCTTCACGTCTATTGCGATCTCAAAATTCTGTCCAGTTGATAATACCTAGAATATCAAAATCATTTTTAATATTTTTGTGAGTTGTACTCTATTCACAGATTGGATTATGTTATTTATTACAGTTTCTCACTTAAAAAGTAAAAAGTAAAAAACTGAAAAGTAAAAGTTAATACAAATTGAATTTGACTGTTCTTATTTACAGTAGTGAATAAATAACAATAAAATATCTGATCTGACCAGCCTGATCTTCACGTCATGCCTGCCCTGTCTGAGAATCTTTACGTCAAGCCAGTCATCAGGCCTGCCACCGGATCGGTCTATGGGCGTCCAGGGCTGACGTCCAGCCTAGCAGATCCCCTGATAAAGATCTGCTAAGCTCACTGTCCTTCCAGTGCCTTGTCCTGCCGAGACCACCACCCTTCCAGTGTCTCGTCCCGTCGAGACCGCCACCCTTCAGAGGTCTCGTTCCGCCGAGACCACCATTCCAGGGTCATATCCCCTATATTTCAAATGCAAAAGCAGCCCCAAGATTTTTAAAAGTTATCAGAAGCCCTGATGTTATCCCTGGCAATATGGCCGCCACTCCCGAGTCTCTTCACGTCATGCCTATCCAGCCTGATCTTCACGTCATGCCTGTCCAGCCTGATCTTCACGTCATGCCTGTCCAGCCTGATCTTCACGTCATGCCTGTCCAGCCTGATCTTCACGTCATGCCTGTCCAGCCTGATCAGGGCTGCACGATGTATCATTTTAGCATCAATATCGTTATGTGCACATCCACGATAGTCACATCGCAGGATGTGCGATGTCAAGTAGGCTATAGGGATCGTAGTTGATTCATGATCAGTAGGCTACGTGCCAGCAGCTCTCCGGCCTGTAACGCTTGTGATTCGCGGATTAATTGCAAAGTTTAACCATCATAGTGTGAGAGTTTATCAATTTGCAAGTCCTGTCAGTTTAAACACCAAGCGCAAGAAGACTGGAACTTGCACGCTGTTTTCTGTCAGCCTTACTAAAGAGTATTTTTTGTCCCGCCAAATTCTTATTTGACCAGAGAGTGATGTAGATGAGTGATGTAGATGCGCTTGTTTAACTGAGAGAACGATCAGAGAGAGTGAAAGCCCCAGTCGCTCGCACTCTCATCGTCTTCAAACTGACTTGCTCTCTCTCCCTCCCTCGCGCATATTAATGAATTAAGTTGACTAAATATCTTTGAGCATACATGATGGTAAAAGGTCGGAAGACCAAAGTTTTTTTTTTCTGAACTACCACTGGTTGTGAATGAATTGTGCTAAAATAACATTCCCTTATCTTCTATGAAAAGTGTTCCACACATTCAGAAGACATAAACCACACTTTCAATAAACAAAAAAAAATCTATCCAGTGATGAAATGTTTTCTGTGTTGACACAAATCTTTTGCGATGTCCTAAACTGCCTGGATAATCACACAACGTGTGCCGCGATCCGTTAATGGCACGTCCGATTCGCGAAGTACTCCTTTTGAACGATTCACTTTAATGAACATGGTTAAAACAACTGATCTGTCCAACACTGAACTCAAGAGACATAAATCAGAAACACTTTACAATAAGGTTCCATTTATTGAAGCCTAGTTCACTACATTAGTTAACATTCTATTAATATTAGTTTCTTTGCGGATTTACTCCATGACAAAACCACCGCAGTCATTCTAGAATGATTCATTCTTTCCAAAGTCATTCTTTCCATTCTTTCAAGTCATCTGGTGAAATTGTTTTTATATCGCAGAAAAATAAAATATCGCAATGTCATTTTTTACCAATATCGTGCAGCCCTAGTCTTAACCCAATGCTTTGTTTGGATCTTTAGTTTTTAAACTTAGATTTTTGTCCAACCCCTAGAGGAGTTCTGGCCAATTAGGTATCATCTTTAGTAGTTCCACTAGAAATACTCGGGAGAATAATACTGTAACAATAAACCATTTATTAACAGCCCAACAAGCAATATTATTATATAACGTTATTTTGAGTAGGCCCCGTCCGTAGCTCGCAATCAGACAGTACGAACTCTGCATTTTCTTGTCTGAAGACGAAGGCAGGGGAAAGGGACCATCCCGATGGTGGTGGGGAGGATGGAAGTAAATGGAAGTGTCAGCATCTGCGAACTCAGACATGTGTAAGTACCTATCTTTTATACCACAAGTATTAGAACATGATTGGATAGATGAGAAGGTAATGAGTGACGCAACAACTGAGTCTTCCCAGCAGAACTTTTGCTAGAGCTTCATTTCCACATCCCAATGTTTTAGGAAGGTAATCCATAACCTGAGTTTGTGGCAGCATGCCTGAGTTATGGAAATTTGATCCTCTAGCGCATGGAGCAAATACACAAGTGACAGGAGATGCGAGATGAAGGGGCAGCCTTGTGGAATTATGCTCATTGTGAAATTTAAATGGCCGAGCAGGGGAAATGAGAAAAATATTATTCTATAGATTTTTTTTTTTTACTTGGGCAGAGAGGCCTGGAAATTGACTGAATCTAGATTAATGCAGAGGAATTCCATGGATGTGGCTGGGCACATTTGTTTTCTCCTGGGTGATGTGGATTCCAAGCTCGTATGCTTACGAGCTTAGAAAAAACGTATGCTTAGGATATGCGCAGCTGGGATGCCTTTGGAGGCAAGACAATTACAATTGTTGAGCAGGTGAATAAGATGAGGAATTGCATATTTGTTAAACAAAATCCACCAAACGGCTTCTGATAACATGTCAAAAATGTTGGGGCTGCTTTTGCATTTGAAATTTGCACCCGGCGCCAACATACCCCAAATAAGTGCCATAAATCCGGTTGGATAGGCATTACCTTGAAGGCAAAAGTGATTTAGTCTTTGGCGAGCCAAGCACCATGACCCATGTTTTTTATCATATTGATCGCGTGATCTATATTTTGGATTTTTAGAGAATATTAATTAAGAGAAATTAAGCTGTTTATGCATGGCAACAGAAAATTTGCGCCAAATAATGCGCAAATCTATTTGTGGGCATAGAGCTATTTCAAATTCAGGGTCAAAAAGCCTTTTGAGAGCTTATTAACACTGCTTTCAATGTTTGTGGTCAAGGCAATTAGCAGGAGACCAGTGTCCATATATAGCAAACCAAATCAACTTTTAGAGAGCACAATAGGAAACATGACAACAGAAGATAAGGTAAGGTCTTGTCACTGAAATGGCAATGTGCTACTGCTACTGCTGAGAATGTAATATTTGCCTTTTTTCCCATTTACAAAAACCCTAGCTAAAGACATTTCAGTTGAGCTTTCTATGTCTAATTAGCTTTCCAATGACTTACATATAATACAAAGAAAATCTACATAATAACTGCATATCCTTCCAGATGCAGCCACCACTGGAGAATGAGTCCAGTGTCTCCGTATTTACACTCTCTGGTCTGAATGAAACAATGGAAAAAAGATTTGTTTTTTTTTTCTTTCACTGCACTGTTTTATCCCCTTATGGTGTTTTGTAATGTAACTGTTATTTTAACCATCATACTACATAAGAAGCTTCATGAGCCGATGTATGTGTTTATATGTAATCTCTGCGTGAATGGACTTTTTGGCACTTCTGGATTCTATCCTAAATTCATGTATGATTTATTAGCACGCGATCATGTGATTTCTTATACTGGATGTCTTATTCAAATATTTGTCATTTATTCATCTGTTTTGTGTGACATTTCAACATTAACAGTGATGGCATATGACAGATATGTGGCAATATGTAGACCACTGGAGTATCATTCAATAATGACCAATCAGATGGTTTTTAAATGTGTCCTTTTCTGCTGGCTGACTCCATTTTTGTGCATGTCTATTCTAATTATTTTAATATCTAGACTCATCCTATGTGGCTCTACTATTGAAAAGTTATTCTGTGAGATTTGGGCAGTTGCAAAACTTTCTTGTTTTTCTACAACTGTAAATAATGTATTTGGGTACATTGTTATTCTTGCATCTTTTGGACTTGCAGTATTCATATTTTGCTCATACATTCACCTGATTAGAAAGTGCATAAAGTCAATAGAGGGCAGGCACAAATTCATGCAAACATGTGTGCCACATCTGCTTTCATTGATCAATGTGACTGTTGCAATGCTGTTTGATGTACTGTACAGTCGTTATGGCTCAAAGAATGTGCCTCAAGGTGTACGTAATTTTATGGCTCTTGAATTCTTACTTGTACCACCTATTTTAAATCCACTTATTTATGGACTAAATCTGACAACAGTACGCCAGCAGGTTATGAGAATGTTTTTCAAGAAACAAGTGGGAATATCAGAGTGAATATTTTATCAAGTTAAAAGACCTTATGCTTTATGTGTTTTAGAATGAGTGACACTTTTTTAAGATTTAAAATATTTAGAATATTTATTTAATGGACATTGTTCTTTTATTATTGAGAACATTATGAGACAATAAGTCACAAGAGGTTGCATGTTATAATGATTTCACCATGATTAAGGGGTATTTTTAGGTATGAAATGGGTAACACGTTAGAATAATAGTCCGTCATTAACCCTTTCACACATAGTGGTCACTACAGTGGACAGCTTTTTAAAAAGCATTTTCTTGAATTTGCAAGGGTTTTGATGGCAAAGTTGCAAATAAATCTCTTCAGTGGACCCTGCATCATCCTATACATTGCAACCAAGTTGTAAGCCATTGTGTTTTGATTTTTCCCCCCTCCAAACCAAGATGGCCAATGGTCAGTCAGACATGCCAAGTTGCTCCGGAATATCCACCCATTCCTTCTATCATAGGAGACTCTTGTAGGTAAAAAAAAAAAAATTGCAGCATCAAGCAATATCTTATGAGTCATATCACAGTAAACTTCTCCAAGTTTTGATTCTAGATTGGGAGAAAAATCTGATTAATCACCTGTCCACTATAGTGGACCTCATGCATCAATGGCTATATTTTAGCTACAATTCATACTTAAACTGTGAATATTGTTTTTGAAAATACTTAAAGGGGCTCTATGTTACTTTTAGCGGCCTCTAGCGGTGATGTTTCAGATTGCAACCAATTTTTACAAGAGCGCTCGTGCTCGAACTCATAGACAATACCATCTATTACGCAAATATCTCGGCGAATACTTGACGGATTCGGCGAGCACCGAGTTCGTTGGGACCATCTAGTAGAGCTGAAAAGAACCATATAAGTTCCATAGTTTTTGGTGGTATTTTCGCGGAGATATTAGCAGAAAACCATCGGGCGCGCTGCAAAATTGCGGACGCCGCTGACGTCACGATCTCAGGAGACAATCGCTCGTATCTCTGGAACGCAAAGACCCAGAGAGCTCAAATTTGGGGGAGGAGGTCCCAGGGGGACCCTTGGCCGAACGCTAGAGTGACGGGCCTCGGGGATGCCCCTTACCGGATCACCGTTCGCTGGGACCCCCGATTTCGAACGGCTATAACTCAGGGAGCCGGGTGAGTTGGACCTCAGGGGTTGGCTCGCTCGAAAGCCCCCGTCCAGCACTACGAACGATTAGAGTCTTGGGAATATTGATCAAAGATTGACCGAGATATAAGCCGAAAAACGTGCGCCTTTAACCGGACGTAACTCTCTGACCGTCTACAATAGACTTTATATGAGGCTCGGGAGCGCGCATGCTCGTCACATCTGTTGGATTTCGCAGTAAATCCGACCCGGAGACTTCACATAGAAATAGGCATACTGGCCTTCAGAGGTAATAGTAAAACCCGACAAGTGGATCATTGTAATGTGTGATTACAACCCCTTCACACACAGGCAATAAAAAAAGGATTCATTTTAGTAGAAAAGTTACATTTAGCACCTTTAATCTGCAGTGACTTCTTTTGACTGTAAATAAATGTATTTGTATTATTATAATGTAATTTTCATTGACATCGAAAAAAGTTATGTAATTACATAATTTATGTGACTTGTAATGCATTACTTTACTCATTTCATCAAAAAAGTAATCTAATTACATAATGCATTACTTCTTAGATCAAAAAGTATTCTGATTACGTAATGAATGTTGCTTGTAATGCATTTATTTACTCGTAATATCAAAAAGTAATCTGATTACGTAATGCACGTTATTGTAATGCGTTTTTTTCTCGTTACATCAAAAAGTAATCTGATTACGTAATGCATATTACTTGTAATGCGTTTCTTTACTCGTAACAACAAAAAGTAATCTGATTACGTAATGCACATTACTTGTAATTAATTACTTGTTAGATCAAAAAGTAATCTGATTACGTAATGCATGTTACTTGTAATTCGTTTCTTTACTCGTAACAACAAAAAGTAATCGATTACGTAATGCACATTACTTGTAATTAATTACTTGTTAGATCAAAAAGTAATCTGATAACGTAATGCATGTTACTTGTAATGCGTTTCTTTACTCGTAACAACAGAAAGTAATCTGATTACCTAATGCACATTACTTGTAATTAATTACTTGTTAGATCAAAAAGTAATCTGATTAGGTAATGCATGTTACTTGTAACACATTACTTTACTTCTAACATCAAAAAAGTAATCTGAATGAATTATGCCTGCCCCAACACTGCTCATTTCAGATGAGATTGAAAAATACGTATCGCTAGGTTTTCTCAGAGGAGGGCTATGCTGGAAATGTGTCCATCTTGAACATAATCAGAATTATCAGCTAATGGTACAGTGGAGGGAGCATCTGAGTGGTTTCCACAGTTGTACCTTTACAGGCTGTAGAAAATTGTGATGGAATCACGTCCTCATGTTCTGATATCAAATATACACGAAGTCCAACTTGTATGAAGGTCAATTGCCTTTGCAATATTTCGGATTTATATTTTTGTTATATATTTAATAGTTTTCACATGATTTGATATAATTGTATTGATTAGTTTGTTAAATAAACATACAGTGGTGCTCAGAATTAATGGCACCCCTGGTAAATATGATAAAAAAAATGGCTATAAAAAATAAATCTGCATCGTTTATCCTTTTGATCTTTCATTCAAAAAATTGGTAAAATCCTTACCTTTCATTGAAGTAAAAGAATTGAAAGTGGGGGGGAAATCACATTATAAAATAAATGTTTTTCTCCAAAACACGTTGGCCACAATTATTCATACCCTTTTATTAAATACTTTTTTGCAATCTCCTTTTGCCAAGATAACAGCTCTGAGTTTTCTCCTTTAATGCCTGATGAGTTTGGAGAACACCTGACAAGAGATCAGAGACCATTCCTCCATACAGAATCTCTCCAGATCCTTCAGATTCCCAGATCCATGTTGGTGCTTCTTCTCTTCAGTTCATCCCACTCATTTTCTACAACAGAAGATAAGGTAAGGTCTTGTCACTGAAATGGCAATGTGCTACTGCTACTGCTGAGAATGTAATATTTGCCTTTTTTCCCATTTACAAAAACCCTAGCTAAAGACATTTCAGTTGAGCTTTCTATGTCTAATTAGCTTTCCAATGACTTACATATAATACAAAGAAAATCTACATAATAACTGCATATCCTTCCAGATGCAGCCACCACTGGAGAATGAGTCCAGTGTCTCCGTATTTACACTCTCTGGTCTGAATGAAACAATGGAAAAAAGATTTGTTTTTTTTTTTCTTTCACTGCACTGTTTTATCCCCTTATGGTGTTTTGTAATGTAACTGTTATTTTAACCATCATACTACATAAGAAGCTTCATGAGCCGATGTATGTGTTTATATGTAATCTCTGCGTGAATGGACTTTTTGGCACTTCTGGATTCTATCCTAAATTCATGTATGATTTATTAGCACGCAATCATGTGATTTCTTATACTGGATGTCTTATTCAAATATTTGTCATTTATTCATCTGTTTTAGCCATTGTGTTTTGATTTTTTCCCCCCTCCAAACCAAGATGGCCAATGGTCAGTCAGACATGCCAAGTTGCTCCGGAATATCCACCCATTCCTTCTATCATAGGAGACTCTTGTAGGTAAAAAAAAATATTGCAGCATCAAGCAATATCTAATGAGTCATATCACAGTAAACTTCTCCAAGTTTTGATTCTAGATTGGGAGAAAAATCTGATTAATCACCTGTCCACTATAGTGGACCTCATGCATCAATGGCTATATTTTAGCTACAATTCATACTTAAACTGTGAATATTGTTTTTGAAAATACTTAAAGGGGCTCTATGTTACTTTTAGCGGCCTCTAGCGGTGATGTTTCAGATTGCAACCAATTTTTACAAGAGCGCTCGTGCTCGAACTCATAGACAATACCATCTATTACGCAAATATCTCGGCGAATACTTGACGGATTCGGTGAGCACCGAGTTCGTTGGGACCATCTAGTCGAGCTGAAAAGAACCATATAAGTTCCATAGTTTTTGGTGGTATTTTCGCGGAGATATTAGCAGAAAACCATCGGGCGCGCTGCAAAA
This sequence comes from Chrosomus eos, assembly GCA_036326025.1. Classification (NCBI taxonomy): domain Eukaryota; kingdom Metazoa; phylum Chordata; class Actinopteri; order Cypriniformes; family Leuciscidae; genus Chrosomus; species Chrosomus eos. Next base: position 11,218,499 of record CM070825.1, read on the forward strand.
TTGCGGACGCCGCTGACGTCACGATCTCAGGAGACAATCGCTCGTATCTCTGGAACGCAAAGACCCAGAGAGCTCAAATTTGGGGGAGGAGGTCCCAGGGGGACCCTTGGCCGAACGCTAGAGTGACGGGCCTCGGGGATGCCCCTTACCGGATCACCGTTCGCTGGGACCCCCGATTTCGAACGGCTATAACTCAGGGAGCCGGGTGAGTTGGACCTCAGGGGTTGGCTCGCTCGAAAGCCCCCGTCCAGCACTACGAACGATTAGAGTCTTGGGAATATTGATCAAAGATTGACCGAGATATAAGCCGAAAAACGTGCGCCTTTAACCGGACGTAACTCTCTGACCGTCTACAATAGACTGTATATGAGGCTCGGGAGCGCGCATGCACGTCACATCTGTTGGATTTCGCGGTAAATCCGACCCGGAGACTTCACATAGAAATAGGCATACTGGCCTTCAGAGGTAATAGTAAAACCCGACAAGTGGATCATTGTAATGTGTGATTACAACCCCTTCACACACAGGCAATAAAAAAAGGATTCATTTTAGTAGAAAAGTTACATTTAGCACCTTTAATCTGCAGTGACTTCTTTTGACTGTAAATAAATGTATTTGTATTATTATAATGTAATTTTCATTGACATCGAAAAAAGTTATGTAATTACATAATTTATGTGACTTGTAATGCATTACTTTACTCATTTCATCAAAAAAGTAATCTAATTACATAATGCATTACTTCTTAGATCAAAAAGTATTCTGATTACGTAATGAATGTTGCTTGTAATGCATTTATTTACTCGTAATATCAAAAAGTAATCTGATTACGTAATGCACGTTATTGTAATGCGTTTCTTTTCTCGTTACATCAAAAAGTAATCTGATTACGTAATGCATATTACTTGTAATGCGTTTCTTTACTCGTAACAACAAAAAGTAATCTGATTACGTAATGCACATTACTTGTAATTAATTACTTGTTAGATCAAAAAGTAATCTGATTACGTAATGCATGTTACTTGTAATTCGTTTCTTTACTCGTAACAACAAAAAGTAATCGATTACGTAATGCACATTACTTGTAATTAATTACTTGTTAGATCAAAAAGTAATCTGATAACGTAATGCATGTTACTTGTAATGCGTTTCTTTACTCGTAACAACAGAAAGTAATCTGATTACCTAATGCACATTACTTGTAATTAATTACTTGTTAGATCAAAAAGTAATCTGATTAGGTAATGCATGTTACTTGTAACACATTACTTTACTTCTAACATCAAAAAAGTAATCTGAATGCATTATGCCTGCCCCAACACTGCTCATTTCAGATGAGATTGAAAAATACGTATCGCTAGGTTTTCTCAGAGGAGGGCTATGCTGGAAATGTGTCCATCTTGAACATAATCAGAATTATCAGCTAATGGTACAGTGGAGGGAGCATCTGAGTGGTTTCCACAGTTGTACCTTTACAGGCTGTAGAAAATTGTGATGGAATCACGTCCTCATGTTCTGATATCAAATATACACGAAGTCCAACTTGTATGAAGGTCAATTGCCTTTGCAATATTTCGGATTTATATTTTTGTTATATATTTAATAGTTTTCACATGATTTGATATAATTGTATTGATTAGTTTGTTAAATAAACATACAGTGGTGCTCAGAATTAATGGCACCCCTGGTAAATATGATAAAAAATGGCTATAAAAAATAAATCTGCATCGTTTATCCTTTTGATCTTTCATTCAAAACATTGGCAAAATCCTTACCTTTCATTGAAGTAAAAGAATTGAAAGTGGGGGGGAAATCACATTATAAAATAAATGTTTTTCTCCAAAACACGTTGGCCACAATTATTCATACCCTTTTATTAAATACTTTTTTGCAATCTCCTTTTGCCAAGATAACAGCTCTGAGTTTTCTCCTTTAATGCCTGATGAGTTTGGAGAACACCTGACAAGAGATCAGAGACCATTCCTCCATACAGAATCTCTCCAGATCCTTCAGATTCCCAGATCCATGTTGGTGCTTCTTCTCTTCAGTTCATCCCACTCATTTTCTATATGGTTCAGGTCAGGGAACTGGGACGGTCATGGCAGAAGCTTCATTTTGTGCTCCCTAACACATTTTTGTGATGATTTTGATGTTTGTTTTGGATCGTTGTCCTGATGGAAGATCCAACCACGGCCCATTATAAGATTTATAGCAGAAGGCGTCAGGTTTTGATTTTTCATCTGTCTATATTTGATAGAATCCACAATGCCATGTATCTGAATAAGAAGTCCAGGACCTCCAGCAGAAAAATATGCCCACAACTTTAAAGATCCAATGGTATATTAAATTGTACACATGGGGTACTTTTTATCATTGTGTGCACCAAACCCATCTAGTGTATTTGCTGCCAAAAAGCTATTTTTTTTAGTTTAATCTGACCACAGAACCCCGTGCTGTTTGAAGATCCAGTCGTGTCTGACCACTGAATATGCTGGAGTTTGTATTTGGATGAGCGAGGAGCATTTTTCTTAAAATCCTCCCAAACAACAAGTGGTGATGTAGGGGTTGTTTGATTTTTTTTTAATAGGCTTTCTGACCCCGAAACTCAACTAATCTCTGCAATTCTCCATCTGTGATCCTTGAAGAGTCTTTGGCCACTCAAACTTTCCTCCTCGCCGTCCATTAAGAAAATATAGACACACGTCCTCTTCCTGGCAGAATCGTAACAACTTTAGATGATTGGAACTTCTAAATTATTGCCCTGATGGTGGAAATGGGGATTTTTAATTCTTTAGATATTTTCTTACATCCACTTTCTATTTTGTGATGCTCAACAATCTTTAGATGCACATCAGAACCATGTTCTGTGGTTTTATTCATTGTAATAGATGATTAAGGGTATTTGGCCTTTGTGCTTCCTCATATTTAAACTCCTGTGAAACAAGAAGTCATAGCTGGACAATTTCATGTTCCTAGTCACCCTGGTGTGCTAAAAAAGGTAAATATTAATGGGAATATACTTCATAGATAAATTATTCATAAAAAATTCTATGGGTATGAATAATTGTGGCCAACGTGTTTTGGAGAAAAATATTTTTTATAATGTGATTTCCCCCCCCCCCCCCCATTTTCAATTCTTTTACTTCAATGAAAGGTTAGATTTTTGCCAATTTTTTTAATGAAAGATCAAAAGGATAAACGATGAAGATTTATTTTTAACAAACATTTTTGATCATAATTACCAGGGGTGCCATTAATTCTGAGCACCACTGTACTCTATGTGTTTGATTATTGTATTATGTTTAATACAGTAGCTCTTCAGTTTAAACCATAAATGCATGCTGTCCACTCAAGTGGACATCTGAAAATCTCTTTGAAAATTTTGTTTAAAAAAAAAAGTCCAAATCAAATCTTGTTTTTCATGCCCTAAGAGCAATAAAAACACATAGGAAAAAAATCCTGACTGAGGTTATCATAATTCATGCATGAAACTTAGCGAATACTATTCACCCAGCCATGAGCAATATATCTTTAAAATCATTTAAGTTTGTACTTTTAAATGATCTGATTCAAAACTAAATATTCTCCGTTTATGTCATCTATATAAAAAGAGAGAGGTGTCAGCCGTTCTAATTATCGTCCTCGCATCTCATTATTCTGGTATGTGACACGCCCACGGAGAGCATGGGCTATTCAAACGCAAATGATCTGAAGCAACACATTGAGACGTGTCAACGCCCACATAAACTCTGTAAACACACTATATTTTGTCAGATTCATGTACTGTCGTCTTGCGTGGCTGTGAGGAATAATCCTGGGACATTTTTAATAATCCGGGCTTTTCCCTCCACAGACGCACGTCGGTAAACTAGGAAATGAACTTGCGCTCGCGGGGCGGTTCAGCGCAAAAATGAGGCGTGTTTCGGCGCAAACATTTCCTAGTGCTATTTTGCACTTCCAGAAAACAATTCCGCCACTGACCCAAAAAAAACTGGTCTAAAGTCACTGGCGCGTTGCGCGTTGTTCATAATGCTATTTTAAGCGCGCATGCTTGGCCATAATGTAGCGGGTGCACAACGCACATACACTTTGATTCTTTCATCAACACAGATGCAGCAGTTTTTATTTTTGCAAATCATACAATATAGCAGGGAAATATATTACCACACGAGGGAAATCATTGTGGTGTCCATGAAGATGTGAAAATAGGCATAAATCTAGCTTACACATTTACCCAAAATTTTCAGGCAAACTGTAGTATTGACGGATCAGACCTGTTTGCCCAATAGTGGCAAGACACATAGGCCTATGTATATAAGGACATCTGACAAATTAGTTTGTCCGTCAAGAACCAGGAAAAAAAAATCTGAAGACTACTAAATCACCTTTACCATAATGTAAGTACATTAAAAACCTTACTCTTTAACTTTCCAGTTAAGTTGAGCTTTCTCATATTTTTTTCTATTGATTTGGGTGTGTTTGTCCCATCCCCAATGTCAATTCTCTTTCTTTTACGGCCCTGACGAGAACATCGATCTCCTCGGCTGTGAACCGCTCCTGGCGCACGCCTGGTAAATGCGCCATAAAAATAACAATCCGCCATGCAACATGCGCACCTGCTCTTAAAGGGTATGTTGGATGACGCTTTGATTGGTTTATTTCACGTTACGCCCAAACCACACCTATGAATAATGAAGCTACTTCAGACCAACCCCTTTTAAACTTGCGTCGGGCGCAAGAGTCATTTATCCCGCCGGGAAAATAGCAACAGGGCCGGGATCCGCCCACAAAGTTACTTGCGCTTGACACTTGCGTTTCAGATCGTTAAAATAGGGCCCATAGTGTTTGTTCCAATGCAAGCTATATCAAAATAATGAATCCTTAACTTTGAAATATGTATGATCAAATGTATTGGGCTACTAAGACATTTATGGAAAAATACTATTTTCTTTTCAAGATGTTTCCAACTCTAACTTTGAACCAATTCGGTAGAATGGCCCATATTGTTATGTGGATAAAGGATGAACCCAATAGCAGACAGCAATAGATTCTCACAGGATTTATTAAAGGACAAAAACAGAAAACAAAAACCCACGATGGGGCAAAACAAAGCAGGACAAGACTAATACTCAGACAGTAAACTAACAGCTACAGCAGGAACAGACACTTATTGAAGACAAGGCTCTCTACAGGTTACAGCTTGACGCACACAACGTATGACAAAGTCAAACAATGAACCGACCCAGGACAGCAAACACACGGGGATTATATAGGGAACACTAATGACGAGGACAGGTGAAACTAACTAGACAATAATGACAAGACGGGGATAACAAGGGGGCGGGGTCACGAGACAAGCACATGGGCCAAACAACAGACCATGCGCTTGTACATAAAACACTGGTTCTGTCATGATCCTGCCACAAGACTAGGAATAATCAATAACATGATGGCAGAACCATGACAGAACCCCCACTTTAAGGAGAGGCTTCCAGACGCTCCTCAAAGGGACACTAAGCACAAGACAAGACTGAACGAGACATGGACAAGAACCAACAAAACATGGTGAACATCAACAATGGCATACATGAATAAACAATAACAGTGTTCGGGTGAAACATCAAGAACAACATGCAAGGCAGAGGGGGTGGAGGAAACACAAAGTTCATGGGGGGAGGTCCAGGGTGAACGGGAGGACTGGGGATCTTGGGTCCATGGGATGAGGGCTGAGGACGAGAACTCTGGGCAGGTTTAGAACGGAGACACACGAGGAGAGGTCTTGGAAACAGTCCGGGGCTTAGTGGCAACAGGGAAAACAGTCAGGGAACTAGTGGTGACAGGGACAAACGGGGAAACAGTCCGGGGGCTGGTGGAGACAGGGATGAACGGGGAAACAGTCCGGGAATTAGTGGAGACGGGCGACCGGGAAAACAGACTGGGGTACTGTATTGGTGGCAGCAGCAACAGACTCAGACATAGAGGACACAGATGATGGGGAAACGGGACTCCTGACGGGGGACATGGCAGGCAAAGGAACAGGACTGGGTGCTGCGCTCTCGGTGGCTGGCGTGGGTGCTGTGCTCTCCGTGACAGGTGTGGGTGCTGCGCTCACAGCGGCTGGCGAGGGTGCTGCGCTCACAGTGACATGCGTGGGTGCTGAGGACAAGACAGGATAGACAGGGGGTTCAAGGATCTTGACTAGACAGGACAGGTATTCTGACAGGGTCTTGGCCGCTATGATGACGGGCATCTCCTGACGCGCCGAGACTGCTTGCAGAACCTCTTTAGCGGCTAGGTCGGCCGCAACTCTCGCAGTGGAAGGCTCTGGGGCATCGCTTGCCGAGGTGGGCTCCGGGACAGCGCTTGCCGAGGCGGGCTCAGGGACAGCGCTTGCCGAGGCGGGCTTCGGGACAGCGCTTGCCGAGGCGGGCTCCGGGACAGCGCTTGCCGAGGCGGGCTCCGGGACAGCGCTTGCACTTGGAGCGTGCTCCGGGACAGCGCTTGCACTTGGAGCGTGCTCTGGGACAGGAAGAGATGAAGGATGAGAAGCTCCCTTCCTCCTCTTCTTCTTCCTAGGTCGCGGTGCGGAAACCGTTGCCGGACTAGAGACTGGTCGGAGAAGCTCTATGGGGTCGGTGACCTGAATAGGAAGGGCGGTGTCAGGCAGCGCAGACTCGGTCGAGGATGACTCCGACGGAGAATCCCACGAAGTCCGTCTTCCTCGTTTGCCACGAAGATCAACGGGTGTCTCAGGAGCCGGGGTGGAACTGGCCTGGTCCCCAAGCGTCACGACACCTATCATAAGACCCTCAGGAATCACTGGAAGCATGGCAGACGAAAACCTTGAGGAACTCATTGACTCTCTCCGAGACAAGCAATCCACCACTGCTCGAAATGGGCGAAGAACAAGCGACTCCCGTTCAGGCAGAGGAGGTGGAGAGTTGAGACCGGCGATGATGTAGCGAGAGACCAGGACCTCAGGTAGGAAGAATCTCTTCTCTTCTACAATTTGTGCATACCTCTTCAGGGACAACTCACCCAGGGGAGGAAATGGAAGTCTTCCAGCTCTACTATCAGCAATGGTCGACTGCCACCATAGTTCTTGGTCAGTCGGTTGTGGTCTTGCGGGGGAAGACATACAGTCTGCTGGGTTCTTGTCTGGTCAGTTCATTCTGTTATGTGGATGAAGGATGAACCCAATATCAGACAGCAATAGATTCTCACAGGATTTATTAAAGGACAAAAACAGAAAACAGAAACCCACGATGGGGCAAAACAAGGCAGGACAAGACTAATACTCAGACAGTAAACTAACAGCTACAGCAGGAACAGACACTTATTGAAGACAAGACTCTCTACAGGTTACTCACAGCTTGACACACACAACGTATGACAAAGTCAAACAATGAACCGACCCAGGACAGCAAACACATGGGGATTATATAGGGAACACTAATGACGAGGACAGGTGAAACTAACTAGACAATAATGACAAGACGGGGATAACAAGGGGGCGGGGTCACGAGACGAGACAAGCACATGGGCCAAACAACAGACCATGCGCTTGTACATAAAACACTGGTTCTGTCATGATCCTGCCACAAGACTAGGAATAATCAATAACATGATGGCAGAACCATGACACATATAACCTATTTGCACAGGATTTGTTATGACTAAAAATGTGCTTTTGGATTTCATTTATATTTATATTTTATATATAATGTATATAATACATATATTGTCCTTGCATTCTTTCTTGTGTGACACACCTGAATGAAAGGCTCATTACTATGCAGGTCTTTGCCTGGTGTGTCAGGTGTGAACCAACTAATTATTCACAAGGGGGTTGGGCCGTTGACGCCCATTCGCATATTGCCTTGGCAAACAAAAAAATGTTTTTCACAATTTTAATCAACCTATTGTGTTATGTGAATGATTAGGCAGGATGATTTTCACATCATTTTGAAGCAAAAACTATAGGCGACAACTTCCATTAGTCAAAAGTCTTGTGGACACATATTTAGAATGTGTTTTGTGGCCTTATTTCAGAAACTTTTATTTTTATTTTTTTCAATAACCATGTATAAACAATATTCTCTCAAAAATACAAACATGTACATACATGTTGCTCACATATTATGGTAGCCCCGTTTGTGCTATATAGAGTGAATTTACACCTTTGCCATTAACATGTTTATAAATAACTGAAAAAAGCACAAATGTCAGTGCATGTCAAAACATCCCAAGGGCCCCAAAAACACCTTGGTCCCTAGAGGGTTAAAAGAGTGTGGCTATGGGGCAATACCCCAGGTAGAACAGATGCTTGCGAGCTATCTGTCTCCCAGTTCAGTATCGCCCCTGAAGGCGTCGGCTTCTCTCACTAAACCATTAAAGAAAACTATTTTTAATCTAGTGGGGAAAGCATATACGGCAGTTGGTTTAGCAGGAGCCTGCTTGCACACTATAGCAGTGCTACAAGCATATCAGGCTGACCTGCTGGGGTATTTGGACAGAAGTGAGGGGGTTTGGCTCGATGGGGTTCGATAACTTCATCGGGCCACAGATATATCTCTCAGGGATACTAAGGATACCGTCTGAGCAATTGGGTGGTCTATGGAAGCCCCTGTGGTCACTTAGAGACACATCTGGCTCAATTTGATGGAAATCAAGGAGAAAGATACAGCTTTCCTTCTCAATGCTCCAATCAATCCTTCTGGTCTCTTTGGCGACGCAGTAAATTGAGATTTTCCAGCTGGCCAAATTACAGTCAGAAGTGGTTAAAAAAAATCTCTGGGCGAGAGCAACCCCACCACCCTTGGTGCTTCGAGGCGCAGCGGTCTCCAGCGAGCTTCTGGTGCAGCGTCACCTCGACATTGCGTCAGACTCGCGCCCTCTGAGGGGGGTTAGAAAACAGTCAGTTCGAGTGGTTCCTGCCAGTATGCTTCAGGTCAATTATAATGTTGTTCATAGGGCTGGTTCCCTTGGTAGATTTTCTGGCAGCACGGAAGCTACTTCCAAATATATCTATATGGGTCCTGCAGGTAGTAGTAAGTGGCAGATTTGGTTCTCGTCCTCCAACATCCTTTTGTCGCTACAACGGGGTGTTGCTCATGTTAGTGCATTCCGAGCAGGCTCTGGTAATGGAGCAAGAGGTAAAGGCCCTGTTAGCAAAGAAAGCTATAAAGCAGGTGTACTCACCTACCATTGCGTCGGGTCTTTACAGTCGTTATCTCATTATTCCAAAAAAGGATGTAGAACTGCGTAACATACTAGATCTTCATCTTCATCTGTTGGAGTGTTCGGTGCTGGAACTCAAGTTCAAGATGCTGACACTCAAACAGATTGTGACTCAAATGAGATCCGAGGACTGGTTTGTCACGATAGATCTGAAAGATGTATACTTCCATATCTCCATCCTCCCTCAGCACAGGAGGTTCCTGAGGTTTTCTTTCGAGGGCAAAGAACACCAATATCAGGCACTTTCTTTCGGTCTAGCTCTATCACCCCGCACATTCACAAAGTGCATAGATGCAGCTCTGGCCCCGTTCAGACTGCAGTGCATACGTATTCTGAATTGCATAAATGACTGACTGATTCTAGTGGAATCAGAAGAGTTAGTGGTTTGGCATTGAGATGCTGCTTATATGCAAAGGTTTACGTTGAGGCTTACGTTGAGGCTTTTATGATATAGATCATAAAATACTCTTAGATCGACTACAAAACTACACTGGTGTCCAGGGACAGGCATTAAGCTGGTTTAGATCGTACTTATCAGACTGTTACCATTTCGTCTGTTTAAATGGGGAAAAATCGAAGATAACATCAGTAGACTATGGAGTGCCGCAAGGATCGGTGTTAGGCCCTCTGCTATTCTCAATATATATGCTGCCACTTGGTAATATTATAAGAAAACATGGAATTAATTTTCACTGTTATGCTGATGACACTCAATTATATATCTCATCACCACCAGATGAAAACACTAACTTATCTAACTTGACAGAGTGTCTAAAAGATATAAAATGCTGGATGACGTGTAATTTCCTGCTATTAAATTCAGATAAAACGGAGGTATTACTTATTGGTCCAAAAAACTACCCACAAAATCCCTTACAATACAACTTTAATTTAGAAGGATGTCCTGTTACTTTATCCACTACAGTAAAAGACCTGGGTGTTATACTAGACCGCAACTTGACTTTCGAAAATCATATTTCATATGTTACAAGAACAGCCTTTTTCCACCTTAGAAACATTGCTAAGCTACGTAACATGCTATCTGTTTCAGATGCAGAAAAGTTAGTTCATGCATTCATGACCTCTAGACTAGATTACTGTAATGCTTTATTAGCTGGTTGTCCTGCATCCTCAATAAACAAGCTACAGTTAGTCCAAAATGCAGCCGCTAGAGTTCTTACTAGATCAAGAAAATATGATCATATAACACCAATTTTAACATCTCTACACTGGTTACCTATTAAGTTCCGTATCAACTACAAAGTATTACTATTGACTTATAAAGCTCTAAATGGTTTAGCTCCTGTGTATTTAACAGACCTTCTATCGCCCTACAATCCATCGCGCTCTTTAAGATCACAAAATTCGAGGTCGTTCCTAGGATATCTAAGTCTACTAAAGGAGGGAGGGCGTTCTCACATTTATCTCCTAAACTCTGGAATAGCCTTCCTGATATTGTTCGAGACTCAGACTCGCTGTCCCAGTTTAAAACTAGATTAAAGACGCATCTCTTTAACCAAGCATTCACTTAATGCTTACCTTTAATACTACTTCTGAATCAGTTTGAATGCATTAATATTATGAACATCAGCTATGCTAATTATTTCCCATCTGCTTTTCTGCTGTTATCTCGGGACGCTAGTCCCGAGGTAAATAGCGTTCGTCAGCTCCAGTTTGTATCCAGCCTCTCACGGAGACTTCAGATGCCCCAACACCTGTGATGAGACGACTAAACGCCTGTGGAGAGACGACTCGACGCCTGTGAAGAGACGACTAAACACCGGCGACATGTTATGCCTAAATTTATACATGATTAACTAACTGTATTTTTCTTTGTACATTTCTGAAATGCACTTTCTGTAAAGCTGCTTTGAGACAATGTGTATTGTGAAAAGCGCTATACAAATAAACTTGAATTGAATTGAATTGAATGCCAAGAAGAGTGTGCTTTCTCCAGTACAGAGGACCACTTTTCTTAGAGTGGTCTGGGACTTTGTCACGATGCAAGCCGTTCTGCAGGAGGGTTCTCCACGTCGAGGCAGGGGCTGAGGACAGGGGACTGGAGACTCCACTCCGAGGCGGTGGAGCAAATATGGGAGTTTTACGGCCAGGCAGAAGTGGATCGATTCACGTCTCAGCATACGACGCACTGTCCAATCTGGTTCTCCTTCACTCAACCAGGCCCCTTGGGGCTGGATGCTATGGTGCAGACAGGGCCGAGGCTATGTCTGTACGCATTACCCCCTGTTGCTCTGCTCCCAGGAGTTCTGGAGTGAATCCGCCAGAATGGAATAAACCTTTTGCTAGTAGCGCCACCCTGATGCCAAACTTGGTTTGCGGACCTAATTCTTCTTTTGGTCTCAGAGAAGTTTATTTCTTTTAAGACTGCTAGTTATTTCATCCCTCTAAGACAGTGGTGTCAAACTCAATTCCTGGAGGGCCACAGATCTGCACAGTTTAGCTCCAACCAGCTCAAACTCACACCTGCAAGGAAGTTTCTAGCAATCCTGAAGACCTTGATTAGCTGGATCAGGTGTGTTTGATTAGGGTTGGAGCAAAACTGTGCAGAGCTCTGGCCCTCCAGGAATTGAGTTTGACACCACTGCTCTAAGAGTCGAGACCTTCAGGCCCTTTCGGTCCACACCTGCCTTGAGTGCACTGGGGATGGCCAAGGCAATCTTACTCCAAACATGGATATGTTCCTAAGGTGTCTACCATTATTCCAAGGCCTATTGTGCTGCAGGATTCTGTCCTCCCCCGTTTATCGGACCAGGCAAAGCTGAACCTCTTGTGCCCAGTGCAATCACTGGACACTTATGTTCATCGGACTTCTCCGTGGAGAAAATCCAACCTATTGAGCAAATAGATAGCCGAGACTATTCTCTGGCTTGTGAGTCCTCTGGCCAACCATTTGGTGGTCAGGGTTCATTCCATGGCTGAAGTTTAATGTTTGAGGTGAGCAAAAATGATTGAGTCATTGATTGTAGCTTTGTGGCAAAACTTAACTTAGAAAACGAGACTCTCAACGGAAAAAAAATAAACTAAGTAAAGAAGGAAAAGAAAAATAAATGAGACAAGAGTAGTTAGGTGGCTTGCATGATGCTGTTTGGTCTCAACCTCCGTCTTAACCTATTTTACCAGTCTTAACCAATTTCACTGGACTTAACCCAATGCTTTGTTTGGGTCTTTAGTTTTTAAACTCAGATGTTTGTCCAACTCCTAGATGAGTTCTGACCAATTAGGTATCATCTTTAGTAGTAGTTCCAAAGACTCTGGAAAATAATACTGCAACAATAAACCATTTATTAACAGCCCAGCAAGCAATATTATGATATAAAGTTATTTGGCGTAGACCCAGTCCGTAGCTCGCAATCAGAGAGTAGGGACTCTGCATTTCCTGCCTGAAGATGAAGGCAGGGGCTCAGCCGACCCCCTGTGAGGTACGGGAAGGGACCATCCTGGTGGTGGTGGTGGTGGTGGAGAGGATGGAGGGGAAGGAACCATCTCGGTGGTGGTGGGGAGGATTGAGGTAAATGGAAGCGTCAGCTAACTTAGACATGTGTAAGTACCTATGTTTTATACCACAAGTATTAGAACACGATTGGATAGTTGAGAAGGTATTGAGTGAAGTAACAATTGAGTCTTCCTGGCAGAACTTATGCTAGTGCTTCATTTCCGCATCCCAATGTTTTAGGAAGGTAATCCATAACTTGAGTTTGTGGCTGCATGCCTGAGTTATGGAAAAGTGATCCTCTAGTGCATGGAGCAAATACACAAGTGACAGGAGATGCGAGATGAAGGAGCAGCCTTGTGGAATTATGTGCATTGCGAAGTTTAAGTCGCCGAGCAGGGGTAGGAGTTCACGTTTGGAGCAAATTGGGCTGTCTATGAGGGTCAATGAGACAAGGATTATTCTATTGATTTTTTTTTACTTGGGCAGAGAGGCCTGGAAATTAACTGAATCTAGATTAATGCAGAGGATTTTAATGGATGTGGCTGGGCACATTTTTTTCTCCTGGGCGATGTGGATCCCGAGCTTAGAAAAAAACGTATGCACAGCTGCGATGCTTTTGAAGGGAAGACAATTACAATTGTTGAGCAGGTGAATAAGGTGAGGAATTGCATAGTTGTTAGACAAAATCCAACAAATGGCTTCTGATAACATGTCAAAAATCTTGGAGCTGCTTTTGCATTTGAAAGTTGCACCCAGCGCCAACATACCCTAAATAAGTGCCATGAATCCGGTTGGAGAGGCATTACCTTGAAGGCAAAAGCGATGTTGTCTTTGGCGAGCCAGGCGCCATGACCCATGTTTTTTTATCATATCGAGCGCATGATCTACATCGTGGTATTTGAGAGAATATTAATTGAGTGGAATTAAGCTGTTTTTGCATGGGAACAGGACATTTTGCTCCAGATGATGTTTTAAGCCTAGTACTGTAAATTTTTCGATGGGAGATATCGTTGGCAGCGAAAGATAGGAGGATGCCGGGGAGATGTCTCGCTTGTGGGGGCAAGGATAACCCTCAGCGTTTTGACGTGCGCGTGGCTGTTCGAACACGCAATGAAGCCTAGGTGGTAGTGTCATGAGTAGTAGTCATCGGGCTGGCAGATTGTGGTGGAGGATCCGGAGAGAAGTGGGTCTCTTCGTAACATGGTAAGAGTTCGATCTGGGGTATTATAGCAAAGAGGTGGACCAAATGCTGGAAAACTGCTGTGCAACAGAGCTTTGCATCTGCTGTGCTGTGCTGTGCATTTTCCTGTCCCAAAAAAATGTAAAAAAAAAATGTTTTTCTTTGTTTTATGTATTGTGTTTGAGTTAGGGATAGTTAATTACAGTAGTAAAGAACATCACTATTAAGGCCCATATAAATGTTCTTGCGTATTGCCTTATTTTTTTACTAATACAAATATTTGTTCACTGCATTGTAAGTAAATTTGTGAAGTAAGTGTTGGCTAACAACATAAACAAATAATTGTATTATATGTTACAAGTTTCATATTTTATGTACAGTTGGAACTGATGTATTGACAGGAATATGGTTGGCAAATTTAAAAGACAGGTAATGCATGCAAATCTATTTGCGGGCATAGAGTTATTTCAAATTCAGGGTCAAAAAGCCTTTAGAGAGCTTGTTAACACTGCTTTTAACGTCAAGGCAATTAGCATGAGACCAGTGTCCATATATAGCAAACCAAATCAAACTTTTAGGGAACACAATGGGAAACATGACAACAGAAGATAAGGTAAGGTATTGTCACTGAAATGGCAATGTGCTAAGTGCTGAGAATTTAATATTTGCCTTTTTTTCCCAATCTACAGACATCCTAGCTAAAGACAATTAAAATTAGCTTTCTATGTCTAATTAGCTTACCAATGACTTAAATATAATAAAAAGAAAATCTACATAATAACTGCATATCCTTCCAGATGCAGCCACCACTGGAGAATGAGTCGAGTGTCTTAGTATTTACACTCTCTGGTCTGAATGAAACAATGGAAAGCAGATTTGTTTTTTTTTCTTTCACTGCACTGTTTTATCCCCTTATGGTGTTTTGTAATGTTACTGTAATTTTAACTATCATACTACATAAAAGCTTCATGAGCCGATGCATGTGTTTATATGTAATCTCTGCTTACATGGACTTTTTGGCACTTCTGGATTCTATCCTAAATTCATGTATGATTTATTAGCACACGATCATGTGATTTCTTATACTGGATGTCTGATTCAAATATTTGTAATTTATTCATCTGTTTTATGTGACATGTCAACATTAACAGTGATGGCATATGACAGATTTTTGGCAATATGTAGACCACTGGAGTATCATTCAATAATGACCAATCAGATGGTTTTTAAATGTGTCCTTTTCTGCTGGCTGGCTCCATTTTTTTGCATGTCTATTCTAATTATTTTAATATCTAGACTCACCTTATGTGGCTCTACTATTGAAAAATTATTCTGTGAGATTTGGGCAGTTGCAAAACTTTCTTGTTTTTCTACAACTGTAAATAATGTGTTTGGGTACATTGTTATTCTTACATATTTTGGACTTGCAGTATTCATATTTTGCTCATACATTCACCTGATTAGAAAGTGCATAAAGTCAATAGAGGGCAGGCACAAATTCATGCAAACATGTGTGCCACATCTTTTTTCATTGATCAATGTGACTGTTGCTTTGCTGTTTGATGTACTGTACAGTCGTTATGGCTCAAAAAATGTGCCTCAAGGTGTACGTAATTTCATGGCTCTTGAATTTTTACTTGTACCACCTATTTTAAATCCACTCATGTATGGACTGAATCTGACAACAGTTCGCCAGCAAGTTATGAGAATGTTTTTCAAGAAACCAGTGGGAATATCTGAGTGAATATTTTATCAAGTTAAAATACCTTATGATTTATGTGTTTTAGAATGAGTGTGACTCTTTTTTAATGAATATTTGAAATATTTAGAATATTAATTTAATGGACATTGTTCTTTTATTATTGAGAACATAATGAGACAATAAGTCACAAGAGGTTGCACGTTATAATGATTTCACCATGATTGAGGGGTATTTTTAGGTATGAAATGGGAAACACTTTAGAATAGTCCATCATTAATTAGTAACTATGCAGGAAGTAATGCAGGACTAATGAGTCGTACTACATTAACACTTCAGCTACTATAGAAACAAGCTTCACTAATCAGTAAGTAATATCAAATTTAGGACAAAGATAGTACCTTATTAGGTAATTAATAATAACTTAATGATGTTTGCATCATTAAGAACTAATAGGTTATTGCCACGCATTATAAAGAATTACTAATTAATTACTAATTGTCTGTTTTTACTCTCAACATGGTCATAAAAAGCATCACTAATTACTCAGGTTTTACCTAGTCACTATACAGGAACTATTAGTGAGACCATTCTTTTAAAGTGAAAAACATATATTTCACTTTAAAATATTGGTCCAGATCACTAGCAGTTTTTTAAGTTTTTCATTTGTTTTACTCAGAACATGGTAATAAAATGCATCACTCTTCAATAGCTACTAGTGATCTGGACAATTATTTTAAAGTCAAAAAGATGTTTTTCTCTTTAAAATAATGGTCTAGATAACTAGTAGTTCCTGCATAGTGACTGGGTAATTAGTGATCCATTTTATGACTATATGTCAGAGTAAAAATGATGACTGATTAAGTCTCAGACACGATAATGTTCTTTATAATTTGTCAGTTAGTTAATAGTTATTAATGAGGCAAATCTCATTAAGTAATTGTTGGTATAAGGAACTTTTCTCCTAAATTTGATATTACTTACTGATTAGTTAAGCTTGTTTCTACAGTTACCGTAATAGCTGAAGTGTTAATGTAATAATACTCATTAGTCTTGCATTACTTTCTGCATAGTTACTTATTAATGACGGACCATATTCTAACATGTTACCATGAAATGGAGTAGATGGATTTAAACCCACTTACCCACTATACATTATATGTACTGCACAGCCTTGACAACACAAATGTGTTTGGAAGAACAAAAAAAAAATAGAATTTTTATTTTGGGGTGAGCTTTTCTTGTATTCAGATGCACTCAGTAAATGTTTGTTCATGTAAAATAAAACCTTAATATAAAGTGCTGTTCAAAAACGGTCTATGTGTGTGTATCCGTTTTGACCACAATGTGTTTTGAAAAACTGTCATCATTGAGAAAATATTTTGAATACCACATTTCTTTGCCTTGCATACGGTCATTCTCCTACTCACTGCCATATCATCAAATTGGGGATGCAAGGGATGCAAAGATCTATAGCAAGTATGTATTTCCCTTTCGTCCTGGGAACTCCGACGTGTCGTCGGGGGAGTTCCCTGACGAACTGGGATCACGCTAGGGAGACCAATCGACTTCGAGTGAACTAAAACGAGCCAATAAATATTGGCATGCAAGATTTGCATTCCGCGACCCGCCTGCCAGTGCGGGTATAAAGGGCGGAAGCAAACGCATACACAATGAGTGTGAGCTTGTAGACTGTGAGTCTGCTGTTTCCTGAGAGTCTCTCTGTGCTGGTGTGACGGCGCTTCAGCGGCCTTCGCGATCTCCCGTCTGCTGTCTGTTACTACACGCGCTGTGTTTACAAAGAGCTGTTTTAACAGCTGGTATACGGTTGAGTGCACGCAGCGGGCTTGCAGTTTCCCCGCTGTGTTGCCGCGTTGATCCCTGTGTGCTTCAGCACAACTAGAGAGTATTTTTCTCTGAAAGAGCAACACGGGTGAAGATCGCGTCCTTTTCAGGATGACGTTTCACCTGTGTGTTTCTGGATGCGGTCGTTTCTTGTCCTCATTGACGGCCACGATCACTGTTTCACATGCCTGGGCTTAAGCGTGTTGAGACTGCGTTCGTGGGTGGTTCATGTTCTCTCATGAGAACATGACCACGTCGGCGCGTTGTTCGTCTCCCCTTTCTCGTAAGGGGTTGAGCCGTTCAGCGTGCCGTGTGCCGTCGAGCTGCCGGCTGACAGTGCGGGTTGTCACGGCAACCCAGCGCGCGTCATTCGGCGCTCTAGATGCACAGTCGAGACTCAAGTGCCTCAAACGAGGTGGAGTCCCTTTGCATATTCCCCGATCTAGTTCCTCTTCTGCACCAGAAGAGGCCTACTTTGGCTAATAGCATTGGTGATCTGAGGATTACAGTGGGGGTACCCCTCACTCCTCTAGCGCATCGCAAACATGCTGAAACCGTGTTCGTGGGTGGTTTATGCTCTCTTGTGAGAGCATGACCACGTCGGCGCGTTGTTTGTCTTGAAAGAGCGTTCAACGTGCTGTGTGTCATCAAGCTTGATGGCCACGTTCACTGTTTTGTGCATGCCTGGCAGCTTACGGATGGAATTACTGGTGGTTCTCATGAGGAACCAAGTGTTTCATTCGGGGCTCCAGGGGAGGATCAGATGTCGATCGCTGCATCGGAGAGAGGGCTGTTACACTCTGGATATGGTGATACTGAGTTCCCACTGTAATGGTGTGTGCGCTCATGCTAAATCAGGTCCAGACTTGACAGCCACACTTCCCGGGCTACTCTGGGCGCGCAGTGCAACGTGTGTCGCTTTTCCCCGCCCCCGTGCTTGCCTGGATGTTTGTGAAAAACTTTTTGCAGTATGGAGGCATGTTGGTGCCAAAATCTGTGAAAATTTTTCCTCTCTCACTACCCTTGATGGTGGTTTTGCTAATGGCAGACCACCTCTTCCCTGCATGTGATGGTCAGTGTAGACCAAAAAACACGCAGTGCACAAGGGTAGTTCTGAGTCGGGGTTGAGCTGTGCTTAGTGACTACCATGATTTTAGTCACAGCACTGGCCCTCGGTCAGACGATGTCCACAATGTGGTCCAGAAGTTTCCCAGGGCTAACCTTGTAGACGTACGAGACATCGCCAAAGTTTTCTTTCTCGATGCTCC
Source organism: Chrosomus eos (assembly GCA_036326025.1). NCBI lineage: Eukaryota > Metazoa > Chordata > Actinopteri > Cypriniformes > Leuciscidae > Chrosomus > Chrosomus eos. The sequence continues at coordinate 11,237,185 of CM070825.1, forward strand.
TATTCTCAAGGTTTGCCCTGTTTCGGTGACACTGTTGGAGACTGTGCCCAGCGGCTCTCCACAGTTCAGAAGCAGGCTGAGGAAACTACGAGCTTGACTCGATGTGCTTCCGAGTCACTCATGTTCCTCCTCAGTCTGTTTGTCGCCAAGGGTGTCAGTCCCCTGTGGAAGCTGTCACAGCTAGCTCTACTGTGACGTCTAGCTTCGCAGGAAGACGGCTAGCTCTTCCGAGCCGTCCCGCTGGCTCACCCGTACTATCCGGCTCGGCTATGCAATTCGGTTTGCCCGCCGGCCTCCCAGGTACAGAGGCGTCCACTTCACTCGGGTGAGGAGTGTCGATGCCCCTGTCCTGAGGAAAGGGATCTACATCCTGCTGGCGAAGGACACGATCGAGCCGGTCCCTCCAGCCGAGATGAGGTCGGGGTTTTACAGCCCTTACTTCATTGTACCCAAGAAAGGCGGGGGGTTACGACCAATCCTGGACCTGCGAGTTTTGAATCGGGCCCTGCACAAGCTCCCGTTCAAAATGCTCACGCAGAAACGCATCTTCAAGTGCATCCGTCCCCGGGATTGGTTTGCAGCGATCGACCTGAAGGACACATACTTTCATGTCTCGATTCTCCTTCGACACAGTCCCTTTCTTCGGTTTGCGTTCGAAGGTCGAGCATATCAGTACAATGTCTTACCCTTCGGCCTGGCCCTGTCGCCCCGTGTCTTCACGAAAGTCACAGAGGCGGCCATTGTTCCCATGAGAGAACATGGCATTCCCATTCTCAACTATCTCGACGACTGGCTCATAATAGCTCACTCGCGGGATCTGTTGTGTGAACACAGGGACCTGGTGCTCCAGCATTTCAGCCGTTTGGGTCTTCAGGTCAACTAGGACAAGAGCAAACTCTGCCCAATGCAGAGGATCTCTTATCTCGGTATGGAGTTGGACTCGGCCACTCAGACTGCGCGCCTCACCGAGGAGCGCGTCCAGTCAGTGCTCAACTGCCTCAAGTCCTTTCAAGGCAGGTCAGCGGTCCCACTGAAACAGTTTCAGAGGCTCCTGGGGCATATGGCAGCCGCAGCCGCAGTAACGCCGCTCGGTCTGCTCCATATGAGACCGCTTCAGCGCTGGCTTCACGATCGAGTCCCGAGATGGGCGTGGCAGAGCGGCACGTTCCGGGTCAACATTACCCCGCACTGTCGCCAAACCTTCAGTCCTTGGTCAGACCCTGCGTTTCTACGGGCCGGAGTGCCCCTAGTCCAGGTCTCCAGGCATGCTGTGGTTTTCACAGATGCCTCTGCCAACGGATGGGGGGCCACGTACAACGGGCATGCAGTTTCAGGTCTGTGGACGGGGCCTCAACTGCATTGGCACATCAACTGCCTAGAGTTGCAAGCAGTACGCTTAGCCTTGTCTCGCCTCAAGGGGCTGCTTTTGCACAAGTACGTACTGGTCCGTACGGACAGCACTGCGACCGTTGCGTACATCAACCGTCAGGGTGGTCTACGCTCCCGTCGTATGTCGCGACTCGCCCGCCATCTCCTCCTGTGGAGTCAGAAGCATCTGAGGTCGCTTCGAGCCATTCACATCCCTGGTGTGCTCAACCGTACAGCCGACGAGCTTTCACGGCAGCCACCTCTTCCGGGAGAATGGCGACTCCACCTCCAGGCGGTCCAGCTGATATGGGGAATCTTCGGAGCCGCTCAGGTAGATCTGTTTGCCTCTCCGGACACGACCCATTGCCGGTTGTTTTATTCCCTGACCGAGGGTTCTCTCGGCCTGGATGCACTGGTGCACAGCTGGCCCCTGGGTCTTCGCAAATATGCGTTCCCCCCAGTGAGCCTTCTTGCACAGACCTTGTGCAAGGTCAGGGAGGACGAGGAGCAGGTCCTGCTCGTTGCGCCGTATTGGCCCAACCGGACTTGGTTCGCGGAACTCATGCTCCTCGCGACAGCCCCTCCTTGGCCGATTCCTCTGAGGTAGGACCTCCTTTCCCAGAGACGGGGCACCTTGTGGCACCCGCGTCCAGACCTATGGAGACTTCATGTCTGGTCCCTGGACGGGACGCGGCGGTTCTAGGTGGCCTACCACAGGGTGTGGTAGACACCATCACTTCCGCTAGAGCCCCCTCTACGAGGCGCCTCTATGCGTTGAAGGTCTATTACCTCTCGTAGGAGTTGTTATTAGACTGGGTGGCCTTAACAGTGGTCCCTTCGGTGACCCATTTTTTCAACGTTCCAGCTACCCTCCGGGTTAGCGCCGGGTCTTCCTCTCGACAGATCCCTCTGTCGTCCTTGCTGAGTACGCTCCCACCCCTCGGGTTGGGACTACCTCAAGGACTGCCGTATGTTTCACTACCCTACGGGTTAGTACATACGTGTATTCCAGTTCCTCCTTTCGGGTGGGCAGGGGCTCCGCAGCGTTTCCTCCTACGGGTTGGGCACACTTTCCCAGTGTTATCCAAATCCACTGAGCGGGTCTTGCGGAACAGCAGTGTGATTTTTCCTAGCTAGCTTCTGCGTCTTGTTCAAGAAACTGCTGCAGGGTTGCTTAGCTGGGCGCTGGAAGGGGTCAGCACCGTGGCGTTTTGTTAGGGATCCCAATTCGTCAGGGAACTCCCCCGACGACACGTCGGAGTTCCCAGGACGAAAGGGAACGTCTCGGTTACATATGTAACCCTCGTTCCCTGAGTACAGGGAACGGAGACGTGTCGTCCCTTCGCCATGTTGCTGTACCTTCGCGGAGGGCTGGACACTGTTCGGCTCCTCAGCGAAAAAGCATTGTGTATGCGTTTACTTCCGCCCTTTATACCCGCACTGGCAGGCGGGTCGCGGAATACAAATCTTGCATGCCAATATTTATTGGCTCATTTTAGTTCACTCGAAGTCGATTGGTCTCCCTAGCGTGATCCCAATTTGTCAGGGAACTCCCCCGACGACACGTCTTCGTTCCCTGTACTCAGGGAACGAGGGTTACATATGTAACCGAGACGGTTTCTATAGTAATGCCCCAAGCCCCCATTAAAAGTTGTGCTTTCAAATTAGTAATGGGCACTTGAGTGCAATATACATAATTTTAAAAATGCATAAAGTCTGTATTAGGGTTATAGTATTTAACACTTAAAGTTACAATTAAATCACCTTCAAGTTGTTCCAAACCTGTATACATTTATTTGGTCTGCTGAACACAAAGGAAGATATTTGATAGAATGTGGGACACTGAACAGTTCCCTTTTGAAAGGGAACTCGCACTGCGTCAAAACGCTATGGGGAACCGGTGTCTGAAATGCTTATCTTATCACGTCAAGCCTATTGGTCGGCTACAGCCTATGACATTGTCACTAGTGCGACCCCGAAGTGTATAAGAGGGCGCTCGTCCTAAAAATATAAATTAATTAAATGAGCTTCCTTCCCTCTAATTTTTCACCTCCATCACGGGGCCTTCCAGTTTTTTTATCGATCTGATTTTAGATCATGGAAAAAGCCTTACTCATCTTGTCTTTTCAGCCCCACAAGTTCATGTATATTCAGATATTAGAGGGTTAAAAGAGTATGGCTATAGGGCAATACCCCGGGTAGAACAGATGCTTGTGAGCTATCTTTTTCTCCCGGTTCAGTATCATCCCTGAAGGCGTAGGCTTCTCTCACTAAACCATTAATGAAAACTATTTTTAATCTAGTGGGAAAAGCATACATGGCAGTGGGTCTAGCAGGAGCCTGCTTGCACACTACAGCAGTGCTACAAGCATATCAGGCTGACCTGCTGGGGTATTTGGACAGAAGGGAGGAAGTTTGGCCTGATGGGGTTCGAGAACTTCATCGGGCCACATATTTATCTCTCAGGGATACTAAGGAGACCGTCTGAGCAATTGGGCGGTCTATGGCAGCCCTTGTGGTAACTGAGAGACACCTCTGGCTCAATTTGATGGAAATCAAGGAGAACAATTCAGCTTTCCTTTTTGATACTCCTATCAATCCTTCTGGTCTCTTTGGCGACGCGGTAAATCTAGACTTTCCAGGAGCCCAAATTACAGTCAGAGGTGGTTAAAAAAAACCCTCCTTCTCTATGTCCAACCCACTGGGGCTGCTGGCGTGAGCAGTGTAGTGGATTTTTCCCTAAACCTAACAACATACCTGGAACCTAATTACCTTTATAAATAAATGTATCTGGGGTGCCCAGTCAACACCCAAGCGTCTACAATCGACACTTAATGAATATCTGGGGCGTCTCCAATCGACACAGAAGCGTCTCCAATCGACACTTAACCATAGCATCTCCAATCGACACTGAATATCCTTTATACTCTAGCTCTTTGTCTTCCCTTGACAACTGGCAGAGTTCCCTTACTTGCTTCCCTAAACAACTTACTTGCTTCACTAAACTGACCTACTGCGCAGCAGTAACATCAAACAGACTCCAGCAAATGTCCTTTAAATGCTTTTATTTACGTCCAGGAGAGTTCTCGAGCAATACTCAGAGAATCTCCCAAGTAAAAACAAGGCCGGTGGATCTCAGACAAATTCCATTGAGAATCCCCCCCGTACACACAAATCCAACAGTTTTTATAGAATATGAAACATTACCATGAGTTCTCAAACAAAGTCATCTGTCTAGTTTCATTTCCAATATATGTTATTTATTACGCACACACTCATAAGTCACAAGTTTTCAACTGAAGGGGAGACATACATTTCAAATTCAAAAGCATATGAATGTTAAATAAGTTTAATGTTAAAAAACATGGTTAGTTTAATATACAGTCTAAAATTTCCACGACAGCAGCTCCAGCCGTCTAGTTTCTCGTACGCAACACACCAGCCAAAGCCTTCAAAGCAGAAGCGCCCTATTGGCCCTGTTCAGGATGCAGTGCATACGCCACTCTGTACTATCAAGATCACTCGTCATTATCACCGCGCCCTGGTTATATGGAGGAAACACTGGTTCTTGTCCCAGGTTCAGGTGTTGGGAGCTCTTTGCCATCGAGTTGCTATCTCGACAGATGCTTCCCTCACCAGCTGGGGAGTGGTATTGGAAAGCCGCTCAGCTCAGGGCTTGTGGAGGAGTCATCATCTCTCTTGGCACATGAATTGCCTAGAGATGATGGTCGTCTTCAATGCGTTGAGACATCTCGTCCCAGACCTGAGGGGCCATCATGTGTTTCTCTGGAACAGTGACTGTTAGGCCTCAGGACAGAAGTGTCCAATGTGATACCCTTTGGCTTGCTGTACGTGAGACCTCCGCAGTGGTGGCTTAGGACCAGAAGGTTCTCCCCGGAGGGAAACCCACTCCGTACAATCAAGATCACGCGGCAGTATCCCCGCCCATTGGTTATATGGAGGAAACTCTGTTTCTTGTCCCACCGGGTTGGTGGCCTTTTATTTTGGTCCCTCAGGAAAATACACTCTCTGAGGGCAGTGTATATTCCAGGGGAACAGAATATTGGAGCAGACACCCTGTCGAGGCAGGGGCTGAGGCCAGGGGACTCGAGACTCCACCCCGAGGCGGTGGAGCAAATATGGGAGTTTTACGGCCAGGCAGAAGTGGATCTTTTCACGTCTCTGCATACGACGCACTGTCCACTCTGGTTCTCCCTCACTCAACCAGCCCCCTTGGGGCTGGATGCTATGGTGCAGACGTGGCCGAGGCTACGTCTGTATGCATTTCCCCCTGTTGCTCTGCTCCCAGGAGTTCTGGAGTGAATCCGCCAGGATGGAATAAACCTTTTGCTAGTAGCACCACCCTGGCTGAGCCGAATTTGGTTTGCGGACTTAATTCTTCTTTTGGTCTCAGAGAAGTTTCTTTCTTTTAAGACTATTTTCTGCTAGCTATTTTGTCCCTCTAAGAGTCGGAGACCTTAAGGCCCTTTGGGTCCCCACCTGCCTTGAGTGCACCGGGGATGGCCAAGGCATTCTTACATTCTCACATTTATCAGATTTTACAGCTTGGACCTGGACGCTGTCCCAAGGTCTTATTGCTTAGTGTAGTGATGACAACAGGCTGACACTCAGGCATTTGACAGTTTGGCGATTTAGGTATTCTCGTTCCCAAAGCGTCATCGATGCATCGCGAGTTCCCTCGAAAGGGAACGTCTCAGGTTACGACTGTAACCATAGTTCCCTGAGAAAGGGAATGAGACAATGTGTCGCCCTGCCATACTTCCTGCATCCCTGTGATCGACTTGCTTCGGCAATTTTCGAAACTAATGCCGGTTGCACCGGGTGTGCTCTTATCTCTTCCTGGTCATGACGTCACCCACCCGTGACGTTCATTCCTTCGATTTGTAGCGTATTTAGGGTGAATCTGAATAATTAAATATATTCTGGATAACTAAAATCCTAAGAGCCTTCAAAGGCCGGGAAGCTTCCAAACCAGCGTTCCCCACCCCCAGGACTCAAAATTAACACACACACACACACACATCCCCCCCAGGAATGTGGGATGTGCCACAGGAAGTGAATGTTACAGAGAAAAGAAACTTCTCTTTTTAAAAGACATTTTAAACAGAAATATTCAATGTGTTTTATGTGTTTTGTTTGTTCATGTTACATTGAAATAACTGAGTTTACCATTATGTATTTTTTTCATGTAACTGCGTATTCCCTAGAATTCTAACGAAGGAGAAATGAATTCTGCATTCATATATATTCTATTATACTTCCCCTTTTGAATTATACGAACAATGTATCTAATCTCATCTTACGATTTGTCTTTTAGGGGTTTGATCTATGTGTTGGGAAACTAATGGTATAAGGTCTTAAACTTTGCAAACTGTTTAACCAAATCCGTTTTTGGCAAGTTTGGTCTTGATAAACTCCAATCTTCGTTCCCCATTTGTTAATTGACATTACATTTTGCTAAACTTGGTGACACACTAGTATTATAAAAATTGTGAAGATTCTTCCCTTAAACAACCAATGAAATTAGGGAGTCAAATGCCTGGTTAGAACACCATGGGCCATAAAACCTCCCCCCAAAGAGAAAGCTCCTGATTGGACCCTCTTCCAAAAGAAGGCGGAAAAGTCAGGGCTTCAAAAGGACTGAACACCAGTTTAAACACTCTCTTACGTCCATGTCCGCGTGTCATGATGTAACGTCTCGCCTCCTGGCGAGCTTTTTCGCCTTTCTTTTATGTGTTCTAGTTTAGTTTGTGTTTTTAAGATAAGTCCCCGGGTTTAATTCCGATCGACGAGTGAAAAGAACCCCGCGTGACATATCTCTTCAGCAAATCCAACTCCAAGGGACACTGTAACAAACGCTCTCTCTCTCTCTGAAGGAGAAGCACGCGCACGTAACCACGTGACGCGTCGTACTGAGAGATGCCCACGCGCTTCTCTGGGATCTCCCTTCGGAGATTTTTCTTTGTTAGTCAAAGTTTTGTTTTCGTAGTCGACTCTGTTCACTTCCACCAAGTGAAACGGACTCAGTCGAACTATTTTCCGTTGGTAATGTTAACTCAAAGACTTCCAACCGCTGTTCAAAGACTCGCGCCGCATCACGTGACTATCCATGGAACCAAGGATTCAGCTCACGCACGCGCACGGAGAACAAAAGATCTGCCGTCCAAAACGCGCCTAGACCAGGCAAGCCGCTCAAGGAACACAGCAACACCTGAGAGAACCATTCCACATGCAAGTAAAATTAGGTTACCCTGTTTTCAGAGCATTAAGAATGTGTTTTGTGTTGTTTCGGAGGGGTGTCTGTCCAGGTGAATGTAACTCCCTTTCTCTCTCTCTTACTCGCTCTCACGCGTGTAAGTTATCCCTATCTCTATATCTCACACACTCACTCGTTCATTGTCTCATTGTTTGTGTACTGTTAAGTGTTTGTAAATACATATATCTCCCGTGTAAACGTAGTAAATGTATAAGTAGACATGCCTTTATTAAATCATTATATTCACTTGACTGATGGACTTTCTCTTTGCTCAATTTCGAGTCTCTGAAGTGCCAAAAGATCTTGCTACGAACTTTATAACTTAAAGATAGCTTTACATATTTGTTTATAGGGCAGAAAACCCAATTCTTCTGGCCAGAGAATTGCGTTTCCTGCAATCCTATAAAGTAAGATGATATTGGGAAAAACCCCTCAATATTATTCGGAACAATTGAGCTAAATTAATTTTGCCTGCTTTGTAAGACGTGATCTGTGTAATTAACTGCAATCAACTTGTTAAAATGAAAGGATTGCATGTATACATCCAGGTAAAATGACCTTCTCCTTTAGAGGGAGATTTATTAACATGTAAGACTGATCTAATCCAAACATGTATGAATAATTATTAATTACCAATTATTAATTATGATATGCAAATTGGAGGAATATGCTAGGCACACTTTAAACTTGTTTTTGAGCAAAAGAGATCAGTTTTCAATCTGTCTATATTGTGATTTAATATTGTACGTGCACCTCAGTTGAGCGAACGCATTGCGAACTCACCGTGACTGATTAAAGGCAAAAAGCCATTTCAGTCCAGCGAAACTAAGAAGTAAACTGCAGTTTTCATAGTTTCACAGTATTAAATTTGTCCTATAAAAGACGAAGAAACCTCTTTTGAACGACGACATTTTTAATATTAAACTCCCCTGTCCGAACGATGTTCTTCTGTCAGGGTGAAGACAAGATTTAGTGAAACGATGCTCTTTCACTATTCTTAAAAAGGCCTTATATTAAATCGTTAGATTAACGGTAAACTCCTGGTTAAAAATTGACGTAGCTACTCAATTGTAAAACCTAAAGCATATCTAATCATAAGTGCTATTTGATAATATGTTATGGGAGTCGAAAAAACAGACGAATAATTCCTGTTTTATTTATGCGCAGCGCAGAACCCCTGCCAGACGTGTTTGTTAGAATATAGCACAGAAAAATCCAAAACCTTAAAACATTTTAATCATTAAATGCTATTTGATAAATGTTATTTGGATTCGAATGACAGACGTATAATTCCTGTTATCTATATTAATGTAGGGAAGCGAAGAAATCCTTCCGTGCACACGTGTCGAAAAAGGAAAAACCCGCAGAGGTTTGAAATTTATAAGCGAACACGTATGAATCATAGTGCTAATTATTTGTGGGAAGCGAAAACAGATGCCTAATTCCTGTGAACCCTATGTGTGTGTGTAGAAAAATCTTGCCACGCTGTTTAGTGAAATATAGCACCAAAACCTCCAAAACATTTTAATCATTAAATGCTATTTGATAAATGTATTTGGATCCAACCGACAGACGTATAATTCCTGTTTTCTCCTACATAGCGCAGAAAAAATTTCTGCAAGTCGTGTTTGTTAAAACATAACACCAAAAAAATCCGCTGAGATTTAATTTTGATAAGTGTGATCGCTACAGAAAGCAAAGCGTCTGCACGCTCAAATTTGAATCACACATGGAAGCAGGCCGGTTTTATTCCGCTGACAAACACTAGAGGGCAACCCTAGGCCTAAGTGCTTGACAGTTTCTCGAATACGCACCGCCCCCTGACTTCATCCTGCATGAGCGAAATGTCGCCATCGTGTGGACACTAGTAACAAGGTCATCCTTTCCTAAACATTTTCCCTCATAACAATTTCAGATTTTTCCAGTGAATTCCTGAAATTGTGTCAATGCATGTGCAAGTTCCAGTGTTACTAACATGATTTGTCACTCCTGACTGTGTACACTTATTTTGAATTTAGTTCAAACCACATTTGAATTTAAAAAATTCAAAAGTAAGTATTAACAGTCCCTGATGACCACTTAGTAGTGCGGCCCCCTTGTGGCCCTCCCCTGCTAAGTCAGCTCATCTTTTATTTCTACTCTTCCTGCTTTGAAGTGGCGTTCTCTCAGTTGATTTTCTGTTGGATATTATCCTCATCATACATAATGCCAACCTTAAATTTCCTACACTTATTCAAATTTGATTTGAAACAAACAAATTTCAAGATTAACGTGAATTAAGTCTCCTTCCCTGTGGGGAAGAGTTTTATGGCTTTACGTCTATATTTCCGGTCTCAAATTATTTTTAATAATTTTGATTTGATATGTTATGACAACAATTCTAGAAGTTACTTAACATCTATGCATACGCTCGATTTGAAGTGTATTTAAACCAGTTTGAATGCAATTCAAATCAAGTTCTCGGTCAGCCAGGTTGACCACTAGGAGGAAGTGACCCAAATCCCTTTGTGGCCCAAACGCGCCACTACTGCCTGTCTTCTCCCGGGGTCCATCCTACTTTATTACTTTTAATTATTAATTTTTATTAATAGTAAAAGTAATAATAATAAAAGGAATTTAATAAAAAGAAATTTTTTTTTTTTTTTTTTTAGGAATTTTTTTTTTTTGGGTTAAGTTATTTTGATAATTAACATCATTTTCATAATTTCCTTTTTACCATTATTTAGGAAAACCTTTGCTTCTATTTTCTACATACATAATTACTCAATTCAGTTTAAACAAGAAAGCTTTCATTCACTGTTAAGCTTCACACTGTTCTGTATTTACATGTAGAAACCACTAAAGAGCTGCGGTGATTTGACAGTCATCCCTGCTTGGAGTCCAGCATGCTGGTTCATCTGACCTGCGTCACCAGCACTGACTGAGCGCGAGTCTCGGACTTTCCTGTATCTCTCCGTTAGTGCGGCCCGCAACACGACATCACCAATTTGGCACTGCCGGTTGTGATTCAAAGTCAGGTTGCGTGAGAGGGAGCACATCGGTACAGATACACGAAAGGCCCGGGACACTGCTGTCAAGCGTTTGGGACGACAGAAAGACCAACCACGGTGCTGACTCCAACCCACATGACCTCATTCCACCCCAGGCAAACTAAACAAAGGTATTAAACCCATCCACTTAATATTTGCTACAGAATCTAGAGATTCCCCCGGTTATTGAAGTGTTTGGCTCCCTCCTCCTCTCCGAGCCACAAACCGCAGGCTTAGGCCTCCTCTTCCCCTGTAACACTTCCTGTGTACTCTTAACGCCATTTCATTACAGACCTTCCCATCTTGGATGGTTGCATGTTACTTCAAACTCTGCTATCTTGCCACTGCTCTTTTCTGTCGTGCTCTGTTCTTTTCAGTTCACCTAGAAGACAGAACCTATCTGAGACAACAAGGAACGCTGAATAATAATTAGACAACAAGCCGCTAGCATCAACAGGTGACCCCTAAGCTATCGCCCTGTTAAAATTTCATTCAGGCCCATGATGACCTAACCAAATTGTCCCACAGAATGATTTAACTGTCTGCATCAGTTAACCACAATTTGCATACGCGGCATAGCCCGTATTATAGCTCGTTAAACGTAGAACAACTTGCTTGGTCTCTCTGTGTGTGTTGTGTTCCTCTCGCCCACAGTCGAAACCAGTATGTTCCGGTCCTACAGTCCCACAACCGCTGGGACAACCTGGACACATGGCTGAGATTCATGACACCTCCATTCCTGCCCAAGGTCGCCAGTGACTCAGAGCTCCAAAGCCAAGAGCGACGTGGACAAGCTGATGGCGCACAAACCAAGCCAAAGCTCCCACGACAAAGACCGGCCAGACACGTCCAAAACCTCACTTGCCAGCTCATCGCACCAGCACGTCTCCATGAAAGGAGCCGCATAGCCCTGGAGCACGAAGTTGCAACGCTAAGGATGCAAGCCAAGGACGACAACGACCCCGAGCTACAGAAGGAAGTGGAAAGACTTCAAACTGCCCTGTCTGATCTTCATCGGCACACAGACCGAAGAGACCAGTCAGAGAAAAGAACCAGAGAGGAACCCAACGAGAAACTCCGACAAAAGTGAAGCCCCTTTGCAAAGAGCAGAGGCCGAACTTAAAGAGACTCGAAAGCCACGGCCTGAAAAAGAAAAAACTCGCAAGAGGCCCGTGCTACCATCCACAAGCTCGTTCAGCAGAGACTGAACTCAAAGAAAGAGACACTAAAGCCAAGGCCTTTGAAACCACTTACACACGGGCCGAGCTGAAATCCATGAACTTACTCAACAGAGACACGATCTCAAAGCCGAACTTGACATTTTTCCACAGAGTTGAAACACTCTTATAGACTACCAGCCGCTGCGGCAGGCCTTCATTAAAGAATTCTCTGATCCAGAATCCGAAAAGACTTTGAAAAACCCCACGATCTACTGTCTCTGAACACTACTCAGAGATGCCTCCAGAGGGCGCCCCATAACACCATAGCCCTGTCCACAGAGAGTCGAGTCCGTTCCAGGCCACTGGTAAGCCCAAGTCTGAGCACGCATCAGACAAACACAGTGCCGCCACGTCTGAGAAAGCCGAGACCCTGAAATCGCTGAAAAGCTTCTTCACAAAAGACTTTCCAAAAATTCAAGAGGTACGAGCTTTACATCCTATACCTGAGCGTAAGACCTACAGGCACACAGAACACTGCTCGTCAGCCACAGACACAGAGCAAACTGTCACATCACAAAGTGACAGCAGCACACAGCCACCACAGCTGACAGCTGCACAGCCTGAGCGAAACCGCACAGTTTCCCACAGCTAAGTCCAAAACCCCAAAAGACCAAAAGGGGGTGGGCCCGGAAACTTTACCTACCCATCACTCTAGACAATGAGGTGAGCCTTGAAACCCTGGTTGAAACCCGGCTCAGACCTCACTTTAATGTCAGCTCAACTCTTTGAAAGACTCAGTACTAAAGCTAAGAGTGAAGATCGAACTCTTATACCCCACTGACTTTGAACTGCAAAACCAGAAGACACCGCACGAATACAGTGCAAGACTCTGCTAAAAGGTCCCTGATCAGCATAGAACATAGAACTTTTAAAAGTAGATGAAAATGTCTGCTCAAAGAGTTGCAAGACTCTGCATTCGTAAAATTAGAATTTTACTGACTTAAAGAAAATCTTGGAAAGTAGATGAAAAGGTCTGCGCAAAGAGTTGCAAGACTCTGCATTCGTAAAAGTAGAATTTTACTGACTTAAAGAAAATCTTGAATGGACGTGTAAGCCTCACCTGCCAACAGACTATGCACGACTCTTTCGAACCAAGCATTTGCAACATGCTGGTTGAAATGACACTGCTAAACATTAGTTTCTATGACAATGAAGGGTTACAGGAAACGCTAGCTCCTGAGCTGAGCTTTAAGCTACAGTTAACCTATGGGCGTGCATTTAATCGTTACGATCCAACTAAAACACAATGTGCAGTACGCATTTTTGATCGCTGGCTGGTCTAAATGCAGATAAACGATTGCTGGAATTGACATCCCTACTTTAAGTAAAATAGCCTTAAATTTCCAACTAAAATTAGCATGTTAAGCAGTAAAGCGTAAGTCTGTTTGATGAAGAAACCTCATCTCAGCAGCCTGTAAACTGTACCGATGTTTATTCTGCTTTGCTTAAAAGAAATCCAAATTGCAGTATGACTAAACCTGTGTCTAACAAAGAAAGCCCAGGACAAAGTTATATCTAGGTAGATCTGGGCGACGCTCCCCTTTCTACAAATATAAAGGCCTTACAAATTATTGTTTGATTGATGTAATTCACTTAAACTTTAGCTGCATCTACAAACAGAGAGCTACCTAGTGATCAAAACTGTTTTAATCGCTGAAAAGTCAGCAGTAGTGCGCAAGAGGGACGTAACTATATATGCTTAGACAAGCTTTGACTCCCAGCAAATCTATTTCCTTACTCAGTAAACAAATAGAATAAGTTGCTTAAAATAAAGAGAAGAGTTCCATGAGTAAAATTAGCTAATGCCAAAACACATCTGCATTTTACTTCATGTAACACCGAGTCCTAGAACTGGTTACCTGTTAACCCGTTTAAACATGCCTAATTCATGTAAAATGTACAGACAGCCTTTAGGGACTGTTTGAATTGTCTGACATGCTCTAGTTTCCATGACAACGACTTGTCACAGGAAGTGCTAACTTGTGATGTCACTTGGTAAACAAACCAGCCTAGGTGGCTACGCTAACTTAGCATCCTTCCAGCTCATGCTAAGCTAAACTAACATAGCATCTAGCTAGCTTACGCTACGCTAAGCTAACCTAGCATCCTTCCAGCTTACGCTAAGCTAAACCAACCTAGCCTCCAGCTAGCTTACGCTACGCTAACCTAACCTAACATCCATCCAGCCTAGGCTAAGCTAAATAATAACTTCTACAATTAGCAGTTAGCATAATTTACTTAAGCCCTTAATCACCGCTTGTGTTTACACAATGCAAAGTATTCTAAAATACTTTCCTTAACACCAGTTAGGGTTTCTAATCATTCACGTTCCGTGTTTGCAATTCTTCTTAGCTAAAGTTCACCTTTACTAGTTGAGGCATAGCCCTTGCTAACCGTCGAAGGCTAACTTTGAAGATACCCTGTTAATTAAACTTAAGTTAACTACATGTAAACTGTGTAGCTAGAGAAGAATTCATATAGCAATAGCCATCTTCATCGGCAGGTGACTAATCCTTTGATGGGACACACACGATGTGGCCTCGAACACGCAACCGTTGTAACCCACTATGAAGTGTTGGCCCAGGCAAATCCAAAGTTTAGTCACTAATGCCACTGATTATTCTCGCCTTCAGATCATTCCCGTTGTTTTGATCACTTTGTTTCTTTTTGCTTTAATTTTAATTTTTGTTTTCTTTTGGCTCTTCTTTAATTTTTTTTCCCCATTTTATTTTATTTGACCTTGATATTAATAGCACTCAGCTATTCCCCCTACTTTTCGGTCATCTCTATGATTTAAAATTTATTTTATTCTTTGACCTGGATATTAATAGCACTCAGCTATTCCCTTTACTTTTCGGTCATCTATATGATTTAAAATTTATTTTATTTCCTCTCTTGTTCAAATGTGGTTCCATTTCCCATAGGGCCCAGAAAGGAAACAGAGACACCTTTATTTGTGATTTTGTTTTATTTTCAACAAGTGTACTCATTTTTGTGACCCTGCAACACAAGTAACTTCAACAATTTACTAGGGCACAACTATAGTCCAGAGGATTGATAATAAGCATAATTTGAATAGGAAAGCTGTCCTTTTTCCCCATCATTCACTTCGTCAAGCCGTAGTGAACCACTAGTTAAGTCCAGAGAAATAATTTAGTCATAAGAACCATCTTAAGGCATTATTTCATCTCGGCTATGCCCTTTCCATGGAATAATCTCGGAACCACACCTCTTAGCCTCCTAACATCCACAGCTAAGATAAGATACAAGACACACTTCACTAGCTAGCTACATGTGAAACACCTAGCTTTAAGCTACATACCTAGCGAACCAGTTAAACCATGGTTCTGAACTTTTAGGGTCATGCATTAGGCTCTCACTACAAGTATGACAACATGTCACAGAGCCCCTGCTTCACCTGACCTTAACCTTCCAGCTTACCAAAGACTATCACAAAACTATGGACACTATGAGAAACCACCTCTCATACCCCTCCAACCACCCACGAAAGTCGTGTGCACCCACCGACAACCGGTGCCCCACACAACCTACGTCAACAAGCACATGCTGCGTGCACTGGACAACATTCAGCGTTCTGCACCTGATGCCATCACCGCGCCACAGCTTGTTCTGCCACAGTGCAAAAGGGGGTAATGCCACAATGTATGCCCTATGCCCATGACGCACCATGTGCTGCAACCCGCAGCACCAGAGACACTTGTGCAAGTGGCACACCGAAGCAAGTGGCATACTGGCGCCCTCAAAGCGAAAAGACTGTCCTAGCCAACCAAGGACGATGTTCGCTGAAATTTTTCCTCCCTTTCTCTCTTTCTCTCTCCCTTTCACTTTTACCAGGATGCTGCTGTGCTTCCAGCCAACCAGAGGGTAGCCGCAATCGGACATCTCACCAGGTCCGGCACCAAGCACCATCCTAAGGGAACAACCAAGACTCCTTTTCTGCCGGACCCGCACTCAGAAAGTGCCTGTGTCACCTGATCCTCACAACGCCTACAGAACGCACTACCCCGGCGTAACGACACAATACAGCTGGGTAGGTGCCAACGGACAGAGGAGGCCCTCACGCACACTGAGGCCGATGTCGAACACATGCTCGACCAACTTGAGAAAATGACTGTCACGCTAGCGGAGCCAGGTGGCCACAACCGCCGCCGCACTGCCGTCAGAACTCTGTTTAACACTTGTATGTCCGGCATGAATGCAGTAAACCTCGCCAACGTCGGACGGCATGCAGCCAAAATTCAGACTGAGATTCCACAGAGAACAGAGCCACTCACAACAGAGTGCATCCCTGCAGCCGATCGACAAGACAATAGGGAACTGTGGTAACTTTCAACACTCACAGCGTTCTGCTGACCCCGACAGTGAACTCCATGAAACAGCTGTTTACCGTCTTCCATAATGACTTTGCTCAAAATCAGCTGGTAACAGCCCTGATGACAAACCTGCTAAGGGGGGGGTGAACTCCTCCATCGACAGCCTCGCCATGGGTAGAATCCCACCGCACCTGATACCCTTAGGCCTCATGCAAACCGTGCTGGCGTCCGCCATCACCACGCCAACTGACTCTTTAAAAATACACCTTGCCTACTCTCATGGGTAGTGCCATCTCACTCTGCATCACCACAAGCAGAGAAAATGGGACGTTCCCCTGAACTTACCCATCATAGTCAAGCCGAATCCACCGGCTCAAGAACATTGTCCATGTCAGATTTTGAGAGGCAGCACTCACATCAAGATCCGCATGCCGTACGTGATTGCCTTGCATGACAGCGACACCAAGCTGTCCCCAGCTCCGAATCCACACATGTGCACATTGACCAAAGACATTTACTATCCCTGCCCTAACAAATCTTTCCTCAGAGACAACCCTGACGGAACCTGCGGGCTGCAGATCAGTGGCACAAGCTGCCCTGCTAAAGCCAAGCCTCGCACTCAAGTCACCGAGACCCAAGCAGAGATTGTAAGTGATCTGTGTCACCTTGCTCAGCCAGAGCAGCGCATCCAAGTACCAAAAGGCCCCATCCTTCTTCAAGAACCACACTCTCACCCTAACTCCAGAAAGGGAATTGTGGTTCGCAAAAGGGGGATCCCAGCTAATTGACATTACATCTATCAACTACACCCTGACACTCGACAGTCATCCTGCACAGGAGGCTCAACGAGATGCGAACATCTACAGCCAAGCCCACGGGACCCTCAGGAAGAGGGTACCACGCTGGAGGCTGCGTCGAACTTTATCAAGCTGAGCCCTCAGCCTCAGCCTAACAGCACCTCCTACCCAATCATCATGATTCACCTGCCATCCGCCAATGGTGATGATTTGTCGTCATATGATGTCCAACACACGGGGACATCATCCGACGAAAAGGGGGAAATATATAGCGTATTTAGGGTGAATCTGAATAATTAAATATATTCTGGATAACTAAAATCCTAAGAGCCTTCAAAGGCCGGGAAGCTTCCAAACCAGCGTTCCCCACCCCCAGGACTCAAAATTAACACACACACACACACACACACACACACACATCCCCCCCAGGAATGTGGGATGTGCCACAGGAAGTGAATGTTACAGAGAAAAGAAACTTCTCTTTTTAAAAGACATTTTAAACAGAAATATTCAATGTGTTTTATGTGTTTGTTTGTTCATGTTACATTGAAATAACTGAGTTTACCATTATGTATTTTTTCATGTAACTGCGTATTCCCTAGAATTCTAACGAAGGAGAAATGAATTCTGCATTCATATATATTCTATTATACTTCCCCTTTTGAATTATACGAACAATGTATCTAATCTCATCTTACGATTTGTCTTTTAGGGGTTTGATCTATGTGTTGGGAAACTAATGGTATAAGGTCTTAAACTTTGCAAACTGTTTAACCAAATCCGTTTTTGGCAAGTTTGGTCTTGATAAACTCCAATCTTCGTTCCCCATTTGTTAATTGACATTACATTTTGCTAAACTTGGTGACACACTAGTATTATAAAAATTGTGAAGATTCTTCCCTTAAACACCCAATGAAATTAGGGAGTCAAATGCCTGGTTAGAACACCATGGGCCATAAAACCTCCCCCCAAAGAGAAAGCTCCTGATTGGACCCTCTTCCAAAAGAAGGCGGAAAAGTCAGGGCTTCAAAAGGACTGAACACCAGTTTAAACACTCTCTTACGTCCATGTCCGCGTGTCATGATGTAACGTCTCGCCTCCTGGCGAGCTTTTTCGCCTTTCTTTTATGTGTTCTAGTTTAGTTTGTGTTTTTAAGATAAGTCCCCGGGTTTAATTCCGATCGACGAGTGAAAAGAACCCCGCGTGACATATCTCTTCAGCAAATCCAACTCCAAGGGACACTGTAACAAACGCTCTCTCTCTCTCTGAAGGAGAAGCACGCGCACGTAACCACGTGACGCGTCGTACTGAGAGATGCCCACGCGCTTCTCTGGGATCTCCCTTCGGAGATTTTTCTTTGTTAGTCAAAGTTTTGTTTTCGTAGTCGACTCTGTTCACTTCCACCAAGTGAAACGGACTCAGTCGAACTATTTTCCGTTGGTAATGTTAACTCAAAGACTTCCAACCGCTGTTCAAAGACTCGCGCCGCATCACGTGACTATCCACGGAACCAAGGATTCAGCTCACGCACGCGCACGGAGAACAAAAGATCTGCCGTCCAAAACGCGCCTAGACCAGGCAAGCCGCTCAAGGAACACAGCAACACCTGAGAGAACCATTCCACATGCAAGTAAAATTAGGTTACCCTGTTTTCAGAGCATTAAGAATGTGTTTTGTGTTGTTTCGGAGGGGTGTCTGTCCAGGTGAATGTAACTCCCTTTCTCTCTCTCTTACTCGCTCTCACGCGTGTAAGTTATCCCTATCTCTATATCTCACACACTCACTCGTTCATTGTCTCATTGTTTGTGTACTGTTAAGTGTTTGTAAATACATATATCTCCCGTGTAAACGTAGTAAATGTATAAGTAGACATGCCTTTATTAAATCATTATATTCACTTGACTGATGGACTTTCTCTTTGCTCAATTTCGAGTCTCTGAAGTGCCAAAAGATCTTGCTACGAACTTTATAACTTAAAGATAGCTTTACATATTTGTTTATAGGGCAGAAAACCCAATTCTTCTGGCCAGAGAATTGCGTTTCCTGCAATCCTATAAAGTAAGATGATATTGGGAAAAACCCCTCAATATTATTCGGACAATTGAGCTAAATTAATTTTGCCTGCTTTGTAAGACGTGATCTGTGTAATTAACTGCAATCAACTTGTTAAAATGAAAGGATTGCATGTATACATCCAGGTAAAATGACCTTCTCCTTTAGAGGGAGATTTATTAACATGTAAGACTGATCTAATCCAAACATGTATGAATAATTATTAATTACCAATTATTAATTATGATATGCAAATTCCCCAGGGATTAGACCCGCCTAAAGTCTTTACAGATTGGACTAGTTGACATGATTGATGCTTCAGATGCATGGTTGATGCTTCAGATGCATTCGCGCTGGAAGCGTTCCCAAAGAGGCATTGATGCATTGTCTCTTTGCCTTTCTCAGGGAACTATGGTTACAGTCGTAACTTGAGACGTTTTATAGATAAAGTCCAGTACAAATGTTACTCCCGCTCGTGACAACGGCTGGTACAGTTTCTAGGCGACAAAACCAGACCGTCCCATTGAACAACTCCCGGGACACAGCAAGCAAAAATTTGTTAATGTGACAATAAATTTGGTTAGTTTCATTTTCCAAATAACCAGTGGTGGAATGTAACGAAATACATTTACTCTGTATTTAAGTATAAATTTGAAGTACTTTAGATTGTAAATCAACTCAGAGGCAAATATTGAACTTTTTACACATGGATATTAGATTTTGAACTTATATATTGTTTCAGAAATATTATGAACAGTATATAATAGAAACACGAAAAATATGTTTTCCACAAAATGGACTGGACTGCATTTATATAGCGCTTTCACAGACCCAATGGCCACCAAAGCGCTTTACATATCTGCCTCTCATTCAAAATTGCAACATTATGCCAATTGGGAATATTATGTATTCGCACATACTACTCTGTTGGTGTACTGTTTTATTTATACTAAATGTAAGACAAGTATTCAATTTCGGACGCAGTGGTAGTCTTCTGTCATGCAAGAATAGCCTAATCAAAGTTTGCTAATCTAGTCATAGTATATTTTAGAGAACAAATTTACCATCCAATCACAATTCGTTACCGATTAACTTGTGGTTAGTGAAGGCAGGATATTAGAGAGCGCGAACATCAAGCCATACGGAAAAGATGTCAAAGGAAGGTGTCTGTACATTTAACTAGAATCTTCAAAAAGACTTTATCAAGTTATTATGTGCAGTAAGTTGTTAAAAAAATAGGTCAGTGTGGTAAAGCGCTGAATGACACACATCAGAAGAGCTCTCTCACACAGCGCGCAATCCCCAATTCAGTTCTCATTGCGCCTGAATGGTCAAATAGAGACACAGTTGTCAAAATGCCTTTCATGTGGAGTATCTCACGTAAATACAGTTGATAATGGCTTAAGTCAACGTAAATGGCTCGGTGAAAACAAGACAAGTCAGTATATAAGCATTCAGTCTTAAGGTGACAGCAGCCTAAAATACCTCTTTGTCATTAATGCAACTACAAAAGATGTTAAATAAATGTATAAATAAACCTACTGTACCCGACAACTGTAGTTCATTTAATTTGTATCTCTATTATATTTGTCCTATTGTTTGTAATTTGCTTCTTTGTTCTTTTTTGTATATAACAATAATAAAACAACTATCTATAATTATTATTTAAAATAGTGTGTGTGTGTGTGTGTGTGTGCGTGTGCGTGTGTGTGTGTGTGTGTGTGTGTCTCATATCACCATAAGAAATCTGGGCACCCTATACATATATTCCATATTCATGTAGTTTGGGACCTAATATTTTGTCAAGAATATGATTGACAATAGATATGATAGACAATATGATAAAGACATAATACATGCTATTTTATCTGTGGCCACTGGGCATAGAAGGGCATGGACGGGCAGTTATTTCAACTTAAAAGTAAGTAGTCTTCAGAGATCTTGTTCAAAAGTATTTTCAGTGTTTGTTACCAAGGCAATTAGCATGAGACCAGTGTCCCATATATAGCAAACCAAATCGAACCTTTTCAAAACACTGCAGGAAGCATGTGAACGGAGAATGTGGCAAGATTTCAACTGTTTTGTAACCAAAAAAAGTATGCTACTGTTATAGGATTTGATGTTTGCTTGTCTGTGTTTTTCATCTACAGACTTCCTATCGACAGTGTCAATTCAACTTGATACAACTTATTAGTAATAAGTACAACTTACAACTTAAATTAGTTTTCAAATAACTTTCCAAAAAAAAAATCCACATAATAATTACATATCATTGAGGATGCAGTCACTGTTAAAGAATGAGTCGAGTGTCTTGGTATTTACACTCTCTGGTCTGAATGAAACAATGGAAAATAGATATGTTTATGCCAATTTTACCCCCATCGAGGGGAACTCAACTGCGTCATCGTTATGACACTTTGGGGAATGCCCCCAGCGTAGCGCATCTGAAGAATGAATGAAATCTGTCCAATCCTGATTGGTGCTGCGTCACGACGTAGTAGATGACGGCATACCTGGAAGATACAAAGGGACGCCGGCAACAACACATATCAGCTTTTTGCTATTCAGCAAGCGCTCTGTGTTGTCTGAACCAGTTTGTCTTATTAGGTGTTGTTTGTCTCTCTATTTTGCAAATTAGAAGTGTGTGTTCCCATGCCTTCGTTTTATCACGGCGGGGGACACACACGAGATGTGTGTGTCATGTCTGGGAACGCAGCACGCTCAAGCAGCCCTCGAGGGTGCTGCTTGCGGCCACTGTGAATCTCTTACTATAAGAGTGCTGCGTTCCCGCCTGGCCTTATTTAGTAATGATGGTCAGATGCGCGCTCCCCGCGGATCAGGTCCCGCATCTGCTGAGGCAATGCGGCGGCTTAGATCGTGGGGCTCGCAGAGAGAGCTCTCAGAGGAGATCGGGACTGCCGAGGCACTTTCCCGATCTTCATCTGAAAGCTGCAGATTCCCCTATCCCCCGTTCGGGAGCCCGCCCCGCGGCTTCTCCCGTTCGGGATGTAGACCCGGTGTTGCAGCTGTCTGATTCCGAGGAATTGGACGTGCTCAGCATCGCGGAGGAGAATCTGCACGAAGCGCACACACACACACACACACACACACACAATTTGCAGTAAGATTCTGTGGCTGGGATCTCGCGTCTGCCGAGGCAGCGCGTAGGTTTAATGTTTTAATGTTTGCCTTGCAGTTGCAATACAGAATCTAGCTCGGATCTCGCGTTTGCCGAGGCAGCGCTTAGATTGCGAGTGTTTTTTCCAGTAAGATTCTGTGGCTGGGATTTCGCGTCTGCCGAGGCAGCGCGTAGGTTTAATGTTGCCTTGCAGTTGCAATACAGAATCCAGTAGCTCAGATCTCGTGTTTGCCGAGGCAGCATGTAGGTTACGAGTCTACTTTGCAGTTTGCTGTGTGAGTACGAGGCATGAACAGTCAGCTCCTGAGGGTGCTTGCTGTGTTCATTGAGAAAAAAAAAAAAACTCGCCGCACACGTGCGTTTCGGGTGTCTCAGCCTCGCGCCTGTTGACTTTCTTCTCGAGAGATGAAAGCCAAATATATTGTACTACTCGGATCTCGCGTTTGTTAAGGCAACGCGTTACGAGTCTACAATAAAAGGGACACACGCGATCTGATAAATAATACTGTTTAGGTGCGAGGAATTCACAGTCAGCCCCTGAGGGTGCTGGCTGTGTTCATTGAGAAATATCCTGACGCGTACAGCCGTGCGCTGTCAGTTGTTTCAGTCTCGCGCCTGTTGACTTTCTTCTCGAGGGATGAAAGCTAAATTATAACGGCTCGAATCTCGCGCTTGCCGAGGCAGCGTGTAGGTTATGAGATCGTATTATTAAATATTAAACAGTATTCTGGTGTTTATGGCTGCATTTATTTCCTACAGCCTACCATTCAGACCGTGTTTCACTTATCCAGTGTTATGGCTGCATTTAATTCCTAGGAGTTAAAGTAATTAAATATTAATTCAGCCTACCATCTGAAGGAGAGTATCGCTTTGAGGTCCCCCTCAAAAAAAAAAAAAAAAAACTGACTGAGCTTGGGACTTTAGGCGGTGCTCTTACCCAGAGCCTCCTGAGAAGACGGATCTGAGGACCGTCCTTCAGTCCAGGAAGGCTAAGGGAAAGAGGTCCTAACTTTACAAGACCTCCAAGGGCCCGCCCCCGAGAGACAGCGATTGCGGTCCCATCTCTCGCTGGGCCCTCGGGAAGCTGGCGTCAGTATCCCGCCGTCTCTGACGTTTCGGGACACGCTAGCTTCCAGCGAGCACACACTGGTCTGTCTGCCCCAAAGGCTTGCAGTCAGTCAGTGTTCAGGTTCGCACACTGTGACTCGTTGTCGGTCTTCCCCTGCCGGTCCTCCGCTTCAGGGTGCCGTCAAGGACTCGCACAAAACACCGGACACCAGCCCGGAAGGGCTGGTTCCCTTGGCGAATTTTGCAGAGGCATGGCAAAACCTCGCGAATATTTCTCCATGGGTCCTGCGCACTGTAGAAATCGGGTACAGACTGCAGTTCCAGGTCCGCCCACCAAGGTAAGTATCAACGGGGTGGTCTGGACTTCAGTTCACCCAGAGCAGAGTCTGGTGTTGGAACAGGAAGTTCACTCGCTGCTGGGAAAAGGGGGCCATAGAGCATGTTCCCCCACCAGTCAGGGAGTCCGGGTTCTACAGCCGGTACTTCATAGTTCCCAAGAAAGATGGAGGGCTGCGTCCTTTTTTAGATCTTTGGCATCTGAACCGGTCTCTGAGGAGGTTCAGGTTCAAGATGCTCACTATTTATATTATCGTGAGTCAAAACCAATCCGAGGATTGGTTTGTCATGATAGATCTAAAAGACGCCTATTTTTACGTCTCCATCCTTCCATCTCACAGGAGGTTCCTGAGGTTTGCTTTCGGGGGCGAAGCTTACCAATATCGGGTTCTTCCATTCGGGCCTGGGGCTGAGACTCAACACAAAAAAGAGTGTGTTGACGCCCTCCCAGAGGACTACATTCCTGGGGGTTATATGGGACTCCACGACGATGCGGGCACAAAGGTCTCCCGCACGCGTGGAGTCCATTCAGGCGATGGTCTCCAGAGCAAAGCTAGGCCACAACCTCACTGTGAAGCAGTTTCAGAGACTGCTGGGGCTCATGGCAGCAGCGTCCAGTGTCATACCTTTAGGCCTGCTACACATGAGACCCCTACAGTGGTGGTTGAGAGCCAAGGGGTTTTCCCCGAGGGGAAATCCGTTCCGTATGATCAGGGTAACGCGCAGATGCCTTCGTTCTCTCGTCATATGGAGGAAACCTTGGTTCCTGTCCCAGGGACCGGTGCTGAGAGCATCATGTTGCCGGAAGACCGTTTCAACAGATGCCTCCCTCACTGTTTGGGGCGCGGTCATGGACGGCCGCTTTGCGAGAGGTCTGTGGGAGACCCAGCATTCTCCCTGGCACATCAATTGCCTGGAAATGCTGGCGGTCTACAAAGCTCTGAGGAGTTTTTTCCCGGACCTCCGTGGCCACCATGTCCTGATACGCTCGGACAATATGTCGGTAGTCGCGTATCTGAATCACCAGGGGGGTCTGAGGTCGCGCCCTCTATGCAGACTGGCACACCAGATCCTTCTGTGGTCCCAGGGGAAACTGTCGTCTCTCAGAGCGATGTATGTTCCCGGGGATCAAAATCAAGGGGCAGACGTCCTGTCGAGGCAGGGGCTGAGGCCCGGGGAGTGGCGACTCCACCCCGAGGTGGTGGAGGCCATGTGCGTGAGATTCGGCCCAGTGGAAGTGGATCTGTTCGCGTCTCAAGAGACGTCCCACTGTCCACTGTGGTTCTCTCTCAGGTATCCAGCTCAGTTGGGGCTGGATGCTATGACGCAGACGTGGCCGAGGCTGCGGCTGTACGCATTTCCCCCGATCGCTACAGAGTTGAGTTCCCCTCGATGGGGAACGTCTCGGGTTACGACTGTAACCCTTGTTCCCCGAGAAGGGGAACGAGACTGCGTCTCGTCGCCACACCTATCACGGGCAGAGCGCTTGCTTCATCGCAAAGGAGCTGATATGTGTTGTTGCCGGCGTCCCTTTGTATCTTCCGGGTATGCCGTCATCTACTACGTCGTGACGCAGCACCAATCAGGATTGGACAGATTTCATTCATTCTTCAGATGCGCTACGCTGGGGGCATTCCCCAAAGTGTCATAACGATGACGCAGTCTCGTTCCCCTTCTCGGGGAACAAGGGTTACAGTCATAACCCGAGACGTTTTCTCTTACCGCACTGTACTATCCCCTGCTGGTCTTTTGTAATGTAACTATAATTACTACTATACTCTTACATAAAAAGCTTCATGAGCCGATGTATGTGTTTATATGTAGTCTCTGTGTAAATGGACTTTTTGGCACTTCTGGATTCTACCCTAAATTCTTGTATGATTTATTATCCCATGATCATGTGATTTCTTATATTGGATGTCTGATTCAGATATTTGTCATTTATTCATCTATTCTGTGTGACTTTTCAACATTAACAGTGATGGCATATGACAGGTATGTGGCAATATGTAGACCACTGGAGTATCATTCAAAAATGACAAATCAGAAAATTCTTAAATGTATGCTTTACTGCTGGCTGGCCCCATTTTTTTCCATGTCTTTTGTGATTAGTTTATTATCTAGACTCACCTTATGTGGCTCTACTATTGAAAAGTTATATTGTGAGATTTGGGCAGTTGCAAAACTTTCTTGTTTTTCTACAACAATAAATAATGTGTTTGGGTACATTGTTACTCTTACATATTTTAGACATGCAGTATTGATATTTTGCTCATACATTTACTTGATTAGAAAATGCAGGAAGTCAATAGAGGGCAGACACAAATTCATGCAAACATGTGTGCCACATCTGCTTGCACTGATCAATGTGACAGCTGCATTTATGTTTGATATACTGTACAGTCGTTATGGCTCAAAGAATGTGCATCAAGGTGTGCGTAATTTCATGGCTCTTGAATTCTTACTTGTACCACCTATTTTAAATCCTCTGATTTATGGACTAAATCTGACAATAGTGCGCCAGCAAGTTATGAGAATGTTTTTCAAGAAACAATTGGGAATATCTGAGTGAACATTTCTGTGTTTCAGAAAGAAATAAAAGTCTAAAGGAAGATTTTTTTTAGATGTTGTAGCAACTCCAAATGTAATAACAAAGCATAATGTAATAACTGGACATTATGTTATAGGTATTAAGCCTTGTCTGTGAAACACAACAGTTTCATTAAAAATGTTTTGATGATGACATGCTCTATTATTTTGAGTCACTTAACACAGAAATACATTAAGATGTATGCACTTATGTAAGTGGATATCCTTCGTCGTGTTTACTGACAAGCAGTATGTTACAATATGAGACAATAGCTAATTCTGTCAGGACAACTATCATCAATTGATGATCATCGATTGACAATTAGTAAACCGTTTGGATTGGCGGTATGGTTCCGTTCTGGGTGAGAACTCCCTGTGCATCCATGCAGCCTAGCATGGATAAGAGAAGGGAGAGCAGCATGTATGTATGCAGATATCATTAATTCAAGATTTTAAAGTACAACATAATTTGAACATTTATTCTGATTCAAGGGGAATCAGAATGCCAAATCAAGTCAAGTCAAGTCAAGTCAAGTAGATTTTTATAGCGCTTTTTACAATATAGTTTGTATCAAAGCAGCTTCACAGTATCAATCAAAATAACGTAACAATGTTTGTTTCTTAGTGGAAAAAACATCCACGTTAGGTTGGGCTGATCAATGGTATTAATGATTGGTTAATTAATTTGAATATCCCCAACTGAGCAAGCCAAATGCAACAGTGGCAAGGAACCGAAAAACTCCATCAAGTGACCTACTGGTGTCCTAGAACTCCATCAGGTGACCTAATGGAGAAAAAAAAAAAAAAACTTGGGAGAACCCAGGCTTAGTCGGGGGCCAGTTCTCCTCTGGCGTTTATGAACTAGAGGCCGGATATACAGTAACTGTAAGATATAACATTTATATGAATGCCTGGCTGAAGAGATACGTCTTTAGTCTAGTTTTAAACTGTGAGTGCGAGCCTGAGCAACGAACAATATCAGGAAGGCTATTCCAGAGCTTTGAAACTAAATATGAAAATGCTCTCCCTCCTTTGGTGGATCTGGATATCCTAGGTATAACCAAAAGCCTCGAATTTAGTGATCTTAAAGAGCGCGATGGATTATAGGGTGATAGAATATCCGTTAAATAGACCGGAGCTAAACCATTTAGGGCTTTATAAGTCAGTTGCAATACCTTGTAATTAATACGGAACTTTATAGTTAACCAATGTAGTGATGATAAAATCGGTTTATATGATCATATTTTCTTGATCTAGTAAGAACTCTAGCGGCTGCATTTTGCACTAACTGTAGCTTGTTTATTGAAGGACAACCAGCTAATAAAGCATTACAGTAATCTAGTCTCAAGGTCATGAATTCATGAATTAACTTTTCTGCATCAGAAACTGATAGCATATTATGTAGCTTAGCAATGTTTCTAAGGTGGAAAAAGTTTGTTTTTGTAACATATGAAATATGATTTTCAAAAGACAGGTTGCAGTCTAAAATAACACCCAGGTCTTTTACTGTAGAGGATAAAGTAACAGGGCATCCTACTATGTTAAAGTTGTGTTGTGAGAGGTTTTGCGGACGGTTTTTCGAACCGATAAGTATTACCTCTGTCTTGTCTAGATTTAATAAAAGAAAATTACGCGTCATCCAATCTTTTATCTTTAACACAATCTGTCAATTTGGATAATTTAGCGTATTCATCTGGCCGTGATGAAATATATATTTGAGCGTCATCAGCATAACAATGGAAACTAATTCCATGTTTCCTTATAATATTACCAAGTGGCAGCAGATATATTGAAAATAATAAAGGGCCTAACACAGATCACTGCGGCACTCCATAGTTTGCCGAAGTTATGATCGATTTTTCTCCATTTAAGTAGACGAAATGGTAGCGGTCAGATAAGTATGACCTGAACCAGCTTAATGCTTGTCCTTGAACACCAGTGTAATTTTGTAGTCGATCTAAGAGCATTGTGTGATCTATAGTATCGAACGCAGCACTAAGATCAAGTAAAACATAGTCTTGGTCAGAAGCTAAAAGTAAATCATTTGTAATTTTAACTAGCGCAGTTTCAGTGCTATGATGTCCTGACTGGAAGAGAGGAGGGGCTGGGAATGGAGGAGGGTAATTCACTTTCAGAGCGCAGAGTGCTGAGACCAAACGAGGAGGCGTTCTGTTAGATCGCATAGATTCCTGGATCTGACACCGCCCGGACTAGAACATAGTGGTCCCGTATGAATGGGAGGAAGCGCTTCAGCGCGTTCTCGACCACTATCATCTCCAGACAGTTTATATGAAGGCGTTTCTCTCGGTCTGACCACAGGCCAAAGACCGGTCTGCCCTCGAAGAGAGCGTCCCAACCTAAGTTGGAGGCGTCCATCGAGATGACCTTTCGGTATGAGACAGCTCCCATCGTCACCCCCCGCTGGTACCAGTCGGTCGCTTATCAGGGCTGCAGAGCTGAAATGCAGCTCTGAGTCACTCTGATTTGTCTGCAGCCGGAAGCCCAAGCTCGGTGAGGCACCCGAGCGTTCAGCCAGCGTTCAGCCAGCGTTGCAGCGGGCGCATACGCAGCAAGCCCAGCTGAAGCACTGCTGCAGCTGATGCCATACAGTCCAGCATTCCCTGAAATGTTTTCAGAGAGGCGATGCTGCCCTTCTGGAAAGACGAGGCCAGGTGTCGAATAAGGCGCACGCGCTGTGTCGATAAATGAGCCGTCATAGCCACAGAGTCCAGTTCAATTCCCAGAAAATGTACTACAAAGACACATCCGATAAAATATTTTAACTTTTTCACCCGGAATCGTTCTCGTGTAAACAGGGCCTCAATAGCGATATCTTTTCACTCGCAAACTTCACAAACGTTTGCTTGGCAGTCTTTCAATACGCCCTGAACTTCTGCCGGTACGCCTCCGGTACTAATTCATAAGCACGCAGGCAGCACAGCCAATTTCACAAGATCATAATTCAGCGTATCATCGTTTGGCAAAGCTGCACAAACCTCTTGGGCTTTGCCAAATGAGATTGCACTGTAACAACAACGCCCACATATTTCTGGGCCATTTCAATTTAGCCGCGACACGTTCGAAAGCTTCAAAATACGAGTCAACTTCAGACTCACGAAATGGAGGTACAAGTTTAATGTACTTACCCACATCAAAGTCAGCTTGCCCCCCCTCGGAACTACTGGAAAAATGTCTGGTGCGCGGTGACGGAACTGGTCTGTTACGCTGCATCTGAGCTTCCAACTCTAACCTACGCAACTTAACATCCGGATCAGTCTTTAACTCTAAGGGCCCTATTTTAACGATCTGAAACACAAGTATCAAGCGCAAAACGCAAGTAACTTTGTGGGCGGGTCTTGGGCGCTGTTGCTATTTTACCGGCGGGATAAATGACTCTTGCGCCCAACGCAAGTTTAAAAGGTATTCCTCTGAAATAGCTTCATTATTTATAGGTGTGGTTTGGGCGTAACGTGAAATAAACCAATCAGAGCGTCATCCAACATACCCTTTAAAGCTGCAGTCCGTAGCATTTTCCCTTTTTGTCGCCATCTCTGTTCGAAATCTATAACTGCAGTGATTCGCGGAATTATAATCTTTACGTGGGTTGTAAATCGGCATGAAACAGCGCGGATGAACACAGTGTTTTGAGGCGAGTGCTGCTGTCAATCACCGCGCTGTGTGGAGACTGTCATTCAGAATCACAGATTCACGTTTTGAAAGCTTGGCCAACAAAAGAATTTTCACCGGAAAATGTCTTCTGAACAAGTAAGTAACATCCAATTTTGTTCTGATCAACTAAGGGGGAAAAAGCATTCGACATGACAAGCGATCGTTAGATTTAATCAGCGCGATTTACAGCAACCGTGCAAATAGCCTACTTAAATTTGTTCTCAAATTGTTCATGTTAACAACATCAGCATTGCGTGACTAACGTTATTTAATGTGTTTTATGATTACCTGTGTAGTTCAGAATTCATATTCTCCATAATAGCTAAACGAGAAAGGCACAACAAAGGAAACTCCATAACTGTGTGAATTAAGAAAACGTACTGTTACACGATTGAACTATTGAAATGTCTTACTTGTTCAGCAGAAAAAAGCTGTCTCTTCTTCCGTTTCGAACCCCTTCAGGAGTTCACGCACCTTTCAAAAGCCCCACCGGCGATGTGTATCCTTGTGTTCGCATGAGACGGTTCCTTTCTCTTTCCACCTTAAATCCGAAGTACAAAGTCTTTTGGGTTTTATAACTGGTTAATCTCCAGTTGACACTGATGATTGTTGTTTGTATCTTTCTGGATCCACCATAAGTTTAATCATGTAAAGTGCTGCGAGAAAAGCCCATCTCTACATCTCCTCACGCGCAGTATAGCCGGCTAGCCGAAACTCCTTCTTTATGTGTGCGGATGTGACGTAATGACGCAAAGACATGCTCGAATTTCCCGCGAAAACCCACCAGTACCACTGGAATTAAAATCATTATTACAAGCTAACCGTTTTGAATCTAGCTATGGTAAGCAGATCGTTTTGAACACTGGCTGAAGATTTTTTTTTTTAAAATAATTAATTTGGATTATTTTTAACTTAAAAATGTTACGGACAGCAGCTTTAAGAGCAGGTGTGCATGTTGCATGGCGGATTGTTATACTTATGGCGGATTTACCAGGCGCGCGCCAGGAGCGGTTCACAGACGAGGAGACCGATATTTTTTTTCCTGGTTCTTGACGGACAAACTAATTTGTCAGATGTCCTTATATACATATGTGTCTTGCCACTATTGGGCAAACAGGTCTGATCCGTCATTACTACAATTAGCCTGAAAATGTTGGGTAAATGTGTAAGCTAGATTTAGGCCTACATTTTTTTACATATTCATGGACACCACAATGATTTCCCTCATGTGTTAATATTTTTCCTTGTTATAATGTATGATTTGCAAAAGTAAAAACTGCTGCATCTGTGTTGATGAGAGAATCAAAGTGTATGCGCGTTGTGCACCCGCTACATTAGGCCAAGCATGCGCGCTTAAAATAGCATTTTACTGGCACTGACTTGTTTTCTGGAACTGCAAAATAGCACTAGGGAATGTTTGCGCCGAAACACGCCTCCTTTTGCGCCGACCCTCCCAGGGAGCGCAAGTTCATTTCCTAGTTTACCGACATGTGTCTGTGGAGGGAAAAGCCTGCTTTGCACGGGTGCAAAATAGGAATGATACATGCGTCAGTGTACAAAGTCATTTGCGCCGGGTGCAAGATAGGGCTCAATCTCTTTCAATCGGAGTAGTTGCGTTTCATGCTCCTGTTTCTTTAACTCCTGATCTAACTCTCTTTAGCGAATAGTTACCAAAGGATCTAAACCAGCAACCCTTTTTCCGCTTACCAAATCTGCTTTATCAGATGCGGTTTCTTCATCAATCTCTGACCCAGGAGGAAGTCCAGGAAAAATACCAGTCTCAACTAACCTACCATTCAACTCGTCTTTAATGACTTGTTTCTTTCCCTCTTTAGGGACCATTATATTGTAAAATTCTGCTATTATAATTAGATCTATTTTTCTACACCGGTCAAATTCTTTTAACGTAGGTGAAAGCGTAAACCTAATTAAATCGAAATCCATATTAAACAATAAACTTCCTCCCCCACGAAAAATTCAAAGCAGCCAAACTATTGGAAACAGCCAATGGATATTACGACTAAAATAAGCGAACGGACGAGCCCGCAATTGTCACGAACTCCCCGTCTAGAGTGAGGAACGCCGATGACAAAAAAAAACAACAACAACAATTTAATTAATTTATCCCTTCTCCTATCCCAGCTCACACACACAAGTACCACAGTGCCCAACCTAACCTCCAACCAGATGAACTGGATAAATATTGTGAAAGTTCTGATCACATCTGACTCCTGACATTATGCTGCCCTAAATCATTATCATACACTGTTTGTTCGTTGGCCAAAGGAGGACTGGCCCCCTGACTGAGCCTGGGTTCTCCCAAGGTTTTTTTCTCCATTCTGTCACCTGATGGATTTTGGTTCCTTGCCACTGCTGCCTTTTTCGCCTCTCTTCGCCTTTGTCGCCATTGGCTTTTGGCTTGCTTAGTTGGGGACATTTAACATTTAATTTTGAATTTAACAATGCTATTACAACATTGTTTTCCTGCTATCTCTGTAAAGCTGCTTTGAAACAATTTGTATTGTAAAAAGCGCTATATAAATAAAGGTGACTTGACTTGACTCGAGAACAAGATGTCAAAGATAAGCTTTTCTTTATTTGCAAGGCAAGGAAGCGTGAATATTCAGGAGGGGTACTGGCCAAAATAAAAGTGTCCCCGCACAGGGAGAACAGCACATCAACAGCTACTGTTCCAACAATCTGGGCTAAATGTCTGGGGCAGGAGACAAAGGACAAATCGACAATGGAGCTCTACGACACACGTGCACAAGGAGCTCTCCAGCACTGCCGTTTTCCTCAGCATTTAAGCGCCCCTGCTCCTCAACTTAATCTGCCGCAGTTGAACCCAATCAAGCCCTGCACAGAGGGAGAGGGAGAAAAAAAAAAAGAGAGAGAGAGAGAGAGAGAGAGAGAGAGAGAGAGAGAGAGAGAGAGAGAGAGAGAGAGAGAGAGAGAGAGAGAGATGCGTCCATGCACTTTGGGAATGTATGGGGTGCTAAAAACAGGCCGAATGGAAGGACGGTGTATTGATATACCTGACCGTTGAAGGCGAATCTCAAGAATGGCCTGAGAGATCTGAGATCTGAATCTTAAAGTAGGCATCTTTCAGATCGAGAGAGATAAACCAGTCCCTCGGGCGAATTTGCACGAGAATTTGTCTGGTCGTGAGCATTTTGAACGGTCTTCTGGTGAGAGCTTTGTTCAAATATCTCAGATATAAGATAGGTCTGAGTAGCTCCGTCTTTCTTGGGTACGAGAAAATAATGGCTGTAAAAGCCTGACTCGCTCAGAGAAGGAGGTACCGGTTCTATGGCCCCTTTGCACAGCAGTTTCGCTATTTCTGCGCAGAGTAGATGTGTTACTTCCACTTTCGTCACGGTCCGTTCTCGAAAGCACGGGGGACGGCGAGCAAACTGTAGTGAATAGCCCTGTCTTATTGTGCTCAGCACCCATTCTGATACCCCTGGAATCGCTTTCCATGCTTCTACATGTACAGCTAGGGGCAGAATGGCCTCCGGGTTCCGATCGCCGCACTTCGTGGGCTCGAAAAACAACCGGAGGTGTGGGTGCAGCGCGCGTGCCCTCAGTGCTTGAATACGGCGGCTCGCTGACAGCGATGGCTGGCTGTTTCACATGTGACGTCCCGATTGCTTTGAACGGGGAACGTTTTGTGATAACTTTGTGATGAGCGAGCAGTGCCGGGGGCGAAGTGTTTGTTAGTAAGCGTGAGCACTCGTGAGCGGGCACGTAACTCACATTTATTACCTGACCGATATTAGCCTGTGTTGGCCGTGTGACAGAGCGGGCAGAGAGTAGGCGTGGGCACAGAGTTGTGGAAACATTTCCTACATCTAACACGCAAGCGGCATTTGCCAGCTTTATGAGAGTGGGCTCTGTGAGTGTGAGAGACACGGGGGGTATCGTGCTTGTGTGTAGGGGTGAGCACTGAGATTTGGGCACATTTTCTACACTTAGGACACCAACGGCGTGAGCCAGATACCCAGAAATTATACTCTTTTTGAGATTTCTCTGGGTCGCTGTAAAAACGGCGGTTGTGTGTAGGCGAGCGGGTTGCATTACTGGCTCAGTGGATGCCAAATATACCGCTGCAGTAGCCTTTTCTAAGGGGACTGACAGGGCGAGATATTTCGACGGTGGTCCAGCCGCGGCGGGACTCAACCGTCTTTTCCTCCTTGATGTTCTCTTGTATTGCCTTATTTTTACTAATAAATATATTTGTTCACTGCATTGCAAGTCAATTTATGAAGTGCTGGCAAAAACATAATAGAACATTTTAAAATAATTTTGTAAAGATTTGTATTATATATTACAAGTGTAGCGTATTTAGGGTGAATCTGAATAATTAAATATATTCTGGATAACTAAAATCCTAAGAGCCTTCAAAGGCCGGGAAGCTTCCAAACCAGCGTTCCCCACCCCCAGGACTCAAAATTAACACACACACACACACACACATTTCACCAGCGTTCCCCACCCCCAGGAATGTGGAATGTGCCACAGGAAGTTAATGTTACAGAGAAAAGAAACTTCTTTTTTTTAAAAGACATTGTAAACAGAAATATTCAATGTGTTTTATGTGTTTGTTTGTTCATGTTACATTGAAATAACTGAGTTTACCATTATGTATTTTTACATGTAACTGCGTATTCCCTAGAATTCTAACGAAGGAGAACTGAATTTTGCAGTCATATATATTCTATTATACTTCCCCTTTAGAATTGTAAGAACAATGTATCTAATCTCATGTTATGATTTGCCTTTTATGTGTTTGGTCTGTTTCTCGAAAACTGGGATAATGTTTCAAACCTTGCCAACTAATGTTTAACCAAATCCATTTGTGACAAGTTTGGAGTCTCTGAGTTCCAATCGTCGCGCCCCAGTTAGCCATTGATATCACATCTTGCTAAAACTTTGTTACACATATGACTATAATAATTAGGAAGATTCTGCTTTTAAACACCCGATGAAATTAGGGTTTCAAATGCCTTGCTTAAGAGAACAAAGGGATCATAAAAACCAGAAGTCCCGCCTGCGAGTTTCGACCTCTTGATTGGCCGAGTCAATGGGAAGAGGCTGGACTTCGCCGATGTGATAAATGTAGGAGCGCAGCTCTGCCCACTCTCTTGCTTCGCCCGTCGTTACTGCTGCATCATGTAACCCGATCCGTGGTCTCCTTCGGAGACCCGATCCGATCTTTATATCTTTCCTTTGTAAGGCAAAGTTTTGTTTTCCATAGTCGACTCTGTTTACTTCCACGGAGTGAAACAAACGTAGCCGAGCTACTTTCATTGGTAATGCTACTCAAAGACTTTAAACCGCCGCGCCACCCGAGCGCTCAGAGACAACACGTGACGCTTACACACACAAAGGACTCCGCTCACGCACGCGGCCGGGACAGGCCTTCAGGAATGCGACAACACAGCGAGACCCATAACTTGTGCAAGTATCTCTTTATAACGCTTCTAAGGAGCATTAAGATGATGTTTCGTGTTGTAATCAGAAAGGTGAATGTCTTAGGAGGAAGTATGCCAATGTTCTCTCACTCTCTCTCTCCCTCTCTCTCTCTCTCTTACTCGCTAACGCGTGTAAGTCATCCATTGCCCAAACTTTACGCATTTCTTGTTCATCAATGTCTTAATGTGTTTCGTTCGTGTTAATGTTTGTAAATACATGTATTCCTGTAACGTAGTAAATATATATAAGTAGACATGCCTTTATTAAATCATTATATTCACTTGACTGATGGACTTCCTCTTTGCTCAATTTCGAGTCTCTTAAGTGCCAAGAAGATCTTTTATGCTACAAGCTTTACGAATTAATTAATTATTTCAATAATTAATAATTTAAAGAGTACTTATTATGGGGCAGGAAGCCCAATTCTTCTGGCCAGAGAATTGCGTTTCCTGCAATCCTATAAAGTAAGATGATATTGGGGAAAACCCCTCAATATTCTTCTGACAATTGAGCTAAATTAATTTTGCCTGATTTGTAAGACGTGATCTGTGTAATTGACTGCAATCAACTTGTTAAAATGAAAGGATTGCATGTATACATCCAGGTAAAATGACATTCTCCTTTAGAGGGAGATTTATTAACATGTAAGACTGATCTAATCCAAACATGTATGAATAATTATTAATTACCAATTATTAATTATGATATGCAAATTCCCCATGGATTAGACCCGCCTAAAGTCTTTACAAGAATGGTGGAGGAATATGCTAGGCACACTTTAAACTTGTTTTGAGCAAAAGAGATCAGTTTTCAATCTGTCTATATTGTGATTTAATATTGTACGTGCACCTCGGTTGAGCGAACGCATTGCGAACTCACCGTGACTGATTAAAGGCAAAAAGCCATTTCAGTCCAGCGAAACTAAGAAGTAAACTGCAGTTTTCATAGTTTCACAGTATTAAATTTGTCCTATAAAAGACGAAGAAACCTCTTTTGAACGACGACATTTTTAATATTAAACTCCCCTGTCCGAACGATGTTCTTCTGTCAGGGTGAAGACAAGATTTAGTGAAACGATGCTCTTTCACTATTCTTAAAAAGGCCTTATATTAAATCGTTAGATTAACGGTAAACTCCTGGTTAAAAATTGACGTAGCTACTCAATTGTAAAACCTAAAGCATATCTAATCATAAGTGCTATTTGATAATATGTTATGGGAGTCGGAAAAACAGACGAATAATTCCTGTTATTTATGCGCAGCGCAGAAGCCCTGCCAGACGTGTTTGTTAGAATATAGCACAGAAAAAATCCAAAACTTTAAAACATTTTAATCATTAAATGCTATTTGATAAATGTTATTTGGATTCGAATGACAGACGTATAATTCCTGTTGTCCGTATAATTCCTATTAATGTGGGGAA
Source organism: Chrosomus eos (assembly GCA_036326025.1). Taxonomy (NCBI): domain Eukaryota; kingdom Metazoa; phylum Chordata; class Actinopteri; order Cypriniformes; family Leuciscidae; genus Chrosomus; species Chrosomus eos. Next base: position 11,273,960 of record CM070825.1, read on the forward strand.
GCGAAGAAATCCTTCCGTGCACACGTGTCGAAAAAAGAAAAACCCGCCGAGGTTTGAAATTTATAAGCGAACACGTATGAATCATAGTGCTAATTATTTGTGGGTAGCGAAAAACAGATGCCTAATTCCTGTGAACCCTATGTGTGTGTGTAGGAAAAAATCTTGCCACGCTGTTTAGTGAAATATAGCACCAAAACCTCCAAAACATTTTAATCATTAAATGCTATTTGATAAATGTTATTTGGATTCGAATGACAGACGTATAATTCCTGTTATCTATATTAATGTGGGGAAGCGAAGAAATCCTTCCGTGCACACGTGTCGAAAAAGGAAAAACCCGCCGAGGTTTGAAATTTATAAGCGAACACGTATGAATCATAGTGCTAATTATTTGTGGGAAACGAAAAACAGATGCCTAATTCCTGTGAACCCTATGTGTGTGTGTAGAAAAAATCTTGCCACGCTGTTTAGTGAAATATAGTATCCAAAACCTCCAAAACATTTTAATCATTAAATGCTATTTGATAAATGTATTTGGATCCAACCGACAGACGTATAATTCCTGTTTTCTCCTACATAGCGCAGAAAAAAATTCTGCAAGTCGTGTTTGTTAAAACATAGCATCAAAAAATCCGCTGAGATTTAGTTTTGATAAGTGTGATCGCTACAGAAAGCAAAGCGTCTGCACGCTCAAATTTGAATCACACATGGAAGCAGGCCGGTTGTTGTTCCGCTGACAAACACTAGAGGGAAACCCTTAGCCTAAGTGATTGACAGTTCTCGAATTACGTACCGCCCCCTTGCTTCATCCTGCATGAGCGAAATGTCGCCATCATGTGGACACTAGTAACAAGGTCATCCTTTCCTAAACATTTTCTCTCCCATCACAATTTCAGATTTTTCCAGTGAATTCCTGATATTGTGCTTCCAACTTTCAATGCATGTGCAAGTTCCAGTGTTACTAACATGATTTTTCACTCCTGACTGTGTACACTTATTTTGAATTTAGTTCAAACCACATTTGAATTAAAAAAAAAAAAATATATATATATTCAAAAGTAAGTATTAACAGTCCCTGATGAACACTTAGTAGTGCGGCCCCCTTGTGGCCTTCCCCTGCTAAGTCAGCTCATCTCCTATCTCCTACTCTTATTCTGTTTTGAAGTGGCCTTCTCACAGTTGATTTTATGTTGGATATTATCCTCATCATACATAATGCCAACCTTAAATTTCCTACACTTATTCAAATTTGATTTGAAACAAACAAATTTCAAGATTAATGTGAATTAAGTCTCCTTCCCTGTGGGCAAGAGTTTTATGGCTTTACGTCTATATTTCCGGTCTCAAATTATTTTTAATAATTTTGATTTGATATGTTATGACAACAATTCTAGAAGTTACTTAACATCTATGCATACGCTCGATTTGAAGTGTATTTAAACCATTTTGAATGCAATTCAAATCAAGTTCTCGGTCAGCCAGGTTGACCACTAGGAGGAAGTGACCCAAACCCCTTTGTGGCCCAAACGCGCCACTACTGCCTGTCTTCTCCCGGGGTCCACCCTACTTTATTACTTTTGATTATTAATTTCCATTAATAGTAAAAGTAATAATAATAAAAGGAATTTAATAAAAAAAAAAAAAATTCTTTTAGGAATTTGTTTTTGGGTTAAGTTATTTTGATAAATAACATCATTTTCATAATTTCCTTTTACCATTATTTAGGAAAACCTTTGCTTCTATTTTCTACATACATAATTACTCAATTCAGTTTAAACAAGAAAGCTTTCATTCACTGTTAAGCTACTTGTTCACACTGTTCTGTATTTACATGTAGAAACCACTAAAGAGCTGTGGTGATTTGACAGTCATCTCTGCTTGGAGTCCAGCACGCTGGTTCATCTCACCTGCGTCACCAGCACTGACTGAGCGCGAGTCCCGGACTTTCCTGTATCTCTCCGTTAGTGCGGCCCGCAACAACGACATCACCAATTTGGCACTGCCGGTTGTGATTCAAAGTCAGGTTGCGTGAGAGGGAGCACATCGGTACAGATGCACGAAAGACCCGGGACACTGCTGTCAAACGTTTGGGGACGACAGAAAGACCAACCACGATGCTGACTCCAACCCAAATGACCTCATTCCACCCCAGGCAAACTGAACAAAGGTATTAAACCCATCCACTTAATATTTGCTACAGAATCTAGAGATTCCCCCGGTTATTGAAGTGTTTGGCTCCCTCCTCCTCTCCGAGCCACAAACCGCAGGCTTAGGCCTCCTCTTCCCCTGTAACACTTCCTGTGTACTCTTAACGCCATTTCATTACAGACCTTCCCATCTTGGATGGTTGCATGTTACTTCAAACTCTGCTATCTTGCCACTGCTCTTTTCTGTCGTGCTCTGTTCTTTTCAGTTCACCTAGAAGACAGAACCTATCTGAGACAACAAGGAACGCTGAATAATAATTAGACAACAAGCCGCTAGCATCAACAGGTGACCCCCTAAGCTACCGCCCTGTTAAAATTTTATTCAGGCCCATGATGACCTAACCAAATTGTCCCACAGAATGATTTAACTGTCTGCATCAGTTAACCACAATTTGCATACGCGGCATAGCCCGTATTATAGCTCGTTAAACGTAGAACAACTTGCTTGGTCTCTCTGTGTATGTTGTGTTCCTCTCGCCCACAGTCGAAACCAGTATGTTCCGGTCCTACAGTCCCACAACCGCTGGGACAACCTGGACACATGGCTGAGATTCATGACACCTCCATTCCTGCCCAAGGTCGCCAGTGACTCAGAGCTCCAAAGCCAAGAGCGACGTGGACAAGCTGATGGCGCACAAACCAAGCCAAAGCTCCCACGACAAAGACCGGCCAGACACGTCCAAAACCTCGCTTGCCAGCTCATCGCACCAGCACGTCTCCATGAAGTTGCAACGCTAAGGATGCAAGCCGAGGATGACAACGACCCTGAGCTACAGAAGGAAGTGAAAAGACTTCAACCTGCCCTGTCTGATCTTCTACACACAGACCGCAGAGAACAGTCAGAGAAAAGAGCCAGAGAGGAACCCAACGAGAAACTCCGACAAAAGTGAAGCCCCTTTGCAAAGAGCAGAGGCTGAACTTAAAGAGACTCGAAAGCCACGGCCTGAAAAAGAAAAAACTTGCAAGAGGCCCGTGCTACCAGCCACAAGCTCGTTCAGCAGAGACTGAACCCAAAGAAAGAGACACTAAAGCCACGGCTCTTGAAACCACTTACACACGGGCCGAGCTGAAATCCATGAACTTACTCAACAGAGACACGATCTCAAAGCCGAACTTGACATTGTTCCACAGAGTTGAAACACTCTTATAGACTACCAGCTGCTGCGGCAGGCCTTCATTAAAGAATTCTCTGATCCAGAATCCGAAAAGACTTTGAAAAACCCCACGATCTACTGTCTCTGAACACTACTCAGAGATGCCTCCAGAGGGCGCCCCATCACACCAGAGCCCTGTTCACAGAGAGTCGAGTCCGTTCCAGGCCACTGGTAAGCCCAAGTCTGAGCACGCATCAGACAAACACAATGCCGCCACGTCTGAGACAGCCGAGACCCTGAAGTCGCTGAAAAGCTTCTTCACAAAAGACTTTCCAAAAATTCAAGAGGTACAAGCTTTACATCCTATACCTGAGCGTAAGACCTACAGGTACACAGAACACTGCTCGTCAGCCACAGACACAGAGCAAACGGTCACATCACAAAGTGACAGCAGCACACAGCCACCACAGCTGACAGCTGCACAGCCTGAGTGAGACCGCACAGTTTCCCACAGCTGGGACCGAAACCCCAAAAGAACTGATCAAAAGGGGGTGGGCCCGGAAACTCTACCTACCCATCACTCTAGACAATGAGGTGAGCCTTGAAACACGGGAAAGTCACCGGCTCAGACCTCACTTTAATGTCAGCTCAACTCTTTGAAAGACTCAGTGCTATAGCTAAGAGCGAAGATCGAACTCTTATACCCCACATGTGTGAGCTGAACGTGCAGTCGTACAACCAGAACGTACAACCGGCTAGAACAGAGAGCTCCCATTTACCTGACAATTGGTCCTTTTGAGGCCTACCCACCCAGTGTACATCTCACAAATGAGCACGCACCCCTTTCTGATTGGCAAAGACCTGCTAGAACGCTCTAAGCTTCATTAGACTTCAAACACCTGACCGTCTGGGCCCTCCAGTCACACTGGTCACCAGAGCCAGACTCCAAGGTCAGAGTTCCCAAGAACTCCAGCAGCCATCTAGGGGTACACAGCCTCAGCACCAAGTCAAAGTTCCAGTTCGCTACCCTGCACCTTCCAGCTCGCCAAAGACCACGCAATGCCCACTCAACGATGCGTGACCTAATGCAGAAGGCCTCTAACACAGAAGGCCTCCTCAGAAAGAATTCCTAAAACCCCACTGACTTTGAACTGCAAAACCAGAAGACACTGCACGAACACAGTGCAAGACTCTGCTAAAAGGGTCCCTGATCAGCATAGAACATAGAACTTTTAAAAGTAGATGAAAATGTCTGCCCAAAGAGTTGCAAGACTCTGCATTCGTAAAATTAGAATTTTACTGACTTAAAGAAAATCTTGAATGGACGTGTAAGCCTCACCTGCCAACAGACTATGCACGACTCTTTCGAACCAAGCATTTGCAACATGCTGGTTGAAATGACACTGCTAAACATTAGTTTCTATGACAATGAAGGGTTACAGGAAACGCTAGCTCCAAATAGGGCATACGTCACTGCGACGTCAGAGTTGAGTGAAACCACCTGAGCTTTAAACTACAGTTAACCTATGGGCGTGCATTTAATCGTTACGATCCAACTAAAACACAATGTGCAGCACGCATTTTTGATCGCTGGCTTGTCTAAATGCAGATAAACGATTGCTGAAATTGACATCTCTACTTTAAGTAAAATAGCCTTAGATTTCCAACTAAAATTAGCATGTTAAGCAGTAAAGCGTAAGTCTGTTTGATGAAGAAACCTCATCTCAACAGCCTGTAAACTGTACCGATGTTTATTCTGCTTTGCTTAAAAGAAATCCAAATTGCAGTATGACTAAACCTGTGTCTTAACAAAGAAAGCTCAGGACAAAGTTATATCTAGGTAGACCTGGGCGACGCTCCCCTTTCTACAAATGTAAAGGCCTTACAAATTATTGTTTGATTGATGTAATTCACCTAAACTTTAGCTGCATCTGCAAACAGAGAGCTACCTAGTGATCAAAACTGTTGTAATCGCTGAAAAGTCAGCAGTAGTGCACAAGAGGGATGTAACTATATATGCTTAGACAAGCTTTGACTCCCAGCAAATCTATTTCCTTACTCTGTAAACAAATAGAATAAGTTGCTTAAAATAAAGAGAAGAGTTCCATGAGTAAAATTAGCTAATGCCAAAACACATCTGCATTTTACTTCATGTAACACCGAGTCCTAGAAAGACTTAAAATAAAGTTGCACCCCGGTTAACCCGTTTAAACATGCATAATTCATGTAAAATGTACAGACAGCCTTTAGGGACTGTTTGAATTGTCTGACATGCTCTAGTTTCCATGACAACGACTTGTCACAGGAAGTGCTAACTTGTGATGTCACTTTGTAAACAAACCAGCCTAGGTGGCTACGCTAACCTAGCATCCTTCCAGCTCACGCTAAGCTAAACTAACATAGCATCTAGCTAGCTTACGCTACGCTAAGCTAACCTAGCATCCTTCCAGCTTACGCTAAGCTAAACCAACCTAGCCTCCAGCTAGCTTACGCTACGCTAACCTAACCTAACATCCATCCAGCCTAGGCTAAGCTAAATAATAACTTCTACAATTAGCAGTTAGCATAATTTACTTAAGCCCTTAATCACCGCTTGTGTTTACACAATGCAAAGTATTCTAAAATACTTTCCTTAACACCAGTTAGGGTTTCTAATCATTCACGTTCCGTGTTTGCAATTCTTCTTAGCTAAAGTTCACCTTTACTAGTTGAGGCATAGCCCTTGCTAACCGTCGAAGGCTAACTTTGAAGATACCCTGTTAATTAAACTTAAGTTAACTACATGTAAACTGTGTAGCTAGAGAAGAATTCATATAGCAATAGCCATCTTCATCGGCAGGTGACTAATCCTTTGATGGGACACACACGATGTGGCCTCGAACACGCAACCGTCGTAACCCACTATGAAGTGTTGGCCCAGGCAAATCCAAAGTTTAGTCACTAATGCCACTGATTATTCTCGCCTTCAGATCATTCTCGTTGTTTTGATCACTTTGTTTCTTTTGCTTTTAATTTTAATTTTTGTTTTCTTTTGGCTCTTCTTTAATAATTTTTTTTTTTCTCCATTTTATTTTATTTGACCTTGATATTAATAGCACTCAGCTATTCCCCCTACTTTTTGGTCATCTCTATGATTTAAAATTTATTTTATTCTTTGACCTTGATATTCATAGCACTCAGCTATTCCCTTTACTTTTCGGTCATCTATATGATTTAAAATTTATTTTATTTCCTCTCTTGTTCAAATGTGGTTCCATTTCCCATAGGGCCCAGAAAGGAAACAGAGACACCTTTATTTGTGATTTTGTTTTATTTTCAACAAGTGTACTCATTTTTGTGACCCTGCAACACAAGTAACTTCAACAATTTACTAGGGCACAACTATAGTCCAGAGGATTGATAATAAGCATAATTTGAATAGGAAAGCTGTCCTTTTCCCCCATCATTCACTTCAAGCCGTAGTGAACCACTAGTTAAGTCCAGAGAAATAATTTAGTCATAAGAACCATCTTAAGGCATTTATTTCATCTCGGCTATGCCCTTTCCATGGAATAATCTCGGAACCACATACCTCTTAGCCTCCTAACATCCACAGCTAAGATAAGATACAAGACACACTTCACTAGCTTGCTACATGTGAAACACCTAGCTTTATGCTACATACCTAGCGAACCAATTAAACCATGGTTCTGAACTTTTAGGGTCATGCATTAGGCTCTCACCACAAGACAAAAATGTCACAGAGCCCCTGCTTCACCTGACCTTAACCTTCCAGCTTACCAAAGACTATCACAAAACTATGGACACTATGAGAAACCACCTCTCATACCCCTCCAACCACCCACGAAAGTCGTGTGCACCCACCGACAACCGGTGCCCCACACAACCTACGTCAACAAGCACATGCTGCGTGCACTGGACAACATTCAGCGTTCTGCACCTGATGCCATCACCGCGCCACAGCTTGTTCTGCCACAGTGCAAAAGGGGGGTAATGCCACAATGTATGCCCTATGCCCATGACGCACCATGTGCTGCAACCCGCAGCACCAGAGACACTTGCAAGACACCGAAGCAAGTGGCATACTGGCGCCCTCAAAGCGAAAAGACTGTCCTAGCCAACCAAGGACGATGTTCGCTGAAATTTTTCCTCCCTTTCTCTCTTTCTCTCTCCCTGTCACTTTTACCAGGATGCTGCTGTGCTTCCAGCCAACCAGAGGGCAGCCGCAATCGGACATCTCACCAGGTCCGGCACCAAGCACCATCCTAAGGGAACAACCAAGACTCCTTTTCTGCCGGACCCGCACTCAGAAAGTGCCTGTGCCACCTGATCCTCACAACGCCTACAGAACGCACTACCCCGGCGTAACGACACAATACAGCTGGGTAGGTGCCAACGGACAGAGGAGGCCCTCACGCACACTGAGGCCGATGTCGAACACATGCTCGACCAACTTGAGAAAATGACTGTCACGCTAGCGGAGCCAGGTGGCCACAACCGCCGCCGCACTGCCGTCAGAACTCTGTTTAACACTTGTATGTCCGGCATGAATGCAGTAAACCTCGCCAACGTCGGACGGCATGAAGCCAAAATTCAGACTGAGATTCCACAGAGAACAGAGCCACTCACAACAGAGTGCATCCCCGCAGACCATCGACAAGTCACTAAAGGGAACTGAGAATGACTTTGCTTGAACTCAGCTGGTAACAGCCCTGATGACAAACCTGCTAGGGGGGGGGGGTGAACTCCTCCATCGACAGCCTCGCCATGGGTAGAATCCCACCGCACCGGATACCCTTAGGCCTCATGCAAACCGTGCTGGCGTCCGCCATCACCACGCCAACTGACTCTTTAAAAATACACCTTGCCTACTCTCATGGGTAGTGCCATCCCACTCTGCATCACCACAAGCAGAGAAAATGGGACGTTCCCCTGAACTTACACATCATAGTCAAGCCAAATCCACCGGCTCAAGAACATTGTCCATGTCAGATTTTGAAAGGCAGCACTCACATCAAGATCCGCATGCCGTACGTGATTGCCTTGCATGACAGCGACACCAAGCTGTCCCCAGCTCCGAATCCACACATGTGCACATTGACCAAAGACATTTACTATCCCTGCCCTAACAAATCTTTCCTCAGAGACAACCCTGACGGAACCTGCGGGCTGCAGATCAGTGGCACAAGCTGCCCTGCTAAAGCCAAGCCTCGCACTCCAGTCACCGAGACCCAAGCAGAGATTGTAAGTGATCTGTGTCATCTTGCTCAGCCAGAGCCGCGCATCCAAGTGCCAAAAAGCCCCATCCTTCTTCAAGAACCACACTCTCACCCTAACTCCAGAAAGGGAATTGTGGTTTGCAAAAGGAGATCCCAGCTAATTGACATTACATCTATCAACTACACCCTGACACTCGACAGTCATCCTGCACAGGAGGCTCAACGAGATGCGAACATCTACAGCCAAGCCCACGGGACCCTCAGGAAGAGGGTACCACGCTGGAGGCTGCGTCGAAACTTTATCAAGCTGAGCCCTCAGCCTCAGCCTAACAGCACCTCCTACCCAATCATCATGATTCACCTGCCATCCGCCAATGGTGATGATTTGTCGTCATATGATGTCCAACACACGGGGACATCATCCGACGAAAGGGGGGAAATATGTAGCGTATTTAGGGTGAATCTGAATAATTAAATATATTCTGGATAACTAAAATCCTAAGAGCCTTCAAAGGCCGGGAAGCTTCCAAACCAGCGTTCCCCACCCCCAGGACTCAAAATTAACACACACACACACACACACATTCCACCAGCGTTCCCCACCCCCAGGAATGTGGAATGTGCCACAGGAAGTTAATGTTACAGAGAAAAGAAACTTCTTTTTTTTAAAAGACATTGTAAACAGAAATATTCAATGTGTTTTATGTGTTTGTTTGTTCATGTTACATTGAAATAACTGAGTTTACCATTATGTATTTTTACATGTAACTGCGTATTCCCTAGAATTCTAACGAAGGAGAACTGAATTTTGCAGTCATATATATTCTATTATACTTCCCCTTTAGAATTGTAAGAACAATGTATCTAATCTCATGTTATGATTTGCCTTTTATGTGTTTGGTCTGTTTCTCGAAAACTGGGATAATGTTTCAAACCTTGCCAACTAATGTTTAACCAAATCCATTTGTGACAAGTTTGGAGTCTCTGAGTTCCAATCGTCGCGCCCCAGTTAGCCATTGATATCACATCTTGCTAAAACTTTGTTACACATATGACTATAATAATTAGGAAGATTCTGCTTTTAAACACCCGATGAAATTAGGGTTTCAAATGCCTTGCTTAAGAGAACAAAGGGATCATAAAAACCAGAAGTCCCGCCTGCGAGTTTCGACCTCTTGATTGGCCGAGTCAATGGGAAGAGGCTGGACTTCGCCGATGTGATAAATGTAGGAGCGCAGCTCTGCCCACTCTCTTGCTTCGCCCGTCGTTACTGCTGCATCATGTAACCCGATCCGTGGTCTCCTTCGGAGACCCGATCCGATCTTTATATCTTTCCTTTGTAAGGCAAAGTTTTGTTTTCCATAGTCGACTCTGTTTACTTCCACGGAGTGAAACAAACGTAGCCGAGCTACTTTCATTGGTAATGCTACTCAAAGACTTTAAACCGCCGCGCCACCCGAGCGCTCAGAGACAACACGTGACGCTTACACACACAAAGGACTCCGCTCACGCACGCGGCCGGGACAGGCCTTCAGGAATGCGACAACACAGCGAGACCCATAACTTGTGCAAGTATCTCTTTATAACGCTTCTAAGGAGCATTAAGATGATGTTTCGTGTTGTAATCAGAAAGGTGAATGTCTTAGGAGGAAGTATGCCAATGTTCTCTCACTCTCTCTCTCCCTCTCTCTCTCTCTCTTACTCGCTAACGCGTGTAAGTCATCCATTGCCCAAACTTTACGCATTTCTCGTTCATCAATGTCTTAATGTGTTTCGTTCGTGTTAATGTTTGTAAATACATGTATTCCTGTAACGTAGTAAATATATATAAGTAGACATGCCTTTATTAAATCATTATATTCACTTGACTGATGGACTTCCTCTTTGCTCAATTTCGAGTCTCTTAAGTGCCAAGAAGATCTTTTATGCTACAAGCTTTACGAATTAATTAATTATTTCAATAATTAATAATTTAAAGAGTACTTATTATGGGGCAGGAAGCCCAATTCTTCTGGCCAGAGAATTGCGTTTCCTGCAATCCTATAAAGTAAGATGATATTGGGGAAAACCCCTCAATATTCTTCTGACAATTGAGCTAAATTAATTTTGCCTGATTTGTAAGACGTGATCTGTGTAATTGACTGCAATCAACTTGTTAAAATGAAAGGATTGCATGTATACATCCAGGTAAAATGACATTCTCCTTTAGAGGGAGATTTATTAACATGTAAGACTGATCTAATCCAAACATGTATGAATAATTATTAATTACCAATTATTAATTATGATATGCAAATTCCCCATGGATTAGACCCGCCTAAAGTCTTTACACAAGTTTCATATTGTATGTACTGTTGGAACTGATGTATTGACAGGAATATGGTTGGCACATTTAAAAGATTGGCAGTTATTTCAAAAAGCCTTTTGAGAGCTTGTTAACACTGCTTTTAATCTTCGTGGTCAAGGCAATTAGCATGAGACCAGTGTCCATATATAGCAAACCAGATCAAACTTTTAGAGAGCACAATGGGAAACATGACAACAGAGGAGATGGTAAGGTCTTGTCACTGAAATGGCAATGTGCTACTGTTAGATCATTTAATATTTGCCTTTTTTTCCATCTACAGACAGCCTAGCTTCAGACAATTGAAATTAACTTTCTATGTCTAATTAGCTTTCCAATTACTTAAATATAATATAAAGAAAATCTACATAATAACTGCATATCCTTCCAGATGCAGCCACCACTGGAGAATGAGTCCAGTGTCTTAGTATTTACACTCTCTGGTCTAAATGAAACAATGGAAAACAGATTTGTGTTTTTTTCTTTCACTGCACTGTTTTATCCCCTTATGGTGTTTTGTAATGTCACTGTAATTTTAACCGTCATACTACATAAGAAGCTTCATGAGCCGATGTATGTGTTTATATGTAATCTCTGTGTAAATGGACTTTTTGGCACTTCTGGATTCTATCCTAAATTAATGTATGATTTATTAGCAAACGATCATGTGATTTCTTATGCTGGATGTCTGATTCAAATATTTGTAGTTTATTCATCTGCTTTGTGTGACTTTTCAACATTAACAGTGATGGCATATGACAGATATTTGGCAATATGTAGACCACTGGAGTATCATTCAATAATGACCAATCAGAGGGTTTTTAAATGTGTCCTTTTCTGCTGGCTGGCTCCCTTTTTGTGCATGTCTACTCTAATTATTTTAATATCTAGACTCACCTTATGTGGCGCTACTATTGAAAAGTTATTCTGTGAGATTTGGGCAGTTGCAAAACTTTCTTGTTTTTCTACAACTGTAAATAATGTGTTTGGGTACATTGTTATTCTTACATATTTTGGACATGCAGTATTCATATTTTGCTCATACATTCACCTGATTAGAAAGTGCATAAAGTCAATAGAGGGCAGGCACAAATTCATGCAAACATGTGTGCCACATCTGCTTTCATTGATCAATGTGACTGTTGCTTTGCTGTTTGATGTGCTGTACAGCCGTTATGGCTCAAAGAATGTGCCTCAAGGTGTGCGTAATTTTATGGCCCTGGAATTCTTACTTGTACCACCTATTTTAAACCCCCTTATTTATGGACTAAATCTAACAACAGTACGCCAGCAAGTTATGAGAATGTTTTTCAAGAAACAAGTGGGAATATCTGAGTGAATTTTTTTTATATTAGTTAAAATACCTTATGCTTTATGTGTTTTAGAATGAGTTTGACACTTTTTTTAAGAATATTTGAAATATTTAGAATATTTATTTAATGGACATTGTTCTTTTTTATTGAGAACATAATGAGACAATAAGTCACAAGAGGTTGCTCGTTATATTGATTTCACCATGATTAAGGGGTATTTTTAGGTATGAAATGGGTAACACTTTATAATAATAGTCCGTCATATAGTCCGTCAATATTCCGTCAAGTGTTACCTAGTCACTATGCAGGAACTACTAGTTTTCTGGACAAAAATATTATTTTATAATGTTCAATAATAGTCTAGTCAGGGGTTCTCAACTCCAGTCCTCGCGACCCACTGCTCTGCATATTGTGTATGTCTCCCTTATTTAACACACCTGATTCAGATCCTCAGCTCGTTAGGATATGGACGAGAGTCTACCCTAACGAGCTGAGGATCTGAATCAGGTGTGTGTAATAAGGGAGACATAGGCCGTTTCTCAATATGCGTTCTTGTCTGTACTTGTGTTCTTGTGGACTTGTGAAACGTCATCAGTCGCTGCCCAAGTACTGTTCCAATTCAAAGTTCACATCTAGCCAAGAACAGTTCAAATCCCCGTATGTGTTCTTGATCCGCCCCGTTTACCGAGGATGCATGGAGAGGTGACTTGTGCGGACTCGAGACAGACAGGTATCCCAGAATGCATCTCGCACCAACCAGCAAGCTTCAATAGCAGAGGAGAAAACCCGCGTAATATCAAAATACTACTGTTATTGTGTCACAAAATGCAATTTTAAGAGTGTTTCAGTCGAGAATGTAGTTGTTTAAAGCTCAAATCTGTGGTTTATTTATAAAGAGAGCGCCTATTTGAAAAATCTATCTGACGTTTTCGGAGTTGTGAGATCCAGGCAATCAGCGGGCGTTCGGCGCTGATCAACCCGACTGGAAGAGCTTTTCCTCGGCTTGTGCTTTGATGTTTGCCGCTGGCTCTGATGTCTCTAGTCTAGTGGTTAAACAATTCATCTATATACCGGTAGATTAATATAAAGTTTGTAATCTATAGTTTATTCCATGGCAATTTGTTTTGGCTGAGGGCTAAGTGAAGTTTCATAATTTTATATATTTAGGCTATTTAAATTTAACTTTATATAAGTTAAGTAACTAGCACTATTAGAGAGCCGACTTATGTTTGACTGAATCGTTTGCTTTATTTCTCGTTATATCGCTTCTTATACCTTTTAGGCTACTTTTATACTGGATTGATCATTAAAACTGACATTTAACAAAAAGTAACAGGGTTGTGTAATTTTATTTAATATATTTTAAAAGAATTCGAATATTTGTAATATTTATTTTACATTGTCTTCACTGTATGAACATGTATAATAACATAAAATGAAATGAACCTGTCTGTTTTTTAAATGTACTTTTTAATGATTCATTTTTTTAAAATAAAAAACAAAAAAGGGTTGCGATTTATATTTCGTGTTATAAATGCAGTGAAGATAATCAATGTATGTGTAGCCTGAACCAGATTTGTGTGGCCATTAATATGTTTAATATTTTTGAGTGGTGTTTTATAACATATTTCGTTTTATGGTTGCCTAAAATATACATAGAGAGATAACCGGAGTAGCCAGAGCGAGCTGAGTGACGCGAGCAAGAACGCACTGTTCCATTTGCAGAATAACCGGACTCGCGTCCTCCCGTCCTCGGGAGTTCGTTCTCCCGAGTCGAACTTGCAAGTCCGAACTACCAAGGACGCAAGTCCGAAGTTTGCGTACTTGGTATTGAGAAACGGCCATACACAATATGCAGAGCAGTGGGTCGCGAGGACTGGAGTTGAGAACCCCTGGTCTAGATCACTAGTAGTTCCTGCATAGTGACTAGGTAACACTTGAGTAATTAGAGATGCATTTTATGGTAACACTTCCTTTTACAGTCCAGTTACCCATGTAAATACTATGTACTTATTTTAGTAACTACAATTACTGGGTAATAACTAGTACTAACCCTAAACCTACCCCTGTTCCATGTACTCACCTTATATTAGCCAGTACTTTCTAGGTAAGTACACTGTAAGTAATGTACTGTAAAAGGAAGCTTTACCCATTTTATGACTATATTCAGAGTAAAAATTATGACTGATTATGTCTCAGACACACAAAAATGTTCTTTATAATTGGTCAGTTAGTTAATAGTTATTAATGAGGCTAATCTCATTAAGTAATTGTTGGTTACCTAATAAGGAACTATCTCCTAAATTTGATATTACTTACTGATTAGTTAAGCTTGTTTCTATATTAGTTAATCGTAGTAGCTGATGTGTTCATGTAATAATATTCATTAGTCTTGCATTACTTTCTGCATAGTTACTTATTAATGATGGACCGTTATTCTAAGGTGTTACCATGAAATGGAGTAGATGGATTTAAACCCCTTTAGCCACTATACAATCTCTGCACAGCCTTGACAACACAACTGTGTTTGGAAGAACAAAAAAAAAATAGAATTTTTATTTTGGGGTGAGCTTTTCTTGAATTCAGGTGCACTCAGTCAATGTGTGTTCACGTAAAATAAAACATTCATATAAAGTGCTGTTTAAAAACTGTCTATGTGTGTGTATGTGTTTTGAGCACAATGTGTTTTGAAAAACTCAAATTGTAATTTAGGGATGCAAACAGGGCTGACAAAGACCTATAGCAAGTATATGTTTATTTAGTAATGTCCCAAGCTGAATTAATAGTTCTAAAGTTGTGCTTTCAAATTAGTAATGGCCACTTGAGTGCAAGATCATTTTAAAAATGCATAAAGTCTGTATTAGGGTTACAGTATTTAATGCTTATAGGGGATAGTTCACTAAAAAATGGGAATTTTGTCATTGTTTAATCACCTTCAAGTTGTTCCAAACCTGTATACATTTCTTTGTTCTGCTGAACACAAAAGAAGATATTTGACAGAATGTGGGACACTGAACGGTTTTGGGGCACCATTGACTTTTATGGTATGGAAGTCAATGGTGCCCCAAAATAGCTTGGTTACAAACTTTCTTCAAAATATCTTCATTTGTGTTACACAGAACAAAGAACTATCCCTTTAAATGCATGAAGGTGTTGCCTATCATTATTACATATTCGTGTCTTTAGCATCCCAGATCTATAACACTGATGGATCTCTACCTGTCGCGATAATATAAAACTCAATCAGGAGTTTGGAGCTTGGAGGGTTCAGTTTGAGCAGATGTTTTATACCATCATCACTGTCATCGACAGAGCTAATTTCACAGTACATTCAGCATCTGGCTCATATTTGCGAATTGAAACATATTCTCAAAACGTCTCGGGACGCTGCATCGAGAATCGACACATTGGGGAACGCCTTCAGCGTGACGTGTCTGAAGCCTGTATGGTATAGTCCAATCTTGATTGGTGTTGCGTCATGACGTCACCTGTGACGGTGGAGCAGAAGCTATAGAGAGCCTAAGTCCCTCCCCTTCCGGTCGACCACCATGGGACCTTAATTCGGGAAAATATTGTATGGTAGTCAATGGCGAGAGACAACAAATATTTTGATCTCGTTTGAATTGTGCCCTGAATTGCACATATGATATTTGTCAATTTAAAATATACATTTTAATGTCAAGAAAGTCGCCGTTTGATGTAAAACTGTTGAGGTATAAGACTGAGAAGATACATAATTACAAAGACTACAAACCCATAAGGCACACATTTTCTCTCAATGAATGAAGCTAACTTTACTGAAGCCAACGTCTGTCATTTTTTCTATATTCTTACGTTATAATCGTAACGTTACGCCGTCGTGTTGTGTTCCAGACTGCACACATACGAGCAGCGGATCTTCATCGTGGTTTCCCTTCCCGGGAGATGTAGTTCATTGAGCGATTTTCACATAAAACTAAATGTTACTCTTCTGTTTTATGACAAACTGCGACTTTCTTGACTTTCATAATTATCTTTTAAATTGACAAACATCATATGTGTAGTTCAGGGCACAGTTCAGATGGAATAAAAAGATAAGTTGTCTCTCGCCATTGACTACCATACATATTTTTCCCGAAATAAGGTCCCATGAGCCGGAAGCGGAGGGGCGGGACTTAGGCTCTCTATAGAAGGACACCGGAACATAACAGCGTCAGCTTTTGATTGGCAAGTCGTTCTCAGGAGCGCGAAAAGTGTGGCAGAGGGACGCAGCGGTCGTAACCCGAGACGTTCCCTTTCGAGGGAACTCGCGCTGCGTAGAGAATCGACACATTGGGGAACGAAATGCCCACTGCACCACACTTAGAGAATACGCCCTGGCATGAAGCAATCTGGCACACTCAAGACGAGAGAACTTGTGATCCTGGTGTAGAGGGCAGATCCAAACTGTAATGTCTTATGAAGGTGTGAGGGGAGGTCCAACCTGCGACATCACAGACCTCTTGAAGAGAAACACCTGACAGCAGAGCTTTAGAGGAAGCCACTCCTCTAGTCGTAGTTGTATCTCCGTTGTATCACTGTTGTGGAGATAAATGTTTTGGTCCCCATGAGGAAAACAGCTTTCAAATCAAACAAAATTATGTTTTTTTGAAAATGTAAAAATGCAGAAAGTTTTCTGTGATGGGTAGGTTTAGGGGTGTAAGGGGATAGATTATACAGTTTTTACAGTATAAAAATAATTATGTCCCCATATGAAAGTTCACATAAAACATGAAAACAAATTGTTCTGATTTTGATCAACTTAATATAATAATATATAATTAATATAGTATTAATATTTTAATATATTCAACTGTTTGAATACAATTATAAAAGTGAAATATTGATTTTTTTTCACATGACCTAGAAGCTTTTTATGGCAAGCACATTGTGGTGAACAGCACAGTCCATGGCCCCATTAATGACTGGGCCCATCTCAAAAGTGGACAAAAGTTTTATTACATTTCGATTGGATCTTGGTGTACTTGGTGAACACAAACAAACTGTCTGTAACATGATTCAGGACAAGAAAGGACGAGGCCAGTGTCGGCATTACTGAGGCTTGTGCTTTATTCACTGATATAAGCTCAGAACGCACAAGTCCTCAGTCAATCTCTCTCTCTTGCTTCCTGTTTCCCAGCAGCTCATATCAAGTCTCTCCACGCCAATTACTGCAACTACAGGTGCGAACACTTGTGGCAAACATGCCAAGCATTTGGCTCAAATAACCTCTGATGATGACGTAATTGGTATGCGCACATCAGAGGCTATAAATAGACGTGAGACAGGTGTGCATTCAGATCACTTTGTCTGAAGAACGTTCTGAACATGCCCTCTATGCAGCGAAAGTAACCCGAGACGTTCCCTTTTTAAAGCTACTCTCATTTCTCCACTTATTTAAGCGTTCCCATGGCGGTAAATTTGGGGATGTGTAAATTGGTGCTACAATCACAGACTTTGAAAAGTGACTGTTTATTCTCTCTATTGTGTAATCTGCTGCCCTGATGCGGCTCATTGAGAGCAATTGAGAGCTGGTAGCAGATAAATTCAAGTGGAACATTTTAGTTAAACAAATTCATAATCACAATACTGAAATTACAGTACAAATTTAGAACTGAAATTATTTTTGGTCGCACAGCTGGTAGCCAAATGCTAATCGACCACTTAGGCCCATGGTACTTACAGGATCAAGTAAAGAACTTGGGAGTCATTTTTGATTCATCCATTATTTTTGATCGACAGATTAAGACAGTGGTTCGTAATTGCTTCTTCTAGAATTGGTTTCAATTTGGCTATTGCTCTTAAGTAGCTTTCAGTCAGCGACCTGGAAAAAGTTGTCCACGCTTATATTTTCTCTCATCTAGATTATTGTAGTGCACTTTATGTTGGGACCTGTCAAACACACATTGCTCGCTTGCAGCAAGTACAAAATGCTCCTGCAAGGTTGTTGATGAATGCTGGGAAAACAGATCATGTTACTCCCTTTTTTTCTTTTTTAGGTTGGCTACCAATACATTTTAGGATACAGTATAAGATTCTGATATATGTTTTTAAAGCACTCCACGGAATGGCTCTGGAATACTTATATGAGCTTGTCAGATGTCAGCTGCAGCCCACCCTTGGCAGCTTTCCTACATGCCCTCATTCATCATCTAACAGCCCCACCAACGCATTCTCATCCTTTGGCGTCATATAGGTGACGCCATATGACATTTCGTCGAAATCTTACGCACATGGCACCCTTTAGCGTCAATATAACACGTACTGTTATGGGTAGGTTTAGGTCTGGGGTAGCGTTAGGTTATGACGCCTTGGGATCTGCATCTCATATTGACGCTAAAGGATGCCATGTGCGTAAGATTTCGACGAAATGTCAAAAGCGTCACATGTATGACGCTTGGGATGAGAACGGGCTGGCCCCATGGGGATGGACAATGTTGCCAGCTCACACACCTGGTCAGATTAACTGTGGGGTTCGGGCTAAGGGCGCTAGCTGGCTCAGTTGTATGGGCAGGTGCTGGCTTGGTTCTGGGTCTGGAGTCGGGCTGGTGACGTCCCCCTCGGCTGGACAGATGGTGATCCGCAGTTCACCAACACCAGTTCCACAAATTCTGTGAAATCCTCTCAAAGACCATTCCCTGGGAGGTGTGCCCAGGCACGACACATCCAAAAAATGTCTAGTGTAACAACCTTCTGCTCAAGACTTAAGATTTGGACGGCGGGTAGGTCCATTGTGAGGGAGCAGAAAAAAGAAAAGAAAAAGAAAAATGCCGCAAAAAATGTATCCTGTTTTGGTCGGGTATTCTGTCAGCCGCTGTTTAGGCTGTAGTAAGCGCACAATTACAAAGGATAAAAAAGCAGTCTTTAATAGTAAATTCCACTAGGAACACATCTAAGAAGCTAAGGAAATAACCATGCTTAGCATAAACAATGCCAGGTGCTTTAAAATGAAACTGATGGCTTAAATACACAGCAAAGTAATCGACTGAACAAAAGCAGGTGCATAGAACTAATGTAACAACCAAGGTGACTAACTAGGGAATACTGGCAAACCAAAAGAGGGGAAAAAAATAACCAAAACACAATGGAACTAAACCAAAAGAGAACATACATGTTACAATTAAGGCCTATCATAGCAAATATAACATGTTCTCTGCTGCCCAGTGATATTTGCAATTATTTGATTTGTGCTCATTATTCTAAACCCATTTTGTAAGAGCCGTACCGTCCCATCTAACAACGTAAAGTAAAAATGAAAAAAATAATTTCATTGTATATTACTGGTTTCATATTTATGTAGTGTTGGACCTGCTATATTGTCAAAAATATGGTTGGAGACCTTAAAGACGTAGACTTTTACAGAAGGAGAATTCAACCTGTGGCCATAGATTGACATTGGCAGTTATTTCAACTTAAGAGAAAAGTAGCCTTTTGAGAGCTTGTTAAAACTGTTTTCAATGTTTGTGGTCAAAGCAATTAGCATGAGACCAGTGTCTATATATAGCAAACCAAATCAAACCTTTACATAACACAACTGGAAACATGCTACCCGATAACATGGTAAGAGTTCAACTGCCTTTGTAACTGAAAAACAGCAACAACAACGATGTATGCTACTGTTAAATATTTAGATAGTTCATGTCCACAAATACAATACAGCTAAACAAATGTCTTAAAAAAAATATAACATACTCCGATAACTGTGTAAATTAAGTGCTTTTCATCTGCATGTCATTAAGACCATTATGGTGAAATCTAATGCATTTTTTTTTCAATAATGTAATACTAATAACAACTGCATATTAATTGCATATCATTCCAGATGCAGCCACCACTGGAGAATGAGTCCATTGTCTTAGTATTTACACTCTCTGGACTTAATGAAACAATGGAAAATAGATTTGTGTTTTTTTCCTTCACTGCACTGTTTTATCCCCTTATGGTGTTTTGTAATGTAACTATTCTTGTTGCTATAATTTCGTATAGGAAACTTCACGAGCCAATGTATGTATTTATATGTAATTTGTGTGTAAATGCACTTTATGGCACTGCTGGATTCTACCCTAAATTCTTGTATGATTTATTAGCTGAAGATCACACGATTTCTTATGCTGGATGTCTGATTCAGATTTTTGTCATTTATTCATTTGCCTTGTGTGACATTTCAACATTAACAGTGATGGCATATGACAGATATGTCGCAATATGTAGACCACTTGAGTATCATTCAATAATGACCAATCAGAGGGTTCTTGAATGGATCCTTTTCTGTTGGCTAGCCCCATTTTGTTGCATGTCTGTTTTAATTGTATTACTATCTAGACTCACTTTATGTGGCTTTACTATTGAAAAGCTATATTGTGAGATTTGGGCAGTTGCAAAACTTTCTTGTTTTTCTACAACAGTAAATAATGTGTTTGGGTTCACTGTTATCCTTCTATACGTTGGACATGGTGTATTGATATATTGCTCCTATTTTCAGTTGATTAGAAAGTGCATGAAGTCAATAGAGGTCAGACACAAATTCATGCAAACATGTGTCCCACATCTGCTTTCATTGATCAATGTGACTGTTGCTTTGCTGTTTGATGTGCTGTACAGTCGTTATGGCTCAAAGAATGTGCATCAAGGTGTGCGTAATTTCATGGCCCTGGAATTTCTACTTATACCACCCATTTTAAACCCCCTTATTTATGGACTAAATCTGACAACAGTACGCCAGCAAGTTATGAGACTGTTTTTCAAGAAATAAGTAGGAATATCTCAGGAATTCAAAAGACCATATGTTTTTTTTCTTCTAGAATGCTTGCAATCTAAATGTTCAAAAATAAAATTCATAGAGGTTGTTTTAAATCATTTTATGGAAATCATTGTTTTTTAATAATAAAAAAAGCAATATAAAAAGTTAGTAAGCCACAAGCAACATTTCTGTACTGCACAGTTTTGGCTGGCCTTCTTTAAAAAATGGGAGCATACATATTTTAAAAGACAAAGACAAAAAAAAATACCTTTATAATAATAATCACAATAAACAATTATTCTGCCAATAGTTTGTAATTTGGCACACCAATACGGGGCCAATTTGTGTGTGACCATTTTATCTGTTATACAGTTTCTTTGACCACTCGCATAAGATCCAATATTTTAGAGCTGGAAATATTGTTTTATAATATTTTTTTTTTGTGTGATTGCCAGAAAAGCAGCAACAACAACATCAACAAACTTGTTTATCAAGATTTTTTTATTATTACCAGACAAACCTTGACTTAAAAATAAAACTGAACATGTTTCTCGTTTGAAGGAATACACACATGGCATTGAACATGTTACATTTCATGCAATATTCCAAATCCTTATTAATCAGTCAGTTTCAACACAAACTTTTTTCAGTTTATTATTAGTAGTAAAATAACCAGTAGGCCCTAAGTAAAATATGTCAATGTGCATAATAGCTATGTGCATATAGCTGTATGTAATAAACTTTGTTGACCTACAATAAGTATTTTTTCTGCAGAAATGATTGGCGGGCCGGGCACTGGCTACCATATGTAGCTATGTAATCCAGTAAACAAAGTCCATGAGAAGCTTTTATATTGTCTGTATTCTTGTACATGGATATTGTCAAAGGCAACTGGCATAAGGAGATTAATAGCTAATATTTTTGTATGGACAACGTTTTCCTATTACCTATTGAATACAGCTAATCAAAGTTTCAAATCTTCAACCTAGGAAATAATTAGCAGTTAACACTTTATTTTGATGGTCCACTTTACTGTGGATGGTTTACTAACTATAAGTAACTTTGCAACTACATGTCAACTAGGAGTCAATAGTACTTGTTAACTGTCTGCTTAATATCTGCTAAAACTTTATTTTCATGGTCCCCTAACATTCTACTGACTATAAGTAACAGTAATTTTACCTGTCAGCTTATTCTACTTACCCAAACTCAGACACCTAACAGTCTTCTATGTACAAATACTCTAATGAGAGTTGGTTGACATGTAGTTGCAAAGTTACCTTCAGTTAGAAGAATGTCTAAAGTTGGACCATTGAAATAAATACAATATTGCATAATTTTTATGATACTCAATTCGTGTCTATTCAAAAATATAGAGAACAGTTATAATGGAGGAGCTCCTCCAGGAATGGATTGAGAATCACCATGACAAGAGTCATATGGAACACTGCCTGGAACACCAATGTTGAATTCCACATTCCGGTTTCCTCCACAGCCTGAAGACATGCAGATCAAATGAACTGTAGATTCTAATTTTTTTGTAGATTTGAGTGTGGATGTGTTTGTCTGTTAGCCCTGTATTGACTGGCCAGCTGTCCAGGGGTGCATTTAAAGCCAACTACTATATTATATGGTCACAACTATATCGCAAGTTCCTTTGTTATCAATATAATTCAACGGAACTTGTAGTTGGCTCACAATCCTTTTAAGAAACACACGCCAGGGTGTCCCTGCCATTGATATGCTGGTATAGATTACATAGTATATACAGGTATAGAAAATAGATTTTTAAACAAAATAAAGCAACCTGCCTCAACCAGAACTCGAAATGGGGATCTTCTTGCTGGGAACCCAACAGTGCTAACCACTGAACCACCTTTATCCATAGCTATAAACTGATAACCATAAGCCAAAGAAAAAAGCTTATGGTTGAGGGTTGAAGCTAAACAAGAATATAGGTCTTTGAAGACTGCACCAGCCGATGGAGACCAGAAGTGATGAGGGGAACTGCTGAGTAAGTTTTGAGAGTGATTTATTGGTGCCACATGGTTAACCCTTTAACGCATACCTCGGGTCTAAAGTGACCTTGGACATCATTCACTACTCTCCTCCTCATTCGTTTTTTTTTTTTTTAAGTTAAACATCAAACTTCTTAGTATTCTCCAATCAAATAATTATAAACAATATAAAATGAAGTATATAATAAAATTATAAATAATGCCTGTTTTCCAATTTATTTTTTTGCAGAAATTGTTGCTAACAACCTGAGGTGTTCAACTAAGTATTTTTTTCCTGCACAACAAATATTGCATTAATTAATAAGTGCAATTCACCTTTATTCCACAAGGTGGCCATGTCTGATACACAATGATGAAGTGACGTTTCACTCATAGTTACCGCATGCGGAAAAAAAAAACAAAAGAATAGGACCTATCATCAGAACAACTTGACATGGCACAGCAATTTACTGCAGAGCAAGTACTGAACAGTGTCACTGTCACTTTATGGTGGATCTGGTGATAAAGCTGTCAGCAATCAAATTATTGATTTTGAAGAAGTTGAAATTATAGTGTTGAGACAAAGTCACCACTTTAGTTGAGGGGCCACACACATGATGAAGCATTAAAAGATAATGCTTAGTTAATGATGACTACTGTATTCGAATGTCAACAGAATTTGTGTGCTATGGTCTGTGATTGGCCAATTTTGGGGTCTGTTCATTTACCTGCCGGCTATGAAGAACACATGAACATGCTTGGAAACTCAGATCATAATTCAGAAAAACAGTTCTCACAATAATTGATATACTGTTCTAGCCTGTATGCATGCGTGAGATTTTGTGGGTTTTTGTATATCCCTTTAATAATTTGAAGAGTAGTCTTGCATGCATGAATTAATGCTTTTTTTATGCATGAGTTCATGATGATTCATGTACCATAAACGTAGCTTTATCCACAATGGATAGTAAGAAAACCTCATGATCATGCGTAATAAATCATAACTTATGATGATGTACTCATCTTAGTTAATGTTTTAATTAAGGTGTTGTTCATCCATGAAGTCATTAATGAAAACATTGAATTTGTATTAGTTCCTGATGATTCATGAGATATTAATGCATGAATAAATGCCTAATTAATGCATGAATTTATACATGAATTCATGATAATTCATGTACCCTTACCATAAAGTGTTACCGGTTGGATAAACGATTTTCAGTTCGATTGAGCCGTCAATCCGATTACTAATGGATTTGTTTGCATTTAAACGTTTTTGCTGCTGTGCGTCTCTCTAGTGCTGAATTTAGCGGTTTCTTGGGCTTGCTTATACAGTATTTGGTATATTGTTTTTTTAGACATAAGGTTTTGCATGTAGTCCTCACATGCCATTTATGATGGAAATAAAGATATTTAGTATGACATGTTCATGTTGCACTAGCATGTGAGTTGTATGGGGTGGGGCACTTAAAATGTGGTCACCCTAGGGCACTACACTTTGTTAATCCTGGCCTGGCTGAACACCGTGGTCCTGTGATAATATTAGTCCTGTGCGAATCTCTGTGATTTGGCGGGGTCGTATATAATATTTTAAAGGTTTTTGTTTCCTGTCCGTCTTTTTTTTAGCCAGGTGGTGAAAAGGAAATATTTTTAAATTGTGTTTTTCTGGACATTAGTGGAATTGCACTAGCATGGTTTAAATCATATTTATCTGACCGTTTTCAGTTTGTAGCAGAAAATGAAGAGATGTCTTATTGATCACAAGTTCAGTATGGCGTACCACAAGGCTCAGTACTAGGACCGCTGCTGTTCACTCTGTACATGCTACCTGTCACATTCACCTCCTTCCTCTGTGTCTTCACCTCCTTCATCTGTGTCTTCACTACACTTCCCAGCATTCCCGGTCATCATCACCTGCACCTGCACCTCATCATGATCACCGTCACCTGTGTCCCATCACCAGCATGGACTATAAAACACTCACTCTCCCTGCAGTCACTGTCTGATCTCGTCGTTACATGACTCACAGACTCTCCTTCATCCAACCTGCAACTTACCTGCTTCCCGATCCTTGTGAATACCTTCCATCTTCCATGTGTCTGCTACCAAACCATCTACAAGAGAGAAAAGGACATTACTCATCAGCTAAGCTTGTTTGTGTTTCAAAGTCATCTGATTCTCACCTGTTATCTCCGGTTGTGATTTCCATCTGCAAAATAAACTATATAAACTTACCTATCCAGTCTATTCCCTCTGTGAGCCGTGACAGAAGATCAGACCACCCTAAAATGGACGATAGGGTTAGTTTTGTCGTCCTGGCAGAGGAGAGCCAAAATCTCCCACCTTTTGCCCGTGGAAGTTCGTTCGAGGGGACCCGTCTGGCCATATTTCGCGGGACCCGTGGAGGCCGCAGTAGAGGCAGCCCCTCTTTGATCCTGGGTTGGTGAGGTCCCGCCATGCCGTGCCTGCATGCCTCTCCAGGAACTCCGTGTTCCATACTTCACCCAAGATGGCCGAGCCCTTTGACGACCTACCTGAGCTTCTTCCCCAGAGCTTCACCACTGGTCCCGTCCAGCCCAGTCAAGCCTTCACCGCTGGTCCCGTCCAGCCCAGTCAAGCCTTCACCGCTGGTCCCGTCCAGCCCAGTCAAGCCTTCACCGCTGGTCCCGTCCAGCCCACTCAAGCCTTCACCGCTGGTCCCGTCCAGCCCACTCAAGCCTTCGCCGCTGGTCCCGTCCAGCCCACTCAAGCCTTCGCCGCTGGTCCCGTCCAGCCCAGTCAAGCCTTCGCCGCTGGTCCCGTCCAGCCCAGTCAAGCCTTCGCCGCTGGTCCTGTCCAGCCCAGTTGAGCCTTCACCACTGGTCCCGTCCAGCACAGAGCCTGAGCCCGTCGCCTTCCCGCCAGAGCCTGAGCCCGTCGCCTTCCCGCCAGAGCCTGAGCCCGTCACCTTCCCGCCAGAGCCTGAGCCCGTCGCCTGCCCGCCAGAGCCTGAGCCCGTCGCCTGCCCGTCAGGGCCTGAGCCCGTCGCCTGCCCGCCAGGGCCTGAGCCCGTCGCCTGCCCGCCAGGGCCTGAGCCCGTCGCCTGCCCGCCAGGGCCTGAGCCCGTCGCCTGCCCGCCAGGGCCTGAGCCCGTCCAGCCAGAGACCGTCCAGCCAGAGACCGTCCAGCCAGAGACCGTCCAGCCAGAGACCGTCCAGCCAGAGACCGTCCAGCCAGGACCGTCCAGCCAGTGACTGTGAGTTCAAAGCCTGTGCTTCACGTCAGCCGCATCCAGCCAGAGATTGTTCCTAAGCCGGAGGGGGTTCTCCCCAAGAAAATTTTGGGGGGGGGGGCTATCCTTCTCCGCCATGGCCACCCGAAGGGGTCTCACCGCCATGGCCACCCGAAGGGGTCTCTCCGCCATGGCCACCCGAAGGGGTCTCTCCACCATGGCCACCCGAAGGGGTCTCTCCGCCATGGCCACCCGAAGGGGTCTCTCCGCCATGGCCACCCGAGGGGGTCTCTCCACCATGGCCACCCGAGGGGGTCTCTCCGCCATGGCCACCGGAAGGGGTCTCTCCGCCTTGGCCACCCGAAGGGGTCTCTCCGCCGTGGCCGCCTGAAGGGTCCTCACCGCCGTGGTTGCCCGAGGGTCCAACAGCTCTGCCCTGGACACCCGAGGGTCCAACAGCTCCGCCCTGGACACCCGAGGGGTCGTCTGCTCCGCCCTGGCCCGCCCACGTTCTGCTCCGCCCTGGCCACGCCTCATCCTGCTCCGCCCTGGCCACGCCCTCATCCTGCTCCGCCTGGACCATCCTGGAGTCCGTCCAGTTGCACCTGGTCCACCTTCCCGTCACGGACTCCAGGATGCCCACCCCCCCTCCCGTGTTCTGCCTTGTACGGCCCGGGTCGCGCCTAGCGGGAGGGGGGAGTTATGTCACATTCACCTCCTTCCTCTGTGTCTTCACCTCCTTCATCTGTGTCTTCACTACACTTCCCAGCATTCCCGGTCATCATCACCTGCACCTGCACCTCATCATGATCACCGTCACCTGTGTCCCATCACCAGCATGGACTATAAAACACTCACTCTCCCTGCAGTCACTGTCTGATCTCGTCGTTACATGACTCACAGCCGTCATCCAACCTGCAACTTACCTGCTTCCCGATCCTTGTGAATACCTTCCATCTTCCATGTGTCTGCTACCAAACCATCTACAAGAGAGAAAAGGACATTACTCATCAGCTAAGCTTGTTTGTGTTTCAAAGTCATCTGATTCTCACCTGTTATCAAGCACTTCAGAATCGCTTGAGTATTCAAAGGCAGGTGTGGTGAAGCAGGTTGGAACTAAACTCTGCAGGACAGTGGCTCTCCAGGAGCAGGAGTGAAGACCTCTGCTCTACTGGGTGGTTGCCCTGCACGCTTAATAAACAAACTACAGCTGGTCCAAAACGCAGCCGCTAGAGTTCTTACCAGAACCAGGAAGTATGACCATATTAGCCCGGTTCTGTTAACACTGCATTGGCTGCCTATTAAACATCATATAAATTTTAAAATATTGCTGATTACTTACAAAGCACTAAATGGTTTAGCTCCCCAGTAGCTACTTGAGCGAGCTCTTAACGCATTATAGTCTTGCACGTCTATTGTGATCTCAAAATTCTGGCCAGTTGATAATACCTAGAATATCTAAATCGACTGCTGGCGGTAGATCCTTTTCCTATTTAGCACCAAAACTTTGGAACAATCTTCCTACCATTGTCCGGGAAGCAGACACAGTCTGTCAGTTTAAAACTAGACTAAAAACACATCTCTTTGACCTAGCATTCACATAATACATTATCGACTTCGATAATTAATTGTTAGGCTGCATAGATTAGGCCAGCCAGAACCGGGAACACTTCCCTCAAATCCTGATGTACTTGTTACATCATAAGAAGAATGGCATCTACGCTAATTTAGTGTCTTTGTTTATCCCGAGGTTTTCCTGCAGCCTGCCGGATCCAGGCCGTATCCAGATCTGACGAAGGACCTTCGCCTGGACCCGATGACAACGCAGTGCTGAAGTGCCAACTAGCCTCTCCCTATGGAGGATCCCTATTCCACTCTACAGATAAAGCGCTATGAAATTACGGTTTCGCGTCCCTATGCCGAATTGATAAAATAAAATTCTGCGTCAAAATTTATAGGCAAGACAAGTATTTTGTTTAGGCATGGTTTGTAGCGAATTACGAACCTGCGCACACATATTCAAACGCACATAACTATAGAATCAATTCTTAACGCGCATGTAAACGCCATCAGCATTTATCACAGGTTCGCGTTTAAAGTCTATTTAGAGAGAACGGCGTCGTCTTAGCGGCCCCTAATTTAATAACAAATGATCATTTCGACGGAAGTGAATCCATCAAAACTAACATTAGCTGGAAACAACATATTCAAGAACCGCTATAAAACCAAACCATTCTTTGTTACCTTAAATTATATGTTTGTCTCTGTAAAGCTGCTTTGAAACAATCTACATTGTTAAAAGCGCTATATAAATGAGGATGACTTGACTTGACTTGACATACTTAATGTATTTAAATGGTACTATATTAACTGCGTATTAAATATATTATTTTGAAACAACTTCATGTATATTAAGTTTATTTCATAATCTGCTTAAGATAAATTGTAAGCTATTTGCAATATATTTGAATATACTAAAGTGTAATAAAATGGAACCACTTCAAGTACATTTCTTTACAATTTACAATTCATTTAAAATATACTTTCATATTTATTATAATTATTTGACGCTTCATTTTAACTACTTCAAGAACATTCACATAGCATTTCAGATCAGTAGAAATGTATTAGCATTACACTAATAGTTTATTATTGTCACGGAGTGATCACTGCACTCCGCCCACTCAATCACAGTCACCTGAGTTTTGATCACCTGCACCTGCACCTCATCATTACTCACACTAAATTTTCCACCGATCCCTTTACCTCAGTGTCTGGTCTCTTCTTTAACAAGTGCTACAGACTGCTCACCCGTGTGATCATCTATCCCTCTACTTACCTGAAGTCCCAATCTTCCCATCATTGTTGTTCATCATCAACCAGACTCATCTCGTCTACTTCTCTCCTTGCAAAGACATTCATCCAGTTCAGCTAAGTCAATGCTACATCGTTATCTTCG
This sequence comes from Chrosomus eos, assembly GCA_036326025.1. Classification (NCBI taxonomy): domain Eukaryota; kingdom Metazoa; phylum Chordata; class Actinopteri; order Cypriniformes; family Leuciscidae; genus Chrosomus; species Chrosomus eos. The sequence continues at coordinate 11,303,062 of CM070825.1, forward strand.
CAGCTGCATTATTTTCCCTGCACCAGGCACCCTCTGCACTTCAATGATGGGTAACACTTTAGAATACTGTATCTTACTTACTGCATGACTAATAAGGAATTATTGAAGAACTAGTAGGTAATTCTTCATTAACTACTTCTTCACTACTGTTAACTACTAAGGAAGATGTGTTAACTAATCAGTATGTAATAGAATGTTATGATTGTGTTAAGTTACAGTTAGTTAATCAATAACTAATGATTTCTGTCATACCTCCTGAAGAACTACCATTAATTATCTATTAATTAAGGTTCAAGAAAAATAACTAAGAAGTAACTAATGAACAGTCATACAAAACTAACCTCAGATTAATTTTATATTTTATATACAGTACTGTGTGTGTCTGTTTTCCTCAGCATAGAATGCCATTGAGTAAATTCATGTATTTTAGGCAACAACTGAGGGGAACTGAAAATATAGGGAACTTATTAGTAATTAATAAAGAATTATTAGATAATTCTTCAGGAATTATTTATAACCTGGAACAGTATTCTAAAGTGAAAAAATAGGGAACCCATTAGTAATTAATAAATAATTATCAAATAACTATCCAGGAATTAGGCTACTTATAACCTGAAACAGTGTTCTAAAGTGAAAAATTAGGGAACTTGTTAGTAATTTATAAAGAATTATTAGATAATTCTTCAGGAATTACTTATAACCTGAAACAGTATTCTAAAGTGAAAATATAGGGAACCCATTAGTAACTAATAAAGAATTACCACATACTTCTTACTCAAATAAAACTTACTGTAAAAAAAAAAAAAAAACACAACGTAATCATCCATAACCTTTTTAAAATACATTACGACTCGTTTAAGCTACATGATATCTTCCTTTATTTCAGATGATATTTTGTTTTAACATGTATACTGCCTACATTTAAACTCGTTTAACAAACAGCTCTAAGAACATATTTTAACATCTGATGTAAATAGATTTACTATCTTTATGAATAAAATAATGTGTTTTATGCAAGGGATCATGCGTTTCCATCACGTAAAAAAGACCAACTCAGCTAGGTAGGCTAACTGACCTCGTGTCCTTGTATGTTGCCTTGCATAAAATAAAATGATTTACATCACAGTAATGATTTAATAGATTAAATAAAATGTACAAAATCCTGTATTTCACAGAAGAAATGCACCAAATCGCCGGAGCTGAGAACTCTCCAGAAGAGGATGCAAATGCCTGCGCTCTTGCATCACCAAATCACTGTAAAATGTATGCTACCGTGATATTGCCGGAACTTGAATGCTGCAAAATAAGTTTAAAATGTATAAGAACTAAGTATAATAATATGCTTTTTAATTTTTAAGTACTTTAAAAATTAATTACCTTTGTACTTTTACTAAGGTAATTTTGAAAATGGCCTAATTATAATTTTACTGGAGTAATATTTTATTGTGGTATATCTGTAGTTTTACTCAAGCACTTGAGTTGTGTACTTCTTCCACCACTACAATGCTAAAAAAAACTGGATTATTGACTACTGTGTATGACTATTCATTAGTAGTTACTTCTTAGTTATTTTTCTTGAACCTTAATTAATTGATAATTAATGGTAGTTCTTCAGGAGGTATGACAGAATTCATTAATTATTGATTAACTAACTGTAACTTAACACATTCATAAAATTCTATTATATACTGATTAATTAACACATCTTCCTTAGTAGTTAACAGTAGTGAAGAAGTAGTTAATGAAGAATTACCTACTAGTTCTTTAATAATTCCTTATTAGTTATGCAGTAAGTAAGATACAGTATACTCTGGATACTACCAGTAATAGTACGCGCTCTGAGCATCCAATCAAATAACGAGAAAATGCCGACGTTATTGAATGCCTGGGGCACGTTCAAGATCACAACGATGCGCAACGTTTTGCTACGGTTTCCAGGTTGAACGTTATGTTTCCGGGGTTTGAGATGCGTTTTCTCTTGTTTTGTGGGCGTGTCAGAACTGCAGTCCAATCAGCAGCAACATGTATACAGCACACGGTATTAAAGTGAACGCGCACAATGGAAGTAATTTACAAATGTGTTCGATACGCAACAACTGAGGATATTAGAAGACATGTTTGTCGTAAGTTTTATTGTAAAAATATAGGATATCAACATAATGATGTAGTTGTTTATATTTTTAGTTTCATTTGCAAGTGTATGATATTTGGTATAAAAATAAACAATGCATGTAAAGTGTTTTTCCAAAAAATGAGAAGGTTATTAAGAAAACAGTATGAACAACAAACAAAGTCAGTATGTGAGGCTAAATAGATGTGTTTTAGTCTTTATTAGGTAAGATGTGCTTCCATTTCAGTTTCCGCAAATCCCTTCACTCGATTGGGATGTTCTCTTGTGTTCTGGGCGGCAAGTGCAGTAACTGTAACATCGGCATATTTTGTAGTATTAAACACATATTTATACTGACTTCATCAGGCTGCGAAAATTCTTCACAAAGAACACAAAAAGCCTTCTCAGCTGCCATAGTTGGAACTCTTGCATCATCACAACTGTTCGTTCAACGCCTCACCGTTTCTGTTTAAAAAACGTTCTGTAACGTTTTGTCGGCGCTGAATGCAGCCCTGCTAGATGGCCCCGCTGCAGTCAAAGCGAAATCTGATTGGCTGATTAAATCTGACTGATTAAAGCAACAGTTTCATTGCCATTCATTTTAAGCTACAGGCGCCCGCACTATCGATTCTGAAGGCAGATTTATTTGGCCATGGCAAAATATAATTGGATAAAAGCTCTAACATAAAAACACACTACTGGAAGCAGCGCGGCCAAGAGAAAAGCTATGAAATTAATAGAATGAACTATTGGGAATAATTTAATACTCATTCATGGAACAAAATATATTAAAGTGCAAGTCAGTGATTCTGATATTGTTTAGGCCAGCAGAGAAGGCCTTGCTGGCCCTGACGGCCCACCACTGATATATATATATATATATATGTCACGAGGTGACATAATGGAGATGGAACTAAACAGTCCGCGGAGGGATGTTTCCACCCGGAGCGGTTTTAACCGAACACCAAGCCAGCCTCGGATGTGTCGCTGCCATAGCAACAGCAGCCGCTGATGGCAAAGTGACAGCAGGTGCGGCGGATTAAGCGGCCGTTTGGTGATTGGGACACCTAGCGAGACAGAGGGCAGAGAGCAGCAGCACGGTGTGAGCAGACGGGGAACGTGAGCGCGGCAGCAGCGTGCACCCCGCGCCGAGATGGGCTGAGAGATTCATGTGGGACGAATTGGCCGGCGAGATCGATCTGTGGAAAGGGATCTGCTACAAAGAATTGAAGGCGAAGAACAGAGAGGCAGAGGGCGAAGTTATACACAAAGCATCATCGAGTCTACTCACTGGGGTGAAGATAAGTAACGTTACCAACCTTCTACTGGCTGTATTGAATGTGATTCTTACACGAAGATATTATATATGAGAGGAGTGGCATAGAGAAAAGGAGTCCAGACGTCTGAATGAGAAGACAGCTGTTGTGATGCATGATTGATGTCGCTTAATTCTTCTGTCTTATCGCCCCCACTGTTCAGAGCGAGGAGGTGGGCCTTGGCCCTAAATTTCACGGAGTGGATGAGAGTGACGTGTGTTAATGCTGTGTCCCACCGAGTGTGGTTGAGATGAAGTGCTGCATGCTTAATGTACAGAATCCTGTCACGTGCCCATCGGTCTTGTGTTACAGTCTGGAGTTTTCTGAGGAAAAGATTAAGTGAATGTGAAGTCTGAGCCTCCTGCACCTGGTATACTGGGAAGAACCCACAGAGTGGATGAGAGTGAGTTTGGAGTTCCCTTATCGAAAAGGGAACTTCGAGATGCGTCGAAAACGCTACGGGAACGCCTTCTGCGTGAATGCGTCTGAAGCATCTATGCCAACTAGTCCAATGGAAAAAAGGGAATGAGCGTCACGGGCGGGTGACGTCATGACCAGGAAAGGATAAGAGCACTTCCGCTGCTCGCCGGCATTTTGCTTCTGTGCCTCAGCAAGCGATCTGTGTCAAACTGTCCCTGTCTATTTATTGTTGTCTGTTGCAATATTGTTGGTATCGTTATGGCGAAACAAATGTACAAACAGTGTGTTCCTCCCTGCCCGCGTTTATTTAAACGGGTGGGGACACACACAGCTTTGTGTCATTTTGTTTGAGAGTAAGAGCATGCTGAGTGCTAACATTGTGAAAGTGAAACTACCAGATTAGCATGCTCTGCTCTCGCCTGTCACTCTGTATGATAGTGGCAGGCTCGCGATTCTCACGGGATGCAGGACCCGCGTTTGCCGAGGCGGCGCAGAGAATGCATTCCTGGGGATCGCAAAAGGATCTTTTGGAGGGGTGGGAGAACGGTCCGAGGGCCTTTTCTTCTTCCTTGCCCGGAAGATCCAGCTCTATCTCCCCGGTGTTGGAAGCACGCTCTGCGGTTTCTTCCGCTCGGGGAGAGAGAGCCCCTTTTTCCTTCATATTCTTCCTCCGAGGAGGTTTGTGTTTGAGAATATTGAAAGTGAAAGCAAGCACACACACTGTTGAATTAGATTCGCCATCTATTTTTCCAGTATATGATGAACTGGTGGAGGTTTTGTCCGTGCTGTTAGTAAATTAAATATTTTATGGCCAGCTGAGAAAAAGGAACGCTCGTCCTAAGAAACTTGAGGAGCGTTTTCTTATTTCTATCACATTATCTCCACCACGAGGCTTCCATTTTTTCCCTGATTTACACACTGTATATTTAAATTATGGAATAAACCGTATTTATTACTACTTTCAGCCCTCGTGTTAAATGTTTATTCAAGATATGATGCCCCAGGCTGAACAGAAATAAAAATAGAAAAATGCTATTTTTTCACCTGGTCCAGCATCGTCATTTTAAGCCTCTGCTTTGCTCAATAAGCCTAATACTAATAAAATCTTGCGTTTGCCGAGGCAGCGCGTAGGTTCAATGTTGTAATCAGAATCTAGCTCGGATCTCGCGTTTGCCGAGGCACCGCTTAGATTTCGAGTGTACTTTGCAAAATAAGATTCTGTGGCTGGGATCTCGCGTTTGCCGAGGCAACGCGTAGGTTTAAGCATAGCTACTTTGGTTTTATGGGTAAAGCTTATACGGCAGCAGGTCAGCTGGAGAATGTTTATAGAAAACTATAGTATAATGCTCCAGGCTTATCAGGCCGATCTGCTGGGGTTCTGGATATAGTGAAATTTGAGCCTTCGGGTCTCTTCGGCGATGCATTCCATGCGGTCGTTGTTAGGTGATACAATATATATAAATATATATATATAAAAATATATATATATAATAAGGTTTCTCCCTCGCTGTGTCTAGCCCCCCTGGGGCTGCTGGGCGTGAGCAGCCCCAGCCGTCGAGTTCATCATATTATGTGCACAGAAAGAGAGTGCTGCGCCTCGTGATCCTCCACGTAGATACTGGAGACAGACGCAACCCTCTCAAACGAAGTCTTCTAAGCCTAAGCCGGATCTGAGGACCGTTCTTCAGGCGAAGAAAACTTCGGTTTAAAAAAGAAAAGGTCTTGATGTTTAGGCGTCAGGCCTGTGAGGACAGCCCCGACCAAAGTGGAGTGGTGTACACCTCATTACACGGTGCCCGTTCCATTTCGGGGTCCTTACGAGACCCTCCTGCTAACCCTGCCACCTCCGGTGCTTCAGGGCGCAGCGGTCTCCAGCGAGTCGCTGATGCTATGCTGCGGCACAGCATTGGTTTCGCGCCCTCTGAGGGGGGCTTTAGAGCAGTCAGGTCAGGTAGTTCCTGCCATTATGTTTCAGGCTCCAGATTTGGCTCTCTTAGTAACACCAGAGACCAGCCTCGAGAGGCTGGTTCCCTTAGTAAATTTTCTGGCAGCGTGAAAGCTTCTGCCGAATATTTCTCGTTGGGTCCTGTAGATTGTAGAGGAGGTTACAGAGTCCAGTTTGGTTCTCGTCCTCCTTGTTACAACGGGGTGTTGCCCACAGTGGTGCATCCCGAGCAGGCTCTGGTGATGGAACAAGAGGTAAAGGCCCTGTTAGCAAAGGAAGCTATAGAACAGGTGTATTCACCCGACCGAGGTCGGGTTTTTACAGCCGTTATTTCATTGTTCCAAAGAAGGATGGAGGGTTGCGTCCCTTTTTAGATCTTCATCTGTTATTCGGTCAGTTCAGAAACTAAAGCTCATTATAGCTGACACTCAAACAGATCGTGACTCAAACCAGATCCGAGGACTGGTTTGTCACGATTGATCTGAAGGACGCTTACTTCCATATCTCCATCCTCCCTCAGCACAGGAAGTTCCTAGGGTTTTCTTTCGGGGGCAAAGAATACCAATATCGGGTTCTTCCTTTCGGTCTAGCTTTATCACCCCGCACGTTCACGAAATGCGTGGATACAGCTCTAGCCCCCTTGGGCTTCAGGGCGTACGTATTCTGAACTACATCGGTGACTGGCTGATTCTGCGGAATCGGAGCAGTTGGCGGTTCGGCACCGAGGTGTCGTTCTCGCTCTTATGCTGATGTTGGGGTTGATGCTCAATACCAAGAAGAGTGTGCTTTCTCCAGTATTGAGAACCACTTTCCTTGGTGTGGTATGGGATTCAGTGACGATGCGGGCCACTCTGTCGCCCGTTCGTTTAGATGCTATCCTATCAGCCACGAAAGAGCTGAGGCTAGGCCAGTCACGCACTGTAAAACAGTTCGAGAGACTGTTGGGTCTACTGGCAGCAGCGTCCAACGGAATTCCTTTTGGCATGCTGTACATGAGACCTTTACAGTGCTGGCTCAGGACCAGAAGGTTCTCCCCGAGGGGAAACCCACTTTGCATATCAAGGCACGCGGCGATGCTTCCGTGCCTTAGTTATATGTAAATTCTGGTTCTTAACCCAGGGTCCGGTGTTGGGAGCTCTTTGCCATCGAGTAGTGATCTCGACAGATGCTTCCCTCACCGGCTGGGGAGCGGTAATGGAAGGCCGCTCGGTTCAGGGTCTGTGGAAAAGCCATCATCTTTCGTGGCACATAAATTGCCTGGAGATGATGGCCGTCTTCAATACGTTGAGACATTTCCTTCCGGACCTAAGAGGCCATCATGTGCTCGTTCGATCAGACAACACATCAGTGGTCTCTTATCTGAACCGTCAGGGGGGTCTGTGGCACCAGATTCTCCTGTGGTCTCTGGGGAAGGTACTCTCCCTGAGGGCAGTGTATATTCCTGGGGACCAGAATATAGGAGCAGACATCCTGTCGAGGCAGGAGCTGAGGCCAGGGGACTGGAGACTCCACCCCGAGGCGGTGGAGAAAATCTGGGAGGCATATGGCAGAGCAGAGGTGGATCTGTTTGCGTCTCAGAACACGACGCACTGTCCCCTCTGGTATTCCCTTACTCACCGATCTCGAGGAGATTACTGGAGATCTCGATAAGGAGGGACCTTCTATCTCAGGCCGGGGGCACAATATTTCACCCTCGTCCAGAGATTTGGAATCTGTGGGTTTGGCCTCTGAGGGGGCCCAACTCATAGAGAGTGGTCTTTCAGCCGAGGCTGCTGAGACCATTCTAAGCTCCAGAGCTCCAGCTACTAGGAAACTATATGCGCTTAAGTGGAGAGTTTTCTCCTTATGGTGTCACCGACATCATTGGGATCCGGTTAACTGTTCTGTGAACACAGTACTCGAGTTCCTGCAAGAGCGCTTTGTGTCAGGTCTATGCCCTTCCACGCTAAAAGTTTATGTGGCAGCCATTGCGGCTTACCACACTATGGTGGTAGGTACATCTTTGGGTCGAGACCCCCTGATTACACGTTTCCTTCGTGGCACTTTGAGGCTGAGGCCTGCAACTCGCACTAAGGTGCCAGCTTGGGACTTGACTATAGTTCTAGAAGGCCTGTCTAGGGCCCCATTCGAGCCCTTAGATTCGGTCTCAGAAAAGTTCCTTACTCTTAAGACTATATTTCTGCTAGCTATTTCGTCCCTCAAGAGAGTTGGTGACCTTCAGGCTCTTTCGGTCTCCCCCACCTGCCTTGAATTTGCACCGGGGATGGTCAAGGCGTTCCTATATCCAAAACAGGGATACGTCCCTAAGGTTCCAACCTTGACTCCGAGCCCTATTGTGCTGCAGGCTTTCTGTCCTCCTCCTTTTGCAACTGCGGACCAGGAAAGACTGCACCTGTTGTGTCCAGTGCGAGCATTGGACACATATGTACATCGGACATCCTCAATCAGGAAGTCCGATCAACTATTTATTTGCTTTGGATCACCTAAAAAAGGTCTTCCTGCTTCAAAACAGACAGTCAGTAAGTGGATAGTCGAGGCTATTTCACTTGCTTATGAGTACTCGGGCCAGCCTTGTCCTTTGGTGGTCCGAGCTCATTCGACCAGGAGTATGGCGGCTTCTAAAGCCTTGCTGCATGGGGTTTCTCTCCCATATGTTTGTGATGCGGCGGGCTGGTCCTCTCCGCTCACATTCGTGAGGTTTTACAGCCTAGACCTGGATGCTGCCCCAGGTTCTCAGGTGCTTAGTGCTTAGCTGAACAGTCTGACACTCAGGTACTTGAATTATGGCGCATTGGGTATTCTCGTTCCCGTAGCGTTTTCGACGCATCTCGAAGTTCCCTTTTCGATAAGGGAACGTCTCAGGTTACTATTGTAACCATAGTTCCCTGAGAACAGGGAACGAGACGATGCGTCCCTCTGCCATACTTCTGCCGTCCCTGCGATCGGCTTGCTTCGGCACTGTCGAAGCTAAATGCCGGCGAGCAGCGGAAGTGCTCTTATCCTTTCCTGGTCATGACGTCACCCGCCCGTGACGCTCATTTCCTTTTTTCCATTGGACTAGTTGGCATAGATGCTTCAGACGCATTCACGCAGAAGGCGTTCCCGTAGCGTTTTCGACGCATCGTCTCGTTCCCTGTTCTCAGGGAACTATGGTTACAATAGTAACCTGAGACGCTTTCTGAGGAAGAGATTTTGTGGATGTGAAGTCTGAGCCGTCTGCACCTGATATACGGGGAAGAACCAACTGTACTTAGAGTACTCGCCTGCTGTCCAGTCGACGCCCCCTTCACAGCCGTAAGCCTTCTGCATCCCGTATATTGGGAAGAACCAACCGTACTTAGAGTACTCGCCTGCTGTCCAGTCGACGCCCTTTTCACAGCCGTAAGCCTTCTGCATCCCGTATATTGGAAAGAACCAACTGTACTTAGAGTACTGGCCTGCTGTCCAGTCGACGCCCCCTTCACAGCCGTAAGCCTTCTGCATCCCGTATATTGGGAAGAACCAACCGTACTTAGAGTACTCGCCTGCTGTCCAGTCCACGTCCCCTTCACAGCCGTAAGCCTTTGGCACCTGAGAGACTGAGAAAAGTTGACTGTACGGAGAGTAAGCCTTTGGCACCTGAGAGATTGAGAAGAGTCAACCGTACTGAGAGTAAGCCTTCGGCACCTGATAGACTGAGAGGAGTCACTTTTACTGAGAGAAAGCCTTTGGCACCTGAGAGACTGAGAAAAGTTGACTGTACAGAGAGTAACCCTTTGGCACCTGAGAGACTGAGAAGAGTCACTTTTACTGAGAGAAAGCCTTTGGCACCTGAGAGTCTAAACTGAGCCGACCGTACTGATTACTTACCTGCTGTCCCGCTGACGTCCCCTGCAGCCATGGGATGCTGAGAAGGAGGAAGAAGTTTTAAATTAGGATTTACAAATTCTTTTCAGTCAATAAAGTCTGTCAAGTTTTTACCCTGTTGTCCTGCTTGGTTTCTGGTCTGCTCCTCAGTGGTACTTTCTAAAGGAGGGGGTAGACCCAGTCGACCCTCCCGACCTGTGACATATATATATATATAGGCACTTCCACAGCCAGGAATATGGGGGGAGTACTCTGGGTTCGGGCCACATACCGAGCCCGGAGCCCTCTCCTCGGACAGCTCGCCAAATATGCATACCAATTATTCTATCTGACTTATTTGTAAGTGTGAACTCGTGAAATGACTACAGTGTTGTCAGTGCTGCTGACCTCTTTCTTATGTTGCAAATCTCTTTCTGGTGCATTTCTCATGCTTGCTCTCGTGCTCATGCTTGTAACAATTTTCGCTTATGCATTTGATGGGAATAAATAGACTAGACACAAATAATAAATAAACTAATTAGACAAAAACAAACCTAAATACATGAAGAATGAAAACATCCACAGAACAGCATACATCAGTTTCAGTAACTGAGAACGTCCATATAATTTCAAGCATGAATCATTTAACACTATAATCAAAATATTAAGAGAGGTGCACATGCCTTACATTACTAAAATATTCACAGATCAATATCACCACCTGCTGTCGAAGGCTGTATTAAGACATACCTTTGCCATCTAAAAGACACACAACTGTGAACATGGTGTATGAATTAATAATATTCCCACTGACACTTTATATATTATGTAAAAATGTATTTTCAACTAAAATACCTTTCCAAAGACTCACAACCTCATTAGTTGCATCTGTATTTTGCCCAACAGACTGCACATGTTCACCTAACACAAGTTATGGTGTTACATTCTTACATATTCAGACTTCAAAAGTATGTCATTTAAGGCATAGTGTTCAATAGCGCGCAGTTATCAGTGAGATACAAGAATTTTACCCACTGTCACATTTTTTATTTGTTTAGTTAGTGTTGTTTATGCAAATCAAGCCACAGCAGAGAGGTCTTCAGAGATTTGTTTAATGCTATAAAAAAAAGCATGTATGGTGACTCGTAGAAACAGAGCACACATAGGCTGGACCTAATTCTCTGCACATTCTAACAGTTGTTGAAGATATAGTGATGATAATGTCAGATCATATCACAGAAGATATTTATGGTAATGCAATTTTATATACATGTATATTGTTAAACTGACTGAATAATTTACACAGTAATTAATATTCTCATGATGTATTAAACATTGTGGCTACAATTATCCGAAGCAGATAAACATGAAAACAAGTGGTTACACTTTAAGGTTAAATTTGAATGTGTCCTTGATACAATACAATGTAGTGAAGTGAAGTGAGAATGAACTGAATCACATGAAATTGTGCTGAGTAATATCAATTAACTACATGTACTTACAATATGGTTAGAGTTAGAATTAGGTTTGGTTTAGTTGCATGTACTTATGCAGAATTTATATTATTACTATTTTAACTATATGTAGCATGTTTAACAAGGACACTGTAAAATAAATTGTTACCAAACTGTCTTTTTAAAGGTAAAAATCACATGAACTGTCTTCTTTCATCCTCAGGTCAATGAATTCATCCTTTGCTTAAAGAAAAATGGAAAATGGAACATATTTTTACTTGATGTTGTTTGAAAATATTGGGTACATAAGATATACATTTTTCAGTTTGGGAATTATTCTATACTGTGCTATTATATTATTTAATGGCTTTATAATTCTTGCAATTTATCTTGAAAGGACTTTACACCTGCCCATGTACATTCTGATTTCATGTTTGTCCATCAACTCTGTGTTTGGAACAGCTGCATTTTTCCCAAGGTTACTGACAGACTTGCTGTCTGATACACACTTGGTGTCCCGTGAAGCATGTATCTTACAGGCTTTTGTCATTTATTCATATGCATCAAATGAAAATACAATATTAATGTTAATGGCATTTGACAGATATGTAGCAATCTGTAAACCTTTACAATACAACAGCATAATGACTCCCAGGCTTTTATCTGTTTTAATAGCTATAAGCTGGATGTATCCAATGGTTTGTATGGGTATTTCTGCTATTTTAAATGCCAGACTGACTATGTGTGGTAACAAACTGTGGAAGGTTTATTGTCACAACTGGGAAATTGTCAAGCTGTCTTGTGCAAACACTATTATTAATAATGTTTTTGGCCTTTTTATAGTGACCACAACCCTTATCATGCCTTTAAGTTTTATATTATATTCTTATGTTAGAATTCTTATCATTTGTACAAAAAGTTCACCAGAGTTCAGGAGAAAAGCATATCAAACTTGTATTCCACACATAGTGATCCTATTAAATTTCTCTATTTCTATTTTTTGTGAGGTCACTTTGAGTCGGGTCACAACTTTGGATCTCCCTCTAGGCCTGTCAATTATTATTTCACTGCAGTTTCTTATTGTTCCACCAATCCTGAACCCTCTTGTTTATGGTTTAAATTTTCCAGAAATTCGCAAAAAAATTATATGTATTATATAAGCATCCAAATAGATGTGTTTTTGATGTAATAGATACTATACAGGATTGAATTTCTCATAAGCATTGTGAGCTACGTTTATCGTGGAGACCATTGGTGGCAATGGTTCTACTTAGGCTTATGATGCTTTTGGGAAACACAACCCAGAATGTTTATGATATACAGCCAAAAATCATTGTTTAATCTCTTCTCATGCTTATAATGATAGATATTACATCTTATGATTTTTAGCCTGTAAATTTAAGACTGACAGGAAATCTTTGCCATAACTATATATTTATTACAGGTTTAAACATATGATGTATTTTTTAGTCTGGTTAAATGAGCAAATACTGTTACTGCATTCCTGTCACCCATTTAGATAACAAATACAGACATTGCCTGTACATTAATGCCATAATAAATGCACTTAATTTAAGAAAATAATGTTCCCTATTTGTAAAATCCACCCCTTCATATTTACTCTTTCCCCGCCACTGACAGAATTTTCTGTAATTTATGATACAATGGTTCCAAGAATTTTTCTAAGAGGTCCTCGCTTAAACTGTAATGCTGAGATAATAGTTGTGTTTCATTACACAAATGATATTATTCTTTGATTTTAAATCAGTAGCTATAATGCCAGGCTTACTATACAGGCCAAATTAGTGTGAGAGCAAATGTCGTAAAAAGTGTCAATGGGAGTGGAAAGTTCTGTGTGTAATTTCCTGACAGAATACAAATTAAAGAACAGACGCAGCTGGATAATTTCCATAATGACCAGTGCAATCTACCAAGAGCAGTAAGCATCTGGTTTAAGATATGATTTTTTGGGCTGTAAATAATGACGCAAAAAACAGTAAATTGACTTGCGCAAACTAAAGTAAATCACCTTCCATGATTAATACTTGTAGCAAGGTATGTTCTTATGGGAAGAAGGAGGTGGGAACCGGCAGACGTTTAAACACACTTCAATAAAGCAAAAGTAAACAAACAACAAAACAAAGGTAAAGGCGGCATCCCTTCACGGAACGACTGCTGCCCAGACATAATAATACATAATCAAAACACCACATAAAATCCAGGACTGTTCCTCCCGTCCTTCCCTATTGTCGCTCCTAATCACGCCACAGGCCTGCTCGTCACAATACTTTTCACCCATAAATTTAGCCTCTGAAAGAGATACACATACAAATGCATATGCAATAAGGTCAGATGCAAAAATAACCCTATCCATGCATTTTCAGCACAAATCTTTCACTGTGTGTCTTTAGTAAATCGTGAGAGTAGTTCAGTCAGGACCACTTCACCAGGTAAATAATTTATTACAATTATAGCATACAGTTAGTGTTGGGGGTATGGTTCTGTTCTGAGCAAAACTCCCACGCCTGTCTATGCAGCTATGCCTGAACAGAGCGTGGAGACCAGCAAGTCAAACAGCCAAAAGCAAGAAAAGGCCTAGCCATATTAGACAGATCCCATAGATTTTTCAGCATCTAAAATGTCCTTAAGTCCCAGGACGAACGTAACGTACGTATGCGACAGAAGACCATCTTCCCAGAGCTTCCAATGTATGAATCGTTGTGACAGAGGCCGCTGATGTAGCTGCTCCGATGTGAAAGGATTGAGTTGTGTATTGCTCTGGTGAGAGGCCACAGGATTGGCAGACCAAACGGAGACGAGTGGCAAACCAGGATCTGGATATGGCTTTTTTCGCCTTAGTGACGAATAGAGGTTAGTCTGGATGAGCATTTGGGGCGAAAACTCAGATACCAGGACATGGAATAAAAAGGCCAAATATCTGTGTTAGTACAAGCAATAACAACTGGAATACCTTTAGATTCTTTGTCAGACTTTGAATGTTTAAGGAAGATGAAAACAAAATTGTCAAAAGTGATACCAGACAATGTGAGATCGTGAGAGGGAACACAACTATTATTGCGTGTAGTGAATTCACCCACCCTGAGAAAATCATAAAAAGCACAGAGAAAAACACATAGGGGGACCTAATACCCTTGTGTTGTGTTTTGTGCACGTGTTTGCTTTTGGGTTGTTTTGAAAAACCTGACAAAGAGATAGTGACAACTGGGGAGGGGTCGCCTAATGAATGGGGACCGATTACCCTGGTGTTGTGTGTTTGAAACAGTCTTTTTGTGCTTATTTTCAGAGGAGCTTGTCTTATGACGGGCCTGGACTGGTTTGTGAACACTCATGTCTCGCTCTATCAGAGCTGCTGTTGAAGCAGTGACCATCTGTCGTGGCGCACGCTTCCCAGCGGGCGCGCTGACTGCAGTGATAGTGTGCGGTATCAGTGGCGCGTGCTTTGTAACGGGCTGGGTAACTGGTTTGAGAACATTTCCAGCCACTCATGAGCAAGGGGCTGTCAGGGAAACATTTATTTCTCACTCTATTTGAGCTGCTGTGAGAATGTCTTGGGTTATGACTATAACCCTTGTTCCCTGAGAAGGGAACGAGACACTGCGTCGTCAGAAACGACTCTATGGGGTGAGAGCGTGCACCTCTGAAGTATGAATGAAACAAATCCAATCCTGATTGGTGTTGCATCATGACGTAACGTGACGGCACATAAAAGTAACGACGCCGACACACACACACATTAGACTAGCGATGAAGCAAGATGCTCTCAGGCCTCAAGGGAGGTGGCAGGACTCGTTCCCTTCTCAGCGAACAAGGGTTATAGTCATAACCCGAGATGTTCCCTTTCGAAGGAGCTCGAACTGCGTCGTCAGAAATGACTCTTTAGGGAACGAATGCGCACTAGGCCACGCACCGAAAAAGGCCTGCCCTGGAGTGAAACTGATCTCAGGCACTAGCTAGGACGAGAGCACATGTGCACCAGGCGTACTAGGAAGGTGTAGACTAAAAACCTGATAAAAGTGTTGCAGGGTAGCCCAACCGACTGCCTCACAGATCTCCTGGAGGGGCACTCCCGAGAGGAGGGCCCTAGAGGACGCCATGCCTCTAGTAGAATGAGCCCTTGCGGCCAAAGTTGAAGGCAACCTTGTAGGCCTACTTATGATTTGTATAGCCGGGAACCCCTAATAGCTGACCCAAAACACACTACAGTAGATCCGACCTCCTCCAAGAAGAGGACCTCTCAAGGTAAATACTCGGAACTCTGACTGGCAGAGCAAGGAACCTCTCCTTTTCTGCCGGACCATGGACCTAGCCATGTTAAATTGCACTTAAGGCACATAGCTGGGTCTCGGATGCAGGATGGCCTTAACTCCGCTGGGGGCACACCCTAAGCAAGCTGGTGATAATGCCAGGGCTTGGAGATCTCCCAGTCTCTTTAAAGAAATAGAGGTACTCGGCCAGGCCTGTACCATGGCATCCAACCCCAGTGGGGCTGGATGAGTGAGGGAGAACAAAATTTGAAAGTGGGACGTCCCTCGAGATGCAAACAGATCCACTTCCATTGGTCCAAACCTCTGCTATATCAACTCCACCGTTCCTTGAGAGCTGCCTGTGTGTGCTGCGCCCCTAAACAATACACACACAACTGATGCGTGTCCACGCCCATGAGATATCTGGCATTTGCAACAACTAGGGGTGGGACGGTTATCATACAACCGTGAGACCGACGGTTATAGTTGAGCACCGTCATTAGAACTCTGTAACCGCCAAAACCGTGTTATTAAAATATTTTTTACAAACATTTTTTTATCATAGAGAGTGTTTAAATACTAATATCAGCTTACGAGGGAAACGGAGGCGGAGTTAGTGGTGCTTCGGTGGCTGCTACTGCTGGAGATGATTCGGGAGAGGTCTTTGCCACTTTACCGATCAGAGCGCGTGCTGACACGGAGTAAAGCCTTGTTTATACTCGACGCCAGGCCCGCATTAATGCACGGGCTTACTGGGGCTGAAGCCCCAGGGCCTATGAAGACAAGGGGCCTATCATAAGCCAAAATAAAATCGCATGGTTTCGTAATTTGTCGAATTTTCTGTCAATCACCTGATATTCATGTTTTTGGCTGCTGATTGATCCAATTTACAAGTGACCCACGTGGGAAGCATGATATGACAGCCTATCAGAATGTAGAAACAGTTGCGTCATATTCTCTAGTAGTCTATTCAAATTTATGCTAGTCACAGAGGCTGATAGATAGCTATCAAAATGTTGAGGAAGAAGAAGTTTGAGTGGTGCTCATAAACTAAAAATATCGCGACAGAAAGAAAACAGTGAGAAGGAATTGTTAAAAAAGATTCCAAAGCTAAGAGGATTTTTTAAACCTGCAAATGAAGGTGAGTTGAGCTCATTAAAGCGGAGCACCGATCCATGAACAGTGGAGAGGACAAGCAAACAGTGCGGGCAGTGCTAATTTCGTTGACGAACAATGTGCGTAATTATATTCGTCAACACAATTTTTTCACAGAAAAAAAAAAACACGTATCGAGACGATACGGTCCCGACCCGAAGCGTGCAGCCTTGCACATATACAGACAGCGTGCGAGGACTGAATTGAGCAATCTTTCGCGTCTGAATGGACAAATACACACAACATTATGTCTAAATGTCCGTTTTAGAGAGTATTCACGTAAACACAGTCGGTTATGTCTTTACAGAACGTACAGTTGTGAGAATATTGGATGTGCATCAGTGTAATTGGATCTGCGCACTCGGTCTTAAAGTGACAGTGCGCAATAAACCTAATGCTGCCGTCTGTACACTTAATATTAATCAAACAACAAAATAAAAAGAGAAAAGCATTCACTGGTCTTTAATAGCTTTAATATGGATTAATTATACTTAAATTATACAAATAAATATGTCTGCTTGAAAGAATAAAGAATGATGTATATAAGTTAAAGACTGCAATCATTAATTGAAGAAAAAAAAGACTTTTCTAGGAGAAGTGTTTTTATCTAATTTTAAGATATTATGTTATGTCACCGTGCTAAATCTGTGTCTGTACAGTATTGCATGTTCAAACTTTAAAAATTATTCATATTAACAGGTTAATAGATGTTTTCTACGGGAATAATGTGTTTGGAAATTGTATAGAAATTCTAAATTAATGCATTAGAATTTCACTAAACCCATTCGATTTTACAGTAGATTTAGTCGACTAAAATCTTATTGTATTTCGTCTACTAAAACTAGACTTGCATGGAGCAGAGCATGCTTTTGTTGTATAGACAAACGTGATCATTAGACTTTTGTTTTATTGGGGGCCTACAAAACCTCTCAGCCCCAGGGCCTAACGGCAGGTTAATGCGGGCCTGCTCGACCCGTCCGTTTCTTCTACTGTCTATGGTCCGCACGAGCGCGAAGGTGCGCACAGCAAAAATGACATGTTGGGTGCGCAAGACCTTATTTTGCTTGGCTGTGTGCAAGGCTTTTTTGTAACAGCGCGCACGGCGCCGCATCCGAGGATGAACGACTTCAAGCCGAATCTGCCCGAGCATTAACATCACCGCACCGCAGTCTAAATTGCAGTTCATTGCAAAGTTTTTTTAGGATTGGTTTACTGTGTGTGATTCATTTAATGGAAAACACATTCAATTCTAGTCGTCTTGCTGTTAATTTTAAATAAACTTAGAGCAAGTAGCTAATCAGCGTCTGCTCGTTTATTGAAACTAAGTTGTCCTATAATAAAAGACAAATAGTTATGTTACGAACCGTCACATTTGACTCGCGTCATAACCGCCATCACCAATTCTGAAATCGGCACACCCCTAGCAACAACGCCTTGAAATTTGCTCTTTTACAAAAACTGAGTGTCGCAGACCGAAAAGCTTCAGTGAGGACTCAGAGATGCTGAAGTGAGTAAATATGGTATATTGGTCGAAATTAGCGATCTTTATAGGCTTAGGCCACAGCCATTTAGGCGCGCTCTGACGCTCCGCGCGCTCTGTACTCCGCCAAGTCAATTGATTGGGTCACGTGTCTGAGACGCTCGGCCATTGGATGTGCAGTTGCCGCAGCACAGCCAATGAGCTAGCTAGATGCTCTGATGTGTTCTTTGTGTAGCTGCACATGCGTTTTAAATTATTGCTTATATATATAATCAATATTATATTGCAATATTTAGAGGAAAATGAGTTTACACTCCGCGTATTAGCTACGCAATACGAAGTGACCGTTCTCGAAAGGGATCGAACGTTTTCTTTTGTTTTGTTTTTTTTTATTTAGCAGAAGCATGATCTTTCTTTTGATATATTGCATGTTCAGATATTCATAGCAAAATAATTTGGGGCCCAAGAATGTTTTGTGATATTGATTTTTTTTTAAAAAGCCGGATGAGGAAAGATTTAATAATTATTTTTTGCAGTGGAAAGTTTAAAAAGCATAGAGGCAGAATTATGCTACATTTATATGCTCTATTTATTTTTACATATAAATTAAAAAAAAAAGTTTTACATATTGTATTAATTTATGTTTACAGTGAAATCAAACTTGAGAGGACTTGACCACAACAGGCCTCCTGAGACGTGTTAGATACTATAAAAACACTAGCATGCTCTGGTGACTTCACAGTCAAACTTTATCAGCGTTCATTGTTCAGAGTTCATTGCCTGCAATTTTAATGAAGATGCAATGATTGTCATTTCAGAGTATATAACATAAGGTATTTCTAATAATATTTTTAAAGTTAAAAACAACAACAGCATTTTTTCTTAGACTGAGTTGAATTATTACTCTGCTAACCATTTAATTGAATGATTATTATATTACTGATCACACTTAAGACATTACAGTTAGGGTCACATTACATGTATAAGACACATTCTGGGCTGGATGTTTATTTATTTATGGAGTAAAAACATAGGAACTTTGTTTGCTCTCTTCCTCAGGTCATTGAAAGTTTTCCTTGTGTAAGGAAAATGGAAAATGGAACATATTTTTACTTGATGTTGTTTGAAAATCTTGGGAGCATAAGATATGCTTTCTTCACTTTGGGGTTTATTTTTTACTGTGCTGTCATATGCTTTAATGTTCTTATTATTCTTGTAATAATTCTGGAGAAGAAATTGCACAAGCCTATGTACATTTTGATGTCATGCTTGTCCATCAACTCTGTATATGGTACAGCTGGCTTTTTCCCAAGGTTATTGACAGACCTGCTCTATGATGCACATAGAATCTCATTTGAAGCATGTCTCATACAGAGTTTTGTCATTTACTCATATGCAGCTTTTGAGCTTACAATATTGATGTTAATGGCATTTGATAGATTTGTTGCAATCAGTAAACCTTTGCATTACAACAACATAATTACCACACGGTTTCTATCTTTTTTAATAGTTATAGCATGGCTGTATCCAACTACTTTTGTTGGTATTAGTGGTTTTTTAACTGCAAGGTTGACAATCTGTGGTAACAAATTGCTTAAGGTGTACTGCCACAACTATGAAATTGTCAAACTCTCATGTGTGAACAATACTATTAATAATATTTATGGCCTGATTGTAACTATCACAACAATTTTCATCCCTTTGTGTTTTATACTGTATACCTATGTCAGAATTATTATAATTTGTCAAAGAAGCACACGAGAGTTCAGGAGCAAAGCATATCAAACTTGTATTCCACACATGGTGATCCTTTTAAATTTCTCACTTGCTATTTTTTGTGAGCTCACTTTGAGTCGATTTATGAACGGGGATCTTCCTATAGCACTGGGTGTGGTCATTTCACTTGAATTTATTGTTATACCACCCTTTGTAAACCCTATTGTTTATGGTCTAAACTTTCCTGATATCCGCAAAAAAATTAGGCATATAAAAACTTCCAAATAGCCTGCTTTGTTTCTGTTGTGAAACTGTAACACAGAAAACCAAATTTGAAGAAAATTAAAGATAATTGTTCAATCAAGCAGTCACTCACCTTCTAGTTGTGCTAGATTGCTAACCCCTGTCTCGAATTCGCATCAAACCCCTTTCATTAAGACTGCAGGCGAGATAGCCCCCAATGCCTGTTTGTGCACATTCGATACATAGGAACCTTTTGCACGCACTGGTTTCCCATAGGGCCGTTCGGAGTGGGAACTACATCTAAGCTAATATAAATATTAGTATAATATTATTATGCTAACTAAGCTAATATTTTGGTTGGCAAAATCTGCATATCAAGGCCGCAAATGTGGAGAAATTGCTCAAAATGAGTTAAGTTGTGCTAAGATAAAAATATGTACCATCTTATTGATTGCTTCTATAGCTATGTTATTCAAATAGACTTCATATAACGAATATTTTTTACGTTCTTTGTAGATTTCTGTTTGTAGCGAATTCGCGACATTCGTCCATAACGGCTGGATTCGGCTATGATAATGCTGTATTTAGATGGCTTTTTACTTTTTACAAAAAATAGCATGTTAGGATATAACACTATAAGAATATATGACTTATGCACTGAAGAAACAAGGAAAGAGTTAAACAGAGTGTAACATGGAATGTATAAAACTACTGTCAATGTTAGGGAGTAGGAGAGCATTTTGTTTATTGCTGTTGTCAAGATTCATTCATTTGTCAATTAAAGTTTAGAAGTTCTAACAACTTTGTGACATGGATAAAATCTACATACCTGAGATGGGAAAATGTGTTTTATTAATTTTACCATTTTGTAAAAAATTTTTACCATGAATGCCTGTTGTCGCTAATAAGCATCATACCTAAATTTATATCTATTCTAAATGCTATGGACAAATTAACAATCTCAACTTAATTTAGCATCAGCTTGGAGCCAGAAACACACATAATATTTATATATATATATAATTGTAAATAAATTCAGGCATCAAGGGGCTAAATGTGATAGTTTTCACCTTTCTGAATTCTATTCACATTTCCTTTAAATGACCTCCTCAGTAAACACATTTTTGTGAAATTTTGATTAAGGGTTTTAGAAACACAATCAGAGAGTAACTTTTTAATTGACTGAATAAAGGGGCCACCCATATCATATGAGCTCAGATTAATAACTTTATATATAGAATATCAGCTTCCATGAATTGTTTTAACAATGATAGACTATTAGTGTCAGTAGTTCTTTATAATTGTATTGTTTAAAAATAATATGAATAAAATAATTGTCTTTTTTAAACGGGTGTAAAATGTTTACATTTTATTATGCTGCTTGCAAAACATTATATTGTAAGACTGAACCTGGCTTATTTTTATAAATAATGATTTAGGAATCAGTTTTGAGAGGTTCAAACAATAGCTGTCAACATACTTTATATCGAACAATTACAAATCGTGATGTTTGGTGTAGTTATATCTATTTTTAATAGAAATAATAATAGTAAAATTGATTCAATGCCAGATTACTAACACTATTCTGTTTATAACAAGCTTGCAAAGATGAAACCATAACATGTATGCTCTGTTTCTATTCAGTTTTAGTGTTTCTGTGTGCCTCAGTTATTCAATTAATTTCCATAATCATTAAGTTAAACAGGTGTCTTGCGTTAATGATCTCAGTGTGTGTAGAAAAAAATAAAATCTATTACAGTACAATATTGTTTTGTGGAAAAAATGGGGTCTAGAAACTATTGTCACGTTTTGTTGGCTTAGTTTCATTTTCATGGGCTTTTAGTTTGTTTCTCTTCAGTTACCTGTTCCCTTTGTTCTAGTTTCCCACCAGTATGTATTTACTATGGACACTCATGCAATCAAAACGTCTCAGGTTACGACTGTAACCCTAGTTCCCTGAGAAGGGAACGAGACGATGCGTTGATGACGCCTTGGGAACGCCTTTGCGTGATTACTTCTGAAGCACCTATGTCAACTAGTCCAATGGAATGAATGAACGCCACGGGCGGGTGACGTCATGACCAGAAAAGGATATAAGCACATTCGGTGCGTTACTAGCGTTAGCTTCTAGAGCCAAAGCAAAGTCGATCGCAGGGATGGAGGAAGTATGGCAGGGCAACGCATCGTCTCGTTCCCTTCTCAGGGAACTAGGGTTACAGTCGTAAACTGAGACGTTCCCTTTCGAGGGAACTCGCGATGCGGCGATGGCGCCTTGGGAACGAGAATACCCAATCCGCCGTACTTACAAAATGCCAGATTATAAAACTGTCGGCAAACTAAGTAAGAAGCACCTGGGAAGCAGGGGCAGCATCCAGGTCCAAGCTGTAAAACCTCACGAATGTGAGCAGTGAGGACCAGCCCGCCGCATCACAAACGTCTTGGAGAGAACTCCAGATAATAAAGCTTAGAAGCCATACTCCTAGTGGAATGAGCCCTGGCCACCTAATGGTTGGCCAGAGGACTCACAAGCAAGAAGAATAGTCTCGACTATCTATTTGCTCAATAGGTTGGATTTTCTCGAAGAGAAGTCCGATGAACATAAGTGTCCAGTGCTCGCACTGGGCACAAAAGGTTTAGATTTTCCTGGTCCGATAAACGGGGGAGGACAGAAACCTGCAGCACAATAAGCCTCGGAATAATGGTAGGCACCTTAGAAACATTTCCATGTTTGGTTAAGATTGCCTTGGCCATCCCTGGTGCACTCAAGGCAGGTGGGGACCGAAAGGGCCTGAAGGTCTCTTCTCTAAGAGTGATGAAATAGCTAGCAGAAAATAGTCTTAAAAGAAAGGAACTTCTCTGAGACCATATCTAAGGGCTCAAAGGGAGTCCCAGATAGGCCTTCTAGAACTATTGTAAGGTCCCAAGCCGGCACCCTAGTGCAAATTGCAGGCCTCAGCCTCAAAGTGCCACGAAGGAAACGAGTGATCAGGGGGTCTCGACCCAAAAATGTACCACCCACCAGGGCGTGGAAAGCTGCAATGGCCGCCACGTATACCTTAAAGCGTGGAAGAACATAGACCTGATAAAAAGTGTAAACTCAAATACTGTGTTTACTGAATAGTTAACTGGATCCCACTGACGCTGGTAACACCAAGAAGTGAAAAACTCTCAAAATAGTGAATATAGTTTCCTCTTAGTGGGAGCTCTGGAGCTTAGAATGGTCTCAACAACCTCGGTTGAGAGACCACTCTTTATGAGTTGGGCCCCCTCAGAGGCCAAACCCACAGTTTCCAAATCCCCTGGCGGGGGTGCAATATTGCATCCCCTGCCTGAGATGGAAGTTCTCTCCTGATCCCGAGGAGAAGAATTAGGTCCGCAAACCAAATTCGGCTTGGCCAGGGTGGTGCTACTAGCAATAGGCTTATACCATCCTGGCGGATTCACTCCAGAACTCCTGGGAGCAGAGCAACAGGGGGAAATGCGTACAGACGTAGCCTCGGCCACGTCTGCACCATAGCATCCAGCTAAGGGGGCTGGTTGAGCGTGGGAGAACCAGAGTGAACAGAGCGTCGTATGCTGAGACGTGAACAGATCCACTTCTGCCTGGCCGTAAAACTCACATATTTGCTCCACCGCCTCAGGGTGGAGTCCCCTGGCCTCAGCCCCTGCCTCAAAAGGGTGTCTGCTCCAATATTCTGCCCCCCTGGAATATACACTACCCTCAGATAGCGTATTTTCTTGAGGGACCAAAATAAGAGGCCACCAACGTGTTGTCTGTGGAACAAGAACCAGAGTTTCCTCCATATAACCAAGGCGCGGGGATACTGCCGCGTGATCTTGATGGTATGGAGTGGGTTTCCCCTCGGGGAGAACCCTCTGGTCCTGAGCCATCACTGTAAAGTTCTCACGTACAGCAGGTCAAAGGGAATCACATTGGACGCTGCTGCCCTGAGGCCTAACAGTCACTGTTCCAGAGCAACACATGATGACCCCTCAGGTCTGGGAGGAGATGTCTCAACGCATTGACGACGACGATCATCTCTAGGCAATTTATGTACCAAGAGAGATGATGACTCCTCCACAAGCCCTGAGCGGCCTTCCAATACCACTCCCCAGCTGGTAAGGGAAGCATCTGTCGAGATAGCAACTCGATGGCAAAGAGCTCCCAACACCAGAACCTGGGACAACCAGTGTTTCCTCCATATAACCAGGGCGCGGGGATACTGCCGCGTGATCTTGATTATACAGAATGGGTTTCCCCTCGGGGAGAACCCTCTGGTCCTGAGCCAGCAATGCAAAGGTCTCACGTACAGCAGGCCAAAGGGTATCACAATGGACGCTGCTGCCCTGAGGCCTAACAGTCTCTCGAACTGTTTCACAGTGTGTGACTGGCCTAGCTTTAGCTCTTTTGTGGCAGTAAGTATAGCAGCTACACGAGCGGGCGACAGAACGGCTTGCATAGTGACTCTCCCCAGACCACTCCAAGTAAAGTGGTCCTCTGTACTGGAGAAGCACACTCTTCTTGGCATTGAGCCTCAACCCCAACCTTCGCATCTAAGCGAGGACGACATCTCGATGCCGAACCGCTAACTGTTCTGATTCCGCAGTTTCAGCCAGTCGTCTATGCAATTCAGAATGCGTATGCACTGCAGCCTGGCGGGGCCAGAGCTGCATCTTAACAGCTTGGTGAATGTGCGGGGTGATAGAGACCAAAAGGAAGTGCCTGATACTGGTGTTCTTTGCCCCTGAAAGAAACCCTCAGGAACCTCCTGTGCTGAGGGAGGATGGAGATTTGGAACTATACGTCTTAGAGATCTATCGTGGCAAACCAGTCCTTGGATCTGATTTGAGTCACAATCTGTTTGAGTGTCAGCATCTTGGACTTAAGTTCCAGCACCAAACACTTCAACAGACAAAGATTTAGTATGTGACGCAGTTCTCCATCATTTTTTGGAACAATGAGATAATGACTGTAAAGACCGACACGATGTCGGGTGAGTACACCTGCTCTATAGCTTTCTTAGCTAACATGGCCTTTACCTCTTGCTCCATTACCAGGGCCTGCTCGGGATGCAATAACGTGAGCAACACCCCGTTGTAACCTGGAGTACGAGAACCAAATCTGTCTCTTACTACTAACTGCAGGACCCATAGAGATGTATTCGGCAGTAGCTTCCGCGCTGCCAGAAAATCTACCAAGGGAACCAGCCCCTCGAGGCTGGCCTCTGGTGTAATTGAGACAGCCAGTCTAGGGGGCCTGAAGCATACTGGCAGGAACCACCCGAACTGACTGTTTTCGAACCCCCCTCAGAGGGCGCGAGACCGACGCAATGTCGAGTTTTCCCACCAGGGTATCCGATCGTCAAAACTCAGAACACATCTTCCTTTTTTAAGAATGACTTAAAGGGGACATATCATGCTAAATCCACTTTTTTAGCCTGTAAATGCAGTTTTTTGTATATTTGGAGTGTTTATTATTACAGAAAATGTGAAATTAGTCTCTTCAGGTGCTTCGTTGATATCTTTATATTTAGTTTTGGTCATATTTTTCAACCTGTTCCGCTTTTTCTATTATCTATGACGTTTTTTTTTAAACTATTACTCCACAGTATTTGCAGCGTAACTGCCAAATAAGGACATCGACTTCCGGCCAAACACTTTGAGCAATCCGCCATTTGTATTTCTCGCTGCGATTTTGGAGTCCATGCTCAAGGATGCAGAAGTTACGAGAGAGTAATTCAAAATGTTCGGTTGTTGGATGTAGTAACCCATACGCTTCATTACACCGTCTCCCAACATTAGAACCTCTTCGTAGTGCCTGTTTGAGTTTTATTTTTCACAGAAATGTCCCCACATCTGTGGGTAAAGTCATTTTTGTGTGCACGAAGCACTTCAAGGATAACTACTTCAGCATCCTCCGCCAGTATAAAGAAGGATTTGCCGATAGACTTTCTCTGATTGAGGGGTCAATTCCTTCTATCTTTGGAGACGACGAACAGAGCACTTCGATAAGCTGTAAATAACGTTAATAAAAATAAAGTACTTTACTTTCTTAAAACATACGGTTGTCATGGTTTAGCAGTACCTTTGTCTTTTCTTTTTTTCTTAAGTACACGTCTGTAGCAGTATTACTGTTGTTGAGCTTCATCATGAGTTGACAATGGTCATTTAAGCCTAGTTCACACACTACATGATTTTAAAACGTCGGGCTGAACTGTGCGGTTCACACTACATGACTTGCTCTCTGTTAAATCAGGACTGTTCAAGTTGTTGAGCTGTTCACACCACACGACACAACGTGATTGATCCGCAACAGAAGGTAACGCACTACACGAGTTGACAACAACCCTGTCACCCAACGATTCTATCTTGTCCACAAACCACGTTTTCTCACGAAAAATTACGCGATAAAATGAACCGAAAATGACGTGAAACAGCACGCGCACCAATACCCAGGAAAGAAGAACACAACACGCGAATATGGACGTCAGACAGAAACTAGAGTTGCAAACTGTTTGCGCGATGATTTGCTCTGAGAAAATATATACACTCAGCAACATTTTAAAAAAGAACACCCAGAACATCAACATTGTGGACATCGGCAATATACAGTTGACTTTCCTTTTTCCTAAAAGTATTTTAGTAAAACCTATGATTACAAACAGGGATATACTTCCGAAAAGCCTCAGTAATTATATTTTTATGTCTACACATACTTGTATGTTTAATCTCTAGTTGCTCTGATTGGCTGTAGCTCATGATATCACGTGAGGTTGAGTCGCGCAACAGCTCTGGATATCTAGCATGCAAGATATTTTTCTGGGCTCGGCGACGCATCTGCTCAAATCGAGCTTAAAATCATGTAGTGTGAACTAGGCTTTAGCTGCTGTGTTTTCTGATGCTTTTCTAAACGTAGCATATTATCAATACAGATTTTTAGTGGCAAAATTAGGCCGTAGTCATTTATCTTGTTAGTGTGCTTGTTTTAACAAGAGAAATAATCGACTTTCACTTTATTTAAAGGGCTAAACCAACAAGGCACAGACCAACATTTGCTGACAAAGGCTGTCAAACAAAACCCCAGGGGCCTCATGTACAAAGACTTGCGTTGAATTCATACTAAAACATTGCGTACGGACAAAGCTGTAAATGTGCGTATGCACAAAAAAAAACAGATGTATGAATCTCTGCGTACGATTGATCCCACGCATATTCTCTTTGTACATCTCAATTAACGTAAAATTCAGCGCACACATGCACGAGCACAACGCCCCACCCAGTCTCCTCCCTTAATTACATTAATTTAAATCTTGTAATGAGTCCACTTTGGCAAAAGAAAGCAGTAAGAAAATGGCTAAAGCAAGCGGCAAGAAACAAAACTTTACAGAAAGTGAATTGGAGGTGCTGCTATCGGAGGTAGAAACGTGAAAAAATATTTTATTTGGAAATTTGTACTCCGGAATTAATAACAAAAGGAAAAAATATGAGTGTGAGAGTTTGTCTGATGCCGTCAATGCGGTGGGATCCATTGCATTTATGGCAAATGCGTGTATACCCATTAATAACAGACTCAAACAGTGGCGGTTCTACATTGAATTACACCCTGGGCGAGACCCCCTTCGAGCAGAATTATAGCTAATTTATAATTATTTTTATAAATTGCAAATTAATAACAATGCTTCCCACATGTGGTGGTGTGATAGACTTCTAGAACAATTCGTTGTGTGCATTGCCTGTAAAAGTCGCCAACGGACAAAAACTATGAGAAATGTACGTACGCCAGACATGAGATCGGTGTGGAGGATCGCACATTCTCGCGTTAATTTCACTGTTAGTACATCCGACCGTGAGCGTGAAAGCTGGCGTACGTCGTGTTGTTGTGCGTATGCAGTGTTGATACATGAGGCCCCAGATGTGCTCAGTTGCTTTCTATGAAAACTCTATGTTACCTCATGTCAAAAGTGCAGGTTAGTCGTCTTCATTTCCATCTCGCTCCTGGTCCGACTCTGGCTCGAACATGTAAGGCTTGATGGACAAATCTTCCGTTTTTCGACATTTTGTTAATAACATGTGAATAAAAAGTTTCTGTGCCGCTAGATAATCGTATTTCTGCTATCAAACTACAAAAATGGCTGAACGGGGTGGAATTGAACCGAGTGTCACCTCTGCGAGCTGGAGAGGGGGCGGGGTATGAAGTGTCTCATTTGCATTTAAAGAGACCACACCAAAACGAGTTTTGGTTTTGGCTCTCAGACGCACATCAAAAAAGGGGTAGAAAAGGGGCCTGTGCAGCTATTATAATGAGGAATTCAGACCCAAGCATTGCAGACCACAAATGTATAGATTTATATGTAAAAGGGAATGATTTAAAAGCATGATATGTCCCCTTTAAGTGACGTAATCTTAACTCCAAGTCCTCCAGAGTCGCGGCCAAAGCCGATTCAAAAGGCCGCTGTTATCCAGCAGCACCATCATCTTCTTTGTTTTCAAGTAGCAGGAAATTCACGCAGAACCGTCACAACTCTGCCGTCATTATTTTAAGCCTGCCCACCAACTCTATACACGATGTGATTGGCCTGACCAGAGTTTGGTTTTTCCAGCTCGAAAGCCAACGGATAGTTGCTAGACTACACTGGCTGCAAAATAATTTTTGCTGCCGCTAGGGTGCGTCTAGATTTCTAGGCTAACGTTTCAGATCTTTGCCTTCGTCAGTGTCTTTGACGAGGGCAAAGAGCCCTTTGTGTATTCTTTATCTCCTGTTTATAACAAATAAGTATTCTCATTTTTGTAGTGATAGTCTAAGCACCTAATTAGCTGGTAGATCACGGTTAGTGTTTTGTTTTCCACAAATAATCTTATATATACTGATTCCCACCAGTCTCTGAAACTGATTCACAGTGAGTGACTGGCCTAGTTTTACCTAGACCGAAGGGAAGAACCCAATATTGGTTTACTTCGCCCCCGAAAGCGAACCTCAGGGACTTCCTGTGATGAGGACGGGTGGCTACATGGAAGAACGCGTCCTTCAATATATCGTGACAAACCAGTCCTCTGACTAAATCTGTGACACAAACTTGTTCCATAACCAGAGCCTGCTCGGTGTCCACCACGTAGGGAGGACCCCAGAAATCTGGGCGGAAGAACCAAACTGAATTCTGAAACCATTTCTATAGTGAGCAGGACCCAACAATATATATTTGGCAGTACTTACACGCTGACAGAATTTTCTAAAAAGTTAAATGCAGCCAAATATCAACCGGACAAATAAACACAGTCTGGATGAAAAAGCTGAATAGTATATTAATACAGACATCTAACTCAAAGGATAAGATGAGTACATA
The DNA here is from genome assembly GCA_036326025.1 of Chrosomus eos. NCBI lineage: Eukaryota > Metazoa > Chordata > Actinopteri > Cypriniformes > Leuciscidae > Chrosomus > Chrosomus eos. The sequence continues at coordinate 11,332,332 of CM070825.1, forward strand.
TTTTCATTTTCTCAAAAATTAAATGCAGCCAAATATCAACTGGACAAATAAACACAGTCTGGATGAAAAATCTGAATAGTAGAAAGTGGCTTGTTGGCTTTCTTCTCCCTCGAGAATAAGGGAACTTTGACTTCCCTTAAAAGGGAACTTCTGGTGTGCGGTTTATGCAAATCAAGCCACAACAGAGAGGTCTTTAGAGATTTGTTGTATGCTATAAAAAAAAGCATGTATGGTGACTCGTAGGTCTTCTTAAACAGAGAATAGGCTGGGCATAATTCTCTGCACATTCACACATTCTTTGAAGATAAAGTGATGGTAATGTCAGATCGTATCACAGAAGGTATTTCTGTTAATGCAAGTTCATGTACAGGTATATTGTTAAACTGACTAAATAATTAATGTTCTCATGATTAAACATTGTGGCTACAATTATACAAAGCTGATAAGAATGAAAACAGTTGGTTACACTTTAAGGTTACATTTGAAGGTGTCCTTGTTACAATGCAGAGGTGCAGAATAATATAAATTAACTAAATGTACTTACTGTAGGGTTAGATACGTGTACCTCTGCAAAATTTATATTACTATATTACCTACATGTAGAATATGTAACAAGGACACGGTAAAATAAAGTGTTACCAAACAATCTTTTTAAAGGTAAAAATCACATGAACTGTGTCTGCTTTCATCCTCAGGTCAATGATTCCATCCTTTGCTTAACGAAACATGGAAAATGGAACATATTTTTACTTGATGTTGTTTGAAAATATCGGGTACATAAAATATACTTTCTTCAGTTTGGGAATTATTCTATACTGTGCTATTATATTCTTTAATGCCTTTATAATTGTTGCAATTTATCTGGAAAGGACTTTACACCAGCCCATGTACATTCTGATTTCATGTTTGTCCATCAACTCTGTGTTTGGAACAGCTGCTTTTTTCCCAAGGTTACTGACAGACTTGCTGTCTGATACACACTTGGTGTCCCGTGGAGCATGCCTCTTACAGGCTTTTGTCATTTATTCATATGCATCAAATGAAAATACAATATTAATGTTAATGGCATTTGACAGATATGTAGCAATCTGTAAACCTTTACAATACAACAGCATAATGACTCCCAAGATTTTATCTGTTTTAATAGCTGTAAGCTGGATGTATCCAATGCTTTGTGTTGGTATTGCTGGTATTTTAAATGCCAGACTGACTATGTGTGGTAACAAACTGTGGAAGGTTTATTGTCACAACTGGGAAATTGTCAAGCTGTCTTGTGCAAACACTATTATTAATAATGTTTTTGGTTTTTTCATAGTGACCACAACTGTTATCGTGCCTTTAAGTTTTATATTATATTCATATGTCAAAATTCTTATCATTTGTACAAAAAGTTCAGCAGAGTTCAGGAGAAAAGCTTATCAAACTTGTATTCCACACATAGTGATCCTTTTAAATTTCTCTATTGCTCTTTTTTGTGAGGTCACTTTGAGTCGGATCACAACTTTGGATCTCCCTTTAGGCCTGTCAATTATTCTTTCACTGCAGTTTCTTATTGTACCACCCATCCTGAACCCTCTTGTTTATGGTTTAAATTTTCCAGAAATTCGCAAAAAAATTATTTGTATTATAAAAGCATCCAAATAGATGTGTTTTTGATGTAATAGATACTATACAGGATTGGATTTCTCATAAGCATTGTGAGCTAAGTTTATCGTGGAGACCATTGGTGGCAATGTTTCTACTTAGGCTTATGATGCTTTTGGGAAACACAACCCAGAATGTTTATGATATACATCCAAAAAATCATTGTTTAATCAAAGATTGTTTTATCTCTTCTCATGCTTATAATGATTACATGTTATGAGTTTTAGCGTGTAAATTTAAGACTGCCAGAAAATCTTTGCCACAACTATATATTTATTGCAGGCCTAAACACATGATGTATTATTTAGTCTGGTTAAATGAGCAAATACTGTTACTGCATTCCTGTCACCTCTCAGATAACAAATTCTGACATTGCCTGTAACATTATTACCATAATAAATGCACTTAATTTAAGAAAATAATATGTTTCTCTAGTTCCCTATTTGTAAAATCCACCCCTTCATATTTACTCTTTCCCCGCCACTGACAGAATTTTCTGTAATTTATGATCCAATGGTTCCCCACCATTGACTGAATTTTCCAAGAGGTCCTCGCTTAAACTGTAATGCTGAGATAATAGTTGTGTTTCATTACACAAATTATATTATTCTTTGATTTTAAATCAGTACAGTAGCTATGTCAGGCTTACTCTCCAGGGCAAATTAGTGTGAGAGCGCATTTCCTAAAAAGTGTCAATGGGAGTGGAAAGTTCTGTGTGTGATTTACAGACAGCGTACAAAAATAAAGAACAGACGCAGCTGGATAATTTCCATAATGACCAGTGCAATCTATCAAGAGCAGTAAGCATCTGGTTTAAGATATGATTTTTTGGGCGGTACATAATGACACAAACAACAGTAAATTGACTAGCGCAAACTAAAGTAAATCACCTTCCATGATAAATATTTGTAGCAAGGTATGTTGTTATGGGAAGAAGGAGGTGGGGTCCGGCGGACGTTTAAACACACTTCAGTAATCCAAAAGTAAACAAACAACAAAACAAAAGTAAAGGCGGCAGCCCTTCACGGAACGACTGCTGCCCACACATAATAAAACATAATCAAAAAACAACATAAAATCCAGGACTGTTCCTCCTGTCCTTCAATATTGTCGCTCCTTCTTTTATGCTTCCGAAGCTCTTCCGTGAGAGATTCGAGACCGGTGCGTCGCACAGGTGGCATTCATCACTATCACGCAACCGGCCTGCTCGTCACAATACTTTTCACCCATAAATTTAGCCTCTGAAAGAGATACACATACAAATGCATATGCAATAAGGTCAGGTGCAAAAATAACCCTGCCCATGCCTTTTCAGCACAAATTTTTCACTGTGTGTCTTTAGTAAATCGTCAGGACCACTTCTCCGGGTAAATATCATTTATTACAATTATAGAATACAGTTATGCCGCGTTCCAGGCAACATGTAACCCGTGTTTTTCCAACCTTATACCCGTGAAAGTGCACTGGAACGGCAGTCAAACCCGTGACTCCCCACCCGTGAATTCGTACTAGACCGATGTACTCCCAGTTACGAGTTGAAAAAACACGGGTTACAGGTTGCCTGGAACGCGGCATTAGTGTTGGCGGTATAGTTCTGTTCTGGGCAAAACTCCCACCCCTGTCTATGCAGCTATGCCTGAACAGAGAGGGGAGAGCAGCAAGTCAAACCCCCAAAAGCAAGAACAAGCCTTTAGCTAGATTAGACAGATCCCATAGATTTTTGAGCATCTAAAATGTCCTCAAGTCCAGGATGAACGTAACGTTCGTTTGCGACAAAAGACCAGCTTCCCAGAGCTTCCAATGTATGAATCGTTGTGACAGAGGCCGATAATGTAGCTGCTCCGATGTGAAAGAAGTGAGTTGTGTATTGCTCTGGTGAGAGGCCACAGGATTGGCAGACCAAAACGGAGACGAGCGGCAAACCAGGATCTGAATATGTTTTTTTTCCGCCTTAGTGACGAAAGAAGGTTAATCTGGATGAGCATTAGGGCGAAAACGAATCGGTTACCTAACGTAACCTCGGTTCTCTCTAGATGAGGGAACGAGTATTGCGTAAGCTAGCTTACGCTACGGGAAAGATTTCATCTTTCTGAGAAATTGAAGTCAAAAAATTATCCTATAATTTTGTATCCATTGTCAACGCAGTTCAGCTGCAGCAGACCATGAAAGGGCTAGCTAGCCGCTCATTGGTTCGCTCACGGAGAACTGCTTAAGCCTATGAGGGAGCGCGAGTGAACCCGCGACCAATGAGAGTCTGACTTGCTCTCATTACGTCACCGCCCGCCGAAACGGGTGTGGACGAGACTATAAATACCCCGAAATAGGCTGAATACTAGCGAAAATCGCTAGTAGCACAAGCACGGCCAGGAACGCAATACTCGTTCCCTCATCTAGAGAGAACCGAGGTTACGTTAGGTAACCGATTCGTTCTGTTACGAGAGGTTCTCTCGTATTGCGTAAGCTAGCTTACGCTACGGGAACACCTGGTCAACGCCGTGCGTGCTAAGCATCCACTATAAATCCCAGGGGGGACCCCGGGGAACTCTATAAGTGGGAATCAATAAATGTACCTGTGACAAACGGCCAGCGAAGCGGGTCGGTGAATGTGTAGTACATAAGCACATGATAGAGAGGGACAGAACGAACTCGGTCTGTGTAATTAACCCCCTATAGTGCAGCTCAACCAGAAGAGCTGAAGACATACTAGACTGATAGTAGTTTAGCTTGCAAGGCGGGTACTTCTCAGGGCCCTGACCGGGCGTAGGAGATTAGAATCAGATTCGCTATCGGATGCAGGCAGAGCCGATAGGGATATGACTTGTGCCCTGAACTGGGTGCCGATCGCTTTGGGGACATAACCATGCCTAGGTTTGAGAACGACTAAGGAGTCATTAGGTCCAAACTCGAGACAGGACGCGCTGGAGGACAGCGCGTGTAGGTCTCCCACCCGTTTTACTGACGCGAGCGCGAGTAGAAAAACGGTCTTTAGCGACAGGTACTTTAGGTCCACGGAGTTTAACGGTTCGAATGGGGGAACTTTCATAGCATCAAGAACTATGGAAAGGTCCCAAATCGGCACCGAAGGGAGCGTGGGGGGTTCATCCTTCTAACTCCCCTGAGGAAGCGGACGACCAAACCATCTTTGCCCAGTGACTGGCCGTGCCGGGGTTCAGCAACGCCGCGACGGCTACCACATACACCTTAAGAGTGGACGGGGATCTGCCCTTGTCCAGCATCTCTTGGAGAAAATTTAGCAAGGAGGGAACCTCGCATAACTGTGGGTCCAGACCTTTTTCGGTGCACCCCTTCGAGAACACAGACCACTTTGACGCATAGAGCCTTCTGGTAGAAGCCGCTCTAGCCTGCATGATCGTGTTTAACACTCCCTCTGGCAAAGCAACGGGTAGTTGTTGAGCACCCACGCGTGTAGCGTCCAGCGCCCTGGGTGGGGATGCCAGATCGTGCCGCAAGCTTGGGAGAGGAGATCTGCTCTGACTGGAATGAGCCACGGCGCTGTCTGTGACAGCTGCGCGAGCTCCGGAAACTAAGTCTGACCCTCCCAGCGCGGGGCTATGAGGAGCACCGAGTGCTGCTTTCCCTGATTCTCTGAAGCACCTGTGGTAACAGAGAGACCGGAGGGAAAGCATAAAGCGGGCGGCTGGGCCAGGTCTGGGCTAGCGCGTCCTCGCTCCTTGAGAAAAATATTGGGCAGTGGGTGTTCTCCGCCGAGGCGAAGAGGTCCACCTCTGCTCTGCCGAATAAACGCCACAGTTTCTGAACTGTAAGCGGATGCAGGGACCACTCCCCGGGGGGAATGGGGTTCCTGGACAGGCTGTCTGGACCGTCGTTCAGATGTCCTGGCACGTGCGTCGCTCTGAGCGAGAGCAGGTGACACTGAGACCAAACTAAGATGCGTTCTGTCAGCTGGAAAAGATTCCTGGATCTGACTCCACCCTGACGGTTTAGATAAGAGACCACGGCTATATTGTCCGAACGGATCAGCACGTGGTGGCCCTGAATGCGCGGGAGAAAACGCATGAGCGCGTTCTCGACCGCCATCATCTCCAAACAGTTTATGTGTAGGAGGCTCTCTTGAGCTGACCAGGGGCTGAAGGCCGGTGAGCCCTCGCAGACCGCTCCCCAACCCGTGTTGGAAGCGTCTGTCGAGATGACTTTTCGGCGTGAAACTGTCCCCATGGAAACGCCCCGCTGAACCCATTCTGTCACAGACCATGGCTGCAGAGCTGTGATACAGGTCTGCGTTACCTTTTTCAGCTGGCGAACCGTGGTCCACGCTCGGTGAGACACACGGCTCTTCAACCAGAGCTGAAGCGGGCGCATGCGCAGTAACCCCAGCTGGAGCACCGCGGAAGCTGAGCCCATACAGCCCAACGCTCTCTGAAATGTTTTCAAAGGCGTGAGTCTGTTCATCTGAAAAGATGCGGCGAGACGCTGCACACGGTGCGCGCGCTGCGTTGACAGACGCGCCGTCATCGTGACCGAGTCCAGCTCTATACCCAAGAAGGAGATAGTCTGACTGGGTTGTAGTACGCTCTTTGTCCAGTTGACAGAGAGGCCCAAAGCTTTCAGATGGTCGAGGAGAACTGTACAATGAGACAGTAACTCTCTCTCAGAATGTGCCAAAATCAGCCAGTCGTCCAAGTAGTTTAATATTCGCAGCCCCTGACTCCGCAGGGGGGCGAGCGCCATATCCATGCACTTCGTGAACGTACGGGGTGCTAGGGATAGGCCGAACGTTAGGACGGTGTATTGATAAACCTGGCCTTCGAAGGCGAAACGTAAGAATGGCCTGTGAAGGGGATTTATCTGGATCTGAAACTATGCATCTTTCAGATCTAGTGATATGAACCAGTCCCCCTGGCGCACATGCGCGAGGAGTTTTCTGATAGTGAGCATTTTGAACGGTCTCTTCATGAGAACTTTGTTCAGCGATCTGAGGTCTAATATTGGTCTGAGACCGCCGTCTTTCTTGGGGACAAGAAAATAACGGCCGTAAAACCCAGACTCGCTCATAGCCAGAGGCCCCCTCTCTATAGCCCTATTGCACAACAGAATTGCTATCTCTGAACGGAGCAGCGTCACTGCTTCTGGGTTCACAGTAGTTTTTAGCCGCGCTCGGAAGCGAGGAGGGTGGCGACAAAACTGTAAGCGATAGCCTAGCTTATTGTGTTTAACACCCACTGGGAGATTCCCGGAATAGCTTCCCACGCTTTGAAGCGTGACGCTAGGGGGTGAATGGCTACATGGTCCCCGTCGCTGCACTTCGCGGGCTGCGTGAGCGCGCTGATAGTGTTTACAACAGCGGGACTTACACTCGGAGAGGAGTTTATGGGCCCTGTAACAGAGTGAACAGAGGTGAGACGTGCACACGGGCTTGTGGGCGCGCTTATGCACTCTGAGACTCGAGAAAATTTACGAGACATCTTGAAAAAGACGCTCGCTCTTTTAGATACAACAATATATAGGAAGCATTTTTGTAAAAAGGATACAAATCCATCGGATGGCGCTAGCTTGCAGGACGGCTGACGGTGGCGAAGACGGCCGGGTTTCCTCAGTCTTCCAGACGCTCGCTAGAGATGCCTTCTCGACGACGGTGGCTTTTCTCTCAGGATCAGCAGATGCAGGTAGCGTCGCTGAAGTATGAAAAAATCAGAGTATTCAGCCTATTTCGGGGTATTTATAGTCTCGTCCACACCCGTTTCGGCGGCCGGTGACGTAATGAGAGCGAGTCAGACTCTCATTGGTCGCGGGTTCACTCGCGCTCCCTCATAGGCTTAAGCAGTTCACCGTGAGCGAACCAATAAGAGGCTAGCTAGCCCTCTCATGGTCTGCTGCAGCTGAACTGCATTGACAATGGATACAAAATTATAGGATAATTTTTTGGCTTCAATTTCTCAGAAAGATGAAATCTTTCCCGTAGCGTAAGCTAGCTTACGCAATACGAGAGAACCTCTCGTAAGAGAACTCAGATACCGGGACATGGAATAAAAAGTGCAAAAATCTGTGTAGCAATAACAACTGGAATACTTTAAGATTCTTTGTCAGACTTTGAATGTATAAGGAAGATGAAAAAAAAAGTTTGTCAAAAGTGATATCAGACAATGTGAGATCGTGACAGGGATCAAAATTATTATTGCGTGTAGTTAATTCTCCCACCCTGAGAAAGCCATAAAAAGCACAGAGAAAAACGCTGCTAAAAGTGAATTTCACATAAGGACTGAAGCACCCCTGTCTCAGTTTAACAACCAGTTTTTTTTTACAAGATAGAAATGTGACCTAACATAGGAGTCATGGAACAATGGTATTGACTCTAAGGTGCTCGACTACGCCACCTGGTGCCTTTCAAGTCAAGTCAAGTCAAGTCACCTTTATTTATATAGCGCTTTTTACAATACAAATTGTTTCAAAGCAGCTTTACAGAGATAACAGGAAAACAATGTTGTAATAGTATTATTCAATTGAAAATTAAATGTCCCCAACTAAGCAAGCCAAAAGGCGAAGGCAACAGTGGCAAGGAACCAAAACTCCATCAGGTGACAGAATGGAGAAAAAAACCTTTGGAGGACCCAGGCTCAGTCGGGGGCCAGTCCTCCCTTGGCCAACGAATGAACAGTGTATGATTATGAGTTAGGCAGCATAATGTCAGGAGTCAGATGGGATCAGAACTTTCAAGATATTATTCAGTTCATCTGGTTGGGTAGGGTCATCCGGCCGGTGAGGAGATGAGTGGTGAGGTGTCCATGGGCCTTCACAGCCCTGATAATGCGTGTCGTCGTGTCCATGTGATGGTCCTTCATCAGATCTGGATATGCCCTGGATCCGGCGGTCTGCGGTAAACCTCGGGATAAACAGAGAGACTAATATTAGCGTAGACGGCATCCTTCTTATGATGTACAAAGTACATCAGGAATTATGGGAAGTGTTCCCGGTTCCGGCTGATCTAATCTATGCAGCCTAACATTGAATTATAGAAATCTATAATGTGTTATGTGTATGCTAAGCCAAAGAGATGTGTTTTTAGTCTAGATTTAAACTGACAGACTGTATCTGCTTCCCGGACCGTGTTAGGAAGATTGTTCCAAAGTTTTGTTGCTAAATAGGAAAAGGATCTACCGACAGCAGTCGATTTTGATATTCTAGGTATTATCAACTGGCCAGAATTTTGAGATCGCAATAGACGTGAAGGACTATAATGCGTTAAGAGCTCGCTCAAGTACTGGGGAGCTAAACCATTTAGTGCTTTGTAAGTAATCAGCAATATTTTAAAATTTATACAATGTTTAATAGGCAGCCAATGCAGTGTTGACAGAACCGGGCTAATATGGTCATACTTCCTGGTTCTGGTAAGAACTCTAGCGGCTGCGTTTTGAACTAGCTGTAGTTTGTTTAATAAGCGTGCAGGGCAACCACCCAGTAGAGCATTACAATAATCTAGCCTTGAGGTCATGAAAGCATGAACTAATTGTTCCGCATTTGTCAGTGAGAGCATATGACGTAATTTAGATATATTTTTAAGATGGAAAAATGCGGTTTTACAGATACTAGACACGTGACTTTTAAATGAAAGATTGGTATCAAAGAGCACACCCAGGTTCCTAACTGACGTCGAAGACTTAACAGAGCAGCCATCAAGTGTTAGACAGTATTCTAGGTTATTAGATGAGGAAGTTTTTTGTCCAATGATTAGAATCTCTGTTTTTTCAGAATTTAGTAATAGGAAATTACTGGTCATCCAATTTTTTATATCAGCTATGCATTCCGTTAATTTTGTGAATTGGTAAGTTTCGTTAGGTTTTGAAGAAATATACAGCTGAGTATCATCAGCATAACAGTGAAAGCTAATTCCATATTTCCTAATTATATCTCCTAATGGTAGCATGTACAGAGTGAACAGCAGCGGTCCTAGTACTGAGCCTTGTGGTACGCCATACTGAACTTGTGATTGATAAGACATCTCTTCACTTACTGCTACAAACTGAAAACGGTCAGATAAGTATGATTTAAACCATGCTAGTGCAATTCCGCTAATGCCAACATAGTTTTCTAGTCTATTTAAAAGAATGTTGTGGTCGATAGTATCAAATGCAGCACTAAGATCAAGTAACACTAATAGATAGATACAACCATCTATGACCTCTGGAAACATCTCTTTCAGTAGCTTAGTCGGTATAGGGTCTAGCATACAAGTTGTCGATTTAGATGAATTAACAATTTTGCAAAATTCTTCCTCTCCTATAGCAACAAATGAATCAAAATGTTCCTCATGGAGACTACAATATACTCCCTGATGCGATACTGTAGTAGACGGTTGCATATTTATAATTTTGTCCCTGATATTATCAATCTTATAAGTGAAGAAGTTCATAAAGTCATTACTGCTGTGTTTCTTATAAACTTCTGGGCTTGAAGCTTTCTTTTTCGTTAGTTTAGTCACTTGTTCAAATAAATACCTAGGATTATGTTTATTTTCTTCTAATAGGGTTGAAAAATAATTAGTTCTAGCATCTTTTAAGGCCTCTCTGTAAGCAATCGAGCTCTCCTTCCATGAAATCCGAAATACCTCTAGTTTTGTTTTCTTACAGTTTTGCTCCATTTTTCTGGCTGCTCTCTTAAGGGCTCTCTTTCACACCAAGATTTAGACAAGAGGGGTCTCACCCACAGCTAATGAAGTAATGACAGAGATGTGATATTTCAATATAAAAATACACCAATATTTATTAACAAGTAATTCAATAAAAACAATCTGAAGTTTGTTTTCTCAGCATAGTGTGCGGCGATACAGATTAGGCCCCATAGGTCAGCCAAAAGTGGGTAGTGGCTGCCACCAGGAATATCACAACGCAAGCAATAATGGCTTCAATGGATCAGCTGTTTGGGAGGGGTTACCTGACCTGGAAGAGGAGTGAGACCGACACACCACCCGTGCTGCTGCTTTTTTGTTGCCTATTCATGCAAACACACGCACACACACGCATGCATAGGCACAGATACTATAAAAAACGGCGACTGCAAATAGTGAGGTGCACATTACCTCTACAAATACTGTGTGCGATGCGTGAAGAGGAGGACTCTAATCCGGCAACCTACTCCACGAAACAGCTTCAACCCTCTGGTTGGATCAGAAATAAGCAAAGCTAGATGTTAGCATTATCATAACGAACTGATGGGGCAGCCGACACCACACCTATTGCTGACGTACAACAATAAAGAAAAAAAAAAAAGTAACAAAAGCAACCAGCCTATGTTTTAGGCCAGGTCAGACCGAAAACAAAACATAATAAAGGAAAGCAAAAATAAGGCAAAAGCCACAATGACATTCTTTCTGAAGGAAGAAACAACCACAATTAAAATCCATTATGTACAATAAATATGACCTAAACCAGTATCAAATCAATGATAGGTGATACCAGTACAATAAACATTTCCTTTTACCTCTAGGGATGCAACACTCAACATAAACGGAAATGGGGCTCCCCGGTTTCCTCCCCAGCATGCAGACCTACATGAAATCACACAAAAACAGTTCACATTCAAAATAGTCCATCATGCATTAAGGTTATTGGTTAGTCACATCCCAAGGGTTTACAGCAAAGCATGGTCATATTATAATAGATCAATTCACAACAAACATACATATACAAACACGTTACCTAGAAAACATTACTCTATTACTGGGAGACATACAGCCAACGTTACCTCAACTCGCGTTGCAATAGGCAACGACAGAGCGCGCGTTCATAGCGTCTTACAGCCAAGACCTTCAGCAGATCAATCAATATACTACCCGGAAGTGTCTGGTACACCGTCACACCTGTTGTCAAACAGTTACACTTTACACACCACTAGCTTAAATAACCTGTTTGCAATAGAAATGGAGTGTTAACATACCCTTGATAGGCGACAGCACAGCGGGCAGTGTAAAGAGGACGTACAAGCCGAGAGATTACTTCGTTTGTTTTCCACCTGATGTGCCGTTTTATACAAAGTGCTATTGACACTAATGAATAAACAGCAGCTTACACGCTAGCCAGAGGGCGTGGCTGAGGGGAAGAGGGATACGGCAAGCACAGAAGGACAACCTGGCTACGGCTATTACTATGCCGGTTACAGAAAGTAAGAGGAAGGTGTTTGTCTTTGTCTTTTGGCACTTCCTTTTTGATGTCATCGAGGAGCAGACGGATAGATGGATGCCCCAAAAGACTGCAGACAGATGGATCCAAGCACCTTAAATGAAACTGAAGGCTTGAAACCTGACTTTTAATGGAGGGCTGCTTTTTTGTGCTAAATGACAAGGCATACAAAAGAACATACAATAGCAATGTTAACAGGCAAAACAGAAACTGAAAGCATGGAGTAAAGGTTAGAAAATCAAATCTATGCAGAGTCATACACTTTTAATGTAAATTTGGCTGACTGGATCTCGTGTACAGCTGCGGAAAGATAAAACTGCAGAGTGGTGTTTAGTCAAGCACAGTCAGGGTGAATGGCTGAGTAACATTGATCTGTGTGTCAATAATTCGGTCCTCGACTGAGATATAACGAGCTAATTCGTTAATTGAGATAACGAAATTGAGATAATTCAGCACGCACACTCCCCTTTGCCTCGGGGGAGAAAGCGCTGCGTCCATGCACTTCGTTAATATACGGGGTGCCAGGGACAGGCCGAATGGTAGGACTGTGTATTGATAAGCCCGCTCCTCGAAGGCGAATCTCAAGAATGGCCTGTGGCTGGGCGTTATCTGAATGTGAAAGTAAACATCTTCAGGTTTAGGGTTAGGTAAAAAAACAATCCCCAGGGCGGACCTGTGCGAGGATTTGTTTGGTAGTTATGATTCTGAATGGCCGTCTCATGAGGGGCTTGTTTAGATGTCTCCGATCTAAAATGGGACTAGTGCCACTCACCTTCTGTGGTAGAAGAAAGTAACAGCTGTAAAACCCTGACCGGCTCAGCACGGGAGGGACAGGTTCGATCGCCCCTTTTGCTAGCAGATTTTGCACTTTGGTGCGAAGCGCGTAAGCAGATCTGCTTCTCACGAGGTCTCTACGACCGCCTGAAAACGTGGGTGTCTGCGAATGAATTGGAGCGAGTAACCTCGCTTTATAATGTCCATAACCCAGTTTGATTCATCGGGGATGGCCTGCCAGGCCTGGGTCCTTGTGGGTTTGAACATATATTGGGGCTGGGTCGCCTAGCATAGGGGGACCTAATACCCTTGTGTTGTGCACGTGTTCCCTTTTGGGTTGTTTTGACAAACCTGACAGAGAGATAGAGTGACAACTGGGGAGGGGTCGCCTAATGAATGGGGACCGATTACCCTGGTGTTTTGTGTTTGAAACACTCTTTTTGTGCTTATTTTCAGATGACGGGCCTGGACTGGTTTGTGAACACTCATGTCTCGCTCTATCAGAGCTGCTGTTGAAGCAGTGACCATCTGTCGTGGTGCACGCTTCCCAGCGGGCGCACTGACTGCAGTGATAGTGTGCGGTATCAGTAGCGCATGCTTTGTAACGGGCTTGGTAACTGGTTTGAGAAACATTTTCAGCCACACATGAGCTGGGGGCTGTAGGGAAAACATTTATTTCTAGCTCTGTTTGAGCTGTAGTGAGAACAGCATTAGTCTGCAGGGGGTGCGTGCTTAAAACGGGCCCTTGCTGCAGTTAAAGCATCACAGATACCTGAGCTAAGAAGGAACTGTGAGGGATGAGCGAGCTCTCTTTGAAGGTGTTGAATAACACCGGAGAAAATACTTTCTCTGGAGAAAGCGAGTCACGCTGGAGGCGGGTCCGGCGTGGACTCACTCGTTTTTGACTCTCATTGTTCATCTGAATCATGTGGAGGACGCACAAGACGAAGGGCGTGTGCATGGAGGGGCACAAGCAACCGGGCGCGAGGTTGGGTAGTTCACTGATGTACATGAAGCTAGCCACGAGCGCCGAGAGAATGGCGGCTTGTTCTTGCAGTGAACAGCTGTGGTGAGAAAGAGCAGTTTTAGCGTGGTTTGATTCCAGGCATGAAAATGCACATGTTGTGTTTGAGTCACGGAGAGGCTCTGCGTATAAATCTGGTATATTTGCTGAAATGAGAGATCTTTATAGGCTTAGGCCCACTAGCGGCGCCAGGATTTTGATTGTAGGTGGGCCTCCAGAAAACTGGATGGGCCAGTTAAAAAAGTGGGTTCCCCTTCATCTCCGTTTCAGCGCTTTTCAGCTGCACTGAGGACAGCGACTCATAACCTACCTGTGTGGCTCTTGTGTCGCTGTCCTCCTGCTCCTCAGAGCGTTTCTTGCTGAATTTAAATGAAAACGAGCTGCTTTGATTTGCGTTTTATATTAGCTAATAGCTACTGTCTGTCTCATTGAGATTGCTTGAAAAGCTTGCGTGCCAACATCATTCGTCTGGGTTTCTGCACGCTTTTTAAATTAAAATGTAAGGCTTTTTAAGACCTTTTTAAGACCTGCAGAAATTGTTAATTTTAACTTTTAAATTAAATTAAATATCACATTTGCTATTGTGGATGGGAAAACTGCCCTCTTGCTGATGTGATATTGTATGATAACAACATAATATGATAAGACAAAAACTCATTTAGGGACATAGGCTACCTAAAACTGCACACATCATGCAGGGAAACCACGAGAGACAAAAGCGATGTCACCTCACAGTGAGTGCCTCGTACAAACAATGATTACAATAGCATAATAGACAATACACATCGCACACCACTACGCACATAAAGAATGAACTTAAAATTGATCGGACATTTACCAACTTGCTTCTCCTTCTCTCCTCCTGTTTCGCGTGCAGCAGACAGACGCAATGCTGCCTCAAATGTGATGCAAAATTTCATGTGAACAAGCAAATCCACAAAGAAAGAATAATAAATAAAAAAGTTTGCTAGATAGTATTAATTTGGAAAACATTTAGATATGTCTAAGTCAAATTTCCATTGAAAATGTAAGACCTTTCATACGTAAAAATAAGACTTGTAAAGACTTTATGGCCTTAAATTTAAAAAATATAATTTAAGACTTTTTAGGGTCAAAATGGGCCCAATGGTAGCGGTGTGCTTAGGCCACAGCCATTTAGGCGCGCTCTGACGTACTCGGCGCCAAGTCAGTTTATTGGGCCGCGTGTCTGAGGCGCTCGGCCATTGGATGTGCAGTTGCCGCAGCACAGCCAATGAGCGAGCTAGACGCTCTGCTGTGTTCGCTGTGTAGCTGCATATGCGTTTTAAATTATTGCTTAATATTTTGAGGAAAATAAGTTTGCCCACTGCGTATTAGCTACGCAATACGAAGTGACCGTTCTCGAAAGGGAACCAACCCTTTTTTTGTTTATTTAGCAGAAGCATGATCTTTCTTTTTATATATTGGGTGTTCAGATATTCATAGCAAAATAATTTGGGGCCCAAGAATGTTTTGTGATATTGATTTAAAAAAAACTGATGAGGACAGATTTAATAATTATTATTTGCAGTGGAAAGTTTAAAAAGCATAGAGGCAGAATTATGCTAAATTTATATGCTCTATTTATTTATGTTTTACATATGCTATTAATTTATGTTTCCAGTGAAATCAAACTTGAGAGGACTTGAGAGGCCACAACAGGCCTCCTGAGACGTGTTAGATACTATAAAAACACTAGCATGCTCTGGTGACTTCACAGTCAAACTTTATCAGCGTTCATTTAATTCTAAATAGAGTTCATTGCCTGCAATTTTAATGAAGATGCAATGATGGTCATTTCAGAGTATATAACATAAGGTATTTCTAATAATATTTCTAAAGTTAAAAACAACAACAGCATTTTTTCTTAGACTGAGTTGAATTATTACTCTGCTAACCATTTAATTGAATGATTATTATATTACTGATCACACTTAAGATGTTACAGTTAGGGTCACATTACATGTATAAGACACTGTGGCCAAACATTCTGAGCTGAGTGTTTATTTATTTATTTATGGTGTAAAAACATATGAACTTTGTTTGCTCTCTTCCTCAGGTCAATGAAAGTTTTCCTTGTGTAAGGAAAATGGAAAATGGAACATATTTTTACTTGATGTTGTTTGAAAATCTTGGGAGCATAAAATATGCTTTCTTCACTTTGGGGTTTATTTTTTACTGTGCTGTCATATGGTTTAATGTTCTTATTATTCTTGTAATATTTCTGGAGAAGAAATTGCACAAGCCCATGTACATTTTGATGTCATGCTTGTCCATCAACTCTGTATATGGTACAGCTGGCTTTTTCCCAAGGTTATTGACAGACCTGCTCTATGATGCACATAGAATCTCCTTTGAAGCATGTCTCATTCAGAGTTTTGTCATTTACTCATATGCAGCTTTTGAACTTACAATATTGATGTTAATGGCATTTGATAGATTTGTTGCAATCAGTAAACCTTTGCATTACAACAACATAATTACCACACGGTTTCTAACTTTTCTAATAGTTATATCATGGCTTTATCCTACTACTTTTATTGGTATTGGTAGTCTTTTAACTGCAAGGTTGACAATCTGTGGTAACAAATTGCTAAAGGTGTACTGCCACAACTATGAAATTATCAAACTCTCATGTGTAAACAATACTATTAATAATATTTATGGCCTGATTGTAACTATCACAACAATTTTTATCCCTTTGAGTTTTATACTGTATACCTATGTCAGAATTATTATAATTTGTCAACGAAGCACACGAGAGTTCAGGAGCAAAGCATATCAAACTTGTATTCCACACATGTTGATCCTTTTAAATTTCTCACTTGCTATTTTTTGTGAGCTCACTTTGAGTCGATTTATGAATGGAGAACTTCCTATAGCACTGAGTGTTATCATTTCACTTGAATTTATTGTTATACCACCCTTTGTAAACCCTATTGTTTATGGTCTAAACTTTTCTGATATCCGCAAAAAAATTAGGCATTATATAAAAAGCTCCAAATAGCCTGCTTTGTTTCTGTTGTAATACTGTAACACAGAAAACCAAATTTGAAGAAATTTAAAGACAATTGTTCAAGCAGTCACTCACCTTCTAGTTGTGAGTGTTTGCTAAATATGATAGTTTTCACCTTTCTGAATTCTATACAGATTTCCTTTAAATGACCTCCTCAGTAAATACATGTCAAAATTTGTTTAAGGGTTTTAGAAAAACAATCAGAGAGTAATTTTCTTACAGTTTTTCTCGATTGTTTACACACATTTTCTGAAAGATTGCCTCATATTCTTAGAACTCTACACACAAATCCAAAAACACACACACACAATGGGCAAAACCCCTCAATTCTCCTGCAAAATGAAACTTTACATTCAAAACAATGTTATTTCTTCTCAAAATGGTATTTTGTTTTCAAATGACACACACAAACCATCATATGAATAGACATTTAAAAGAACCAGTTGAACACTGATGTGCTCAATGTAAAACACTGTGATGAATGGAAAACACTTCTTCTCCATTCATCAAAATGACTCAGGCCTTTTTTGTTCAGTGTTACACTTACTACAGTCAGTACATACATAAGTGTGTTGTAAAATATTTGAGAATATTGTTTTTATACCCAGAACACACAAATACACGGCAACAAATATATTTTATTTTTCCCACAAAAACAATGGGAGATAGATTGCACATTTCGTACATCACGACCAACATAAGGTTGCACATACAGTGGTCTACATACAAAACAACAGAAAAATAAAATAACTATGCTGCATCTTCTCTTAGAAATCAGAGCTTTAGCATAAAAGACCGAAGCAGAATTGTAAAACTGTGTGACATGTGTTTGCCCATGTGATAAGTCAGTGTGCAGATCTGAATGGCAGTGTGTTCCTTGTGAAAACAAGAGATTGTGTGCATGAAAATTGTGCCAAATGCAGAGAATTGTGTGTAGTGTTTTGAAAAATGTGTGTTTTAGAACTGCAATTTGAGTGTAAAGCAGGAATTGTGCTTGTAGTTTAGCAGAATTGGTTCAGGGGGTTGGTGAATGAGTTACATGTTGTGGTCATTGTGTCTCAAGTACCAGAATTTGTGTGTAAACAATTGAGAAAAACTGTAATTGACTGGATAAAGGGGCTATCATATGAGCTCAGATTAATAACTTTAGAATATAAGCTTCCATGATTTTTTAAAACAGTGATAGACTATTAGTGTCAGTAGTTCTTTATAATTGTATTGTTTAAAAATAATAAGAATAAAATAATTGTATTTTTGAAACCGGTGTAAAATGTTTAAATTTTATGATGCTGCATGCAAAACATTACAATGTAAGACTGAACCTGGCTTATTTTTATAAATAATGATTTAGGAATCTGTTCTGAGAGGTTCAAACAATATCTGTCAACATACTTTATATAGAACAATTACGAATCGTGATATTTGGTGTAGTTATATCTATTGTTACAGTTTTTTCCAATTGCTAACACACAATTTTGCGAACTAGTCTTGTTTTATCAAAATACTTAACACAATTCACAAAACCACACACCCAAACTGCAAAATACCTCATGTATCCTGCAAAACGAAGCACTGCAACCGAAACTACACATAGCATTATCAAAATCAAACTTTTGCATGAAATGGCACACACTTCATTCATATTACCAGATTTTTGCCTAACCAACTACACACTGTTGGGCATGATGAAAAGCACCCCCACCTTTAGTATCCTTTGCCATAATACTAAAATATGTATCAGATTGTTCACATGCACAGAAATATTTGCAGAGACACACACATGCTGTTGAAACATGTTTTTATTTTATTTTCACTACAGTAAACAAGTCAGTGCAACATATGCACAGCAGATATATTTACATGTGACTAAACAAAAATATTCTTACAGTTTTTTCCAATTGCTAACACACAATTTTGCAAACTAGTGTGGTTTTATCAAAATACTTAACACAATTCACAAAACCACACACCCAAACTGCAAAATACCTCATATCTCCTGCAAAATGAAGCACTGCAACCAAAACTACATATTGCATTATCAAAATCAAACTTTTGCACGAAATGGTACACACTTCATTCATATTACCAGATTTTTGTCTAACCAACTACACACTGTTGGGCATTATGAAAAGCACTCTCATCTTTTGTATTATTTGCTATAATACTAAAATAGTTCAAATTGTAAAAAATTCTTCAGATTGTTCACATGACAGAAATATTTGCAGATACACACACATGCTGTTGTTTATTTTTCACCAAACAAGTCAGTGCAACATATGCACAGCAGATATATTTACATTGGCCTGAACAAAAAACAGTAAACTGAAAAACAAAATTGCTGAAAAAATAAATGTATAAAAAAAAAGGCAAGAAAAATAATTAGGCAGCATCTTGCCGGACAGTTGGGTCAGGCCACATCACAGGCAATTTCTTCCCTTGCCAGACATCGAGGGAAGAAGCGCATTGAGTGCCTTATCCATCCCTGAATCACACACACATCAATCTCCTCATGCCTCTTCCATGGCCTGCACAAGAGGCATGCGCTGCCGGTCGTATACCTTTCACCGCCATGCTGAAAATAACTCTTCTAGGGGCTCCTACTCTTCCTCTTCTTTTCCTCTTTCTCTTCCTCCTCCTCTTCTTACTTTTCCTCTTTCTCTTTCTCTTCCTCCTCTTTCTCTTCCTCTTCTTACTTTTCCTCTTTCTCCTCCTCCTCCTCTTACTCTTCCTCTTCTTACTTTTCCTCTTTCTCTTCCTCCTCTTTCTCTTCCTCTTCCTCCTCTTCCTCTTCCTCTTCTTACTTTTCCTCTTTCTCCTCTTTCTCTTCCTCCTCCTCTTCCTCCTCTTTCTCTTCCTCCTCCTCTTCCTCCTCTTCTTACTTGTCCTCTTTCTCCTCTTTCTCTTCCTCCTCCTCTTCCTCTTCCTCTCTCTGCAACGTCTTCCATTGTTGTTGTAAAAAAAAAAGGTGCTCACCTGTGGTCTTTTCATAGTGCTTACATCCTGATTGAAGTGTTAACCATTAACCATTGAAGTGTTTGGCCAGCTGGCACATGTATTAACCAATTAGCTCATGTATTGTCATTTTAAATGGCAGTGTTTTGAAATGGCAAACATGTGACTTTGTCAGATTGTTGTGTCTTATGCAGAGAACCGTGTTCAGTGCATTTAAAAAAGTGCCATTTTGAATTGCAAAATGTGTGTAAAGCAGAAAATGTGTTTAGAGTTTTGGAGACTTGAGAAGAGGTTTTGCTCTCTGTGTGTCAGTTTAAATAATTGAGCTGTCCATGTCATTTTAGTGTGTTAGCAATTGGAAAAAACTGTAAAAAATTTCAGAAAAAATATATCACAGTATAAAAAAAATAGGCAAGAAAAATAATTAGGCAGCATCTTGCCGCACAGCCGGGTCTGGCCACAACACTTCGTCAACATCACAGGCAATATCTTCCCTTGCCAGACATCGAGGGAAGAAACGCCTTATCCATCCCTGAATCACACCCACATCAATCTCATCACATGCCTCTTCCATGGCCTGCACAAGAGGCATGCGCACAACGGGCTACCGGTCGTATAGCTTCCACCACCATGCCGAAAAGAACTCTTCTATGGGGTTCAGAAATGGTGAGTATGGTGGGAGGTATTGCACGAGAAATGTTGGGTGGTCAGCAAACCAGTTTTGGACTGGGGCTGCACAATGAAAGCTCACGTTGTCTCATACTACAACATACCGGTTTCTTTGATGGTCTGCATCATTCATACACTCTGGTGGTCTGAAAATGTTGTGAAGTCCAGAAATGTGAGAATATGGGCTGTGTTGTATGGTCCAAGGTTGGCATGATGAACACCATGCATACTGGAGATGGCAGCACACATTGTGATGTTCCCACCACATTGGCCAGGAACATCTATAATGGCTCTGAGGCCAATTACGTTTCTCCCTCTTCTTCTGGTCTTTGCTAGGTTGAACCCAGCCTCATCTATAAAGATGAACCCATGTGGCATTGCATGAGCATCCATTTCCAGTACTCCCTGAAAACATAGATTCAAAATCAGTCAATATGGTGGTATCCAGTATACTGGGAAACAATGTTGCGTGTAGTGTACTGCAGTCAATATAGTACTTACATCCACATATGTTCGTCTGACCTCTTTGTTTCTTTGAGAGTTTCTCTCAAACGGCACCTTATGAAGTTGTTTCATTCTGATTTGGTTTCGCTTGAGAATGCGAGCCAATGTGGACAGACTGACTCATTGAATGTTGTTGAATAAGGTGTTGTCTTGGATGATGTGGCTTTGAATTTCTCGAAATCTGATTTCATTATGTTCCAAAACCAAGTTTACAATGCCATCTTCCTGTACCCCGGTGAACATCTGGCCCCTTCCTCCACCATGGTGTCGTCTCTCAGTTCTTTAGAAAAAAAATAAAATAAAAAAATATATAGGGCTTGGACAATGCAGCCTAAATATTCCCCCCCCCCCCCCCCCCAGTAGAGTACATTGTACAGGAAACTTGTACAGTTCATGAATGGCTGATGTCATACACTAAGTAAACAGGTGTCACCCAACTGATACACTATGACATGGGGTGTACTACATGTGTACTACATGAAATTTTGGTTACATACCTGTTCTCCAGTCTAAAGGTCTGGATGACAGAAAAACAGTTCAAGAAAAACAGCTCAAGTTTGGCTGCACTCTCGGTCCAGCCTCACGCATTGTTAGCCCATGGTTGATGACATGATCTACTAAGGTTGCTCTGATTTCATTTGAAAGTGTTTGTCTTCTTTGGCCATGAACTCCTCTACCTGCTCTACCCCTACCTCTCACTCTTCCTCCCCCTCTTATTCTCAACCTCCCTCTTCCTCTTCCTCTCTCTGCAACGTCTTCCATTGTTGTTGTAAAAAAAAAAAAGGTGCTCACCTGTGATCTTTTCATAGTGCTTACATCCTGATTAAAGTGTTAACAATTAACCATTGAGGTGTTTGGCCAAGTGGCACATGTAATTGGCCAATTAGCTCATGTAGTGTCATTTTGAATGGCAGTGTTTTGAAATGGCAAACATGTGATTTTATGTCAGATTGTTGTGTCTTATGCTTTCTGTACACCTAAAGACTTTGAAAAGATTTAGAAGCTCACATCTAAAGACTTGGGTTCACAGTTTTTAGTCTCAGACTAAAGATTTTACAAACACTGAATCTTGTAGTGACATTTACAAGACTACAACTAGATTATTTTAGCTTTTTATTCCCACCAAATTCCTCCCATCATTCTCAGCAGTGATTTAAAGGGGCTTTTACACTGGGCTGGTTTGCTGCGTTCCGAGCCCGAGCGCGTTTGTTCCCGGCGCCCCCCGCAGCGTTGGTCTGGTTTCACACTCATCTTGATTCTATTGAACCCTGGTGCGTTTGCGTGCATATGACATCATCGCAAACGTGCACGGCGCATGATAGAAAACAGAAAGTGGGTCAATATTGTTTTTTTCTTTTATTAATTCGCTGCTATTATGTGCAGTTGAGTGAACAATTAAGGTTTACTGTGTGTGTGTCACATAAGGTGGACTACTGCTGCTTGCAAACGGACTCTTTTGAGGAGACAGTGGATTTCCAACTTTGTTGCCCTGATCCCACGCGCAATGCACGAATACACTGCAGGCTCACTCACGCTCGTATCCAAGGTGAATCACCAACACTATCATCCCTTACAAGTGTCTTATTTAACCGAATACATCACAAAAAGCTAAAACGCATGTGCAGGTTACTTTATTTCCTGAACAAGTGCGCACCCGAGTCCGTGTTGCTTTCACATTCACCGCGGCACGGTTCGGGAGCAACCGGTTTTTAACCAGATAACAGACTTCTTTTCTTTTTCCACTCTGTCGTGGTATGAATGGCAAAAAGACACGGCTGCTCTGCCCACAGCTCGACAAGGCGCTCCTCTTTATCCATGGTCCATTTTCGCCTACTTGGCGCTCGTTGTCTTTCCACGTCTGTCGACATGTTTCTTTGTTTCTTTGTTGTGACTGATGGCTTCCTGTTTCCTGTTTCTGGTTTTCTGAGAACGATTTTATTGGTTGTTGATTGTTTTACTTCACTATGACTACGCTAGGACTTGCGATAATAACAAACATGTTTGACATGAAAGACTAGAGAAAGACTGGCATAAATCGGGTTGCCGACTGCAGATTATCACTTCACATTTAACGCTCGAGACGACGGGAGCGCGCCAAGACTCCAGTAAGATTCCTAAAGACTGCCGGTCTGGGACTGTGAAAATCCTTTGGTGTACGCCCGGCATTATGCAGAGAACTGTGTTCAGTGCATTTAAAAAGTGCCATTTTGAAATGCAAAATGTGTGTAAAGCAGAAAATGTGTTTAGACTTTTGGAGACTTGAGAAGAAGTTTTGCTCTCTGTGTGTCAGTTTAAATAATTGTGCTGTGCATGTCATTTTAGTGTGTTAGCAATTGGAAAAAACTGTAATAGAAATAATAATAGTAAAATTGATTCAATGCCAGAATACTAACACTATTCTGTTTATAACCAGCTTGCAAAGATGAAATCAGTGTAACATATGTTCTGTTTCTATTCAGTCTGTGTGCCTCAGTTCTTAAATTAATTTCCATAATCATTAAGTTAAACAGGTGTTTGTGTTAATGATCTCAGTGTGTGTAGAAAAAAATAAAAATCTATTACAATATTGTTTTGTGAAAAAATGGGTTCTAACTATTGTCACGTTTGTTGGTGTTTAGTTTCATTTTCATGGGCTTTTAGTTTGTTT
The DNA here is from genome assembly GCA_036326025.1 of Chrosomus eos. Taxonomy (NCBI): domain Eukaryota; kingdom Metazoa; phylum Chordata; class Actinopteri; order Cypriniformes; family Leuciscidae; genus Chrosomus; species Chrosomus eos. The sequence goes on from CM070825.1 coordinate 11,355,731, forward strand.
CTCTTCAGTGAACTGTTTCCTTTAGTTAGTATGGACACTCATGCAATCAATACACCTGTTCGTCATTTAGTTATCAGTGTATATTTAAGTTCCTCTTTAGTTCTTATTCTCTTTCAAATTTTGGTCTTGTTACATTCTGTCAAGTGGCCTTCTCATCAGTGGAATACTGTGCATGCATGTGTGCATGCAGACATGCGTATGTTTGTTTGTTTGTTTGTTTGTTTGTTTGTAAAACAAACGTTTCAGATCTTTGCCTTCGTTAGCGTCTTTGACGAAGACAAACAGCCCTTTATATATTCTTTATCTCCTGTTTATAACAAATAAGTTTTCTCATTTTTGTAGTGATAGTCTCGGCACATAATTAGCTGGTAGAGCATATATAGTGAGTGTTTTGATTTCCACAAATAATCTTATATAGGTCTGTTTTATTTGTTTCATTGTTCCATAAAAGCAAATGGCATTAAATAATTTGGTCATGTATGAATCAAATCCCTTCTCAGGGAATGAAAAGGACACGATCCCTTTCAAATGGAATACTTGCACTGCATCTGGAAGATGATATGTGGAACAAATGCTGAGGGGAGTGACTTCCACATCAGCTGTTTTGAAGCACTACCACAATGAGCAGAAACTTTAATGACTTATCTGCCGGATTCAAACAACTCCCCTAACTCAGATGCACCACATGACTCTAAGCAAAGAACGTATATTTACAAGAAGTGAAAGCCAATAGAACGTTCCATTGCAACCACCAGCGCCCAGCAGCAGCGCTACGCTTCCGCCATTTTGGGGTGAAAGCGACTCAGCAGTCATATATTATACATATATTTAGTCCAGTGCAGGTCATTTTTAGGTTGAAATAATTTGGTGCTTATTTTAACACACAACAGTTCACATTATAGCAGTTAAAAAGAGGCTTTCCCCCCCACATAACTTGAGACAGGGAAGTTCAAGGATTTCATTAATTATTAGCTACTCCCTACATTAAGTGTGACAGGTAAGAATAAAGTGATAAATGAGTTCATAACTTTATAATAACGTTAGACCGTTTCCCATGAGGTACACATAACGTTACATACAAAAATAAGTTATAAATTAATTCAGCAAATAAATGTAATTGTACTAAAATGTACATGTTGGACAATAAATATATAACAACAATAGAATAGCTTTACAGTAAACTTCTTATATCTTATATTAATGACCGTTAAAGCAAGACTATGTAAACAAAAACACAGCACTGTACAAAAGTTGCAATTATAGGATAACGGACACACCAATGCATCATGTTCTATAAGATCATCATGTTTGTAGCATGATCCAGGGGATTAAAATGTAATAGTGGAGTTGGTAACTAATAATAGTAGTAAATGTGTAAAGTTGCATAAAATGGAAATACTCAATAATGCAAGAAAAAACTACCTCAAAAAACTGTTGTCCAGTAACACCAGTTGGAATCTTCACCCCAAAATGGTGGCCGACCTACCGAAGCGCCAGAGTTTCCCCTCTCGTTCTTATATACACTTTGCTCTAAGTGACAAAAATTCCAATACCCATTGGCCAATACCTATTCATAGTTCCGGACTAAATTGAGCAAGGGTGTAGAGTTACATTCAAGCTATTTTGTGGTATGAAGAAATGATTTTCACAGGAAAACAAAACATATAAAAATGTCATTTTGATGATCAAAGATTAGTTTTAAGGGATGAAATTATTGACTACAGGGAGACTTAAATATGTTATACTATTTTTTTTATTTTTAACAGATACGGCAGATGTTGGTCACCAGCATAAGGTATGTTTTGTACGCTGGGACCAGCATGGGAAGCGGGTGTGCTGGTGGACCAGTATAAAGTATATTTTGCATGCTGGGACCATCACACTACAAGTAATAATTGACTATTATTGGTGAAACCTGCTGTTAACAAGCAGAATCAATGCAGATAAGAGGAACAACAAGAACAGAAAAAGAGAAGAGACAAGCAGATAGCACAACAACTACAACTGACTCACAGACACAGAGACAATAAATCAGCAAATAAAATCAATAATACCTCACTAGAGAATTCTTAAACAACAACAACAAAAAACATTATCATGTTTATGTATTATGAACATGGTTTGCCTATTTATTTCATATGGTACATTTACAAAAGTTGTTGAAGTCAGTTTGAAGTCACCATTATGGAGATTCGTGTTCCTTTAGTTGGGCACTTGGCCATGGACTTTGGTTAAATTAATTTTCTTTCAGCAATAATTGCTATTATTGTTAAAAGTGCATGCTATCACTACTGTCTATAATAATTTATGCACCAAACTACACTTTATGTAGTTTTTGGAATCAGTATCTGACAGTTGGAATTTGACACATGTGAGTTTTCAAATGAGCATGACGGTGTTTTAAAAAAAGCAACTTTTAATTTTGAATTTGTAGTATCAAGATATTAAAGGGTACCTATTATGGATTTTTGAAAATTGCCCTTCATGTAGTGTGTAACATAGATCTAAGTGAACGAAAACATCCGGCAAAGTTTTAAAGGGTACCTATCATGGAATTTTGAAAATTACCTTTCATGTAGTGTGTAACATAGATCTAAGTGAACGAAAACATCCTGCAAAGTTTTAAATATGAAAGTTCACCGTATACAAAGTTATTATCTCTCAAAAGTAAGAGTCGACTCTGAGTCATTGATATGAATCGATAGACGAACGATGCATTTTCTCTAACTTTCGTACGTCACTTGTACAAGTTATTTGAATAAGATACGCCCACTCATTGCATTAGGAGACACCAGGGAAAACATCATGTCGACGAGACGCTGCTGTGTTTTGAAGTGCGACGCAAAAGCAAACTTTTTTCATCTGCCCAGTGAGGAGCATTTGAAGACAGTGGCTACAGTTCATAACTATACCACAGAAGTATTATAGCCCGAACTTGTTCTGTGTTCGCGTCATTTTGAAGATGATTGCTTCACAAACCTAAATGCTATAAAGTATGAATTTGCGAGCCGGCTGATACTGAAGGAGGGAGGTTCAGTACCGAGTTTATTTGGATCAGCTTCCTTCTCCGAATCACAATCTGTAAGTAGGCTGTTGCTTTTATGTTTGTATCATGTTCTATAATTATTTTGTGTGTTGTGTACGCACAGGCACAGCGCAGCTTCTAGCAGCTAACTTAGGTCTTCAATGTCAATTGTATTGAAATATGTGAAGTGTTTGTCGTTGTTAATGGAGTTGTCACAGGGCTCTCGAGTGTCACACATCACGCATTGAGCGTGACAGTCACTCATTTCGGTCTTTTGTCACGCTCTCCGGCCACACATTGTATTTCTCACGCTGAAAAACTATTTGTAATATATTTAATATGCCGCAGTGCCCAAAACTCACTCACTGTGGAACCGGCAGGATTCAAGCGCGTCTCCTCCAGTGTTGCCAGGTCCGTATGCCTGCACTGTTTCCGCGGGTTGTTTGTGTAGTGCACGCTGGTTGACGCGATTGTTTTATCCACTGGAACATGATTGTTATTGAGGAAACACCCGGGAACGCTATTTGAATATTTTTGGCCGTGATTGGGTTAGTTTGATGAGCAATTGGGCTGGTTTTGTTGTGCAGACCTGGCAACCCTGGTCTCCTCTGGTGTTGTTCGTCTGGTGTTGTTAGCCAATCAGAAAATAGCACTGTTGTATCTGGGTAAGATCTAGCGCAACAACCAATGACACCCCGTCGGCTGGGTGTCTAACATATCACCACAGATTAGCGTCACGCAAAGGCGGGGTTTGGAAAAATGACTCGCTAAACGATTCATATGGGAGTCGGTGAGCAAATCAGGTAAAAATAAATGCATATTATAAGACAACAAAAGTGTTTTTTGTCATTGCATGCTTGTAAAACTGTTGTTGGGGACTCCCAGAACAATATGAGGAACATTTTAAATGCCATAATAGGTACCCTTTAAACATGAAAGTTCACCGTATACAAAGTTATTGTCTCTCAAAAGTAAGAGTTGACTCTGAGTCGCTGATATGAATTGTTCGACAAACGATGCTTTTCCTTTGTCTAGATGACGTCAACTTGACAAGTTATTTGAATAAGATACGCCCACTTATTGCGTTCGGAGACGGCAGGGAAAACTAGCATCATGTCGACGAGACGCTGTGTTTTGAAGTGCGACGCAAAAGCAAACTTTTTTCATCTGCCCAGTGAGGAGCATTTGAAGAGTGGCTACAGTTCATATATACAACTATACCACAGAAGTATAGCCGAACCTTGTTCTGTGTTCGCGTCATTTTGAAGATGATTGCTTCACAAACCTAAATGCTATAAAGTATGGATTTGCGAGCTGGCTGATACTGAAGGAAGGTTCAGTACCGAGGTAATTTGGATCAGCTTCCTTCTCCGAATCACAACCTGTAAGAAGTATTAATATTATTTCTTGCTTTTATTTTTTATTTATCATGCTCAATAATTATTTTGTGTGTTGTGTACGCACAGCGCAGCTTCTAGGTCTTCAATGTCAATTTGTATATATGTACAGGGCTCTCAAGTGTCACGCATTGAGCGTGACAGTCACTCATTTCGGTCTTTTGTCACGCTCTCCCGCCACACATTGTATTTCTCACGCTGAAAAACGATTTAATATGCCGCAGCGCCCAAAACTCTGGCCGCACCGCTCTCACTGTGTAACCGGCAGGAATCAAGCGCGTCTCCTCTGGTGTTGTTCGTCTAGTGTTGTTAGCCAATCAGAAAATAGCACTATTGTATCTGGGTAAGATTTAACGCAACAACCAATGACACCCCATGGAGGAGGAAGGGGGGGAGGAGGAGGAGGAGGAGGAGGAGGAGGATGATGAGGAAGGGGAGGAGGAAGGGGAGGAGGAGAAATCAACAGAGGAAGAGGAAGAGATGGAGGCCATGCTGAAGGTAGAGGAAGAGGAAGAGGAAGACAAGAAGGTGCTCAAAGAGGACCGAATCTGACAAATGAGATCCGCGCAATACTGGTTGACCACATTGTCAACCACGGCCTGACGCTGAGGGAGGCTGGACTGCGAGTACAGCGAAATAAAAGCCGATACACAGTGGCAAGTGTGATAAGAACATTTCGAATGGAAAATAGGTATTGTAAAAATATCATCATATTAAAAACATCTGCACGGTTTCAGTAACTGCTTACAGTACTGTATTCTATGCACTATCAGCACTTCTGTTACCTTTTCCTTTGAAATTACTGTACTATTGTATACTGTTTTTTTTTTTTTTTCTACATAGGATTGAGGGTCAGGAACGACAAGCGGGAAGGCCTCCTATGTTCACAGAACAGCAAGATAGGGAGATAGTAAACATGGTTTTGGCCAACAATACTATAACACTCAATCAGCTCCAAGCTAACATTGTCAATAACCATGCCAGTTTCAACGATCCATCAGGTCTCAACATCAACACTGGCACGCATCCTAAAAAAAAACATATTCAAATTAAGCAAATTTATCGAGTGCCTTTCGAGCACAATTCCGAAAGGGTGAAACGACTGCGGCATGATTATGCAGAGGTATGTATTCACTTTAGCAGTGTGATCTTGCATACTGTCTCATAATCTTTTAGTGTACTGTATATGTATACTAGATCTACACTGAACTACACAATTTTGCCTGACACTCTTCTTCAGAGAATTTTATGAATGGATGGAGAGGAGATCCATCATGAGTTAATTTACGTAGATGAGCCTGGGTTCAACCTGACGAGAACACGAAGGAGGGGAAGAAACATCATTGGCCACAGGGCTATAGTCAATGTACCAGGGCAACGTGGGGGTAATATAACACTCTGTGCAGCCATTACACAGAATGGGGTCCCCCACCACCATGCCCATATGGGCCCTTACAACACAGCACTCATACTTGCATTCTTGGACCAATTGCACAACATAACAGCAGCAAATCAAAACAGTCATATGCAATACATTGTTGTCTGGGACAATGTGTCTTTCCACCGCTCTGCTCTGGTTCAGAACTGGTTTCACCAACATCCACATTTCACCGTCATATCTTCCATCATAATCTCCATTCCTCAACCCTATAGAAGAGTTTTTCTCGGCATGGCGGTGGAAGGTATATGATCTCCGTCTCCAGGCTGAGGTGCCCCTCATCCAAGCCATGGAGGAGGCCTGTGACCAGATGGAGGTAGCAGCAATGCAAGGATGGATTAGTCATTCAAGAGGTTTCTTTCCAAGGTGTCTTGCTAATGACAACATTGGCTGCGATGTTGATGAAATTCTCTGGCCAGATCCAGCTAGGCGAAGAGACAATGTCTAGTTTTTTTTTGTTTTTTTTTTACAGTAAACTTTACAATACGTAAAGTGACATTTTGTCACAGTATTATGAATCTCCATGTCAACATTGTGGGCGTGTGGAGAAATAAATGAGTTTCTTCAGTCTGCAAAATTGTAGGGAAATTAGGATCAATATGACTCAAAGGGTGATTGAATTACAGTGAATAAGAACCTAATTAAATTGCAAATTATTCAGAATTAATATTTAACACTTTATCAATTATTCGTCCACCGATAAATTGAGATTAGGGTATTTCATTAATTCTGGACATAATATTATCCCGTGGCATACGGTAATAATATCATAAAGTTATGATCACTGGTTACATGAGCAAGGTAACGAAATCTACAGTTTAAGGCAATAACTTGTAAGCACACAGCACAAGACACTTGGATGTAAAATCAACCAAGACTTTATTAAACTACTCTAATACACACAAACTAATCTAACGACAACACACAAACATTCATTCAAACAGTGACAGAAAAGGTAATGTTATTGACGGAGTATGAATGGAGTCCCAAATGTCTAGCGTTAGACACTATTTCTTGACCGCAACCTGAGAGAATCAATACTAGCAATTCAACCTTCATTCGTTTGCTTAATAGGACTTGCACCAGTTCAGCAAGAATTAGGAGATTGTGTACTTGCGTTTGGATACTCGTGTGAGTGCGTGCGTTCCCTTCTGTGAGGAAGTTGCTGGAGGGAACCTCTTCGGCGCTGATTGGCTGGCAGGCGGTCGGTGATGCGTTCTGAGGGACAGCACTCGATGGTGAATGGTTGGTTGACTTTGCCGGGTGGCGCTTCGTGTGCCGGTTTCCTGGATTACGTGTTGCTATCCAACGGAGTTTCCCCTGAGTCTGGATGAGCTGCTGGAGCGACTCTGAGAGGGGTTTCTTTGACGAAGTTCGACGAAGGCTCTTATGGAAGAGTTGATGAGTTCTGAGTGAGCTCTTAGTGGTTTGAAGAGCATGTAAGCATGTGCGCTGGACAATGAAAAGGTCCGCACAAAATCAAAGCAGGAGCAACAGTCACTGCAAAAGCAAGGCAAAAAGCAACGCAGAGCTGCTTGTCATTAGGTTATAAGCGTGTCCATCCGACCTGTCCTCCCGAGTGTGTCAGCCAATCAGATATTGTCTTGGACAGGACCTACGCCCTACGTTCTCCAGCTCTTGCAGGTAATTAGCATAGTGCTCACATGATAGTGTGTGCTCACATATCTAAGAGTTTAGTTAAACACTTTAATAAGCCAACTTTCATAGTTTAAATATGGTGCATCCTACACAATTCTACTTTATGGCAAAATTCTAGAAATCGTTTACCTTTCAAGTAGGTACCAAATAACATATTTTTTCCCATAGTTGAGATAGGAGTTAATAAGGATTTAGCTATGATAAATGTTTAAAACACAAAATAAACCTAGGTAATATAGAGCATACATAATACAGAGGATATACATATATATGAGGCAACTTCTGGTGATTAGTTCTTATAACTGAGGTAGAAAAACCCAGGGACAGGCTATAATAACTGTTAAACACACGAAAATAACTTCACAGGTTATATAAAACATACATGATACATAAGATATATGTGAGGTAAATACTGCCGTTCCATTTAGCTTATTGGAAGCAATTTTGAGACAGTTGTTGGTTAGAAACCACAAGTAGGTTCATTTCAGTCTATTGGTTTTTGGAGACAAAAGTCTCTGGAATTTCCAGCTGCAGAAAGGAGGTATTTAGTTTAAGGCTTGTGGTGACTTGGGCCGCAATAAATGTCTTAGCACCCTTCGTTTCCTGATAAGGCCATGGATTTATGCATTGAGGTCACCACAGGGTTTCTCGGCCATTTGCTCTGATGTTTGGGGAACAAAGAGAACTCTTTTCGTGCTGTCCTGGCATCGCTGGTGTGCGATTGGCCAGGCACAGGAAGGGAAAGGGGGGTGACATCTCCTTTAGCCATCTTGGCACCATGAATGCGTTTTATGACTTACTACTGGTGCACTGGGGAGTCGTTCCAAACTGTGGAATGCGGTGTCGTGTTCATTAGAAGGCCTGTTCATGGATAATCCTACAACATTGGTCTTGTGTAGTGTTTGGTGAATTTACATTATATTTGTACTTTGTTGATGGTAGCCTACTCTAATCATAGGGAAGTAGAAGTGCTAAAAGTGTTTTAGGTTTATCACAGCAGAGTGTAACTCGTGCAAACAGAGTATAGTAATGTGAAACTTGTGGGTTTCATATGGTAACAAAGTGTGGTTTTTAAACAGAAGTGTATAGTTCCCTTTCGAGGGAACTCGCGATGCGTCGATGACGCCTTGGGAATGCCTTCGCATGATTACCTCTGAAGCACCTATGTCAACTAGTCCAATGGAATGAATGAACGCCACGGACGGGTGACGTCATGACCAGAAAAGGATATAAGCACATCCGGTGCGTTACTCGCGTTAGATTTTGTGCCTCAGCAAAGCGCTCGGTGTCAAAACTGTCTGTGAATGATATATTGTCTGTCTGATATATACATATATACACACACTATGGAAACGAAACAATTGCACAAACTCTGTGTTCTCCCTGCTCACGTTATTTAACGAGTAGGGACACACGCAAGCTTTGTGTGATGTGTTTGGAAGTAGAGCATGCGGTTCAGCCTTGGCTGATTGCCAACATTGTGAGAAGCTTTCTCTTCGCATGCTCTGCTCCCGTCTGTCACTTTTCGAGGGAAGTGGCCAGGCTCGCGATTCTCAGGGTGCAGGACCCGCGTCTGCCGAGGCAGCGCGGAGAATGCATTCCTGTGGATCGCAAATAGGATCTCTTTACGGGGTTAGAGACGGGTCCGCGGATCTTATCTCCTCCCTTTCCACAAGGGATCCATTGCTCTCTCTCCGGCCTCAGAAGCCCACGCTGCGGTCTCTTCCGCCCGGGGAGAGAGATCAATGCTTCAGTACTCTACCTCCGAGGAGGTTGATGTGCTGGGCATTTGTGAAACACACAATCATGGGGGAAGTGGATTTGCCATCTCTTTCCCCAGCGTATGAGAAATATATTTACATATAATAGTTTATATATTAAATATAAAATAAAATGTGTATATATAAAAAGAGAATATATATATATATATATATATATATATATATATATATATATATATATATATATATACAGAAATAAGGGGGTGCTCATCCTAAAAATTAAGAACGAGTTTCCTTCCCTCTATTTTTCATCTCCATCACGAGGGCAGCCCCAACCGGGGTGGAACGGTGAACACTTCATTATACGGTGCCCTTTCCATCTCTGTGTCCTCAGGGGACCGTTCTGCCAACCCCGCCACCCTTGGTGCTTCGGGGCGCAGCGGTCTCCAGCGAGCTTCTGGCGCAGCGTCAACTCGACATTGCGTCGGTCTCGCGCCCTCTGAGGGGGGTTCAAAAACAGTCAGTTCGGGTGGTTCCTGCCAGTATGCTTCAGGCCCCCTAAACTGGCTGTCTCAATTACACCAGAGGCCAGCCTCGAGGGGCTGGTTCCCTTGGTAGATTTTCTGGCAGGGCGGAAGCTACTGCCGAATATATCTCTATGGGTCCTGCAGTTAGTAGTAAGAGGCAGATTTGGTTATCGTTCTCCAGGTTACAACGGGTTGTTGCTCACGTTAGTGCATCCCGAGCAGGCTCTGGTAATGGAGCAAGAGGTAAAGGCCCTGTTAGCTAAGAAAGCTATAGAGCAGGTGTACTCACCTGACATTGTGTCAGTCTTTACAGTCATTATCTCATTGTTCCAAAAAAGGATGTATAACTGCGTCACATACTAAATCGTTGTCTGTTGAAGTGTTCAGTGCTGGAACTCAAGTCCAAGATGCTGACACTCAAACAGATTGTGACTCAAATCAGATCCGAGGACTGGTTTGCCACGATAGATCTGTAAGACGCATACTTCCAAATCTCCATCCTCCCTCAGCACAGGAGGTTCCTGAGGGTTTCTTTCAGGGGCAAAGAACACTAGTATCAGGCACTTCCTTTCGGTCTAGGAGGCTGCAGTGCATACACATTCTGAATTGCATAGACGAATGACTGAATCTGCGGATCAGAACAGTTAGCGGTTCAGCATCGAGATGTCGTCCTCGCTTATATGCAAAGGTTGAGGTCGAGGCTCAATGCCAAGAAGAGTGTGCTTCTCCAGTACAGAGGACCACTTTACTTGGAGTGGTCTGGGACTCAGTCACGATGTGAGCCGTTCTGTCGCCCGCTCGTGTAGCTGCTATCCTCACTGCCACAAAAGAGCTAAAGCTAGGCCAGTCACACACTGTGAAACAGTTCGAGAGACTGTTAGGCCTCAGGGCAGCAGCGTCCATTGTGATAGCCTTTGGCCTGCTGTACGTGAGACCTTTGCAGTGGTGGCTCAGGACCAGAGAGTTCCCCCCCGAGGCAAAACCCATTCTGTATAATCAAGATCACGCGGCAGTATCCCCGCGCCTTTGGTTATATGGAAGAAACACTAGTTCTTGTCCCAGGTTCCGGTGTTGGGAGCTCTTTGCCATCGAGTTGCTATCTCGACAGATGCTTCCCTCACCAGCTGGAGAGTGGTATTGGAAAGTCGCTCAGCTCAGGGCTTGTGGAGGAGTCATCATCTCTCTTGGTACATGAATTGCCTAGAGATGATTGTCGTCGTCAATGCGTTGAGACATCTCCTCCAAGACCTGAGGGGCCATCATTTGTTGCTCTGGAACAGTGACTGTTAGGCCTCAGGGCAGCAGCGTCCAATGTGATTCCCTTTGACCTGCTGTACGTGAGACCTTTACAGTGATGGCTCAGGACCAGTGAGTTCTCCCCGAGGGGAAACCCACACTATACCATCAAGATCATGCGGCAGTATCCCCGCGCCTTGGTTATATGGAGGAAACTCTGGTTCTTGTTCCACAGACAACACGTTGGTGGCCTCTTATTTTGGTCCCTCAAGAATATACGCTATCTGAGGGCAGTGTATATTCCAGGGGGCCAGAATATTGGAGCAGACACCCTGTCGAGGCAGGGGCTAAGGCCAGGGGACTTCACCCTGAGGTGGTGGAGCAAATATGGGAGTTTTACGGCCAGGCAGAAGTGGATCTGTTCACGTCTCAGCATACGAAGCACTGTCCACTCTGGTTCTCCCACGCTCAACCAGCCCCCTTGGGGCCGAGGCTAAGGCCGAGGCTAAGTCTGTACGCATTTCCCCCTGTTGCTCTGCTCCCAGGAGTTCTGGAGTGAATCCGACAGGATGGTATAAGCCTATTGGTAGTAGCACCACCCTGGCCAAGCCGAATTTGGTTTGCGGACCTAATTCTTCTCCTCGACGGCCCTCCCTTGGAGGTCCCGATCAGGAGAGAACTTCCATCTCAGGCAGGGGATGCAATATTGCACCCCCGGCAGGGGATTTGGAAACTGTGGGTTTGGCCTCTGAGGGGGCCCAACTCATAGAGAGTGGTCTCTCAACCTAGGTTGTTGAGACCATTCTAAGCTCCAGAGCCCCCGCTACGAGGAAACTATATTCACTATTTCGAGAGTTTTTCACTTCTTGGTGTTACCAGCGTCAGTGGAAAACTGTTCAGTAAACACAGTATTTGAGTTTCCGTAAGAACGCTTTGTATCAGGTCTATGTCCTTCCATGCTTAAGGTATACGTGGCGGCCATTGCAGCTATCCACACCCTGGTAGGTGGTACATTTTTGGGTCAAGACCCCCTGATCACTCGTTTTCTTCGTGGCACTTTGAGGCCTGCAACTCCCAATAGGGTGCCGGCTTGGGACCTTACAATAGTTCTAGAAGGCCTATCTGGGGCTCCCTTTGAGCCCTTAGATTTGGTCTCAGGGAAGTTCCTTTCTTTTAAGACTATTTTCTGCTAGCTATTTCGTCCCTCTTAGAGTCGAGACCTTCAGGCCCTTTCGGTCCCCACCTGCCTTGAGTGCACCGGGGATGGCCAAGGCAATCTTACCCCAAACATGGATATGTTCCTAAGGTGCCTACCATTATTCCGAGGCCTATTGTGCTGCAGGTTTCTGTCCTCCCCCGTTTATCGGACCAGGAAAAGCAGAACCTTTTGTGCCCAGTGGGAGCAGTGGACACTTATGTTCATCGGACTTCTCTTCGAGAAAATCCAACCTATTGAGCAAATAGATAGTCAAGACTATTCTTCTTGCTTGTGAGTTCTATGGCCAACCATTTGGTGGTCAGGGCTCATTCCACTAGGAGTAATCTCCAAGACATTTGTGATGCGGCGGGCTGGTCCTCACTGCGTACATTCGTGAGGTTTTACAGCTTGGACTTGGATGCTGCCCCAGCTTCCCAGGTGCTTCTTACTTATTTTGCCGACAGTTTTATCATCTGCCATTTTGTAAGTACGGCGGATTGGGTATTCTCGTTCCCAAGGCGTCATCGACGCATCGCGAGTTCCCTCAAAAGGGAACGTCTCAGGTTACGACTGTAACCCTAGTTCCCTGAGAAGGGAACGAGACGATGCGTCGCCCTGCAATACTTCCTGCATCCCTGCGATCGACTTTGCTTCGGCTCTAGAAGCTAACGTGAGTAACGCACCGGATGTGCTTATATCCTTTCCTGGTCATGACATCACCTGCCCGTGGCGTTCATTCATTCCATTGGACTAGTTGACATAGGTGCTTCAGAGGTAATCACACGAAGGCGTTCCCAAGGCGTCATCGACACATCGTCTCGTTTCCTCTCTAAGGAAACTAGGGTTACAGTCGTAACCTGAGATGTTTTTACAAGAGTGTTTAATTAGGCAAAGGATCTGTAGTGTTTTGCTAATTGGGTGTGTGGTTGTGCTAATTAGGTGTAGTGTTTTGAAAACACGGGCCCTGTTTTGGAAATCGTGCTTAAGCAATCCAAAAAAACTGTAAAGTGTAACTAAACCGTAAAAAAACTTTTTTTTAGTTAATGATCTGTAATACTGGGGCTTTATTAATGCTGTTCATTGATTCAAGTAATTTTTTTGACATTTGGGTTCAAAGTGTTTAAATTCTACAATATATGGTGTAAAAACGTCTGAGTGCTGCCCGCTTCAGGTTGAACGGTGGCTACTGCAGTTGAATTTTCCTATTGGAAGTTGTGGTACCCTCTGACGTCAGAGGGTACCAGCTAACCACACCCTTGCCTACAGAGAGACGCGTCTCAGGTGCATGCCCCCCTTTAGTTACCCTTTAATAGTGTTGCCAAAGAAACTCATAATTCAGAGTCTGAGGATGTAAAGTTGCAAGTAGAACGTTATAGGTTGTCATATCTTAGTTACAGTAATTATGAGATGGTGTGAAATAATCATAACTCATAAGCTCATTGTTTTGGTTCAGGAGGAACTGTTTGCTGTGCTCTGCGCCTCAACAACTCTGTATAGCCTCATGCACTGATGACGTGTGATGTCTCAGCCCGATCTCATGAAAGTGCGTATGAATACCACGAATGTTATTTCTCGTGCCATTTATACGCCAAAATCAGTTTTGGCGTGTATATGATACACAGTTCCCTTTCGAACGGTCACTTCGTATTGCGTAGCTATACGCAGTGGGAAAACTCCTTTTCCTCGATTTTACTGAACCTTATGTAAAACACATTTGCAGCTGCACAGCTAACGCCCTGAGCGTCTTGCTCGCTCATAGGCTGTGCTGCAGCAACTGCATATCCAATGGCGTGGACGACTCTGTGGGGTCTGTGACCAATGGGGTCACTCCACGTCAGAGCCCGTCATAGGGGCGAGGCCTAGCCTATATAAGCCCCTGAACTCGCCAAAATAGCAGATTTTACTCCTTCAGCGACAAACTATACGTCTCTGACTGTTTTTCACTGAGCCTTCGCCGTCGAACAAGCCCTTCAGCCTGAGCGAGCATTATTTTCAGCGGATTACGTCTCTCAGCCGTTCGTCCCCTGACGCCGTCTCACCTGTGGCTATCCGGCGATATCCTTACTTCCTGCAACAGCATGTCTCGCTGCGCCACGTGCGCGCGCAAGCTACACGAGGCCGATCACCACGCAAGATGCATTTCATGCCTGGGACTCGACCACGCTGAGAAGGCCTTCTCCTCCTGCGGATGTGCGGCCTGTGAGAGCAGGCCCATCTCCTCGCTGCGGACTCGGCTAGCTCTCGCCAGGGATGAAGACGCCGCTTCGCCCGCGCCTCCTCCCTCGGTTTTTCCTCAACCTAGGAAGAAGAAGCGCCACAGCCAACGGCAGCCCGAGAGCATGGATGTAAGCGATCGCACGCCGGCCACGTCCCCGCGTGCCTCGCTTTCTCCCGCTCGGTTGTCTCCGGTCTGGTTCGAAGGAGATCAGCGCCCCCCCCCACGTGGCGGGCCTCGTCTCCTTCGGCGGGCCTAGCGATCACGACAGCCTGTCTATCGATGCTTCTGAGGACGAGGGGCCGGGCTCGCTTGACCCTGTCACTGTTTCTCAGTCAGCATCCAGCGCGCCTGCTGACAGGACTAGCTCCGACGCTGAGATGCTTCGGGTCCTTACACAGGCAGTCGCGGACCTCGAGCTCGAGTGGGCTGCGCCCGCCGAGCCTCCTCGGGGTCGGCTGGACGGAGGGTGTTTGCCGGGAAACCGGACCAGAGCCGTGCACCCTAACAAGCCGTGCAGAATCACGTCAGCCCTCCTCAGATGCGCGTATTCCGCTTCTGGGCAGGCTGCTTCAGCCTTGCACACGATGACCGCGCTACAGGTCCACCAGGCCAAACTCCTCCGCTCTATGGACGAGGCTGGCCCGGATCCGGAGGTTTTTCGGGACCTCCGCAGCGCGACGGACCTGGCCCTGAGGGCTACCAAGGCTACAGCGGAGCGTTACACCGAGGCGCAGAAGGTGTCCCAGGCCATGCGACACTTCCTGCCTAAACGCTCTAGCTCTGCATCGAGCAAACCCAAACCAGCTTCGTTTACGCCTCAGCCAGCGAAACCGAAGCGGCAGGCCTCTCAGCCCCGCCCTGCGGCTGATGCTCAGCGCCCGACAAAAGCTGCGAAGCGCTTCCCGATGCCCCGGCGCCAAGGCCCGCGGCCCAGCGCTGCGCCCGAAGCAGCACCGCCGAAGTCGTCCTAGCATGCGGCACTAAGAGAGAGGGCGAGTGTCCCGCGCCGGCCGGACCACCCTCGAAAAAGCCAACGAGACTTCCCACAACCCCCTGTTCAGTTCAGGCGGATGGGGACTTTATTTCTGTACACAGGCCCGCAGTAAGCGCGTCTTTACAACCAAACGCCGTTTTCACGGCGACCCAAATAAATCACAAAAAGAGCATGTTTCACAAGCACAATGCATGGGTTTACGGTCCCCCTCAGATAGGTGGCCCCTCCCCTGTGATAACACTGACTTCCCCACACGCGAATGCCTGTACAGTCAGTCAAGCACTCAATGTATGCACAAATCACATTATAAGGGTTTCAGATCCCCCTATGTTAGGTGGTTCCCCCCTTTTCAGTGTGTCAGTCCCTAGCCACACGGGTTCTAGCCTGGCAATCTACCCCCGGTGTGTCGAGGTGGGTCATAAACATTATAAAGCGAGGCCACTCGCTCCAATTTGCTCCCTCCCCTAGGATAATACTGACTTCCCCACACGCAAATGCCTGTACAGTCAGTCAAGCGCTCAATGTATGCACAAATCACATTATAAGGGTTTCAGATCCCCCTATGTTAGGTGGTTCCCCCCTTTTCAGTGTGTCAGTCCCTAGCCACACGGGTTCTAGCCTGGCAATCTATCCCCGGTGTGTCGAGTTGGGTCATAACATTATAAAGCATCATAAACGTGGGTCACGTGCTTCGCACTGAAGTGCAGAAATTATTGGCAAAAGGGGCGATAGAATTAGTCCCTCCTACGCTGATGCAAGCGGGTTTTTACAGCCGTTATTTTCTGGTTCCGAAAAAAGACGGCGGTCTCAGACCCATACTAGATTTGAGACATTTGAACAGGGCGCCCATGCGCCGTCCCTTCAAAATGTTGACTATCAGGCAGATCCTATCAGGCGTTTTTTTCCGGCTGGTGCTCGAAAAACCGTCTGAATCCAGAGTCATGTGACATATCAGTGGTTCTCTCATTCCTACAGGAGCTGTTGGACGCGGGTCGCTCCCCGTCCACGCTCAAGGTGTATGTGGCCGCTGTTGCAGCTCACCATGTTCTGGTAGCCGGTCAGTCACTGGGAAGGAACGACCTGGTTGTAAAAATTTTAAAAGGTGCTAGGAGGATTAACCCCTCCAGACCTCCTTCTGTGCCATCCTGGGACCTATCTACGGTCCTAGGGGCTCTAAGGGGTCCGCCCTTCGAACCACTACAGTCGGTTGATCTTAAACTTCTCTCGCTAAAGACGGCCCTCCTGTTGGCATTGGCGTCTATCAAGCGAGTGGGAGATCTGCAGGCTCTTTCGGTGAGCCCGGCATGTCTGGAGTTTGGTCCTGGTGATTCCAGAGTCATTCTCAAGCCCAGGCATGGTTATGTACCCAAAGTGCTCTCAACGCGTTCAGAGCGCAGGTGGTGACATTGTTAGCCCTTCCCCCTTCCACAGAGGATGGGGAGGTTGCTTTGACACCTAACGGGCCAGGGTTGCCCGTTAGGTGTCAAAGCCCATTCGACCAGAGGCATGGCCTCGTCGTGGGCGTGGTCATCTGGTTTTCCCATTCAAGACATCTGTGAGGCGGCCGGCTGGGCCTCGCCGTCCACATTTATGAAATTCTATAATTTGGAAGTACCCTCCCTACAGGCAGGGGTGCTTTCGGTATGATTATGGCCCCGACAGTGTCTGGTCTTGTCATTACTTGTTACTGTGCATAATCACATTCTCTATATGTATGTATATAACCCGCTTCTTGCCGGTTACAAATTTTTCATATTATAAACCCGCTGAGGCTGGTGGTGTTCATGTTCTTGACCCTGTCAGGAATTACCGGTGTATTCACCTAAACCCGACGGTGTCGGGTCTAGTGTATGCATATAAATGGTTTATGGCTTGTTCTGTTTGCTCAGGGGTTCCTGAGTTGCAGTGGCAACCAGTTATTCAGTGCGGCGTTTTGCATAGCGTTCCCACTGCGTATAGCTACGCAATACGAAGTGACCGTTCGCACCCCCATCCCCCCCCCCCCCCCCCCCCCAATCCTACCCAAGGGATCTTCAGTGCGTAGCATATGCACGCCAAAACCATTTTTGGCGTATAAATGCCACGAGAAGTAACATTCGTGGTATTGATACGCACTTTCATGAGACTGCGTTGGATGTGTGCATGAGCAGGGTGCTTGGAGGTATGGAAATGCATACCGTACACCCAATGTACTTTCATAAGAGGTATTTTCATAAGAATATAATATTCTTATAATTTATAATTTTGCATAATAAGCATAGCACACTAACATTATCGAAACATTAGCTATCGTGATTAAACAGTGATGAACGTCAAAGTGCGACTTTACATTTATGTTGAGTTCATACTGCATGATTTTCAAACTCGTAAGATCACTGTTCTTTTCACACTGCATGATTAAGGGGTAGAATTTTGTCGCTGATGTTTGTATATCGCACGATGGATCGGCGACAGGGGGTTTCACATTGTATGACTTTACAATAGGAAGAATCACAGACAACTCTGTCTGGTCCGCAAACTACATTTCACATCCAAAACACACGAGAAGTGATAAAGAAATAAAGCAAGATCTTGCGTGCGTGAGACCGGAGTTCTTGTGTGAGACTGGAATTGTTATTTATAATTATAGCCCTCAAGAAGCTTGCAATCCAAATTGTATGTGACAAAAAAAAAAAAAAGATTATGGAGGAGACGTAGAGAGCAATGATTGTGTGTTCTGCAAAGAAAGTTTGGAGGCAAATAAAAAATCTTGCAATGTGCTGCTGTTGCGGCTGGTTAAGCAAATGTTTATGCTTTGTTTCTGTTTGATATAATTGTAAATATATCTATTAAAATACTGATATTCTGGTCTATAACTCATCCCCGAACTTCCCGCTGGGGGGCATGGATGTGGCTTCTGACATCACACTTGGATGTGGCCAGTTGCCAGATTGCGTGTCCACTGCAGACTGCAGCAATGCACTTCTCCTCCAGCCAGAATGGAAGTTTTGAGTGGTTTTGCACTCAGACAGACCAGTCTCAAAAATACAGCTAGAGGTCTGGACCTTGGGGATCTCAATGGTGGGTACAGCCCTGTCCATCAGTTTTTGCACCACTGTAGTTTGAAAAGTGCCTGTCAATGCCAGCTAGCCCTGTCGTCCCTTTTGTCATTTTGAGTATGAGTATGTAGTGTCAAATTCAGGTCATTGGCATTGAAACAGCAATGAAGATGTCCCTGAATGTGGCAGTAATAGAGTCAATCCATTTGGCTCTTCAGTATGTCCGCCTAAAC
The DNA here is from genome assembly GCA_036326025.1 of Chrosomus eos. Taxonomy (NCBI): domain Eukaryota; kingdom Metazoa; phylum Chordata; class Actinopteri; order Cypriniformes; family Leuciscidae; genus Chrosomus; species Chrosomus eos. The sequence goes on from CM070825.1 coordinate 11,374,415, forward strand.
AACTGGGCCATTGACCTGCAGCAAGAGATGTCTCTGACTGTCTTCTCCTGAGTGGGAGGCCATAAAGAAGTGTATCTAAGGCCTCGTTTACACTGTCAGTGAAATGTGACCAAATTCCGATTTTTTGCTCATATGCGACACAGATCGGATGTGTTCTATGACAGTGTAAACAGGAAAAAAACGCATGCATTCGGATATTTCGAGATCGGTTTCAGGCCTCGTTCATATGTGGAAATAAATCAGATATAAATCCGATATGTGCCAATGCGACTGTCATGTAAACAGGCAGATCAGATTTTCTGAGGCATTAGGCTTCGATCCGGATCCTAGAATTTCGGACCCACTGCTCCTCATTAAAGCCCGCCACGATCTCATGAAAGTGCGTTTATTGCACAAATTTATTTTTCACGTGACATTTACGCCAAAAATAGTTTTTGCGTGTATGATAGGCGTTTAATAGCCTACGCACGTTTACAGTGCGTATCAAAATTATTTTTGCCCGTACAAATGGCACGAGAAATAAAATTCGTGCTATAGACACTCACGTTCCTGAGATCGTGTTGTAGGCTATGTTCCTACCAGTCCTGAGATCTCGCTGCGCGTTCGTCCATCTGTGCAAGAAAACCCCTTTAAGCATGCGCGAAGTTTCAGATAGTATGGCAAGTGTAAACACATGACTCGGATATGGGTCACAATTTAAAGAACGTGTAAACGGACAGTCAAAAAAATCGGATATAGGCAACAAATCAGAATTGGGCATCAAGATCTGCAGTGTAAACGAGGCCTAAGAGGCCATACTTCTTCCTCACAAGCCATGTTAAAAAAAGAAGGAAAAAAAATATGTTTTACTAAACAAAGTTCGAGAAGAGCACGTTCAAATAATCAATCAATTAACTTGTCATCAACAATCATCATGACTATCCCATCAGCATGAGTGGAAGTATATATACTGTATATAGGCACTCAGTCAACTCACCTACATTCCTTGACAGTTTTTCAGCATCCCTCCACCACCCCGACACCTCACTCTCGACTTGTTCCTTCCACAGCCAGGAATACGGGGGGAATAATCTGGGTTCGGGCCACATACCGAGCCCAGAGCCCTCTCCTCGGACAGCACGCCAAATATGCATACCATTTATTCTATCTGACTTATTTGTAAGTGTGAACTTGTGACATGACTACAGTGTTGTCAGTGCTGCTGACCTCTTTCTTATGTTGCAAATCTCTTTCTGGTGCATTTCTCATGCTTGCTCTCGTGCTCATGCTTGTAACAATTTTCGCTTATGCATTTGATGGGAATAAATAGACTACACACAAATAATAAATAAACTAATTAGACAAAAACAAACTTAAATACATCCACAGAACAGATTAACCTACATCAGTTTCAGTAACTGAGAACTTCCACATAATTTCAAGCATGAATCATCTAACACTATAATCAAAATATTAAGAGAGGTGCACATGCCTTAGAAAAAAAGGTACAAAAGCAGTCACTGTGGCGGTACCTAAAGAGTGCATATTAGTCCCTCAAAGGAACATATTGGTACCAAAAGTGTACATATTAGTACATATTTTTTTCTGAGAGTGTACATTACTAAAATATTCACAGATCAATATCACCACCTGCTGGCGAAGGCTGTATTAAGACATACCTTTGCCATCTAAAAGACACACAACTGTGAACATGGTGTATGAATTATTAATATTCCCACTGACACTTTATATATTATGTAAAAATGTATTTTCAACTAAAATACCTTTCCAAAGACTCACAACCTCATTAGTTACATCTGTATTTGCCCACCAGACTGCACATTTTCAGCTAACACAAGTTGTGTTACATTCTTACATATTCAGACTTCAAAAGTATGTAATTTAAGGCAAAGTGTTCAATAGCGCGCAGTTATCAGTGAGATACAAGAATTGTACCCACTGTGTCACATTTTTTATTTGTTTAGTTAGTGTTGTTTATGCAAATCAAGCCACAGCAGAGAGGTCTTCAGAGATTTGTTTAATGCTATAAAAAAGTGAAGTGAGAATGAACTGAATCACATGAAATTGTGCTGAGTAATATCAATTAACTACATGTACTTACGATATGGTTAGAGTTAGGATTAGGTTTGGTTTAGTTGCATGTAATTATGCATAATTTATATTATTACTATTTGAACTATATGTAGCATGTGTAACAAGGACACTGTAAAATAAAATGTTACCAAGCAATCTTTTTAAAGTTAAAAATCACATGAACTGTCTTCTTTCATCCTCAGGTCAATGATTCCATCCTTTGCGCAACGAAAAATGGAAAATGGAACATACTTGATGTTGTTTGAAAATATTGGGTACATAAGATATACATTCTTCAGTTTGGGAATTATTCTATACTGTGCTATTATATTATTTAATGGCTTTATAATTCTTGCAATTTATCTTGAAAGGACTTTACACCTGCCCATGTACATTCTGATTTCATGTTTGTCCATCAACTCTGTGTTTGGAACAGCTGCATTTTTCCCAAGGTTACTGACAGACTTGCTGTCTGATACACACTTGGTGTCCCGTGAAGCATTTATCTTACAGGCTTTTGTCATTTATTCATATGCATCAAATGAAAATACAATATTAATGTTAATGGCATTTGACAGATATGTAGCAATCTGTAAACCTTTACAATACAACAGCATAATGACTCCCAGGCTTTTATCTGTTTTAATAGCTGTAAGCTGGATGTATGTTGGTATTGCTGGTATTTTAAATGCCAGGCTGACTATGTGTGGTAACAAACTGTGGAAGGTTTATTGTCACAACTGGGAAATTGTCAAGCTTTCCTGTGCAAACACTATTATTATTAGCATTAATGTTTTTGGCTTTTTCATAGTGACCACAATTATTATTATGCCCCTAAGTTTTATATTATATTCTAGAATTCTTATCATTTGTTCAAAAAGTTCACCAGAGTTCAGGAGGAAAGCATATCAAACTTGTGTTTCTACACATAGTGATCCTTTTAAATTTCTCTATTTCTATTTTTTGTGAGGTCACTTTGAGTCGGGTCACAACTTTGGATCTCCCTCTAGGCCTGTCAATTATTCTTTCACTGCAGTTTCTTATTGTACCACCAATCCTGAACCCTCTTGTTTATGGTTTCAATTTTCCTGAAATTCGCAAAAAAATTATATGTATTATAAAAGCATCCAAATAGATGTGTTTTTGATGTAATAGATACTACACAGAATGTTTATGATATTCAGCCCAAAATCATTGTTTAATCAAACATTGTTTTATCTCTTACCGTGCTTTATAATGATATGCATTCCATGTTATGAGTTTAAGCATGCAAATTTTAACCTGCCAGTAAATCTTTGCCACAACTATATATTTATTAGGCCTATACATATTTGGCCCGTTTCACAAACAAGGCTTAAGTCTAGTCCCAGACTAATATGCATGTTTGAGCTGTATGAACTGAAAGCAACTTGCCCTTACCGGTAGATATTCTAAAATATGTCAGTGCCATTTTTTTGTCTCAAGATGCACACCAGTAATGTTGTTTTTTTCTATGGCATGTTTTTAAAAGCTACTTCAATGTCTAAATTCAACTAATCTAAGCCTTGTCTGTGAAACCGGGCCATAATGTATTATTTTAGTCTGGCTAAATGTGCAAATACTGTTACTGCATTCCTGACATGGGTCAGACAGACCAGCACCTCTCAGATACCAAATACAGACATTGCCTGTAAGAATAATACCTGAATAAAGGCACTTCATTTCAGAAAATAATTAAGTTTTTTAATAAACAATATGTACATATCACTGCAGTTTCAGAAATGAACACTACATGAAAACAGCAAGCACTTTTAAACGTTTTCACACACAATTATGATTACAGGGGGCAGATTATGGATTAATAAAAACGTTTTCATGCGGTTCCTTTCACAATTATGTTATGACCTCAATTTTTTTTTACTATAGTGTATTATTTGTAAACGAATATATTTTGGAGTCTGCATCACTTAACCAGCTCCATATGTTCGGTTTTACAGACATGTTAAGCTTGTGCGGTTGCTCAGCTGTTTTTTTTTTTCAGAATTCAGAACTGCGGTGATACATACAAACTCCAACTTAATAAAACATGCATCTATTCAGAAAAAAACGTAACGCTTTTAGAGCCAGTCGCTGGACATTTCACTTTCAAACTGTCGCGGAACGTACACAAGCTAAATGTGAAAGTAAACATGCAGAATTTACAATAATAAAGAAAACATGATACCTGCTTAAACCAAGATTCTTTTTTTTAAAGAAATAGACAAATGTGACTGTGTCTTCGGACAAGATGGCCGCCCAAACACCTGAGCCCTCTGCCAAGATGGCCGTTGCCACACCTGAGCTCTCGGAGATTGCAGTGTTGACCATATGGGCTATGGCTGTCTTGTGTGTGTGGAGTGCACACACATCGGCTCCTGCCCCTGGCCAGAATCCAGTGATGGCTCCTGCCCCTGACCAGCGTCCAGTGATGGTGCCTTCACTGCCTTTGAGTGGGGGTTATGTCAGGGTCACCAGCTGGAATGTCATTAATGGACACCAAAGGGCACTCCGCCCCAGACAATCACCACACTATCCATTGCCCATAATCCTTTGCCCAGACTAATCAGCCATGATTACATCCACCTGTGTGACTCATTAGCTCATTACCTCACCCTATAATAGCCTGGTTATCTCAGTCATCATTGCAAAGTCTTGCTGAGGTTACTCTGCATTTCTGATTATTCTCCTGGTTTCATGTCTCTTGGTTCTTGGATTTTTGCCTGTTTCTTGGATTCCCCTTACGCCTGTGTCCCCTGCCTGTTTGTTTGCCTGTGTTTTGGATTACGATTCTGGATTACTCAATCAAAGCTGGATCTTTTTGTTCAAAATGTTTTATTTAATTTTATGAAACTTGCCCAGATTTAAGTGTTGGTAAAAAAAAAATAATAATAATAATGCATGAAGCTAAAAATTTTTTTTATTTTTTTTAAGCAGAGGCTCATTTCTTTCTTTTGATTTTGATTCTGATTTCCCATCAGTATTTAGACTGTACCATAGCACTGAGACATCTCTCATTAGAGTAACAAAGGATTTGCTCTTATCATCCAATCGTGGTTGTATCTCTTTATTAGGGTTACTCGATCTTAGTGCTGCATTTGGTACTATTGACCACAGAATTCTTTTAAATAGACTCGAAAATTAAGTTGGAATTAGTGGAGCTAATGCATTATAGTCCTTCACGTCTATTGCGATCTCAAAATTCCGGACAGTTGATAATACCTAGAATATCAAAATCGACTGCTGGCGGTAGATCCTTTTCCTATTTAGGACCAAAACCCTGGAACAGTCAACCTAATATTGCCTGGGAAACAGACACACTCATTTTAAATCTAGACTAAAAACACATCTCTTTGACCTAGCATACACATAACACATTGTAAACTTCTATAATTCAATGTTAGGCTGCATAGTTTAGGTCAGCCGAAACCGGGAACACTTCCCATAAATCCTGATGCACTTGTTACATCATAAGAAGAATGGCCTCTACGCTAATATTAGTCTTTCTGTTTATCCCGAGGTTTACCGCAGTCCGCCGGATCCAGGCCATATCAAGATCTGATGAAGGACCTGTGCCTGGACATGACGACAACGCAATCCTGAAGTGTCAAGTCTCTTCCCTGTGAAGGCCCCCTTCTCCTTCCCTTTACTTCTGTACAGATAAAACGTGGTCAGAATAGTTTCGGTTTACATGGCTACTTGGAAGCGATAAATAATTCTATATTATACATTTACAATGTACAGACAAGTAATTTGTTTATGTCAATTTGTAAATAAAGACTACACGCCTGTGCACATTTATATTCAAACGCGCATACTATAGACTTAACAGGTAATACGCATGTGCAAGCAATCAGTGTTTTCACAGGTTTGCATTTTTAAGCTTGGGCAGAGATACAAAATGTGTGTGTGTGTATATATATATATATATATATATATATATATGACCACCATGGGGAGCACAATTCAAGCACACAATTTTAATACCTAAGCTAGAAAAACCAAACAGCGCTCCCCTTCAAGCTATCTAGGCAGGTTATGTTCAATGAAGGAACAGAAATGGGACTGATGTACTCAAACATAACACTTAATTAAACACTACACTAGACACAACATAGCCTACTGGTTGGCAATCAGAGCAAGCAAATGTTCCCAGTAGGTAACAGTGGACGAAATTCTACAATAATTAAGTCAATGTGTACAAAGTCTCATAATATAAAGGCTACAGTGAATAAATAGATACTGTTCACATACACACACTCCAACACTGCAAGAGACACTTCACACCAAATAGGCCGTACACACACACTAACACAGCGTTTCACACTTCACACTAGTGAACACCGCAAAAATAGGCACTTTCCCCACAGGAGATATTGCACAATGCCCATAGCTGAATACGGTGGAATAATGATTGCCAAACAAACAAACAAAACCTTTAGGTTAGCAGGCTACCACTACCAGGCCTCCACCAGGTTCGCACAAAACGGTGGTGGCAGATTTCCGAGGCATGCACATACATCCACAGAAATGAAAAATAAAACAGAATGATTAAACCCAGGAAAAATAGTGGCTAGTTGGACAGACGAAGGCAATCCCCCTGTAATCAAAAGCATAAATGGTTTATAATGCTATATTTGGTAGCATCGTGCACACTCTCGCCAGCATTGCTATCAGACAAGAAATGGTCAGAGCTATAAACACTACATGTTACGTCTGAAGGAGAAGGGGCCGGTAAAACTTACATTGCTGCAAGCCTGTGTAGATTCACTGCTCGCTATTATGTGAGCAAAGTTAAGCTACACTTCCCGTCTCAACCACCCTACCCGCTACACACATATACACTCACCTAAATAATTATTAGGAACACCTGTTCAATTTCTCATTAATGCAATTATCTAATCAACCAATCACATGGCAGTTGCTTCAATGCATTTAGGGGTGTGGTCCTGGTCAAGACAATCTCCTGAACTCCAAACTGAATGTCAGAATGGGAAAGAAATGTGATGTAAGCAATTTTGAGCGTGGCATGTTGTTGGTGCCAGACGGGCGGTCTGAGTATTTCACAATCTGCTCAGTTACTGGGATTTTCAAGCACAACCATTTCTAGGGTTTACAAATCGAATGGTGTGAAAAAGGAGAAACATCCAGATGCGGCAGTCCTGTGGGCGAAAATGCATTGTTGATGCTAGAGGTCAGAGGAGAATGGACCGACTGATTCAAGCTGATAGAAGAGCAACTTTGACTGAAATAACCACTCGTTACAACCGAGGTATGCAGCAAAGCATTTGTGAAGCCACAACACACACAACCTTGAGGCGGATGGGCTACAACAGCAGAAGACCCCACCGGGTACCACTCATCTCCACTACAAATAGGAAAAAGAGGCTACAATTTGCAAGAGCTCACCAAAATTGACAGTTGAAGACTGGAAAAAATGTTGCCTGGTCAGATGAGTCTCGATTTCTGTTGAGACATTCAGATGGTAGAGTCAGAATTTGGCGTAAACAGAATGAGAACATGGATCCATCATGCCTTGTTACCACTGTGCAGGCTGGTGGTGGTGGTGTAATGTGTGGGGGATGTTTTCTTGGCACACTTTAGGTCCCTTAGTGCCAATTGGGCATCGTTTAAATGCCACGGCCTACCTGAGCATTGTTTCTGATCATGTCCATCCCTTTATGGCCACCATGTACCCATCCTCTGATGGCTACTTCCAGCATGATAATGCACAAATGTCACAAAGCTCGAATCATTTTAAATTGGTTTCTTGAACATGACAATGAGTTCACTGTACTAAAATGGCCCCCACAGTCACCAGTTCTCAACCCAATAGAGCATCTTTGGGATGTGGTGGAACGAGAGCTTCGTGCCCTGGATGTGCATCCCACAAATCTCCATCAACTGCAAGATGCTATCCTATCAATATGGCCAACATTTCTAAAGAATGCTTTCAGCACCTTGTTGAATCAATGCCACATAGAATTAAGGCAGTTCTGAAGGCGAAAGGGGTCAAACACAGTATTAGTATGGTGTTCCTAATAATCCTTTAGGTTATTATATATAATATATATATATATATATATATATATATATATATATATATATATATATATTATATATAAAATATATATATTATTATATTTGAAGCTTGCACCTTGGAACCTATTTCAAGGTTTGCGTTCTCGGGGAACCAGGAACTGTTGTTGAACAAATGAGCAGGCTGAGGACATTGAATGTTTTCTGTTAGAGCGGTGTCGTTTTAGCGGCCCCTGAGTTAATAGCTATCTTTGCAACGGAAGTGAATCGATCAAAACTAACTTTAGCTGGACAATAACTTTATTCTAGAGCTGCTTTAAAGCCAAAAGCAATCTCTGTTACTTTAATATTACTATTGTCACTGTAAATCTGCTTTGAAACAATCTATATTGTTAAAAGCGCTATAGAAATGAAGGTAATGACTTCTTGATATATTGCATGTTCTGATAAAAACAAAATATTCTGGGGGCCATGAAAGCTTTGTGAAAATGATCAAAAATGCTGGTGAGAAAGAGTTAATAATTATTATTTGCAGTGGAAAGTTTAGAAAGCACTAGAGGCTGTGCTCTATGTATATGTATATGCTCTATTTTATTTGTTTCCAGTGAAAACAAACTTGAGAGGACTTGAGAGGCCACAACAGGCCTCCTGAGACGTGTTAGATACTATAAAAACACTAGCATGCTCTGGTGACTTCACAGTCAAACTAAATCAGAATGCAAAAAGAGTTCATTACCTGCAATTTAAAATGAAGATGCAATGGTGGTCATTTCAGAGTATTTGAAGGTATTTCTAATAACTTTTGTAATGTGAAAAAAAACACTGTTTTTCTTAGACTGTTGAATTATTACTGTGCATTCATTTAATTGAATAACTATTATATTATTAAGTTATATTATTTTATAACATTATTTACAGTTAAGGTCACATTACACAGTATAAGACACTGTGGCTAAACATTTTAAGCTGAATGTTTGTTTGTGTATTTATTTATGGTGTAAAAGCATATAAACTTTATTTGCTCTCTTCCCAGGTCAATAAAAGTTTTCCTTGTTTAAGGAAAATGGAAAATGGAACATATTTTTACTTCATGTTGTTTGAAAATCTTGGGAGCATAAAATATGCTTTCTTCACTTTGGGGTTTATTTTTTACTGTGCTGTTATATTCTTTAATGTTCTTATTATTCTTGTAATATTTCTGGAGAAGAAATTGCACAAGCCCATGTACATTCTGATTTTATGCTTGTCCATCAACTCTGTATATGGTACAGCTGGCTTTTTCCCAAGGTTATTGACAGACCTGCTCTATGATGCACATAGAATCTCTTATGAAGCATGTCTCATACAGAGTTTTGTCATTTACTCATATGCAGCTTTTGAGCTTACAATATTGATGTTAATGGCATTTGATAGATTTGTTGCAATCAGTAAACCTTTGCATTACAACAACATAATTACCACACGGTTTCTAACGTTTCTAATAGTTATAGCATGGCTTTATCCAATTACTTTTATTGGTATTGGTGGTCTTTTAACTGCAAGGTTGACAATCTGTGGTAACAAATTGCTAAAGGTGTACTGCCACAACTATGAAATTGTCAAACTCTCATGTGTGAACAATACTATTAATAACATTTATGGCCTGATTGTAACTATCACAACAATTTTGATACCTTTGGGTTTTATTTTGTATACCTATTTGAGAATTATTATAATTTGTCAACGAAGCACACGAGAGTTCAGGAGCAAAGCATATCAAACTTGTATTCCACACATGTTGATCCTTTTAAATTACTCTATAGCTCTTTTTTGTGAGCTCACTTTGAGTCGATTTATGAATGGAGAACTTCCGATAGCGCTGAGTGTTGTCCTTTCACTTGAATTTATTGTAATACCACCCTTTGTAAACCCTATTGTTTATGGTCTAAACTTTCCTGATATCCGCAAAAAAATTAGATCTGTAATAAAAGCCTCAAAATAGACTGCTTTGTTTCTGTTGTACCAAACCAAGTTAGAAAAAAATGAAAGATAATTGTTCAATCAAGCAGTCACTCCCCTTTTAGTTTTTAATGCACTACATGTGATAATTTTCACCTCTCTGAATTCTATACAGATTTCATTTAAATTACTTCCTCAATTAATAAAAGTTTGTGAAAAATATAATATATAATATATAAGGGTGTTAGAAACACAATCAGAGCGTAACTTTCTTAACTGAAAGAATGAAGGTGTCAATCAATGTTGTATTCTCAGATTTAGATTCTTAGATTTAGCTGATTATTGATTATCTTTATTCTATCTGTCACCTCTGGCTTGCTTACCCTTATGATAAATATGTTTATTCAAGTGTTCTATTAGTATACTTCTTTTCAACTAAAAATAAGAAAGCATACTTTTTATATACTTATATACCGTCTATATTTTATATTTTTAATTCTACAAAAAAAAAAAAAACAATGTAAATTACATGAAAAAGTTAGTTCAGGCAAGAATTTTAAAAAGTAAGTAAATTCTATAGTAGTACTCAATTCAATCGTGTAGAAATGAAAGCGTAAATATCAACATTATAAAATTAAGTAAATTTACTCAACTTTTCTGATACTGGTGTTCCCATCATGCACTGGGTCTTGAATAATTAATAAAGGTTGATTTCTCACTGTTTTCCAGCTGTATTTACACTATTTTATCATTGTGTTTGTTGTTAGGATTAGTAACTTGCCATTTTGTGACATTTGGAGTTCATTTTCTACTTATTACACATTCAAATACAAAAACGATCCATCAAATGTTACCGTCATTGTGTATTGTCTACCTAGTATTGAGGTCTCTGCATTCACCCATGTACCTTCTGAAATGAAGGTGTGGTGCCACACACTATATCTATTGTAGTGATTACTTGGATGTTTCTAAGAAAATCATACACTTAAATAGTGTAGTATAATTCAATGTTGTATTATTCGAGTGAAATGTATTACAAAGAAAACATACAGTATAAAACTAGTAAACTAGTACTTTACTGAGAGTTCACTAAAAGAAAACTTGCAAGTATACTTGCAGTATAGAACTACTAAACTAGTTTACTGAGAGTGTACTTTCATAAACTAAACATTTTCTACAAGTATTAAAATAGTAAACTACTAGTATACCCATAAGTTCACTTGCAGTACAAATGAGAAACGTAATAATGAACTAGTTGTGCACTTAAAGTTTACTACTGGTACACTTATAGTACACTTAAACATATACTTTTCATATACTACAAGTGGGCCAATTTAGTCCCAGGCAGTATTAAAATAGTACACTTACAAGTTTACTACTAGTACATATTGACATTAGTATACTTACTACATAAACTATACTTAAAAATAGACTTGAATATTACTTAAGTATACTTCATAAAATGAACTTGAAGTATACTTCTTTTTCGTAAAGGTAGTTATGGACACCAAATATTTAACAATATTATTGATCTGCCTGCATTTACACCATTATGAACTGAACTGAGCTGGACAATGGCATCACTGTTTTCTCCAGAGCTGCTGTATAGATAAATTAACTAAATTAAGACTGAACTTAAAGGGGCTATGTGTAGGTTTTTACTTAAAAAAATATTTAAGATAGAGTTTTCATTTGTACATTTATGAGCCAACCATAATGTAATAGAAAGAATGACACCTTGACTGTCCACCACGGTCGCCTCTATCTGCTTGTAGGCTAAATTGTTTGTGGAGGAGTAGGGTCCGAAATTGGCGCGAAAATTCACAAAATGTGACGTCATGCACGTTCTCGTCTACTTGGGCTTACATACCTACGGCAGCCATTAGTAAGCAGCGGCAATCGCTAACAGTCGTGTTTCAAATGGACTCTGCGGACGGAAAGAAGTGACCCTCTCCAGCACAATCCAGACACCCACGGAAATTCCTCGTAAGTTTAAAAAAAGAAAAAAAAAAGCCTTATCTAGTGCGGCCAACGAGCATGCGCACCAATAACGAGCATGAGACTGGTGTCAGTAACGGTTAGAAATGTCAGAACTTCCGTAATGCTCCTTTAAGCTGGACAAAGACATTATTTTAGAGCTGCTGTACAGCCAACAACTTTTTTTGTATTATTTTCCTGTTCTCACAGTTTAGCTGCTTGAAACAATCTGTATTGTAAAAAGTGCTAAATAAATAAAGGTGACTTGACTATGAAACCACAAACAAATAAAGAAGAGAACAATAGGAAAACAAAGTTTAGTAACAGTATACTGTCACAGGTTAGAACAAGTAATGTACGAGTATATATAAATCAATATTATTTTATTAAACGTCTAACAGGAACAGAAAGAAGAACTGCAGGCAAGAACAACCAACATAATAACGAGACAAGACAATAAACAGATGTTACAGAAGTCCACTACAGGTGAGCTTGAAGAACCCATGTGCGGTTTATTAACATATACATAGACAAAATACAAAATAAACAAAAGACTTTGCAGAGCTTGAAGGGTGAGCTAAACTTGAACAAACAAACTCACAAACAATGGGTTACACGAACAATGCTAGACAAAAGATAATGGTAACATGAGGGCTATTTATACACAATGAATGTGATGGATTTTTTTAATAATAAAATAGTGAACTGCATATTAAACTAGCCATGTTTCTAACATCTAACCTTACTTCCTTCTTAGGCCTAACAGGCTAACAATTCTTACACAATGTACTAAGACGTTCTGTTCTTCGGCTAAATGTATGTGTCCCCTTTGGCGAAAACTCATGACTTCAGGGCTCTCAAGTGTCACGCATTGAGCGTGACAGTCACTCATTTCGGTCTTTTGTCACGCTCTCCCGCCACACATTGTATTTCTCACGCTGAAAAACTATTTGATATATAATTAATATGCCGCAGCGCCCAAAACTCTGGCCGCGCCCTCACTGTGGAACCGGCAGGAATCAAGCGCGTCTTGTTGTTCGTCGAGCTATAGCCAATCAGAAAATAGCACTATTGTATCCGGGTAAGATATAACGCAACAACCAATGACACCCCGTCGGCTGGGTCTCTCTCTCTCTCTCTCTCTCTCTCTCTCTCTCTCTCTCTCTCTCTCTCTCTCTCTCTCGTGCGCATGTGCGGAGTGACTGGGAAGCGTGCGAGTGAATGAGTGATGGCGTTTTCTGAGTGAGTGCTCTAAACTTTCCTTCTAACTTTCTTTGCTGTTGTATAATTTTGTTAGTTAGTTAGTATTTATTGTCCAGTTGTGTGGTGATTATGGGTTCAAACTCAGACGGCTTTTCAATCTTGACTGCCCGACATGGTTGCAAGTGCATACCAGATGATTCGGTGTCGGTGGAAGATTGTTTGATAGCAATCGGAAATGAAATTGGTGCACAAAATATTTTGTCTGCGTCAAGGATGAATAAGGCTATTGTTATCTTTCTGAAAGAGTTAACTATGGTGGATCATTTAGTTGAGTGTGGTGTATCAGTGAGAGATCAGTTTATTCCTGTACTGCCGCTGTCAAATTTATCAAAAAAGGTGGTTCTATCGAACGTTCCACCTTTCATTCCCAATGATATGCTTGAGCGCATTCTTGCGCGTTACGGCAAAACCGTTGGGTTAATGAAGATGATTCCTCTGGGTATAAAAAACCCAGATTTAAAACACATCATGTCTTTCAGAAGACAAATTTTCATGATCTTGAGTGCTGAATATCAGGATTTGAATGTTGCAGTGAAGCTGGCAGTTTTCGGTAAGGATTATACGATCTTTATTACCTCCGACACAATGAGATGTTTTGTCTGTGGAAAGCATGGTCATACTAGACAAACGTGTCCCACAAAGAAGGATGCTGAACAAGTTAACCTTGGGGATGAGTCAGTCACTGTTGTTGAGCAGATAAATCATTCTGATGAAAACAAAATTGATCAGCACTCTGAAAAAGTTAGCGACGGCCTTAGTGAACCTAGTTCGTCTGTTTGTGTCGATAACTCCGATGTGGTCCCCATTGTTATTGATGCATTGAGTGAAAATGTTGCTGGTGATCGTGTGGAAAAACAGGATGGTGCAGATGCAGAACCTGCTGTTGCTGACAGTGCTAGGGTTTCTGAGCACTTTGGAGAGCAAGTGGAGTCTGAGGGAGCGACAAATGTGATGGATTCACAATTGTCGCATAATGATTCTAGAGATGGTTTGGATAATGACGGACGTTTTCGTTGTGATTCTGATAGTGATTTTTCAGATAGTTGTGGAGACAGTATTGACGCAACCTCTCAGGGAAGTTCCACTTCTAAAACAAATGAATCCTACTACACGGTTGAACAGCTGAATCATTTTCTTGATTCTACAAAAAATCAACGGAGACCAAAAATTGGAATGTATTTTCCAAGTTTAAGGCTTTTCAATGAATCGTGTGTCATTGCCATGAGAAAAGCTACTTTAGAAGAGCTTGATCAACCAAAACGTTATCGACTTAAGAAATTCATGGTTGATGTCAGAAAAAGAATGAAGACTCGATCTGCGAAACAATTTTAAGATTATGATGAATTTTGTGGTGTTAGTGATATTGCTCTTTGAATTCCTTTATCTTCTTCCCATGACTTCATTTAATATTGGTTCTCTTAATATTAATGGTTGTCGGGGCGCTGAGAAGAGAGCTGCTTTATTTGATTATTTACAGTTAAAGAAGACAGATATAGTCCTATTACAAGAGACACATACGAATGTTCAAAACCAGAAGCAATGGATTGATGAATGGAAGGGTAGAGCACTGCTTAGTCATGGTTCAAACTTAAGCGCAGGTGTTGCAGTACTCCTTTCATCACGAGTAAATAGTCAGGCTTCTGTGTCTGAAATAATTTCTGGTCGGATTTTACGAGTGGATATTACTTTAGGAGATTCTAATTTTTCTTTTTTTAATGTTTATGCACCAAACATAGGGAATGAACGTATATCTTTTTTTCAAAAACTCTCTGAAGCTGTATCAGAATGTTCCCAGGATAAGATCATTGTGTTGGGGGGTGATTTTAACTGTACTTTAGATCCAGCTGTAGATAGGAATCATGAGGAACCTCATGCTTGTTCGGCTGAAGCTCTTAGGTCTTTAATTAATTATTATAGTTTTACTGATTTATGGAGAGACAGTTTTCCAGGGGTTAGGCAGTACACCTGGCTCAAACAGAATTCTAATGAAATATCAGCAGCAAGACTTGATCGGTTCTATGTGGAGGTTAATAACCGGGGGAGATTTTTTGGTGTCTCTATTTCACCAAACTTCTTGTCTGATCACCATTATATTTCTATGGTTGTTTCTGTTCCTTCTATTAAGTCTTATTCAACGTATTGGCATTTTAATAATAATTTACTACAGGATAATTCTTTTATTCAGTCTTTTCACTCTTTTTGGAAAGCTTGGAAAGAGGAAAGAGACAGATTTTCATCCTTAAGTCAGTGGTGGGATATAGGTAAAGTACAGATAAAACTTTTCTGTCAACAGTATACGTCTCACAGCACTAGAGCCCTTAAGGAGACAATGAAGATACTGGAACAAAATATACTCCAGTCTAATTTACAAGCCAATAATGAGAATTCATCTTTTACATATATTGAAAGAAATAAATTTCTCTTAAAGAATCTTCTGGAGGAAAGAGGAAAAGGAGCGTTGATTAGAGCCAGATATACGCATTTAAATAAAATGGATGCCCCTACAGCTTTTTTTTTTGGACTAGAAAAAAAGTCCAGAGATAAGAAGTATTTTCATCAGTTAAAGCTTTCTAATGGACAAGAGATAACTGATCAACAGGAAATCAATGCTGTTGCTTTGTCTTTTTATAAGGAATTGTATCAGGCAGAAGCATGTGATGAATCTGTTGTAAATGAGTTTCTATGTGATCTTCCTCAGGTTTTAGAAAAAGATAAAAAAGATTTAGAGAGTTCTCTTGATTTTTCTGAGATTTCAAAAGCAGTTTTAGAGCTGAATCCTGGAAAGTCTCCTGGTATAGATGGCCTGACAGCAGAGTTCTATAAATGTTTCTGGAATTTGATGGGACAGGATTTGTATGAAGTTTTATTAGAGTGTTTTGATCAGGGGATTCTTCCTCTGAGCTGCCGAAGAGCTGTCTTGACACTGATCCCAAAGAAAGGAGACTTGGGTTTTTTGAAAAATTGGCGCCCTGTATCACTTTTAACTGTCGATTTGAAGATATTGTCAAAGGCTATAACAAACAGATTAAAGCGTTTTATATCAAGTGTTATTCATGAAGATCAAACCTATTGTATTCCCAAGAGAACAATTTTTGATAATCTTTTTTTGATAAGAGATTTGATATCTATTGGGAAAAGAGATGCATTGGACATAGGTTTTCTTTCTCTTGATCAAGAAAAAGCCTTTGATCGGGTAGATCATGGATATCTTTTTAAAACGTTAGAGGCTTTTGGTTTTGGGTCCAATTTTGTGTCTCTTATTAAGCTTCTGTATAATAATATTTACAGTATGCTTAGAATTAATGGTTCCTTGACTAGTCCCTTTTCTGTAACTCGAGGCATAAGACAGGGGTGTCCACTTTCTGGATTATTATATGCCATTTCAATCGAGCCATTGTTGGTTTCTTTAAGGAATAGACTTTGTGGTGTGAGCTGTTCTGGTTATCCAGATTTAACCTCTGTAAAACTTACAGCATATGCTGATGATGTCACTGTTGTTGTACGCAATGTTGATGATATAGACAATTTAACAACTTGCTTAAATTTTTTTAAAAAAGCAACATCTGCACGTATAAACTGGGAGAAATGTACAACATTATTGATGGGGGAATGGAGAGAAATTGGACCTCCTCAATTACCTCAACAGTGTCAGTGGACTCGAGATGGTTTTAAAATCCTTGGGATTTACTTTGGGACTGATAAGTATATGGAGAAAAACTGGGAGGGACTTTCTGACCAAGTGATAGGGAGGATCCAGAGGTGGAGATGGATTCTTCCACAGCTTTCGTACAGAGGAAGAGTTTTGATCATCAACAATCTGGCAGCTTCAATGCTGTGGCATAAACTCACAGTTTTCAACCCTCCTAAAGATTTCCTCATGAAAATACAGAAGGCATTTGTTGAGTTTTTCTGGAACGGCCATCACTGGCTTCCACCTGGAGTTCTTTATCTGCCGGTAGCGGAAGGGGGACAAGGCCTCATCCATGTGGAGTCAAAGATGAAGGCAATGAGACTACAGACATTAAAAAAGATACTTTATTGGACAGATAGAGTGTCTTGGATACCATTCAGTCTCATTTTGCTTCAAAATATGACTAATGTAAAGCTGGACAGACAGTTGTTCCTGATTGAAAAGTCCTATGATTCAGAAACTCGTATGACTCATGTTGACTTTTATGCATCAGTCCTGAAAGCATGGGGACTGTTTGAGATGATAAGAGATGACAATGAACATTATGGTTCTCTTGAACCTCTGTTTTTTAATCCATTGTTTAAAATACAATCAAATGTTTTGAATTCATGTATTGCAATGTTTTCTAAGGCAGGGATAATAAGAATCATTGATTTGTTCGACTTGCACAATGGTCAATGGAAAAGTGTGCAGACTCTTGCTGATCAAGTTGGTCTTAGATCAGTAAGGACTATGGATGGATTTATGAATAGTCTTAAAGCTTCTTTTCCTTCTGGATTCTTGTCCTTTTTAAATGAGTCTATGAACAATGATGCAGTGCCTCAGATGTTTCCTGTTTTAAAAGTTAAACCCAAAAAATTGGGAATAAATGTAAGTGGCCAGGTTCTCTTGTTGAGGGGTTATGAAGAATTGGAGTTTCAATCCCTTGGAAAAAAGGTTTTGTATCAGATGTGTGCAAAAGATGCCCATTGTAAACAATTAAGGGAAAGGGTTGATAGTAAATGGAGGGCTTATCTTTCTGCCCCTGAGGGAGTTACTCCTTCTTGGAGATTTTTATATAAGCCTCCAATACCAAAGAGAAGTGGGGATCTTCAGTGGAGGATCATTCATGGGATTGTGGCCACTAATAATTTTGTTTCCAGGTTTAATCCATTGGTTTCATCAACATGTCCTTTCTGTAATGATATTGATAATGTTTTTCATTTATTTTGTGATTGTTTTCGTTTAGTGCCTTTGTTCGTGTTGCTTGATGGAATGATGTCTAAACTTGGGTTTTTATTCAACAAGACCTTGTTTATTTTTGGAAATAGGTATAGATGTTCTTGGCAAAGGGAGGGTAAGCTTGCCAATTTTTTGTTGGGACAAGCTAAACTTGCTATTTTGAAATCCCATCAGTGCAAGAATGAGAACCAAAATGTTGACTTGGTGATGTTGTTTAAATCGCTGGTAAAATCTCGAGTAGTTACTGAGTATACATATTATCAACAAACAAAAAATGTTATTTCTTTTGAAATGATATGGGGTGTCAGAGAAGCAATTGTTACTGTTCATGAATCTGGTATTTTGTTTTTTCACTGGTAATTTATTTTAATTTTATTTTATTTTTCTTATTATATTATTTAATTTTTTTTTTTTCTCTCTTTTTGAAAATTGAAGGAAAGAAATGAAAAATGTGTTTTTGATACGTTTTTAAAATAAAAGGTTTTTGAAGGTCTCTCTCTCTCTCTCTCTCTCTCTGTCTCTCTCTCTCTCTCTCTCTCTCTCTCTCTCTCTCTCTCTCTCTCTCTCTCTCTCTCTCTCTCTCTCTCTCTCTCTCTCTCTCTCTCTCCTCTCTCAATTCAATTCAGAAAGCTTTATTGGCATGACAAAAAAAAAATACATTTTGTATTGCCAAAGCATCAAGACAACATAGAAAGTGATTTATAACATTTAGTAAACAAAATAATAATAATGATAGCATAAAACAATAATAATGAAATAAACAAAGATTAATAAATAAATATAAAGGATTTAGAAATGATCTATATAAAAGACAAAAAGAAGCGAAAAACAAACAAACACTGAACTTGGAATTGAACACTATATACATGTGTAGGTATGTCTGTCTCCATATGTGGATCAGTAGCGGACGTGGGCCGTGGAGCAGAGGCAGGCCTGAATTGTGGATCAAATGCTGGGTCATGGAGTTGTTGTGAACCTGGCCTATGGGAGCAGTGGTAGGCCTGGATCATGGAGTTATGGACCTGGACCATGAATCAGTGGCCAGCCTGGTCTATTGAGTAGCGGAGGGCCAATATGCAGGCAGAACAATGTGTGACCAAGGCGGATTCGGTGGGACAAGGGAGCAAGGTGGAGCCATCAGAACAATGGTTTCCGATGGAGCCGAGTGAGGGAGGAGCCAAGGCAGAGACGATGGGTCAACAGGCCAAGGTGGAGCAATGGACACAGAGGCTGGAGGTGAAGCCAGGGGATCAAGATCAGGTAAAGGACAGAAGCAGTGAGAGTTATGTTGGAAGCCTCCAGTGAAGACAACAAAAGTGTAGCTGAAGAAAAGAAGCAAAGTAGAGAGTGTGGTGATGAGGGAGGTGAGAGCACAGGCTACCTAACCACTGACCCAGGTCTATGGCCAGACAAACTAACGGACATTGAAAGGGAGATAATTGTCAGAAAGTTAGCAACAAATGTTTCAGACATGTTTCAGGAGATACCAGTAGACTTGCATGCTAAACAATTTCCAGAATATTTGCAGTCCATGAAGGCCGCCATTGAAAGGGAAAATCTCAGAAGGGATTGGCTTGCTTACAGCAAAAGCACAAATGCTTTATACTGTATTCAATGCTTGCTATATGCAAATGAACTGAAAAGAGGTTCCCAAAAGTGCTCCAAACAATAGAGATGTATACAAGATGTCTGAAGTATCATGGCCCAGGATGTATTACAAGCTTCCAAATCATGAAAGTCTACAGACATTGCTATTATAAATGGAAAAAACCTACAGAACTCATTAAGTACAGGAACTGGTATCGATAAGCAGATGGACCATCAATAAAAAATAAATAAAAAAAACAGAAATTGAGAAACAGGGCTCTTCTAAAACGAATTTAAGATGTGACTTTACATTTTGCATCTCGAAACCTGCCTTTTCGTGGCAGAGTTATGACAACGGCGCAAATATGTCAGGCAGAATCAAAGGAGTACAGACTCACATAATTAAAAAAACACTTTTGTTTTTGCCCCCATTTTTCATGAGCTGAACTCAAAGATCTAAGACTTTTTCTATGTACACAAAAGGCCTATTTCTCTCAAATATTGTTCACAAATCGCTCTTAATCTGTGTTAGTGAGCACTTCTCCTTTGCCGAGATAATGCATCCACCTCACAGGTGTGGCATATCAAGATGCTGATTAGACAGCATGATTATTGCACGGGTGTGCCTTAGGCTGGCTACAATAAAAGGCCACTCTAAAATGTGCAGTTTTATCACACAGCACAATGCCACAGATGTCGCAAGTTTTGAGGGAGCGTGCAATTGGCATGCTTGACTGCAGAAATGTCCACCAGAGCTTTTGCCTGTGAATTGAATGTTCATTTCTCTACCTTAAGCCATCTCCAAAAATGTTTCAGAGAATTTGGCAGTACATCCAACCGGCCTCACAACCGCAGACCACGTATAACCACACCAGCCCAGGACCTCCACAACCAGCATCTTCACCTCCAAGATCGTCTGAGACCAGCCACTCGGACAGCTGCTGCAACAATCGGTTTGCATAAGTTCACTGTACAGGGCAGATGGCAGATGGCAGCGTGTATGGTGTTGTGTGGGTGAGCGGTTTTCTGATGTCAACCTGTATGTTATGGACAACGAACACAGTTGCATTTTATTGATGGCATTTTGAAGGCACAGAGATACCGTGACGAGATCCTGAGGACCATTGTTGTGCCATTCATCCACGACCATCACCTCATGTTGCAGCATGATAATGCACGGCCCATGTTGCAAGGATCTGTACACATTTCCTGGAAGCTGAAAACATCCCAGTTTCTTGCATGGCAAGCATACATGTCACCCATTGAGCATGTTTGGGATGCTCTGGATTGGCGTATATGACAGCGTGGTGCAGATGCAATCAGACCACTTTCGGAACATCTGCCATCAGTTATAGAGGCCCTTGAGAGCATACCTTTCAGTTGCAGTCTCACCAGTGAGGCTATATGACAAGCTATTGGTATTAAAAAGTACTTTATATCTTTTGAAGCCGTTGCACTTCTTACAGTTTGGTGCAAAGTACTGCAACAAGGGGCGGCTTTGTAGAATTATGTGCATCGCAAAGTTAAAGTGGCCGAGCAAGTATAGGAGGGGAACAATTTGGGCTGTCTATGAGGGTAGACGATATAAGGATTATTCTATGGATTTTTTCCTTGGGGAGAGAGGCCTGAAATTTACTAAATCTAATGCCAAGGAACTCAATGGATGTGGCGGGGCCCATGATTTTCTCCTGGGCAATGGGGATCCAGAGCTCAGAATTCTTTTTTTTTTTTCTTTACTGTAAGGCTATTCGTAGTTCAAAAAAATCCATCAAACGGCTTCTGATAACATGTTGAAAATCTTGGGGCTGCTTTTGTATCTGAAAGTTAAATGTATGGCGAAGTAGAATTTCCCGTGCCAGCATAACCCACATACACTCACCTAAAGGATTATTAGGAACATCATACAATTACTGTGTTTGACCCCCTTTCGCCTTCAGATCTGCCTTAATTCTACGTGGCATTGATTCAACAAGTTGCTGAAAGCATTCTTTAGACATGTTAGCCCATATTGATAGGATAGCATCTTGTAGTTGATGGAAATTTGTGGGATACACATCCAGGGCACGAAGCTCCCGTTCCACCACATCCCAAAGATGCTCTATTGGGTTGAGATCTGGTGACTGTGGGGGCCATTTTAGTACAGTGAACTCATTGTCATGTCATGTGGCTTCACAAATGCTTTGCTGCATACCTCGGTTGTAACGAGTGATTATTTCAGTCAAAGTTGCTCTTCTATCAGCTTGAATCAGTCGGCCCATTCTCCTCTGACCTCTAGTATCAACAAGGCATTTTCGCCCACAGGACTGCCGCATACTGGATGTTATTCCCTTTTCACACCATTCTTTGTAAACCCTAGAAATGGTTGTGCGTGAAAATCCCAGTAACTGAGCAGATTGTGAAATACTCAGACCGGCCCGTCTGGCACCAACAACCATGCCAAGCTCAAAATTGCTTAACCTTTCTTTCCCATTCTGACATTCAGTTTGGAGTTCAGGAGATTGTCTTGACCAGGACCACACCCCTAAATGCTTTGAAGCAACTGTGATTGGTTGATTAGATAATTGCATTAATGAGAAACTGAACATGTGTTCCTAATAATCCTTTAGGTGAGTGTAAGTGCCATAAATCCAAATGATTGGCATCACTTTGAAAGTAGAAGGGATGTTGACTTCAGCGAGCCTAGCACCATGACCCGTGATTTTTATCATATCAATTGCTTGATCTATGTTGTAGTATTTGAGAGAATATTAGTTGAGAGGAATTAAGCTGTTTATGCTTGGGAACAGGGATTTATGCAAAGCTGACAGATCGATTATAAGGTGTTTTTACCCAAGAATTTCCTGGTGGCCACTCCAATAGGGCATACGAAAAAACTCCAAAGGGGGAGCGTCAAAAGGACTGATCATGAAGCATGAGTCGACTTCTCTGTGAGAGCAGTTTAGAGATTATGACAGTTTATGTTTTGGGATAGCAAGGGGTTTAAAACCATGTTCGAGGCCGGACAGCAGATAATTACTGAAATCGATATCCGGGGGGTGAGATAATTCGATTAGATAGGCAGGAAATATTCACAACAACAGACATCACTCAAATGTATGATATCCAAGTGGAAGAGGTTTATATAATGAGTGCAGTGGTAATCAACGTTCTTGTTCCCTGGTTGAGAACTAGAGGTTTAATCCACCCATTTCCATCAGTTTGAATGTGGATAAGTGGTCTTGCCATTCCCAACATAATAAACGGGCATTATCACATTTACCTGGTAATAAGCAAATCACAGCAACAAAGGGACCGCCTCATCTCATGATTTTTTTTTTTCTGCATTTCAGTTATATTTACATATAACACTTCAGGATCTCAGGGGGGAACACACAAAGCTGGAACACACAATGGAGGCAAAAGAAACTGTCATTGGACAGCGTTATATTCATTTTTTCTATAGAAAATGTCATTTTAAAATGTTGTTCCTCTGTAATAGCTATTAGCAATCATTTCAGGTTACTACTCAGGTTACCAGATTTTAAAGATGGATGAGGCTCCTTTCAGAAATATTTACAAAAATTTTGATATTTCCTATATTCACTGAAAGGCATAAACACAACACATTACAAATACAACAATTTATTTGTAGAGAGGTGTACATAAGGAATGTCAAGGTTGCACAGCAAATTAATTTTTACTTGAAACAATAATGCAGACAGAAAAAAAACATCTGTACTTTCGGGTTCTTCCTTTGATTTTCCAAAAATATCACAAAATATATTTTTTTTTCCACCTCAAAAATCAGGTACACTCTATTTGACCCTCTCAAATAATCAACAAAAATATGTATAATTCTTTCAAAACACTAATATACTTTACATTTCATGAACTTTGATTTGGATCTGAATAGGATTATGAAGTGTCTTCAATGAGACAATAGTACAGTTGAGGATATTTGTAATATACACTCAGTATAACAATACAATATCACTTTGTCAATTAATATTGACTTTGTGCCATTTAATGACCTTGCTAAATAAAAATAAAAAAGGGTATGGTAGAAATGGCTGTACGACTGCATAGTCATAGACAGAACCAAATAAATAAATGGAGTAGATATCATTGCGTTTGGAATCAAATATAACCTAAACCGAAAAAGAACTGCCCAAATAATTAATTTCTTAAGTGACGGAGAACTGTTAGGAAACAAAACTGTCAAACAGTAATATGACCAACTTTTTTTTTTTCTGAACTTACTTTCTGTTCTTAGTAACCAAACAGCTAAAGAGTGAATAATTATAATCCTTCTCTTTGTCTATCAGTAAAGTGTAATGCCGTGCTTGTCTTGCTTGCAAAGCAATAGCACTTTATATAACTTACTGCAACTTGCCCATTGTGTATATAACCCACAAGAGACAAATATGCCCATGAAACTATGTACAGCAGAAACCAGAAGTTTCAAAAATAAAAACGATTCTTCCATTAATTACCTTTACTCTGTGCGCATCCAGCATGACAAAGCCAGCAGAAGTTCAGGGGAGCAACAAGATGCTGTCCTGCTTGCTTCTTGATTATCAACGCATTAAACACTACATAAACATATATATTTATATAATATGGACAGGTTTATGAGAGCACAACAAATACACATGCTCACAGAGCTTTAAAAGGTAGCAGCAGCAACTCTCAGCAAAACCTCCGAGAACAATGAGCAGATCCCGGGTTGAAATAACATGTGGAGTGATATTCATGAAATCTGGACACAAGCAAACATCAAATCAAAGCAGGTGGGATAATACAACAAACATAATGGTAATAATGTGGCATTTAAAGATCAAGTTAAGACAGTTTCTTGAAAAAAGTTACAGAAATAAAATCAAATCCTCGTAAATTTTCTTTTCAGACCAAGACTCATTCAATTGAGATAAAACAAGAAAAGAAACCGATCATGACAATATTGTTTGTCATATATAAGCCGCTGAAATAAATAGGCAGTCATATTTACTTTTTTGTTTGAGAGCCGTGAGGTGATAATGCTTCAAATAATTTCACAGTGATAAAACGACATTCACAGGAAGGTACACTGACAGGCCTTTTGGGACTGGTTTAAATGAGATGCCCGTGAGGACAACACTCTTACCACGACTCAGGAGTTAAATAAAGCTATACTGATCTGCGAAGCAGGTTGTTCTTGTCAGGCTCAAGAAACTCTTCAACCAGAGCAGTGGTCACTTTTCTTAACTCCTCCTCCAGACAAGAGATATCACTGCAATACAATTGAAAACATATACACAGATCAAATGTATTCATAAAATTGCATTTCTTCCTATATATATTTAAGTCTGTAAGATAATACAGTGGCCTCAAAAAGAATAAGGACATTTAAACCACACATAAATGTACGAATGGCATAGTATTAGATATCACAAATAAATGATGCTTGACTTTCTCAGAACCAACTTTACTCATATGAGCCATTTTTGCAATGACATTTAATGAACTGGACAAAGTAGTGGATACATGTCAGATACTAAAGATCACACAGGTGTCCCAACTAGTTATCACCTTAAAGGATAATTCCGGTATTTAGCACTTTGAGTCTATTTTCTAGTTTGTTTTGGATGAACTAGAGTGGTGGACTTAGAAATTTTGACAATGGGTCCTGTCTCGACTTTTTGACTATTTTAGAATCGCCTCTGAGCGCTTCAGAGTGGCTGTCTATGGGCATGCACAAACATGTCCTTAAAACAACCCTTAACTTTCGTTTTCAAAACTGTGCAACTCACCGAGTGGTTAGTGGTGTTCGTTGATGTTCCAAAAGAAGTAGCGTAGCGAAATACAGTTTCTGTCGTGTTTTATTTGCCATTTTTTAAAATTCGCATTGATGTCTGTTGACGGACTCATTGCTCGTTGATATTACTGCGCTACCGGATACCGAAAGGGGTCTGTTTACATTTGGTTGTAGTCTTTTCACTCGGCTCTCCGTCTCTCAGAAGGCTAGCGTGAGCAGAGCAACTGCGGCAAAGTGGTTGTCCCCATCAAGTGGTCGGGAGTGTGCTAACGCTTCAGACTCAAATATTGAGCGGAAGTTTATACGCGGTTGTGAGGTATCTGAAAAAATAGTTCCACTATAGTAAATAACACGGATTGAAAGCATACATTGCGCCGATATATGTGTTTTTAATCATCAACGAACACCACTAACCACTCTGTGAATTGCAAAGTTTTGAAAACGAACATTAAGGGTTGTTTTAAGGACATGTTTGTGCATCCCCATAGACAGCCACTCTGAAGCGCTCAGAGGCGATTCTAAAATTGTCAAAATAGTGCTAAATACCGGAATTATCCTTTAACTATGGATATTTTCTTTAATCGGATTCCTTTTTGGTTACACTTTTATTTCGATAGTCCACTTAAGACATTCTACGAACTATAAATACCTTTACAACTACATGACAACTAACTTTGAAGACAACATACTTTAAAGATAATTTGCAACATGTCAAGCTCTCAGAGTGTAGGTAGACTGTTAGGTTAGGGTTATTATTAATAGAATTAGCAGACTGTTTAAATGTGAATAAAGGCCTAAATTCAATCTATTCCTCATATTAAGTGATCGTGTCTCTTCAGAAAATTTGGACTAGACCACTCAATTCATATGGATTAGTTTTATGTCAAAGGGGTAGTTGCATAGCTGTCTATGGAGGGACCGAGAGGTCTCAGATTTCACCAAAGGACAAAGGATCTTCATTTGTGTTCCAAAGATGAACGAAAGTCCTATGGGTTTGAAACGGCATGAGGGTGAGTAAATAATGACAGAATTAAACATTGTGGGTGAATTCACCCTTTAATACAGTCTAATGACTAACATTCTAATGTCTCATATGGACTATCGAAATGAAGTTACACATTTTTTGTTTGAAATAAATGCCACTTGATTTGGCATTTTGTCTAACAAAGACATTCATACATTTAATTCAAAATGAAAACAAAACCAGCTATCCAGTAAAGTAGTCTAGTACCAACATTACCATCCATTTTAAAACTTTTAATAGGAAATATACAAACCGTTCTCCTGGTGGTGCACAGAATTCTGTGTAATACTTGATCTTTGGCTCAGTCCCGCTGGTCCTAAGTGTGGCAACAATGCCATTCTGAAATGTGAATGTAACCATTTGGCTATTTTTTGTTAATGGAAGGACCTAAAAGGAAATATTAAAAGAAAAATGATTCCAATCAAATTGTATGTCATTGACCTAAAATCAAGAGATATACAGGAGATCTGCTATGACATACACATTTTTTGTCAGGCTGACTGCTGTCATAACCAGTGGTCACATCTCTGATGTGTGTGATGCAGTAATCACCACATAATTCTGGGTATACACCCGGGCCTCCGAAGTTGCGCAGACGGCTAAATATTCTGTAAATAGTGGGTGCGTCATTGCAGAGGACATAGGATGTTCTGGAAATGTGATAGCCATATCTGGGGTACAACAGTGAAGAGAACGATCAGAGTATTATGATCAAAGTAAAATGTGAAAGCGATGAGAATCACACAAAAATATTTCATACTTCTTTGAAATCTTCTCTAATTAATAAGTACTTAATAAATAAAACCAAAGAAGTGTATAGATGCTCACATTTCATAGATGTTGCATAGTTGTTGGTTCAAGGAAAGGTTTTTGGTGTGCAGATAAGCAGCCATCTCAGCCACAACAGCTGATGTACTGACTCCATCCTTATCAAGAACCATGTTCCCACACAAAAACCCTGGCATCAAAATAAAGGATGAGACTGGGATGAGTCGCGATCTTCGAATAGTCGAAGTGCGTTCGAAATTCGATCATAAAATTGCTTATTCGAATATCGTTATATTTTCGCGCAATTCCAATGTGACATAATTGACGGCGCGCCTACTGTCACAGATCGGGCAGCAGGGTATTTTCCTGTCGGGGACACACACAAGGTGTTACTAACATGAATGAAACCCACTCCTGCGTGATCTAGGACAGTGGTTCTCAAACTGGGGGTCCGTGAACGATAGCCAGGGGGTCCGCGAAATAATTTATAACAGCCTACCGTTTTTCCATGACTATAAGTCATGTTTTCTTTATCATCTGAAAACTTGCTATTTATTCCAAAATGACTTATCGGTCTATTGCATTTGATGTCAAATAATAAAATAGTATGCTCTTAAAGGTTTCTATAGATAGATAATCTATCTATATTTCTTATGCCTGTGCGTCAAGTATTCGCTGTGATTTTGTCGTTTTTTTGGGCACGCGCGCCAGAAGGAGACAGAGACGGCAGAACCGGCATCCTGTTGTTTTCTTTATTTTTAAAAGGCATGACATTTTGTAGTCATTTTTAATGTATACACAAATAAAAATTGACTTTTTGCCGTTTTGAATGATGTACTCTTATCTGTATGACCATAAATAAGAGTATTCCTTTGTTTCCACTGCAGAGGAAACAATCCAAGTGTTCGCGCCGGCGTCTCGCGTGCGCGCACAATTACAGGCTATGTCAATTCTAGCACTGCTAATTTTACATCAAAACCTATTCATTATCAAAATAAAATACTCACCGAACTTATAAAAAGTTCTGCTTAATTTAATATGTCTGTTGTACACTATGAAGGCAGTGACGGTCAATCATTATACTGTCGACTTGCTGCTGTTCCAATCTCATTTCTCCACATGTGAAGATGCTGATACGTGCAGGTCTGGACCTCTGTAATTTTTCAATGTGTAGCCTATATATATATAATGAAAGTTTTTAAATAATTGCCTAATATTAACTCTAATTTGCCGCTGCAATGATATTAAACATCGCGATGATAAACCGACCTTCTCATCTGAGTGGTTTCAGCAGACTACCAGCGCTCGTCAATGTCAAAATGCGCATTTCAGCATGACGCTTCAGTTATTCGGTCATAAAGTGCGAGATAAGATGTTGGCCAAACAAGATCTAGACACGTGTGAAATTAATGTGGGAAATAATAAATACTCTGAACCCGAAGTGAATTTACACAAACTGTGAAAGTCAAAAAGCATTACTTTGTGCCCCGCTCTCCCAGCTACAGGTCGAGAGAATACCGTGTCCAGGATGAAATTAACATTATTTTATTTAGCTAATTACAGTGGATATAAGCTCAATTTAACAACACAAGCACCTTTTAAACATAATTTGCCATTATCATTGTAGCCTACTATAAGCCTACTATTTGTGTACAATGTGTTCAAATATTGGAATTAACATCTATGCAAAATAATCCTTGAAACATTTCTCATTTAAGGCCATTCCTGTTTGGAATATGTGATTGTGTTTTGATGTGATGTGAACAATAATCTTATACATTCTGCATTTCCATTTTGTATGTGGATAATTCATTGTAAAACATAAACTGTCATGTACTTGACAAAAAAAAATGTATTCCACTGCCCACTGACATGCTTTTAAAGCTATAGTTATCCCATTTTTTGGCCTTAAAATCACCTTAAAATGCATGTGTAGATCAAGAAAATCTAAAATTCCTCGGGGGGGGGGGGGGGGGGGGGGGGGGGGATGCCCCCGAACCCCCTTAGCGAGATCACTTTTGGCACCTCAATACACTATTTAGAAAACCCTGCATACGACCCTGGGTGAAGACTATTTGTGTCAAAACATTTCATTAAGCGCTCCCACATTAACTTTGGGCTCAGTCACTGTTATAAATATGAGGGGGTCCTTGGAAATATTTTTCCCCTGTAAGGGGTCCCTGGCTCCAAAATGTTTGAGAACCCCTGATCTAGGATACCAGCGTTTTATACATAGTGTAACAAACAACAGAAGGAGAGCTGTCGTGACCGTTACTCTGCGCCCAACAGAGGTGGGTAGTAGACCATACCTGTCAACATTTGATGTACAAAATCCGGGAGATTTGGTTGGGGGGGGGGGGGGGTTATTGGTGGTTATTACATATTGCAAATATAAGGCAACTTGTAACGAGTGGAAATAAGGTGTGGCCCCTTTAAGAGCTGTGCGCTCCTTGTTGAACTGTCGGCAGTATTGTATTGTATGTGCTGTGTGCCTCGAACAGCCCTTTTACTGTCTATGCGAACACCCCATGTATGCGGGTAATTTCTGTTTGATGCTAATTTTTATCCTATTTTGTTTATTAAGTAACGAGTACAGGAGTTCGATTTGGGAATAAAGTGCGAGTTGTGAGCTAGATGCCAATCCCCTCCGTGAGTCTGCCTGGCCTCTGCATGCAATCACTTGTGTGCTATCCCTATTATTCCTGAAGCAACGCGTTAACTGTACTTCAGTTTCTTTGCGGGGACACCGCCTTCACCTGCCATCATGTCTATCGGCTCGCTTTCGAGTTAAACTTTCCGCGACTGCGCAACTGCGTTATAGGTTGCCAGGTTGAGGTGACAAACGGGTTGAAATTGTAAATGGTCTGTGGATTGTGTGAATATAATACATTTAATCAAATCTGGCAACTGGTCAACATTAGACAAACATATTGGTCCGATTATTCATAAAGGAGTTTGGGCCATGCAAAATACGGGAGTTTCCCGGGAGAAATAACAAACCGGGAGGGGTCCGGGAGATAGGGCTAAAAAACGGGAGAAACCCGGGAAAAACGGGAGTGTTGACAGGTATGGTAGACTAACCTTTCGTAACCGTCTATGTAACAAAGTAGGCTACATTTACTTCACTACGTTGGGCGACGTTCCTCTCGTTACTTTATTTTAATGCAATACATGCTGTTAAATGCGTAGTTTGTTTATTCCAAGCGCGCTGTATCTTTTTTATGGGCATGAGCGATGCTCCATTCACAAATGAATCACTCTTTTGAGTCGATTCTGTTCAAAGACTTCATCAAACAAGTTGGCAGATCTGTCTAAATCGGTTCGCGAATCAGTTGATCTGTTCAGTTTCCAGCACGCACTGAATCGTCTGAGGCGCTTTCAATTCACACTCGACACGGAGTCGTAACAGGAAGATTTAAGAAAATCAAGAGCGTTGGATGAAGTGGCCGAGGACCTACAGTTTAGTCTAGTGAAAGCAAATCTGCAAATGCATTATATTTTGCCAGCGATGAAGATCTAGTTGAACATCTTCGTATGCTGTCTGTGAATGAATGATTCCACAGGACGATACATTCGAGTTCATTTCATTCAGGTAATGCATTTTACAACCAAACAGATTATTACGCCACGATAGCACTACAAGTATGATGACATTATCCGTTTTTTGGACATATACATTAATTTATAGGCTACATTAAATAAGCTACCATTGTCCACAGTTTATGAAATGAACACCTGCCATCCGCGGTAGCAGCAGTGGCATCACACGCATAGACATAATATAATACATAGACGCCCTATTGGCCGCTGGAGCGCACGTCAACGGCGCCGCCATATTGGGGATGGCAACTTTCCCATACCTCTCATACTGGGAATGAGAAAAATGCCTGTTTTGTGCGCTGCTTGGGGCTGTACAAGTCGCCACGCAATTGAAAACAGCTTTCGAGGAATTATCTTTCACAGGCAAGACTGAACGTTTGTTTTTGGTTGTATTTGGTCATTATTTAATTAGTAACAGTAACATTCAGAGGATAAATTAAAAAATACTACTGTTATTGTGTCACGAAATGTAGTTTTAATAGTTTTTCAGTCGACAATGTAGTTGTTTAAAGCTCAAATATGTGGTTTGTTTATAAAGATAGCGCGTATTTAAAAATTTGATCAGACGGTTTCGGAGTTGTGAGATCCGATCACCGGGCGCTCAGCGCTCATTAAGCCCGCAGAGGACAGCCTTACCTCGGCCAGTGCGTCTGAAGTGTGCCGCCGGCTCGGATGTCTCTAGTCTAGTGGTTAAACATGAGATATATAATTCGTCTTGTGTATATCTAATGGGCGATCTTTGGTCTCATTAATCTATAAATGGTTCCCTGGTAAATCGTTTTGGCTGAGGGCAAAGTGAAGTTTCATAACTTTATATTTAGGCTTTTTTAACGTTGTATCCTGCTGTATGTTTGACTGAAGCTACTTCTGTTATAATGGCTATTACTGATCAATAAAACTGAAATTTAACAAAAAGAGTTAAATATTAAATATAAGTCACTATTTAACTTATTTTATTGTGTATATTCTGTAATTGATATTTCTTATTCTATTGATATTATTATAGTATTATTAATAAACCATATGCTATTATCAATATTTTTATGATTGTATTATTGTATGATATTATATAATTATACTATTCATTACTATTTTATTTGCTGTATACTATTTGTTTATTTTGTTGACTAAACTATTTACTATTACTTCTCACAAATGTTATATTTACTGCATTGCACAGTAGTTACATATGTATTATCATAAAGGATCCATCAGTTATCTTTGCTATTGCTAAAATCTGGTCAATCACAGAAAATGCTTTTCCACAATAAGAAAACTTAAATTATATCTCAGTATGGGGGTCTTCATCCTTCTTATCCAAGAATAAAAAGCCAGATACATGACAAGCCTGAGCTTTGACCATTCTTTATTAAAACAAATATTTTACAAGTGTAACTTGAGATTTTAAATAACTAGAGATTGAACTTTTTGTACACCACATACAAACCACTAAAATCGGTTGATAAATATAAAAACAGTTTTTGTTTTTATCCAGAAAAAACGCAGCTCACCCTTGATTACAGTGCAGTCTTGCCCTCCGCAAAATGGCGGACCCGTTGACGTATCGCAGCAACGTTCCAAAGCGGCCAATAGGGCGTCTATGTATTATATTATGTCTATGACCACACGAATAGAGATCGCTAAGACATGTGACCAACTGGGCGGCAACGTCATCAGAACGCAAAGAATTATGGGTATGTTTGGCGAGTTTACACAGAGTTTACATGGGCTGGCATAGCAGGCTTGCTTTCTGGCATGAAAAAAATAAAACAGTAGTGTGAAAAACATATTATAATCCTACAAAATGCAGCGGGCTAAAGATAACATTGTCGGACCATACCGCCTAAATCTAAATCCTAATGCAAAGACGAGATATGAGGAGAAAATAAAGGAAATCAAGGGACTGGATCCTTATGAGTGACTGGTCAGGAGACGTCAACCTGTTGCCCAACTTCCAGCACCCATATTCAACTACATAATATGAGATATATATAAATCAGACTCGACAATATATTCTCAATTCCAAAAAAATAAATAAACAAAATGCACAAACGTATGACAAATCTACACACACAAAGTTTTCAGTAACTTCAAGTCGCAAGTTTAAGCACCACACTCCTCGCGCTCTCTCTCATCTATCTGCATGCAGTCAGAATTCATGTCAAGATTGCAATCCTGGAGTGTGTGTGTGTGTGTCCGCGAGAGGGCGAGCGGAGACGAGAGAGAGAGAGAGAGAGAGAGAGAGAGAGAGAGAGAGAGAGAGAGAGAGAGAGAGAGAGAGAGAGAGAGAGAGAGAGAGAGAGAGACCAGATTTCTCGGAGTTGAATACGGGACACTGACATAGAACCCATCGACGAGGGGGGGGGGGGTACCCCAAAATACCCCACTCAAAAATTTTTACTTTTATTTGTGTATTTTTTTACTCAAACATTTTTACTTTTATTTGAGTATTTTTTTACTCAAAAATAATGAGTATGTATTTAACTAAACAAAAATGCTCTTATAGTCACTCCAAAACTTCAACAAGCAAATTATGACTTAAACTGTAATAAATTGTTTATACAAATGCTACAAAGAACGTTCAAGGATATTTCAATCATCCTACATAGTTGCATTATTTTATCTTTTATCTATTATTACTAATCTATTAGGCTGCTACAAGGCTAGGGGGTTCGGGGGCATGGTCCCCCGTAAGAATTTTGTGCATTTTAATGTTAAATTCATCAATCTGGTGCACTTTGAGAGTTCAAAATGAAAAGCTCCAACCCATATTCAGTGTTCAAATTAAACAAAGAGAAATTCAAACCTCTTTTAGTTAGTGTCTGTCTACATTACATAATAATAGTTATAATATTAATCCCATGATAATACTCATATATTGTAAAACAATGCACTGAAAAATAAAG
The DNA here is from genome assembly GCA_036326025.1 of Chrosomus eos. Classification (NCBI taxonomy): domain Eukaryota; kingdom Metazoa; phylum Chordata; class Actinopteri; order Cypriniformes; family Leuciscidae; genus Chrosomus; species Chrosomus eos. The sequence continues at coordinate 11,408,290 of CM070825.1, forward strand.
GAAACTTTCATAAGTTTTGTACTAATTTCTATACTAATAGAAAGAGTATTTTTCAGGGTTCCTGCACACTTTTTAAAGTCAAATTTAAGTCTTTTTAAGACCTTTTTAAGACCTGAAGAAATCAAAATTAATACCATACATTAGGGGTGTGCAATATTAACAAAAATATATCTCGATATTTTCAACGTTTTGTTGATAATACTTAGATGATTTTTACTGATTGTGTTTTTCTGCTGGTGCCATGGCTGGTTTAGGCCTGTTGTTGACAGCTGACTAACGAAGATATTAATATTTGTCATATTCTATGCAGTGGCCAGTTCACAGCAGTGACAGAAATGATTAATTAATATGCAATATTTGCAAACTTAAATTGACTTCCAGGGGCATTTTCACCTATATATGGACATTCTTTCTAAACTTATTTAGAGTTATGCATCACCTTTTATGTCAAATACTAACATTCAAATTAAATTATACAGTAATTATACTTATTTATACAGTAATACTTAATTACACAATTATACAGTACCACCGTTACCAGTCAAATTAAATCATTCAATCAAAATCCATCTTTGCAATGCAGAGGTGACACAGAAGCAGCATATGAAAGTGGCATTAATATTTACACTCCATTTACAATTGCATAAATAAAGCTATGAGAGTTTTTTTTTTAAATCAATATTCAATATTTAAATGATTTCTAATTTTAACGTTTTAATTAAAGGGTAATTTAAATATGAAACTAAAACCGCCCGTAGGTGATTGTCTTAATAAGCGAGTTGAGGGAATCATTCATTCAACCGATTCGTTCAAACGGATGATTCGTTCGGGAAAGAAACAAGTGATTGTTCATTGAAACGTTAAAATGACTCGTTCAAAACGGCACTCACTGATGTGATATTCTAATATAAGAACATAATATGATGTAAATATAAGACAAAAACTAATTTGGGGACATTGGACATACCTATAATCTCCTGCTTTCACTGTGTGATGTGTGCAGTTATAACGTTAGCCTATAACTGCACACATCACACAGTGAAAGCAGGAGAGACAACTGCGATGTCAGCTCACAGTGCCTCATACATCGTTAAAACAATGATTACAATATCATAATAGACAATACACATCGCACACCCCTACGCACATAAAGAATGAACTTACGACTGAACTGACATTCGCCAACTTTCTCCTCCTCTCCTCTCTCGCGTGCAGGAGATAGAGACGTTATTCTGCCGCGAATGTGATGCGGCGACGGCGAGTTGTCACGTGACCAAGCAAATCCACAAAGATAGAATAATAAAAAATAATACTACGCTAATTAGTTTTAATTTGGAAAACATTTATATATGTCTAAGTCGAAGTGTCATCTAAAATTTAAGACCTTTCATAAGTAAAAATAAGACTTTTTAAGACTTTTTATGGCCTTAAATTTTAAAAATCTAATTTAAGACTTTTTAAGACTTTTTAAGGACCCGCGGGAACCCTGATTTTTCTATACTTCACATTAAAGATGTGATTGGGCCAGCCCAGTGTCAATCAAGAAAACAACTAATGGGCCGCTGATCTACGCGTTTCATGCGGTGTCAGAAAAAAAAGCTAGGCAGACTTTTTTTTGACCAATGCATTACACCAGCACTAATCCAGCGCCGCCGATTAAGCAAAACAAAACAAAACGAATGGACTATTTCTATTTTAGCCCCCGGCCGCTTTTTTGCTCTATCCATCTATTTCGACGACGGGGGTTTGACGCATGCGTAGGAACACACGCAAGGTCTCTCGCGCACTCCTTCTCTCGGTCGTGCGCGCGTGTAATTAATGCATACTAGCACACACACGCAAGGTCTCTCGATCTCTCTCTGCCTCTCTGTTGTGCGCGTATTCAACGAAAACAATAATATATATCAAAAAATATATTAACGATGAAATACGGGACAAAACATGATTTTTCATAATAAGTCGGGACACTCAAATTAGAGTTGAAATACGGGACTGTCCCGGGAAAAACAGAACGTCTGGTCACCCTAGAGAGAGAGAGAGAGCCCTGCTTATGAGTGACGACGAAGGACAGAACCACTAAACATTCAAACATAGCCTATATGGTTACACTTTAGATCTGTGATATTAGTCTGATTTTATTTTAGATTTCGGCTTCCAAAATTATAGAATATATTTGATGTATTTGAGAGAGAGACGCGATCGACTGGTGAAAACATAAGAACATACTCCGTCATTTTGTTCATAACAGGACATCATTCAAACAGAACTGCAAAGTGTTTACTTTATTTGTGTACACTCGCAATAAAACACAACATTGTGCTTTTGTCACACTCTAAACTCTGCTGCTATCCATGCCATTCGTCGCCTTTTTGTCACCTCTGAAACATGGGTTGTAGTTATTATTTTTCCACGCTGGAAAACGATCAAAGGATTTTCCGTTCATAAGCTTTATGCCACTTCTATCGTGAGAACGACTACTGCAGTTTACAACACAGCAGGTAGACGGAATCTTGTACACTGCGTTCTTCCCAGTTCTTCCCTCCATGCAATCAAGTCTGGCGCCTTCTGTTTGTGCCGCGGATCCCCAAAATGCTTTGCGTTCACCACTGGTAATACGTCACTGGTGACGTCACATTAGCAATCTCTATAGTTATGATTTGTTTAAAAATTAGGCTTTTGCAGTAACAAGGCAGGTTTGCATAAAATCATTATGATGACATTATTTTTCTTTCTGGTTTGGCGATGCAAAAACGGACTGTCGTGCTTATTGTTTTTTTCTTCTATGTTAACTACCGGTATGTAAAAAAAAAACGACGAAAACATGTTAATTGTTCAATTAATAAACAGTTTGTTTGATGACAAATCGCTAAAGATGAAATTGGCCTCCCTTTCTGTCATTGTGAGTGTGCGTTTTTTTTTTTTTTTTTTGATTTTCGAACGATAATCGACTTTTGCTCCTCGATTTTCGAATGGCATTTTTGGCAGAAATTCACATCCCTAGATGAGACATAACATTATTGTTCCATATAGTACTGTTTTGAAGCCCATTGACTTTGTATACAAGCCCTATTAAATTTCAAGCAACTTCAAATGGTGTTCACCACCCAGTGTGTGACATTTCAAAGTGACAGAGAAAGCTTAAAAAAGATCAGACTTTATCCTTTGGGAATCGATTGGATCATGAAAAGTGTGTTATACAGGAGAAATTTGAATATTTCAATTGTTTTGTCCATATGAAGTCAATGTGCTTCAAAACAACACTCGATCCCACTGACTTTAATTGTATGGACCCCCCAAAATTATATTTATTTTTTCTTTAAATCTTCTTTTAGGACTTTTCACACTTGAAATAGTTAACCCTGGGTTATTCTAAACCATTCGTAAACGGAATCCGTCTCCCCCCAAACGCTGAAACTGGTGTTTATACAATTTCCATAACTGTCCAAACCATGTGAATATGAAGCATGTGATTGGCTGTCTGTTGCGAAGTCTTAACATTTTACCATCGTTTCAGACTGCACAGGTTTGACACCTTGTGAAAAGACCTTTGATGTTTGGAATGACAAGGTGAATAAAGGACAACAAAGTTTAACATTTTTGGATGAACAATCCCACTAATTTAAAGAATAAACAAACATGGTGGCGACAGCATTGCTTGAACTTCATGTGTATCTGCAGGTAAACTTACCAATGGATTCTTCAAAGGAAAAAATGACCTCCTTTCCTGCTTTTGTTAATTCATGGATTCTATTTCCAATCCATTTGAAGCCAGGTAATGTTTCCTAGGATGAAGGAGGGCAAAGTAAAAATACCAAAGTTCAGTAAGAAGTTAAACTATTAAGCAGTGGCCTTGTATTTTGTTTAGTAAACCAATTAATTCAGATTTCAAATCTGAGGGGAAGTGCTGCACAAGAAAGTGCTGGGGGTACGTGGACATTTTTAGAGAAAAATAAAATTTTTAAATAACATTTTACACATATTTTATTGGGTCTTTATACATAAAAAATAATAGCTGCCTTTAAAATGTAAGGATGCGGCCCTTATATGGGCATCCACAACCCCAATTTAGATCATAATCTCGATTCAAGAATAATAAAGCACTCAAGATATTTTAAGCCTTAGTATTGTACAAACTTCAAATTGAGACTTGAACTAACCTCAAAATGAAAGCCTTCAATGCGTGCAAAGGCATTAAGTATTTTGGAAGAAACGGTGGTGGCCAGCATGTATACTCTCTCAGTGTCTGCTGGGTCAGGATGGGCTTCCTTCCAGTTAAACAACATCCACCAGCCGAGCAATGCAGCTAACTCATTTCCCGTGAACACTTTCCAACTGCAACTGCTCATAAAAAACATAGAATACTCATTACTACTTAACTCAAGAGTTCAGAACCAGTACTGTCAAGTAGAGCTGGTACTTCTACGTTTTACTGCTGAGGGTATTAATGATAAAGTACTTGTCATTCTGCTCAGCAACAGCCAAGCGATCAGCATCGGGGTCTGTGGCCACGACAATGCGAGCCTCTTCTCTCTCGGCCAAACGAAGAGACAGCTCCTTAAACGGTCAGAGCAACACAACTCAATGGTTACAGTATGTCCGCATGCTAAATTAGCATTGTTTTCTCCTTCACTGTGCTATAACCAAGGGGTCATGGATTGGCTAGCTGGTTTTGGCAAGACGCAATTACCACATATGGCAAGAAGCCTTGGTCTTTCAAAGACAAACTTAAAGGGATAGTTCACTTTGAAATTAATTTTTGATATGTTTTAGCTTACCTCAAGAGCATCCAAGATGTAGGTGTCTTTGTTTCCACAGTACTTTAAATTTTGATATTTTTAGGTCAAACCGTTCTTGTCTGTCAGTCATATAATGCAGGTCTATGGTCACCACCTCAAAGAGCATGCACAGAGAAGTCCAAATTAAACATGATTTAATGACTCGTAAATGTAAGTACACATTGATGGCTTAAGACACGAAACGAGCGGTTTGTGTGAGAAAACGAACAGCATTTATATTGTTTTTACCTCTTGTAAACACAGCCTCGTCCAAGTGATCTGAGGTCGCCGGCGCTTCGGTCTTTTCCGGAAAGCACTGGAAGTGATCTCTCGCGCGTGTACGTCACTCATTGTTTACACAGAACAGAGATTGTAGGTAAGACGGCTAATTAAAAGGGTACTAATTTGCGCTTATCCGTGATGTTTAAACCGTCGAAAAAGAAAACAATTACAAAAAAATAAAACAATTGTATGAGTGACGTACACGTGCGAGAGATCACTTCCGGTGCTTTCCGGAAAAGACCGAAGCGCTCACGACCTCAGATCACTTGGACGTGGCTGTGTTTACAAGAGGTAAAAACTATATAAATACTGTTAGTTTTCTCACACAAACCGCTCGTTTCGTGTCTTAGGCCATCAATGTGTACTTACATTTACGAGTCATTAAATCATGTTTAATTTGGACTTCTCTGTGTATGCTCTTTGAGGTGGTGACCATAGACCTGCATTATATGACTGACAGACAAGAACGGTTTGACCTAAAAATATCAAAATTGGAAATACTGTGGAAACAAAGACACCTACATCTTGGATGCCCTTGAGGTAAGCTAAAACATATCAAAAATTAATTTCAAAGTGAACTATCCCTTTAATACAGAAATCAACAAATTAATAAGCCAATATGCTCATGGTTCCAAATAAAATATTTATATAAAAAAAAATTGTAATCGTTATGGTAATTAAATAAATTCCGTAGTTATTTAGAATTTTTATGTATTTATGTCATTTTTAAATATATATATATAGTTTACCAAGACAGATTCTCCTTCCTCTGGGTTAGGACAACTGACAGTGGAAAATTCAGGATCTGGATCTTTCTGTTCAGGAACAGGGATCGGAGGTGGGAAGCCAAACTGCTGAAAAGCTCTCTGGACAAAGTTGTGACCAACACCGTGGAAAGATGAATGCACAAACTTCAGGGGAGACTTTGTGTTAAGTTCTCTGCAATGAAAAAAAAAGAAAAAGAAGAGTGGTTAAAATCCAACTACCCTCTGTATGTTAAAACACATACTTGAAAAATACGTACTTCTAAATACATAGTTCCTCTAACCAAAATAAATTATTTAGACTTTGTAGATCATAGTGTTTTTTAAAGTCACCATAAAATAAAAATTGACCGTTCTTATCTTTCATGAAATATTGCAGTATTTTTTATAAGCGATTTGTCTGTGCACATTATTATTTTTTTTTTTTCAAATTCCTGTTTCCCTGTAATCTTTCATCAAAATAACTTCACCTCCCTCTTGCAGCTCATCTCTTCTCTGATGATGCGTTTACTGGTGTGAGGGCGGGGCAACCGGTGAGATACACCAATAGCAAACCACAACCATCCCAAAAAAATCAATACATCTATCCTACATTCTTATTCGAGAAGCCGTTTCACTCAGATATACGTCACAATAGGGAAGAAAACAGGATGCAACTTCAGTTTCATGCTGACTTTAAAGATAGTGTTTCAAATGTTTGCGCTAATATTGCTAGTATTGTTATTTGCTTTAAACTGGGTACTAAGTTAAAAAGAAATACTGATATTATACATTTGTTTTGTCTTTTGTATTATTAACTAAACAAACATACTGACAACAGGGTTTTTCCTGGCTCAAAATGAGGCGGAGGTGGTAAAATTGTAACACTAGGGGGGTCCGGGGGCATGCCCCCCCGGGAGAAAATTTTGTACATTTTAAAGATAAATTCATTAATCTGGTGCACTTTGAGTCACTCGAATCTGTTGTTAAGAATAAATAATAATCCACCCGCCAACCACCCATATTCTTTGATTTAGATATCTGCATCTGATCATCACATTACAATTATTCAATTAAGCATGATAATATGGTAACATATCACACAATTAACATTTATTTAAATTAAAAGTTCTTCTTTTGGCAAAATTACATTTTTTTTATAGAATAAACAGAGGCTTTACTCCCTTTAAACTTATTGTCAATGTTTCATTTTTGAAAACACTCTTATCGGAATAATTTTTTGTACCTTTTATAAAGGGCATTTTCCCCCTAATTTTATTTAAAGTATGCTCTAAATTTCATTTAAAATTCTTACATTTTATCAATAGGCTACATTCAATTAAAATAAGACACTAGGCTGTTACCAATCAAATTAAATAATTTACATTGAAAAATTATAACTGTATTACATGAGATTTTTTTGAATATACAAGTAATGTTGAAAAGAATGATACTAAACCGCCAGTAGGAGGGGGCAGGCGGCCGTCTTAATGAGCGAGTTATTGAGTCGTTAATGTAAACGATTCCTTCAAACGGCTGATTGATTCAGAATGAGGCGGTTTAATAATGGGCAATTGAATCTTTGTCTCAAGCGATTAGTTCAAAACGCTGAATGATTCAGTAATGAATCATGGATGAGTGTTGTTGTGTGACGCGATATGGTTCTGTTGTTTGGAACTATTTTCGCTGCTAAAACAGAACAAAAACAGTCTAAAAATGTAAGTAACTTGATTTTAACTATTTGTTTATTGAACTGTTATGAAATTAATATCTCGGTTTCAATCGTGATGACATTCAGGAAAACAGCACTCTGGTCGTATAGCCTATATATTGTTTCTTATCTATAATTAATGTTATAAATAACTGCGCGAGACTCAACAGCGCAACTTTGTTACCGTCCGTACATTAGGTACCATGATGGGAGTTCCGTGTCTTTATTACACTCATTTAGCTGTCATCCACCCTCGATTGAATGGAATGTTTTTATTACTCGGCCCGCTCGACCCGCGGATTATGATCCGTGCAGCACTATCGGCAAACTACACGGTTAGAGAATGGACACAAGAGGGAATCGCGACAGAACTGTCACGGTGGATAAAGTGTATATGAGCACGTGACTGTCTGTCCTAATTTTGTCGAGAGGCGGAGGCGGCACGAAATTTGACGGAGGCGGCCGCCTCATAATTGTCTATGCAGGAAAAACCCTGGACAAAAACAAACAAACATGCAATGCAAGTGTGGATGTATCTTTATCATAGCTGAAGTAAAGCAATGAAAAGTGAAGCAAAAAAGTAAAGTGGTCCAATTCCAGCCCTTCCCGTTTAGTTCTCTCCAGTCCTAAAGGGTTTTTTGTGGTGCTCAGTCCGATCCACTTTCAACAGCGTTTCTCAGAAATTGCTTACTGCACCTTTCATTTGTTTCCTTAAATAATTACAAATTACAAATAATAAAATGTGTGGAGTTTAATTTAAGTATTAAATCCAATTTATTAATCTTTAACTTTGTAAATAAATAAGAAAATTAGCAAATTCGTTTTTTTCAGTACTATAGTACATGGTGATCTCCAATTGTGGTAAAGTGGAATTGTGACATTTTACTGTTATTGATATCACCTGATAAAATGTTGATTTTGTGAAATTTACAAATAAGCATACCATATTGTAGAAAAATTATACAAATGCACCTTTAAAAATAAAAAATAAAGTCTAATATACACAAAAAGATTATTTGTCAAGGTGTGAAGAACCTTCAAACTGCAAAAAATATTTTCTAGAATATAAAAGGTTCTTCACACTCAATGCCACACTTATGGCACCATAACATGCTTCTAAGAACACTTGGCTGAAGTTTTTTTGGGAAACCAAAAATGGTTAATCTATATAATTGCTATTCTTCGGTTCTTCCTAGCACTTTATTTGTACAGTGTAAAAACACCAACAGTACACTCTCTTAGTACAGGTGAGAGACTGCACCTGTGGAAGCAGACAGAGTTTAGCTCTTCCATGTACCAGCGGCAGACGTCCTCCAGTGGGTCACTCCTTAACAGGCTGCTCTCAACTAGGTCCACATTCCAGGACCCGGCCCACGGTTCAGTACTCTCCTCAATGCAATGCAAGATCCCCTTATCGTGTGGCGAGGAGATCTGTGCACCATTGTGCCAGTAAACCTACAGAAAACCACAAGGTTGAATCACATCAATTGAACACCTAGTTCCTATTCTGAGGTATGCAAGACATCCTTGAGTGCGCTCGTGTTACTTTTAAAAGTCAGTTCTTTTAAAACTGTTTACAGTAATTTGAAGAAAAAAAAAATCAAGCTTGCAAATATGCGATTTTTAGGTCTATTGTAATTGTGGTTAGGTATCAATTGAATTTTAGCGATTCCAATTCCAAATTTGCTTATCAATTCCGATTCTTATCAATTCCAAGTTTAAAATACAGCTGCGAGCAGCGATTACGGGCCCAAGCCGGTGGCACCGCAACCCTGGTGCACCAAGGTGGCGGTACCGCCGGCTTTGGCCCTTCATCGCTGCTCGCAGCTATATTTATATATATATATATATATATATATATATATATATAAAGCCGGTGGCACCGCCACCCTGGTCCCTTTAGGGTTATTGTGCACGACTATCTGCAAAATATCTGCTCGCTATCTGCCGAACGGCTCTGGTAGTCCCGCTTCAGCACTGATGATGTTGTAGAAATAGTGTGCTCTGGTTGGTCTGGATTATTCAGGATTTATTATTTTATACAGAAATAAGTTATTTATAATTCAGATGAGAATAAAGTTAGTGTTGATTAAAATGAAGGAAAACAAATAAATTGATCTGAAATATAGCACATTCATTTTACATTTATTTAGGTTCAATTACCAAATATACAATCTTAATTTAATTTAAAGCAAACAATACATTTAAAATACATGGGTTGTATGCACATTTTTTTAAATAAAATATATATATATATATATATTCAAAAAGACAAGGCTTAAAAACTCTTGTCACTGTAACAGACACAATCTCTCTCTCTCACACACACACACACACACACACACACACACACACACACACACACACACACACACACACACACACACACACACACGTCAAGTCACTTACATTTTAGATGCAATATTGAATAAGCAGAAAAATCGGATTTTCTGCTCTGAAAATATAAATAAGCATACAAATTGAATAAGCACTTTGAATATTCTAAACAGAATAAGCACTAGTCGCTAATGAATAAGTACTAGTACTTAATGGAGTAGATACTAATATCTAAAAAATAAGTACTAGTAGCATGAAAATAGAGACTAGTATGTTAAAATGATTAAATGTTAAAACGGCTTGCCATATTGGCTCAGAGAGAGAGAGAGAGAGAGAGAGAGGAGGAGAGAGAGAGAGAGAGAGAGAGGAGAGAGAGAGAGAGAGAGAGAGAGAGAGAGAGAGAGAGAGAGAGAGAAGAGGAGAGAGAGAGAGAGAGAGAGAAAATGACATTTTAGATAATAGTAACTATTAAAAGATACTAGTACTTATTCATTAGCTACTAATACGTATTCAAAAGAATATCTAAAGAATAAGCACTAGTATCTAAAGAATAAGCACTAGTCGCTAATGAATAAGTACTAGTACTTAATGGAATAGATACTAGTATCTAAAAAATAAGTACTAGTAGCATGAAAATAGAGACTAGTATGTTAAAATGATTAAATGTTAAAACGGCTTGCCATATTGGCTCAAGAGAGAGAGAGAGAGGAGAGAGAGAGAGAGAGAGAGAGAGAGAGAGAGAGAGAGAGAGAGAGAGAGAGAGAGAGAGAGAGAGAAAATGACATTTTAGATAATAGTAACTATTAAAAGATACTAGTACTTATTCATTAGCTACTAATACGTATTCAAAAGAATATCTAAAGAATAAGCACTAGTATCTAAAGAATAAGCACTAGTCGCTAATGAATAAGTACTAGTACTTAATGGAATAGATACTAGTATCGAAAAAATAAGTACTAGTAGCATGAAAATAGAGACTAGTAGGTTAAAATGATTAAATGTTAAAACGGCTTGCCATATTGGCTCAGAGCATCAAAAGCATCAAACAAGAATATTAAAGTTTGATGCGTTGCCACGGCAACAGTATCTAAGATATCAATAATCCTTTCTCAGGTCTACATCTGCCGTGTGTTTACATTATACACATAAAGTTTGAAGCAAATTGGGTAAAAATAAGAGGGTGATTTCAAAGCATTTAGGAAGTGACACACTTCCTGCTGCCAGTTGGTGGCGCTATAACTTTGACTCACAATAGTCACATCCATGTGATCGGACACTTACACCGAACACACTGCTGAAGTTTCATCAAGATCAGTTAATGTATGCAGAAGTTATAACACACTTCCTGTTTCCATTATTCGCCATAAATTCGTTTCCTCGCCACGGCCAAACCGTTCGAGATATCAAAAATCCCCTGGCAATTTTTCATCCTCAATGTCTTGACTTCATGCTGACTGAGTTTCGTGGCGATTGGTTGAATTCTCTAGGAGTAGTATATCGAATTCCAGGGGCATACGCTTTCAAACAAACCATAATAGCCGACTTCCTGTTGGGCTGGGGTAAAAAGTAAAAGTACAAAGGATATATGAATCGATGAGATCTATATGTGTACCAAGTTTCATACTATTACATGCAAGCGTGTTTGATTTATGGACCAAGTTTTCGGACCCCGTTCCAGGGGGCGCTGTCGAGCCCCCTGCCACGGGCGGGTACCAGCTTCAGCCCGGCCCTGATGGCGCGGGTTCTGACCCGTGTGCAAAGATTCAAGAGTTTTTGAGCACGTTAAGGGCCCCAAAGGTGCGCTGAGAGTCTCAAAAGTATCCAAAAAGAATATTAAAGTTTGATGCATTGTCACGGCAACAGCATCTAAGATATCAACAATCCTTTCACAGGTCTACATCTGGCGTGTGTCTACATTATACACATCAAGTTTGAAGCAAATCGGGTAAAGCCTGTTTGATTTATGGACCAAGTTTTCGGACCCCGTTCCAGGGGGCGCTGTCGAGCCCCCTGCCACGCCCGGGTACCAGCTTCAGCCCGGCCCTGATGGCCGCGGTTTCTGACCCATGTGCAAAGTTTCAAGAGTTTTTGAGCATGTTAAGGGCCCCAAAAGTGCGCTAAGAATCTCAAAAGGATCCAAAAAGAATATTAAAGTTTGATGCGTTGTCACGGCAACAGCATCTAAGATATCAACAATCCTTTCACAGATCTACATCTGGCTTGTGTCTACATTATACACATCAAGTTTGAGGCAAATAGGGTAAAGCGTGTTGGATATATGGACCAAATTGTCGGACCCGTTCAAGGGGGCGCTGTCGAGCCCCCCTGCCACGCCCGGGTACCAGCTTCAGCCTGGCCCTGATGGCCGCGGGTTTTGTCCTGTGTGCAAAGTTTCAAGAGTTTTCGAGCACGTTAAGAACCCCAAAAGTGCCCGAAAGCATAAAAAAGCATGAAAAAGCTTAAAAAAAGGAATATTAATGTTTGATGCATTGCCATGGCAACAGTGTCTAAGATATCAATAATCCTTTCACAGGTCTACATCTGGCATGTGTCTACATTATGCACATGAAGTTTGAAGCAAATCGGGTAAAAATAAGAGGGTGATTTAAAAGCATTTTGAAAGTGACACACTTCCTGCTGCCAGTTGGTGGCGCTATAACTTTGACTCATAATAGTCACATCCATGTGATCGGGCTCTTACAACGAACACACTGCTGAAGTTTCATCAAGATTAGTTAATGTATGCAGTAGTTATAACACACTTTCTGTTTCACGTTTCTCGCCATAATTTCGTTTCCTCGCCACGGCCAAACCGTTCGAGATATCAAAAATCCCCTGGCAATTTTTCATCCTCAGTGTCTTGACTTCATGCACACCGAGTTTCGTGCCGTGTGTTTGAATTCTCTAGGAGGAGTGTTTCACATTCCATTGCATGCGTTTTCCAAACAACCCTTAATAGCCGACTTCCTGTTGGGCTGGGGTAAAAGTTAGAGTGCGAAGTATATATGAAACGAAGAGATCTACATGTGTACCGAGTTTCATATTATTACATGCAAGCGTGTTTGATTTATGGACCATGTTTTCGGACCCCGTTCCAGGGGGCGCTGTCGAGCCCCCCTGCCACGCCCGGGTACCATCTTCAGCCCGGCCCTGATGGCCGCGGGGTTCTGACATGTGTGCAAAGTTTCAGGAGTTTTTGAGCATGTTAAGGCCTCCAAAAGTGTCCAAAAGGTAGTAAAAAAATAATAATAAATATAGCTGCGAGCAGCGATTACGGGCCCAAGCCGGTGGCACCGCAACCCTGGTGCACCAGGGTGGCGGTACCGCCGGCTTTGGCCCTTCATCGCTGCTCGCAGCTATATTTATATATATATATATATATATGTATATATATATATATATATATATATAAAAGCCGGTGGCACCGCCACCCTGCTGCCTTTAGGGTTATTGTGCACGACGTGACACAAAATATCTGCTCGCTATCTGCCGAACGGCTCTGGTAGTTCCGCTTCAGCACTGATGATGTTGTAGAAATAGTGTGCTCTGGTTGGTCTGGATTATTCGGGATTTTTTATTTTATACAAAAATAAGTTATTTATAATTCAGATGAGAATAAAGTTAGTGTTGATTAAAATGAAGGAAAACAAATATATTGATCTGAAATATAGCACATTAATTTTACATTTATTTAGGTTCAATTACCAAACATACAATCTTAATTTAATTTAAAGCAAACAATGCATTTATAATGGGTTGTATGCACATTTTCTTTTTAATAAAAAAAAGATATATATCCAAAAAGACAAGGCCTTAAAGGGTTAAACTATTGTCACTGTAACAGACACAATCTCTCTCTCTCTCTCTCTCTCACACACACACACACACACACACACACACACACACACACACACACACACACACACACACACACACACACACACACACACACACACACACTGTTTAAAAGCAAGAAATATTTATCCAACCTGCTAAAACAGTCTGTCGGTGCCATCTTTTAAACATTCATCATATTGCATTGGTTTTAATTTCTTGACCTCAAACAGAGCACTAATCTGTTTATTTTTAAGTTATTGATTAAAAAAGAAAAGAAACATCAAATGCGTTTTTAGTCATATAGTATAATTTTATACAGAAATAAATTATTTGTAATTCAGATGAGAATAATTTTAAGGAAAACAAATATATTGATCTGAAATATAGCACATGTTTTTGTAAAATAAATTCAAGCAATGATTTAAATTTATGACCTACTCGAATTACGAAAAATAACTTCCTTTCAAAAGTCTTTTTTTAATTGACTTTCATTAAAAGTAACAAGTTTCATTATTTAAAGGTTCCATTTTCTTAAGAGTAACAAACTGAAGGCTCCCTTTTCCTAAGTATCAATAACACAGGTGTCATGATCCTGGTTGTTTCTCTCACATTACGCTGTTTCCTCATTTTCTCACACACACCCTCGTTATCCTCATCTTTTCCTCTTCAGCTGTTACTCGTTCCCTAGTTGGGGCTCTCGCCTCCTTTCACCTGAACCCTCTTTACTTGATTAGCGTCTCTATTTCTTCCCTCTCTTCCTTCCTGTCTTTGCCTGAGTATTGCATTTCTGTGTGTGCTATGTGCCGTCTAACACAATTGTCTCCTGTCCTGTCTTAGTCCTGTCGGAGAGCTGTTTGTTACAAGGAACCTTTTGATCTGAGCCGGAGATTCGCCGTTTGCCTTTGATCTCCCTGAGCGCCATCAGCCAGCGCCTCTACTCACAAGATGGAGATTTCTTCTAACTATCGCCTACTAGGCTGTTGCTGTTTAAGTTGTTGCTTTAACAGAGACTCTAATTTAATGTTATCCTTCAAGAAGCTCTAAAGGTGATGATACACGGGGCAACTTTTTGAGCAATGTTGCTGGGCAATCTTGCAGAGCGATTGTTGCTTGGGCACTTTCTCATTAAAAATGGGCAATACATTTCTATCTGGATAATTTAGATTGGTTGTGGGCCTTGTGTCTCATCTGGTTGCCCGTTGACACCAACATTGCCCAGCAACATTGCTCAAAAAGTTGCCCTGTGTATCATCACCATAAGTTCCCTTTGTGAAGATTTATGTTCATCAATCGCCTGGCAAGCTCGCATTAAACTGTACTATTTCTCCGCACCTGTTGTCTGACTCTTAACTCATGACAGAATACTCAGGCCAACACGATCCAGCTGCGGAGAATCCTGTCCGGTCAGCGATAGAGATCCAAGGAGTTGTCCTGGGAAGACATGAGGAGGAACTCACTGCTGCACGGCGCGCCGTTGATTCCCTAGTCGCTCAAGTTAATGACCTCACGCTTCAGCTTCACCGGGTCCGTCAAGATCCATCCGCTTCGCATGCTTCACAGGCCCTCTCTGAACCTCGCGTCAATAATCCTCCCTGTTATTCCGGTGAGCCGACCCAATGCCGTTCATTTTTGACCCAATGCGAGGTTGTGTTTTCTCTCCAGCCCTCCACTTATTCCAAGGACTCCACTCGCGTGGCATTCGTCATCTCCCTTCTCTCCGGAAGGGCTCGTGAATGGGGAACGGCAGTTTGGGAATCGGATGCCGAGTGCGTAAGGCGTTTCCCTCGCTTTAAGGAGGAGATGATCAAGGTGTTCGACCGTTCTGTTTATGGGGAGGAAGCCTCTCGCCTTCTCTCTTCTCTGCGCCAGGGTAAGCGCTCTGTTGCTGACTTTTCCATAGAGTTTCGCACCCTGGCTACCACGAGCGGATGGAACGAGCCTTCACTGTTGGCTCGCTTTCTCGAGGGTCTTAACGCTCAAGTCAAGGATGAGATACTGGCGCGTGAGGTTCCAACTCGCCTTGACCCTCTCATTGAGCTGGCCATACGAATCGAGAAGCGCTTCGACCTCCGCCGTAGGGCTCGTGGAATGGAATCGGCCCTGCTCTCTTTTGCACCTGCTGCTTTGCCCGTTTGTCCCTCTGACACCCCTGGCTCCGAACCCATGCAGCTGGGTGGTATCCGTATCACACCGTCAGAACGGGAACGAAGAATTGTAAATCGCCTCTGCCTCTACTGTGCCTCCGCCGCCCATTTTGTCTCGTCATGTCCATTAAAAGCCAGAGCTCGCCAGTGAGGGGAGGGCTACTGGCGAGCGCGATTTCTCTGGACTCTCCACCTATCTCCTGTACTACCTTTGAAGTTCACCTTCGCTGGCCCGGTTCCTCCGTTATCTGCAAGGCACTCATTGACTTGGGTGCGGAGGGAAACTTCGTTGATGAGAGGTGGGCGCGAGAACAGGGTATTCCCCTGAAGGAGTTAGATGAAGCCACTCCCCTTTTTGCTCTCGATGGGAGTTCCCTACCTAGGGTCAGACGAGAGACTTCCCCTTTGACTCTCACGGTTTCTGGTAACCACCACGAGACCATTTCCCTTTTGATTTTTAGTTCTCCCTAGTCTCCCTAGAGATTTTTAGTTCTCTTTAGTCATCCTTGGCTTATTAAACACAATCCTCAGATTAATTGGGTGGAGGGTTCTGTTGTTTCGTGGAATGTTTCGTGTCATGTTGAGTGTCTAACTTCTGCCCTTCCTCCTGTCTCTTCTGTCTCTGTGTTACAGGAAGAACCAGGGGATTTGTCTGGCGTACCGAAGGAATATCATGATCTATGGATGGTTTTTAGTAAGTCGCGGGCGGCCTCGCTCCCTCCTCACCGACCATATGACTGTACCATAGATCTCCTCCCTGGTACCACGCCTCCCCGCGGACGCTTGTATTCCTTGTCAGCGCCAGAACGTGAGGCTCTCGAGAAGTATTTGTCTGAATGCTTAAATGCGGGTACCATAGTCGCCTCCACGTCGCCTGTCGGAGCAGGGTTTTTCTTTGTTAAGAAGAAAGATGGTTCGTTGCGTCCGTGCATTGACTATCGTGGTTTGAATGACATAACCATAAAGAATCGTTATCCTTTACCGCTTATGTCATCGGCCTTTGAGGTTTTACAGGGAGCCAAATACTTCACTAAGCTCGATCTCCGTAATGCTTATCATCTAATCCGTATTAAGCACAGGGATGAATGGAAGACTGCGTTCTATACTCCCCTGGGGCACTTTGAATATCGCGTTCTTCCGTTCGGACTGGTCAACGCTCCCGCAGTTTTTCAAGCCTTGGTCAATGATGTCCTTCGGGACATGCTGAACATTTTCGTTTTCGTTTATCTCGATGATATTCTTATTTTTTCTCCATCTCTCCAGGTGCACATTCAGCACGTTCGTCGGGTCCTTCAGCGCCTTCTCGAGAATAAGCTGTTTGTTAAGGCTGAGAAGTGTAAGTTTCATGCCCAGTCCGTTTCTTTTTTGGGGTCGGTAATCTCGCCAGAGGGGGTTAGTATGGATCCTGACAAAGTGAAAGCAGTCACTGATTGGCCTGTTCCAGATTCTCGAAACGCACTTCAGCGTTTTCTCGGTTTCGCCAATTTTTATCGACGTTTTATTTGTAACTTCAGTCAGATTGCCAGATGCGTTGTCACGTCTTTTTGGTCCCTCGGAAGCTGAGGACTCCCTCACCCCTATTGTCCCTGAGAAGCGCGTTGTCGGGGCGGTTGTCTGGGGAATTGAAAGACTTGTTAGACGCGCCCTCTCACGAACGGTTTCCCCGCAGTCCTGTCCTAGTGACTTACTTTTTGTGCCAGTCCCTGTGCGTCGTGCCGTTCTTCAGTGGGCTCACTCGTCTAAACTCGCGGCTCATCCCGGTGTAAGAGGAACTTTAGCGTCCGTTCGCCAGCGGTTTTGGTGGCCCTCTTGCGAACGTGATACTCGTCGCTTTGTTGCCTCTTGTTCTGAGTGCGCTCAGACTAAGACTAGCAAATATCCGCCTGCCGGACTCTTGAGACCTTTACCCATCCCTTCACGCCCCTGGTCTCATATAACACTTGATTTTATTACTGGGCTTCCCACGTCGCTAGGCAACACCGTTATTTTGACCATAATTGACCGCTTTTCCAAGGCTGCTCATTTTGTTCCGCTTCCTAAACTCCCCTCTGCCAAGGAGACCGCCCAAATCGTTATCGAACATGTTTTCAGGCTCCATGGACTCCCCTCTGACGTAGTGTCGGATAGGGGTCCTCAGTTTTCGTCTCAATTTTGGAAGGAGTTTTGCCGGTCGATCGGTGCGTCCGCCAGTCTCTCGTCCGGCTTCCACCCTCAGACGAACGGTCAAGCCGAACGGGCCAATCAGACTGTTGGTCGAATTTTACGCTCTCTTGCCTTTCGCAGTCCCGCTTCTTGGGCTGAACAGCTGCCCTGGGCGGAGTACGCTCATAATTCTCTCCCCTCCTCCGCAACCGGTCTCTCGCCGTTTCAGGCCAGCCTCGGTTATCAGCCCCCCTCTTTCCGTCTCAGGGTTCTGTTTCGAACGTCCCCTCTGTTCTGAAGTTTGTTCAACGCTGTAAGCGAACCTGGTTGAGAGTTCGAACTGCTCTTTGTCGTTCCCGTAGACGAACTCGTAGGGCTGCGAACCGTCGTCGTGTCAAGAGCCCTCGATACACTTGCCGGCAGAAAGTCTGGTTATCGACTTCTAATCTACCTCTCCAATCTATCTCCCGCAAGCTCGCTCCTCGTTTTATTGGACCTTTTCGCGTGTCTAAGATCATCAGTCCTGCCGCGGTCCAACTAAAGCTTCCCAATCATCTTCGTCGTATCCATCCTGTCTTTCACGTTTCTTGTATTAAACCGGTTATTCGTTCCACCCTACACTATACTCTACTCCTCGTCCTTGTGTCGAGGGTAATCCTGTTTACACAGTCCGTGGACTATTAGACGTTCGGCGCCGGGGTCGAGGTCAACAGTTCCTTGTGGACTGGGAGGGCTATGGTCCTGAGGAGA
The DNA here is from genome assembly GCA_036326025.1 of Chrosomus eos. Classification (NCBI taxonomy): domain Eukaryota; kingdom Metazoa; phylum Chordata; class Actinopteri; order Cypriniformes; family Leuciscidae; genus Chrosomus; species Chrosomus eos. The sequence continues at coordinate 11,427,011 of CM070825.1, forward strand.
GGAGTTGGGTCCCCTCTCGTGACATCCTAGATCAGTCCCTCATTGACGATTTCCTTCGGTCCCGTCAGCTCTCCCCCTCGGGAGCGCCAGGGGGCGCTCGTTGAGGGGGGGGGCACTGTCATGATCCTGGTTGTTTCTCTCACATTACGCTGTTTCCTCATTTTCTCACACACACCCTCGTTATCCTCATCTTTTCCTCTTCAGCTGTTACTCGTTCCCTAGTTGGGGCTCTCGCCTCCTTTCACCTGAACCCTCTTTACTTGATTAGCGTCTCTATTTCTTCCCTCTCTTCCTTCCTGTCTTTGCCTGAGTATTGCATTTCTGTGTGTCCAGCCTACTAGGCTGTTGCTGTTTAAGTTGTTGCTTCTAACAGAGACTAGGGATGTCCCGATACCACTTTTTCACTTCCGATACCGATACCGATGCCGCAGCTTTGGCTTTTGCCGATACCGATATTAATCCGATATTTTTATTTTATTCTTAAACTAATAAAAAATATAGCAATTTTCTCAATTAGCCACCTAAAATATACCTCCTATATAGTCCACAACAACAGTTGATTATGAAAGATTGCCACCCTTTATTCAAACACTACAAAAAAAAATATATATATATATATATAATTATATATATATTATATATATATATTATATATAATATATAATATAAAATGAAGAAAATACAGGTACTTCAGTACTTAAAGCTAGCTAGCTACCAACAGGTTTAAAGTTAAAACAATTTAAACAGCAGCATTCTACATTGTAAATACCAGTATACAGTTTTTGTTTTTTAAATCAAGTAGAATTTCTATAACTGTGTGTTAAACTGATTATCACTCTTGTGTGTGTGTTAAACACAATCTACCTAATAGAGACAGCTTCATTATAAAGATAAACAACAAATCCCCAAAATATATGATCATAATCTATGACAAAAATGCTATTATAAACAAGATTAGTGGATAATACACATTGCTCTTTTTATTGTTGTAAAATACATTCATGAAAAACAAGATAACAAAAATGAAAAAGATAATTATTTTAGATATAGCTAAATCTGCTATAAAATTGAGACATGTTTTAAGTGTATTGCACAGCTATTTAATGAGGCAGCAACATTAATAATTAATAATGTTAATAAGCTTTAATTGCGACACTGCATTATGATATGAAAGGCTCCAATACAGTGCACAAAGCGCTTATGCGCATCCCGAGCGGAGAATGATGCGCTTGAAGCCACGTGGAGTTACAGCACGCAGCGCGTCGAGTCCGCTTTGAAAAGTTCAAAGCACAACGGAGATACATATTGATGGACAGTGTATTATACAGTATCTATCTATGCAATCGTTTATTGAGCCTTTTCTTTTAACAGTTTTAGATTTCAGTTACTGTGCGCGTGAAGAACAATTATAGTGCTCTGACTCTAGTGTTGTGATCAAACCGACAGCGTCCGACACCCGGTAGAGAGTAACACGATTGAGTTACAGGCAGCAATACGTCCAGCAAGATAAAGTTGTTCTATGCGAAAACATAGACCTTTATCTTACAAATCAAGTATAATAGTATTAACATTGAATCATCTTGAAGATAGTTTCATCATTGACTGTAACCGAACGCGACGCGTTGTTTGAATGCTGAATGGAGAATGACTGACAGCCGCGAGAGGGAAAAGTTTACGTGATTTTGAATTTAATGACTTATTAATTTCTCTCTCACATAATGGCTTTAGAACACTTATAATAGAGTGCACGAAAACGTTATGGTACTTTAGAATGTTTTTGTGCCTTTTGTGGGGCTTAACAATAACACATAATAGTCTACCCACAATATCGGATTTGGATCGGCCTCGTCTGATCGATGTCTGATCGATACCCGATCCCGCAAAAATGGCAGTATCGGAGCCGATACCGATCCTGAGTATCGGATCGGGACATCCCTAACAGAGACTCTAATTTAATGTTATCCTTCAAGAAGCTCTAAGTTCCCTTTGTGAATATTTATGTTCATCAATCGCCTGGCAAGCTCGCATTAAACTGTACTATTTCTCCGCACCTGTTGTCTGACTCTTACCTCATGACAACAGGAACAACACTTAACAATTATCACGATAATATATCAGTCAATATCGATAATTATGACCATAAATGTCAAATCTTTTTTTCTTTCAACTTTAAAGGCAGATTTTTGTTTCTAACTGAAAGTTGTAGAAACCAGAGCGTTAATTGTGGTTTTAAACTACATTTTACTGTCAGAACATATCATGACAAACACTTGCCAAACAGGAGAACATTTCACAAATCTGAGCTAGAACATTCAAACATTTGTAATTTTTCCTTAACAAAAATAATATCTTTATTTCGAAATTAATTTCTTAGTTTCTGCATGTGCTAATGGGGGATATTGTTTCAAGTCTTGAAAGAGGTTTGTGTTGCCTGACTTTGATGGCACGTATCTTTATGAAATGTATGAAAAACAGTAGGCTATAGCCTAAATACATAAATACTGTAATTATATTCCATTAGTCCTTTAATACATTGTCTACATTAATAATATAATACAATTCAATATGTATATCCCACATTTCATGGTGCAGTTCATATTACTAGGCTAACGTTACAGTAAAACCATGGTAAATGATGGGAATTTGTAGATGGAAAATCTTTCTGACTGTATAGTTGCGCACAGTGTTTCTCCTGTTCCTCAGCGCTGTTTTATCTGCCTTTAAACTGGTTTAAATCACTGAGACATTTGTGTTCTTCGCTGAATTCAAGTGCTTCTCACTGGATCTCGTGATCGAGACTGATCAGAGTTAACCATAGACAGTAAAATAACGCTTCTGCTCTAGTGAACTCGCGCTGCGCTGCCGTTTGGACTTTGAGCCGAGCGGATAAACAGTCCGTGAGGCGCCCGCGGTTCAAATGAGTTCTCTTACGAGAGTATCTCTCGTACTGCGTAATAGCTTACGCTATGGGGAAAACTCTTTTCATCGAGATATTGAAGCCAAAAAATTATCCTTAATTTTTAATCAATGTAAAACGCTTTGCAGCAGCAAGCAGACATAGGCGAGACAGCTTGCGCGCCTATTGGCTGTCTTGCGGCAAAAGCAGCAGCCTATCGAGAGAGGCTCTGCGTGACGTCATGACGAATGGGGGCACTTCGCGCCCATATCGTCACGTCCCGCCAGAAAGGGCGTGGTCTCGCCCTATAAACAAACTCGATAAGCTGCCATACACTGATTTTTCAACTCTTCAGCGAAGCTCACGCATCGCTGGATCCGGATGAGAAGCCGCGCCGTCGACCTGTAGCCTTCAGCGGGACGTGCCTTTGAGCCTGGAGTCGTTGGCCTCGCCGCCTTCAGCCGCCGTACCTGCTGCGCTTTCCGGCGTACATATCCTTTCCTCTGCCTTAGAGTGTGTGTGTGTTTGCTATATTTGCATTTTTCTCCCACTACCTCTAAAAGAGCTGCGTCTTTTTAAAGATGCCTTCCTGTGGCTCTTGCCGAGCCCCACTCAGCGATGAGGACCGCCACGTCATCTGCGTGTCCTGCCTGGATGAGGATCACGCGGCCATCGCGCTCGCTGACAGCGGATGCCATCATTGTGAGCGGCTGCCTATGGTGACTCTGCGGACTCGCCTGGCGTCGTTTTTCGAGCCCGCATTCCAGCCCACCGTGATGGAATCCGCAAGCAAGAAGCGCCGCGCCCAGCGCGCTCCCGAGCTATCTTCTGCCCGCCAAAGCTCGCCGGTTCGCCCGCCAGCTTCGCCGGTTTCGCTCGAGTCGCTCCAAACGGACAACGGCCGCCGTCTGCCGCCGCGTCCGCTCTTGAGGTCAACGAACCTACCGGAGCCGGCATTGAAACTGAGCCGATGCGTCCGCTCTCTCAAGCCATGGATTACATCGGCCTCGACTGAAAGGTGCCCGGGCAAATAACGCGCAACAGGCTGGACGGACGCTTTCTCGGGAAAGACGAAGCTCCGTCACAGTCGAGACCCTTCCTCCCTGAAAGGTGAGAAACATTTGTGGCTAACGCTATCCGAGATGACGGAAGCTGAGCGCTCCGTGTTCCTCGACGCTCTCGCTCTGCTGGACGCCGCCCCCCTCAGCGCGGGCCCCGGCCGAGGATTGAGATAAAGCCCGAGGTCTCAAGGCCTTCCTAGTCTCTCTAGGAAAGCGACGGTGTTCAGTTCCCGCTGAGGCCGGATTTCCACCAAAACTTCTCGCTCGTTCAGTTCCAAGCAATGTGACTGTTCCAGTGTATTTCGCAGTGAGCACGCTGGTTCCACAGCCCGCTTGCCTGCGCACAAAGGCCGTCGTTTCGGCTAACCAACAGCGCCGCCAGGCCCGAGATCAAACACCGCGCTCTTGCTCTGCTGGACGCCGCCCCCCTCAGCGCGGGCCCCGGCCGAGGATTGAGGTAAAGCCCGCTGCGGCCGGATTTCCACCAAAACTTCTCGCTCGTTCAGTTCCATGCGTTGTGACTGTCCCAGTGTATTTCGCAGTGAAGCAGCCGGTGTCTCAGCCCGCTTGCCTGCGCACAAAAGCCGTTTCTATGGCTACCCAGATAAATCCAATAAAGAGTGCATTTTCTGGTGTTCCGGCCACGGCCGTGGTGTTACGAGTGTTGTAAGAATGCCCACGTCCCAGTGCCCATTCCCACACCCAGACACAGCCCGCCACGGTGCAGGGCTAGCACAAATAAAACCGACTCAGGTCGGTTGTGCAGAAAATGTAGTGAACGCGCCCATACAATGCCCGCTTACACTACACGATGCGTGTCCCTTGGTTTCTGTAAAAACGAAACTAACACACATTCAGTCGGCGCGAGCCGACAGTGTTCTCAGTGCAGTAAATGTGCCCGCTGTCCCGCGCCCGCATTTCCTCACTGACACGCCGAATCCCACGGGATTCACCCCCGCTCGCTTTCTCTGCACAACCCGTCACAGAGAAGCTGAGCGCGGGCAGGCTGCCCGCTGTGATTAGCGCGCACCCCCGCCTCGCACGCTGTAAACACAGCGTTGATTCAGTCGGCGCGAGCCGAGTGTTCTCAGTGCAGAAAATGTGCCCGCTGTCTCGCGCCCGCATTTCTCACAGACACGCCGAATCTCACGGGATTCGCCCCCGCTCGTTTTCTCTGCACAACCCGTCACAGAGAAGCTGAGCGCGGCTAGGCTGCCAGCTGTGATCAGCGCGCGCCTCGCACGCTGTAAACAACAGTGATTCAGTCGCGCGAGCTGACAGTATTCTCAGTGTAGTAAATGTGCCCACATTCTCTCACACACGCCGAATCCCACGGGATTCGCCCCGCTCGCTTTCTCTGCGCGTCCCGCCATAGAGAAGCTGAGCGCGGCCAGGCTGCCCGCTGTGATCAGCGCGCCCCCCCCCGCCTCGAACGCTGTAAACACGGTGTTGTGTTCCCAGTACACAGGGGCTCTCGAGCGGCCGTCCTGCCGCGGCCAGAGCCCAGATTTCATTCTACCCCTAGCTATTCACGCAGATGCGTGGCCAAGGCTTCCCGGGTATCAGAATGGGTGTTGAACACTATAACGAGAGGCTATTCGCTACAGTTCGCTCGACACCCCCACCGTTATACGGCGCGCGTTGAAACTACGGTGAAAAGCGAAGTGTTTCATCTACTTCGAGCCGAGATAGCGAAACTACTGAGAAAAGGGGCTATAGAACCTCTATCTCAGGGCGAAGGGGGCTTATACAGCAGATATTTTCTGGTACCGAAAAAGATGGAGGGCTCAGACCCATTCTAGATCTGCGACTGCTGAACAGAACGCGTGTGAAGCGCCAGTTCAAAATGCTTACGACCAGGAAAATCCTCGCGCAAGTGCGCCAAGGAGACTGGTTCATGTCAATAGATCTGAAAGACGCCTATTTCCAAATATAAATGGCGTCCCATCACAGGCGATTCTTGAGATTCGCTTTCGAGGGCCAGGCATATCAATACACAGTCCTGCCGTTTGGCCTGTCCCTAGCACCCCGTACGTTCACGAAGTGCATGGACGCGGCATTCGCCCCCCCTGAGACTTCGGGGCATGCGAGTTTTGAACTACTTGGACGATTGGCTGATTCTAGCTCGTTCACGAACAGAGCTCATAGAACACAGGGCCGCATTACTCGAGCACCTCGAGGAGCTGGGCCTTACAGTCAATTGGGCGAAAAGCTCACTGCTCCCCAGTCGGAAAATTTCCTTTCTGGGAACAGTGTTGGACTCGCTATCCATGACGGCACGCCTGTTACCGAAGCACGGATTAAATATTCAGCACGTCGCGAAATCCTTCCGCCACGGCTCTATAGTCCCGCTCAGAAGGTTTCAGAAAATGCTGGGTCTGATGGCCTCAGCAGCCTCCGTACTCCAGTTGGGCCTGCTCCGCATGCGCCCACTGCAGCTATGGCTAAAAGCACGAGTTCCCCCAGGGCGTGGACCGCGGGTCTATTTCGCCTCAGGGTCGACCTCAGTGCGTTTCAGCTCTGAAACCGTGGAAAGTGACCGACTGGTATCAGTCAGGTGTGAGTCTGGGGATCGCCTCGGGTGTGAAGGTGGTGTCTACGGACGCCTCCACATCGGGGTGGGGAGCGCTGCTCGAGGGCAGACCGCTAGCTGGCCTGTGGTCAGTACGGGAGAAGCTCCTTCACATAAACTGCTTGGAATTAAAAGCAGTCGACAGAGCGCTACGGCGCTTCTGTCCCCAGATAAAAGGCCACCACGTCTTGGTCCGATCAGACAACATGTCAGTGGTGGCGTACATAAATCGCCAGGGCGGCGTCAGGTCCCGAAACCTTTACAGGCTGACGGAACGCCTCCTGGTCTGGGCTCAGCACAACCTGCTCTCGCTGAGAGCGGCGCATGTGCCTGGTCACCTAAATGTGGGGCCAGACAGGCTGTCCAGAAACAACGTCCCAGCAGGAGAATGGTCGCTGTACCCGCAGACGATCCAGCTGCTGTGGGAAACGTTTGGCAAAGCGCAGGTGGACCTGTTCGCGTCCCAAGAAAACGCTCATTGCCCGAGATTCTTCTCGAAAAGCCGTGACGCGCTGGCCCATGTTTGGCCCCGCCGCCCCCCATATGCTTTTCCCCCTGTCTCACTCCTGCCTCAGGTGTTGGAGTGAATCAGGAGGGAGGGATGCCCAGTGCTACTCATAGCTCCGCTCCGTCTTGGTTCCCTGTCCTGATGCAGCTGACCAGCGCTGCCCCATGGCCTTTACCGTTGAGGAGAGACCTCCTCTCTCAGGCGGAAGGCTCGATTTGGCATCCTCACCCGGATTTGTGGTCCCTGCACGCATGGGCCATCAACGGGTACCCGCTTACCTCCCAGAGGGAGTGTTAAACACGATCGCGCAGGCTAGAGCCCCGTGTACCAGACGACTCTACTCCTCGAAATGGTCTGTGTTCTCTGCTTGGTGTCAAGCGCAGGGCTTTTTCACCTGTAGACTGCGGGGTTACGGAAGTGCTTTCCTTCCTTCAGGAGCTACTGGATAAGGGCAGGACCCCATCCACGCTCAAAGTATACGTGGCGGCCATAGCAACGTTTGCAAAACCGGTGTCTGGCCAGTCACTGGGAAAGAACGACTTAGTCGTGCGTTTCCTTAGAGGAGCTCGGAGGCTAAACCCTCCCAGGCCCCCTTCAGTCCCGACATGGGACCTTTCCACGGTCTTGGAGGCCATGAAAGGTGCCCCATTCGAGCCAATCCAGTCGTCAGACATGAAACACTTGTCTGCAAGACAGCGTTTCTTACGGCTCTTGCTTCAGTGAAGCAAGTAGGGGACTTACAAGCGCTTTCAGTAAGCGTGTCATGCATGGAGTTTGGGCCTAATGACTCAAAGGTCATACTCAAACCTAAGCACGGCTACGTGCCGAAATCCCTCAACACACCGTTCAGGGCCCAGGTGATTTCCCTGTCTGCCCTTCCGGTTCTCAATGAGGAGGACGACGCGACTCTTCTTTGCCCAGTCAGGGCATTAAGAGCTTATGTGTCCCGCTCGTCTGGGTTCAGACAGACCGAGCAGCTTTTCTTTCGTATAGCGGGCGTTCCAAGGGGCTTGCCGCTTCGAAACAGAGCCTATCCAGATGGATAGTCGATGCCATAGCGCTGGCTTACACTTCCAAGGGCTTGCAGTGCCCCTTGGGTGTCAGAGCGCACTCCACGAGAGGCGTGGCCTCGTCGTGGGCATGGTCTAGCGGGGTCACCCTGCAAGATATCTGTACGGCCGCGGGCTGGGCCTCGCCGTCTACATTTATAAAATACTATAACCTGGAGGTGCCTGCCTTACAAGCTAAGCTTTTGGCTAGACTTCAGTGCTATCTGCCCGCTGTGCGGCTCGGATGCTGAGTGTTTGGCATGCGCATCGTTCAGACCGATGCAGCAGCTCCATGAGTACTGGCACAAGTAGGGCCACCCAGTTTAGGCTGAAAGCTTTCACCCTGGCTGCGTGGTTTAATGGTCATATGGTTAGCCCCTGTGGGTCTATCTATAAGGAGAAATGCTTCCAGCCTCTCCTTTTTTACTCTCTGTGAGTGTATGGTGATTATGCACTACATGAGCCCTGGGCCTTTGCCCCTGGGACTTTGGTGTTGGATCCCTATCCGCACGGCGTGTTACACTGTGTTCCCCATAGCGTAAGCTATTACGCAGTACGAGAGATACTCTCGTAAGAGAACGTACTCGGTTACTAACGTAACCTCGGTTCTCTCTAGAGAGGGAACGAGTACTGCGTATCTTGCCGTGCTTGGAATACGCTCTGGTTCGCTTCGGCGATGAAAAATCAGTGTATGGCAGCTTATCGAGTTTGTTTATAGGGCGAGACCACGCCCTTTCTGGCGGGACGTGACGATATGGGCGCGAAGTGCCCCCATTCGTCATGACGTCACGCAGAGCCTCTCTCGATAGGCTGCTGCTTTTGCCGCAAGACAGCCAATAGGCGCGCAAGCTGTCTCGCCTATGTCTGCTTGCTGCTGCAAAGCGTTTTACATTGATTAAAAATTAAGGATAATTTTTTGGCTTCAATATCTCTATGAAAAGAGTTTTTCCCATAGCGTAAGCTATTACGCAGTACTCGTTCCCTCTCTAGAGAGAACCGAGGTTACGTTAGTAACCGAGTACGTTTCGTTCCGCTTTTGGCGCATAAACATGATCTAATATTTATCGAACTCTTGATATCGTTTTATAGAGAAAAAATTATATCGCAATAATGAATGAATGAGCATATCAATTTAAGACGTGGCTTAATGTAATTTATGACCTTGTATGGAAAAGCCGGACGTTTTTATGACTTTTTATGGTCTAAAATTCTTATTATTAAATTTAAGACGTTTTATGACTTTTTATGACCCCGCGGAAACCCTGTTCATAGGAATTCATTCGAGCGCACTGCGAGCGCCACCACTATAAATGTCCTTACTTTACTTTCACTTTTAACTTAGCGATTTAAAAGCCCCCGGCGGTGTTACACGTCAAATAACCGTGGGAAAAGATCCTATTATATATATATATATATATATATATATATATATATATATATATATATATATATATATATAACTACAATAGCCATACCTGTTTTATGTACTGAGTTGATATCATTTTGGACACAAGAGGGCAGTATAGCCCTATGTATTACTTGATGTATTTATTTTTTTAACTGAATAGCGCATTCTGGCTGTTTTTAAACTTGTACATTATTCTTAAATTGAAAACAAGAATAAAATGGGTTAAGTTCTGATATTTGTATAATTTTATCTAGAAATAAATGGTGTATAATTAATTTTTTAGAAGATATGAGGCTTTTAGTGTTTACTTTTTTGACATGACTTTAATCCCTCGCCATAGCAAAACAATTTGAGATATTCAATAGCCATTCACAATTTAGCTTCTTTAATGTATTTTCATCATGTTGAAAAAGTTTGGTGGGAATTAAATAAAGCACTTAAGAGGAGTGGGTAAAAAATCAGAGGCTGATTTTGCCAAAAATCCACATTCAGACCAAAATATCTGACTTCCTGTTGATCCGAGCTAATGATTGTTAATTAGAAAGCTGTCCGGCTCGAGGAGAAAAATATACATACCGATTTTTGTTACTGTAGGTAAAACTAATACCCCATTTTTGACTAAAGGTGGCGCTACTGAGCCCCTCACCACGCCCGTTTCTGAAACTTTGCAAATGTCTCCTGGCTAATAAATGAGATGTGTCTGTCGAGTTTCATGCAATTTCAAGCATGTTAAGAGTCTCAAAAGCATAAAAAAAGAATATTAAAGTTTGATGAGTTGCCATGGCAACAATATTTTAGAGATTAAATCCTTTCACAGGTCTACATCAGCCGTGTGTTTACATTATACACATCAAGTTTGAAGCAAATCGGGTAAAAATAAGAGGGTGATTTCAAAGCATTTTGGAAGTGACACACTTCCTGCTGCCAGTTGGTGGCGCTATAACTTTGACTCACAATAGTCACATCCATGTGATCGGGCTCTTACAACGAACACACTGCTGAAGTTTCATCAAGATCAGTTAATGTATGCTGAAGTTATAACACACTTCCTGTTTCACGTTTCTCGCCATAATTTCGTTTCCTCGCCACGGCCAAACCGTTCGAGATATCAAAAATCCCCTCGCAAACTTTCATCCTCAATGTCTTGACTTCACGCTGACCGAGTTTCGTGCCGTGTGTTTGAATTCTCTAGGAGGAGTACTTCACATTCCATTGAGTGTGTTTTACCAACAACCCTAAATAGCCACTTACTGTTGGGCTGGGGTAAAAAGTAAGAGTGCGAAGTATATATGAAACGATGAGATCTACATGTGTACCGAGTTTCATATTATTACATGCAAGCGTGTTTGTTTTATGGACCATGTTTTCGGACCCCGTTCCAGGGGGCGCTGTCGAGCCCCCCTGCCACGCCCGGGTACCATCTTCAGCCCGGCCCTGATGGCCGCGGGTTCTGACATGTGTGCAAAGTTTCAGGAGTTTTTGAGCATGTTAAGGCCTCCAAAAGTGTCCAAAAGGTAGTAAAAATAATAATAATAAATATAGCTGCGAGCAGCGATTACGGGCCCAAGCCGGTGGCACCGCAACCCTGGTGCACCAGGGTGGCGGTACCGTCGGCTTTGGCCCTTCATCGCTGCTCGCAGCTATATTTATATATATATATTAGGGGTGTAACGATACGCGTATTCGTATCGAACCGTTCGGTAACGGTTGTGATGTACTTTTAAATATACCATTGCCACCCACCGTCAATTTGGTGTGTGTGTGTGTGTGTGTGTGTGTGTGTGTGTGTGTGTGGGTTGGTTTGTGTGGGTTGGTTTATGTGATTTATGAGGACACAAATTTGTATAATGACGTGTATTACACTGGTATTACAACTTATGGGTGGTTTATGAGGACATTTCAAAAGTCCTCATAAATCAAATGGCTTGAAAAACATAAAAAACAATGTTTTATTAAAAAAATTTAAATGCAGCATGTCTGTTATATGCCTTTACTTTATTAAAAAACGTATTTAAAAAATACAAGGCTTAAGACATTTATTTTCTTTTTTAATGAAGGCCAAACCACACAACAGTGAAATGGTTAATCTAGCCCCACTCCCCCTCCCCCCCCCTCCCCAGACTCACAGACACACACACACACACACAGACAGCAGCAGGCACAGAGACATAGGCTCAGAGAGAAATGACCATATTCAAACCAAAATATCTGACTTCCTCTTGGTTGTTGCTAATGACTGTAAATTAGAAAGTTGTCTGGCTTGAGGTGAACTATATAAATACAGATTTTTGTAACTCTAGATGAAACTAACCCCCCCACTTTTGTCAAAAGGTGGCGCTACTGAGTCCCTGCACCACGCCCGTTTCTGAAACTATGCACATGTCACCTGGCTAATAAATGTGATCGGTCTGTCGAGTTTCATGCAATTTTAAGCAATTTCAGGCATGCTAAGAGTCTCAAAAGCATCCAAAAAGAATATTAAAGTTTGATGGATTGCCACAGCAACAGTTTCAAAGATATCAAGAATCCATTCAAAGGTCTTCATCTGCTGTGTATTTACATTATACAAATGAAGTTTGAAGCAAATCGGGTAAAAATAAGAGGGTGATTTCAAAGCATTTTGAAAGTGACACACTTCCTGCTGCCAGTTGGTGGCGCTATAACTTTGACTCACAATAGTCACATCCATGTGATCGGCCTCTTACAGTGAACACTAGGGCTGGGTATTGTTAGGAATTTCACAATTCGATTCGATTTCGATTCTTGAGGCTTCGATTCGATTCGATTTCGATTCGATTCGATATTGATTTATTAGCTTCGATATCGATTCAATAATAAGTAAATACACAAGTAATTAAGTACATGGGTATATTTTTAAATAATGTGTGCAGTATTACCAATGTTTAAGTACAAATTAACACAAGCATGTTTCCTGTCATAATTTATTTAGTAGAACAAACTGTACAATATTGTACATGTTGAATACAAACCACAACTGTAACAAACAGGTGCTTTATTAACACCTCTAAAGTGCATGTAACTGTAAGTAGTAGAACGTATATTTCTTCCTATACATTCAAGTTATAAAAGAAATGTAAACAGAAGCACAAAATGTGCATATTCATAAGACAAAGTGCAATCATAGATATTATAACATTACAAAGTGCTATTTTGTCAACACAATAAATAACACTGAACAGCTGATCAGAGAACCTTTGGCTTATTTACTGTGCCTATATGTAGGATACATTACCGACATGTCCGTCATATAACTCATAACATTTTAGTACAATATATAACGTTAACTCTGAAGCATTTGTTATCAAACTAGTGCACATGCAGGTTTTTTGAACGTTGCGACGGTCGTCTGTTATATAGGGCAACTTAGTTTGAATAAACGTTATTTTTGCCGCGCGCACCTTCGCGCTCGTGCGGATTATAGACAGTAAAAGAAACGGACGCGTCTAGTATGAACAAGGCTGTACTCCGTGTCAGCGCGCGCTCTGGTCGGTAAAGGGGCACAGACCTCTCCCCCGAATCATCTCCAGCTGTAGCAGCCTCCGAAGCACCACTAACTCCGCCTCCGTTTCCCTCGTAAGCTGATATTAGTATTTAACATAGACATCATGATGTCTACGGTATTTAAACATTCTCTATGATAAAAACAGCGTCTTATACAACGCTGAACGCTCTCACTAGAGTGTTGCCTACAGCGCCGCCACTGGCCGGTGGGCTGAATCGATTCATAGGATTTGATGAATCGATATTGAATTGAGAAACAAATAATTGCAATGCATTGATGAATCGATATTTTTACCCAGCCCTAGTGAACACACTGCTGAAGTTTCATCAAGATCAGTTAATGTATGCTGAAGTTATGACACACTTCCTGTTTCACGTTTCTCGCCATAATTTTGTTTCCTCGCCACGGCCAAACCGTTCGAGATATCAAAAATCCCCTCGCAAACTTTCATCCTCAATGTCTTGACTTCACGCTGACCGAGTTTCGTGCCATGTGTTTGAATTCTCTAGGAGGAGTGTTTCACATTCCATTGCGTGTGTTTTACCAACAACCCTAAATAGCCCACTTCCTGTTGGGCTGGGGTAAAAAGTAAGAGTGCAAAGTATATATGAAACGATGAGATCTACATGTGTACCGAGTTTCATATTATTACATGCAAGCGTGTTTGATTTATGGACCATGTTTTCGGACCCCGTTCCAGGGGGCGCTGTCGAGCCCCCCTGCCACGCCCAGGTACCATCTTCAGCCCGGCCCTGATGGCCGCGGGTTCTGAGCCGTGTGCAAAGTTTCAAGAGTTTTTGAGCATGTTAAGGCCTCCAAAAGTGTCCAAAAGGTAGTAAAAAAATAATTAGAAGAAGAAGAAGAAGAAGAATAAATAATAAAGCTTTCACCCTGGCTGCGTGGTTTAATGGTCATATGGTTAGCCCCTGTGGGTCTATCTATAAGGAGAAATGCTTCCAGCCTCTCCTTTTTTACTCTCTGTGAGTGTATGGTGATTATGCACTACATGAGCCCTGGGCCTTTGCCCTGGGACTTTGGTGTTGGATCCCTATCCGCACGGCGTGTTACACTGTGTTCCCCATAGCGTAAGCTATTACGCAGTACGAGAGATACTCTCGTAAGAGAACGTACTCGGTTACTAACGTAACCTCGGTTCTCTCTAGAGAGGGAACGAGTACTGCGTATCTTGCCGTGCTTGGAATACGCTCTGGTTCGCTTCGGCGATGAAAAATCAGTGTATGGCAGCTTATCGAGTTTGTTTATAGGGCGAGACCACGCCCTTTCTGGCGGGACGTGACGATATGGGCGCGAAGTCCCATTGTCATGACGTCACGCAGAGCCTCTCTCGATAGGCTGCTGCTTTTGCCGCAAGACAGCCAATAGGCGCGCAAGCTGTCTCGCCTATGTCTGCTTGCTGCTGCAAAGCGTTTTACATTGATTAAAAATTAAGGATAATTTTTTGGCTTCAATATCTCTATGAAAAGAGTTTTCCCCATAGCGTAAGCTATTACGCAGTACTTGTTCCCTCTCTAGAGAGAACCGAGGTTACGTTAGTAACCGAGTACGTTTCGTTCCGCTTTTGGCGCATAAACATGATCTAATATTTATCGAACTCTTGATATCGTTTTATAGAGAAAAAATTATATCGCAATAATGAATGAATGAGCATATCAATTTAAGACGTGGCTTAATGTAATTTATGACCTTGTATGGAAAAGCCGGACGTTTTTATGACTTTTTATGGTCTAAAATTCTTATTATTAAATTTAAGACGTTTTATGACTTTTTATGACCCCGCGGAAACCCTGTTCATAGGAATTCATTCGAGCGCACTGCGAGCGCCACCACTATAAATGTCCTTACTTTACTTTCACTTTTAACTTAGCGATTTAAAAGCCCCCGGCGGTGTTACACGTCAAATAACCGTGGGAAAAGATCCTATTATATATATATATATATATATATATATATATATATATATAACTACAATAGCCATACCTGTTTTATGTACTGAGTTGATATCATTTTGGACACAAGAGGGCAGTATAGCCCTATGTATTACTTGATGTATTTATTTTTTTAACTGAATAGCGCATTCTGGCTGTTTTTAAACTTGTACATTATTCTTAAATTGAAAACAAGAATAAAATGGGTTAAGTTCTGATATTTGTATAATTTTATCTAGAAATAAATGGTGTTTATTCAAACCAAAATATCTGACTTCCTCTTGGTTGTTGCTAATGACTGTAAATTAGAAAGTTGTCTGGCTTGAGGTGAACTATATAAATACAGATTTTTGTAACTCTAGATGAAACTAACCCCCCCACTTTTGTCAAAAGGTGGCGCTACTGAGTCCCTGCACCACGCCCGTTTCTGAAACTATGCACATGTCACCTGGCTAATAAATGTGATCGGTCTGTCGAGTTTCATGCAATTTTAAGCAATTTCAGGCATGCTAAGAGTCTCAAAAGCATCCAAAAAGAATATTAAAGTTTGATGGATTGCCACAGCAACAGTTTCAAAGATATCAAGAATCCATTCAAAGGTCTTCATCTGCTGTGTATTTACATTATACAAATGAAGTTTGAAGCAAATCGGGTAAAAATAAGAGGGTGATTTCAAAGCATTTTGAAAGTGACACACTTCCTGCTGCCAGTTGGTGGCGCTATAACTTTGACTCACAATAGTCACATCCATGTGATCGGCCTCTTACAGTGAACACACTGCTGAAGTTTCATCAAGATCAGTTAATGTATGCTGAAGTTATGACACACTTCCTGTTTCACGTTTCTCGCCATAATTTTGTTTCCTCGCCACGGCCAAACCGTTCGAGATATCAAAAATCCCCTCGCAAACTTTCATCCTCAATGTCTTGACTTCACGCTGACCGAGTTTCGTGCCGTGTGTTTGAATTCTCTAGGAGGAGTGTTTCACATTCCATTGCGTGTGTTTTACCAACAACCCTAAATAGCCCACTTCCTGTTGGGCTGGGGTAAAAAGTAAGAGTGCGAAGTATATATGAAACGATGAGATCTACATGTGTACCGAGTTTCATATTATTACATGCAAGCGTGTTTGATTTATGGACCATGTTTTCGGACCCCGTTCCAGGGGGCGCTGTCGAGCCCCCCTGCCACGCCCAGGTACCATCTTCAGCCCGGCCCTGATGGCCGCGGGTTCTGAGCCGTGTGCAAAGTTTCAAGAGTTTTTGAGCATGTTAAGGCCTCCAAAAGTGTCCAAAAGGTAGTAAAAAAATAATTAGTAGTAGAAGAAGAAGAAGAAGAAGAATAAATAATCCTTAGGAAAACAATAGGGCCTTCGCCCTTAGGGCTTGGGCCCTAATAATAATAATAAATAATCCTTAGGAAAACAATAGGGCCTTCGCCCTTTGGGCTTGGGCCCTAATAAATAATCCTTAGGAAAACAATAGGGCCTTCGCCCTTAGGGCTTGGCCCCTAATTACAATACGGTAAAACAAGTCAAACATTTAGATATCAAACCTATTTATTCTGTCTTTTTGCAAAACATTTCATTGCAGCTGAAAACCATGAACAAAAATCAGCAGCCAAAAGAACACTTACACAAACTTTTGCCTTTATACCACAGCAAAAACTAACTAATATAAAGTTCAAACATTATTAAAGAAAAGTAAACACTCAGAAATAAAATAAGAACAAATAAATACAACTGAACACATAATATAAACATTTTTTTTTAAGTTTCTCATGTAGGTCTAGTACATACATTGAAATCAAATGTCATCAAATGTAAAATAACACTGTATTGTCATATTATAAATAAAATATAGGTGAATCCTTATTAAAGTTACAAAGTTTTTTAGTCAACAATGGAGTAATTTTCTAATTAATTAACATTAATGACTGCAGAAGGTTTATTAGGCTGCTTCATAAGAGCGAATGCACAGATCCAATATACTGACACCTGAGCGTTTACATTCACTTCAACAAAAGCAGCTGTGTTTAAAAGGATATTTTGACACTTTTGTGTATGTTTGTCCATTCAAGCGCATGAAGATGTTAAAGAAGTCAATTCAGTATTTGCATACTATATGAGAGGCAGCTTTCTGTGCACACAAATAAAACAGCGTGAGAACACCAAATTAACTTCTTTCACATGTTCTTGTGCTTGAAAAGTTTAAAAAATAATGCAAACAAAGGAATTGACAGGCGGAATCTAAAAATGTCATTGTTTTCCCACAAGTGAAGTGTGTACCAATAGTAAAATGCAATGTTAAGTCTCAGCGGAAGGATCAAAGGACTCCTTATTTTGGTTTTATATTAATAAGAAGAATTTTGTCTGACAATATACACTTACTTTGCCATAACAGCATTACTTTTTGAACTTATAAGAACCACAAAGTAACTGCATTGTATATCTATAAAAGATCCTGCAGAAGAAACTAAACGATGACAATTTTCATTTTGGGGTGTATTCTACCTATAAGTTTGCTATATAGGCTTAAAAACGTGTATATTAGCGAAAAACTAAAAAGGGGCAAGTAACAAGAATAGCAAGTGTGAGAGTGTTATAACTCCTCCAGCTCTTTCATTGCGGTTTTTATTTTACACTTTCAAGACGATTTTCTTACTGTGTTGCAGCAGAATAATCTGAAATAACTGAAAACTGTAGGTTTGAATTATTGAACTGAATTCATTAACATCTGCTCACCTTGTACCCATTGTCCTCTTTTCTGTTATGAGAAGCAGTGATCATGACTCCAGCTGCAGCTCCATACTTCATCACAGCATACGGCTGGAGGAAAAACAATTCACAGGATTCAAGATAACTTTCACCTCTTTTCTTTATTATCATTGCTCCTAGGGGTAATACCTAAGACAGACAAAATAACAACTCTGATGTTACATAACTGTAATTAAAACAAAATCTATCAATATCATTTTCTTACCACAAATGGGGTAGGCACATATGTAGAGAACAAATAGACAGGGATATCTTTACAAAGCATAACAGCTGCAGTCAACCTTGCAAGCCTGCAGATAAACCAAAGAGTGGGAAATGTTATTTACACTGTTTTATCTAATGTAACAGAAACATTATTTATTACAGCAAATCTGATTATGTATAGACATACACACATATAATTCTAAAATATAGATGCAAGCAGAAATTAAGGGGCTAAGCACAAATGAAGACTACAACAATAAATTAAAGACATTTTTAGATACATTTAGGCAAAATCGCTGGAAAATCATAAATACAATTATACAATCACTGGTAATTTGATTTAATTACTTAGCACTTTGGACCAAATATGTGGCGCTGTTACCAAATTGATGTGTGGTCAGTGTTAGGTGACAATGACACATTCAAAGTTTGGTATCAATATGCCCAAGTGTTGCTTTTTTTCTAAACCGATTTTGGTAAAAATCACACCAACCGTCTAGGTAGGAATTTTTTCAAAGAAATGCAAAATGGCAGACAGCAAGTTCAATCAAATATTGCATAATTGGTATCATTGTTCTCAGTATAACTCTAGGAATATAACTATAAGGAATCTATTAAGGCCAGTTTCATTAAAATATGAAAAATGAATCAAAAGCTATTAGCATTTTTTTTTCATTATTATTTAATTTGAAATCATACATTTTTATTTAAAGTTTTGGAAAATGTATAATGAAATTTGAATTGCCTTCAGGGCACACATACAGAGTTTTAGTAATGATACTCTAATAAGTTCATAAAATACAGCATTTTATGACAAATTTCGAAATGGCCAATGACTAAAACAGCCGATATGGGTAAACTGGGTATCATTCAAATTCGGTATGCTGCACTGAATTAAAAGAGACCAGTTTATGACTTTTGGGCAAACAGTTAAGTTGTTAGGCAAAAATATACATTTTTCATATCTCCTGACCAGAAAGTGGCGCTGAGCCAAAATGGTGCATGCTGTTTCAGGACATGCTTGAGATGACATGTATCAAGAATAAAATTTAAATACACAAAAGCAGGGATAAGCAACGTCAGTCCTGGGGGCTGTTCCATAAACCAAGATTAGAGTATAAGCCAGGCTTATTTCGGTTAGTCAGGCTTATTTTTGGTAGATTCGGTTTCATAAATCAAACTTAAAAAGTTCAAACTCAGTTACCCTGGCAACTTATGCTGGGAAACTAGCCTGGTCCAGGGCAGGCTAACTGTCAGGCTAAGCCTCAGTTGTTACACAGATCCTCAACACTGACCGACAAGAACACAATGATATTACCACTGACACTCTCGGATACCATTATTGGACTTTATAAATACACAGTATACAGAAAATCAACTTAAATAAGGCTACAATATAGACAATATAGACACATATATAAGGCGTTTTAAAGTTGTCCGTTTAGGACATGTCATTTTTGTAATAAAGACATTTTAATTAAGGAGTGCCTCGGTTATCAGACAATTCTTTCTCTACACTGTCTCTTATATATACAGTATATATATATACTTTATTATGTCTTTCAATTCAAACACATTTAACACAATTATACAAATGGACAGTTCCTAGACATCATATTTTCCCCCAATAAATATTCCTTATTTTTCCTTCTACTTTTTTTTCTTTTGTGATAATACCAACACATACATATAAATAAAAAAATAAATAAATATTAATAAAAATATAACATTCACATATATCAAACTCTTAAAATGAATGACACATAATTCCTAATAGTTATTCAAGTAATATTATTTAAATATCAAATATTCAATATTAAATAAGTAAATAAATAAAATAACAAATAACTAGAAATAAAAGGGAAAGGTTACATAAAAATGTAGTGAATGTAGGCTAATATATATTCCTTTATTTTATGGAATATTCTTTGATTTTAGAGTTGCACATATCTTTTCAAAATGTATACATTTGTTCTTAATTTAATGTTATCCTCTCCATAATGTACTTTAGAAACTAAATCTAACCACTCATTTAAAACTGGGGATTCTTGCTTTCTCAAAAAAATATTGCATTAAAAGCTGTAATTCTCAGCATTCTAAATAAGTACATCATCTTTATTACGTAGTATAGGTCCTATACCCAAAACTATATTTTGTATCTTTATATATTTAGTTTCTTAAAAAAATTCTTCCCTGAATTAGGCTACTTCTGTTCAATTTCTTTTTAGAAGTATAAAATATATGAATGTAATCAGCTAGAAGTTCACTGCAACTTATCCAACATCCTAAAGAGAAATTATTATAATTAGAAGATATTTCTAGTGTTATAAAATATCGCATATTAATTTTCCAAGCAAAATGTATATTTTAGTCAGAATTATTGCGCTCCTATTTGGCGCGCATGCGCGCAGCAGCGCTCGTTCAATATAAATGGATACATTTGCACGACTTTCTAACATTTACAGATGGAGAATATAACTGTAAAATGTAACTTTGAAAAAAAAACATGTCACAAACACATAAAACAGCACAAAAAACAAACGCTGTTTGATGGTGGATCGATTTGATCCACGATCGACCTCTAGGGCTGCTTCAGAAACGCGTGCACACGCAATTATCTAGACTAGATAAACCTGGCTCAAATTAGTGAGATTGCGTGAACTTCAATTACCTTTTATGGAACCACTTTAGCCCCAACTTATTTGTTAGGCTCATTCAAGTCCGGTTTTGGAGTTTAATCCCCGCTTTTCTAAGCTTCATTTATGGAACAGCCCCCTAGAATACCGCTGTCCTGAGTTTAGCTCCAAACCTAATCAAACACACCTGAACAAGCTAATCAATGTCTTCAGGACCATAGATATAATAAATACATAGACGCCCTATTGGCCGCTTTGGAGCGTTGCTGTGATACGTCAATGCGTCCGCCATATTGCTGAGGGCAAGAATGCGCTGTAAACGAATGCAAGTTAACGGGTGAGCTGTGGTTTTTCAGGATAAAAACAAAAATAATGTTTACATTTATCAACCGATTTCAGTGGTTTGTACGTGGTGTACAAAAAGTTCCATCTCTAGTTATTTAAAATCTCGATAAACTTAATAAGGAATTGTCAAAGCTCAGGCTTATAATGTATTTGGCTTTTTATTATTGGATAGGAATTGTGAAGACCCCCATACTGAGATATAATTACATTTTCACATTAAATGAAATAAGGTTTTCTTATTGTGGAAAAAGCATTTTCTGTCTTTAACCCGATTTTTACTTTTCTTGTTTTAGAAATGACCGCCATTGAGAAAATTAAACAAATTAATACAAATCACACTGACAGATGCTTTCTGTATTTTTATAGCACTAAAATTATAGAGATTTACAGATAGATACTCCACATATACAATAACAAAGATAACTGATGGACCCTTTATTGTAATACATATAATATGGTACAACTACAGTGCAATGCAAATAGTAAATAAGATAAAGTGAGAAGTAATAGTCAATAGTTTAGTGTATAGTCAATAAAAAAAACAGTATACAGCAAATAAAAGATTATTGAATAGTATAATTATATAATATCATAAGTACAATAATATAACATATTGATAATAGCATATAGTTTATGTATAATAATATAATAATAGCAATAAAATAGGAAATATCAATGACAGAATATAGACAATAAAAAATAATAAGTTAAATAGTGACTAGTACAATATTTAACAGCATAACAATAATAGATTGATAATCGCAAGTGGTATAATATAATAAAAATATATTAATAAAAATACAATGTAATATCAATGGCAGAATATATACAATAAAAATAGTAAATGAAACAGTGACTAGTACCTACCTGAAACGAGTACTTGTCATAAAAGTCGGTTTTAAGAAAATATAGATGAATATTTAGATTTCAGGAAATTTACTTTATAATATAAAATATAATATTTAAGCTAAAACTATAATATAAGTCATGTCAACTCATGTCTCAACTTTCACAGCAAGTTAACTAGCCACATCGCTAGCTATTTTAGTCTGACTGACTCCGGTGGCCAACTAACATTACTATTTGGGCATTTGTACAGCCCCAAGCAGCACACGAAGCAGGCATTTTTCTCAATTCCCGTTATGAGAGTTATGGGAAAGTTGCCTCAGGGTTGGAGCTAAACTCTGCAGGAGAGTGGCTCTCCAGGACCGACGCTGCCTATCCCTGCACTAAAGGGTTGCGGAGATATAACCTCAGAACTAAGAGCATTTGGCATGCTCTTCGTCAAATTTGTTTGTGTGTTATTTGAAAATGGTTGTTTTTATTAAAAAGCTTTTAGTAACTTTTTGCCAGCATGGTCTGAAGAAGATCTAAGAATCAATTTTGGTGGAAATGAGAGAAAATGTAAAATGGTGGAAATATTTTCATGACTGAAAATTACATCATAGGCAGGATATAATTAAAAATTTTGTTTCTAGATCATACGGTTCAAAATTTACTAGAATAAACGTAAGTGTAACTTTGGACAGTTGGTGGCGCTAGAGGGATTGAGTTAGAGACTCCAAAATTGCTGTGGTTAATGTTCAGACTCTCCTCTATCATTGTGTCCAATTTCACAACTTTTACACATACGGTTCTATGGGCTCAGACGACGACTAACAGATACAATAGATGCTATCGCACCTTGGATGTTTGGCCTCTAATAAGTAGTTTAAGTTTGTATGATCCTGTCTGATCTGGTTATAGCAATTAGGTTATTGTGTTTAAGACGCATAACTAATCATAATATTATATATATATATATATATATATATATATATATATATATATATATATATATATATATATATATATATATATATATATATATATATATTAGGGGTGGAACGGTACATGTATTCGTATCGAACCGAAACGGTACGGACGTCACGGTTCGGTGCACGAATTTGCACGTAGAATACACGGTACAAAAACGCGCGCGAGAGAGAGAGAGAGAGAGAGAGAGAGAGAGAGAGAGAGAGAGAGAGAGAGAGAGAGAGAGAGAGAGAGAGAGAGAGAGAGAGAGAGAGAGAGAGGCGCGATGAACAGGCAGTGTGTGTGTGTGTGTGTTTTGCGCGCGTGCGAGAGAGAGAGAGAGAGAGAGAGAGAGAGAGAGAGAGAGAGAGAGAGAGAGAGAGAGAGAGAGAGAGAGAGAGAGAGAGAGAGAGAGAGGCGCGATGAACATTGTGTGTGTCTGCGCGCGCGTGTGCGAGAGAGAGGCGCGATGAACAGTCAGTGTGTGTGTGTGTGTGTGTGTGTGTGTGTGTGTGTGTGTGTGTGTGTGTGTGTGTGTGTGTGTGTGTGTGTGTGTGTGTGTGTTTGCGCGCGTGCGAGAGAGATCTCTCGTGCGCGATCCAACAGTGGAAACATACTCCGTCATTTTTTCATACAGGACATCATTAAAACTGTTTACTGTTTACTTTTGTGTACACTTGCAATAAAAACAACATTGTGCTTTTGTCACACTCTAAACTCGTGTCAAACTGTAACCTACAAATGTTAACAAAAGTTTTTAAATGTAGTATTTTATAAGGAAATCAATTATTTGTAATTCAGATGAGAATAAAGTTAGGGTTAACTAAAAATGAAGGAAAACAAATATATTCATCTGAAAGAGCAAATTAATTTTAAATTAATTCAGGTACAATTACCAAACATATCTCAAGGTCTTTTCATCTTTTTAATAATTTAATAAATAAACTAATTATATAAAACTCCTGTCAGTGCACTACAAATAAACTGGTTCTATGCCTTTATTAATAAAACTTATTTAAAAAATACAAGGCTTAAGACATTTATAAAAATGCCTTCTGCATTTTTGTTTTGCTTTTCACTCCATTGTACCGAAATCGTACCGAACCGTGACGTCTGAACCGAGGTATGAACCGAACCGTGACTTATGTGTACCGTTCCACCCCTAATATATATATATATATATATATATATATATATATATATATATATATATATATATATATATATATATATATATATATATATATATAATGCAGTCATGGTCATGATATAACAGAAATGACAGTACATATTATGCAGAGTGACCAGGTGAAACATTTTAACAGTAACATCTAACTCTATTGTTATGACTCTAGAAATGTGAACATTTCAGAACATAAAGAATGCGATTGATGAGTGCGCTAAACATGTGCCTGAATGCAACACTATTGTTAAGTGCAGGAAGAGACCACTCTTATTTTTGCTCTTGTCCCACAACAGGCAGTTTTGCTGGTTCTTTTTGCAGACAATTTTACTAGCAAAACAAGACATCTACTTCTACACCAATGTTCAATTCCAACAGAGTTATTTCCTCAACAATGCAAATATATTAGGAAGAAGGCGAGTTTAAAAGGGGTTGTTTAGCCCGAAAACATCATCTTAATCGATTACTCACCCTCACTTTGTTTAAAACATGTAGCCTAAATGTGTCTTTTTGTGATTCACACGAAAGAAACATACAGTTATCAAAATCACATAAGGTAGGAGATCATGACAGAATTTGCATGTATTGCATGAACTATAGCTTTAATTAAAAACTAAAAAACTAAATAAAATTTAAATGTGTCACCTACTATACTATAGTTTTGGGATTACAGTACATTTGCCATCTAGTTATTAATCTCCACTTGCATGTGCAACAAATGCTTGTGCAAATCAATAGATAAAATACTAGCCTATGAAAATATTTAAGAAAGAACATGGGAAAAGGCTATTTTGTTGATGCAGCTATGAAATATGCCAGATTATAAACACTGTGAAGGTGTTTGCATGTAGACACAATTCATATAATGCAGTGGAGAATGTTACCGTTCACTGGTGCAGCCACTGCTTGCTTGGGCACGAGTGTCATAGCCAATCACCAGCCCTCTTCTTTTCAGGTCAGGGAAATATTTGGCTAAATAGTTGTGCATTCCCTACGACAAAGAAGGAAAGACAGACTTATCATAGTTATAAAAACAGAATGGACCATGAATAGCCTAATACTTGTCAAATACATATTAACCAACTAGACTTGAGCTTTTGGGTTTGTGTTCATAAACAGTAATCCAGATAAATGTGCCCTTGGTCACAGTTGAAATGGACCCTTTTCACATCTCTGGGTTCTCAGAAGTCGTCATAATTGAGTACATTTTTATAGTGGTGAAACGGAACCTACAACAAAATATAATGTTTACGTTCTTATTTGCCCCAATAGCAAAAGAAAAATCCATAATAGTGTACAAAAATATTGAGAGATTGATTACACTGGTCAGAAGAGAGAAAGATGTCAAATTAACCAACACTCCCTTAAAGGGATAGTTCACCCAAGAAATTTAGCCCATGATTTACTCATCCTCGGTTATATGACTTTCTTCTTTCAGAAGAATACAATCAGAGTTATATTAAAAAATGGTCTTACTCTTCCAAAGGTTTATAATGGCAGTTTCTGTTTAGAAGTCCATAAAAGTGCATCTATCCATCATAAAAGTTCTCCACACAGCTCTGGGGGTTAATAAAGGCCTTCTGAAGTGAAGTGATGCGTTTGTGTACTTTATAAAGTAAAATAACTATCTTCAGGCCAAACAAACATACGGATTCCACTTAAGTGTAAAACGCAACTTATGCGAGTAATGTGACATACTGCTGTATTTACGCTACGCTACACTACTTAGGTTATGGCTGTTTGGCCAGAAGCTGGAATTTTATTTGTAATGTGTTAAATATTAATATTTTTTCATTGCTTCGCTTCAGAAGGCCTTTATTAATCCCCAGAGCCATGTGGAGAACTTTTATGATGGACGGATGCACTTTTATGGACTTCAAAACAGAAACAGCCATTATAAAGCCTCGAAGAGCCAAGACATTTTTTTTAATATAACTCTGATTGTATTCGTCTAAAAGAAGAATGTCATATACACCTGACATGAGGATGAGTAAATCATGGGCTAATTTTCATTTGTGGGTGAACTATCCCTTTAACTGTTGTATTAAATTAAAAACACCCTCGCAGCAGTGTCAAGGGGGTCATGAGTTGAGACATCACATTTTCCCTGAGGTCATTGTACTATAAAGATATCCTGTACGTTTCAGAACTCAAAACTTCCTTGTTAGTCCAAAAACAGTACTGAAACCAGCAGGCAAAAAAAGTCAAGATTTGAAAAGCAAATGCTGAGAAAATGGGAATGTGTTTTATATGTAAAGTATAATGTACAATAAGCCAACAAATCATTATCATAAAATAAACCCTGACAGGTACATAACATGCATCATTTGGAATCCCCCATTTTACTGCTAAAATGGTTACTCTTAGTATCATTTCTACCCGTCTCCTTATTATCATCATTATACCATTCGTTTCTGCTTTCACTATATTAGTCCATTACTATGGAAGCTTGTTTCCGCCACAGATTAAAAAAAGGTAATTGTGACTTTTTATCTCACAATTCAGACTATTTTTTTCAGAATAGCAAGCTAATATAAACTCGCAATTCTGAGGAAGAAAATTGTGAGAGAAAAAGTCGCAAAAATAGTGTTTTTTTTACTCTTGGTGTAAACAGGCCCTACCATATTTAAGGTCAAAGACTTAGGTCTATGGCTTTATTAATATCTTTCTCACCTGTTGAGATCTCATCTGCATGCTGTTAACCTGGACTTACCTGTGTAGACTGGATGACAGTTAGGTCATTGATTCGAGCAAACCCCGCTCCCATCGGGGCTCTCAAGCCAGCCGTTCCAAAGGTCATCCTGGAGCACAGCCTCCTCCTCAGCTCCACCACACGCCCCTCTCGCACCAGACACTCGATGTGCTCCCGTGTCTGAGCATTCTATAGGCACACAAACTAATGCGGTCAGTTTAAATTTCATACATTTTTGAAAGGGTTAGTTCACCCAAAAAAAACAATTCATCATTTACTCACCCTCATGTCAATCCAAAACCATAAGAATTCGGTTAATCTTCTAAACACAAATTAGGACGCTTCCAATGAAACATGAGAGGTTTTTGACCAGATAACTAACAAAACTTAGAAGATCTAAAAAGGTCATAAAGGCATCATAAAATTATTTAAACGGTTTAATCTAAGTCTTGTGAAGTTACAAACACTTAGTAATATGATGAAGAGATTTAATTTATATTTTTATTTAGATCTAAACAATAATTGACACATACATTAGAGTGAATCACATACGGTAAACATGGAAGCTCAAATGTGTGGGCGTGAAAACCACTGAAGTTTGTTCTAGTATGTGAACACACAAGCTTTTGTGTTTATGTGATGCACTCTATGTATGTGTGTTTATGTGAATAAAAGCCTAACAAAAAATGCTCATCACATTAAGTGGATGTGTCTCCTCACAAGACTTGGATTAAAGGGGTCATGAACTGGCTTTTTAATTTTTTTTATATTGTTGTCTGAGGTCAACTTATGACGTTCGCTTGGTTTTTACATTCAAAAACATCAAAATGAATAAGTAATAGGCTATTTTCTACCCTAGTTTTGAGCCTAGCTCAAAAACACTCGGTTTTTATGGGCGTCTCGCATTGAAGACTTTGGAAGTAAACGTCCACTGCTGGTAGTGGATAACATTTTGCCCTATTATAAATGAGTTTCAACTGGCTACGTTATAGTTTTAACTATACACACGTACACAAATTATTATGTTTATAGAGTCTTGTTTACAAAACATTCCTCAGTGAAATGAAGCGAACAAACGGACCCACATCAGCTGGAACGTCATTAAAAATAGTTTAACCAAGCACTCCTATTGGACTCCAGAGGAAGCTTATGCAGCGACTGTCTTCTTCCACAACCAGGCACTGCACAATATTTTGTAAACGGCATGTTTATTGCTCGGTAGCCTGATCCGGTTTGTCATCACCCGGCCTGTGTTATTTAGCTATGCGTGTAATGCGCGAATCGGTGGGCGGGGCTAAACCGGCCGTGTTGAAGTAGTTGATCATCTTCTGCAGGGGTGGTGTTTTTATCCTCTTTGACGTCATAGTTCCCCACTTTGAAAAACGAGTCGTTTGCTGAGCCTGGTGTCAATAAAAGCATTTATTGGACTAGCAAGGACGTTTTCAGTTCTGAAACTTACAGGATATTCTTATAATATGATGACCTCTTAGATGTCAAAAGCTCAAGGAAAATTTGATTTCTCAGTTCATCACCCCTTTAAACGTTCAATTTATGGATTCGTTTTACGACGTCTTTATAACCTTTTAGGAGTTTTGGTTACCTGGACAAATCGTCCAGGTAACCAAAAATAATTAAAAATCTTAATTTGTGTTTCAAAAACCAAAGGAGTAATTTCAGGGTGAACTAACCCTTAATACAACCAATTACGTAAAAAAAAATATATAAAGAAAACCTGGACCCATGCATACACTCGTTATTTAGAAGGGATTTTTAAGGACAAACTTTATTCTGGTACACCGCAGGCCACAGCAAATGGTAAACTATTGATCAGATCAAAAATCAATAACGTTCTCGCATATAAAAAGTGGGCCGCACCAGACACTCTTCCCAGCATTTGTTTGGATCAGTAATGAGTCAGCGCCAATGCATCTAATCATACATTTTATTTCAACAGTCAGGATGGAAATTATTTTTATTTTTTTTCTGTTGCTTGAAAGCTTATCTCTGTGGCCTAGACTGAACAGGCTTTCAAATAATCCAAATGTGTAAGCTAGCTGAGCCACCCAAATATGTGAACACATGAATGTCTAAATAGCATTGGAAGTACACAATCAGTAAAGGTACCACCTACACATATAACGAAAGGAAATGTGTTACTTTCCGTCTATTTTTGCTGAGCTAATGGCTTTTTATTACAACTGCCAGCTGACAGCTGGTTGCTTTGTAGTGTACTACTGTACACCAGTCATTCAGTGCAGGCCCAGTTTGACATTTGCAGGAAAAGGTCAGCCAGACAGACATATGACTATTAAATTGGCCTGAGCTAAAAAGAACAACCAAAAAAAAACTGAAAAAGAGCTGCAAACTGTACTCAATACAAAGCAAGTTAGATACAAAACAATGTGTAATTTCTGAGAATATCAATAAAATTGCTGTTATAAAGTACCACATTCTCTGAAGGTTTAATATTTAAAGTATGTTGTAGAATAAGTATGATAGAATAAGATTGACAGAGAAGCTGTCATCTGACTAGACGTTCAGGTAACAGGATATGACATGCAGGATAACACTAATTGATATGATACTTCATAGTACTCATTTTGATCAACTCATACAAAGTAATAATAGTCTAGTCTTTTTGGACAAGATATAGAGCTTTTGGTACCATGTTTTTTAAGCATTGTATTTATGGAAGAATCTTAGAGTACGATGTAAATATACCATAAAGCATAAATTTTAGTGTCGGAAATCTGATTTCATCACTGTGTCATGGTACAGCAGCAACAGTACTTTTTTGTAATGGGGCAATACCATGCTTTTTGTAGAGAAGTGCCATCTGTTACAAAAGAGTACTTAAATGGTACAAACTCATATGCCACAGAATTTACATGGTACTCCTAGGTACTTCCAGGAATACTGTTGTACTAGGTACATTATTTAAAGTGTTTCAAATTACCATGGTATTACATTCTGACACCAACTCTACCACAGCCCAACATTTGAATGACTCAAGTTGGTACTGCAATGCAGTGAAATGCAGCGTGATATTGAATGTTTCAGAGGCTTTATCTCTAAACTTTACATTTTATGGTCATGACACAAAAATGATTTGCATTTATGAGCAGATGCCCTAGTTAAAAATTCATGCACAGCCTCACAATGACAAACAACGTCTGGACAATATGAAAACACTTTACAAAGCGGCTGGCAGTCCCAATATCAGTGTGACGAGGTTTAAAACTAGTTGCATCTTTACCTTATCCCAGGTCATCCACTGACTGATCGCTTTGTCCAGGACCAGGTCCCCAGTGCTACTGAGACACTGTGAGTTTGCGTTGAGGTCTCCGTTAGACCCCATTTTAGCGGTAGATCCAGACCTCAGATTCGTAACGTTACCTCAAATCCAGCTGTTTCGTTCAAACCGGTGCGATTGAATGTTATTGCGAACAGCGTGCTCGGAAATGAAAGACTAACGGCGTGACGTCACCATTCAAATAGGTCAGAGACACTAGACAGACCTTCAAGTCAAATCATCGCGGCGCGCTATGTGCGTATCAAAATAAGACTGCTGTACGTCACGTTAGTGTCCATGTCCACATAGCTAATCGCAATTGAAACCAAATGGTTTTAAAAACTAGATTTTCTGATGACTACAACAAATAATTCAAGACTAAACTCACTGCAGCTGGATAGTTTACTTTAGAGCTAGCAGCATTTCCTCAGTATGAGCAGCTAGTGAGCCACATGAGTTAGCATTGATGGATTTAGCCGAAGTGCGTTTGTTGATAACCGGAGGCAGTTCCGTAATGAACGCACGTCACGTCACAAAATGTGTCGTAAATGTTTCTCTATATATCTGTAAGAGTGTTGATGTGGCTTTATATCACGTAAAAACGGCTGTATCCATCAAACTTTTAGCTAAGATGTAGACAACTCATGGGTGGGATGGACTTAGAAGGGGGATGCTGGGAAATTGATTTTTTCTCCCAATGTTTTCAACAAGCAAATTGAGAAATTAAACAGTGCATATTGTGGTTGTTTAAAATGTTAATTGTAATATTAATATTATAATGGAACATAACATTATAATCTTAAGATGACAAAAGTTTAAAAGATTCATTTTTAGATTCTGTAGGCTATAGGTGACCAATATTTCTGAAATGAATACTGAGGACATGTCCTAGTTCAGTGGTCACATGTCATTAAAATCTCACTTTCTATAACGCTTCAGTTTTAAATATGAAAGTGGTAAAAATGTAGCTAAAAATAACAACTGTTACAATAGAAATGTTACAAGGAAGTTCACACTGTCTCTACTGTGAGTTGCTTGTGGGCGTTCCCAGTGCTGTCGCTCTAATGTTAGTGATATAAAACTAATAATTTGACTAGGAATTAGGCTTAAAAGAATTAAGAATATTATGCTGTTGGAGTGTTATATTAACACTGATTAAATCATTAAGATTAACGATCGATCAAGTCAAGTCACCTTTATTTATATAGTGCTTTTTACAATACAAATTGTTTCAAAGCAGCTTTACAGAGATAACAGGAAAATAATGTTGTAATAGTGTTAAATTCAAAATTAAATGTCCCCAACTAAGCAAGCCAAAAGCCAATGGTGAAGAAAGGCGAAAAATGCGACAAATCAACAAATTAAACTCACTATACTGTCATAAATTACTAAAACGTCATTCGAATTTGACAAATAATTCATTTTCTTGTCCCTGATATTCAACATAATGCAGGGGAAACTGCAATGTACTGCAGCAGTGCTAAACTTGCATCATACAATTACAACACATGTCACACAATGAATCAAACTCACTAAAACTGCCAACAGTTAATTTTCCATGCATCACTTTATTATATCCATGTATGTGGTTACAGTCAAATCGTATAAAACAGTGAAATTGATCCGGTGTGGTGAAGAGATGGGTCCAGGACCCCATTAGTATGCCAGTAGTAAGCCTGATCTAAATCTGTTCTTATCTGTCATTTATTTAAATGAGTAAACTGTTAATAAGAAAAATAGTGATAAACTCAAATTAACATAATTTCATGGTTCTTTTAATAACAAAATTTGTACAACATATTGCGCTGATTATTCCGATAAAAATAATTACATAATTAATTGCATTACGAATTGCTGTGAATACGGTAAGGCAGTATAAGCTCAGGCAAAGAGTATAGAAGAACAAGAGGCAAAACCAAGGGGGTAATCCATCAGCCGGAAGTTGAAGCCTCGCGGGAGCTGTTAGCATTCCATTGACTCCCATTCATTTTGGCGTCACTTTGACAGCGAATAACTTTACATCTGAGGCGTCCAAAGACTTAATTTGTCCATTATTTATTTCTAAAGAAACACGACAATGTATAAAAGGCTCCATTACTTTATATCTTAGTTATGGCCCCGTAGAAGCCGTTTTTGTAAAAAATAGGCTAACGATTGCATCATAACCACGCGACTTTCTGGCGCACAATAGAGACATTACCGTATAGACAGGAGGAGACGCTCGCATGCAATCTTTTACTGTCTATGAGGCAATCGGGGGGACAAAGAGGCATAAAGTCAAGGGAGAAGCCCATAGATAGAGAGTCCATAAAAGCAATGGGACAAAATATTTATAACGTATAAAATATAACGTTTTTGAGGAATTAGGTGATTCAGATTTGTCTTGCCACCGCTACTAGAAGATTTACAACTGTCAGACTGTCGTCACGCTCAGTTTGAGCCTGCGCAGTTGCTCAGAGTCAGCCAGCAGACAGGAAGTGCAATAATCGGGCTTCAGTCTTCTCTGTTGAAATCAATGGGGTCGCTGTGTCCATTTCTTTTACTGTCTATGAGCGAAACTCCGATGCCTTTTTGGTAACAGCCACTAGGTGGCCGCCATTTTGGGGTGAAGATTCGAACTGAAGTTGATAAACAACAGCACAGATAACAGTTTTTTTAGGTAGTTTTTTCTTGCAATATTGAGTATTTCCATTTTATGCAACTTTACACATTTACAACTATTATTAGTTACCAACTCCACTAGGCCTGAATATATATTTTGTACGTTTTAATCCCCTGGATCATGCTACACAAACATGATGATCTTATAGAACATTTTGCTGTGTCCGTCCTATTTTTGTATGTAACGTTATGTGTAGGCTACCTCCTGGCAAACGGTCTAACGTTATTATAACGTTATGAACTCATATCACTTTATTCTTACCTGCATGGGCGGCGCTACGAAGGGGCTAGCAGTGCTTCAGCACCCCCAAGAAAGACTAAAGCACCCCCATAGCACCCCCAATAATAATTTCTGGAAGCAACATATATTTAGTTATTTCAACATATACTGGGACATTCTAATCTGTATTAAGCCAAGTGTTCTTATGATGGTTTTATGGGAGGAAAATGCTTAATGTGTAAGCTAATTAAACACGTTGCGTTTATATTCTGGGCTCATCTGATTTTAGTATAACCTACTTTATTATGATTTTAGTATAATGATTAATAAATGCATGCACAATTATCCGTGAACTTGATAAATGTTGCAGATAATGTTTTACTATGTAGGCTACAAAAAAATGGCTTTCAACGTGCAAAATTCAGAATTAAATGAATGTAGCAATTTGTACAAATAGAGAGTCTGTAGGCCTACTACTGTATAGCCTATGTGTTGTAGCCATTAAATATGCGCATTTAGTTTCATATTTGTTCAAATATTATAATGTTTTTTTCCCCATGTTGATTATGAAAAGTGAACAGCATGAGTAGGATATGATATCGGGAGACATGAAGGGGGTCATACATGATTTTGACTCATTAGCCTATTTTGTGTTTTGTAGAAAGCCTTTCTTTAAAGTGAATTTTGTTTTTGTATAAATTGTATCTTAATTTAAAAAAATGTATATATATATATATATATATATATATATATTTATATATATATTATATATATATATATATATATAATCATGACATGGATGTGCCGCGCGGTCACTTAAGGGGGTCGCACACCGGACGAGAAGTGCAGTATAGTGCACTGAACTTGAGCGCATCTCATCATAAATTAATTTTATAAAAGCTTGCAACTAAATCTTTAAACGAAACTATTCCAAACGAAAAGAAATAGATACTCTCTGATTATGTTGCACACGCACATATTATGTTGAAATAACGAGCTATTTTGTTGAAATAACATTATAAATAATAAATCTTTAAATATATTTTGTTAAATGCTGAATGTTGAGCTTATTCAATTTAGTAAAATTAAAACTTTAGTTGTGAAAATTAAAATTATTGAATATTAGGCCTAAATATTGAAGTTTTGCTCATTTAATAATATTATTTATATACTGTCAATGACCTAGCACCCCCTCAGCACCTGCGTTAAAAAACTTAATGTAGGGAGTAGCCTAATATAATTAATTAAATCCTTGAACTTCACTGTCTCAAGTTATGTGGGGGAAAAGCCTGGATAGCAACTTCTTTTTCTTTTTACCTAATTATTTCAACCTAAAAATTACCTCTGCACTGGACTAAATATATGTATAATATGACTGCCGAGTGGCTTTCACACCAAAATGGCGGAGGCGTAGCGCTGCTGCTTGGGCGCTGGTGTTGCAATGGAACGTTCTATTGGCTTTCACTTCTTGTAAATATACGTTCTTTGGCTTCAGGTAAAGCTCAGCTAACGTTAACACGCTCATCGGATAGCTGCATGCTATGCTACTATAAGCTAACTAAAAAACACTAAATCAGAAAAAAAAATGTAATTCAAAATCTATACCTTCGGTTATAGTAAACATATAAGTTAAAAGACATTATGGCTTGGTTAAATTCTGTAGAATGTGGTCTGTTATTTCTTGATAACAGACAGCTGCTAAGTATAATACACCGTTGCCATGAAAAACAGAGCGTTGCCATGGATTCTAACCGTGGAGATGGAACGGACTATTTTCTTTAGCGGAAGCAATACAATCGTTTTTAAATCAATAACTCTTTTTAAATCATTATTTTGTCAATTTATTTCTTTATTTTGGTAGGTAGCCATGTAATAAGCGAGATAATGTAGGCAAGGCGGTTGTTATATCAAATACAACTCCTTCAGGCTTTGTCGGGTCCTAATCAGCTTGTTGGGGTTGTATTCGCTATAACAAAACCTCTCTCTACATTATCCCTTACTTAATGACTCGTTAAAACGTAGTTCAAACGACATTGTATAAAAAAAGTGATTTTGTCTGATTTGTACCCGGGCACTATAACTTGCTTTAACCAATCGGATTGATTGGGTCCTAAGCTGGGACCCATCTCTTCAGTGGGACTCATCTCTTCACCACACCGGAACTCTGTTCTGCATTGCCTGCACTCAAGACGGTGACATGTGCTCCACTGACAATTTGGAATCCTATTGGTTGTCCCTCACCAAATTAGCTTCTCATTTGCATAAAGTAGAAATTTCTGAACTTTTGTCGCGTGTCTCACGTCGCTTGACACGCCCACATTCTGTCGCTGTTGCTCGTGTCGACGGAAGTCGCCAGCCCTCCATTGAAATGAATGGGATCATGTCGCTTTGTCGCAGGTAGTGATGTGTCCTCCCGTATCGAGGCTTCGAAGCGTGTGTCGAGTAATCCGGGATGATTTCTGTGAAGCGTGTATCGAGGCTTGTGTCGGTGACGTATGTGGTGACGTTTGAAGCCTCGCGAGCCGCCTGTACCACGTGACTGCTTCAGGAAGTGGTTCGCGGTTTGGCGGTCTATTTGAATATAAGGGCCAGCAAAATGCAAAATTGTTTCCACTTTTCATTTTGACCCTGTCATTGTATCATAAAGACCATATAAAAGTTTATACTTTGTGTATAAGCATCAATTAATTCATTCAATGCTTCAGACACCAAAGCCGTGTCATTATAATCACACTGCACGTTTTACATTTATTGTCCACTTGATGGCACAATAGAGCAAATGAAGCACCATGAAGCTTCGGCACATGAGTGAACCAATTGGATGGAACGCTTCAATGCTTTATGAAGCTTCATCTCGCCATCACTAGTCACAGGACCAATTGCCTGACGAAAAAGGTGTTCGTCTTGGCAATCCGGGGTCCAACTCGCACCAGCAGCTCGTTGAATAGCTCCTTGGACAGCCTGGAATGAATGTGAAAACCAGGCTATTATAGGGTGAGTTAAACAAGGTGAGACACAGGTGGATGCAATCAGGGATGATGAGTCTAGGCAGAGAGTTATGGGAAATGTAGTTTCATAAGGGGTATGACAATAGTCCGGGGTGGAGTGCCCTCTGGTGGTAATGCATGGACCTTCACTGGTAATGGTTTACACTGTGTGTATCTTGCAGTGCTGTGAAGATTATGAAGATCTGGAGATGAGAAAGACGAAGAATGAGAAGGGATCGATAGAAGTGAGTAGTTTGGGTAAGGTGCCAGGCAAGGTTTATGGGTGGTAACAATAAGACCACTAAAGACCACACTTTGGAATTTAAGATTTGACTTAGGCTATGTTTACACGGAAACGATCTGAAAAGAAACGCAAAAAAGTGGCGTTGCGTTTCACTTTTATTTCTGCGTTTAGACTGAGCGTTATGGGGGGAAATCAGCGTGCATATGGTGACGCAAAAGTGTGTGAAATTCGATGTAGTGTGCATTCCAGGCGCGTAGGTGGCAATGTGAAGCACTGCCACACAACAACACCAATATCTGAGAAATATTTTGTACAACTGCTGAAAGACTCTTGTATGTTTCAGAGCTGCTATGGGCAACTTGGGAAAGTCCGAATGTATAGAAATAATCCGACATGTTGGTTGTATTTCCTGTACTGGCCCATGCTGTGACGTAACGCGTACGCGACAAGAGCCAACGTGAGCAGATTTGCGATTTTTACCGTTTAGGAAGAGAACGCGACGGTGGAGCTTTTTGAGATTCCAATCTGGAGGGTGGTTTCATTTTTTTGCGGTTTTAAGCCCCCCAAACGCCGTCGCGGTAAAACGAAAGGCACATCCGATAAAATATTTTTACGTTTTCACCGGAATCGTTCTCGTGTAAACATGGCCTTAGTGATCAGTGAATTAGGCCACTTGATGTTGATGATGATGATGGTGATGACAATTTGATTTTATTTGATTCTGGGTTATTTCGCAACAAATACATGTGTGTGTTAAACACACTGTTACAACAGCCAGAGAAAATATATTATAGGGTCCCAACTAAGGAACCATTAATTACAATAATATGATTAAACATTTTCAATAAGACATTAACTAGAGCTAAACCTCTGTTAATTCTCAATAAGAACTTTTGTATTAGAATATTGTTAAAATCCAAACATAATTTAAGATGCTGGTTAAATTTACATGTATGCATTTGGCAGAAACTTGCATCAAAAGTCAAATACAGAGCATTCAAGTTATACATTATATATCAGTACATATTTTCCATGGCAATTGAACCCATGATCGTGGTGTGGCTATCTTTACGGTCTACTGTTTGATATACAGGAATGCCTGAAGTAGAAATAATTGGTTTGATTATGTAAGTCAATTTGACAACCTTCGACTAGATTACTTAGACCTACATTACAGTAGCCTACTGTAAAATTTCAATTCAGCCAAGATTTGAAAAATGTATCTAATATTGTTTGTTACTGATTTAATTGATAGAATTACTAATCTGAAATAAGGTCAATTATAAGGTAATTATAATTATAGTATATCCGGTAGCCAATTTCTGCAGCCCTGATGCAAATTTTTTGCATCCTTTGTTTGAGAAAGATGTCTCAGAGTCTTTTGCTTATCAGTTCTTGAGCTTGTGTGAGGCGTTCCTGTCGCTTCTTTAAATCAGCTCTCCTGCGTCCTCGCTCTGAGTCTTCACTCAGCAGTTTGACCACATCTGCCCCGTTCCTCAATTCTAGCATCTCATGCCGCAATGTCTTAGCTGCATCCTTCAGCATGAAGAGAATTATCAGCATGGGCACATAGTCTGTAAGGCGTTGATAGATAATCTATATGGAGACAGGACATGGAAAAATAAAGATATTTAATCCACCTTTTGGGGTTGGCTTCTCTTTACAGTGATATCTCTGGTGAATCTCCTGTGCCAATGCACCTCCATTGTGTGGTTTGCTTGCACATACTGACTCAATTTAAAATTGTTATTAAGTGATCATTGATCTTATCATAAAAAGTGCCTGGTAAAACCAAAATAGGGTTTTCACAGTGATGTCATATGAAGACCCATTTTTGGTTCCTTGAAGAACTTTCCAGTAAAAAGAATTACGGCAATGGCATCAATGATGCCTCATAAGCAACCACCCGATCATCATAGCTTAGATTTATCTGCCCATGCTAGTCGGTTTATATATTAGAATTCATTGTGTTCATTGAGTGGATTATTCTTATTTTTTTTCAGGATGAGCACAATACCATTTCAGAAGGCTCCGTGTGCCGGCTTCATTACGAGCAAGGACACACATTGTCCTCACACACTTAAGTCCATTAAGTTCTTGAGCTTTCAGCATGCTCACTGAATATTTAGCGACTCATCTAATTGTCCACACTGAAAAAACGTCAGGGTGAAAGTGTTTTGTTCTCATCTCTCCTTCTTTTTGAGGAAGGAAGGAAGATCAGCTAACCCCCAAGGATTTAAAGTCTGGAGGCCCGCACTGAGGTTTTGCTTAGCTTGGATGTGGATGATGTTTTGTCCTCGACTTCTGAGGAGCTTGCGGGCTGACCAACTGACATGCCTCCCCCGAGTGGGCAGGAAGCTCATCCATCTCTGGCTACAGAATTTGTTTTTATTTTAAGTGCTGACAAGTTGAAGCTGCACTGGGTAGTATTGCCTCAACCACAGTCAAAGTCTAAGTTGAATAAGTGCTTTCTGGCTGGCCATGTTGCACCTACATCTCACAGGGCACTGCGCAGATTACCTATCTATCTGTTTCTGACTTCACCAGCATTTATAAGATGGCAGAGATTCCAGCAATTGAGGATTCTTAATTTGGAAGTCTTGAAAGGATACTTCCGACTTCAGTTGGAAGTCACGGCCTACTATTCTGTCCAAGCCTTGTAGGACCATGTGGTCCCTGATTGGCAACTCAAACATGGTTTCTGGTCTGGTGGGTGTGGTGCTGCACAAAGGAATCGGTTACCTAACGTAATCTCGGTTCTCTCTAGATGAGGGAACGAGTATTGCGTAAGTTTAGCTTACACTACGGGAAAGATTCATCTTCTCGAGATACTGAAGCCAAAAATTATCCTTAATTTTGTATTCATTGTCAACGCAGTGCAGCAGCTAGCTGACCAAGTGCAGGCTGTGTCGCGTGCTCATTGGCTGCTGTGCGGCAACTGCGTTACGTTAGGTAACCGATTCGTTCTTTTACGAGAGGTTCTATCGTATTGCGTAAGTTTAGCTTTGTACGGGAACACTTTGTCAACGCCGTGCGCACCAGCATCCGCAACTTGAGTCCCAGAAGACACGGGGAACCCAGTGAACGGGAATAAGCGCATGCACATAAGCACTCACAGGGAATACAGAGCGGCAGTGCCGGTCAATGTATAAGCACATAGCACATACCCTGATACAGTGCAGCTCGACCAGAGAGCTGAGTCATATGAGAGTCACCTGCACACGATCGTATCTGGACAGGACTGACCTCCCAATTAGACTGACAGCAGTTTAGCCTGTAGGCGGGAACTGCTGAAGTTATAAAACCTGACAAAGGTGGAAGGGGAGGCCCAGCCCGCCGCCACGCATATGTCATGAATAGAAATCCCGCTGGACCATGCCCACGAAGAGGCCATGCCTCTGGTGGAATGAGCCCTGACGCCCAGAGGGCATTGCAGACCTTTTGACGCGTAAGCAGCCGCTATAGCGTCCACTATCCACCTGGATAGGCTCTGTTTCGAGGCGGCGAGACCCTTGGTGCGCCCTCCAAACGAAACAAAAAACTGCTCCGAGCGCCTGAACGGGGCGGAGCGCGTAATGTAAACCCTCAGCGCCCTGACAGGGCAGAGGAGATTAACATTGCTCTCGCTATCGGATGCTGGCAGAGCCGATAGGGAGATGACCTGTGCTCTGAACGGCGTGCCAATCGCCTTAGGAACATATCCGTGTCGAGGCTTGAGGATGACTTTTGAGTCATTCGGTCCAAACTTGTGACACGCAGCGCTGACAGACAGCCAAGTCCCCAACACGTTTAACTAAAGACAGCGGAACCAGGAAAACGGTTTTGAGTGACAGGTATTTCAGATCCGCAGAGCCTAAGGGCTCGAAAGAGGAAGCTTTCAGGGTTTCTAGGACCAGGGAAAGATCCCACAGCGGAACAGGAGGGGGGCGCGGGGGATTCATCCTCCTAGCTCCTCTAAGGAAGCGGATGACAAGCTCGTTCCTTCCCAATGATCGGCCATGCGACGATTCTGAGAACGCCGCAACGGCTGCCACACACACTTTGAGCGTGGAGGGGGACCTGCCCTTATCCAACAGCTCTTGAAGAAAACTAAGCAGCCACGGAACCCCGCACCTTCGTGGGTACAAGTCTTTTTCGGCACACCATTTGGAGAACACAGACCATTTAGACGCATAGAGCCTTCTAGTAGAAGGAGCTCTAGACTGCGTGATCGTGTTCATCACCATGTCTGGCAGGGCGACGGATACCCGTTGATCACCCATGCATGCAGAGACCAGCGCTCTGGGTGGGGATGCCAGATCGCGCCGCAAGCCTGAGAGAGGAGATCCGTTTTCACCGGAATCGGCCACAAACAGCCGCGTCAGCTCCGGGAACCAAGTCTGATTCTCCCAGCGCGGGGCTATGAGGAGCACCGAGTGGCGCGTTTCCCTGATTCTCTTGATAACCTGTGGCAACAGGGAGACCGAAGGGAAAGCATATAGCGGGCGGCTGGGCCAAGTCTGGGCCAGCGCGTCCTCGTCCTTTGAAAAGAACATCGGGCAGTGAGCGTTGTCTCGTGATGCAAAGAGGTCGACGTCCACTTTGCCAAAGAGGCCCCACAGTGACTGGACTGTTTGGGGGTACAGGGACCAGTCCCCTGGGGGAGCGTTGTCCCTGGATAGTTTGTCTGGGCCGTTGTTCAGATTGCCCGGCACATGCGCCGCTCTCAGCGAGCGCAGATGATGCAGAGACCAAATGAGGAGGCATTTCTGGATCTGACACTGCCCTGACGGTTCACATAGGACACTACCGACATGTTGTCCGGGACTAGAACGTGGTGGTCCTGTATGAACGGGAGGAAGCGCTTCAGCACGTTCTCGACCGCCATCATTTCCAGACAGTTTATATGAAGGAGTCTCTCCTGATCTGACCAGAGGCCAAAAACCGGTCTGCCTTCGAGGAGAGCGCCCCAACCCAAGTTGGTCGCGTCCGTCGAAACGACCTTTCGGTGTGAGACAGTTCCCATAGTCACGCCCCGCTGGTACCAGTCGGCCGCTAACCAGGGCTGTAGGGCTGCAACGCAGCTCTGAGTCACTCTGATTCTCTCGCTGCCGAACCGCCAAGCTTGGTGAGACACCCGAGCGGTCAACCAGCGTTGCAGAGGGCGCAACAGCCCCAGCTGCAGTACCGCAGTGGCTGAAGCCATGCAGCCCAGCATCCTCTGGAAAGTCTTCAGAGGAGTGGCGTTGCCCGTCTGGAAGTACGCGGCCAGTCGCTGAACACGGCGCGCGCGCTGTGTTGAGAAGCGAGCCGTCATAGCCACAGAGTCCAGCTCTATTCCTGAAAAAGGAAATTGACTGACTGGGCAGTAATGAGGATGACTTTTGAGTCATTTGGTCCAAACTCGTGACACGCAGCGCTTACAGCGCGTGGAAGTCCCCAACACGTTTAACTGAAGACAGCGCAACCAGGA
Organism: Chrosomus eos; assembly: GCA_036326025.1. Classification (NCBI taxonomy): domain Eukaryota; kingdom Metazoa; phylum Chordata; class Actinopteri; order Cypriniformes; family Leuciscidae; genus Chrosomus; species Chrosomus eos. The sequence goes on from CM070825.1 coordinate 11,468,460, forward strand.
AAACGGTTGGTCCTGTTGACCGTGAGACCCAGGTCCTCCAGGTGACTGAGGAGCGCAGCTCTGTGAGACACTAACTCGGCCTCTGACTGCGCTAGAATCAGCCAGTCGTCCAGGTAGTTCAAAATCCACACGCCCTGATTTCTCAAGGGGGCGAGAGCCGCGTCCATGCACTTCGTGAATGTACGGGGTGCCAAAGACAGGCCGAACGGTAGGACGGTGGACTGATAAACCTGACCATCGAAGGCGAATCTCAAGAATGGCCTGTGACGGGGTATTATCTGGATCTGAAAATAGGCATCTTTCAGACCAAGAGAGATAAACCAGTCCCTCGGGCGAATGTGCGCGAGGAGTTGTCTGGTCGTAAGCATTTTGAACGGTCTTCTCATAAGTGCTTTGTTCAAATGCCTCAGATCCAAAATAGGTCTGAGAGCCTTGTCCTTCTTGGGTATGAGAAAAGGTTAGAACAGCTGTCAGCGGCGGCGACCTCTTCCAAATCATGCGCCTCGTCCCCTGAGGCGGCGGCAGCGCAGGCGGGAGCCGGCGGCTGCACATCCAGGAGGGGGGGCGGAGAAGGAGAGAGAAGCGCTCGAGGGAGTTGATCCGGCGAGTGCTCGTATGCCACGTGAGGCTCCGGCAGTCACTGTGCACGGCGCTAGTTTTGCGGAACCTTTATTTAGAAACCTACTAAATTTATTAAGTCATTTGTAGACCTAGACCAGTGCTAGATGCTGATACTAGTGGTGTTGAAAGTACACACTTCAACTTTAAAGCTCCTTTAGATATTACAGTGCATACACAACATTAGCCGTTCATCACAGTTTTACAGTGTGTAAATGAAGGACTACTGTATATTACTGTCAATAAATAAATACATTATAGTATGAGTTGAAACACACCTTATAATAGAGAACCAGTTTTTCTGGAACTAGATTTCTTGAATCCAATAACGCACAGCCTTTCGAACTGAAAATTGTGTCATCCTCATCATAGAGGTTCTTGTCACTGGAGTCCATCCCAGTCTTCTGAGGTATGTCAGAGTCATCAAGTTTCTGTTGTAATACCTTGTCCTGAGTGAAGACCAGTTTCTCCATATCAATGAACTCCTTGATTCTTTTCCCCACTTTGACCTCTTGTTTTGACTGAATGTCATTAATCATTTTCTGAGAAGTACAACATAATACATATTACTACTACTACTACAAATAATAATAGTAATAAAAATAATAAGTTGTACTTACAGATACAATGTGTCTCAGTTGAGGGTACTGGTCAAAAGATAAATAACATATCTCTCTCAACACATCCTGAACAATCTCTGAAAATAAAATTTTAGTTTATGACAAGAAGAATTGTAAATTGTTAATGGCTATAAAACAAAAATGGCAAAACTTAACATTTACAATCAGAATTTCGAGATATTAACATTTGTTATGTTTGTTTATTTTTGATTATCTTTTATGAGTGCTGAACATTTTAAAAACATTGTTTATTACTAATAATAGCTGACTATACTATATATTTATAAAATACATACTAACCTCGTACATGCTTCAGTGTTTCCATAGCTGGCTCTTGAAGGGCTGCCACATGGTCTTTGATGATACATTCAAATTCACAGAACTCACTGAACGTAAGCAATTCTCTGCCACGATGCATCTCATTATACTTCTCTATCATTTCATTCACTCTTGCTGTGACTACATTTTTAATAACAAAAAGGAAGGTCTGGTTAAAGGATTTGGTACAGTCCTGCAAAAGGCACATGGTTTTCAACATCTTCACTCACATGATATTTCAGTGTCTCTTAGGTAAATGTCCCATTTCTTGAACACAGGACGTAGAAGTGCATGAATGTTTTTATCTCTTAAATGTCCTGTTCTACTCATTTCATTTATTTGATCGCTGAACTCCATTATTATCTACATAGGAGGAGAAAAAAATCATAATTTATGCAATAGATATATAGATAAGATGGTAAGATGAATAGATATTGTGCTTAATTCTCAGAGCTCTTACATTACTGAGAAAAGGTCCCATCAGCTCTTCTTCAACAGGTGGACCCTGCTCATAGTTTTTGAGCTCCCTTTGAATGCTGAGTAGTTTAGTCTGAATCTGCTCAGTTAAGTAGGGTAGCGCTTTCTGTGTCCATGAGAACATAAATTATAATTGTATATAAGCTGGCTAATTTAAAATAGTATGTAACCCTCCTATTAACAAACTTAAAACCACCACTGTTTTTATTTTCTGATGAAGATTATTGTACAGTATATTATTTAAAGAAAGAAAGAAAGAAAGAAAGAAAGAAAGAAAGAAAGAAAGAAAGAAAGAAAGAAAGAAAGAAAGAAAGAAAGAAAGAAAGAAAGAAAGAAAGAAAGAAAGAAAGAAAGAGGCTAGGAGCATAATAATAAAGAGCTTGCCTTGATATGATCAACCAGTTCTTTGGTTAGGTTGTCTGCCAAGCATCGAGTAGATGCTCTACCATCATTCAATAGAGAGCTTTCAAGAAAAAAAGGTTATTATTATTAATTTGATTATTATCATTATTATTATTATTATTATATAAAAGTTAGAATTACCTGAAATATAGGTGGTTCCTAAAAAAATTATTTTCCATTTCCATGGCTTCAGAAAGAGGGATTTTGTTATTGATGTCACTCTGACCACGACATCGCACAATAATGTATCCCTTGCTGAGAGGAATGACTTTGCCATGGACAATGTTCAAAACATCACTCTCTGCTCCTCTGTCAATAAGGTCTGGTTTTGTGAGAATTGCTAATCCATGCATTCAATATAAAAGAGATAAAAGTTAGCATAAGCATGAATCATAATGCTACAGGTCGGCCTGAAGAACTATATTGCAGAAATACAAAAAGTCGGCAAACCAAGAGTTCTGTATCCGTCTGGGTCTACATCTTGTGCCATTCTCAGTGCTTCTGTTGTCGCTATGTCAACATTGCAGGGCACAACAACTAAAATTATGGTTTCACTTTTGGCAGTATATTTCAGAATCAAGTTTTTGATCTAAAAATAAAAGATAAAATGTCCTTTGGTTAAGAAGGTGAGAATCTTTGAGCCACCATGAAACATTAACATTATACTTATGCAATATACTGTAGAATAAAACATTGCCAATAAATATATAAATAAAGAAACATGTAGAGATGCATTAATGTGTATTATGAATGATGAAAATGTATTAAGATTTTTCTCTCTCTTGCTTGAGTTCATGTTGACTTTAAGTTTCATCTGTCAGCTACAAATAGACTACCTAGGGCATAAAAAAGTGTTGATTAAATCCACTAATTTGAAACTGAATGTGATTTATATTTTACAGCTTGAATGCCTGTTAACACAAATGTTCATATATTAACATGATTTCAAACAGCCATTTAGATTTTTGTTTTAACTCTCTATTCACTCACCTGATCGCCAATATCATCAGGTTGACCCTGTACAGGTACACGGGTTATACCAGGTAGATCGATCAGAGTGAGGTCACACACATCAGTAGATGATATTTCCAAAGAGATCAGTTCATCACATATTCCAACTGTATTTCCAGCAAGCTTGTTTTGAGCTGTCAAATATACATACATTAGTTTCCAGCAGACTCAAACAAGATTAGTTTGGGATTTTCAAGTGGTATTGATGAATTTGACCCTAGAAATCCACCTCAGGACAACAGACAACAGGGGTGTGTGCAGCATTCACAGCTGAATGCAGAATCTGAATCTTTTCAATTAGAGACTTAAATAAATAAATTATTAATTCTTACATAAAGAATCAAACATTCTGAATTGTGCTCCATGGTGTTAAACACAGATTGAATATACGAAGATGACATTCATCAGAGCATCATTACAACTGATGCTGGTTCTGATCTGATTCTGTTCATACTGACCTTCTCTGACAAGGTCATCCACCTTTAATGGGTCATGAAAGGTCTCACTGTGATCACGGTAGGAAATGGTCCCGGACCACGGTCCTTTGTTTAACTTCCGTAATTTCAACTCAAGAGGACAGCGAGTGACAATACCTTAAAAAAAATATAGAAGCACAATGTTTCTCAAAGTATGTTGGTCCCTAGTTTTCAAATCTAATTTATTTTGTCACATTGCATCAAGATAATCTCCTCCTTCTTCTACTTATATGGTATTTAGTACACTCAGTGCCTATGCAAGAATATATGTTTCTCAGATGTGCCATTAAAACGAAGATTTAAACAACAGTGTCACGATCATCTAGCCCGGTCCCACCAGACTCTCGTACATTTCATTTCATTTGTACAGGGAGTCTGGCACCGCTCCATTAACAAGCGTTAACTTCCTTGTAGGCGGGTACTCTATTGAAGTCTAAAAATATTGGATCTGCCCAGAGTCACCCTATCTGCCATAACCATTGGTCCTGACCACTAACGTTTGGTCGTGACTTATGTATTTTCCCGAACCCCGTGGTGATCATGGCCACCAACAAAACTAAGCAAAGTTTGCTCTTGCTCCGGCTTTAACTTCTTGATATTCGGCAGCGTTGCCACAACGGACCGAATGGCTTCGCTCGCATCTGTCTCCGCTGCCATTACTGAACTACAACTCAAAAAACGCACGAGTCGACATCAACGTCATGGATCTCAGCAACTCCCTCTGTTCGCTGATTGGCCCGGTAAAAAATTAATCGGAGAAAACCAAAGTCTACAGCAAATTCCCAGACATAGGACTGAAGGAAAATGAAAATTGAGCGGAAGTACGAAGGAGGGCGTAGTCAGGCTACTGATCATCAGCTGGAGTGCCCTTGATGAGGGCACTCGACCCCAGACTATTGCCAAACCATCTCAGACTACATTACCTATAACCCACAACCCATACTATTGCCACACATTACCAATAACCCACTACCCGGACTATTGCCACACATTACCCATAACCCACTACCCGGACTATTGCTACACCATCTCAGACTATATTACCCATAACCCACAACCCTGACTAATCAACCATGATTGTTAACAGCTGTCTCTCATTAGCTCATTACCTCACACTATATAAGCCTGGTTATCTCAGTCATTCCATTTGAAGTCTTGCCTAGTGTTACTCTGCATCTCTGAGCATTTTCGCCTTGTTTGCCTGTACTTGACCCTTTGCCTGTATTTGGATTATGATTATGGATTGCTCAATAAAAGCTGCGTTTGGATCACCACGCTTTCAAGTCTAGGAGCATTTTGAAACAGAGTACTTTGCCATGTAGATATTCAGAAGCCAAGTGAGACCCAGACACAGTGGATCCAGCACCTTAACAAGGCTGTAAACCTGGCTCCCCATACGGAAATGTAATATATGACATATATGTCCCTATATCGCAAGTGATGCTGTCATATATGCTAAATATAAGACAATATATTACTATCACATATATAGTTATATCTAGATATATGTTGATATAGGTTTATAACATATATAAATTGTCCATATTAAATGAGTATATTGACATATATTAATACAATATATATGATTATTGTTTATATAATATTGTATGTTATAACCATATATTTCACCAATATGTTTAATTTATATATGCCAATTTATTTAAACAACATACATTTTACATGCTTATGGTTCCTTATTAATTAATTCCTTGTTTTCCTTATTTGAACATCTTGAACTTTGAACAAGTAATTCAAACGCAATCAAAAGACCGCCAAATTACGCGCATTCAGAGACCAACGGATGAAGAATGTTCGCTCTTGTCGAGTGGAAAGAAGAAACGGATAATGAAAGTTGGAGCATTGTTCCAATATCACACATAAAAGACTGTATTATACATACATAAAATATATGGGCTAGTTTTATATGTCAATATATGAAATTGTTCCATTTTCTAATAGGTTTTATATATGGCCAGATATATGTAGGCTACATATATGTTTTCACTTTCTATGTGGATATATGTAATATATGTATATTTCATATGTGTACATATATTACATTTCCGTATGGGTCCCATGGAGGGGCCACAAAGGCTGATATGCCCTGGCCTCCTGAACCATCGATCCACCCCGGCCGCCTGCTCCGCCTGGTCTACCCTGTCCCCCTACACTTTCTCTGTCTCCACACCTTTCCTCCTCCCCGAGTGTGACGACACACCAACTCAGGTTAGGTCCCAGTTGCGAGCATTTATTCTCAAAAACTAAAGCAGGTTGGTGAACAGGTAAGTAGGCTTTTACAAAAGGGGTAGATGCCAACAGATGAGTAAAACAGGTAACAGTCACTTTTCTTCTTGTGGGGAACAAGGTATAGCCAGACCACGCAATGTCTTATGATATAGATATTATAAAGATATTATAAACAACACAGTACCTGACAGGAAGCCAGTGCAAAGACGCCAAAATAGGGGTAATGTGATCAATGACCCAGGTCCAAGTTAAGATTCGGGCTGCCCAATTTTACAGATTGTCATTTGTTTAGAGAGGATTTAGAAACTTCAGCAAGGAGTGCATTACAATATCCAAGTTGAGAGAAGCAGATAGAACAGAATGGGCAATAAACATGCAATATTTGCAGGTGGGGCTCAAATGTCAGGCTGACATCAAAAATAACTCAGAGATTTTTCAGTTAATTTTAAACTCCAGTTCAGAGCCATCAACAGACAAGGCCAGCAATATGAAGCTGATGGGGAGTGCCATGACTATTTCAGTAAAGAAAATTGTTAGACATCCATATCTTTTTTTCTCAGATATGGTAAGAATATATGGTAAGAAACATCCATATAGAATGGGTTTTGAATGAATATAACTCTGTTTGTCATCAGCATACAGTACAAGTGATCTCAATAGCAGACCAACTGGGAAAATATGCTAACAAAAAAAAAGCAATGTCAGAGTCTTACCACTTCCTCGAGGTAAAGTCACCCCAGAGAGAGCCTCCAGAACAGAGCTCTTTCCAGAACTCTGATCTCCCACCACTGCAATGGATGGTAGATCTATATCCCTATCAATGCCGATCATCCTCAGAGAGTCGATCAACTCAATCAAAGGCTGAACAGACTCAATGAAGTGATTGTGGAATGCTCCATGAGTTTGTGAGTACGAAAATGAGCTTTATAATAAAAACATTGGGAGAGAGAAAGAAAAATGTTATCTAAGTGGACAGACATGCGTCACATGAGACATTTTATTTTTTCAAACCAACATGTCATAAAAAGAGAGATGAAAATAACATTTAAAAAAACAGTCTTTCGACTTTCTAAGGATAATTTATATACACTTTAATTTATCTAAGGCTAATTTAAATACACACAATAACATTATACTCATGCTTAACATTAGTCATGCTTAATTTGCATAATTACACAATTACACAACATTTTCATATCAAAATATTTGTATTCTCATATCAGAATATATGTATAATTATTGTTTCATATTTCATCTGAAGCTTATTTAAGACACTGTAGGCTATTGATGATATTGGCAGGACTCGGGTTTGATCTTCATTCTGTTTTCTTCCCCCTTTGTTTTTGTTTCTGTCTTTTCTACTTACATTTGCGCACAGCTGTTTGTGTTTCGCAATCTGCCAGTTATGTTGCGGTAATTTTTACACAAGAAATATTTAAATAGTTTATTTTTATTTTACTCATCATTTAGACTACCATAATGTTGATCATGCATACTTCATATATATATATATATATAATACTATAATTTTTTAAGATTGAAAGTCTGGGTCGGACAATAGGGTAGAACAATAAAATATATTAATAGCATACATTTTTAGTAATCAAACTGTCAAACATCTCAATACTATACCTCTCTTCGCTTAGAGATTCATAGTCTGTAAATTTGTCCTGATCATCCATTATTTGTCTGGAAATGAATTAAGAAATTCTAAACAGAGATGTACTTTGATAGAAACATTAGCAAATTAGCATTAACAAAAATAAAAATTTTATGTGCAGTACTATTCAAGTGAAAGTAGTGATACAAAAGAAAATGTTGTCTATACCTTATAGTTGTGGTCAATGTTGTTCAAAAGTTCAAAATAGGTTTATATAAGCCATATTTCACGTAATTTTCAACATTAATTAACAGAATGTACACCAATAAAACTAAAGTTTATTGTTTGTCAGCAACTGTTTAAGAGATGACTCACACTGAATGACCCATCATGTCTGGAAGCACTGGAGACATGTGTCACAGGTGAGGGGCGGGCACCAGCGGGCCGCCCACCCCCTCTAACCGGACCACCGCCCGAGGAGCGTGCCGTGGAACTCAGGAGGCAGACACAGCATTAAAATAAATATAAGTTCTTTATTGAACAATTAAAAACAACTTTAAAAGTCTCTTCCGTTCAGAGAACAGCACAGTAGTCAGCAGACTCACTTCAGGAGAATGATTCACAGGGTCTCTTTCGTTCGTAGAACGGCACAGCAGTCAGCAGACTCACTTCAGGAGAATGATTCACAGGGTCTCTTTCGTTCATAGAACAGCACAGCAGTCAGCAGACTCACTTCAGGAGAATGATTCACAGGGTCTCTTTCTCAAGGCTCGAGCAGAGGGAGAGTTAAAAACCGCTTCCGCGTTCTCTTCTCCAGCTTCTCCTCTTCAAGGCTCGGGCAGAGAGAGAGCTGCAAACATGCTGGGACTACGAGTGAACAGCAACAACACCATTTCCACACTCGTGCTCACAATAGAACTGCAATTCAACAGACTCACTGTGCAATCAAGGCTTACACCCGCAATCCAGCCGAAATCTCGTTCTCTCTCCCAGCCTCCCTCCGCTGCTTAGGCCTCAGCCTCGGCCCCTCGGCCTCTCCCCTGCTGCGTGCACGCTCCGTCTCCGTTCCTGTGTCTCTCCCTCTTCAAAATGGCTTTTTTTTTTTTTATACTCCACTTGGGAGCATTTGCCCCAATCACCAGGCAAACTCCTCCCACCCAACACCTGCTGCTCCTCTTCATAATCACCCGGTGACATCCTCCCCCACCAGTCCGTTCCAGTCCCTGGAACGGAAAAAAAAAAAAAAAAACTGGTCGCCCCATGGTCCACGGTCGCTCAACTCGGGGCGGATCCTGCCGACTACGCCATTTATGTCACAGGTGAGGGGCGGGCGCCAGCGGGCCGCCCACCCCCTCTAACCGGACCACCGCCCGAGGAGCGTGCCGTGAGACTCAGGAGGCAGACACAGCATTAAAATAAATATAAGTTCTTTATTGAACAATTAAAAACAACTTTAAAAGTCTCTTCCGTTCAGAGAACAGCACAGCCGTCAGCAGACTCACTTCAGGAGAATGATTCACAGGGTCTCTTTCGTTCGTAGAACGGCACAGCAGTCAGCAGACTCACTTCAGGAGAATGATTCACAGGTTCTCTTTCGTTCATAGAACAGCACAGCAGTCAGCAGACTCACTTCAGGAGAATGATTCACAGGGTCTCTTTCGTTCATAGAACAGCACAGCAGTCAGCAGACTCACTTCAGGAGAATGATTCACAGGGTCTCTTTCTCAAGGCTCGAGCAGAGGGAGAGTTAAAAACTGCTTCCGCGTTCTCTTCTCCAGCTTCTCCTCTTCAAGGCTCGGGCAGAGAGAGAGCTGCAAACATGCTGGGACTACGAGTGAACAGCAACAACACCATTTCCACACTCGTGCTCACAATAGAACTGCAATTCAACAGACTCACTGTGCAATCAAGGCTTACACCCGCAATCCAGCCGAAATCTCGTTCTCTCTCCCAGCCTCCCTCCGCTGCTTCGGCCTCAGCCTCGGCCCCTCGGCCTCTCCCCTGCTGCGTGCACGCTCCGTCTCCGTTCCTGTGTCTCTCCCTCTTTAAAATGGCTTTTTTTTATACTCCACTTGGGAGCATGTGCCCCAATCACCAGGCAAACTCCTCCCACCCAACACCTGCTGCTCCTCTTCATAATCACCCGGTGACATCTGCAGTCAGAACTGATTCATATAAATTCTTAGTTGTAACAAATCTGTTTTTTCTTTTTCATTGCTCAAGTCATTTCCCTCACTTAAAGGGTTAGTTCACCCAAAAATGAAAATTTTGTCAGTAATTGCTCACCCTCATGTTGTTCCAACCCCGTAAGACCTTTGTTCATCTTCTGAACACAAATTAAGATATTTGTGATTAAATTTGAGAGCTGGATCACTCCTCCATAGGCTTCTAAAGGATTGAAACTTGACAGCCCCGAAAAGTTATTAAAGAAATCGTTAAAAGAGTCCAAGTGACTACAGTGGCGAGATCTTAAAGTAACACCAAGTACTTTTCCTCTTCGGTCGCCCCACTTGTTGGTGGGGCGACCGGCAAAGATTGTTAACACTCCTTATTTTTTTTCATACTTTTTCCAGAGTTCTGTTTGATAACTATGCGTTGCTCAACATACGTCACTTACTGCGTTCCTCTGATTGGTTGTCGGTCTATCCAATTGAGTGCAGAGTTGTTGTTTTTCCTGGTTCGGTTAAGACACGCCTCATAATCAAAGCCCTATGGAGCAGTCTCAGACTCATGTTCTGACCAGAATATGAGTATGACGAAGTCAGGCTAGGTAATCCAGGGTAATCGACAGAAACTCAGAACAGGAACAAGGCGACAGCTACAGGCAACATAACAACATCAAAACAACGACCGACAAACAACAACTGAAGCACAGGGGTTTAAATACACAGGCAAACAAGCGAAACAAGATAACAAGGGTGCGGGGCTAATTAGAAACACCTGGAGAGACTAATTAACAAGAAAAACTACAAAGGACTACAAAACATGGCACAGAACAGGAAATAACAAAAGTCAACATGAGACAAGGAGAACACCAGACAGGAATCATGACATAGCCCCCCACGTAAGGAGCGGATTCCAGACGCTCAAAAAACAACAACAACAAACAAAAAAAACCTACAAGTTCAGGAGGGTGGTGAAGCGGAGGTGGTCTTGGGGGAGGGGTGGAGGGCCAGGTCCATGGAGAGGAAGAGGACCTGGAGACTGTGGCAGGATGGGAGGCCAGGGTGGAGCAGACGACCCCTCGGGCGGCCAGGGCGGCGAAGACCCCTCGGGCGGCCAGGGCGGCGAAGACCCCTCGGGCGGCCAGGGCGGCGAAGACCCCTCGGGCGGCCAGGGCAGCGAAGACCCCTCGGGCGGCCAGGACGGATCAGGCAGTGCAGGCGGCTCGGGAACAGACCAGAGCGGCTCAGGAACATCAGACCCCGGCTCGGGAACAGCCGTGACGTGAAGCTCAGTCTCTGGCTGGGCAGAAGCGACGTGAAAATCAGTCTCTGGCTGGGCAGAAGCGACGTGAAGCTCAGTCTTTGGCTGGGCAGAAGCGACGTGAAGCTCAGTCTCTGGCTGGGCAGAAGCGACGTGAAGCTCAGTCTCTGGCTGGGCAGAAGCGACGTGAAGCTCAGTCTCTGGCTGGGCAGAAGCGACGTGAAGGTGAGGCTCTGGCTCGGCAGGCGTGACGTGAGGCTCTGGCTCGGCAGGCGTGACGTGAGGCTCTGGCTCGGCAGGCGTGACGTGAGGCTCTGGCTCGGCAGGCGTGACGTGAGGCTCTGGCTCGGCAGGCGTGATGTGAGGTTCAGGATTGGCGGGTACTGTGGGGTTGCAGGGCTCCTTGTCCGCCAAACCCACTGTAAAGGTTGAGCCGCACAGTAACAGGGCCAAATCAATATAAAATTCTAAAGTCCATTGAGGATTGTGCAGTGGCATGGCTGACCCAAGTGGCTCAGATAGTCCTCCTCTAAAGAAAATCATGAGGCACAAAGAATCCATTGGAGTTACATTTGACAGTTCAATAAAGTCTCTCACGTAATCCTCAATGGGCCGGTCTCCCTGACGGAGGCGCATAATTTGTGCTACTGGATTCATCGTTGGTCGGTCGTTCTGTAACGTGGGAGCAGGAAAGAAGCGGAGAGCGAATCCAAATGCAAGCACAAATTTAATTAAACAAACGGGTAATCCAGGGTAATCGACAGAAACTCAGAACAGGAACAAGGCGACAGCTACAGGCAACATAACAACATCAAAACAACGACCGACAAACAACAACTGAAGCACAGGGGTTTAAATACACAGGCAAACAAGCGAAACAAGATAACAAGGGTGCGGGGCTAATTAGAAACACCTGGAGAGACTAATTAACAAGAAAAACTACAAAGGACTACAAAACATGGCACAGAACAGGAAATAACAAAAGTCAACATGAGACAAGGAGAACACCAGACAGGAATCATGACAAGTATGTTACATGATTTCATAAAAGGATGATTTATTGCGACATCAGAAACGAAGAAAATAGAAATAATGACTATTGTAGCGCTTGACGTAAAGCAGTGGAATTTTGTAATTCTTTTTGTGCACGGGTTCCTACCCGAAACCCGAAGTTACATAGTGCCAGTAAAAGCGATACAGACCCCGTCAGGCTATGGCAGACGTGTCATTTAACTTATTTTAAGTCGATGTACCATCACAAGGGTCTTGGAAATATATTATGAAGGTTGAAAAGTGTTACTTAGTGTTACTTTAAGTTTATCGAGCTACGAAAATACTTTTTGAGCGCAAAAAAACAAATAAAAATAGCGACTCTATTCAAGTATTCTCTTTGGGCCTGGAGATTTCACGAAGTGTTATTGCGCAACGCTTCTGGCTGAACGTCACACGCATCACACACATGACCAGCGTCGGCCAATAGTGAGGCTACGTGTGACGTATAACACAGAAGTGCTGCACTGTTACACTACGTCAACAGCTTAGGAGAAAGACACGGAAGAGAAGAGATGGTGGAATAAAGTCGTTATTTTTGTGTTTTTTTGCACGCAAAAAGTATACTCGTCGTTTTATAAACTTAAGATTGAGCCACTGTAGTCACTTGGACTCTTAACGATTTCTTTAATAACTTTTCAGGGCTGTCAAGTTTAAATCATTTAGAAGCCTATGGAGGAGTGATCTAGCTCTCAGATTTAATCACAAACATCTTCATTTGTGTTCCGAAGATGAACGAAAGTCTTACGGTATTTGGAACGACATGAGGGAGAGTAATTACTGACAGAGTTTTCATTTTTGGGTGAACTAACCCTTTAAGATTAAGTCAATTTTTACTTGTCTTGCTTTCTTTTAGTAATTTGCACGTTACAGCTGTACTCCCTGTACTGTGGCATTATTATCCTCAATTGTCTTGGTTTTCCATTGTGTTTGATGCTCATATGCTGTGTTTGTGGAATGCATTCAATTTCTATCTCTCTGTCATTGATCCATCATTACTCACCTGCGTACCCTTCTCATTGGTGCACATTGCCTTGCACATTGGTGTCCATCGTGAGTTATACACAACACAGCGTAGAGACACCCCTGTTACACAAGTATTATTTATTTTGATATTTAGAGGCATTTTAAGCTTATCTTTCCCTTTTACGGTGATTTCATTCTTTGCTGGCTCTCAAAGGTTAACTGCTTATAAGTTTTGCCATTATTTGATCTTCTCTTCTTTCTTTACATTTCGTTATTCTGTATATTATTTGTTTGTTTACTTGTATGTATCCGTAGTTTCATTTATTAAAATTAATTATATCCATGCTTGATTGTCTCTGTTGCTGCTCACAGATCAAGTAACTTTAATGTTTGGTATTGCTACATGCTTTTTCTACTGTTTAGTGCTAGAATAAGAAAGTTAGTCTTCTTGGCCAGAAGAATAGAATAACCTTCCTTAAAGAGTTGATAGAAGGCCGTGTCGGTTCGGTGGACGAACAGATCAGTCGATTTAAAATTAACACACCACACACACACACACCCAAACTGCTGGTGCGTATCGCCATGTTGCCACCTATCCATCCATGTCTCAAGTGAGGTTGAGGCTCAAGTCTTTGGTGTGGCACATAAACATGGGCGGTGTCTTCATTCATTGTCACTCCGTCATTGTCACTCCATCAGTTTAATAACGAAGTTTTGCACAAGACAATAGTGTCACTATTTAGCTAAATTTTTGTTCTCATATCGATAATCTTACTGAATATAATGTGTCTTTTTAAACCCCAACTATGAAACCCAAAGGCAACAGTGACAAGGAACCCAAACTCCATCAGGTGACAGAATGGAGAAAAAAAACTCGTGGCGCCAGTTCTCTTCTGTAAATATAGTTAAACACAACAGAACCATCGTTAATAGGAGTCTATATGAAAATAGTAACTGTCAAAAACGTATACTTATTATTAAATAAAAAAGCAGTTAATTTTCACTGTTTGTGAGTGTCATGAAGTACTCATAAAGTGCCATGTATTACAAGGTCTACACACACACACACACACACACACACACACACACACACACACATGTTGGTGCAACAGCATTATGAGGACTCTCCATAGGCGTAATGGTTTTTATACTGGACAAACTGTATATTCTATCCCCCTACACTGCCCCTGTCCCTAAACCTACCCATCACATGAGACATTCTGCATTTTTAATTTTTTAATAAAACATTGTTTTTTATGTTTTTTAAGCCATTTGACTTTTGAAATGTCATAAACCACCCATAAGTTGTAATACCAGTGTAATACACATGTCATTATACAAATTTGTGTCCTCATAAATCACATAAACACACACCACACACACACACACACACACACACACACACACACACACACACACACACACACACACACACACACACACAAACACACACACACACACACAGCGAGAGATGTATATCGAATCTATGTCAAATGCATAAATGTTCTTGCATGGCCTCAGCTTTGGACATCATCAGTTTTATGAATTATAGTTCAGTGGCATAAGTTACTGTCAGGCTGTTGTGGAAACAGACTTTCTTAGTGGCATTTTAACAAATTATATTGTCCTAAATGTCATGAAATATGCTAAAACACACTTTTCCAGACTGTCCTAGTTTAGTAATATGACTGTCAATAAACCAGTTTGGTTTCACTTTATTTTTTATTTTATTTTATCACCATGCGTATCATCATATGATATCATGAGATGTTTATAGTTGAATGATATCATATGATGATACGCATGGTGATAAAATAAAATAAAAAATAAAGTGAAACCAAACTGGTTTCATCAAACTGGAAAAAAACAGGGTCAAGCAGGGATACTGAAGATGATCAGTGTGTCAGGCTTTAAGCAGCTTTCTCACGTTTTTACCCATTAAAAATAAGACACTCAGATTAAAAAAAAACAAGCAGTTTGAAAACAATAAATCTTTATTAGCATATCTAATATGTAACATCATTACATTAGATTTGTGCAACAGAAACATATTGTAACTAGTAGACCATTTCAGATATGGAAAATTAAATAACTTTTAAAATAGAGCCATTGAATGTCTATATATAACAATCCCTATCATTTCGATTCTACAGTTCATACTGTACGTGCAAGATTCAAAGAAAGAAGCTAAAATAAGAAACATAATATACAATTAACATATATAAAAAAAAAACATAAATATGCACTACATTCTAAGTAGAAATACTTTTCCAACAGAATAATACAGCTATCAAAGATGGTTCAAAAGATATTTTGCATAAATTTCCACATCAGGTTTGGTATGATTATAGTGGTAATAAGTTAACACTTGAGTTAAGCTCAGCATTCATTGTTTAGTGAATGATGCTCTGCATGGGGACATACAGCTCGGAGGTCTCTAAACATCTGCAAAATGGACATTTAATACAAAGAACACAGTTAATAAATAGCATTCTTCATTTTTGTCACATTTTCACTTTTGCATTGACTTAGCAATCATTTTTTGATTATCCCGTAACCAGAAAGCATGAAATCTGTGATGTCAACAAAGAATATAACATTAATCAATGACAATGACCCTCTATAATGTGAATAAAACATGTTTGGATGATAAACGGCACATGGAAGTGTGTGAGATCCTCTATGATTACTTGCATGACCTTCGAACCTATAATTCAGGAAAATCAAAGGCATTTAGAACGTGAACTTGTAAACCTTTCATAAAAGACATTTCTGAATGTAAGAGAAGCATTTTAGGGTTTGCCAGCTTTAGGATTGATAACTCTGTGAAGAAGTCCAATCATTTGCACAAATATAATACAGTGGACAAAGAGAAGCCTAGCGTTTTGCAAAAGATGGCAAAATTCATATTTGCATATGATGATGGTTTATCGGATGTACTGTGCTTCATTAATAAAGTCATAAAGATATATTGAACAGTTTTTTAAACAGGCTGTATGGAGCCTTAAAGGTGATGTACGTAATTTGTTCAATGCTAAAATAAATTCCTTTCCCAGATTTTATGTTAAACACCCATAAATGTCAGCATGAATGAAACCATCACACATTATCAAGCGAGCACTACCTAAGGCTGTATACTTGTATGCCAGTTGCTTTTACAACATGTGTGATGGGGGTGGACTATCCATTTGTTTGACAAATGACAGAAGGAGGAGTGTTCAAGAAACCTTTTTGAAAACAGTCATTACTTTTGCAGTTCTGTTTGGTGACATAATTTACATGCTATTAGATTCGATCCCTTTTTCATTCTAATGAGATCCAGTCACCTTGGGCATTTAGTTCTCTTTTAGATTTGTTTTATTTGTTCCTCCTCTGATAGGATTGTAACCCAGTTACAACCTAAACACATTTTTAAGTTATTCTTCTACAATAGGCAGCCATTACCAACAGAACGAGAGCGTTTTAATAGTAGAAGGAATGGCAGGTAGACTAGAAATGAATGATTCTCTTTTTTATCCAATCATTGCACAGGAAAAAAAGAAAAAGAAAGAAGGGCACCCTTGTGAAAAAAGTGCAGTTCAGCTTAGTTTTGAAAGGAGTAGACCTGCTTAAGTCTAAACTGAATGTCTATGGGCACTTAATTGCATGTTAATTTCAATTAAATTAAAGTTATTGATTAGCTTAAACATGATTAGCTGAACTTAAGAGTTTTGTGATCCACTTAAATTGGACTTAAGTACATTTGTACTGTATATGTAATTTCATAATTACTTCTATATCTACTTTGAAATATGGTTAATGTGCGGTGTACTGATGTACTGGCAAACATTTATGGTGAACAAACACATAATTTTAGGGCATTTCTATTGAAACCTGTATGCTGTAAAAATAAATATGTGTAATTATCACACATTTGTAATGAAGAAGTTGCAATTTCGTGCATTCAAAATATATTAACTTTAAATGTAATATCAAATAACACACTAAAGCTAAAATTACAATCAAGTGCTTTACATGTGACTTATTAGCCTGTAAGTGGAAACATGAAAACAAGTGTAGTTCTGTAAAGCACGACAAAAGATGATTAAAACATGATTTACAAAGTACACTTTAATATGAAAGTATCACAAAGTGACCCTTTTAAATGTACTTAAAGGAGTAGTTCACTTTTAAAAAAACTTTTGCTGATAATTTACTCACCCCCATGTCATCCAAGATGTCCACGTCTTTCTTTCTTCAGTCAAAAAGAAATTAAGGTTTTTGATGAAAACATTCCAGGATTTTTCTCCATATAATGGACTTCAATGGGAGCCAAACGGTTCTAGGTCCAAATGAGAGTTTCAGTGCAGCTTCAAAGGGCTTTAAACGATACCAGATGATGAATAAGGGTCTTATCTAGGACCCTTCGAGTCATGACTCGAAAAAAGATTTGTTAATTTTGATGAACAAGTTCGAACAGGAGAGTCACGAACACTCATCACAGAACAGAGCAAGGCGAGCATTTGTACTTATAAAACAAACTTTTATATTTATTTTTGAAATGAGCGATGGTTTCGCTAGATAAGACCCTTATTCATTGTCTGGTATCGTTTAAAGCTTCACTGAAACTCTCATTTGGACCTTGAACCGTTTGGGTCCCATTGAAGTCCATTATATGGAGAAAATCCTGGAATGTTTTCATCAAAAACCTTAATTTCTTTTCGACTGAAGAAAGAAAGACATGGACATCTTGGATGACACGGGGGTGCGTAAATTATCAGCAAAAGTTTTTTTTAAAAGTGAACTACTCCTTTAAGTTATGCAGCAGTCATGAAAGTGTGCTCTTATTAACTACACTTAAGTGGCTTTTATTTCATCAATATTATATTATCTGCACATCCAGTTTTTTTCTTTTAAATACAGTGAATGTACTTTTAAAGTTTGAAGTACACTACATGTGCACATCCAATACAATTAAACACACTTCTTTTTTCACAAGGGCAAGAGAAAAGATCCCAGCTTTCCAATATGATCACACAAATCAGCCCATACATTCTCAGTCAACTGCTGAACGTCTGTGAGTGCGCCATGTTTCTCTGTCTATCTGGCAGATGTTTGGTTGAGTCCCAAAACGGTTGCGTTCTAAGCGCTTTGTTTTCTTATAAAAGCACGCAAAAGCTGGACATTTACAGTACGTACTGTGACTTCTGTCCAGTGTAGGCAAACATGCCGATGGCTCTTTTTGAGGGAACACACCCTCTCTGCTTGGGCTTTTTCAGCCTAGCTCGACAGTACTCTCTCCATCACGTCTTACACGAGTCTATCTCTCAGCGCTGATCTTGTATCGGAGGATAAAGTAGGCGATGAGACGAAACGACACAAAGAAGACGCCCAGCACAATAAAGTCCAAGTAGAGCTTTGCATCCTCAACATCCAGCTCCTTCAAAATGGCTTCTGACTTCTGGAAGTGGCATGTCTCGTCTTTGTCGCAGTGCAGGTCCTCGCGGTCAAGCCCGTAGATGGACAGAATGACCCCTTCAAAACCATATCTGAAAGTCAGAGGACAACTCATTTAGAAAAGGACCACAATGTTTTTGGTATACAGTTTTGATTTTTTATCCAGCTCTATGGAATACTTGTTTCTGATTGGACAAATGCAGCTTTCTCTTGTCAAATATTTTGTATTTTGACCACTACATTTTGCCTATATAGTTGCAAGTCTTTCATATCTCTTTGTACTTGCATAATACAATAATTTAAACTTGAATCGATATATCATAATTTATTTAATTATTAGTAATTATGAATAATCCTCCGAATATAAAATCTCAATCAAACAATCACTATGATAAACATCTTTATGATAAGTGTACTTCATCTTACATACTGTACTTAAATACAACATGAAATTATATTTGTAGCACATTTAATCTTTGTAATGAGATGTAAAACATAATATTGTTAAGGAGTTAACACCCTTGTGAAAAAAAGAAGTGTGCTTAATTGTATTGAATGTGTACATGTAGTGTACTTCAAATCTTAAAAGTCTATTCAAAACTATTACTTGTAGATTATAGGATATTAAAGTGTAAATTGCAGGTTAACCACCACAACTGATTAATGTGTACATTAAAGTGCCCAATATGTATATATTTAAAAATTTCTGTCTTAAAATGCGTTAAAATAACATTTATTGGGGTTTCTTCAAAGGTAGCGTGTTTTTTACCGTAACTGGGTGATGATGTCATAACAGGGAGCTGCGGACAGCTATGCACTCACTCCGTGTGTGCTGTTTGAGGGAGAATAAAACGATTTGCGGGACTCCCGCAAACTAGAAATATCTGAATAAAACGTAAAAACTAATACAATTTTATTCATCTGTTGCAGAAAATCAATAAGAATATCTAAAACAAAATAGAAACGGTTTACAGGCAGAGTTTCTATTTCTAACATGTCAGCAGCGAGGAGCGATGTAGCCAATCACAGCCATATGTGTTGATTTCTTGAACGCAATAATGGCCAATCAGAAGCATTTACGATGGACTCCCCTCACCGCTCAAAACAGACTTTTTGTTCAGTACTGAATTCTGTATGCTGGCAAATCCTCTAATTATAACAAACATAGTGTAACGTTATATATTATGAAAGTTTCATTGATAATAACAGAGATGTGTGAGATCGCGATGAACTGATGTCAGCTTCATGCCATGCACGCAGTAGCCCGCTTGCTTTTATGTTATAACAGCGACACGTAGGCTAACTTGAAAGTATGTGGAGGTACAGAAAAAAAGTATTTTTGCGGGCGGGAGCGGGACAAAACATGAATGTTGCGGTCGGGAGAAAGTAATTGAGCACGTCAGTTATAACGACACACGTATTCAAAAATAGCCGGTTTAAACCGGGCTCGGGCTCATAATTACAGTTAATGTGTCGGGCCGGACTCGGACACAGCGGGCTCGGGTAACGTTAGGGTCTTGCTTGATGTTTTGGGCCTGATCTAAGCTCTACCTCGGGTAAGTTATGCGAACACTTACAGGCACGAATCAGCCGTTTGTCCTTGGGGAACTTGTGGAGCCTCTCCCCCGTTTTTGGTGTATTCGTACATCCCGCACAAGCACAATAGTTAACCATTTTCGCTAGCTAGGTCTCCTCCAATATAACGTAACTCTAGGCTTGTAGCATAGACAGTAGAAGCTTGGAGTCCCTGTTATGACATCACGCCCAGCCTAGTGGAAGGAGGGGGCGTGGTTAAAAGCACTGTAAAACGAACCAACTTTTCATTATATTCAGCATTTGGGTCCGTGTACGTTGCGTTCATTCGTTTTTCGATTTAATATTGAAAGTAGAAAAATGAGAAAACGGCTCATTTATTCATTTTTCGTTTTTCCAAAAAAATTAAAAAATGAGAATTCGGCTTAATTTTTATATTTTTATGTTCAGGAATAGAAAATGGAAAAATGGCTTGAATATCCGATTTCCACGTGTGGGCGCGCATGAAACGCCCCTTTCCGCTGATTGGTCAAACAAAGATCAACGCTTTCAGTTCTCCCACAGTCCTCCGCTGCTGGACGGATTCTTAAAGTGTTTATTACAAATAAACTCTCTCTCGTCCAACAACCGGACTAATGCTTGACACAAATCGCGCTGGGCAGGGCCTAGAAAGGGTTTTCTTCTATATAGGCATGGATTCGACAATCTACACTAGAGAGATATTAGCTGATTATTTCAGAAATATTATCTCGCATCTGCACCCACATGACCCATCATTAGCCTGCTTCACTGACCCACTGACAGCGCACAGACCAGTATCCATTTAAGTGTAAATATGCAGCAGTCATAACTATTATTTTAGACTGCACATTGAGTTTTGGACAAGGGATGAAGCTGAAATATGATAGATATGAAAATGTCACAGCGCATCTATTTTGGTTGTTATTCTATTAGTTTTTTGTTGTTGTTGTTTGTTTTTCATAGCTTTCATAGCTTATATAATAATTTTTACCTTTGCAAGGGCAATTATTCTAATATTTTTTAAATATAGGCTATTTGTCATCTTTTATTAAAAAAAATGGAAATTTAATCGACAAATTCATTTAGAATAATAAGACAATAAGCTGTTACCAATCAAATTAAATTAGTATCAACCAAAGAAGCTGCATCTGAATTCTGAAGTGGCATGTATACCTATTACTATTAACTGTTTAATGCTGCTCAGAGGATTTGCACAGTAATTACAATTACATAGTATTATGATATTAAAGTTTGAAATATAATATTTTGAATAGCCTTTTTAAATATTAAATTAATGACAAAATGAAACAATAAAATAATATTATGAGAGTTAGACCCCCAGTAGGTGGCAGCACGTAACTGTCTTAATAGTCAGTCAGTGAGTCATTCATTCAACCTATTCGTTCAAAACGCTGATTCATTCATGAACCAATTGGCTGTATATGGGACGTTGAATCCATAGAGATGTCTATGATTGAATCATTCACTCAACCGATTTGTTCAAAGAAACGAGTATGAGTGAGTCAGCCGAGTATTTTTTTGGCACGTAGAGAAGAAAACCCTTTCTAGTCCCTGCCCAACGAAATTTGTGTCAAAGAATCCGTCCAGCAGCGGAGGACTGTTATTCTGTGGAAACTGTTAAACTGGGGAGGGGAATAACTGAAAGAATGAATGATTCAATGTCCCATATACAGCCAATTGGTTCATGAACGAATCAGCGTTTTGAACGAATCGGTTGATTGAATGAATAACTCACTGACTGACTATTAAGACAGTTACGTGCTGCCACCTACTGGGGGTCTAACTCTCATAAGTATTGTTTCATTTTGTCATTAATTTCATATTTAAAAGGATATTCAAAATATTATATTTAAAATATTAATATCATAATACTATGTAATTGTAATTACTGTGTAAATCCTCTGAGCAGCTTTAAACAGTTAATAGTAGTAGGCTAATAGGTCTACATGCCAGTTCAGAATTCAGATGCAGCCTCTTTGGTTGATACCATAGACTGTAAAAAAAGATACTAATTTAAATTGATTGGTAACAGCTTATTGGCTTATTATTCGAATTGAATTTAGTCGATTAAATTTCCAATTTTTTTTTTTATAAAAGATGACAAATAGCCTATATTTAAAATTTTTTTAGAATATAGGTAAACATGATTATAAGCTATGAAAGCTGTAAGCTATGAAAAACAAACAAACAAACAACAATAAAAAAACGAATAGAATAACAACCAAAATAGATGTGCTGTGACATGGACACTAAATAATGCAATTTATATCTTTTCATATCTATCACATTTCAGCTTCATCCCTTGTCCAAAACTCAATGTGCAGTCTAAAATAATAGTTATGACTGCTGCATATTTACACTTAAATGGATACTGGTCTGTGCGCTGTCAGTGGGTAACCCAGCTGTGAAGTAGGCTAATGATGGGTCATGTGGGTGCAGATGCGAGATAATCTACATAATATTTCTGAAATAATCAGCTAATATTTCTCTAGTGTAGATTGTCGAATCCATGCCTATCGAGAAGAAAACCCTTTCTAGGCCCTGCCCAGCGCGATTTGTGTCAAGCATTAGTCCGGTTGTTGGACGAGAGAGAGTTTATTTGTAATAAACACTTTAAGAATCCGTCCAGCAGCGGAGGACTGTGGGAGAACTGAAAGCGTTGATCTTTATTTGACCAATCAGCGGAAAGGGGCGTTTCATGCGCGCCCACACGTGGAAATCGGATATTCAAGCCATTTTTCCATTTTCTATTCCTGAACATAAAAATATAAAAATCAAGTCGAATTCTCATTTTTTAATTTTTTTGGGAAAACGAAAAATGAATAAATGAGCCGTTTTCTCATTTTTCTACTTTCAATATTAAATCGAAAAACGAATGAACGCAACGTACACGGACCCATTTGGTATACAAAATATAAAAAAAAACAATGGTGGGCGGTTCTTATCTTTATATTTAGTAAGCACATTGCATTATCTTCGTGACGATTTTTTCCTGAAATTTACACTTTAAAGCTACACTGTGTGATTTTTACCCCCATCTAGCGGTGAAAAGGTATATGACCATCCAGTGAATATTAGTTTCTGTTCCTCTCAATTCTGATTTCGTTTTAACTCCTACGGTGGCCAATGTAGTCCAAGATTAGTCCAGTTCGACCTCGTCCACATTCGACACGGTGCCATCGAGTGTTAAAACGCGAAAGGCGAAGCTTGAATTAATGGGTATGTCCCTCTTTGGCTAATGTACTTTCAAGATGGAGGGGCAACATGGCGACCGACATTAGAACCCCTTACCCGTATGTATTTTCAATGGCATATTATACTCACGAGAATACTTTATTACTTGAACGAAGTAAATATACATTAATGAGCACATATATTTTTGAAAGAACTAAGTGTTTTTAGCTAAGAATAAACTAAAAAAGTTACACAGTGTAGCTTTAATGAGATAAATTGGGCATAATTAAATAAAGTGAGTACACTATCATGACTGTTTCTTAACACACTTAAGCACACTTCTGTGTAAAATTAGGAATTTAACTTTAAAGTAGCCTACATTTTAAACATTATGTTTTAGTAATATTTTGTTATGCTTTAAAGAAGTACACTTATTTTGATGTGTTGATTGACATACTAAAGCATATGTAAAGTACTTGATTGTAATTTTAACTGTAGTTGACATTTAACTTATTTCATATTACATTTAAATGTTAATATATTTATATATAGTAAAAATGCAACTACTATCATTACAAATGTGCAATAACAAACATGTATGTCATGTTTAAATACATACAGTATCATTATTATTTCCTTTATTTTAACCAGGAAGTCACATTGAGATATTGCTATCTCTTCTTCCAGAGAGACCTGGTCAAGACGGCGGCATAAGAAATTTCATACACAAGAATCACTGAATAGAAATATCACAATTTACACATTCACAAACAACATGGATATAAACGAGTCAAGAAAAACAGTTACATTTGTCCTTTAAAACATTGAGTAAAAGACATTTCAAAGAGGTCGGGGTTGGAAGTGCATCTAGCTTCAATACATTTTGTAGTTCATTCCAAGTCCAAGGAGCATAAAAAGAAAAAGCGCTTTTACCGAATTCTGACAATACCCTTGGGACTTTTAGCCGGAGACGAGAACCAGACCTTGTTTGATAGGTATTTGTGTAATAAATTAAAAGATTTGATATATAAGAAGGTAACTTACCTAAAAGAGCTTTAACAATAAATAAGTACATGTGCAGTTTTCTCCTTTGATGTAAAGATGACCAAGCTAAGGAATCATAAAGAATACAATGATGTGTCCGTGACTCTGCACCAGAAACAAAGCGTAAAGCAGCATGGAACACGCAATCTAATTTTCTAAGTAGAGTAGTAGCTGCATGCATATATAAAAGATCACCATAATCAATAATGGATAAAAAAGCACTCTGTACTAATTTCTTTCGGGCCTCAAACGGAAAACAATTTTTTAAGCGAAGAAAGAAGCCTAATTTTGGCCTAAGCTTCTTCAGCAACATATTAATATGTACATCGAATGCTAATCTTTCATCCAGCCAAATTCCTAAGTATTTATAGGAACTAGCTCTTTCTAGAGAAATACCATTAGAGGTTGTAATTGAAATATCAGCTACCTTTGAACGGCCACGACTAAAAATCATGTATTTTGTCTTTTTTATATTTAAAACCAATTTTAACTGAGACAATGAATGTTGCAAAACTTGGAAAGCATTCTGTAATTGGTTTAAGGCTTGATTTAAAGTAGATGCTGTTGTATAAATGATTGTATCGTCTGCATACAAATGCAGTTTGGCGGACTCTATTCCGTTGCCTAAATCATTAATAAAGATAGAAAATAAAAGAGGGGCTAAAACAGATCCTTGGGGAACCCCGGTATTGACTTGAAGGAGAGGTGAGTTATAATTTTCCACAGACACGCATTGGACACGTTCTGAAAGGTAATTATCAAACCAGCTTAAGGCTGCTTCACTGAGGCCTATAGACCTAAGTCTCTGTAACAATAATTTGTGATCTACGGAGTCGAAAGCTTTTGATAAATCGACAAATAATGCAGCACATGACTTTTTACTATCTAAGGAGGATATAATATCATTAGAGACTAGCATGGCTGCAGTAATGGTGCTATGTCCTGTTCTGAATCCTGACTGATAATCATGAAGAATATTATTAACCGATAGGAATTGTTTTAATTGATCATTTATTAGTGATTCAAAAACTTTCGCTAAAACTGGCAATCTGGAGATAGGACGGTAATTAGTTGGATCTAAGGGGTCTCCCCCTTTGAGTAGTGGAGTAACCATTGCCGATTTCCACGATTGAGGTATAACATTTGAAACGAGACTTAAGTTAAATATAGAAGCTATCGGTTCTGCTACGAGATCAGCTGCCACTCTTAGAAAATAAGGCTCAATTTGATCGAATCCTGCCTTTTTTTTTATGTCTAAATTCTTTAGGGCATTGTGAACCTGCGCAATGGTTATGGGTGCAAAATTAAAAGATTCTGATGGGCAGTATTGAATAGGATCAGCATCCAAGGTATTAACACCTGAATTAGTGGCATCAGACGTGGAGCCTGCTGAAGTAAAATAGTTATTAAAAGTATCTGCTATAACTTCTCTGCCCTTGACTACGGTATGATTAATATTCAAATGCTCTGGAAATTTAAATAATTGATTTGGTGCTGAAGTTGACTTAATTAATTTCCAGAACTTTGTGGGATTATTTATATTTTCATTTATGGAAGACAAATAATAATCACGTTTTGCACTTTTGATTAATTTTGTGCATTTATTTCGTAAAGCTCTGTAAGTAATCCAGTCTAGGGGATTGTTAGATTTCTTAGCCTTAACCCAAGCAGCATTCCTCAGTTTTATGGAGGTGGAAACGGTATCTTTAAACCAAGGGTTATTTTTACCACTTATCCTAAATCTTTACAAGTTTCAATAGAAATAGTATATTATGTTATACTATAAATGCTTGCCAATACATTCGGCAGTACACTATAAAATATTTGAAAATTAATACAATTATGAAATGACATATAAAGATGTACTTAAGTCCTTCTTAGGTGGGTCAAAAAGCACTCTTAAGTTCAGTTAATAACATTTAATATAAAGTCTACATCTCTTTCACAAGGGCGCATACAACTCTGTGAAACTGTGATATTGCTGGTTAATCATGTTGTCTTTAGTTATAAATAATTAAAGTCAGAATTTCTGTTAATGTACCTAATTTCAAATAATGCAGATGAATGATTGGCACATAAATAATCTATCATATCTTAAAGGTCTCATATTGTACAACTTTCTAAAGTTTTATTTTAGGTTTTGATGTCCTTAATATATATATTTGCGGTATAAGTACCAAAAACCATCTCAATATATTTCTACAGTTCCTTTCTCAGGAGCTCTGCCAAGAACAGCTCGATTTTGGCCTGTCTACTTAATATTCATGAGCCTCTCTTCTGATTGGCCTGTTGTTTTCTGAGTGACCCACCATTGGTGGAGGTGGTGACTGAGTAGTTCTGACATCACATTTATACAGGAGTCACAACGGCTCATGAAAAGGCACAGCTACTTTACTCAGGCTGTGTGCATGTGTCTGTGGATCGACTGTTTTGAAACTTAAATGGTAGTTTTATAGCCCCTAGATCTCTGTTATCATGAAAAGAAGCCAGGAAATGTCAGTTTTAACCTTACCTGACATAGGAAATGTATGACATCCATTGGAGGTATTTTGGGATGGTGTCAAAACTGACAAAGAAGCCTGAAAATAGCAGCACGGGGATGGCAGTCACAGGACCAACAAAAGTTGCTACCTGTCAAAGAAACAAAACACTGCGTCAGACAAAAGTGTAGATTTTCTGTAAATGCCTTTGAAAATTGATTATCAAGTATACGACAGAACATCACAGGACAAGGTAAAAGTAGAGGTGTTTACTTGTAATGATGTGGATGCTGCTCCTATCAGGAGTCCCAACGACTGTGCAACCAGTGACGTGAGTGTCCCCAAAGCCAGGAAAAGAATGAAACGGACCGCGTCTGAAGGTTGAGACGTCATCCAATACACTATACTGCAGTACGCCACTGGGAACACAACCTGTGAGCCAGAAAGGAAGTATTTTAAACAATCTCCTTTCAAAGAGAAAACTAACAATTTGACTTTTTGTTCATAAGTCAATGTTACAAAATTGCTTAGTGACCTTGAAAATAGATACAGAGGATATCTCCTCAAGTGACTTTGCAACTTTGTAACTTTTTTCATGCTCAAACAGCAACATTACACACTTAAGGGATAGTTCACCCAAAAATGAAAATTCTGTCAGTAATTACTCTCCCTCATGCTGTACCAACCCCGTAAGACCTTTGTTCATCTTCGAAACACAAATTAAGATATTTGTGATTAAATCTGAGAGCTGGATCACTCCTCCATAGGCTTCTAGGGATTGAAACTTGACAGCCCCGCTAAGTCATTAAAGACATCGTTTAAATAGTCCAAATGGCTACAGTGGCTCAATCTTAAGTTTATCAAGCGACGAGAATATTTTTTGCGCCCAAAAAAAAACTAAAATAACGACTTTATTCAACCATCTCTTCTCTTTCGTGTCTTTCTCCTAAGCTGTTGTCGTAGTGTAACTGCGCAGCGCTTCTGTGTTATACGTCACACGTAGGCTCACTATTGGCCGACGCTGGTCATGTGTGTATGCGTGTGACGTTCAACCAGAAGCGTTGCCAATAACACTACGTGAAATCTCCAGGCCCAAAGAGAATACTTGAATAAAGTAGCTATTTTAGTTTGTTTTTTTTGCGCTCAAAAAGTATTCCCCGTAGCTCGATAAACTTAAGATCTAGCCACTGTAGGCACATTAAATATTTAAACATTTTCTTCAATGACTTTCTGGGCCGTTAAGTTTCATTCCCTTAGGAAGCCTATGGAGGAGTGATCCACCTCTCAGATTTAATCAGAAATATCTTCATTTGTGTTCCGAAGATGAATGAAGGTCTTACGGGGTTGGTACAGCATGAGGGTGAGTAATTAATGACTTAATTTTCATTTTTGGGTGAACTATCCCTTTAAGAAAGACGCAAATGTAAAAAAGCATAATAGGATCCCTATAGGATCCAACAAAAAGTAAAGGTTAAGTAAACCAACCCAAATGGTCAACATCACTTTTTCTAACTGAAGAATATTTCTTGTCGAAACACTAGAGAATATTTCTGATGGGGAAACTCAAAGCCCAGTTATGTAATGTTACAGCAGGATTTGTCTATATTGTGCAAATAGTGATTTGACCTGAAAAGCAAATCCTCTTGAAGCTCCAATAACATGTTTATGCCATAACAATCTCAGTGATTCCCCTTATTGTTCAATTTTTATCCTGTTATGTGTATGTACTCTGAAGAGACTCCAGTCTAAACCTTATTCTTATCCAACAAGTGAATCATCTCAAAAGAGCAAGCTACTTTTCAAGAGAAAACCTCATGTTTCATTTGTTCCATGTTACCTGAAACGGGACGTCCGCCATTGTTTTGGCCAAGTAGTACGCCTTTAGACTGTACCAGTAATTAAGATGTTCTCTCAAAAAGACGCCCATCTCAAGTGGAACTACAATAACAATCAGAAAGAACAGATTAGCATCCATAGAATGTAAATATCAAGTTATTTCACATACAAGAATAGTGTTACAAAGTAAAGTAAACATGCAGATAAAGAATATAATGGATCTTTTTACACAAATTTGACAGACTCACAGGTGAGAACGGTGGGCATCAACGCTGCGAACATGAGGAACAACATGGAGAAGAACAGGAAGCCGGAGTTGCTAAGGACTTTCTTGGCCTCGTTGCCGATGCCCAGGTACAACAGACCAATGAGAACGCCAATCCCGAGATGAGATATGATGCGCAAGTGAGTCAACACCTAAACAGAGCAGAAGCATTTCCAGATCAAGATTATGATCCTTATGAATTTACAATCAGATTAAAAAAAAAATATTTAGGGAGAAAACAGGATGCATCTATTTTAAATCTGTTATTAAGTAGAATTAAAAT
This sequence comes from Chrosomus eos, assembly GCA_036326025.1. NCBI lineage: Eukaryota > Metazoa > Chordata > Actinopteri > Cypriniformes > Leuciscidae > Chrosomus > Chrosomus eos. Next base: position 11,497,764 of record CM070825.1, read on the forward strand.
ATAATGAAATTATGATAACAAACCACTGTAAGTGTATATTCTAATATTTCAGGTTCTAAATGATAATGTTTAAATATGAAATTCCCTTTCCTTTACACAATATAAGGTATTTCCAAAAGAAATGGTGATTTGTGTTCCATTTACACATTTTTTTGGTAACACTTTACAATATGGTTCATTAGTTAACATTAGTTAATACAGTAACTAACATGAACTAACCATGAGCAATATATTTGCTCATCTTTGTTAATGTTAGGTAATAAAAATACAGCTGTTCATTGTTTGTTCATGTTAGTTAGTGTTCATGTTAGTTAACTAATGTTAACAAGATTTTAATAAACTGTTATTAAATGTTGAAAATAACAATCATTTATACATGCTGTATAAGTACAGTTCATTATTAGTTCATGCTAACTAATGTTAACTAATGAACATTATTGTAAAGTGTTACCCATATTTCATTATATTTACAAATCCAACTACTGGGTTTAAAATTGTATTAAAAAATCTAAACCAACGGTTGGGTTATCCATACATGACCCAAACATTGGTTAAAACAACCCAGCGTTTTTTAGAGTATAATAATTTTTATTATACTACAGGGCTGTTGAATGCTTGATTCTGATTGGTTGAGAACGTTCTAAGGTGTGCAATTATTTTCAGGGAAACGCATGGCTAAAGTAGTTCCAGGCGGGTTTGACCGCATTACAGTTCCATATCACTGCGCGTAGTTAACTGTAATAACGGAAAATAGGATACAATTCATAACAAGAAAAAACATGCGGCCCCATGCGCTTCATCTGCAGTTTTCAATGTCTAACTTCACAATCAATGGACACATACAGTTTAGTTTTAATAAATAAAGTATGTAGTCCTATCTATAACAGGCTAAATAGAAAATTAAACTGAATATAGGCTATATAAATAAATTGATAATCCTGCTGCACGGGTTTTCGTAATTATTCCAGATAATATAACAAATAAATAATTATTAATATGTTAAAAGAGCTTTGTGTGTTTCATTTATTAAGTTATCTACTGTCAATTATAGAAAACAAGAATGAACGAATTAATTAAAACGATTTTAATAAATAAATAAATAATAATATTGACGCACATGCTTTTCTGTCTCATTATTGCATCTCTCTCTCCTCCTCTCTCTCTCTCCTCTCCTCCTCCTCTCTCTCTCTCTCTCTCTCTCTCTCTCCTCTCTCTCTCTCTCTCTCTCTCTCTCTCTCCTCTCTCTCTCTCTCTCTCTCTCTCTCTCTCTCTCTCCTCTCTCTCTCTCTCTCTCTCTCTCTCTCTCTCTCTCTCTCTCTCTCTCTCTCTCTCTCATCTCCTCTTCCTCTCTCTCTCCTCTCTCCTCTCTCTCTCTCTCTCTCTCTCTCCTCTCTCCTCTCTCTCTCTCCTCTCTCTCCTCTCTCTCTCCTCTCTCTCTCTCTCTCTCTCTCTCTCCTCTCTCCTCTCTCTCTCTCTCTCTAATAACTGCATTAATAACTGTATAAAGCCGGGACACACTAAGTCAAGGCCAGTTATGAATGCAATTTGAAACTTATGACTGATCATGCCTAAACGCATGTTCAGCGCGTTCAGTCTGTGTTCACAGTCGGTGTTTAAGACCTGCTACAGTCGATGGAAACAGTCAGTCTTCGAATGTTTCAGCGAGTCGTAAGTGTGTCCATCATTATTCTGCTATCAGTGGCTCAAACCTCCGTTACTAACTCTAAAATGACGTTTTGGAATTAGCAACGGAGGCATGGGATTAGATGCGTAAGAAATTAGTCCTACATACAAGAGCGTTTTAATGACAAAAACTTGACAAACGTCTTGAAATGCATCATCTGAACAATGTTTTGAGGTGTGGTAACTGTAGTATAAGCGGAATAATTGACTTCAGGCCTTTGAATTATCCGAAAAATAATGCACACCCGAGGTGTAACGGCCACTCCGCTTCGCGTCGTGACCGCATTACCACCTCGGGTGTGCATTATTTTTCTAATAATTCAATGGCCTGTCGTCAATTATTCCTTACTTATACTAACACTAACACTTTATTTCACAGACTGCCACAATTTGGACTAATGAAATCCAACTGTTGTTAGACTGTTAAAAATCTTTGAATTGCAATTGAGTGTATTCCAGTGAAAAGTCATTGAAATCCATGACCTTGCTACTATTATTAAAACGTAATTGGGATTAAAGGTAGTTTTTATTCACATCATTAACACTGATGTAGTAGAAGCACATAACCCTTGTTGTAAGCCTAAACTTGACATTAGCTGTAAACTTCTCCCTTAAATCTGATTGGCTGATTGGAATATTGTTCCAGGATCAACAAAGATGTGGATCCAGGAACATGTTGTACTTGGTGAAAGCATGCTCTTTCTGACATGTTTGGCTGTGCTGTGTATGTGTCACTAAACGTCTCCACTAGGTGGCGGTGCAGCTTACCGAGTCTCTCAGGATGCTGAGAAAAGTCCTCTTGAAAAGGATGCAAAACTGCGTCAAGCAGCTGGCTGAAAAACTATGGCACCCCTCCGACGACGAAGAGTCCTAAAGAAAATAGGTTACATTATTACATCTCTCGTGCTAAATTATCTGAGCCAAAAATACAGAGATGTGACGTAACACCCACTGCATCGTGTTACATAAAGGCTTCACATGTTTCATACACACCTCATCAGATGGTCTGTGCCACAGGAAGGGGTTATGGACTCCATTACCATTCATTTCACTTTTGTAGTCTTTCTCACACTTCCATTCCTGAACAGCCTTCACCAGCCGAGCCGTCTGGTCACCGTATTCGCCAGAGGCCACCTCCATCACTGGAGAACAGAAGAACACACACACTCAGACTCCATCACTGGAGAACAGAAGAACACACACACTCAAACTCCTTCACTGGAGAACAGAAGAACACACACTCTCAGACTCCATCACTGGAGAACAGAAGAACACACACACTCAGACTCCATCACTGGAGAACAGAAGAACACACACACTCAGACTCCATCACTGGAGAACAGAAGAACACACACACTCAGACTCCATCACTGGAGAACAGAAGAACACACACACTCAGACTCCATCACTGGAGAACAGAAGAACACACACTCTCAGACTCCATCACTGGAGAACAGAAGAACACACACACTCAGACTCCATCACTGGAGAACAGAAGAACACACACACTCAGACTCCATCACTGGAGAACAGAAGAACACACACTCTCAGACTCCATCACTGGAGAACAGAAGAACACACACTCTCAGACTCCATCACTGGAGAACAGAAGAACACACACTCTCAGACTCCATCACTGGAGAACAGAAGAACACACACTCTCAGACTCCATCACTGGAGAACAGAAGAACACACACACTCAGACTCCATCATTGGAGAACAGAAGAAACACACACTCTCAGACTCCATCACTGGAGAACAGAAGAACCACACTCAGACTCCATCACTGGAGAACAGAAGAACACACACACTCAGACTCCATCACTGGAGAACAGAAGAACACACACTCAGACTCCATCACTGGAGAACAGAAGAACACACACACTCAGACTCCATCACTGGAGAACAGAAGAACACACACTCAGACTCCATCACTGGAGAACAGAAGAACACACACACACTCAGACTCCATCACTGGAGAACAGAAGAACACACACATCCAGACTCCATCACTGGAGAACAGAAAGAACACACACACTCAGACTCCATCACTGGAGAACAGAAGAACACACACTCAGACTCCATCACTGGAGAACAAAAGAACACACACACTCAGACTCCATCACTGTGAGAACAGAAGAACACACACTCAGACTCCATCACTGGAGAACAAAAGAACACACACACTCAGACTCCATCACTGGAGAACAAAGAACACACACACTCAGACTCCATCACTGGAGAACAGAAGAACACACACTCAGACTCCATCACTGGAGAACAAAAGAACACACACACTCAGACTCCATCACTGTAGAACAGAAGAAACACACACTCAGACTCCATCACTGGAGAACAGAAGAACACACACACTCAGACTCCATCACTGGAGAACAGAAGAACACAACTCTCAGACTCCATCACTGGAGAACAGAAGAACACACACTCAGACTCCATCATGGAGAACAAGAACACACTCTCAGACTCCATCACTGGAGAACAGAAGAACACACACTCAGACTCCATCATGGAGAACAGAAGAACACACCACTCTACATCCATCACTGAGAACAGAAGAAACACCTCCCACATGAGACAGAAGACACATCAGCTCCATATGGGAACAGAAGAAACAACCGACATATGGGACAGAGACACACACTCAGACACAGAGAACAAAAATCCATCTGGAGAAGAAGAAACACCTCAGTCCATCATGGAGAACAGAGAACACTGACTCTCACGAGACAGAACCCACCTCAGACTCCATCATGGAGACAGAAAACACACACTCATCCATCACGGGAAGAGACACACACTCACTCCATCCTGGGACAGAGACACCGACTCCATACTGGAGAACAGAAGAACACCACTCAACTCATCACTGGAAACAGAGAACACACTCTCAGACTCTACTGGAGAAAAAGAACACACATCTAGACTCATCATGGAGACAGAAAACACACTCGACTCATCATGGAGAACAGAGAACACACACTCTCAGACTCCATCAGGGAACAGAAGAACAACATTCAACTCCATCATGGAGAAGACACCACTCTAGACTCCATCTGGAGACAGAAACAATCAACCTCAGGAAAGAACACACTCAGACTCTCTGGAGAAGAAGAAACACTCAGACTCCATCATGGAGAAGAGAACACTCAGACTCCATCTGGAGAACAGAACACACCCCAGACTCCTCATGGAAAAAAGACCACACTCGACTCCTCACTGGGAACAAAGACACCATAGACTCATCTGAGAACAGAGAACCACTCAGACTCATCTGGAACAAGAACACAACTCGACCCTACTGAGCGAAGCACAGATTATGGACGAGAACACTGTATCAGGAGAAGAGAACACCTATCCATACTGGACAGAGAAACCTGACTCTCATGAAGAAAACACACTCAGACTCCATGAGAACAAACACACACTCAGATCCATCACTGGAGAAGAAACCACATCAACTCATCACTGGAGAAAGAGAACACACTCAACATCATGAGAACAGAAGAACCACACCTAACTCCATCACTGGAAAAGAACACACATCAACTCCATATGGAAAGAAAACACACCCTCAGATCCATCATGGAGAACAGAAGAACACACACTCAGACTCCATCACTGGAGAACAGAAGAACACACACCTCAGACTCCATCACTGGAGAACAGAAGAACACACACTCTCAGATCCTCACTGGAGAACAGAAGAACACACACTCTCAGACTCCATCATGGAAACAGAAGAACACACCTCAGATCCATCACTGGAGAACAGAAGAAACACACTACCTCATGGAACCACATTCACTGGAGAACAGAAGAACACACACTCAGACTCCATCACTGGAGAACAGAGAAACACACTCAGACTCCTCACTGAAACAGAAGAACAACCTTAGACTCTCACTGGGACAGAAACTTAACTCATATGAAACAGAAAAAAATAATATCCTGGAGAGAGAAACACTTAATCTTGGAAAAGAAGAAAAATTAGACTCATCAGGAGAACAAAGAAAAAACTCAGTCCATATAGAAAGGCATTCGTTCTGGGAGAGAAAAACTCAATCATCATAGAACGAAAAAACATCAGTCTATGAAACAAAGACAAATAGACTTTGGGACAAGACACACTCAGATCATCTGGAGAACAGAAGACACTCAGACTCTCATGGAGAAGACACACTGATCATGGAGAAGAGACACACTCGACTCATATGGAGACAGAGACCACACTCAGATCCATAGGAGAACGAAGAAACACATCAGATCACATGGAGACGAAGAACACACCCGACCATCATGGAAAGAGACCACTCGATATATGGAAAGAGAACACACATTGCTCATCACTGGAGAAGAAGAACACACCCGATCTCCCCCCCCATATGGAGAAGAAGAAACCCTTCAGACCTCATGAGAAAGAAGAACCACACTCAGACTCTCACTGGAGAACAGGAACACTCAGATAATGAGACGAGAACACTCAGATCACAGAGAACAGAGAAACATAGTCATATGGAAACGAAGAACAACTCAGATACAGAGAACAGAGACACACCTAGATCCAACTGACGAAAAACAACTCTAGAAGAAGACACCTCCGATAATGGAGACAGAAGAACACATCAGATCCATCACTGGAGAAAGAGAAACACACCTCAGATCCATCATGGAGAACAGAAGAACACACACTAGACTCCATCACTGAGAAGAAGAACACACTTCAGACTCATCATGGAAAAGAAGAAACAACTCACTCTATGAACAGAAAACACATCAGACATCTGGAGAACAGAAGAACACACACTCAGACTCCATCATGGAGAACGAAGAACACACACCTGACTCCATCATGGAGAACAGAAGACACACACTCAGACTCCATCACTGGAGAACAGTGAAGAACACACACACTCAGACTCCATCACTGGAGAACAGAAGAAACACACTCAGACTCCATCACTGGAGAACAGAAGAACACACACTCTCAGACTCCATCACTGGAGAACAGAAGAACACACACTCTCAGACTCCATCACTGGAGAACAGAAGAACACACACTCTCAGACTCCATCACTGGAGAACAGAAGAACACACACTCTCAGACTCCATCACTGGAGAACAGAAGAACACACACTCTCAGACTCCATCACTGGAGAACAGAAGAACACACACCTCAGACTCCATCACTGGAGAACAGAAGAACACACACTCAGACTCCATCACTGGAGAACAGAAGAAACACATCGATCATCTGGAGACAAAACACACTCAGACTCCATCACTGGAGAACAGAAGAACACACTCTCAGACTCCATCACTGGAGAACAGAAGAACACACACTCTCAGACTCCATCACTGGAGAACAGAAGAACACACACTCTCAGACTCCATCACTGGAGAACAGAAGAACACACACTCTCAGACTCCATCACTGGAGAACAGAAGAACACACACTCTCAGACTCCATCACTGGAGAACAGAAGAACACACACTCTCAGACTCCATCACTGGAGAACAGAAGAACACACACTCAGACTCCATCACTGGAGAACAGAAGAACACACACACTCAGACTCCATCACTGGAGAACAGAAGAACACACTCAGACTCCATCACTGGAGAACAGAAGAACACACACTCTCAGACTCCATCACTGGAGAACAGAAGAACACACACTCTCAGACTCCATCACTGGAGAACAGAAGAACACACACTCTCAGACTCCATCACTGGAGAACAGAAGAACACACACTCTCAGACTCCATCACTGGAGAACAGAAGAACAAACACTCTCAGACTCCATCACTGGAGAACAGAAGAACACACACACTCAGACTCCATCACTGGAGAACAGAAGAACACACACACTCAGACTCCATCACTGGAGAACAGAAGAACACACACACTCAGACTCCATCACTGGAGAACAGAAGAACACACACTCTCAGACTCCATCACTGGAGAACAGAATAACACACACTCTCAGACTCCATCACTGGATAACAGAAGAACACACACTCTCAGACTCCATCACTGGAGAACAGAAGAACACACACACTCAGACTCCATCACTGGAGAACAGAAGAACACACACTCTCAGACTCCATCACTGGAGAACAGAAGAACACACACTCTCAGACTCCATCACTGGAGAACAGAAGAACACACACTCTCAGACTCCATCACTGGAGAACAGAAGAACACACACTCTCAGACTCCATCACTGGAGAACAGAAGAACACACACACTCAGACTCCATCACTGGAGAACAGAAGAACACACACTCTCAGACTCCATCACTGGAGAACAGAAGAACACACACACTCAGACTCTGTTCAGCTGAAACACGTATTGAGAATGCAGATGCGTTTTATTTTCCTTCTCTGGATTATGCTCAGTATTAACTGTATTAACTGTAACAGAAATGAAACTATATAATATATAATTAAAATGCCTCCTTGCTGAGTAGAAGTATTTACTTATTTCTATTAAAAATCTTTAAGATCATAAATATTTTTTTAGAAAGAAAGAAATTAATACTTCTATTCAGCAAGGATGCATTCAAAAGTAACAGTAAAGACTTTTACAGTTGCAATATAATATGTATATATGTGTGTGTGTGTGTGTGTGTTTGTGTGTGTGTGTGTGTGTGTATAATAAATGCTGTTCTTTTTAAATTTATATTCATTAAAGAATCCTGAAAAAATCAATCACAGTTTCTATGAAAACATTAAGCAGCATTAATAATAAGACATTTTCTTGAGCAGCAAATCATTATATTAGAATGTGTAGTAATGTGACGTAATGATGCTGAAAATTCAGCTTTAAATCACAGACATAAATTATTTCAAATTGTAATAATACTTCACTATATAAGCCTTGGTAAGCAGGAGACTTCATCAAAAACATTTAAAAAAAATCATACCAACCCCTACATTTTGAATGTCTTTATTACCTGAATAATTAAATAATTCATTAAAATTGTTTCTGACGGTAAATTTTCACTTCAGTAAAACTTGAAATTAGTAGATGGGCAAGTCACTGAGCTTTTTTGTGAACTTTCTATGTCAGATTTGATCACTCATGTAACTTCTGAAAGCAAGGGTCCAGCAATTCCCCCAAAAAGTGCTATTTATTTATTTATTTGTTTGTTCATGTTGGACCTCTGTATACTGAGAGCCATTTTCTTACCGAAGTCTGCAGGGTTGTGATAGGTGGGACAGTTGAGTCCCAGTTCTCTGAGATGTGGGATTAAGCTCAATACTTTTCCTCGGAAAATACACTGGCCTTGACTGAGCACATACAGCTGGAGAAAAAACACACACCAAGAATGAGGCATTTTGCATAACAGAATGCATAAAACTCAAATCAGAGTATTAAACAGTGCTCACCTTATCAAAGAGCTCAAAGACTTTAGCGCTGGGCTGGTGGATAGTGCATATGACAGTCCGTCCCCCCCGAGCGAGAGCCTTCATCAGCGAGACCACCTGGAAGCAGGAGGAGCTGTCCAGTCCACTGAAGAGGGGAACACACAGAGAAAACATCAGTCACAAGCTTCTTCTAGTGGAGCGGCAGCTGCACATGTTTCCAAGCTGTGGTGCTACAATGCAGACAAGGTTCAAGTCTGTACCGAATAAATGTATCGAATTAAATGTACCGAAATTTCTGTATATCAATACTTTCCATCCTATTAGAATTATATTACAGTTTTAAACTTATCTCATTCTCGTGAGAAACTATTTCTATGAAAGTCGGTTTTTTTTTTGCATTACACTTTTGGTTTTATCTATACTGTCTATAACATGTTTCCTTTGAGTGTGTCACTGCCATTTTACTATGAAGAAAATTAGAGTATGGATGCACATGAATTATTAAGATCTGTTTGCTTAAAATTTGGCTTTCGACAGTATACCTCTACTCTCATGCGCTGTGATACAAAATTGCTCACAATTTTGCTTTTGTCAGGGCAGTATATGCTTTCTCATATCAAGGCCTTATGTCCACTTTAAAGGAATAGTAAAAAATGAAACTTCTGTCATAATTTACTCTCCCTCAAGTTGTTTCAAACCTGTATAATTTTCTTTCTTCCGTTGAACACAAAAAAATATATTTTGTAGAACATGGTTAACCAAACAGTTGATGGACCCCATTGAGTTCCATAGTATATTTTTTTCATCAACTGTGTGGTTGCCCACATTCTTTACAATATCTTCTTTTGTGTTCAACAGAAGAAAGAAATTCATTCAGGTTTGAAACAACTTGAGGGTGAGTAAATGATGAACTATTCATTCAAAGCATCCTCTGTGATGGCAATTGGTTTAACGTAAACAGTAAAATGGGCAGATGATGCAATATGGCTGTGTGCATTGTCCTATTTGCCAAGTTCAATGGTCCATTAAGCCAAGTTTAAGGGTCCAGTATACCTCTAATATCTCTGCCTTATGTCCGCTTTAACACATCCTCTGTGGCGGTCGTGAAATGGCCGCAATACGGCTGATAAAAAAGTGCTAAAATTTGGATTTCATTAGAGCAGTTTGTGCAGTACACGGATGAATCCACCCACTAGTTTGTAATTTTTTTGAAGCGTAAGCCTCCCATCATATCTAAAGTCCTTAAAGGGATAGTTCACCCAAAAATGAAAATTCTTTCATCATTTACTCACCCTCAATTTGTTCCAAACCTCTGATGTATGTGTTTATTTGTTCTGCTGAACACAAAGGAAGATATTTGGAAGAAAACAGATCTCAATCCCCATTGACTACCATAGTATGTATTTTTTCCTACTATGGAAGTCAATGGGGATTGAGATCTGTTTTCTTTCAAATATCTTCCTTTGTGTTCAGCAGAACAAATAAACACATAGAGGTTTGGAACAAATTGAGGGTGAGTAAATGATGAAAGAATTTTCATTTTTGGGTGAACTATCCCTTTAATGTCCGTGGCTCTGCTCGCAATAAACGCTGTTAAAATTGAATAAATAAAATAAGCATTTCTCTGCCACCTGTAAGCATGCGTTAAATCTGAAATCTGTGGTAATTTTGAGTAATAAGCCATATGTTGAGGGTGTAGAACACGGATGATGAAGAAGATGATTTTAATGAAGTAGCAAACTTAGGGGAATCACAAACACGTTCAACACTAACAATAACCGACGAGGACTGAACAGAACAGGGAATGAACAGAATACACAAATGAGGACACTAAGCTGGACAGAGATAAACCAATCAGACACCAGAGTAACTTATGATAATTAATACAGACATGACAGAAACTGAACTAAACTAAACATGTGAAAAGCTCCTCGTGCGCACAAAGTTTCTAGTGAGCACGCAAAAGTTTCGCATGAGCACCGAAAGTCTGTATATTTTATTTTGGCAAAGGTCCCTTTAGGGGCTCTGTATAAATAAAATAAAAAATAAAAAATTATATATAATATATATGTGCTATGTAATAAGTATCAGTGATCTTTTAGTATAATTAAGATATTATTGTAGTTTCTTTTAATTAGTTTTTATATTTTTGTTTTCATTTTGATTTTAGTAATAGTTTTAGTAATTTTCTTGTGTTTTTGTCACTCTTATTAGTTAAATATGTATATGTAGTGTTTTTATTATTTGTTGTTTAGTTGTTGTTGTTATTTTCAGTTGTAGTTATTTTAGAAAATAAAGTTTAACTAAATGAAAATGAGAAATATTGCCTTGACAGCTGAAATAAAAATAGGTTCAGGGTTAGGTTAGGTTAAGTTAAGTTTATATATATATATATATATATATATATATATATATATATATATATAATATATATATACTACAATAATATCTTGATGATACTAAAATAACACTGATACTTATTATTTTTGTATGTATATTATAGTTTAGCAATACTTCTGCAATATATATCCTTGCAATATGACTTAAGTGCTCGTGTCAGTGGGCTAGACAAGGTTAAAGAGGTGAGATTAAATCATAATCTTGACCTCGCTATCAAAGCCATATTAGGCGCTGGATAAAGTGGAAGATTAAGTGTCCATTTTAAAGGACAGGTTAATACTTATATTAGTAGCTGTCAATATAGCAGTGCTTTCAAATGATATCAAAGCACATGCTACACACAATTTGCTGATTGGATATTTATCTAATGCACAGGGAAATATTATTCCTTTGAGGCATTAAACTAAAGTGTCCACTTAACCAAACACAACTCTATGAGAACATCATATTAATGATAATGGTCCTGCTCTTATGCAACCTATAAAAGCTGATGCCACATGTTTTGATTTCCATGAAGGAGAATCTGTTTATCCTTGGATAAGCATGGTAATCATATAAATGTGATTTAGAAAGTATTGTTTGAAGCCGAATTGACTTTCGTTTGCGCTCTCCAAAGAATTAGAGAGTCGTTTTTGTTCTTAGAGGGTAAAACCCCGGGAGAGGAATGAAAGCTTAATAGAGTCCGTAGAGACCAGGTCTAAACTGTCCAATAATATCCCATCTGGGCAAAGCTTGTAAGTGAATATTACAAGGACATAAAAGAGAAAGCTCATGGGTAACAGCTTTTCAACAAGAGATATATTTGGTTTAGGAACGTCACTTAGAGAAGTCGGTTTGATGGTTCGCCTCATGGCCATGCATTATTTATCACTGTAAACAAAACGTTTGTAATTTTAGTGGTAAAAGACTGTTAAGGGTAAGTTGCCTTTTTTGTACAGTGGAAAAACTTTTATGAAATTTTACTGTAAAATACTGTTAAATGTGCAAATTTTGCAAATAAAAACAATCAATTCTCTTATAAAAAGCATAAACTGACATTCTCACAATTGCGTGACACTTTACATTTGATGGTATTAAATTTAAATAGTTAATTTTCCTGTTAGTTTTTGTTATAATTTATGTAGTTACATCTTATTTTGTTAAATTAATGTTTATAGTATTATTTTAGAGTCATGTGTGTTACCATGATGGTGTTTTGTGTTTGTGTGCATGACACTTCTATATAAATAAACAGTATGTATTTATTTCAGCTTGTTCATCATGTGTCTTTTTTATAGCCTGTGTTATTATGGTGGCTATCAGTGTATTGTACAGGTAAACAACAGATTTTATTACTTTAGTAACATTATATCAGTTAAATGTGCAGTAAGAGATTTCTGAGAAAAGCGGTTTAAAGTGGATCGGACCGAGCACCACAACACACTTGTAGCCAATCAGCAGTTGGGGGCGTGTCACTCATGATGGGGGAAGAGAGAGAGTGAGCAAGAGGGACTGTAGAAAGAGAAATGGCTGAGAGACATTACAAAAAAGAAAAGGTCAGAGGAATATCACTGGAAAAAGGGGTTAAGATCAGACAAGAGCTTTAGAACCTGCATTAATATTAGAAAAGCTTTCCAGCGCTGGAGAGACCTAAACGGGAAGGTCTTAAAAAATGCAGAGGTTGTGTTGTTTCTGCTCCAGACGTTAGTAACATTGGTTTTGCTGTTTCACAGAACCAAGATAAGGTGTTGTTGTAATGTTAGCTATAGTAACGGGACAGTTTGGAGTGTCATTGCATTATTTTGAAGCATTATGTTGCATCACTTCAGCTATGATAAAGATAAAGAGTCATCCAATCTTGCATTGCGTGTGCATGCATTTTAGGGGTGGAGGAATGAAAGGAGGGGTGTGTTTGTTTCAGATGGTTTCAAATTTCAAAAGTGTTTCTAAGAAATCGCCTACTGCACCTTTAATGAAATATACAGATTTTTTTATGCAAATTTAAGTTCAGTTGCATCCTAAAATGTTCCTGCTGGTCTTTTTACAGCAACCACAGCTGTTTTTTTTTTTTTGTTTGTTTTTTACAGTACAGTAATGTGTGCACATGGAGAGGGCTCACCTGGTGGGCTCATCAAAAAACATGACGGGCGGGTTGTTGACGAGCTCCAGGGCGATGGCCAAACGCTTCCTCTGGCCTCCGGACAGGTTGGATGTGCGCGTCTTGGCACATTCTAACAAGCCGAGTGCAGTCAGGATTTCCCGTACCTAGAAAAACAGCATGTCATGTGGAATAAGGACAACATATGCACATACATATCTACACTACCGGTCAAAAGTTTGTGGTCGGTAAGAATTAAAAAAATAATAATATTTGGGGGGAGGGGGTGAATCGTGCTCCCCAAGGTTTGCATTTATTTGATTAAAGTAATTATTAGTATTTTAAACAGATTTTTCTTTTGTATAATTTATTCTTGTGATGTAAAGCTGAATTTTCAGCATCATTTCTCCAGTCTTCAGTGATAATGATCCTTCAGAAAACATTATAATATACTAATTTTCTGCTCAAGAAACATTTTTTATCGTTATCAAAGTTGAATGTTAAACAATTGACCCTTCGCAAAGACCCGCCCTCCTTAGTTACTGTCGCTATGTCCGACAAGCTACGCCGCTCTCACGCTCTCACCATGTTCTCACACAGTGAAAAATACATCGCGGAGCAGAGAGGAGACTGACAACACGTGGACAGACAGGACAGACCAGGTTACTTTTCGGTTACTTTTGATATTAAACATATTAAACAAAGTCTCAGCTTTCAAATATGGTCATTTTTTGAAAGAAATAAACAATAAATACCGTTTTGTGGCTCTTTAATGTGTCGTGACAGATCGCTGTAGAGCATCAGTTAAAGCTGCTCGTGATCCGATCATCTCTTCCTTCAAGTTCATTTATAGCATTAAATAAACATGAATGAACATAAGAAGGAATGTTGTTTTAAACCGCGGAAAGGCGCCAGTATATTCAGTTTTTCAAGTTCAAATCCTCCCATGTTAATCTACTAACTCTCCTGACTGCTTTGTCGGACAAAATGGCGGTTGGCGAAGTATGATTGGTCAGAACACCTGTCAATCAAGCTCCACGCGAAGGGTCAATTGTGCTGCTTATTATTTTTGTGCAAAGTGTGATAACATTTTTTATGATACTTTGATAAATACCATTGAATACCAATTGGATGAATACCAATAAATACCATTTATTTGAAACAGAATTCTAGTGTGACAACTTACAAGTCTTTACTGTCACTTTTGCTCAATTTAATGCATCCTTGCTGAATAAAAGTATTAATTTCTAATACAAAATTATGAAAGGTAGTGTACATATTAACTGTGAGTTTACCAATTATGACATATTCCTGCAACAGGATCCGTGTCGGTCATGCAACAACATTATTATAAGCCAATCAAATCATGTTTAAGGCACCCATGGCTGACCTTTAGCATAAAGATTAGCTGTACGTACATAACAGGGTGAGAAACTTCACACGCCTCTCGCTTACCATTTCACGTCTGCCTTCATCCTTTTCCTGGAGTTTGAGATTAGCTGATACCTGAGCAGGGAGAGTGAGTAATTTAGATCGTGATGAGCATTAGCCGATACAACTACAGCTAACAAGGATTTGCATCAACTCAACAACACAACAACTGCAGTTACATGAGACATATTCCTGTGAAACTGGCTGTGACAGCTTGTTTTTTAGTTTGTGTACATTACATTTACCATGAGGTATTACCATGCTTGCTAATAAAAATGTTATTTTCTTAACAAAATTTTAACAAATGTGTTACATTCAAACAACAAAGGATGCATTCAATACATGCTGTAAAATTAATTGTATGTATTACTTGGAGTAATTTGGGTTACACTTTATTTTAAGGTGTCATTAGCCAAGTTTCCATCCACTTGTCAATCGAATTATCTGAAGTTCGGTAAAAAAACGAATGCGAATAAATCTGGTGAAAGTGTGTTTCCATCCAACGGCTTTAAAGCGAATAAAAACCTGTGCCTAATGACGTCACATGCTGTTTTGCGATCAAAATGGTATATCGAATTGATTTGAGACATGTTAAGGTGTTTCCATTCATTTCTCTCACTGAATTGCACAACATTCAAGCAAACATTTGCTAGACAAAATGGATCGCACCATAATAACGTTTTCATCAGCGTTTATCGCATATGCCGTATATCGATCAAGATAAAATCCGATGAGACCGAACGTATTTCATTTGAGTCGATATTCATGAAATTCAATCGAATTTTACTGTTTCCATAAGGTATTTTTCATACGATATCACTTAATTCGCATAAAAACGTGTGGATGGAAACATAGCTATTGTTAAAGTGTAATTATACATTTAAGTGCTGAGTAATATTAATTAACTACATGTACTTACTATAGGGTTAGGGTAGGATTAGGATTTGGTTGAGGTTAAGTTGCATGTACTGTAATTATGCATAATTTACTGTTATTACTTTGGTAAGTACATGTAACATATGTAACAAGGACACTGTAAAATAAAGTGTTACCGTAATTGTACTTTACTTGAGTAGGCTACTACTTAAAGTAAATACTTGTGCTTTTACTTAATGATATTTGCAATATTCACAATCTTCACAATTTCCTCTACCCTGGCGAAAAATAAGTGTGCTGTACTAAATGTGCACTTATAGTGTACTTCAAATCTTAAAATTATATATCCTAAACTGTACACAAATTCCAATGAAATAAAAAGTATGTTAAAGTGTACATCTTTTTCACAAGGGCAGACCTTCAGAGCAGCCATTAGTTTACTTGTCATCATGTCTGACAATGAATGTAAATTTTACATAAAAGATCTTAGGACATTGTGTTCAGTGTAATATCCGGTGTCAGAGCCATATAGATAGTCATGACAAATTGCATTGTTTGATTAATCAATTTTTCTGAATAACTCTGAAAATGCCTATAGTTAGGAGCATTTTTTTTAACACTTTGTGTTTTTTTTTTTAAAACTTTATCTGTATCGTTACTCAAGAACTTTTAGCTATAGATACTCGAGACTTTTAATTGAATGGGGATCACAGCATGTCCTAATGCAGCTCAATGAGCGGATCTCAGCAGACACGTACCATCATGGCTTCCTGTACGGTGAGGTGCGGCAGTAACATGTCGTCCTGCATGATGTAGCAGGACACTTTCCTGAAAGATCGCAGATCTCTGGGCTGCCCATTTATCAAGATCGCCCCCTTCATGCCTGTTTCCCTGTGTGATAAAGCACATCTTCACATATACTGTCTTTTGTAACGTCAACACATTTATAACCACCATTTCCTGATAAATGGTCATGGTCTCCCCCGCATGTGAAGTAATTGCTGTGTTCATTCAGCATCAACACTGAGACATTCAGGCATTCTTCATTTGTAAATTGCTTTGCATAAAAGTATCCACTAAAAGAATACATTTAAATAAATAATGAACAGCTTCCAGTGGAAGATACAAAAAAGTACCAAAATTTATAATGATTGTGCTGGATGTTTCAACATTTTCATGGCAATTCGTAACGATTTTAGGTTTCGGCGAATTGGTGGCGTAATTGGCGTATTATACGTGTTCGTACAATCTGCTCATGCCCCATTAAGGGTTGGGTTTTGCACTCTTAGAAAAAAGACTCAATTTTAAAGGCCCCCTGAAATCAAAAGGTAAGTTTTTTATCTTTTAGTATGAATATGTTAGCCTTGAGGTTATGAATAAGCTTGTGTGTTCCAAAACAATGACAAAATTCACATTTAGGAGATACAAGCATTCAAAACTTACAGTCTCTCACTTCCGCTAAAATGGATCACGGATTTTTATGACATCACATCTTCAGTCCAATCAGAAATGTAATATATGTCAATATATGTAAATTACATATATAATGTATGTCTGCTGCCTATATGAGGATATATGCAAAATTCATATATAAAACACATAGGCCTAGACATATTAGAAACATATATTTCAAAATATAGCAAAAATGGCCGTTTTCATGTAAGTGCCATATATTTTCCTGTATATACACATAAATGTTAAATATATGCAAGACGCATATATGTATACATGCATATTTGTATTTATTTCCATAGTTTAGAATAGTTTAAAAAGATGATACTTAATGTCTGAATACCTCAAACGACAATATTTAAAATGTACTGTTTTATATCTGAATACCTTGTAATTAAATGCCTATAGTTGGAGATTTTGTGTCTGCATTGTGTGAATACCAAATATAGTATTTGTAATACAATAATGCAGTGTTTTCTTTGTCATTTTTGACAAATACATCCACAAAGTACCATCAGCGCTCGGATTCGCTTCCATGTCGCTGTAAACTAAATGATATTGGCTATTTGGAAAAGTGGGAGGAGCCATTCAATATATCCCGCCTTAGCTTCCAGTTTCAGTGGAAATTATGTCAACGCACCAAACAAAACTGCGCGATCCAAGGCACTTCAGTGGGACTTTAAAAAACCCTTTATGCCAAAAAGGTTCTATATGAGAAGAAATGTCTTAAGTGAGTGACTGACAATACTATCTTGTTTAATGGGTTACCATTTTGCCAAAATGTAAAATAGTTCCTGTGGTCATACTAACCTATAACCCGCTAGAATGTTCATTAACGTAGACTTCCCAGCTCCCGAGGGTCCC
The DNA here is from genome assembly GCA_036326025.1 of Chrosomus eos. Classification (NCBI taxonomy): domain Eukaryota; kingdom Metazoa; phylum Chordata; class Actinopteri; order Cypriniformes; family Leuciscidae; genus Chrosomus; species Chrosomus eos. The sequence goes on from CM070825.1 coordinate 11,515,938, forward strand.
ATGATGGCCACCAAAGCTCCGCTGGAGAAGTTCCCAGAGATCCCTTTCAGAAGAGTCTTGTAACCTGAAACAGGGTGGAACAGAGAAAGAGCCGTGTGAGAAACCTTCCACAGTCCGGACAATAAACACAATGAACAACCTGAGCTGTTCCTCCCAATCATGTAATGAACCTGCCAACTTCCCATTCAAATTCTCCTGCTTACATAATGGTCAGTTTGTGATTTCAGGTGAAAGGGGTTATTTGTTTGTTCACTGTCGAGTTTCTGAAAATTTCCAGGTGAATGAACATGTTTGCTGGTGTGAGTATCTATGATAAACCCTGTTCATAATCTGACCTGTTCCTCTCGGTGTTCCTTTGTGTCTATAACTTTAAAATAATAATGGGCTGATGCTATAAGCTTTCTACAATACCTATTCATTTTCTTTTGTCAAGGTGTATAATGCATTCTTCACCATATTACGCTGCTTTGTTTGCAGATTTGTAAGCAACATTTCTCTGTAGGTTCTCGACTAATATACACTAGCCTCAAAGAGTATTTAAACGTTTACTTACTTAAAAATGTATGAATTGTGTTATTAGTAATCAATAGTAATGAAATGTAATAATTAGACAACAAAATGGACATTTGTCACATTTGATCAACTTTGCAATAGAAGACCTTTTAACACAAATTAAAGACATTAAAATCATTCAATTTGTGAAATCATTCAAATGTGCTAACTTATTTCAATAGAAATGTGATGACCTGATATCTAAAATAATGAAAATACAGGTTTGGATGTTCGAAAAAAGTATTCAAAATGACTAGAAAACAAGCATGTTTAACTCCACTTTTGATTCGAAATCTTAAAGTTTCTGAGATAAAGATAAAGTCCATTTTCAGGCAAGTCAGTTCACTCGCAGGCGTCTTGCAAACGCTCTCGGCAACTACTTTCATTCATGCAAGAATAGAAAGGAAAGATGCTGAAACCTACTACTACAAAAAAAAAAAAAAAAAAAAAAAAAAAAAAAAAACTAATGCTACTATTGTCAGGGTTTGTGCAGGTGCTGAAGACGAGGACACGGAATTTCCATATAATAGGTTTAATAAACCAAAATGAAACTTCCAAAAATGAAACAAGAACAAAACTCCAGGAAATCAGGATTTACACACAACCACACATGGACGATCGACCAACACTGAGGGAAAACATAGGGCTTAAATACACATGGAATGATTGGATAATTAACTGAACACAGGTGATGAGACTGAACACAAACGAGGAGCGGGAAAACTTAACAGGGCTAAACCAAAAACCACAAAGACAGGGGAAACCAAGATCACAAAACAGAACTTAAACACATTGACTCGTTACAGTACCTCCCCCCGTCCTCGCGCCGTATTACATCCAAAGGGGTGGGAGGGTGGGCGCCCTGGAGGCTGACGAGGGCATGGTGCAGGTCCAGGTAGCCTCCAGGGCGGAGCAGGCTGTGGGCGTGGCCACGACGGTGCAGGCTGTGGGCGTGGCCACGATGGTGCAGGCTTTGGGTGTGGCCAAGGCGGTGCAGGCTGTGGGCGTGGCCACGATGGTGCAGGCTGTAGGCGTGGCCAGGGCGGTGCAGGCTGTGGGCGTGGCCACGACGGTGCAGGCTGTGGGCGTGGCCACGGTGGAGCAGGCTGTGGGCGTGGCCATGGTGGAGCAGGCTGTGGGCGTGGCCATGGTGGAGCAGGCTGTGGGACCCTCGGGCGTCCAGGGCGGAGCTGTGGGACCCTCGGGCGTCCAGGGCGGAGCTGTGGGACCCTCGGGCGTCCGGGGCGGAGCTGTGGGACCCTCGGGCGTCCAGGGCGGTGCTGTGGGACCCTCGGGTGGCCATGGCGGTGAGGACCCTTCGGGTGGCCATGGCGGTGAGGACCCTTTAGGTGGCCATGGCGGTGAGGACCCTTTAGGTGGCCGTGGTGGTGAAGACCCTTCAGGTGGCCATGGCGGTGAGGACCCTTCGGGTGGCCATGGCGGTGAGGACCCTTCGGGTGGCCACGGCGGTGAAGACCCTTCGGGTGGCCATGGCGGTGAAGACCCTTCAGGTGGCCATGGCGGTGTTATCTTTTCGGGCCTCCGTGGATCTTTGGCCGGCCACGGTGAAGGCGTATGGCGCCCCCCCAAAATTTTCTTGGGGAGGACAGGCTCATGATCGGGAACTGACTTGACATCAACGGGCGCTGGGTCAACGGGTTCTGGGTCAACGGGCTCTGGGTCTGGGTCAACGGGCTCTGGGTCTGGGTCAACGGGTTCTGGGTCTGGCGCTGGGTCAACGGGCTCTGGCTCTGGCGCTGGGTCAACGGGCTCTGGCTCTGGCTCTGGCTCTGGGTCAACGGGCTCTGGCTCTGGCTCTGGGTCAACGGGCTCTGGCTCTGGCTCTGGGTCAACGGGCTCTGGCTCTGGCTCTGGGTCAACGGGCTCTGGCTCTGCTCTGGTCAACGGGCTCTGGCTCTGGCTCTGGGTCAACGGGCTCTGGCTCTGGCTCTGGGTCAACGGGCTCTGGCTCTGGCTCAACGGGCTCTGGCGCTGGGTCAACGGGCTCTGGCTCTGGCACTGGGTCAACGGGCTCTGGCTCTGGCGCTGGGTCAACGGGCTCTGGCTCTGGCGCTGGGTCAACGGGCTCTGGCTCTGGGTCAAAGGGTTCTGGCGCTTCATGGGACTCGGAACTGGACGGGACCAGCACATCAGGGGACTCGGAACTGGACGGAACCAGCATTTCAGGGAGCTTGGGGCTGGGCTCAGGCTCTTGCGGGCAGGCGACGGGCTCAGGCTCTGGCGGGCAGGCGACGGGCTCAGGCGGGCAGGCGACGGGCTCAGGATCTGGCGGGCAGGCGACGGGCTCAGGCTCTGGCGGGCAGGCGACGGGCTCAGGCGGGCAGGCGACGGGCTCAGGATCTGGCTGGATGGTCTCTGGCTGGACGGTCTCTGGCGGAAGTAGCTCAGGAAGGTCGTCAAATGGATCAAATGGTTGGCTGGATGGAACCAGTGGTGCAGGCTTGGCTGGGCTGCCCGGAATCAACCCAGGCTCGAAGAGGGGCTGGAGTGGGAGATCCTCCAAGTGGTAGCTGGATCCACAGGCCCACAGCGTGTGATCCAAAAACTCCAGGAAGGATAGATTGAGGTCCCTTACCAAAATTATCTGGGCGAGAGGGTCTTTTTAGTCCACCCCAGAAACTCTTTTTCAGTTCCTCCTCCTCCAACGACACATCATCATATAGCTCTAAATAGAGCCCCACATACTCTTCGAGTGAGCGTTCTTTCTGGAAGAGGATTGGAATTTCAAAGGGGCTCACCACCTTGCTTTTCCTCCTTCGGCCCATTTTTGCTTTTTTTTTTTTTAAAGGTCGATCGTTCTGTCAGGGTTTGTGCAGGTGCTGAAGACGAGGACACGGAATTTCCATATAATAGGTTTAATAAACCAAAATGAAACTTCCAAAAATGAAACAAGAACAAAACTCCAGGAAATCAGGATTTACACACAACCACACATGGACGATCGACCAACACTGAGGGAAAACATAGGGCTTAAATACACATGGAATGATTGGATAATTAACTGAACACAGGTGATGAGACTGAACACAAACGAGGAGCGGGAAAACTTAACAGGGTTAAACCAAAAACCACAAAGACAGGGGAAACCAAGATCACAAAACAGAACTTAAACACATTGACTCGTTACAACTATATTTTAGTTTGAATTGTATAGCATTGTTTGTATATTTTTGGTCCATCCGACGCATATATACAAGTGTAGAACAAATGCTGAGTGCAATTTATGTTTTATAAACTGAAAAATCTCTATTCATGAAATGTTTGCTTGAAATGTGGGATTTTGCTATCTTTCATAGCATTATGTTATCTAGACATTTGAACATTTTAAGCAAATAGTTTTAGGGAAGATTATAAACCCTTGTGAAAAAGAAGTGCGCTAGTAGTCAACTTTAAATTTTGAAAATAAATACTTTTTTAAACAACTGTAACTGCAGATAGTGTTTTGTAATAATGAAATAAAATGCCACTTAAGTTTACTTAAGAGTACAATTTCATGACTGTTTATCGAACGCACTTAAGTTGAGTTTTTTTTCAAATTTGATAAATTTTAGTTTAAATTAGTCAATAATTGTATCCCTTAAAACTCATCTTTGATCACAAAAATGACACATTTAAAAGTTTTTTCCCTGTGAACTTTTTTCATGCCTTAAAATAGCTAGCATGTCTTTGGTTCACCGCAGTTTTAAAGAGAAAATTCTCAGCAATGGTGTTGATTTATGAATATACACATGGTTTGTCTTAAAAACTAAAAATTAAAAACACATAGACATTTAAACAACATTAAAAGCTTCAATTTCACCACAGGGGACTTTTAAAAGTTTTACTAATCTTGTATCATGATTAAAAGAAGTACATTTATTTTGATGTGTTGACTAACATGCTAAAGCACACGTAAAGTACTTTTAATTTAATATATTTTAAACATACTGAATTGCAACTTTATCCCAAATGTGTAATATTTGCATATGACATACAAGTTTCAATAGAAATGACATTCAAATATATATTTCAGTTTACCATAAATTCTTGACAGTATGACGTAGAGCACTTTACTCATATTTCAAATACAATAGAGGTTTATTAACAATAGAAGTTTAGGTTGCATACGTTACATGTACTTACTATAGTAATAACAGTAAATTATATGCAACTAACCCTCAACCAAGTCCTAATCCTACCTTAACCCTATAGTAAGTACATTTAATTAAACTCCGTACTTATAATTACACTGTAACAATGACATCTTAAAATAAAGTTTAACCGAAGTTGATTAAATTACACATAAAGATGCACTTACGTCAGACTGTAAAGTTCAGCTAATTGCATTTAAAATATTTTTAAACTACAATACATTTTAATTAAATTGCAATTACCATGCAATTAAGTGTCTGAAAGCATTACACTCAGTCCGCACTAATTGAGAAATGTTTAGTGTACAGAAAAGAGGACATCTACAGGTTGACCGATTGTAACCTGTTATGTCTCCAGGATCTGAGGCTGAGATGTTAATCCAGTTGATTGCAGTGGCTGCCGGCTTAATTGGATTGTGCTTACAATCCGTCACAGCAATACACAAATATACCTCTGACCTTCTCTGTCCTCTTTTAGCGCAGGATCCCAGGGCTTCTCCCTCTGGTTGTGCACTATAGTAACCCCATAGAAAGATGCATCACACTGTTAGCAAAGCTAGGCAGGATGCTTTAGCTTGGAGCACCTGATGTGCTGCATGTCAACAGAGAGAGAGAGATTTCCCTGGCCACGAGGGACATGGGTTACTTTGAGTCAGGGTCAAGTGTGCATGACGAAGAAATCGAGCGTGGCATTGCTGTATGATAAAATCAGTGTTTTATTTGCACCACTACCTAACGCCCCGATATACTTCAAGTGTAACGTCATTTCGAACAACATCAGGCCGAAAACCAAGTACTTTGGAGTTTGAAACAGCTCGCCAAAGTGAACTTTCCGGAAAACATTCAAATCGCTTGGCAAACACAAATTCCCATGACCTGTGGGGTTAGATGTAAGATTGACCGGTAGTCAAATGAAGTGCCGACAAACATTCATACGTAACCAAATAGTTTAGAGCATCAGCAATGTACTTAAAGGATTAGTTCACTTTTAAAAAAAACTTTTGCTGATTATTTACTCACCCCCATTTCATCCAAGATGTCCATGTCTTTCTTTCTTCAGTCGAAAAGAAATTAAGGTTTTAGATGAAAACATTCCAGGATTTTTCTCCATATAATGGGCTTCAATGGGACCCAAACGGTTCAAGGTCCAAATGACAGTTTCAGTGCAGCTTCAAAGAGCTTTAAACGATACCAGACGATGAATAAGGCCCCATTTACACTGCATGGTTCAAGTGACCCAAATCCGATTTTTTCCTCTCATGTGGCACAGATCGGATATGACCCATGAACGTGTAAGCATGGATTCCGATTTTCTCAGATCGGATTCAGGCCTCACTCATATGTGGTAATAAATCGGATATGAATCGGATACGTGCATTTGCGTGGGCCATGTAAGCAGACAAATCGGATATTCCCCAGTAAATGCGAGTCGTACGTCATTAAAAAAGTGAAGTCAACTTACTCAGGTGGACACCACCAACAGCGCGATCACATTCTTATTATAGGCGCGAGGGAGAAGGATACGCACAGTGGAGCGATGCGGAGGTTTCATGTCTTTTGAGTGTTTGGGGCGAAGAGAGTGCACGCAAAAATGCAGGGTTGTTACAGAAATAATGCGTGTTTGAAGACATTTCACGAGATATGGGGAGGCACGGTTTGAAGCGCTCGCGTGGCTACAGAGCCAACGTAAGATATAAAGCTTAAAAAACAAATATACAAAACGAAAGCAAAACACTGGATAATTTTATTCGCATCTGCAGCCATTGTATTTCGTGCTGTTTTACTTCCTTTTCCGGGTCAGAACGTCTACATTTGGTAGTTTCAGCAGTGTATAGTGTAAATGCAAAAATCGGATACGGGTCACTTTTAAAAGACGATGTAAGCGGGTCGTCAAAAAAATCGGATATAGTCAGAAAATCGGATTTGGGCATCAAGACCTGCGGTGTAAATGCAGCCTAAGGGTCTTATCTAGCGAAACGGTCGGTCATTTCAAAAGTTTTATAAGCACAAATGCTCACCTTGCTCTGTTCTGTGATGCGCGTACGTGACGTCACGTGATATGCAATTACGTTGAAAACGCCTCACAGAACAGAGTCATCACAGAACAGAGCAAGGCGAGCATTTGTGCTTATAAAACTTAAACTTTTTTATTTATTTTTGAAATGAGCGATGGTTTGGCTAGATAAGACCCTTATTCATCGTCTGGCGTCGTTTAAAGCCCTTTGAAGCTGCACTGAAACTGTCATTTGGACCCTGAACCGTTTGGGTCCCATTGAAGTCCATTATATGGAGAAAAATCCTGGAATGTTTTCATCAAAATCATTAATTTCTTTTCGACTGAAGAAAGAAAGACATGGACATCTTGGATGACATGGGGGTGAGTAAATTATCAGTTTTTTTAAAAGTGAACTAATCCTTTAACATTGATGTTCATTTTGCATAGAGATTTCACACTGGTCCATTATGAACCACAAAGAATAAAGTCAAGTCATTATGATTTCAGCCGCATTATTTTAATCCCCCCACAATTATCTAATGTATTACCGGCTCTATGACTGTAACTTTCAGCTTTATATGACTTTGTCTTTTTCACCTTATTTTGAACAAAGGAGCAGGAACAGCCATTTTTAACTTGCGCAAAGCTTATTTCTTGCAGTTACTTCAGCTGAACAAAAACAGTCAGATGTGCTGCTTAATGTTGCGAACTGGTATTTTTCATCATTTTATTTAATTTATCAATTTCATAAACACACAATGGTAAACACAAATGGTAAAGTTTTACCATTAAGTGCCCTTTGTTTTTTACCTATGTGGCTAATAAATCAGACATATCGCATATTCAAAAGGAAATAGCTTACTTCTGCGTTGAAGAATAAGGCGGACAGACTAAAACAAAATGGCTTATTCATATTATGACTATATTAAAACCTACCATATAAAAAAATGAAAACCTGTAGAACCAGATCATACAGGCTACACAAACAAATAAGTACCACCATATTATTATGATTTGTTATGGATTACAAGTGTTTAGACATTTACCATGTACAATCGCCATGTTGTTGTGCTGATACCATGGTACTTTAAAGTACTTATGAGCATCATGTAGATGCCAGAGAACATGTCAATAATTCAGTGCCATGGTATACAGTATATTACAGTACCATAGTACTTTTCACTGATTATAAGGAAATACGAAACATGGCAGTGCAGAACTTTGCATTGATCTTGTTCTACAGGTACATGTTCATTTTTTGGTCTTGGCGACAATTAACCGTACAGTTATTTAGACATAACCCCTTATCTATGTGTTACAGTGCAGGATCAGGGCCTCCTTATCTATTAGTTACAGGGCAGTGAACGAAGTTTTGGTTGTTGGCTGGGTGGGAAAGACCTTGCAAAGTGTTTATTACTGTGCTATTGCACATCAGCTGATTTATTGCAATACTAATAATAAGTGCAATTCAAAACAACACTGATTCCCTTGCAGTGTTCCAGACAGCTTTTTTGTTGACCTATGAAGGAAGATCTCATTGGGTAATTAAGCCAAAGCTATTAGGCCACCTTGGCAAACACCTCACTTTCTCTAAAGCAGGTTTGAGTCTAGGAGATACTACTACAGCATGAGGGTCGAATCCTCAGCCGAGGTAAAAATACCAGAGGAGGAGGAGAGACCGCACAGAGTTCACTTTGGTCTTCTACATGCTTCAGTAGGCTAGGCATTGATGTTATTTTCTGTGACATTTGCACCCCTACCTGAGGTTACTCAAGGCTGTCCGGGGTTCTTTAAATGCTATTAAAAGTTTGACCAAAACAAACATTGTGAAAAAGTTATTTTAAGGCATGGTACACAGCATAAAGTACACAGAATATGAGTTTCAAGCTGCAGCATTCTTATATATACATATGCACATTGCAAGTATACTCAAATATACTCAAATTGACAGAGAAAGCACCCATACACAGTTTTTAAACAAATGCTAATGGTCCAGTTTACATGCATACCACATGCACGGTTTTATATATATATATAAATATGTGTGTGTGTGTGTGCTAGTTAAACAGCCCATATACAAAGAGAAGAGAACCCATATATCTCTTTGAAAACTTATTTGATTTATGATTAATTTCACTTTTTTTTCACCTGGGTTGGAGTAATGATGAATAATATTTTCTTTGTGCTGATCAGATGCCCTTAAATAGCTTAAAGTTGTGGTCATGTGACCTTGACAGATGACAACTTTTCAGGTCATATAAACATGCAGATTGCACTATTAAATATTTATGACACAATCACTGGCCATGAATTCATAATGTTTCCAAAGAGGCCCAATATTTGGAAAAAGGTGGGTCTTCGAAATCTGATGGCAACATCAAGATTCAGCAATGAATATGTCTACGGTTACAGATCTAAGCAAATGTTAAGAGAATACTTTATTTTGCAGAACAGGTACAATAAAGTACACAGTGTCCTCCAGTGTTATACAACATATATGGGAAAATCCTTCAGTTCTTTCTCATAAATACAGTCAGCAACACTGATCTATAAATCTATCAAATAAATGTACAAATAACATTTAGACGATTTCATAATAAAGTGCCATTTTTATTTTCGTTTTAGATGTTAGTGCATAGATCCTGGGAATGTGTGTTATGATACGTGACGGAGACAGGACAGTCAGGAATAATCCACTAATCCAGCACAGAGACACGTATGTTGTTTGTGCGTTTCAAGTAAAAGCCTTTTCAGTGATCGCATATGGAGTTGGCAACTCGTGGAAAATAAAAAGTGAACAATCTACATCTAAGATACTCTGCCAAGTTGTACAAGCGTCTCTCATGAGCAGCCTTATCTTCACAAGTGCAGAGCTGATGGTTTGCTCCTGCTCCACAGCTCAACGCAGAGGTTACTGCAGTTTACTGACCGATAGTAACCGGCTGCGAGAGCGGAGCGGACCTGATGCTCTCGCTTTCCTCTCAGATGGATTACAAAGATGTGTTAGACAGCTCAAAGGCCCGGCTTCAATGGCAATCAATTGATAATAAACAGCACGTCGCTTTCTAATATTGCTCTCTATTTAAAAATAAAATAAAAAAAGCTAGAATTCTGTTGATAACATGCAAGCTGGACTTGCTTTAAGTCAACATGAAATCAAAACCGTCTCTACTGTTTGTAATTTCCTATACATGTTGAAGATGTAAATGATTCATCGGTGCTCAATTATTCCACAGAATTGAAAGAGTATATTCAAACACTGTATAATTGTTAATACTATTTGTCTGCAGTATGTAGCATATACTGTGAGAATTTGTATGCCTTGAATACTAAAATGTGCAGTGCAGAGCAAAGTACATCAGGGCTGCAACAACTATAATCGATCAAATCAATTATTATCGATACCGAAAATAATTGATAATGAATTTAACTTTACATTGAATGAATTTAAACATAGGTTTATAGTAGTGAATAGCCAATTTCTGTGTGAGCTGCTGCGGGAAATGAACATGATCCAAGTCGTCCGAAACATGAGAATACTTTATATTTATAAGTGCTTTAAACAAAAGCATTTAATCATGCATGTTATTTATGTTTACATGAAAATAATAATTTATAATAAATGCAGTTAGTTGAACTTAAAAGCGCTTATTTGACCACACTTAAGTAAGTATATCTTTAAAATATGGTTAAAGTGTACTGCCAAACATTTATTTAAACATTTGGTGGACCCCATTGTATGAAAATAATAATAATATGGAGTTCATAAATGGGGTTCATCAACTGTTTGGTTAACCATATTCTACTAAATATCTTTTGTGTTTCAGCAGAAGAAAGAAAACAGGTCATAGAGGTTTGGAACAACATGAGAGTGAGAAAATGATGACCGAATTTATATTTTTGGGTGAACTGTCCCAATTTGCAGTGATGCCCTTAAAGCAGTTGGAATCATCATCGTATAAAAAAGCCTATATTTGACATGCATAATTATATTTTAGTGCACAAATGATATTATCATATTGAATGAATTCATTTTTGTCAACCAAGTTAGCAGCATCGAATGAAACCCAGCTGCAGAAGCCAGAGGATCTGTTCATGAGCTCTGAAAGCTGCATGTGACCTGCACAAAACACCAGGATTATATCGGTCCCGTCCACATCTGCTCCATACCTCCGATCTGTGACATCATTCTACTATCCCTGACCATTTCATGACCAGATCCTACTAACCGTGCACGGCGTCGCCAGTTCAATCCATTTTCTGCCTGTGTCTGATTTTGAGAGTATAAGTCAGGGCTGTGTGTTGAGATTTCTGTTGTTTTTGGAGAAAGACAAATCTGTGGAGGATCGAACCAAAGACATTGAGTGAAGTCACCAGTTCGATGAGCCTATGGGACTAGGACTTGTGCTTATTGTTGGAAGAAGCGACACTGGAGTGTGGCATTGAAGTTTCATTGAAACTTGCTTCTACTTCAGGCAAATATTTCCACATTTTAACTGTAATAAACGGAGAAATTCTTCTAATTGTATATTGTCCTTATTCACAATACATAACAATTTGAATAAACTAGGTCAAACTGACTTCATTATTAAAAACAAAAACACAATTGTGTCATTATAACCCTCATATCATTCATAACCTTTAGACTATACTGTTATGTAACAATATTTCCACCCAGAAATAGGTAATTTATAGTGGCCACTATAAAAATGCCATGTGAAAGTAGTCCATATGATGACAAAATAGCAGAATTAATTTTTTGGACGAACATTTCCTTTAAGCAGGAGGTCAGATGTTGTAAGTTGACTGGGAATTCTCAGAGCAAATGTGTAAATTTCCCTGACTAAGCATTGGGAAACACACAATTAATAAAAATATTAATTACATCGAACTGGGGTCCAATGACCCTTTGGAGGGAAGGAAAAATTTTAGAAAATAAGTGTTTACCAAATTCTACATTATTGTTTTATTTAGAATCTTAATAAATTATTATTTACTTTATGGCAGTGGCTATAAGTACAATTACACTGTAAAAATGATTGTTGTAATTATTTATCACAACTTAAAATTCAACATTAGAATAATGAGTTGTTTCAAGTTAAAAAAGTATGTGTTTGTGCCTGACTTACAATAATAAGTTCAGCTACCTTTAGTTTAGTTTAGTTAAGTTGGATATTTAAGTTATCCAAACAAATTTTAAGTTGTTATAACTAATTGCAGACATGTTTTTTACAGCGTAGCCACACTAAGGGCCAGATTTACTAACAGCTTGCACCAGCGCAAACCCTCTTTTGGCGTTAAAAAACTATGGTCAAGATTTACTAAAGGCAAATGAGCGCTGAAAAGCCGTGGACAGTTATTTTTTCTGACCTTATTGCATATGCATTTGTAGGAGTTTCCCTTTCAGATGCAAAATTTATGGGAGGAGAGTATTTACATAAATCACACAAGGTGATTTACTAAGGTTTATGCTTGTCAATTTACTGCTGTTTGTGCCATTATTACCGCCCGAAAAAAGCATGTCTTAAACCAAACGCTAACTGGTAGATTAGGTTGGTCATTATGGAAATGATCCGGCTGTGTCTGTGTCTCTTTAAAGTTCAGTATAGATCAAGCGCACTGAACTTTCCACTCCCATCGGCGCTGTTTTGGAAATGTGCTCTTGCTAATTTGCCCTGTTTAGTTAAATCTGGCCCTTAGGCTGCATTCACATTACATGGTTCAACTGACCCAATTCCAATGTTTCCTCCCATGTGGCACAGATTGGATGTGACCCATGAATGTGTAAGCGGGAAAAAAGCACATGGATTCAGATGTTCTCAGAATGGTTTCAGACCTTATTCATATGTGGAAATAAATCTAAATGAATAGGATACATGCATTTGCGTCTGCATGTAAGCGGACAGATCAGATATTTCCCTGTCGATGCGAGTCGTACGTCATTGAAAAAGCTCAGGTGGACACCAACCGCGATCACATGACTCTTTCCAATGGCGCAATGGAGGACGAAGCAGCAATCTAATGTTGACCTTTAGAGATGGTGCGAAAAGCAAAGCTTGTATTATCATTTAATCTGCGTCCATTGCAAATCATGCCGTTTTTACTTCCTTTTTGGCCCAAGCTTTTCCGGGTAAATATGTCTACCATGAGTTGTTTAACCAAGTGTATACAGTAAATGCAGAAACCGGAAATGGGTCACTTTTAAAAGAAGATGTAAGCGGTTTACATTATTGTTAAAATATCTGTATTTTATTTGCACTAAGTTTAAATAGCTGTTAGATGCTACAAATAAATAGTGTAAGATACTATTTTTGCACCTCAGTATATTCCAGTATATTATAGAACATTATGCAATGAAAACAACATATACTGTGTATAAAATTACTTATTATTATTTTATTAAACAATAAATGGATGCTGCCATATTGGGACATTACTTGTCCTTGTCCCTAAAACCCTCCCCTACCCCTAACCCGACCCGATAAACACTTTACTTTCACTGTTTGACGCTTTTTTCAACTTTTCGAATATAATTTTAATTTAAAATAAATGCCTCTCTGAGCTGATATGCGATTGGAAAAGGAAGATATTTTATTTGAAATTTGATGAAATAGTACAAGACAGCATTGCAGTTTTTCGCCTCGCCATATCAGATGCAATTAGGAGTAAGCACAAAACAGAAAAACTAGCATTGGCAATGTTATGAACAGTATGATATGCAAACAAAATATTGCTCTGAGAAAGATTTGTGACAGGAAAAACACCTTTATATCTGCAAACAGCATTATGTGTAAGCTATTCATTCTTCTTAGCAGACGGGCTGGGTAACACTGAGCAGCAAATGAGCACATCCAAAAATACCTCAGAGCTATAGGGGAAATATGGGGAAAATACAACCTGACAAAAAAAAAAAAAAAAAAAAAAAAAATAGTAGTTTATAGGATGAAAAAAGCCCATGTCTTGAGCTGAACTCTGCCGTCTGTTCTGGCTTGGGTCACCATGAATTCGGTAACGCTTCCTTTTACAGTACAGTACTTACAGTGTACTTACCTAGAAAGTACTGGCTAATATAAGGTATGTACATGGGTTAGGGGTAGGTTCAGGGTTAGTACCAAGTTATTACCCAGTAATTGTAATTACTATAATAAGTACTGAGTATGTACATGGGTAACCGGACTGTAAAAGGAAGCGTTACCAAAATTCCAGTCAGAAAATGTAGTCCTAACCATAACCCTACCCATAACTTATCTCTAAAACAAGAGGGAAATGTTAGTGAATAACACTGATGTAGAAGCACGTAACCCTGGTTGTAAGCCTAAACTTGGCATAAACGGTAAACTTGTCCCTCAAATCTGATTGGCTGATTGGAATGTTGTTCCAGGATCAACAAAGATGTCGATCCAGGAACATGTTGTACATGGTGAAATCATGTTCAGGGTTTTCTGCCAGTGACAAAACTGCTGCTAATGAACATTTGCAGTATCCAAGATCCAGATGGTGAGCCTAATGAAGACATCACTGTCCATCAAAAAACATAACTGATCCTTTAAGGTGAACGTGAAAACAGCAAAGCCAAGGCAAAGCAGACAGCTGGGTTGTTCTGTCAACCATAGTGCTTAATTAATGAATTCACTTCAGAGCATAACATCCTCAGACATTCTCAGGATAACATCCACCAAAAAGGACATAAAAAAAACAAAAAAAAACAAAGCCTAAACCCAATCTTGGCTAACCCATTCAACATCCTACACTCTCCATATCACAAGACAATTCATTTACACTGCCTTGCCAAGCCATTCCCTTAGAAATCAATCCAATTCCCAGAATATTTCCAATAGAAACCAACAAATCCCCTTGCAGTAAATTCAATTAAAACATACAGCAAGATTAGTTGACTTTTCATTCAAATTAGTTATATATTATAGACACATTTGTGCAAATCAGTTTAAAAACGCACATTAAACAAGTATTAATATTCCCACTCTCCCACGAAAGATGGATTTCATTTTTTAGCATTTTTTAATGTTTTACTATGAAATATTTAATAGAGTCCACAAGGACGTATATGTTAGTCCCTATATGTCTGTGAAAAAGAAGTACACCTTAGATAACCATACATAAAAATACAACAATAAAATACAAACTGAATGTGATTGAGTTTTCAGACACTGAATTGCATGTTAATTGTAATTAAATGGAAATGTATTCATTTATGCAAAGTTGAAATTGACAGTGAATACAATTACCTGAACTTTATAGTGCTTTTGCTAAATTAAAATATACTGTATCATCATTTCTTTTGAGACTCGTAAGTCATGTGTCACATTTGTAATGATGAATTTGCAATTGAGCAAAATCTAAAATGTATTACGTGAAATGGATAACATACAGTAATATACTTTTGTACTTAACACAATAAAGTGTATGGCAAAGCACAACCTTACCTTCAAATGATATTTAAAGTGCTTCGAGGTCAAACATTACCTTTTTTCCTCCACCATGGTCCTTCGGGAACCGAGTACGAGAGATCTTTGAACTCGATGTTGACTGCGGGTCTGCGGGGGAGATATGAAAATCGCTGGGCCTCGGTCAGATTGTTCTCCACTTTTTTCAGGTGTCCGTGCAACAGTGGTGTTTGCTGACTGCCGACAGGCTTGGATATCATTTCATCGATGGACACACACACGGTTCTA